>CM066318.1:27224256-28626980 GCA_033807775.1 Saussurea involucrata | reverse complement strand
CCTTGTTGAGAAACAAGGGCTTGAGAGGAGCTTCTGTTTTGGTTTCCATTTGGAGTCTGTTGATGTGATCCTCCACTTCTGCATTCTCTGGCAAAGTGTCCCATCTTGTGACACTTATAACACTCAACCTTGGACTTGTCAAAGCCTGCACCATCTTCTCTTCTCTGGGAAAAGTTGTTTCTCCCAGTCCTTTTGATGAATTTCTTCACCCTCATTGATAGCATAGCCATCTGCCACTTGATGTCCATCTCTTCCAGATCATCAGCATTAATCTGCTCTAAATCATCATTGATTAGAGAAGAGTGAACATGACTAGAAAAGAATGCTTCTAGTACAGAATCTGTAGTCTTCTCTTGATTAGTTCCACCAGCAGCATTAACAGAACCTGCAGTATTAACAGAATCAGGATTAGCAGCATTATCAGAGGATGAAGATAATAAAGCAGCATTATAAACAAATCCAGATGGCCTTTTCTTGGCTTCAACTTCAGCCTCAAATACTCTCAGATCATTGTAGAGGTCATCTAGCTCTTTGTCCTCCAATTGGTCATTCTGTCTGAATGAGACTGTGTACATGGTCCATTCTTCTCCCAATGATCTAAGGAACTTTCTATTGACATCATCAGCATCCATGTGTACACCCACAGTTGCTAATTCTCCAATTAACTTGTTAAATCTGTCAAAAGTTTGAGTCATAGACTCATTCTTTGCAGACATGAAGTTCTCATATTGTTGCCTGAGAATAGCCTTTTGATTTCTCTTTGTGCTCTTTGTGCCAGTAAATCTTTTCTCCAGAGCATTCCACAACATCTGTGCATCTGTGCAGTGTTGGAATTGATGTTGGTACTCATTAGGAATAGCCAAAAGCAGAGTGCTTAAGGCCTTCATCTCTGTTTGTCTGACTTTCTTTTCAGCATCTGTCTTGGGAGGAGGTCTCTTTCCATCTGCTCCAATCTTTCCTTCATTACATGGGCCATTTTCTATGATGTCCCATATTGCATAATCAGTAAGAAGAATGTGCTGCTTGATTCTCAGTTTCCACATGTCAAATTCATTGGGTTTGAGCATGGGAACCTTTGAAACAAGAGTACTGTGAGTATCCATTGAATTGTCCATAGCTTCTAAGATACCAAGGCTCTGATACCACTTGTCAGGATCGATTCTTAACAAGAATTAAACTTCTTAGAAACAGAATTTAGAGAATCTTGCGGAATAGAACTCTAAATTTATTAAAGAACAATCAATAGAATTCAACACACTGTATATATCAAACTGTATTACTCACGAGCTTTACACCAAACCTCAATCTTGTTGAACAGGCTCAACAAGACGACTTCTACTTCTATAGAAATAGGGTTCTTACACCTTGAGGTTAATTCACTCTTTAATCAATATAGAATTCTATATCACCCGTATATCTTCTGTATATTATCTATCTTCTAATAGCTATCTATCAATACTATATATACAAAAGTAATTACAAGATAACTATCAAAAGTAAATTGATCTTCTGAATCTTCGTTAAACATATCTTGATCAATTCCTTCTTTGTCTCCAAAAGTATCGCATCCCAAACTTATCAAGTCAGCAGTATTAACAATGATTTGACTTAGCAGCATTAACGACCTTCAGCAGTATTAACCTTCACAGTCTTCTAGCAGTAGTATCTCAGCTCAGCAGTATTAACCGTGTCTAGCAGTAGTAACTTCGTCTAGCAGTAGTAACCTTGACTAGCAGTAGTAACCTTGACTAGCAGTAGTAACGTTTGACCAGCAGTAGTAACGAAGAACTGGCAGTAGTAACATTGTCTTGGCAGTACTAACCATACTTAGCATATCTTCAGTTCCCAACACCATAACACCCCCTGCTCATCAACTACTACTATCTCAGTTATGGTATTCTGCCAGACACACTCAGCTCACATCGACCAAAGACCCCATGAAGAAAATCGATTGCATCCTCTGTGACACTGATTTTGGCACCATAAAAATCACCCCAGCCATTATCCGAAAAGCACTGAGCTTTCCCATCGCCACAAAAGAAAAACCCTTTGTTTCTCTCCCTGACCACAAGAAACATACTGATAGGGAAGCCATCACTGCATTCTTTGATGCAATGGGTTATGTATGGGAAACAGGGAGGGACAAGAAGCCTGAGAAGAAGTTGACCCTCATCAAGAAGTCTAAAATGCCCAGCGAGATGAACTTCATCCTCGCACACTTGATAAGCTGCATGACTGCAAAGACCGGCTCCTCTGATCAAGCCGCTCAACCTCAGCAAGCAATGGGATATGCATTGCTGAAAGGTCTTCATGTTGACTGGGCCTCGATAATCTACAATGATCTTGTGCTCAGAGTAGACTCTGCTGATGACCGACCATCATGGGTTCCATATCCTAGATTCACCAGCGTCGTCTTCCAAACCGGCCTGAAGGATGACTACCCAAAAGTAGGAGACCTGAAACTCTCTCAGGTTGGCCCTAAGGTACTCGACTTCAAGCCAATGGCAAACGAGGTACGTCTCTCTACTCTCTTATCTATTCTCAATCCTCCTTCTTCTACTTTTGCAGCTCATTCAGTGGAAATCCCCACCGCTGAGACCCCAGCTGCAACCTCCACTCCTTCTAGAAAAAGGAAAGACTCATCTTCCCAACTTGGTTCCAAAAGGACTAAGAAAACCAAGGAGCAACCCCAGCAATCTCTTGCTGAAGACTCCTCAGCTCATCTTGAAGAGCTGATGGAAAGTTCAGTGGTACGCTCTGCCACAGCTGAACAAGCCACCCCTTCCATCCCAGCTTCAGCGTCTCTAAACGCTGAAGTTATAAACTTGGAATCGACCCAACCTCCTTTAGTCTCTCATAGGACTGAAGAAGTGATTCTCAGTGGATCCAACACTGAATTAGCTCCACATCAAACCTTCTCAACCTTCGCTTCTCTCTCTACTCCATTGGACTCTAATCCAGTTTTCACCACGATCACTGGAGCAACCGTCATTCTTTCAGAACCTAAAGTTGATACTTTTCAAGGAATGATGGATGCAGGACCTGCAGGAATGTCCATGCGTACACGCACTCTAGCTGACGACATGGAACTTTTTTCAGGACACAAAAGTTTTGACGACTTCACCAATCCTCCTGCAGGTATACACCAACCCATATACACTGTAACTAAACCACAAACTTCTGAGCTTTCCTTTGTTCATAAGTACTTATCTGTTACAGGTCCTAATTTGGGAGACATCAACGCCTCTCTGAAGAACCTGGATACAAAGCTGACAGGTCTCACCACTACTCTCTCAGACAACTCTTCAGCTGTAACAAACGCTGGAGAGAATCTCAACAAGCTGACAAAAGTGGTTGAACAGAAAGCCTCCAAAGCTGATTTGGAGAAGGTTTATGGTACTCTTGGTGACTTTTCCAAAGTTCTTGCTGACATCTACACCGACTACAGCTCTCTCTCCTCAAGAGTTAACACCATGTCCAGCGAGGTCATAACGCTGAAGACATCGGTCAATACTCTTCAGAGAGAGGTGTCTGTTGTAAAGACTGACGTGAGTTCAGTAAAGACTGACGTAAGTTCAGTGAAGACGATGGTACAGCAGATCCTAAATCACATGACCGCCCCTGCCCCTGCACCTTCACATTTTACTACAGCGGATCGTGCTGAACTTTTAAAGATCAGTCATGCTATTACTGGCCTAGAAGACAGAGTAGCATCGATTGAAAACTATATTGGGATCCCTGGCCAAGAAGACAGGGAACCAACACCATTTGCTGAGTCATCGCATTCCTCCCCCACTCATCATGAGGAAGGGGGGGGAGAAGAACTCTGAAGACCTTCCCCAAGTTGAATCTATCGAAGGGGAGAAGACTGAAGACCTTCCCCTTACTGAAGAGGGGGAGAAGACAAATGAAGAAACAACTGCTGGACCTCAGGGAGATGAAAACCCTGAGGGAACCGAGAAGCTTACCTTTGTATCTAAGGGGGAGCAACTCGAAGAAGTTGCTGAAGAATCTGAATCTGAAGCTGAAGATGAAGAAGTCGTCGACATCTCTGATGATGAACCATCTTCTTCTCCAATGAATGATGATGATGATGATGATGATGATGATGATGATGACTCCTTTATCGTCAAGCCTGTTCAGAAGAGTACAACTCTTAAAGGGATTTCGATAAACAAACCTTCAGGGGAGCGGACAAAGCCTTCAGCGTCTGAAGCTGACAAGGGCAAAGGAAAAGGTGTCGCTGAAGACGAAGATAATCTGATGATCTTGCTTCAAAAGCCAGTTCGTCAGGTACACTACATCTTACTTCCTTACACCGCATCCCTCCTCTATCTATACACATTATCAGCTCTACTCTCCACAAGAAGCCTATACACTTAAACCCATTTCTTTTCTCTCTGTTCTACCCAAGTTCTTATTCGTAAGATCGCTGTGTTTCAGCTAGTCCTCTCCCCTGCTTGAGGATTCTGAAGTACAACGAGCTGCTGCTAAAGCTGAAGAAATAATCCCAGTCTTGGATTTAATCACCGAGACTGATGAAACTGAAGAACGGATGCTCTCTCACAAAAACAGACCTTCCTTGGCTCCTCAAAAGCTAAGTGAAGAGGATCAGAGAAGAAGAGAAGAAATGATAAAGAAGCTTGAGGCTCAGCGAATAATCCTGAAGCGTGATCAACTTCCTTCTATTCCTCCAAAGTTCAGACTTTCACAAAAGGAATACCAGGATCACCTCAGAGCTGAAAGGTTAATCGCTGAAAGAAGGGAAGCTGAAGAAAAATACAGAGAACTCGCCATCCAGCTTACTCAACAAACAGTGAAAGACCCCTCGCTGAAAAGAACTCCAATCGAAGTTCAACGTCAGCTATGGGAAGACGCCAAGAAGATCGCTGAAGAAAAGAGAACTGTGTCTCAATCTACTTTAATTTGGTGCAAAGAAAAGGTACACTTCAGATATCGACCTGTCAGAATCAACAAGGTACATATCACTGGAAAATCAACCCTCAAAGTTTCAATCGCTGAAATCGAGATATTCAGAGAAAACGGACAATACGAAAAATTCTATGCTAAAGCCATCACGAAGGACGGTCTCTCTGAATGGTTGGAGATCAGATTAGCCATCCAGAAGTCTCAATCTAAGTACAAGGATCATGTCGAAAAGCTGATAAATCAACAGATCGACTTAGTATCTTCTTGTGTGGATATTCCTCCTCCCCCTCCTCTCGCAAATCAGAAAAGAAATTCCTCTTCAAATAAAAAAGTCTAAACCTTCAGACTCAGGTCCTCTTATATGGAACGAAACAGGTATTGGTTTTTCTCGTGCTGAAGTTCTTGGTCCAGAACCTGACCTTTCCGCACTTGACACATCTCTTCCTCCTGGTGAGACTTTCATCCCTGGAAAAGTCATAAGCAAACCCTATGGGATATTCTTTATTTCCTATGGTGGACGACAACGTTTTCAACGTATCTCTGAGCTACCCATCACTCTCATCGAACAGCTGAAAGATCTCATCTACTGGTGAATTCAAACGCGACATTCAGGCACGGCATCTTAAACCCTTGATTTTTGAAGAAGCTCTGAACAAAAAGAATCAAGGAGTAAATGTCCCTGACTGGATGATTCCCACATCAAAGACCCTTGATGAACTTCTCATTAAGGAAGAACCCCTATAAGCTGATAAGATCGCCTTATTCTTCTATTTTATCAGTTATTCTTTTGTACTTGTAATTTATTTCGCTTGTCTTGTAATCTTTCCACTTCCCTTTGTAATCTGATACGAAGTTTAAAGAAAGATTTCAGCGAAAGTACTTTACTCCATCAGTACAGAAAAGATCCCAGAAAATAGTAAAAAGGACAAATATTTTATGAGTTCTTTTTATCCTTATGTTTTCATTAAATAGCAATTTTCTCTGTTGCTATGTCATAATCAAATAGGGGAGATTGTTGATCCAAACCCTCAGTGATTTGATAATGACCCTCTCTTAAATACTTAGTGAAAATTGTAAGTAAACAATATGTATCAGAGTTTCACTATCGCTGATAAGTACTAAGGCCTTACAGTACCGCTGATAGGAACTCTCACTCTTTAGATTAAACATTTAGCGAACACTATTCACCATAATGCTCTGAGCCTGTTCAGTCCTTATGGTGATCGCTGATAAGTTAGTTGTTTACTTATGATCCCTGAAGACAAGTTTCACGTCAACATAGGTTCAACGCTGAAGTCGAAGATCAAGCTCAAGAACCAGCGATAAGTCTCCTAATGAACTGATGCGGATCAGCGAAGACTCATATTTGTCCACTCAACGTGAAGTATCAAGTACAAGACTTTAGCTATCGCTGAACTTTGTCATTAACTGATATAGAATGATAAAGCGCTGAATCAACGAAAGCTGATCATGAAGTCCTCCGTACAAAGTACTTTTGTCTTAACCACCCTTGCACGACTCCGTACGATATGTCAGAAAAGAACCTCCTTATTGTCTGAAATCATACAACCACTCTGATACTACACTATTCAAACATCCGGCTACTAAGGTTGTCTACAAAGGTCAATTACATACAACCAATGAGCTTCTGCCACGTGTAAACTATAAACTACCATGCATTAAATGCATGCAGTATATAAGAAGGACTCCAGCTTCATTCTTGAAGCACTTGCTGACTCTGGTCAAGTCATCTTCTTATCTTGAGATAGGTTATTATTAGTAATTTCCTTCTCTTTCTTTGTGCAAAAAAACTTAGTGTTCCAACTTGTTTAGATTTGGGTTTATCCTTAATCTTGTTCCGCAACAAGCTGTAAATTGTTAATGATTTATCAATAAACAATTTAGAAAAGTAAAAACGTGTGTTTGTATTCAACCCCCCCCCCCCCCCCCCTTCAACAAACTTGTATAGCCCTTCGGGACCAACAACTACCGATCTTGTTATAGATTTCATTTGGAATACTCATTATCAAATAAGATCTAGCTTTCCTATCCGCTTCAAGTCTTAGATTCTCTTCAGGAGTATATTCTTCATACGGTTTGAAATCTTCATAAGCGTGTCTGCCTTGTTGAGCAAGAACTATGATTTTAAGTCTTTCCATTGGTCATTCTTTCAAAGATAAAAGCATATTCTTCCCATTAGCTTGTCTTTCGATGAAATCTTGAAATCTATCCTTCGACTGTTCATATTCTCCCTCAAACAAAACATGAGGTCTACTATCGGAACCAAGAGCTAGCATCACTTTGTTTTTCGTCATCTTAACAAACAAACTTGTTTATGATCTTTAGACAATATCAAGCAAAAATACACCAAGTATCAAAAGTTATCGCACACAACTTATACGATGAGGATTAAATGAACAGTAGTTATCGGTCAGGCTTTGGGCGATCAGAAAGTTCTCGGTCAAAAACTGTGCGACTAAGTCAAGTTTTCAGCCAAAACGTGAGCGATGAACAGTAGTTGTCTGTGAACACTTATGCGATTAACAGTGCTTGTCGGTCAAAGCATGTGCGATCAAATACCATGCGTAACCTGGTCGCACAACCTTTGAGCGATGAAGATGAGTTTCTTCACCGTGCGATCAAGATGAACTACCTTTGTGCGATCAAAATGAACTTCGAACATAATTTTCTTCTAAGTCCAAAATCCACCGAAATCAAATCCAATTGACTTGAAACTTTGTACGAAGGTTCGCACAACTAGTCTTAACAACTTTCCTGTTTATACCAACACCAAAAACTAACAAAATCTGTGATTTTGATCCTGAACAGTAGGTAGAAGGTTTTCGAACAAAACTACCAAAAAATCCACAAAAATCGGCTCAAATGTGATCTTTTGATCAAACAAACTGCACAGATCTCTTCCTCTAACAAAAAGGAACTAGTCTGATCCAAACACTATCCATAAAACATCATGAAATCCCAAATTCGATTCTAAGTCCGAAAAGTCAAAAAAATGTTCAAAACCCCTCAAATTTTTCACGAATTCTGCTTGAAATTGCTTGCTCTGATACCACTTGTGATCCCAGAAACAAGTAAGTAAAGATACAGTCAATTACCACAAGTCATCTCTCATTAATGAATCTCCAAAGGTTACAATGTAGAGAGGGAGTTACAAGTAGTAAGAGTTGAGAATGATTAGGAATGCTTACAAAACACAAAGGATCTAGGCTAAATATACCTAGCATCTACATTTACACATTTAGTCCTTTAACTTGGATACAACTATAAAATATTGCACTAACAGAAGACCACGTACAAGATTATGCTTTACAAGCTGGTCTTACTTATGAAAATTCAACCACAAGGGTTGTGGCGTAGTGGTTAAGACCCTAGGGGATGTGGTGGAATATCCCATCTGCCCAGGGTTCGAATCCAGGCATACACAACAATTGTGGCCACTGAGGTTTAATCAGGGTTGATGTTTTACAGTTATAATTTGCCAATGGATTAGTCTAGGCATCGCCTAGGACACCCTTCCCAAAAAAACTTATGAAAATTCAAGTGAGAAAACCTATTGTGCGAGAGCCATGCCCCTTTATTTCTTCTGTAGACAAGACAGAGCTTTTCTTCATTGCTCAAGGTATTGAAGTTCCTAAGGTATATATCACCTTTTCTGTCAGCTCTTAGCAACTCCTCGCTTGATTCAGTTAGTAGTGAACAGTACCTCCTCTTAAACTTAACATCAAAGCCACTGTCACAAAGTTGACTTATGTTGAGCAGATTTTACTTTAGCCTATCTACATAAGCAACCTTTGATACATCTACATCTCCTTTGGAATAACTCCATATCCCTTTATATGACCCTTTTAGTCGTCTCCAAAAGTGATAAAGCCCCCAGATTTGTCTTGGTAGGAGGATGGTAACTTCCTATTACAGTCATGTGCCTCGAGCATCCATACTCTAGATACCATATTGGAACATGTTGTCTCTGCAACACAAGTTAAAGGGATTTAGGTACCCATTTCCAAATGGGTCCTTTCTTGTTAGGAGCTTTTTGAGTAACCTCTAGGGATTTAGCCGTAGATGTTTTTCCAGTGGCTGCTTCTTCTGACCTTTGAATTTTTCATTCCCGTTTTTGGGTCTAGAGAGAAAGAAATTGGAGTTTGAGAAATGTCTTTTCAATTGATGTAACAGTTTAAAGCAATAAAAATTATGAACACAAGAGGGTGATTTCTTAAACTTTTCATTAGATTTCTCAATAGTAGGTACATAAGCCTTATTAAAGTTTTCTCTCCTAGAATCAGTCGTTTTACAAAACTTCCTATCTAGGCTAGATTTATTTGGGAATGTCTTCTTGCTTCCTTTGGTCTTATACTTTACCTATCTGTCTCTCCTAGGGGTTTCACTGTCATAGAAGGAACAAAATTGTCATTTTCAATCCACTTTCCCTTCTGTTCTCAAGTAAACTTGATAGGCTTGAAATTCAAAGATTTAGAAGCTACTGGAGCTGAGTTAACCTTAGTTTTTCTTGCTGTCTATTTTCTAATTCAAGAGATGACTTGGCTTTCAGACACATATCAATGAAGTCTGAGCAGATAGGCACTTTGGGTCCATATTTGTTTGCAGAAATAGGTTTGTTTAGGATACCAATGGTGATCTTGTCCTCCTCTGATCCATTCGCGACTATCTCTGACTCCTCAAAGTCGGTCTCTGGAATGACAAATGATGAACCATCCTCTGAATCTGAGTCTGAATCAAGAAAGTCTTTTTCAGCCTTTCTAGAGGCCAGATCATTAGGATATATGTTATCTCCATTTGCATCCTTTTTCAAGGAAGTATTCATCTCTTTAATTATACAAGGAGTAATTTATGGTTTAACATCTTTTGCTTCTTGCAATAAAAACTCCAACATATCATTCTTATAAAGTTTTTCTAAATCTTCTTCAGAAAATTGAGGTATAAACTCTGTTGCCTCTAGATTTAAATCACCCCTCTTCTCAGAGAAGAAACATCCTTCAGAGGTTTGAGTTTCTGCCTCTGGGTTACTCTTTTTCAAATTCTTTTTCTTCTTTGCTAATTTCGTTCCTCCATAAGAGTAAACGATGTTTTCAAATCTTATAAATCTTCTTTTCACACCATCAAAGTACCTTTGTCGTTTGAACAAAGAAGGTAAATATGGAATACCAAAACCGAGAGATTTGTCAATACAAAAACTAGAGGACAGAGAATCACTTTTCTTCCCAGTGTAAGGATCAGTGTCATTGAAACCTAAACCCTGTTTGTCTATCTAAGAGATGATCTTTGTATGCACATTTTGTGCATCCTTGTAATTTTTTATTAAGAGACTTTTTCTTTGAAGATCATGACGTAAAAATTCTCTTTCCTTTTGAAAATTTTGTTTAAGAGAAAGAATATTCATTCGGTCACTCTCAGTTTCCTTAAGCTTCTTTTCTTTACTTAGCAGAGTCTGTTAGCTCCAACTTCTACGTTTAAAGAAGTATTGAAAAATAGGCTAAGTGTAAAGTCATCAACAGAGCCTCTGCCAAGACACCGAGTAAAGATCCAAGTAAAGACTCTACAGAAGACTTTCTCAGAGGACAAGGCCACAGAGCCTCTGTGGTAAGAAGACTTAGAAGACTGAAGATAATCTGAAGTTCAAGACAAAGACGATCGTGCCTCTCATGTTTTCTGTTGTACGAAGATCCTAAAGATCATTCGTACAAAGTGTGCCCTGCCAACTCCACGTGTCAACCTCTGATGGGTTACAGCCTTAGCAGAAAACGGCGCACTACATTAACGTCGTACCTGATGCAGTCCCACGATGTTGTCTTTGTACCCTTAGTACTTCTTGTCTCCCTGTTGTCCCCTGTAGGATAGTATAAATAGAAGGCTCATGTTGAGCTCTTCTATTAACTTTGTACAATACGCACACACCTGATTAGAGTATAGAATCCGTTTCACACACTTAAAGGTGTTCTTGATAAAACAATACACAGTGAATCATTGAGCTAGACTTTCGTGTTATTTACTGTTTTCACATATTTGTTTCTGTGCGTATTTTCTACCCAAAGTATCTATTTAGTTCTTTAAAACGCTTCTGCATAACTTATTTGTTGGAACTAATAGAGACAATATCATTGTTGAGTAATTTCGGGATCAACAATTGGTATCAGAGCCTTTCTTGATTTTCTATATCAAGAGATCCACTCTGACAATGATTTAAACTCTTGTTGGTAGAAACTTGGACTGATTTTGACCCGTTCTTTATCTTTCAAACAGCCTCTATTTTTCTGCTATTCTCGACCAGTTCGACTTTAGTAAACTAATAGAACCTGTTTCGTTGGTTAAATCTTTCCATTTTAGTGCATTGTTCAAGGTTTTAAGCTTATAAACTCTATTCGAAGTATCTGTCACATCATTTAAAAACTTTCAGTTCATACTCTGTTTTTCTGGTGTTCACAAATCTGCTCAAAATGGAAAACACAAACAACTTCTTCACTGCTGGTTCTTTAACCAAGCCACCCACTCTGCTAAGAGATTAGTACCCTCAATGGAAGATACGAATGATTCCCTTCTTCGAGGGCACTGACAAAGATCTCCTCACTTATATCCATAATCCACCTTTTGTTCCTATGGTCACAGTACCACGGGTTCCTGCCACAGATGATACTCCAGAGGTTGTCGAGTATGACAAACCAAAGACAAAGGATAAATGGTCTACCACAGACTAGGAGAAATACGAAGTTTCTCAGAAGACCAAGAGACTTCTGATAATGGCCATACCCAATGACCTCTTCCAAACCCTAGATGTGTGTGAATCTGCATACGATCTATGGAAGGAACTGGAGAAACAATTGGAGGGAGGGGCCAAGACTCAGAAGAACCGCAGAGCCCACTGCATCAACGAATACTACGCATTCAAAGCTCTGCCGATAGAATCTATGCAGTCAACATACGACAGGTTTAACTCTCTGATTAACAAGTGTAAGAAGTTTGGGATCCACATAACTTCTGAGGAGAACAACGTCATGTTCCTAAAGAGCCTAAATGAAGAATGGCTCCAGTTGTCTATGTCTCTGCAAACTAATCAAGACTTAGACACCTGGACTCTGTCAGATCTTTATGGAACATTGGCAGCCCAAGAACCTCAGATTGCACAAGCAAAAGCTCAAACCAGTGGGCCTCATGCACTTGTTGGTAAGGCTACAGAAGCAAAGTAGAAACCAAAGAAGGAGAAGTCTGTGGAGGAGAAGAAAGAGAAAAAGAAGAAGGTGTTAGTCATTGACAGTGAGGAAGAGGAATTGGTGGAAGAGGAAGAGGCATCTATGGCCTCAATAGCTAAATCTTTAGCTCTATTGACAAGAGATTTCAGCAGAGGGTACCAGAAGAAGTCAGGATATGAACGCAATGGGATAGATGATCGTGGCAGGAAGTATGAGCCAAGAAATCAGGGAAGAGAAGATGTGAATGATCAACAAAGGTCAAGTGACAAAGGTGACAGAGGTGGTGACCAACAGAGGTCAGGCGACAGAGCTGGGAACGCACCCCAGAATCAGGGATGTTACAACTGTGGCAAGCCAGGCCACTATGCTACAGACTGCAGATGCAAACCAAATCGCCCTCAGAGGGACTCTGCTTTCTATAAAAAGAAGGCAGAGTATTACGCTCAGAAGTCGCTCATGGTGGAGCAAGAAAACGGGCAGTCAGACGAGTCCTCTGACGAAGGTGAAAAGAAAAATGCCCTGTTCTGCGGGATGGCAGAGGTCAGCTCCTCCGACTCTGACAGTGAGGTATCCACTTCTGACTCCTCCTCTAATGAAACATAAGATGATTTGCTTAAACTGACCATTGAATACACTGAACTTAAAAAGACTTGTGACAATGTCAAGAAAAAGCTTGCATTCTTTGAGAGAGAAGCTAGACTTCTCACTCAAGAAAAGGAAAAAATATTTCAAGAAAAGGAAGAAATTGAAACTAATTGGCACAAACATCTAAACCCTTTAAAAGAAAAGATTTCAGAACTCAACTCTGCCTTAAAAGCTAAATCAAAAGAACTTATGGATGTTGAGAGCGACAAAATGAATATACTTGCTCTTAAACACTATTTTCAAAAGGAAAGAGAAGTCCTTCATCAAGACCTACTCAGAAAATACCTTTTAATTAAAAAATATCAAGATGCACAGATGGTATATGAAAAGGTGAATACACAAATAGGGAGACAGGGAATTGGCTTCTGTGATATAGATCCTTATACTGGAAACAAAATAAACAAGTTCATATCCTCTCTGTTTTGTATTAGAAGCACAAGAAAACCATGATTTCCAAATTTACTTGCTGTTAGCAAAAGGCGAAAAGTTTCAGGGGAACCTCACAAGAGGAAACCTCTGAAGATGATAAATGTGTGGTTTGAAAACACATATCTACCATCTTCAGCCTCTGTCAAAAGAGACTCCAAACCTAAGAGATATCTGAAAACTCAAGATCAGATATGATTCTTCAAATTTGGTAACCCTGAAACTCAAACCCAGGTTGCTTTTGTCTGCATGATAGACTCAGAAAATAAATTATCGGCAGAGGCACCTGAGTTCATGCCTACTTCCTCAGAAGCAAAACTAAAACACATTTCTGAAAATGAGTTAATGGAAATTGGGAAAAACAACTTTTATGAAAACCTCTGTGCACCCTCTATTGAACAAAACCTCTATGAGGAAATCTTGATGATCACTTCTGTTAACTTGGAAGACATTCCCAAAAGAAAGGAAGAAAGCGAGTATGGCACATGCTCAGAAAATCCTGCCTCTGTCAACAGAGATTTAAGTGAATCAACCTCTATATACGAGGACGATTCATCCTCTGACGAATATGAGACTGACTCAATCAAGTCAGAGATAGTACCTTGTGAAGCAGAGGGGTTTAGACTTCCCTCTGGTATTCTTAACAGAACCATTCCTCCTAAGGAGAAAATCACAAGGGTTACTATCTGTCCGGATTTTTTGGACATGTGCATACAAGCCAAAACCTCTCTTGAGCTTGAAAAGATCAAACAACAAAAGGATATGACTTCTCAAAATCCAACAAGTTCAAAAACTTCAAAACCCTTAAGGCCATTTCAAGAAAAATTAAACTGGCAACAGAAGGGTAAGTGGGTTGAAAATAACAAATCTTTTTCTTCTGTGACAGTGAAACCTGCAAAAGTTCACCATAGAGGAAGGGGTCCACAGAAGGCTACTCTCCACAGAGAATTTTCAAAACAACAATCTAGCCTACATAGGTCTTCTTGTAATAGGAAGTCAAATGCTAGGGTAGAATTCAATGTTTTTAATGAAAACTTCAAGCAAATTTCTTCGCATATTCATTATTGTCATTGTTTCGATCTTATGCATCAATTAAACCAACACTTCTCTAGTCCACACTGTTTCCTCTCTAGACCCAAAAAGAATGCTAAACTCAAGGGTAAGAAGAAACAAACTGGTTCATCATCAGAAGTTAAAACCAAATCCAAGGATGTTAAGGCAACCTTGAAGACCCCTAACAGACCGGGACCCATTTGGATATGGGTACCTAAAAATCTTTGATTATGTTACAGAGGAAGTATGTGTCGATCTGGTATCTAGACTCCGGATGCTCGTGGCACATGACTGGCGACAGAGGTCTACTATCCTCTTACAAAGATAAACTGGATGGAGGATTTGTGACCTTTGGCGACAACAAAAAGGGGTACATAAAAGGCTATGGAGTCATCAAGAAGGAAAATATAACCGTATGCAAAGTTGCATATGTGGATTGCCTTAAGCACAATCTTCTCAGTGTTAGCCAACTTTGCGATACGGGTTTCGATGTTATGTTCAAAAGAACATTCTGCTCTCTGCAAGGAGAAGATACAGGAGTCGGACTTCTGCGAGCCGAACAAAAAGGCGATCTGTACCTCATGAACTTTAGTGCCAAGAATAAGAAGGACAAGCTCTACCTTGTTGCTTCTATGAACGAAGAAGTCTGGTTATGGCATAACAGGTTCTGCCATCTGAACTTTCATACTCTAGATAATCTTGTTAAACTTAATCTCGTTAAAGGTTTGCTAAATGTCAAATTCAGTAAAGATCATTTGTGCTCTGCTTGCGAAATGGGTAAACTCAAAAGAGCTTCCCATAAAGGCAAGACTGATGTGTCTTGCCTTAGACCTCTGTATATGCTACACGTTGACCTCTGCGGTCCAATCGCTACACATAGCCTAGGCGGCAAGAAATATATACTTGTGTTGATTGATGAATACTCGAGATATACATGGGTGGAATTTGTCAGAAAGAAATCAGATGTCCCAAACATTCTGATTAACCAAATGAAAAGAATCCAGGTCCTGTATGAGTGCAGGATTCAAAAGTTAAGAAGCGACAATGGCACAGAATTCAAAAACTCTGTCATTGAAGCTTATCTTACACAAAAAAGCATATCTCAGAACTTCTCAGCTGCACGCACCCCACAACAGAATGGCGTCGTCGAACGAAAGAACCGCACGCTTGTGGAGGCTGCAAGAACTATACTGACAGCATCTGTATTACTAACATTTTTATGGGCAGAAGTTGTATCAACCGTTGTTATCTTCAATCTTCCTAATCGTAGAAGTATTTAGAAGTAGTGAAAAATAGGCTAAGTGAAGAAAGCCTCTTACAGAGGCTCTGCAATTTCCGAAAGATCAAGGTCAAGAAGCTACAGAAGCTACAGAGGTGTCCTACAGAACCTCTGTCTTACGCACAAAGAAGACCAAGACTCGGAACACGGTGAAGACTGCTCTACAGAAGACCAGACCTCAGAACCTCTGTAACCCTTTACAGAGCCTCTGCGGTTTACGATAAAGACTTGGAAGATATTTTATATCTTGCTACTGTTACTGGATCCGTTCATCAACTTGCATGGTAGCGTGCCCTGTCAAACCTCAACACGCGTCAAGCTCTGAAGTGACTCAATAGGGCTTAGTACAACATAGACGTCTGCGGCATTAAATACAATACAACACGTACAACTATTCATGCCGTCCGATCAACAGTAGCTCATGCTTTATGGTCCCCTAGAGTAGTATAAAAGGAAGTCTCTTGTTGAGATATTCCTTAACAATCTTAAGGAATTAACGAAGAATCTGAGTTTCATGCTTATGCTTTATATCGTCAAACCTGTTAAGCATTACACTCTCTCACACACACCAAACAGTTCTTAATCTGTTCTTGGTGTTCTTATTATATATCGAACGACAGTAATCTTCAAGATATCATTTTGTTCTTAAAATACTGTTTCTTTATATTGTGTGTTCTAAATCTATCAAACATATATGTTAGTTCTTTAAATACGCTTCCGCATCAAACATAAACTCGAACTAATAGATCTGTTAATCTTGTTTAAGCAAAACGGGAACCAACAATTGGTATCAGAGCCAAACAGATTCGAATTTGTGCTTCAATCCATTGATTTTTATCAAATTTTTGAGAGATTATTGTGTTTTTGTGCAAAGTTGAGAGTTCTTCAAGTTCTTCATCTTTTTGATTGGTTTTGGCCATTAGAGTTCTTCTACTGGTTTAGAATCGATCAAGGGTTGTTAGTAGATAATACCTGAGTGTTTTATTCCGCAAAATCACTAGGTTTGTAGCTCAGTTTGTTCATTTACTCAATTTTCGGAGTTTTTAAACTTTTATTTTTTTGCACTCTGTTTTGCTTCGGAAAACCATTTTCTGTTGGTTTTTGGACAAAACACCAAGCATTAAAGTTTCTCAGAATAGTGTCACGAACCTGTGTACCAAATTTTAGCTCAATCCGGTCATTTTTGAAAAACTTTGACTCAAGAACATTTGAATCTTCATCCTTAACTTTTATTTGCTGCACACGTTTTTGCTTCGAAAAACCATTTTTTGTTGGTTTTTGGACAAAACTCGAAGAATTAAAGTGGTCCAGAATATCCTCGTGCACCTACCTACCAAATTTCAGCTCAATCCGACAAGTTTTGGGCTGAGACAGGTTAGTGCATTGAGACAAAAGACTGTATAACAATTAATTCTTCTTCGCACAAAGTATCTGTTAACGATCTTTCAAGTAACAATATGTCAAGACTAAGATTTAGTGCTGATGCTGATGCTCATTATTATTCTAAACTTAGTACTAATTTTTGCAAAATTATTCCTAATCTTGAGAAAGAACTACAAGAAAGGAACAAGAGCATTCTTATTGATTCAGGTAAGATTGCTGAACTTGAAAAGTCAGGTAAACTCCTATCCTCTGAAATCATTGAGCTTAATAGAAATTTATCTGAGTCTGAAAAAGAGAAGAAACGACTTGAACTTAAATGTTTAAGTTTTTCTAAACTGATTTCTGATTTTGAAAAACTTGTGATTTGTGAAAGAGAGAAGATTGAAAAGGAGAAAACTACTTTTGAAACAAAATCTATGGAGCTTTCTTGCAAAATCTCATAATTACAGAAAACTCTTGAAAAAGAGAGGAACGAGTCTGATTTTGAAAGAAAAGAATCTGAACAGTTGAAGGTTCAAAGATTTCAAGAATTAAGTCAAAAAGAGGATTTTGAAAGAGAGAGATTGTATCTTAAATCTGAAGTGAAGAGACTGACAACAAGGTTCATTGACTTATCTACTGAGATTAGGAAAGAGCGGAAGTTGAAATCTGATTTACTATCACAGTCTGATCTGTGCAACAAAGAACGGAATGCTTTGGTTTTCAAAATAAATTCTGAAAGTTCTGTTAAAACAAAAGAGTTCATTAAGCCAAACAAGTTTTCAACAAATCAGATTTCTACTTCTCATTCTTTCTATGATCGTAAGATAGATCGATCAGTTAATCAAGGTTTTAAAAGAGTGAAAATGGTTTGGATTGTCAAAGGCTCTTCACTTGTTCAAAATGTTCAAAATCCATTCATTTCTGTTGAGTATGACAAGAACAACAAAGCATTTCATGCAAATTCTAACAAAATAGGACCCATTTGGAAATGGGTACCAAAAATTGTTTGATCTGTCTTGCAGGTACAATGGACTCCTTAATACATCTGTTAAGGACTCAGGCTTCAAAGTTCAATATGGACTCTTAAACACTCAGTTTAAGACTCATCCGTCAAAGGCAATTGATTTCGGTGCACAACATTCAAGTACAATGACAGCATGCTGGCAGATTTGCAATGTTGTAGTAAATCGTTCATATCTCACTGATAAAGGCACCGATTGATGCGATTCAAAAGGCCCTGGATTCAAAACACATTGATGAACAGCTTTCGTGTTTTTAGAATTCATAGATTCGAAATTTATAAGGGTCATATGCATCGTTGAAGTAGACAACAGTGTGCTGATGGAAAGCTGATGGACAGATCTGCGCGACTGTGGTAAATCAACCATATCTTTGTCGTACGAGCTCGAAAAGAGGTGATTCAAGATGATCTAAACAGATAACAAACCAATGAAAGTTGTTTGTGTTTTGAGTTTTTGCAAAATCCAGAGGTAAAATGGTCTAAATCAGTGTCAAAGTAAGTGTAACACTTATGTTAAGCTTCGGCCGAGCGGCGACCAAACCTCTACCGCACGCGACCAAACCTCTGCCGCACGCGACCAAACCTCTGCCGAGTAGCGACAACCTCTGCCAAGCAGCGACCAACCTCTGCCGAGCCACGACCAAACCTCTGCCGAGCCTTTGTCAAGCGTTTGTCAAGCCGCGATCATTCTGTGGTACTGTTCACCACAGAGCCTCTGTGAAACCCGACAGAGCCTCTGTGGACTGAACTTCTGCGACCGAACCTCAGAGCCCATAGCGCAACGTCTTAGTTCTTGCTGTCAGCTTTGCACACCTGTCGTATTTTCAACAGAACTCCCTCCTCGAATATCCAAATTTGATGAGTCTAGATGCGTTGGATTCCTAAGACACATATGAACAATTCTCGTGTTTTGAGATTGGTCTGAATCGGTGTTCTTCTTGGTCAGAACCTCTTCTAAAGTCCGTATACATCTGCTGGACAGAGTTGTGTTTCACTAAAATCATCATCAGAGCTCCGTCGGCACTGCGATTAACCTATGCCGCCAAACCTCTGCCGACCTACCTCTGTGGTACTGTTCACCACAGAGCCTCTGTGAAATCCGACAGAGCCTCTGTGGACTGAACCTCTGCGACTCAACCTCAGCCCGATGTTTATTTACTTGTTGTCAGCTTTGCGCTGCTTCAGAAACATGCGCATAACTTTTGACTCGGTGCTCCAAATTACTCGATTCCAGTTGCATTGGAAAGATAATTCACAGACGCACAACTTTGATGTTCTGAGTTTTCTCAAATTATGTGTGCTGATATGCCAAAATCAGCTTCAAAATCTGCTGTAAGTTGCTGGACCGAAAGCATTGCAAATTAATTCATGCTCCTTCCGCTTTCAAGAACGGTGTTCTCGTTGTTTCTACATAATTCAGTGTAGGACCAGTACTTCAGATATGTTCAAATCAAAGTTTTGGCTGGTAATTTCTAAACTCTGATCCCCCGCACCTTGTATTTTTTTAAGTGGAATTATTTGTGCTGTTGGATATTCCTAACAAATGTGGAATCATCAAAGATGATTACCAACACTTTCTGATTCTTATAGGATATCTGATTTCAAATTGAGCTTAAATGAAATTTACTGCTCAATTTGAGGGGGAGAAAACAAATCAGATCTGACCATGTTCGTGTAATGGTAAAATTTCTAAACCTTTAAACTCATCATCATTTTTAGAGAAAGGCCATCTTTAGAATGATAAAACCTCTTTCAAATGGTCAAACCACTTCTAGATGCTAAAATGTTTTTTTTTAATGTAGAAGTTGGATTTTAAATGTTTTTCTGAGACTTCAAAGAGTCGGTGTGTGGAACAATCCAACCTCTAGGACAAAAAGAGCATGGGATCAATGTGTAAGCTTTATAGAACTTCTATGGATCACTTAAACCTGTGTTTCCTACCAAAGAAGTAAACCCTGGGTGTTTGAGAGGTGAAGGGTCTACATCAAAGAGTGGGGGAGATAACTCATCTGAGTTTTTCTCATTGTGCTTGAGAGGTAAAATTTGAAAAGAGAGTTTGGTTAGATGTGAGCTACATGATAAAAAGAAAGAGGGTGTGAGAACAAAGTCAAAAGAAATATATAACTCTGCACTATCTTTTTCTGAGTCGGGCAAGCCACATTACTGATTTATCACGACTCTTTGGTGATTATCATTGAAACAGGCAATTAGCCCATGCCAACTCTTGAATTAACCCCACTAGCTACTTATTTCCTTCTCAACAGGGAAATACTTCACTTTTCCACGGGGAAGCAGCATATATGCTATCTGATCTTTATTTGGAAGGTTGGATATTGAAAAGAAGGAAATTTGCCCCACCTTCACACTTCACTCATGCACATTGAGTCTGTGGAAACCTGTTATGTCCAAACAGTTTACACACTTTTGAGCTTAATAGATAATATTCTATTTTCTTCCACACAATATCACGAATCTTTGTGATTCCACATGCATATCTATGTGATATTGCCAGAACAGATTGAGAAGTTTAATTTTATAATTCTACTTCTATGATAACTGGAAGTCCTATCAGAGCTTCATATTTGTCAACTCTGAACATAGGCCACACAATTATTTTAATTGTTATGATAACAGTTGCTATGTGCTTTTGTGTTAGATGATTACCCCTGGTTACTTATTCTTTAATGCAGATTATCATGAGCCGAATGTGTTCGCTACTCTTCATCTCTTAGCTGTTTATCTACCATCGGTTACTACTCAAGCTGGTTATACAAGCTTTCGCACATCAAATCGTTCTCTGATCGTTTGAGAGATAACTGAGACCAGAAAAGTAATGCCGCAGTCAAGGGGGAGTACGCAAAGATCAAGGAGGAGTATGCAACGATCAAGGGGGAGTCAAAGAAGGAATTGAAGCAACTGACATCGTTGAAGATCATGAAAAGAAAGCTAGGGGGAGACTACTTGTTGGTTCCAGTTTTGTTTAAACAAGATTATCAGATCTATTAGTTCAAGTTTAAGTTTGATGCAGAAGCGTATTTGAAGAACTAACAGATATGTTTGATAGATTTAGAACACAATATAAATAAACAGTGAACAGGAAATAATATCTCAAAGTTTACTGAATATATATATATATATCAAGAACAGATTTAAGAACAGTGAGTAAGCAAAGCTTTAAAACAGATATGACTCTCAAAGTGTATAAGCTATGTGTTCTTGTGATGTTTTTTTGTCTCTTGATTCTCGATTAGGAAGAACTCAACATAAGACTTCCTTATATACTACTACAAGGGGACCATAAAGCATGAGCTACTATTGATCGGACGGCATGAATAGTTGAACGTGCTTTATTACATTTAATGCCGCAGACGTCTATTATGTACTAAGCCCTATTGAGTCCATTCAGAGTTTGACACGTTGAAGTTAGACAGGGTACGTTTCCATGCAAGTTGATGAACAGGTCCAGGAACAGTAGCAAGATATTATAAATATCTTCCAAGTCTTTAGTGAGGACCGCAGAGGCTCTATAAAGTGTTACAGAGGTTCTGCGGTATGGTCCTTTGTAGACCAGTCTTTACCGGATTCCGAGTCTTTGGTCTTCTTTGCGCGTATGACAGAGCTTCTGTAGGACGTCTCTGTAGCTTCTATAGCTTCTTGACCTTGATCTCTCGGTAAGTTCGGCAGAGCCTCTGTAAGAGGCTTTCTTCACTTGGCCTATTTTTCACTACTTCTAAATACTTCTACGATTAGGAAGATTGAAGCTAACAATCTCCCCCTAAGTAGTGAAAAATAAAATTTTGACATTTAAATATTTTTAGGCTAAGTTAGATAAGACAGAGGTTAAACAATACCTCGTAAGTTCTTTCATTCAGAGATATGCCAGAGGCATTTTACATTTGAGTACAATGAAAGACAAACTTTAACATGGTTTGCAGAGATTGGTTGTTTGAGAATCAGATTTTGGCGTCTTTGAAATCATTGTAGCTTCTGTTGTCTCTTCCGACTTCTCTGATCTCTTTGTAGAAACTGATGCAGAGTTCTCTTAAGCGTATTGTAGCATCAATCTCTCTGATGAAGGTATATGCAGCGTCTCTATCCATTTGCTCGGTATCTCTGTATTTTACAAGGTTTGCTCTGAACTTGTTCAGAGTACTAGTTGCGTACTTCTGACAGTCCATGCTCATAAAAAGTGTGACTTCGCCTTGTGGGTTTTGAAATACTAACCTGAACCTTGGTTCTGTAATGATTGAGTTGGGCACGGCGTCAGGTGGGCAGCGATCCTCTGGTGGTCGTAGGTTCAGATGTTTGAGACCAAGATCCTTTCCTAGCTGAAAGTCTGTCAGACTATAGATCAGAAGCCTTTCCCTCATTGCTTTTCTCAACACTTGATATGCTCTGGTGTTTGGTTATGTGTTGTAGTTATCCATCGTCCATTGCAGAAGGTCCGGAAGATCATAGGGATTCAGATTCCTTAGGTCAGCATCAGCGAAGCTGGTTTCTGAATTGTTTACCCTTCTGACTCTGTAAATATTGTACCTGACCCTTGGATAGGTTCTGGTGAAGGAGTATCTACAGAAGATTACCTTTTTGATCTTATGGATAGAGAAGACGTCTGCTTTGGTTCTTGGCTTTGTCCTGGTGAAGACGTTGTCAAATTCTTCTCTGATCCTTTGATCTGTCACATGATCTGTTGGATGATTGGTCTGAAAAGATTGTTTATAGAGGTATTTGTATACCACTTCTTCCATTTCTTCTTGTGTTGGACCAGGTTGTGGTACTTGTCTTCTGAGACTTTCCATCTTTTTAGCAACTTCTGCAGCTCTTCCTGATAGAGGAATGTCTGACAGAGGCTTCAATCCATATGCCCAGTCCTCTTCTTCAGGCTTTGGAGTTTGAAAGGCATCAAAAGCGCTTTTCATCAATTTCTCTGTAGGCTTAGGCAATGATTTCTTTTTTTTCTGCTCTTTTGTCAGTATTGCTTTGCCCTTGTCTTTGGCTTTTGGAGGTGCAGAACATGTTGCTTCTGTAGGTTTGGTTGTTGGTGCTTCTGTTGAAATGATGGGGGTTGCCTCTGTAGGTTTTGACACTTGTGTTTGAGAGGACTTTTGTGGCGTTGGTTCTGTTGGCTTGATTTGCTCTGTAACCTCTGTTGGAGGTTCTTTGGTGACTTCTTCTGTGAGCTCGATTTCTGTTGGTGAAGGTTGGATATCAAATCTTCTTGCCATTTTGAAAGCTAATGTGAACATGTGCCTTTCTTCTTCTCTCTGCGCCATTCGTTCAGTCATTGTTTTGTGCATATTCCTTAGAACAGAAGAAGCAGAGGTCGTTGCTCTTTTTGGTTTGTGGGCAATGGACTTTCTTCTTGGGATGGATTGGGGTTTTTCTTTTGGTTTTGTAGTTTGGGAGGGAATATCTTCTTCTGTGGACGATGACAGATGTTGGACATCTACTCCAAACATTGTAGGGAATTCCACAGAGGTGGGTGTTGCCTCTGTGGTCTTTTGAGCTTTTGGTACATGGGTTTCTTCAGCGGTTGATTCCACAGAGATGGGTGTTGTCTCTGTGGTCTTTTGAGTTTGTTGATCTTTGGTTTGTTGTGGAGGGGCTTGGCTGATTGGTTCTGCTGCGATTGGTGGAGCTTGTAGTCCTCTGGTCGTAGCTTTCTCCCTTATATTCTCCCCCTCAGGATGGTCATCATCAGAGTCATCCTGACTCTTATCAGAAGTACCCTCTGCTCTGCAGGAAGCTTTGGGTTTCTTTGGTAGTTCTGCTCCTGCGGCCATCAACTTCGCACATACATCATCATAGAGGCCGATTAGAGTTGCAAGCTCTGCCTCTGTGTTAAAGCGCATTCTGCCGACACTTTTTCTGAATTCTTTGACGTAGTTGGCATTTGCAGTAGTGAAAGAGACGATGACTTCTGTGACCTGGTTTATGACATTCTGCCCGAGCTCTCATAGCTGTGCTCTGGTCATGTAGTCTTTTGGCTGCATCATTGTAGTGTTGCGCATTGCCTCTTCTTGTACGTGTTTAAGGGCGTTCTGTAGATCTGTAGTGTAATGCCCTTTGATTTGTTGGATTGTTTGTTCATTTGTTCAAGGAAATGCTTGACTGATTCCTTGAATGCAGATGTTGCGGCTATTCCGAAATCTTTAGCAGCAGAAGTGGCTGTAGTTGTGGCAGTTGTTTGAGCAGAAAACTTCATCTCTGTGATGGCGGATTTCACCTCTGTGGACAGATTGTCCATTTTGGTGTTCAGATTTAGCAAGGCCGTTGATGTTGTCTCTGTAAAAGATGTGAAAGAGCTTTGCAACTCTTTCATGGTTTGGTTCACAGAGGTGACAAGGGTTTGGAACTCATCCCTTAATACTTGTGTCCTTGGTGTAACCTCTGGAGGAACAACCCCTTCTCCAGAGTGAGTCCCTGTTCCTGGGACACCTTCGTTCACCCTTGTTTGTACGTTGGGGGTGGAAGGATTTCCATCTGATCTTCGAGAAGAAACCTGAGTTTCGATCTCTACAGAAGTTCTGTGAAGAACAGTGTCCAAATCCACTCCAGAGGTGGGTATCGGAATGTTCTTCTTTTGACTTGGAGACTTGTCTAGAGTCTCTTCGTCTTTGTGCTCACTACTTCTCTCTGAAAGAAGTTTTGGCCCTAAATTGTGCGTGGCAGAGGAAACGAATTCCTCTGTAGGATGTTCTAGTGTGATCTGGGGCGATTGATCACGAACTATAGGTGAGTCTCTCTGAGGAGACTCCCTACGAATGGATTCCCCGGTATCTGTGGGCGTAGAAGTCGAAAGAGTGACCTCTGGCTGTTTTGTTTGGGTAGGGATCGAGTTGTGCGACACTTTTTCAATAACTCCTTCTGCAGCTAGACCTGCGGAGTTAGATGTGTGGGTTGCACTGGGAGGGGTTTGAGGATGTGTGCCTTCTACTTCTACGGCATCTTTTTCTGTCCCTTTTTCTTTTTCTCCCATTCTATCTAAGGCCTTTTTAACCTCATCTCTGTTCCACAGAGCTTCTGCTTGTAGCCTAAGCCATTCCCTAGTTTCAACATCTGACAAGTCGATTTCTTCTATTCCTTCTTCTGAAGCTTGGCTTGGACTCCTTCTGTGGACGTCCAGTCCCTGTTTGATGAAGGGATTCTGTAGAATGTTAGGGGTTTCAGATGGTCGATCTCTGGGGGTTTGATCATCTTCTTGTAGATTGGTGTCAATGCCAGAGATAGAGAAGTCTTGTTCTTCTATGGTGTGGTGGTCAAGTGGTGGTGCATTCCACCCAGCTGTATTTAGGGTGTTAGCAAAGTCAGGGTGTTGAAGAAAATCGGTTAAGTTTCCTTGATGAGCGAATCGATCTGGGGATTGATAAGGTGATTGATATCCCTCTTCTGCCGTTTCTACTACTGCAGTTTCTTCGACCCGGGTCTCTGCGACCTCTTCTTCTGCAGTTCCTTCTTCTGCAGTTTCCTCTTCTGCGATGGTAAACAATTTATCAAGCTTCTTTTTGGTCTTCCTCCTCTTTGGTTTTGGTGCCCCTTCCTCTGTGGTTTTCGATTTTCTTTTCTTCTTCTGTTTTGGAGAAGAGGGAGGAGCAGTTGAGCCAATTTCTGTGGCATGAGGAGGTGAAGGTTGATCTTCTGCAGCGCTTGTGGAGGTGCCTTCTGTAGTTTTCCTCCTTTTTGATTTTGGAGTTGAGGTAGAGGTTTTCGAAGAAGACTTCTTTGACATGTGCTCGTCACGTTTGGCCATAAAACTAAGTTGGATTGCCAAGTGTTTTGCTAGTTTCTGCTTCTTCGCTTCTTTAGAGAGGGGTTCTACAACCATTGTTCCTAGGGGGACACCTAAACGCGGGGGTGTCACAGGGCTCGGTTTTGGAGTCCTATGATCGCGTATATACTCTAACTTAAGGGTTTTGTTCGTGGCATATTTCAGAAGCTTCTTTGACAGAGGTCTGCAGTGGGTGTAGCCATCTATATGATCGGTGGGGATGTTTTTGTTCATTGGGAACTGTTTGGGAGTCGGCCCTTCCATTGGCCAGTTCTGTATTATCAACAGAGGTTCGAACAGGACTCCCAATATCCTTTGGAATTGCAGAGGTGGTAGAAACTTAGGATCGTTCTCTTTTACCCTTCTTGTGTTGTTCTTTCTGTCGATCGTATTGATTATCTCATGCATCATGAAGGTCGAGTAATCGAGTGGGAGATCGTAGTAGACCCCATACATGATGGTTAAGATCTGATGCGAGCTCTGGTCAATGCTGCCTATCTTCCCTGTAAGGCATCTGTTGAGGATTGAAAACAAGGTGTTCCACAGAGGTGGTAGTCTGCCTCTGCGGAAGTCATTTCTCTTCCTAAGTTGGGTGTTGTACCCAAGCATTTCTACAAAACGACATATCTCGTCGTCTGTTGGTTGTTCTGCATATCTCTTCAGTCCAAGAAGACCCCTTGTTGGTAGGTTTCACTCAAGTGAGAACATCGTTCTATTAAACTTGATTTCCAAATGCTCAGATTTGCCAGGCTTGGAGATGTACCCTTTGATGAGAGAATCGTCTTTATCATATCGGCAACTTTGCCAAAACTGGTTCAAATACCTAACAGGTATTTTGTTTGGGTTCTTGAAAGTAAAGGGAAGAGGACATGATTTTCCATGATGTTTAGAAGAAGGGCATGGGCTTCGCCGAAAGCAGTGGGTGAGGGGACCAAGTAGCAATTGTTTGATTTGATTGGCAGTACCTTTTCGAAATGATCCTTTGCTATAAAGTTTTGAAGATGTGTGGTCGGAGCAAAGTCAGCTGTGTCGCCGGAATCTTCTTGTTCAATATTTTTGGCGAGATGGGGGTTTTCTGAATGTTCCGATTGAGCAGGTGAATGTTCTGGTGAGTTCGTCGGAGAGTGTGCAGGGGAGATAACTTGAGAAGATGAAGCCATTTGGTAAGAAGAATAGGATTCTTGCAAGCTTTTGCAGGGTTTCGCCGGAGAAGAATGAGAGTTTGTAAAGGTTTTATGAGAAGGTAAGCTTGGGTTTTATATGAGTGTAAAATGGTAGAATTCGAAAGAGTAAAAATATATGGCAATGGATAAATGTTTGGAATCCGTACTTGAGTTAGAACGGCGGGTTCAACTTTCCATAGAAAATGTTCCATGTACGCCCAATGAAAAAGAGACACGTAGGCCATGTCAGAGGATGACAGGACGTCGTGCGCGGCCCATTAATGCTAGGCGCGTGGGGTTGTTCTTAGCCATATGAATTTCACTCTCAGTAAAAGTAATCGTTTTTATTACTGAAATGCCCAAGTTGCAGATTGACAGAACCTCTGTGGTTTACAGAAGCTCTGTGATTTTGAAAAACTTGAAGTTCATGCCTCATATCTCATTGTTATCATGACTCTGTAGGTTCTTCTTTAACCAAAACATTTGTAAAAGCATTGGAGAGGATTGATAGGATTTTAGTGAAGAATTTTTACTCTGAGGTTTTGTGGCTCTGTTGGAACTTGCAGAAGCTCTGTCAGGGCCAGCAGAAGCTCTGTGAGGGAAAAAATCTCATAACTAAAATTCTATTAAACTTTTTGATCATCCAATTTTTGATCTGTTTTAAGAGGTGTTTTTCAGACATATTTGAAAGTTGGTGTCCGAGAAAACTGTTATGAAAAAAGTTTTGTTCGAGAAGGTCATGGTGTGTGTATTCGGTTTCCGAGATAACATTCCAAACGATCGATAGAGGCTAAATTTGCGATCACAGAGCATATTTCTTGCAGAACCTCTGTTGTACTCAGCAGAAGCTCTATGACCTTAAATTTCTCATAACTCGAATTTTATGAAACTTTTTGATCTTTTGATTTTTGACATGTTATTTACAGATTTTTAGGACATATTTGACAATTTGTGTCCTAGAAAACTATTTTCAAAAATCTTTTGTACGAGAGACATACCTTTTGGTTCTCCTTTTCTCGGCAGTGATGTCTGACTTCTGCTGATATAGATTCATCGACACTCTTCTTTGGCTCCCCCTTGAAAGATTTACCTCTGTAGATCATTTCAGGGTCCCTTTTTGCTCCCCCTTGATCTAATCACCTCTGTAGATCAAGTAATTTCCTTTTGCTCCCCCTTGACCTATGCTTGGATCAAAGAATGATAAGTTTTGTATAGAAAATAGGTCATGTTTTCCAGAGGTTCTGTAGGGGTCGTCAGAGGATCTGAGCAGACCCACAGAAGCTCTGTGATATCAAAAACTATTGAGCATTTACATACAGAAAGAGATCAATCAAAGTAATAAAATAAAGCAATATTTTTATACACATATTTACAGAAGATAAGATATACTTACAGAGGATTTTTACGTCATATTGATCATTCCTAACTTACCCACCAAGAAATTGAATCTTTTCTCATCTAAAGCTTTGGTGAATAAGTCCGCGAGTTGATATTCTGTGGGCACGAAATGCATCTCGATTGTACCGTATTCAACATGATGTTTCAAGAAGTGGTACCTTATATCGATATGCTTGGTTCTTGAATGTTGCACTGGATTGGCAGAGATGGCAATGGCACTTTTGGAATCACAGAAGATGGGTATCTTTAGTAGGATGTGGCCGTAGTCTTTTAGCTGAGTCTTCATCCACAGAACCTGAGAACAACAGCTAGCAGCAGCAACGTATTCAGCTTCTGCCGTAGATGTTGAGACACAATTCAGCTTCTTGGAGGTCCAACTGACTAGTTTACCACCTAGGAATTGACAACTCCCAGAGGTACTCTTTATGTCGATCATGCATCCTCCATAGTCTGAATCTGTATAGGCTTTAAGACAAAAACCAGAGTTCTGTGGATACCAGAGACCGAGATTTTTGGTCCCCTTTAGGTATCTAAAGATTCTTTTAACAGCATCATAATGTGATTTCTTAGGATTAGCTTGATAACGTGCACAAAGACATGTGGCATGCATAATGTCAGGTCTGCTTGCAGTTAAGTATAACAGAGATCCAATCATGCCTCTGTAAAGAGTGCATTCTACAGAGATGCCATCTGGATCTAAGAATGACTTATTTCCAGTGGCCATTGGAGTTTTCATTGCAGAGGTATCAGAGAGGCTATACTTGGAAAGAATGTCAGAGACATATTTGGCCTGATTTATAAAAATTCCTTCTGATGATTGTTTGATTTGGAGTCCTAGGAAGAATGTTAATTCTCCCATCATACTCATTTCAAACTCACTCTGCATGAGTTTTTCAAAACTTTTGCACTCTTCTGTATTGGTAGACCCAAAAATTATGTCGTCCACGTAGATTTGTACTAGCATTATTTCACTGTTTTTACGTTTATAGAATAAGGTTGTATCTGTTGTACCTCTGTCGTAGCCATTGACTAGAAGAAAGGTAGAAAGTCGTTCGTACCATGCTCTTGGAGCCTGTTTCAGTCCGTACAGAGCCTTTTCAAGGTAGTATACATGCCTTGGGAACTTTGAGCTTTCAAACCCTGGTGGCTGATTTACGTAAACCTCTTCTTGGATTTCATCGTTGAGAAAGGCTGATTTTAGGTCCATCTGATAAACTTTAAATCCTCTGTGGCCTGTGAAGGCTAAGAACATTCTTATTGCTTCGAGTCGTGCGACAGGGGCAAAAGTCTCATCATAGTCTATGCCTTCTTCTTGTCTATATCCCTTGGCCACTAATCGTGCTTTGTTTCTGATGACCACTCCATCTTCATCCTTCTTATTTCTGTAGACCCACTTAGTCCCAATGGCCTGTTTCCCTCGTGGCAGAGGTACTAAAATCCATACTCTGTTACGCTCAAACTGCAGAAGTTCTTCTTGCATGGCGTCTACCCAGTTTGGGTCATCAAGGGCTTCAGAAATCTTCTTTGGTTCTATCATACTGATAAAATTGTAAAGAAACAAAAATTAGCAGTGGCAGATCTGGTTTTTACTTTGTCAGAAGGTTCGCCGATTATTTGGATTGGAGGATGGCTTTTTGTCCACTTAGTTGTGCGTGGAAGGTGGTCACCAATGTCATCGAATCTTTCTTCAGAGGCTTCTTGTTGTTCTTCTTCTTCTTCTTCTTCTTGTATAGCCTCTGTAGTAGTGTGTGCCTTTGTAGTTGATCCTACGGCTTGTGGAATGATTGGTATGAGAGGTGGTGGAGTTTGTTCCTCTGAGGACGTATAGACTTGGTCCTCTATATCCTCTGTAATTGGTTCCTCTGTGGATTGTGAACTTTGATTTTCAGCAGCTTCTGTGGTCGTTTTCCTCGTTGTTTCATCTTCTGTGGTATCTACCTCGGCATTTGCATCTGTAGTATTTATAGAAGAAGATGAAGCATTATTTGGACCAGTTAGAGTCATACCTGTAGGATTTTGACCAATGGAAGATGGTTGTTAGATCTGAAGTTTTGTGAATAAACCAAGTGTTGAAGATCTGATAAGAAGACTCAGATGTTCTGAGTAGAGAAGTCAGAGGTCTGACTGTGAAAGCTCAGAAGTATTGATAAGAGAAATCAGAAGTCTGGGAAGAGAAGTCAGATGTCTGAGTTAAGGAGTCAGAAGTTCTGAGAAGCGTTATCAGAAGAATGTTCAGAAGTTCTGAACTACCTGTTCAGAACTTATGACGAGATACTTTACTTAGTATTTTATAAACTAATTAGGACACGTGTTATGTTCTTATTAGTCTTTATTATTTGTACTGTAGCTTTAAGATGTCCGTTGCAGTATAAATAGTAGTTAGCTCTACGTTGCTAACTGATTGATTTTTCCCGTATAACTTTGTATTCATTCTTTGTAATCTTTGAGATTCTCTCTCTCTTAGATCTGTAATTCTGTTCATCATTGAATACAATTGGGCTTGATCATACAAATTATCAATTACTGCTTTCTACATTGATTGTAAGATAAGATCCTGAACTTACAATTGGTATCAGAGCTAATCAACAAACAAATTCGTTCAAGATTGTTATCGCGAAGATCGATTGATCAATTTCTTGAAGATTTCTTGATTCATTCAAAATTCGATTCAGCTGCTAGGGCTAGTTCTTGAATTCTTGGCAATTCTTGAATTACCTGTTACATTTCGATCAAGAAACTCGAATTTGTCTTTCTGTTGAATTTTCTTACAATCATGTCTTCTAAAGAATATCTAGCCATGGGATCTGAAACCAAACCGCCTGTTCTTATACCAGAAGAGTATCAGCAATGGAAAATCCGAATGATCCAATTCCTAGACAACATTGATGAAAATCTTATGATCTCTATTCGAGAAGGTCCAATTGAAGTGTACATCGATGTTGCTGCAACTCCTGCTACAGAGACAACTCCAGAAATTCCAGCGACCAGGGTGAAAAAGAGTTATTCCCAATACACAGCTGAACAGAAGAATAGGCATGTTATTGACAAAAGAGCAATTACTTTGATGACTTTGGCTGTCCCAAATGAGGTTCTTAACAGGATTGACAGTGGATCATCAGCTAAAGAAATGTGGGACGAATTGGAAAGGCAGATGCTAGGAACTGTGAGATCTATTCAGGCAAAGTTAAATCAAAGCATAAATGCTTATGAAAGGTTCAAAGCAAAAGAGTCAGAAAGTTTGACACATACATACAGTAAATTTTGCACTATTCTAAATGACTTGAGAAGAAATGGACTGAAGAAAACGAAGTCAGAAATAAATTACAAATTTCTGAACAGTCTAAATTCAGAATGGTCATCATTTGCCATAAGTCTGCAAATGAACAAGGATATGTGTGAAGAACACTTAAATGATCTGTTATGTGTTCTTAATCAACATGAAGATTCTGTCAAGTTAGTTGTGGAAGAGAAGAAAAATGTTGTTGATCAGTTAGCATTCTTATCAAAGTCCAAAGCAATCAAAGCACCCAAAAAGACTGCATATCTATCAGAGATACCTAATCTGGAAGAATCTGACAAGGAAGAAGGATCAGAAGATGATGAAGATATCAAGATAATGGCTGAGAAACTAGCTTTGTTGACAAATACTTTCAACAAAAGGTATGGGAAGGGTAGATTTCAAGGAAATTATAAGAGAGTTGGGAGTTCAGATTATAAGAAGAAAGAAGACAGAGAAGAAAATAAGTTTGAAAAGAGAGTAGAGAGAAGTGAAGAAAACAAAGAAGAGAAGGATGAGAGAAAAGAAAAGAATCTGTGTTTCAAATGTGGAAAATCTGGCCACTATGCTAAGGATTGCAAAGTTAAAATTGTGAAAGACTATGAGTACTACACCAAGAAGGCTCAGCTTGCAAATAAGAGAGATGATAAAATTGCTTTGTTGGCTGAACAGGAGAATTGGTTGTACTATACTTCTGATGAAGATGATCATATCAACTTTCCACAGATGCAGAGCTATATGGCAAAAATGAGGAATGAGGATGATTCTGATTTTGAAGATGCTGATTCTGAGTCATCTGCTGAGGTACATTCTTCACTTGAATTAGAGTTAATGACACAGATTGGTGAAATGAAAACTGAATTTGCTAATCTAAGAAAACAGATAAAAGGAGAAAGAAATTTGGTTAACAAATTCAGAATTGAAAAAGAAGTAATAAAAGAACAATATGAAGAATCTGAGGCTGAGAAACAGAAAGTTAAAGATGAAAATTCTGAATTGATGAAAAGGCTTTCTGAACTAAAAGTTGAGTTTTCAAAAATAAAGGATGAAAAAGGTGATTTACAAATAAAATTTGATATGTTATTTGAAGAAAGAAAGAATTTATACACCAAAATTAAAGAATTAGAAGATCTGAATTTGAAAAGGGGTCAGACTCAGCAAACACTAAATCTTTTATTAAGCAATGTTAAAGATACAAGATTTTACAACCCAAAGAAGGGATTGGGATTGGAAGAAATGTCACTTTAAAAAGAGCTCCAATCAACTTGTATGAAAAACTTCAAGTTTCTAAGCCAAAAATCCCAGAAATTGTTGAAGTTTTCATAAGACCTGCTAGTTCTATAACAAGTTCTGACAATTTGCAAAGACCAAACTCTAAAAAGTCAGATGAGAAAATTTCTGAATCTAAAACAGAAAAGTCAGTTGGTTCAAAAGAAAAGGTTAAGAAAGAAGTTTCTAAACCAACAGATGAGAAGCCAAGATACAATGATACTAAATTCAAGTATGATTCTTTAAATGTCAGCTACAAAAATAAACAACCAAGTTTTTCATATCATGACATTGAGAGCATATTTGACACAAGTAAAAATTCTGAAACAGTCAATCAGAAGTCTGAAACTTCTAGTCAGGATTCTGAACTTTGTAGTCAGAACTCTGAGTCTAAAGATCAGACATCTGAGTCTGTAAATCAGAACTCTGACTTAGGTAGTCAGAAGTCTAATTCAACTGGATTTTCTGAAACAAAATCAGATGAATTTTTGCAACTTGAAAAGAGATTTAATCTTGTGAGTCAAGAACTTGAGGAATTAAGGAAAGCTTATGATGAACTTGAAAATGATTTCTGTGAGGTGGATATTAAACTTGAAGAAGCTTTGAAAGAAAATAATATTTTTATTCAGAAAATAACAGAGCTTGAAAAACTGAAGACTGAGTATGATCTTTTTAAAATTAATGCTTCAAGAGAAAATGATAAATTCTTTAATGAATCAAGTACATATGAAAAAGGTGAATCATCTAATTCTTCTAACAAAAAGAACTTGATTTTTTCAGAAAAAGAAGAAAGCAAAAGGAAAGATGATCTTGCAAAGTTGAATGATCTGAAAAGGGATCTTGAGAAGCTTAGAATGAAATCTACTTCTGAACTCAAAGCTAGAAATTCTTGTAATAAGGGCAATTGTACTCTGAACAGTATCAATAAAAATGAAATGACCTATGTTTCAGATTTATTGTCACTTGCAAAGAAAAATCTTGTTTGTGTTAGATGTAAAAATGATTCATTCCAATATTCTCATAAATGTCAAGTCAAAATAACTTCTGTTTCATACATAAGAAAAGATATTCAGAAAGTTTATGTTCCTCAAAATACAGAAAAGAAGAAAATTTATGTTCCTCAGACTCAGAAGAAAGAAAAGATAAAAGAAAAGAAAGTTGAAAATATAGCAAAACCAAAAGTTACAACTCTCAAAAAGAATTTGAACAAGCTTGTAAGCAGAAAATGTTCTGACTTCATAAAAGTTCAAGGAAAATGGTGTTTGAAGAAAGATTTTGAGTGGAGAGTAAAAGGTACTAATGTTAAATCCAATGACAAAGCTAACAAAGATGGACCCATTCCAAAATGGGTACCTAAACCTAACTGATCCTTTTGCATGGCTGTCATGTGTGGTTTTTAGATTCAGGAGCTTCAAGACACATGACAGGTCAGAAGTCTTTTCTATCAAACTTCACAGAAAAGGCTGGAGGAGCAGTAAACTTTGGAAATAACAGCAAAGGACAAGTCAAAGGTTATGGGGATTTAACTAAAGGGAATCTGACTATCCAAAAGGTTTTCTATGTTGAAGGATTACTGCATAATCTTTTCAGCATAAGTCAGTTTTTAGACAGTCTTTGTCAAATTAAGTTTCAAATAACAGGTTGCATGATTTTAACTGAAAATGATGTTAAAGTCTTCTGGGCCAAAAGACATATGGACTTATTTGTAGTTAATTTTTCAAAATTGAAAACATTAAATACAGTTTGTCTTTTATCAAAATCAACTGCAAATGAATGCTGGCTTTGGCACAGAAGATGTTCTCATCTGAATTTCAAAGATCTTAATAATCTCGTTGCAAAACATCTGGTTAAAGGCTTACCAAAGCTTAAATTTGAAAAAGAATCATTATGCTCAGCTTGTGAAATGGGCAAGATAAAAAAGAGTTCTCACAAATTAAAAATGGACTCATCTTGCAAAGCACCATTAGAAATGATTCATACTGATCTTTGTGGTCCAATTTCAGTTCAATCTATGGGAGGAAAGAAATATATGCTTGTGATTGTTGATGAATTCTCCAGATACACATGGGTTGAGTTCCTAAGAGCTAAGTCAGAAGCTGCTACTACATTGATAAATTTTATCAAAAGGATTCAAGTTCTCTTACAACTTCCAGCTCAGAAAATCAGAAGTGATAATGGAACAGAGTTCAGAAATGAGACTCTTCAGAATTTTTTAGAAAGTTCTGGGATTTCTCACAATTTTTCTGCTGTCAGAACTCCTCAACAAAATGGTGTTGTTGAAAGGAAGAATAGAACTCTAGTTGAAGCTGCGAGAACAATGCTGGCTTATGCAAATCTTCCTACTTTCCTATGGGCTGAAGCAATTGCAACTGCTTGTTTTACACAGAATAGAACTTTAATCAATAAGAGATTAAATAAGACTGCTTATGAACTGATAAATAAAAGAAAACCATTAATCAAATTCTTTCATGTTTTTGGTTGCAGGTGCTATGTTCTTAGAGACAGAGAAAATCTTGCCAAATTCGATAAAAAGGCAGATGAAGGATACTTTGTGGGTTATTCTTTAACTTCCAAAGCATTCAGAATCTACAATAGAAGAACCAAGAGGATGATGGAGAGCATAAATGTAACTTTTGATGAAGCCAGAATGCGGACTTCTGAACAAGACAGTTCAGAACTCATGCTGAACAAGACAAAAATGACTTCTGATACAAATTCTAATCCTATTTGTTCAGAACTCAATTTACTGTTTAAGGATGCTCTTAGTGAACTAATTTCTGATTCTTATGCAGAATATGAAAACCCAAAGATGGTCAAAGGGATGAAAAATAAGACTCCAGAAATAGTTCAATCAATTGTAATTTCTGACAAAGGTCCATCAGAGGAATGTCCAAATCTAATAAATACAAGTGGTGAAAATTCTGAACCTTGTAATCAGAATTCTGATTCTTGTACTCAGAACTCTGATCAAGTCACTCAGAATTCTGACTTCATTAATCAGAACCCAAACTTGGATATGACTCCTATTCATACATCAGAACAAGGGGACAGTTCAGAATTACAAGCAATCATTGATGAGAATGATGCAAACAACAATTATTCAGAGATTGATGTACTCCCTAGTGCAAATAAATGGACTAAAAATCATCCTATTCATCAAGTAATAGGTGATCCTTCAGCAGGAGTAAAAACCAGATCAGCTACAGCAAATGAAGCAATGTTTGCTGGTTTCTTGAGTGTGATTGAACCAAAGAAAGCTAATGAAGCCCTAGAGGATCCAGACTGGATTTCAGCAATGCAAGAGGAATTGCTTCAATTTGAAAGAAATAAAGTTTGGAGACTCATTCCAAAGCCTGAAGGTAAATCTATTATTGGAACTAAATGGGTGTTCAGAAACAAAAAGGATGAATCAGGTGTTGTCATCAGAAACAAGGCAAGATTGGTTGCTAAGGGATACTGTCAACAAGAGGGAATTGATTATGATGAGACATTTGCACCAGTGGCAAGAATAGAGGCAATCAGAATATTTTTGGCCTATGCTGCACATAAAAACTTCAAGGTGTATCAAATGGATGTCAAATCAGCCTTTCTAAATGGCAAACTTAATGAAGAGGTGTATGCCCATCAACCTGAAGGTTTTGTTGATCCAGAATTCCCTGATCATGTTTATATTTTAGACAAAGCTTTATATGGTCTAAAACAAGCACCACGAGCCTGGTATGACACTCTTACTAAACACTTGTTAGGTTCAGGATTCAAGAAAGGTAAGTTTGACACAACTTTGTTTTTAAAGAAACAGGGTGATGATTTGATGCTGATTCAGATTTATGTTGATGACATAATATTTGGTTCTACCAGTCCAGAATTATGTGATAATTTTTCAAAAATCATGTCATCTGAATTTGAAATGAGCATGATGGGTGAGCTGAATTTTTTCCTTGGTCTTCAAGTCAAACAATTACCAAAAGGTATTTTTATAAATCAAGGAAAATATGTCAGAGATATTCTGAAAAAGTTCAAAATGTCTGATTGTGCTTCTATGAGAACACCTATGGCAACTAACATAAAGTTAGATGCTGATCTCAAAGGTGTTTCAGCAGATATCAAACTCTATAGAGGCATGATTGGGTCATTACTTTATTTGACTACAAGTAGACCAGATATCATGTTTTCTACCTGTTTCTGTGCTAGATTTCAATCTAACCCGAAAGAATCACATATGTTGGCTGTCAAAAGGATTTTAAGATATCTCAAAGGAACACCTGATCTAGGTTTATGGTATCCAAAAGAAACTGACTTCAAATCGACTACTTTCACTGATGCTGATCATGCAGGAAGTAGGTTGGACAGAAAGAGTACATCTGGTGCTTGTCACTTTTTGGGAGATAAAATAGTGAGTTGGGCATCAAAGAAGCAAAATTGTGTGTCCACTTCAACTGCTGAAGCAGAGTATGTTGCTGCTGCTGCTTCATGCTCTCAAACATTGTGGATGAGAACACAACTCATGGACTACGGATATCAGCTTAACAAGATTCCCATCTATTGTGACTCAAAAAGTGCAATTGCCATTACTCAGAACCCTGTTCAACATTCGAAGACTAAACATATAGATGTGAGGTATCATTTTATAAAGGACTATGTGGAAAAAGGAACTATAGAGATGCACTTTGTGCATACAAAGTATCAATTGGCTGACTTGTTCACAAAGTCTCTTGATCACAAAAGGTTTTCTTTTCTCATATGTAAAATAGGAATGCTTAATCTGCCAAATTGAAAATATTTTTTTCTTTCTTAAAAATGCTAAATTTTTCTAAGTAAAATTGTCTGAGTAGTGTACTCAGAACTCTGAGTCTTAAGAATCAGAATTTCTGAGTACTAAGATCAGAACTTCTGAGTCTTGAGGTCAGAACTTCTGAGTCTTGAGGTCAGAACTTCTGAGTCTTGAGATCAGAACCTCTGAATCTTACGGTCAGAGATTCTAAGTCAATACATCAGCAATCTAGCTTTCAAAAATTTATTTTTGAGAAATTAAAATACTTCAACTGTGTGGATTATGCTTCTTCTATTATCTTTTCATCTCATCTTTATGTATCATTAATAGTCAAATGCATGCTCAAGTCAAGGGGGAGCATCAAAATTCCTTTGGAAATCATTTTGTGATGCTTAAAAGATTTGCTTTCATTTTCCATCTCTGATTATTCTAAGAAGAACAAGCTTTTCATGATAAATTTTGTTGTTATTCAAACTATATCTGAATTAAAAAAAAATCATATTCAGATATAAGATTTTAAATGATTTTTTAATTCATCATAATATGAACAGAATTTTGATGATAAAAAGTGTTTCTATCTGTTCAAACCTCTTCTGAATAATCAAAATGTTTTATATTTGTCAGAAGTTGATTTTAAACGACATTTTGGTTACAAGGTAAAATTCTTCTGAGAAGAACAATCAGATATCTGGTAAAGAAAAGTCAAAACATCTGAGCGTGTTATTCAGATCTTTGACTTGAGTCAAAATTCTATCCACTAACACGTGTCAGCTTCATATTTGTTTGATTATGCCACACACTTCATTTAAATCCTCTGTGGCATTTCAAATGTGTTGACTCTGTTATAACATTGATTTCGCTTTTCCGTTAAACCTTTCAACTTCGCGGATTTTAAATAGGTCTTAAAATCCCTATTTCAAATCTTTTCAAATTCCAGAGCGAAAAGTGAGATACGAATCAAATCCAGAGTTCTTTGAATTTGTTTTCTTCTTAAATCATGTCTAGAATACGAAGGAGTGGTCAAATTTCGCTACACTCTACAAAATCGATAATGGATTCATCTGATTCGGATAATGATGAAGTACAGAATAGAGCTGTAGAGGAAGAAGCAATAAGAAATGATGTAGAAGATGAACAAATGGATGAATCTGAAGGAAATGCGGATGAGGTAAACGTTAATATTGAACATGAACAGAGTGCTGCAGGTTCTATTATGTCAGATAGACCTATTTTAGTGGAAAGAATTGTTCCTGAGAGTGAATGGCTGAAATTATCTGAAAATAACTGTGTTATATTATTTGAGGAAAGCCGTTTTAAGCCTGAACACAGAATTATCATGGAGTTATTCAAACACCATCCGTACAGAAAATGGTTTACACGAAGTAAAAATGTGCCTGTTCAGTACATACAACAATGGTGGAAACATCTTAGGTTAGAAGATAATAAGTTTGTGTCTGAAATTGGAGGAGTGACATTTGCCTTATCTATCTCTGCACTAAGAGAAATGCTGAATTTACCAGAGAAAGATGATGTACAAAGAAGGACAGATTTTGAGGACTCACCCTTAACAGAGGAATTAATAGCAGAGTTTATGAAGTTGGGATACAATGAAGGATTGAGGACTCTCAGTTTGTTCAGAAGAAACAAATTACCACCTATTTGGGCTTGCTTCTTTCATGTGGTAAATAAATGTGTGTCAGGGAAGAATAGTTCTGCTGATCAAGGTTCTAAACAAATTCTTCAGATCTTTCAGGGTTTAGTGAAGAATAGGCATTATGACTATACTTTAATACTTTGGGAAGACATGAAGAATACATTTGAGAAGAATCAGAAAGCAATTCATAAGAAAACAAAGGATGCTCCACTGACATACATTCCTTATATAAGGTACTAGAAAATTGTTATTTGGTATGCCATGCAGGAAAACAGAACAATCTCAAGAAGAACAAATGAAGAGCATGGTCCTACATTTTATTTGGGTAAGATGACCTCGGTAACAAGACTTGAAAACTATCCTAATCATAAACTATTGCCAAAATCACTTAGGAATTATATTCCAAGGGAGAGTGAGATTTTAAAAGCTTATTGCACCTCTATGGGAATTGAATTACCTCAAATCCCTACCCAAGAGGACCAACCTGAGAAGAGAGGTGAGGGGTCTAGTCGAATTAGAGAGGGGGAGGATGTTCAGATGGGTGAACATTCTGAGAGATTTGAGAGGGAAAATTCTGAGACCTTGGTTAGATTTGGTGAGGAAAAACAGAATGAGAGTGATGAGGATGAGAGATTGTCAACAGAGGTTCAAACAGAAAGAGATGCCTCTGAACCAGCTAATCTTGACCAGGTAACCACAAATGCTATTGGTTCACATCTCTTGGTGTCCAATATTGAAACAAACACCATGGACCTAGTGGTGGATCTTGAACAACCCATCCATATCTACTCAGAAGCATTTCAACATGCTACTGTTTCACACAAATCCGGGGAACCATCCCAAACTCATTTGGAGGGAGGTGATAAATCCCAATCTATTTTTCAACACATTGAGTCTGAATATCACAGTCCTATTCATATTGAGCCTGAAATTCCTTCTGACACTTGCACAAATCAGGAATTTCGTATTCCTGAAACAACATTCATAGACATGCCTAATGTTGGGTGTCGAGGATTGGATGGAAGTCCTGGTGAGGTGAACATTACAAAAGCCTCATTCAAACGTGCATCTGTTGTACAAGATGACTGTGTGTTATCTACAGGCCATGAGCCCTCCGGGCACATGAAAACTGGACCATCTGTTGGTTCAGGTTCACTGTTAGAAACTTCTGAATTTGAAAAGATTCAGAAACAAAACAAGGAGATGGGGGAAAAAGTAGAAAATTTGGAGAAGAAGGTGGAGGATTTGAATGATGAGATGTCAGATTTGAAAGTTGTGTTGGAGAAAAAGTTGATTTCTGTTGAAACCAAAGTAGATGATGTAAAGAAATCCTTGGATTCTCACAAAAAGGAGATCATGGATATAATGTCTGGTTTTCAAAAAGATATGTTAAAACAAATGCAAGGTATGCAGGAATCTATACTGAAAGCACTGAATGTATCATTGACTTCTACTTCAAAGCCTCTTGATCCTGTTCCTATTGCAGAAGCTGAACCTGAAGTTACTTTTAATCAGAACTTGAAAAGAAAGTTTGATGATAATGAGCCTCATGATCATCAAAAGGGGGAGAAAAGACAAAGGTTAAGTTCTGATGATGATATTGGCATAGAAGATTTTGAGATGGCAGATATGCAATTAGCTAGTACAAAAAGTTCAGAAGATCAAACACAGGAAAATTTAAAGGCAATAACTCAGATAGTTCTGATTGATAGCTCAGATACAGAGGAAATGGAGTTGGAAACTACAGATGGTGGTGATTCAGATAAAACAGAGGAATTGAACTTAGACATAGAAAAGGAAGGAAACTCAGATGAAACTGAAGCTATTGAGGAATCTGTATTGAGATCAGAAAAGACAGTGGAAAGTGAAGTGGTCAACATGTGTACATATATTGTGGTGTATAACAAAGAAAATATGACGAATTCTGAATTAGAAGAAAGGAGGTTAAGTGAAGAGTTGATCAGAAGGATGCATAATAATTTAGTCAGAGCTTTGAATGTTCAAAAAGTTCAGCAAGGAATAAAAATGGTAAGACCTATTGATCTAATGGGAGAAGAAGACAGAACTGTGAATTATACTCAGGATTTTGAAGATGATTTTATATTTAACTTTTGTGATGAGTTAAATACAGAAGAAGAGTATGTGAAAGTGAAAGACTTCTTTATGCCTTCTGAGTATGTATTCAGAAAACCAATTGAGATCCCAAAGATTAACTTGCAAAGACTAGAAGAACCTGTATGTGATTTCATTCTAGAGTTAAGTGATGTGCCATTAGCCAGACAATTTCATGATGATATTTTTCCTGAGGAAATATATGATAATCTCTACTACACAGAAGGAGAGTATGAGCTTTTGGAAAGTAACGTTGATGGTTTTATGGATGACAGAGCTCAGATGGTCTACTCAGAAGCTTCTAACAGGTTCAGAGTTCCTGACTCAAAACTGCATATTCAGAAAAGAATTGAGAAAGTTCTGATGTTTCAACAAGATGAATTCAATGGTTTAATGTTTGTTAGAATGGAAGTACTGAAAGAAAGAAATACAAAGGTTTCCATGTCTACTTTTGATTTTCACAGATTGACTCTTGATGATCAGATCTTTCTAGTCAAGTTCTTTGCCAGCACTGAAGAAGCCTTGATAGAAATTGAATGCAGAAGACTTATGGGTATCTATGTCAGAAATATATACTTGTATGACTTCCAATTAGCTATTGAAGAAAGAAAAGAGAAGTGTAATCTGAGTTCTCCCACAAAGAAAACAGAAATTGGTTTGCATTTGAAGGGATTTGTGAATGAAGGAATGGAGACAGAAGGGTTCACATATATAGTTCACGAAAGGCTTGAATTGTTCAGATTAAAAGAGTTGGTGAAGTACAGTGATGCAACTCTGAATTGGTTATTGATTAAAATGGAAGTAAGTGTGGAAACTGAAAGAGAGAGTTTAAAGAATAGATGTATAAACTGTGTGAAGAGGAGGTTGGATCTTAGAAGAAAAATCAGAAACAGTAGTGAATGGTTGCTATCTGAGGTGAATCCCAAAAAGATTCTACATAATGATTTTGTGTTTCCTGCTGAGTATGAAGTGAATGAAATTATGTCAGATGAAGTTGAAGAAGTGCAGAACACAACATCTCAGAATGTGCAGATAACTAGTTTTGATCAAGCTGAACAGTCTGAACCCAAAGAAGATGAAATATCCATTGATCTAAATGGATACTTTCTTGAATTTGATTTACCTGAGTTCTTCAAACCAAAAGAAGTACAATTCTTGGATGTGTATTATGATAGACCTAAGGAGACTCAGATCTGGTTGGCTGAAAAATCAAGATGTCTTGGCAAAACAAAGCAAGCCGTTTACTCAGATTTTTTAATTACTGGAATCAGAGAATTGAGGGTTAAGAAATTCAGAAAGATGGAGTACTTATCTTTTGAAGTTCTGAGAGAAGATGGCAAGGTTTATTACTTTACTGATGCAGATTTTGAGAAACTATCAGTGGTTGACTTCTACAGATTACACAACTTTCTATGCTTCAAAGAGTCGAGCAAAGACAGAAATGAAAGGAAGGCAAGAAGTGTGGTAATTGAGGCCATGTTCTACATCTTAAGGTGGCACTGTTATACAGATTTTCAAATAGCTTTGTACTTACAAAAGTCATGTGTTTATCTGGCAAATCCCAACACAGATCATGAACAGAAAAAGGTGTTAAAGACTGGAAGTGTTCACAAATATCCAGATTTGGGAGTATTTTTGAAAAACAAAAGTGGAAAGATCTTCTTCAGAGCAAAGGAAACTGCAAAATACTGTTCTGGAACTTTAAGAATCATAAAGCATAATTTGGAGAAAAAGATGCTGAAAGTGAAGGAAGCAAACATGACTCAAGAAGTAATCAATCAGCAAGTTGAAATTATTCAAGAAATCATTGACAAAATTGATAAGAGGCTTAATCTGAGAAATGTGCTACTTCAGAAAATTGTTCCTGCTCTGAAAGAACTGGATGATGCAAAGTTTAAGTTTATTTGACAAAAAGGGGGAGATTGTTAGATCTGAAGTTTTGTCAATAAACCAAGTGTTGAAGATCTGATAAGAAGACTCAGATGTTCTGAGTAGAGAAGTCAGAGGTCTGACTGTGAAAGCTCAGAAGTATTGATAAGAGAAATCAGAAGTCTGGGAAGAGAAGTCAGATGTCTGAGTTAAGGAGTCAGAAGTTCTGAGAAGCGTTATCAGAAGAATGTTCAGAAGTTCTGAACTACCTGTTCAGAACTTATGACGAGATACTTTACTTAGTATTTTATAAACTAATTAGGACACGTGTTATGTTCTTATTAGTCTTTCTTATTTGTACTGTAGCTTTAAGATGTCCGTTGCAGTATAAATAGTAGTTAGCTCTACGTTGCTAACTGATTGATTTTTCCCGTATAACTTTGTATTCATTCTTTGTAATCTTTGAGATTCTCTCTCTCTTAGATCTGTAATTCTGTTCATCATTGAATACAATTGGGCTTGATCATACAAATTCTCAATTACTGCTTTCTACATTGATTGTAAGATAAGATCCTGAACTTACAATGGTTCTTCAGAAGCTCTGTTTGTTCCAACAGATGGATCAATGTCGTCGTGGAACATCTCTAAAAATAGAAGATTTAAGTCTTCTTTCGTTTGCGAGATACCAGAGGTTTCCCTTTTAAGTCCGAGTTCTGAACTGATTTGCTCAGAAGTCTTCTGGAATGAATCATCAAAAGAAACATTGATGCTTTCTACGATTTTGCGAGACCTTGTATGGAATGCTCTGTAGGCTTTGGAAGTGGTAGAGTATCCAATGAATTTGCCTTCATCAGCTTTTACCTCAAACTTTCCTCTGGAATCTCTGTCGTTTAAAACAAAGCATTTACATCCGAACACATGGAAAAATTTGATGTTTGGCCGCCTTTTGTTGATCAATTCGTAAGGAGTCTTGAGGTGTCTTTTCACAATGGTTGAACGGTTCTGTGTATAACAAGCGGTAGAAATCGCTTATGCCCAAAAGTTCATCGGTAATCCGCATGCTGATAGCATAGCTCTTGCGGCCTCCACGAGCGTTCGATTCTTTCAGTTTTTCTTCTGAAAAGATGGGTTTAAACTTAGGAGCTTTTGCAGATAATTTCTTTTCGACATTTATCATACAAACAAAAGCGACCTGTGTTTGAGTCTCTGGTTTACCAAACTTAAAGATACCAATCTGATCTTGTGTTTTCAGATATTTCTTTGGTTTGATTCCTCTATTGACAGAGGTTGAAGATGATGAATCTGTGTTTTCAAACCACACATTGATCATCTTCGTATGTTTCCTCAAGTGAGGTTCTGCAGAGATTTTAACCCTTTTACTTACAGAGAGTAAGTTTGGAAAATTTGGTTTATTTGTTTTTCCCAAAACAAATAGAGAAGACAGAGGTTTTAGTCTTTTATTTTCAACACCTAAGGTAATATCACTGTACCCTATACCTCGTCTTGCTATTTGGGAGTTTACCTTTTCATACACCTTCTGTGCATCTTTATAGTTTTTAAGTAAAACTTCTCTTCTTAGAAGATCTTGCCAAAGTACCTCTCTCTCTCTTTGAAAGTATTCTTTGAGAGCTCTTATGTCAGTTGTTTCACTCTTAGAAACTGAAAGCTCTTTTGTTTTGATTTTTAAAGCAGAGGTTAATTCAGAAATTTGCCTTTTTAAAGGATCTATATTTTTGCTCCAATATTTTTCTACTCTTTCCTTTTCTTCAAAAATTTTGGCTTTTTCTTGAGTGAGAAGCCTTACTTCTCTCTCATTAAAGGTGAGTCTTTTCTGAATGCTTTCATTTATCTCTTTTAGTTCAATCAGTTCAATGTTAAGTTTAATTGAATCATTATCTACAGATTTAGTACAAGAAGTAGAGTTTGAAATGGATACCTCAGTGTCAGTGCCAGAGTCGACTTCTGCCATGCCACAGAACAGGGCATTGGTGGTGAATTCATCATCAGAGGTAGAGTCTGACTCGAAGTCCTCCTTGTTTGCTTCAGAATGCCCTTTGTTAGCCATTAGGGATTTTTGCGCATAATATTCAACCTTCTTTTTATAAAAAGTTGAGTCCTTCTGTGGGCGATTTTGTCTACTTCTGCATTCTTTTGCGAAATGGCCTGGCTTGCCGCAGTTGAAACAACCTTGAGAGGTGTTTCCAGTTCGATCATCGGACTTCTGTTGATCTCCACCTTTCTCTGTTCGGCATTCGTTTGCGTAATGACCAGGCTTACCACATTTGTAGCATTCTTGTGTGTGGCCTACCTTGTCATCTGACCTCTGTCGGTCATTTCCTCTGTAGTTTCTGTCACTCGACCTCTGTTGTTCATCATTTCTGTAGTCTGATCTCTGTCGGTCACTCGATTCTTCTCTTCTTCCATCATCTCTTCTACCGCTCTGTTGTCTCTGTTGTCTGATCTCTGTTGTCTCTGATATATCTGTCATTTCCAAAATTCCTTTGGTTACCTCTGAACTCTCTGGTCAATAGAGCCAATGATTTAGCTAATGACGCAAGAGTTATCTCTTCCTCTATCAGCTCGTCTTCTTCGCTATCAACCATCACTATCTTCTTTTTCTCCTTCTTCTTCTCCTTTGTTGCTCTCTCATTTCTCGGTCTTTCTGTAGCCTCTATTGATTTACTAGCCAATGCGTATGGTGCAATGGTTAGTGTTTTAGCCTGTGCTATTTGAGGCTCTTGTGCAGCTAGTGTTCCATAGAGATCAGAGAGTGTTCATGAGTCTAGATCTTGGTTTGTTTGTAAAGACATAGACAATTGAAGCCACTCATCATTAAGGCTTTTTAGAAACATGACGTTATTTTCTTCCGAGGATCTGTGAATGCCAGACTTTCTGCATTTGTTTATGAGTGAGTTGAACCGGTCGTATGTTGTTTGCAGAGATTCTGTTGCAGAGGCTCTGAAGGCATGATATTCATTTATGTATTGTGACCTTCGGTTCTTCTGTGTTTTATCACCCCCTTCCAACTGTCTTTCTAATTCTTTCAAAGATCGTGCGCTGTTTCGCATGCATCTAAGGATTGAAAAAGTTCGTTGGGGATAGCCATGATCAATATTCCTTTTGTTTTCTGTGCAACTTCATCTTCTGCCTTATCTTCATTTGACCATTCTCCTTTTGGCTTAGGTTTTTGATGTTCAGGGATTTCAGGAGATTCAGCAGTAGCTGGTACACGTGGCATAGTTATCATAGGGATCGGAGGAGGATTGTAAAGATATTGTTTGATAGTTTTTTCAGTACCTTCAAAGAAATGAACCATTCTTATCTTCCATTGAGGATACTCATCTCGAAGGAGAGTAGGAGGTTTGGTTAATGAGACAGCAGTGAAAAAGTTATTGGTATTTGTCATTGTAAGAGGTTTCAGGGGTTCAGAAAGGATAATATGATGAAAGATTTATGTGTATGAAGATCTGGAAGGATTTCTGGGTAATAACTAATATCCAGAATTACTTTACTGGTGTTCTAACCTGGAAAAATGGTTTCTATCAGAATGAATCGAAGAGTGATAGGAAAACAGAAACCTTTTTAATTATGATGAAGAGTAGGTTAAAAACAGAATGAAATCTATCAATAATGTTGTCAAACGAGGATCACTTGATATTGAAAATCAAGCTTAACTCTGATACCAATTGTTGGTTCCAGTTTTGTTTAAACAAGATTATCAGATCTATTAGTTCAAGTTTAAGTTTGATGCGGAAGCGTATTTGAAGAACTAACAGATATGTTTGATAGATTTAGAACACAATATAAATAAACAGTGAACATGAAATGATATCTCAAAGTTTACTGAATATATATATATATCAAGAACAGATTTAAGAACAGTGAGTAAGCAAAGCTTTAAAACAGATATGACTCTCAAAGTGTATAAGCTATGTGTTCTTGTGATGTTTTTTTGTCTCTTGATTCTCGATTAGGAAGAACTCAACATGAGTCTTCCTTATATACTACTACAATGGGACCATAAAGCATGAGCTACTATTGATCGGACGGCATGAATAGTTGAACGTGCTTTATTGCATTTAATGCCGCAGACGTCTATTATGTACTAAGCCCTATTGAGTCCATTCAGAGTTTGACACGTTGAAGTTGGACAGGGTACGTTTCCATGCAAGTTGATGAACAGGTCCAGGAACAGTAGCAAGATATTATAAATATCGTTCAAGTCTTTAGTGAGGACCGCAGAGGCTCTGTAAAGTGTTACAGAGGTTCTGCGGTATGGTCCTTTGTAGATCAGTCTTTACCGGATTCCGAGTCTTTGGTCTTCTTTGCGCGTATGACAGAGCTTCTGTAGGACGTCTTTGTAGCTTCTGTAGCTTCTTGACCTTGATCTCTCGGTAAGTTCGGCAGAGCCTCTTTAAGAGGCTTTCTTCACTTGGACTATTTTTCAGTACTTCTAAATACTTCTACGATTAGGAAGATTGAAGCTAACACTACTAGATGATGCTTTCTTTATAAAACATTAGGGGGAGATTGTTAGCTTTAATTAGTCCCTAATTTATATGAATGTTTTATAAAGAAATAGTGTCAAGGACTTATTTGTATTTGTTGAGTGTCAAGGGCTAATATTGTAAATAACCAATTGTTGTTTTTGGTTATAAAGTCTTGTCTTAGAGTTTATTAGGTTAAGCCTCCTAGCCTCCATTTTGAAAGAGTCAGACGTATAGAGAAAGAGAGCTTCAAGACTGAGTTGTGCTTATTTCTTAGAACAGAAAAGGCGATTTGTACCTCATGAACTTTAGTGCCAAGAATAAGAAGGACAAGCTCTACCTTGTTGCATCTATGAACGAAGAAGCCTGGTTATGGCATAACAGGTTCTAGATTTGTGATAGACATAATTCTGTTTTAACCTGTTCTTCATTTCGTTGAAAAGTTTCTGCTTTCCTATCATTTTTCGATTTATTCGAAAGTGGTATTCTTAAAAGAAACTATTTTTTTCCAGGTTAAAACACCATTAAAAGTGCACTCTGGGAACTGTTAAAACCTAGAAAACCTTCCAGATCATCAGACTCATACTCTTTCGTCATATTATCTTTTCAGAACCTTCGAAACTCTTACAATGACAAGTACAAATAACTTTTTCACTTATGGTTCACTAACCAAGCCTCCTACTCTCCTTCGAGATGAGTATCCTCAATGGAAGATAAGAATGATCCATTTCTTTGAGGGTACTGAAAAAACTCTCGTACAATATCTTTACAACCCTCCTCAAGTTCCCATGATAATAGTACCACGAGTACCAGCTACTGCTGAATCTCTTGAAATCCCTTAACATCAAAGACCTAAGCCAAAAGGAGAATGGTCAGATGAAGATAGGGCAGAAGATGAAGTTGCACAGAAAAGAAAAAGAATATTGATCATGGCTATCCCTAACGAACTTTTTCAATCCTTAGATGCATGCGAAACAGCGCACGATCTTTGGAAAGAATTAGAAAGACAGTTGGAAGGGGTGCTAAAACGCAGAAGAACAGAAGGGCACAATACATAAATGAATATCATGCCTTCAGAGCCTCTGCAACAGAATCTCTGCAATCAACGTACGACAGGTTCAACTCTCTCATAAACAAATGTAGAAAGTCTGGCATTCACAGAACCTCGGAAGAAAATAACGTCATGTTTCTAAAGAGCCTGAATGATGAGTGGCTCCAGTTGTCTATGTCTTTACAAACAAACCAAGATCTAGACTCCTGGACACTCTCTGATCTCTATGGAACACTAGCCGCACAGGAGCCTCAAATAGCACAGGCTAAAACACTAACCATTGCACCATACGCATTGGTTAGTAAATCTACAGAGGCAGCAGAGAGACCGAGAAATGAGAGAGCAACAGAGGAGAAGAAGAAGGAGAAGAAGAAGATAATGATAGTTGATAGCGAAGAAGACGAGCTGATAGAAGAAGAGATAACTCTTGCGTCATTAGCTAAATCCTTAGCTCTGTTGACAAGAGAGTTCAGAGGAAACCAGAGGGGTTCAGGAATTGATCGATATGGCAGAGACAACCGAGGTGATAGAAAAGATGATGGAAGAAGAGAAGAATTGAGTGACCGACAGAGGTCATATGATAGAAATGACCGACAGAGGTCAAGCGACATAAACTACAGAGGTAATGACCGACAGAGGTCAGATGACAAGGTGAGCCACACACAACAAGAATTCTACAAGTGTGGCAAGCCTGGTCATTACGCAAACGAATGCCGAACGGAGAAAGGTGGAGACCGACAGAAGTCCGACGATCGTGCTGGAAACACTTCCCAAGGTTGTTTCAACTGCGGGAAGCCAGACCATTTCGCAAATGAATGCAGAAGTAGACCAAATCGCCCACAGAAGGACTCAACTTTTTACAAAAAGAAGGCTGAATATTATGCGCAAAAATCCCTAATGGCGAACAAAGGGCATTCTGAGGCGAACAAGGAGGACTTCGAGTCAGACTCTACCTCTGACGATGAATACACCACCAATGCCCTATTATGTGGCATGGCAGAAGTCGACTCCGGCACTGACACTGAGGTATCCACTTCAAACTCTACCTCTTGTACTAATTCTGTAGATGATAATTTACTTAAACTTAACATTGAACTGATTGAACTAAAAGAGATAAATGAAATCATTCAGAAAAGACTCACCTTTAATGAGAGAGAAGTAAGGCTTCTCACTCAAGAAAAAAGCCAAATTTTATGAAGAAAAGGAAAGAGTAGAAAAGAATTGGAACAAAAATCTAGATCCTTTAAAAAAGCAAATTTCTGAATTAACCTCTGCTCTAAAAGTCAAAACAAAAGAACTTTCAGTTTCTAGAAGTGAAACAACAGACATAAGAGCTCTCAAAGAATACTTTCAAAGAGAGAGAGAGAGAGATACTTTGGCAAGATCTACTCAGAAGAGAAGTTTTACTTAAAAACTATAAAGATGCACAGAAGGTGTATGAGAAAGTAAACTCACAAATAGGAAGACGGGGTATAGGGTACGATGATATTACCCTAGGTGTTGAAGGCAAAAGAATTAAACCTCTGTCTTCTCTGTTTGTGTTAGGAAAAACGAACAAACCAGATTTTCCAAACTTACTCTCTGTAAGTAAAAGGGCTAAAATCTCTGTGGAACCTCACTTGAGGAAACATACGAAGATGATCAATGTGTGGTTTGAAAACACAGATTCATCATCTTCAACCTCTATCAATAGAGGAATCAAACCAAAGAAATATCTGAAAACACAAGATCAGATTGGTATCTTTAAGTTTGGTAAACCAGAGACTCAAACGCAGGTTGCTTTTGTAGGTATGATAAATGTCGAAAAGAAATTATCGGCAGAAGCTCCTGAGTTTAAACCCACCTTTTCAGAAGAAAAACTTAAAGAAACAATTGAAAAGGAAATTTTGGAAGTATGGAAAACAAACATTTTAGAAAACTTCTGTACATCTTCTGTAGATAAAATTCTCGCTGAAGAGATCTTATCAGAAACCTCTGCCGTCTATGAAAGTTATTCAACAGAGGAAGAAAGCTCGTACGATACATGCTCGGAAAATCAAGCCTCTGTCGAAAAAGATGACTCAACCTCTGTATATGAGGACGATTCATCTTCTGACGACTCAGAGACAGATGTTACATCAGGGATAGTTCACTATGACACAGAGGATGTTAAATTCTCCTCTGAAGTTCTTAACAGAACTATTTCTCCAAAAGAGAAAATCACAGAGATACCTATCTGCCCAGATTTTCTAAACTGGTATTTACAAGTCAAAACCTCTGCTGAGCTTGATATGTTAAATCTTAAGAAGACCTCTGTAGATCCTAAAAGTTCAAAATTTTCAAAACCTTTAAGGCAAATTAACGAAAATCCCACTTGGCAACAAAAGGGAAAATGGCCTAAAGTTAACAAATCTTTTTCCTCTGTGACAGTGAAGAAAGATGTTCACCACAGAAGAGACTCACAGAAGGCAGGAACTAAACAAAGCTTTTGCAAACAACATTCTAGTATTCATAGATCTTCTTGTAATAGGAAATCTAGTGTTAAGAAAGAATGTAATGCCTCTGTGGCTCAGTTCAATGAATTCAATGAAAAGTTCAAGCAAATCACATCTCATATTAAATATTGTCATTGCTTTGATCTTATGTTCAAACTAAATAATCACTTCTCCAATCAAGATTGTTTACTCTCTACTCAAATTCAAAAGTCAAAACCTACAAAGAAACAATCTGATTCTTCTACAAAAGATAAAATGTATTTCAAGAATGCTAAGGCAAACTTGAAAAATTCTAACAACATTGGACCCATGTGGATATGGGTACCTAAGTCTCTGTGATTGTCTTGCAGAATCGGCATGTACCAATTTGGTATCTAGACTCCGGATGCTCAAGGCACATGACTGGTGTTAGGGTAGAATTTATGTTGATTTTAAGTTCAAGGGTTTATTTTGTATTTGTTTAAACTTAGTCCATAGTGAACGGGCCGTGGGCTTGTTACCACGGGCCCAGCATATATAAAGTGCAATTAGCTTAGAAAATTAGCTAGTTGTCTCATTTAGCTTTTCTGCTTTACACTGTAATTCTCTCTAAATCAATAGCTAAGTGGGCAGCCTTTGTGAATCATATCAACTGTTCTTATTTGCTTATTCACAAACATAATCGTTGCACGGATCTGGATTCAACAATTGGTATCAGAACAGACAGACGGATTTGATTCAAAGTATCATTCTCTGATTTCTGGTTAGTTTGACTATTTCACGTCTGACTTTTCTTGAATTTTTGATTCTGTGATTCTGCGTAAATTGATTGTTTTTGCTTATTGGGTTGTGTTAGCATTATCGTTATAAGTGTTTCTACAAATTTTCACATCCTAATTCGTTCGTTTGGTTGGTCAATTTAGCAATTTAAGATCAAAAGTTTTGGTAGTGTTCTTGATAAAGATTCGATTTTTTACCATCAAAACGTGTTATTTTTGCATTGAAATCGATTGGATTAGTGTTATTTTGTGTTTGGTATTGTTACTAATCTTTCAGCATCGATTTTGGGCAACCCTAATCGAAAATCCAATCGAATTTAAGCACACAGCCGACTTGTCCGGATAACACAGCCGACTTTTCCGGACAATTTCAAGGTTTCCGGATAATTGTGTTAAATTCATCCGGGTTCTTCCATCCATCCGGACTCGTCAATCTTCCGGGAAAGTTAAGCATTCCGGGTAAGTTTTTCAATTCTTTCACTCTATCCGGGTAAACTTGTTTCCGGAAACCTAAAGGTCCCGGACATAATTTTTACCCGGACATCCTCGTATCCGGACATAATTTTTACCCAGACTCTTTAGTTATCCGGTAAATACTGTATCCGGTAACCTTGTTTTTCTGGGACCCCCGTGCTAAGTCGCAGGAGGGGGACATTTAAGTATTCGTGAATCTGTGCCATCCGGATTCTTTGTTTTACCCAGACACTTTGTGATTTATTGAACTGTTCTTAATTGATCTGATTCGGACACTTCCTGGTCAGACCCTTACTTGGATTCCTATCCAGTAAGATCACTCTTAGTTCATACCAGTCATAGAACCTGCGTTAGGATCCACTCTTAGTGCCTTGCTTTAGGTTTACACTTTGAATCAATCTACACGTCCGACGATCACTCCAGTGCAACTGAAGATGTCTCCTGCTGAAGAAGACATGAAAAGGCCATGTCAGGTATGTGAACCTATCTTTTCAGAACTTTATGACCGAGTGAAACCTCTTGCTGAACGGGTAGGTACCTTTAAGGCCACTTCTAAAGAACAACTGCTTGAGATTAGGTCTCTAACCGAAAAGCTAGATGTTCAAAAGAAAATAACTGAAAAATATAAGTCTGAAAATGCTATTTTAAAGGAGAAATGCAAAAATCTTTCTATAGCACCTAAAGACCTACGGGCCAAATTATCTGAACTTCAGTCACAGTTTGATCAGTGCTTGAATGAAAAAGCAGAAATTGTTTATCAATGCTCTGCTCTTCAAATTCAGCAGAAGGAGTTTGTTGCGAAAATTCTTGATCTTGAAACCAAACTCCACAAAAGGGGTCAAACTGATCAAACCATCTTTCTGAATAAACCCAAAGAGTTCACCTATTTCAACAAAGAATGGGGAATCGGATATGATAACCCACATTATTTATAAAAGGGAAGATGGTTTACACCAACTTTGTATGATTTTGCTTGCTTTGGGTTAGATAAAAAGTATGTGGAATATGCAATCCAATGGACTGGTCCTCTTGAACCTGAAAAGGAAGAGGAAACCGAGGAATATAAGCGCACACACAAACGAGGAATACAACTTCCATTTTGTTATGAGCCTTTAAATTATTCTTATCAGAAAAATCCAAAGAAGTACCTCTCGAATGACTACTTTGACCCCTACAAGGTTGCTAAGCCCAAGGATTCCTCCCAAAAGGATGAGGACCAAGCACCAGCAACCAAGAATGAGACGGACGAGTTCAAACTCTATGTTCCCCCTCTCATCTTGGAAGCAAAGATAGTCGAGTTTGAGGAGTCATTAGAAAAAGAAAGGTCCAATTTTCAAATGGAAAAGCAAGCTTTACTTGAAAAACTTGAGAATCAACAACCGGTCAAAACCGAAGTTGTGTCTGATGAAGGACAGGAGATTCTTCGGTCTGAAATCAATCGACTCACATCACAATTGTCTGCTTTGGCAACAGAAGTGATGCAAGAGAAAGTGAGTAATGGTCAGCTTCAAGAGCAGATTGACCAACTCCAAACTGAAAAGCAGATTTCACCCGAACTTTCCTCAAGTTCATCTGATACGTCTTCGTGTAAAGCGTTTATAGGCAAGATCTCTACTTTACAAGACGGTCAAGATTCTCAAGACGAGAGTGTGTTAAGGAATTTGAACTCTGATTTTTCAAACGCTTCCGCACCGAATTCCTCAAAGCACACAAGCACGGCGTGTTCCTCGCCTTCCTCAACCGATCCAAGTCCTGTAATTCCGGATGTTGATTTTTCTGAATACATGAACTCCGAAGGTAATTCTGATAGAGAGTTTGAGTCGTTCCCTTTCGACAAACCTCTTCCAAGTCATTCTGACTTTTTGTCTCCAGTGGTTAATCGTCCGGTCAGTTTTCAAAAGGGCGACTGTTCTCAATCCAAGACTCCGGCTGTGATCAAGATTCTTAAAAATGCTTCAAATTCTCAAAAACAATCACAGCCGAAGCAAAAGACCGGTCAACCACCTGCTAAGATCCCTGTTTCCTCAAAGGTCACTGACCGCACTGTCCCTGTTGTTTCGGATAAAACCGGTCGAGCTAAACAAACAAAACCAAAGTGGCCAGCCAAGGAATCTGTCAAGGATGATGCATCAAAGTCGTTCAATATTGTCTTTCATCCTAGGATGAACAAAAACGATTGTGCCTGGAATCATAGGAATAATTTTGTTAATAAAGATGTTAATTTTCCGATGAAAATCTATTCCATTCAGCAATTGATTCAATTATCACACGATCGTTTGTGTTGTTCTAGTTGTGGTTGGAATGATTTTGATGACATTGCTAATAATGATTGGTTTGGTCATATCAAAGGTTTAATCATACACCCAAACGCAAACCCCGTCATAACCAGCAAAGACACTATCAAAAACGGGGTTACCAATCAGCGGTTAAACCACAGCGGGAGACCAAACCTGCTCCTAGATGGGTTGCTCCTACTGAGGTTAAACCAGCACCCAGGTGGAAAGCTGCTACAAAATCTGTTCCTCCTAAAGGTGTAAATTCTGCACCGAAGAGGAAACAAGTGCCAAAACCAGTTCCCTCTAACGGTGTAAATCCTATACCTAAAGGGAAAGCTGGGACAAAGCAAGCTTCCCCAAATGGTGCCAAACCTAACCCTCCGGGACCCAGGAAAATCTGGGTACCCAAGGTCCGCTAAACTTATTTTGCAGGATGGTCATGTGTGATACTTAGAAACTGGTTGCTCCACACACCTGACCGGAAGGAGGGAGCTGCTCACGATCTACAAGGAATAATATTGTGAAGACGTGAGGTTTGTCTATACATGTGCTTTAACAAGTTGCTCATGTGTTTAGGGGGAGCATGATCAGCTATTAGGTATGTTACTCTACTGTTGAGGGGGAGCGTCACACACATTTTTTCTTAAATATGTTAAAAAGTTTTTTGTGTGTGTGGATACTCCCGTGTGCACTTCACTCTACGCGCACATTCTGAGGGGGAGCATGTCATCTAATGCTCATCATTTGAGGGGGAGCGACACAAATTTTTCTTTAAATGTCTATTGTTTTTGTGTGTCAGTCTCTTTGAAAAATGGAATTATTCTTTAAAGTGTCCGGACACCCATCAGTCCGGATGACTTTCCGGACCGGATGGGTATCCGGGTAGGACTATCCGGAATCCCTACTCTGTCCGAAAACACCCTTTGTCCGGATACTTTGTTGTGACCGGAAAGGTTTGCCATTCCATCATCTTTCATCCGGATACAATGGTTTGTCCGAATACAATGGTTTGTTCGGATACAATGGTTTGTGCGGAAACTGTTGTTTTTCCAATATGTTGTCCGGACACCTATGTGTTTGTCAGTTCAGTACCTGCTTCATCACTACCTGTCCTCAATCTGTATCAGATTGAGCCACTTAATGCAAAGGTACGCACCAGAACTTGTTTATCCGTCATGTTTACTAACTTTGGGTCTTTTACAGATATTCCACGGCGGATCAACAACCTCAATCCGAGGGGAAGCGTCACACTGTTTTTCTTAAATGTCTAAATGTTTTTTTTTGTGTTGATGTCTCCCAAGTAAATGACACTCTCACTCCATGCTTTACATATGCCTGAAGCCTTACCAGTGATAGCATATAGACGAGAGTTAGGGAATCCCATGGTCCAGCCAGCGCCGGAGGGACCTTCCTCGGGACATATAACATGTGAGAAGGAGGGTGTTAAGGTCGAACGCGGACCAAGAAAGATTGAGCCGTAAAGATAACGAGGCTCCTGAGCGAAACCAGCCACGTCATATCCGGGTAGCCACATCTGCTATCCCGTCTCATTTGTTGGGACGGGGTATTGAAGAAGCCTCTGTGGACCCAGCGGAGCAATTGCACGACCCCCTCATCCACTCATCCGTCTCACGACAGACGGATGTTTCAATATTACACGGGGAACAAGCACAACTTCCACCGGCCTCTCATTCGGAGAGTGTTGGTGTTGAAATAAGAGACCAGCAGCCCCCGGTCTCGACTTCTTTGCGTGCACCATCGAGTCTAGAGCCTATTGTTACTGAACATTCTTCGCCTAGGACACTTGATGCGGAACAACACCAAGTCGCGGCTCTTAGTGACCCGACCGGAACGTCTATAGTGTCTCCGACTTCCGGAACACGAGGATTGGACGGAAATCCTACCACAGTTAATATCACGCCAGCTGTGAACGTAGGTGGCTCTACCTCTGCGGTAGATGTCTTAACGGGTAATCTAAGTGAACCCGGAGTTATTCACCCCGACTTTGTGTCGCAAGGGTCCCTGGACAGCACCCTCAAGCCTGTCCGCGAGGCACTGAGATCGCCAAAGCCATCAAAGGTAAAGCAAAATTCGTTGAAGTCGAAACTGCACCACCACATCCACCGACATTTGCTCAACCTATTTATTCGGTGGATACCTTAAAGACGATGCTCTTAGCCTAACTGCTCCAGGAATCTGACACAACCGCCTCGACCGAAGCAGACATGATCTCAGTTCTTCGATCCCAGGTCACTGCTCCATCTTCGTCCATCACCTCACGCCTTGACGCCATTGACTCGACCCTCAAAGACTACAACAAAGCGCTCTCCACGCTGTCTGAGAGGGTCCGCTCACTAGAAGACACTTGTAAGAGTCAAGCCGGCGGTCTCAAACACAAGCACGATGACCAGGATGATCCTGATCACCGTGAGGGGGAGAAGCGTCTACGCCAAACCGAGACCGTCCAGATCGTGACTGCCGAAACTACAACAGTGGTTCAACAGGAACCCCCAACTGCGGCAACTTCAACAGCAACACCCGAAGCCGAGTTGCCATTAGCACAGATGGTCATCGACATGGATATTTCAGATGACGAAGCCACAACGGTTGAAAAGCCCGAGGGTACAACACAGGAATTGGTCGCACAAGAACCATCAGACATGCCAATGCTCACCATGATTGATCCAGCATGTGAAACCAACCCGGAAACCGAAGACGCATGGTACGAAAAAGCTGCCAGAGCCGTAAACTTTGAGGTAAACTTGGTGTTTCCCACTGATGAAGACGACAACGTTGATTACGACCAGTTTCTGCTTCAGAATTTCTATGGTACGCCTCCCGTTCACTCGACTCAACCCGCTACGACTTCAGATCAACCTGAAAGCTCAAATGCAGAAATCCCGACATCTCCTCAGCAAACGACAGCTCCTGATCTTCCTCCCCCTCCTCAGCAACAAAACCGTTGGGAGAAGATCAAGGTCCTCATTCCTCATCTGGAGGAATCTCTGAAGAAGCTGTTTGTACACAGAATTCGCCCGATTGAGCCGACCTTCTGTCTTGGCATCTACAGTCCTGATCCAGCACGCCAACTCCGATACGTAGAAGCCATGAAGCGGTGTCTCCCGAGAGACCAGGTTCGAACCAAACATAAAATTTCAGAGGTGCTGAGAGATTCAGTCAAACCGAATTATGAAGATCGTCTTTCCCGTGTTCACTGTTCGACGTGAAGACGGAAAAGAATGGATTTTTTCTGAAGCTGACTTTAAGCATCTCCATCTGTTCAGCCTCCTGGTTATTCTGAGAGATCTTCGCACCAGAACCATCCGACCGCTTGCTGTAACAAAGGCGCTTGAAGCGGTTCGTCGATTCCTCGTCCGTTCTATTATGATCTCTTATCTTACGGACTTTCAAATGGCAATCGAGAACCGAGCGAAGAAGGTAAATATGCTCAAACCGAATCTGAAAGCCCCTGAACTGTCGATGTATCCCGAGAATGCAATGCTGCTTCAACCGGAATTTGGGATCGTCTTCCTCAATGCTCAGAAAGAAAAGAAGTTTATGAGGTTCAGTCAGGTAGATCGATTTTGCGACGGCACACTGCTCAAAGTTCAAGACGCTCTTCGGAAGATCATCAAACACGAATCCGAAAATCCAAAGGTATCCTATGTACCCAATCTGAATGAAAGAACTGCTCAGACTGCTTTGGATATGGTTGAAGAACGTCTCGACTACCGCCGCGCCATCAGATTCTTTGAGGTTCACTTCGCGTTGCGCAAACGCTATGTCTACAACTGGCAAGAGATAGAGCGCGAACTCGAACTTCAAATCAAAGGGGGAGATTGTTAGGGTAGAATTTATGTTGATTTTAATGTCAAGGGTTTATTTTGTATTTGTTTAAACTTAGTCCATATTGAACGGGCTGTGGGCTTGTTACCACGGGCCCAACATATATAAAGTGCAATTAGCTTAGAAAATTAGCTAGTTGTCTCATTTAGCTTTTCTGCTTTACACTGTAATTCTCTCTAAATCAATAGCTAAGTGGGCAGCCTTTGTGAATCATATCAACTGTTCTTATTTGCTTATTCACAAACATAATCGTTGCACGGATCTGGATTCAACAAATGGCGACAGAAGTTTACTATCCACGTACAAAGAAACACTCGATGGTGGATCTGTAAATTTTGGAGACAACAAAAAGGGACACATCAAAGGCTATGGAGTCATAAAGAAGGAAAACGTTTATGTATACAAAGTTGCATATGTGGATGGCCTTAAACACAACCTACTCAGTGTAAGCCAACTTTGTGATACAGGATTCGATGTGCTATTCAAAAGAACTTTCTGCTCTCTGAAAAGTGAAGACGCAGGAATGGAACTTCTGCGAGCCGAAAGAAGAGGTGATCTATATCTGATGAATTTCAATTCCAAGAACAAGGACAAAGTTTGCCTTGTAGCCTGCAAAAGTGAGGAAGCCTGGTTATGGCATAACAGGTTCTGTCACTTGAACTTTCACACCATGGATAAATTGGTCAAACTTGATCTAGTTAAAGGTTTGCCTAATGTTAAATTTAATAAGGATCATTTGTGTTCTGCCTGTGAAATGGGAAAACTCATAAGAGCTTCCCACAGAGGCAAAACAGATGTGTCTTGCACTAGGCCTCTGTACATGCTTTATGTCGACCTCGGCGGTCCCATGGGTTGAAATACATACTTGTCTTAATTGATGAGCCTAGGTGGCAAGAAATACATACTTGTCTTAATTGATGAGTATTCGCGATTCACATGGGTTGAATTTGTCCGAAAGAAATCAGATGTTCCAATCATCTTGATTAATCTAATGAAAAGAATCCAAGTTCTTTATGAATGCAGAATACAGAAGTTAAGAACTGACAATGGCACAGAATTTAAAAACCCTGTCATTGAAGCCTATCTTTCTACAGAAGGAATATCAAGGAACTTCTCTGTCGCACGCACTCCACAGCAGAACGGCGTAGTCGAAAGAAAGAATCGAACGCTCGTGGAGGCCGCAAGAACCATGCTATCAGCATGTAGATTACCGATGAACTTTTGGGCAGAAGCGATTTCTACCGCTTGTTATACACAGAATCATTCAACCATTGTGAAAAGACACATCAAGACTCCTTACAAACTGATCAACAAAAGGCGGCCAAACATCAAGTTTTTCCATGTGTTCGGATATAAATGCTTTGTTTTAAACGACAGAAATTCCAGAGGAAAGTTTGAGGTAAAAGATGACGAAGGAAAATTCATTGGATACTCTGCCACTTCCAAAGCCTACAGAGTATACCTTACAAAGTCTCGCAAGATCGTAGAAAGCATCAATGTTTCTTTTGATGATTCATTCCAGGAGACTTCTGAGCAAATCAGTTCAGAACTCGGACTTAAAGGGGAATCCTCTGGCATCTCACAAACAAAAGAAGTCTTAAATCTTCTATTTTTAGAGATGTTCCACGACGACATTGATTCCTCTGTTGGAACAATCAGAGCTTCTGCAGAACCATCTTCTGTCGGTCAAAATCCTACAGGTATGACTCTAACTGGTCCAAATAATGCTTCATCTTCTTCTGTAAATGCTACAGATGCAAATACTGACGAAGAGTCTATAGAAGATGAAACACAAAGGAAAACGACCACAGAAGCTGCTGAAGAACAAACTTCACAATCCACAGAGGAACCAATAAGAGAGGATATAGAAGACCAAGTCTATACGCCTTCAGAGGAACAAACTCCACCACCACTCATACAAATCATTCCACAAACTGTAGGATCAACTACAAAGGCACGCACTACGATAGAGGCTACACCAGAAGAAGAAGAAGAAGAAGAAGAAGAAGAAGAAGAAGAACAAAAAGAAGCCTCTGAAGAACAATTCGATGACATTGGTGACCATCATCCACGCACAACTCAGTGGACAAAAAGCCATCCTCCAGGCCAAATAATTGGTGAACCATCTGACACGGTAAAAACAAGGTCTGCCACTTCTAATTTTTGTTTCTTTACGAACTTTATTAGTGAGATAGAGCCAAAGAAGATTTCTGAAGCCCTTGACGACCCAAACTGGGTAGACGCCATGCAAGATGAGCTTCTGCAGTTTGAGCGCAACAAAGTCTGGACTCTAGTACCTCTGCCACGGGGGAAACAGGCCATTGGGACTAAGGGGGTCTACAGAAATAAGAAGGATGAAGATGGAGTGGTCATCAGAAACAAAGCACGATTAGTGGGCAAGGGATATAGACAAGAAGAAGGCATAGACTACGATGAGACTTTTGCCCCTGTCGCACGGCTCGAAGCAATAAGAATATTCTTAGCCTTCGCAGCCCACAGAGGTTTCAAAGTCTATCAGATGGACGTGAAATCAGCTTTTCTCAACGGTGAAATCCAAGAAGAGGTTTACGTAAATCAGCCACCAGGATTTGAAAGCTCAAAGTTCCCAAGGCATGTGTACTACCTTGAAAAGGCTCTGTATGAACTGAAACAGGCTCCAAGAGCATGGTACGAACGACTTTCTACCTTTCTTCTAGTCAATGGCTACGACAGAGGTACAACAGATACAACCTTATTCTATAAACGTAAAAACAGTGAAATAATGCTTGTACAAATCTATGTGGACGACATAATTTTTGGGTCTACTAATATAGAAGAGTGCAAAAATTTTGAAAAACTCATGCAAAGTGAGTTTGAAATGAGTATGATGGGAGAATTAACATTCTTCCTTGGGCTCCAAGTCAAACAATCATCAGAGGGAATTTTTTTAAATCAGGCCAAATATGTCTCTGACATTCTTTCCAAGTATAGCCTCTCTGATACCTCTGCCATGAAAACTCCAATGGCCACTGGAAATAAGTTATTCTTAGATCCAGATGGCATCTCTGTAGAATGCACTCTCTACAAGGGCATGATTGGATCTCTGTTATACTTAACTGCAAGCAGACCTGACATTATGCATGCCACATGTCTTTGTGCACGTTATCAAGCTAATCCTAAGAAATCACATTATGATGCTGTAAAGAGAATCTTTAGATACCTAAAGGGGACCAAAAATCTTGGTCTCTAGTATCCACAAAACTCTGGCTTTTGTCTTAAAGCTTATACAGATTCAGACTATGGAGGATGCATGCTCGACAGAAAGGGTACCTCTGGGAGTTGTCAATTCCTAGGTGGTAAGCTAGTCAGTTGGACCTCCAAGAAGCAGAATTGTGTGTCAACATCTACGGCAGAAGTTGAATACGTTGCTGCTGCTAGCTGTTGTTCTCAGGTTCTGTGGATGAAGACTCAGGTTCCAAAAGTGCCATTGCCATATCTGCCAATCCTGTGCAACATTCAAAAACCAAGCATATCGATATAAGGTACCACTTCTTGAAACATCATGTTGAATATGGTACAATCGAGATGCATTTCGTGCCCACAGAATACCAACTCGCGGACTTATTCACCAAAGCTTTAGACGAGAAAAGATTCAATTTCTTGGTGGGTAAGTTAGGAATGATCAATATGACGTGAAAATCCTCTTTAAGTATAGCTTATCTTCTGTAAATATATTGCTTTATTTATTGCTTTGATTAATTTCTTTCTGTACGTAAATTCTCAATCTTAAATAGTTTTTGAAATCACAGAGCTTCTGTGGGTCTGCTCAGAACCTCTGACGACCCCTACAGAACCTCTGGTAAACATGACCTATGTACTATGCAAAACTTATCCTATTTTGATCCAAGCATAGGTCAAGGGGGAGCATAAGGAAATTACTTGATCTACAGAGATGGTTAGATCAAGGGGGAGCAAAAGAAAGTAACTTGATCGACAGAAATGGTTAGATCAAGGGGGAGCAAAAGAAACCTTGAAATGATCTACAGAGGTTAATCTTTCAAGGGGGAGCCAAAGAAAAGTGTCGATGAATCTATATCGTCAGAAGTCAGACATCACTGCCGAGAAAAGAAGAACCAAAAGGTATGTCTCGTACAAAAGGTTTTTGAAAACAGTTTTCTGGGACAAAAATTGTCAAATACGTCCTAAAAATACTGAGAATAACTTATCAAAAATAAAATTATTAAAACTATTAATAATTTTTGAATTATGAGAAATTTGAGGTCATAGAGCTTCTGTTGAGCTCAACAGAAGTTCTGCCAGAACACTGCTCTGTAATCGCAAATTTAACTCGGAAACCGATACACACAAATACACACACCATGACCTTCTCGCACAAAATTTTTTCCAAAACTGTTTTCTCGGACACCAACTTTCAAATATGTCCGAAAAACATTTCTTAATGCAAATCAAAACTTGGATGATCAAAATTGTTAATAGATTTTTAGTTATGAGAAATTTTCACTCATAGAGCTTCTGCTGGCCCTGACAGAGCTTCTGCAAATTCCTACATAGTCTCAAAACCTCTGTGAACGAAATTTCTTCACTAAAATCCTATTAATCCTCTCCAATGCTTTTACAAATGTTTTGGTCAAAATAGAACCGACAGAGTCATGATAACAATGTGATATATGAGAAAAGGGTGAAAATCCATGATTTTCAAAACCACAGAGCTTCTGTGAATTTGGTATTTGGGCATTTCTGTAAACAGTAACGGTTACTTTTACTGAGAGTGAAAATCATGTGGCTAAGAACAACCCCACGCGCCTAGCATTAATGGGTCGCGCACGACGTCCTGTCATCCTCTGACATGGCCTATGTGTCTCATTTTCATTGGGCGTACATGGCACGTTTTTTTTTGGAAAGTTGAACCCGTCGTTCTAACTCAAGTACGGATTCCAAATATTTATCCATTGCTAAATATTTTTACCCTTTCGAATTCTACCGTTTTACCCACCTATAAAACCCAAGCTTACCCTCTCATAAAATCTTTACGAACCCTCATTCTTCTCCGGCGAAACCCTGCAAAAACCTGCAAGTATCTTATTCTCATTACCAATGGCTTCATCTTCTCAAGCTATCTCCCCTGAACACTCTCCGGCGAACTCACCGGAACACTCCCCTGCTCATTCTGAACATTAAGAAAACCCCCACCTCGCCAAAAATGCCGAACAAGAAGATTCCGGCGACTCAGCAGACTTTGCTCCGACCACCCATCTCCAAAACTTTATCGCAAAGGAGCACTTTGAAAAGATACTACCCATCAAATCCAATAACTGCTATTTGGTCCCCTCACTCACTGCTTTCGGAGAAGCCCATGCCCTTCTTCTAAACATCATGGAAAACCATATTCTCTTTCCTTTACTCTCAAGAACCCCAAAGAAAATACCTGTTAGGTATTTGAACCAATTTTGGCAAAGTTGCCGATTTGATAAAGATGATTCTCTTATCAAAGGGTGCATCTCAAAGCCAGACAAATCTGAACATTTGGAACTCAAGTTCAATAGAACAATGTTTTCTCTTGAGTTCAATCTACCAACAAGGGGTCTTCTTGGACTGAAAACATATGCAGAACAACCAACAGACGACGAGCTCTGTCGTTTTGTAGAAATGCTTGGGTACAACACCCACCTAAGGAAGAGAAATGACTTCCGCAGAGGCAGACTACCACCTCTGTGGAACACCTTGTTTTCGATCCTCAACAGATGCCTGTAACGTCCCCGATTTCCAAATATACAAATAACATATATTCATGCCATTATATCATCAAAAGATACATTATATATATAACACGTTCGGTCCCAAAGTCTAGGTAACATAAAAATAAACGAGTACAAATTTTTCGCGGAATACAATACATGTTGATTAATAACAAAGTCATGGGTTCAAAACATAGTTATGTCATCAACACAAAAGTCTTCACAAGAGATATCCACGGCATAAACTTTTCACTTGCCCTTACCCGATCCACCACCTGGAATACATATTTTTAAAACAGAAAAATGAGGGTTAGACCTAATGGTCCAGTGAGAAAATCCCTGTCAGTTGAAACTTGCCAATAATCCAATTAAATAAAATTTTTTATACAAACACACATATATCACACGTAATTAAATACCAACCAAGACTTGCGATTCGTATCCACTCATTCCCCCTTATTCCTCCACAATTGGCCAAACTAGTGGTTGCAAGCCAACTAGTCAATTTACTCTGCTGTACAACATCTACAGTAAACACGCCTGTCCGCTTACCGGAACCCGGCAATACACCGGTCCGCACCTCGGATCCCGGCCCCGTATTCTCGCAGAATACTCATATAATTACAGTATACCATCATGTATAAAAACATTTCAATAAAAACACATAATCACATTATGTATCACATTCTCAATCCATACATATCCATTTCATATAGATATATAAATCACATATATATATATATATGTATTCCACTTGAAAAATGTTTTTAAAATAAAACTCAGTTGAATGCTTTTCCAAGTTCTCCAAAAATCTCTTCAACAAGTCCCACTTTTATCTTTGAATTTTACTATCTGAAATAGTTAATTAGCAAGAATACACCTCATTAAGAAGTCTGGATTTTAACACTTTTCGCAACCCACAGCTTGCGAATTCCTCACTTTTCGCAACCCACTGTTGCGAAAACCAAAGAACTCGCAACCCACTGTTGCGAAAACCTCACTTCTCGCAACCTACTGTTGCGAAAACCCCACTTCTCACAACCTACTGTTGCGAAAACCCCACTTCTCGCAACCTACTGTTGCGAAAACCTGTAAAATTACTGTTCATCGTCTTTTTAATTAAGCTCAGCCAAAAACGACTTTCATTCCAATATTTACCCAGAAATCGTACTTTTAAGCTTAGACTTCCCAAAACATCCATTTTTAACAAAACCCACCTAAAAACTTAACTAGCAAACTCAAGAACACTTTTAAGAAATTATAACACATACAAGGATGGATTTGTTACCTTGCTTACATCAGTTTGGTCCTTAAATCACAGCAGCATACTCTGGATTTCTTCCTTCTTCTTTCCCTTAATCTCTCTCTCGATTTCCTTCTCACTCTCTCTAAACCGAACACACTACACACTAACACTTAGGATATTTTCTCTTAATTGAAAAAAAGGACACCTATCCTTACTAAAATAGGAAGTCGGTTTTGGCTAAAGAGGTTTGGATAAAAGACCAAACAAACCTTAAACTTATCTCACTTGGCAATAAATACCCCTAAACTTTCAAATAAAAATTAAAACTTACCCCTTACTTCTTACTCCATAAAACACTAACATAAAACTTATAAAAATTTTCAAATTTAAATTAGATAAAATACCTGGTTATTACAACATCTCCCCCTTAAAAGAATTCCGTCCCGGAATTCAATTTAAGCGAACAGATGAGGGTACTTGGTTCTCATCTCCGACTCCGATTCCCATGTCGCATCCTGACCTCTATGATGTTTCCACAGAACTTTCACTTGCCTGATCTCTTTGTTCCGCAACACTTTAACTTTGTGATCAACTATGGCTTCCGGTTCTTCCACGTAGTTCAACCTTTCATCAACTTGAATATCTGGTAGAGAGACAGCCTGATCTGGCGTTACCAAACATTTCCGAAAGTTCGATACATGAAACGCGTTGTGGATACGGCTTAACTCTATCGGTAGGTCCAATCGGTAAGCTACTTCACCAATTCTTTCTGTAATTGCAAACGGTCCAATATACCTCGGGCTAAGTTTACCTTGTCTTCCAAATCTAATGACTCCTTTCCAAGGCGAGACTTTCAACATCACGAAATCCCCAACTTGAAACTCTAACGGTTTCCGGCGTCGATCTGCGTAGCTTTTCTGTCTGTCTTGAGCCACTTTCAAACGTTCTCGGATCTGAGTAACCTTATCCGCGGTTAGCTGGACTATTTCTGGTCCCGCTAATTGTTTCTCTCCCACTTCATTCCAACACAGAGGCATTCGACATTTTCTACCATACAATACTTCAAACGGTGCCGCTTGAATGCTGGAATGATAACTGTTGTTGTAGGCAAATTCGATTAACGGTAGATGTTTATCCCACGATCCCCCAAAATCAACTATACAAGCCCGGAGCATATCTTCTAAAGTCTGGATTGTTCTTTCACTCTGACCGTCGGTTTGAGGATGGTATGCTGTACTTAACTTTATTTGCGTCCCCATCTCCCTTTGAAAGCTTCTCCAAAATCTCGAAGTAAAACGACTATCCCGATCAGAAATAATCGAGATTGGAACCCCATGTCGAGTTACTATTTCATCAATATATAATTTGGCTAAGCGTTCCATCGAATCAGTTTCCTTTATTGGTAAGAAATGAGCAGACTTCGTCAATCTGTCAACAATTACCCAAATAGAATCAAATCCCTTCGAAGTCCTTGGTAGCTTAGTGATGAAGTCCGTAGTAATCTGCTCCCATTTCCACATCGGTATTTCCAATCGCTGCAACTGACCAAACGGCCTTTGATGTTCAATCTTTACCTTCTTGCACGTATTACAATCTTCCACATGCTTAGCAACACTTCTCTTAATCCCTGGCCACCAATAAAATTGTTTCAAATCTCTATACATCTTATTCGTACCTGGATGAATAGAGAAACGAGATTTATGAGCTTCTTGTAGTACACGATCGCGTAACCCACCCAAACGAGGCACCCAAATTCTGCTCCCCAAACACAACAACCCGCGATCATCTTTTTCTAGTAATTCTGACAACCCCACTAATCGTTCTGACTTCAGATGTTCTTCTTGAAACGCTTCTATTTGACACTTTTGCAATTCTTTAAAGATACTCGGTAGAAGTTCAGCCCTTATCGAAATAACTCTTATTGTTCCACTCCTTTCCTGACGACTCAAGGCATCGTCCACCACATTCGCCTTTCCCGGATGATAGAGAATTTCACAATCGTAATCATTCACCAATTCCAGCCATCTCCTTTGCCTCATATTCAATTCTTTCTGGTCGAAAAGATATTGGAGACTCTTGTGATCAGTAAAAATCTGACATTTGGTACCATAAAGATAATGTCTCCAAATCTTCAACGCGAACACCACTGCTGCTAATTCCATATCGTGTGTAGGGTACTGCCGTTCATTATCTTTCAACTGACGAGAAGCATACGCAATCACCTTCCCACGCTGCATAAGTACACATCCTAATCCTAGTTTAGAAGCATCACTGTAGACAACAAAATCTTCTGAACCTTCTGGCAATGCTAAAATCGGCGCGCTGCAGAGTCTCTCCTTCAGTATCCTGAATGCTCCATCCTGTTCTGCTTTCCATTCAAACTTCAGATTCTTTCGAGTCAACTTAGTAAAAGGTGTAGCAATACGAAAGAAGTCCTTTATAAACTTTCGGTAATACCCAGCTAAACCCAGAAAACTACGTACTTCAGTCGGCGTCTTCGGCGGTTCCCATCTTTCAATCGCTTCCACTTTCGTCGGATCTACTTGAATGCCTTTCTCTGAAACAACATGCCCCAAGAACTGAACTTCCCGCAACCAGAACTCACACTTTGAGAATTTAGCGTATAACTTTTCCTCCTTCAGTAACTCAAAAATCAAACGAATATGTTGTACGTGATCCTCTTTGGATCGGGAATAGATAAGTATATCATCGATAAATACAATTACAAATTTATCGAGATAAGGCCTACATACCCGATTCATCAGATCCATAAAAGTGGTCAGAGCGTTCGTCAATCCAAATGGCATTACTAAGAAATCGTAGTGACCGTACCTCGTACGAAAAGCAGTCTTTAAAACATCTTCTTCTTTAACCTTCAACTGATGGTAGCCAGACCTGAGATCAATCTTGGAGAAATAGCAAGCTCCAACTAACTGATCGAAGAGATCATCAATTCTAGGAAGTGGATACTTGTTCTTGATCGTGCGCTTATTCAGTTCCCGGTAGTCGATACACATTCTCATTGAGCTGTCTTTCTTTTTCACAAACAACACTGGTGCACCCCACGGCGAAGAGCTAGGTCTGATGAAGCCTTTATCGGATAGGTCTTGCAGTTGCGTCATCATCTCTTTCATCTCTGGAGGAGCAAGTCGGTATGGTGCACGAGCAATAGGAGCGGCTCCAGGTATCAGGTCTATGCCAAACTCTACTTGCCTATCAGGAGGGAGACTATTCAAGTCCTCAGGAAAAACCTCTGGAAACTCACTAACAATAGGAATATCTTCCAACCTATTCTTTTCAGGCCTACTATCTATCACATAGGCTAAGTAACTCGGGCAACCCTTGCTGACACACTTACGGGCTTCTATCATAGAAATAAGACAAGACTGATGATTGCTACGATCACCATAAATCACCACTGATCTATTATCAGGTAGAACAACATTAATTATCTTCTTATCACAAACTATGCTAGCCTGATTCTTAGCTAACCAATCCATTCCTACCACCACATCAAATTCGATCAAGGCTATAGGAAACAATCGTATTGGTACACCATAACCCTCTATATCAATCACACAGCCATCAAATACTTCTTTTACCGACACCTGATTATCATTCGCAGTGTCTACCAGTAAAGCATGTTTTAACATTTTAGGCTCTAAATGCATGTGAGCAGCAAACGAAGGCGACACAAAGGATCGGTTTGCACCAGAATCAAATAACACCTTAGCACATGTAGAGTTTATGAAAAATGTACCTGTAACCACATCCGGAGTTTCCTCCGCTTCTTTAGCGGTCATTTGGAACGTACGACCCCTTGCTTTCGGCGGTTCTATCCTTGGAATTACGGGGCTAGCAATTGCTGGTTTCCCTGGTAATCCACCCTGTTGTATTTTTCTTTGCGGACAATGTGGCTGAAGATGATCCAGAGAATTACATGTGTAGCAAAACCGCGTAACGCGACAATCTTTAGAAACATGCCCGGTCTTCCCACACCTATAGCAAACCCGCGATTCACTCTGACAGTTTCCTTGATGAACACGGTGGCACTTCGGACAAGGTCTTTCCATTGGTCGGAAAGGTGCACGATTATCGAACTTCTGAAATCTGGGCTTTTTTGGATCGTGAGGTGGTCCTTCCCATTTTCTTTTCCCCATACTCCTATCACTGTCATCTCGTTCCACATTTTCAGCAGCGTCCACTGCGGCTGTAAAGGTATCTGGCCTTGTTGCAGTAACCAATCTTCTGACCTCCGAATTGAGCCCATAGATGTATCTGTCCATCTTCAATTTCTCTGTAGCAACATAATATCCCGCAAAACGAGATTTCTCTAAGAACCTTGCGGTATAGTCTCTTACTGACAAATTCCCTTGTTGCAGACTCATAAATTCCTCTTCCAGTTGTCTGACAGCTGCTTGTGGACAGAAGTGTTGTGTGAAAACTAAAACAAATTCTTCCCAAGGGAAAGTAGAATATATGTCTGCTCCTTCGGATTCCATATGAGCCTCCCACCAATACAAGGCATCACCCTTCAACATTGTTGTTCCATACAGTACTCTATCCTCCTCAGCACACTTACTTGTCTTGAATATAGCTTCCATTTCCTTCAGCCACCTCATTGCTTTCACTGGATCCCGGTCTCCTGAATACGTAGGGGGTTTGCAACCAAGAAACATCTTATAATCACACTTCTTCGTTATTGGTAAAACAGTAGGGGTGATTGGCATTTCGACTTCTTGTTCCGGACCTGGTGGATCAGCTTCACTGTTTCGACTTCGTTCAATCATTGCTTGTATACTAGCCTGTAACCTTCCCATTTCAGCAGTCAGGTCTTCTCGCGTAACAAACTTTGTACCTTGAGTTCTTCCCCCGGTTCGGCCCCCTGTTCCACCCCCAGTTCTACCTCCAGTTCTGCCTCTACCACAATCTCCTCCTCTTCCCCCTGTTCCTACTGGTGGGTTTTCTTCACCCGGATTCCCTCCTCCCCTCCGAATCCTCTGTCTAGTGCCACTCGCCATTCTGTAGATTCGAAAAAGGTTAATATACACATAAGCATATACCCCATATAACAAGGTATTCCAGTTCAAACATGCACCTGTAAAAACATAATTACACTGGCCAAGTGTAATTCGAAATTACCTTACATGATGTTCTTTCTACCTTTCATACTTAGCAATCCCCAGGTTCTATCATAATAGGGACATCCTACTTCACATGCAGTTTAAGTCTAGGTACGAATATTTATACCTAAATCCCTTAAACTAAGGCTCTGATACCATTTGTAACGTCCCCGATTTCCAAGTATACAAATAACATATATTCATGCCATAATATCATCAAAAGATACATTATATATATAACACGTTCGGTCCCAAAGTCTAGGTAACATAAAAATAAACGAGTACAAATTTTTCGCGGAATACAATACATGTTGATTAATAACAAAGTCATGGGTTCAAAACATAGTTATGTCATCAACACAAAAGTCTTCACAAGAGATATCCACGGCATAAACTTTTCACTTGCCCTTACCCGATCCACCACCTGGAATACATATTTTTAAAACAGAAAAATGAGGGTTAGACCTAATGGTCCAGTGATAAAATCCCTGTCAGTTGAAACTTGCCAATAATCCAATTAAATAAAACCTTTTTATACAAACACACATATATCACACGTAATTAAATACCAACCAAGACTTGCGATTCGTATCCACTCATTCCCCCTTATTCCTCCACAATTGGCCAAACTAGTGGTTGCAAGCCAACTAGTCAATTTACTCTGTTGTACAACATCTACAGTAAACACGCATGTCCGCTTACCGGAACCCGGCAATACACCGGTCCGCACCTCGGATCCCGGCCCCGTATTCTCGCAGAATACTCATATAATTACAGTATACCATCATGTATATAAACATTTCAAAAAAAACACATAATCACATTATGTAACACATTCTCAATCCATACATATCCATTTCATATAGATATATAAATCACATATATATATATATGTATTCCAGTTGAAAACTGTTTTTAAAATAAAACTCACCTGAATGCTTTTCCAAGTTCTCCAAAAATCTCTTCAACAAGTCCCACTTTTATCTTTGAATTTTACTATCTGAAATAGTTAATTAGCAAGAATACACCTCATTAAGAAGTCTGAATTTTAACACTTTTCGCAACCCACAGCTTGCGAATTCCTCACTTTTCGCAACCCACTGTTGCGAAAACCAAAGAACTCGCAACCCACTGTTGCGAAAACCTCACTTCTCGCAACCTACTGTTGCGAAAACCCCACTTCTCGCAACCTACTGTTGCGAAAACCTGTAAAATTACTGTTCATCGTCTTTTTAATTAAGCTCAGCCAAAAACGACTTTCATTCCAATATTTACCCAGAAATCGTACTTTTAAGCTTAGACTTCCCAAAACATCCATTTTTAACAAAACCCACCTAAAAACTTAACTAGCAAACTCAAGAACACTTTTAAGAAATTATAACACATACAAGGATGGATTTGTTACCTTGCTTACATCAGTTTGGTCCTTAAATCACAGCAGCATACTCTGGATTTATTCCTTCTTCTTTCCCTTAATCTCTCTCTCGATTTCCTTCTCTCTCTCTCTAAACCGAACACACTACACACTAACACTTAGGATATTTTCTCTTAATTGAAAAAAAAGGACACCTATCCTTACTAAAATAGGAAGTCGGTTTTGGCTAAAGAGGTTTGGATAAAAGACCAAACAAACCTTAAACTTATCTCACTTGGCAATAAATACCCCTAAACTTTCAAATAAAAATTAAAACTTACCCCTTACTTCTTACTCCATAAAACACTAACATAAAACTTATAAAAAATTTCAAATTTAAATTAGATAAAATACCTGGTTATTACAATGCCTTACAGGGAAGATAGGCAGCATTGACCAAAGCTCGCACCAGATCTTAACCATCATGTACGGGGTCTACTACGATCTCCCACTCGATTACACGACCATTATGTTGCAGGAGATCATCAATACGATCGACAGAAAGAACAACACCAAAAAGGCAAGAGAGAACGATCCTAAGTATCTACCGCCTCTGCAATTCCAAAGGATATTGGGAGTCCTGTTCGAACCTCTGCTGATGATGCAGAACTGGCCAATGGAAGGGCCAACTCCCAAACAGTTCCCAATGAACAAAAATATCCCCACCGATCATGTAGATGGCTACACCCACTACAGACCTCTGTCAAGGAAGCTTCTGAGCTATGCCAAGAACAAAACCCTTAAGTTAAAGTATATACGCGATCATAGGACTCCAAAACCGAGCCCTGTGACACCCCCGCATTTAGGTGTCCCCCTAGGAACAATAATTGCAGAACCCCTCTCTACAGAAGCGAAGGAGCAGAAACTGGCAAAACACATGGCAATCCAACTTAGTTTTATAGCCAAACGAGCCGAGCTCATGGGAAAGAAGTCTTCTTCTAAAGCCTCTGCCTCCACCCCAAAAACAAAGAAGAGGAAAACTGCAGAAGGCACCTCTACAAGCATTACAGAAGCTCAACCTTCACCTCCTCATGCCACAGAAGTTGGCTCCTATGCTTCTCCCTCTTCTCCAAAACAAAAGAAGAAAAGGAAATCAAAACCCACAGAAGGAGGGGCACCAAAACCCAAGAGGAGGAAGACCAAAAAGAAGCCTGGGAAACCACTTGATCAAATGGTTACCATCGCAGAAGAGGCAGCTGAAGAAGTTGTTGAAGAAGAGGTCGAAGAAACTGCAGAGGAAGGGACTGCAAAAGAAGAAATTGCAGAAAAGGGATATCAATCACCTTATCAATCCCCAGATCGTTTCGCTTATCAAGGTAGCTTAAACTATTTCCTTCAACACCCTGACTTTGCTGACACCCTAAATACAGCTGGGTGGAATGCACCACCACTTGACCACCACACCACAGAAGAACAAGACTTCTCTATCTCTGGCGTGGACACAAATCTGCAAGATGATGACCAAACCCCTGAGATCAACCGGCTGAAATTCCAAACATACTACAGAACCCCTTCATCCAACAGGGATTGAACGTCCACGGAAGGAGTCCAAGCCCAGCTTCAGAAGAAGGTATAGAAGAAATCGATATGTCAGATGATGCCACTAGGGAAAGGATTAGGCTACAAGCAGAAGCCGAGTGGAATAGAGATGAGGTTACAGAGGCTTTAGATAGAATGGGAGAAAAAGAAAAAGGGATAGAAAAAGATGCCGCAGAAGTAGAAGGCACACATCCTCAAACCCCTCCCAGTGCAACCCACACTTCTAACACCGCATGTCTAGCTGCAGAAGGTGTTATTGAACAAGAGCAGCACAGCTCGATACAAACCCAACCCATCCAGCCAGAGGTTACTCTTTCAACCTCTGCACCCACAGAAACCGGGGAATCCATTCCTAGGGAGTCTCCTCAGAGAGACTCACCTATAGTTCGTGATCAATCGCCCCAGATCACACTAGAACACCCTACAGAGGAATTTGTTTCCTCTGCCACGAACAATTTAGGGCCAAACTTCTTTCAGAGAGAAGTAGTGAGCACAAAGACGAAGAGACTCTAGACAATTCTCCAAGTCAAAAGAAGAACATTCCGATACCCACCTCTGGAGTGGATTTGGACACTGTTCTTCGCAGAACTTCTGTAGAGATTGAAACTCAAATTTCTTCTCGAAGATCAAATGGAAATCCTTCCACCCCCAACGTACAAACAAGGGTGAACGAAGGTGTCCCAGGAGCAGGGACTCACTCTGGAGACGAATGTGTTCCTCCAGAGGTTACCACAGGAACACAAGTATCAAGGGATGAGTTCCAAACCCTTGTCACCTCTGTGAACCAAACCATGAAAGAGTTGCAAAGATCTTTCAAATCTTTTGCAGAGACAACATCGACGGCCTTACTAAATCTGAACACCAAAATGGACAATCTGTCCACAGAGGTGAAATCCGCCATTATCCAGATGAAGTCTTCTGCTGAAACAACTACCACTTCTGCCGCCAAAGAATTCGGGATAGCCCCTACTTCTGTGTTCAAGGAATCAGTCAAACATTTCCTTGAACAACTGAACAAGCAATCCAACAAACCAAAGGGCATTACACCTGCAGATCTACAAAAGGCCCTGAAAGACGTACAAGAAGAAGCAATGCGCAACACTGTGCTGATGCAGCCTAAAGACTACATGACCAGAGCACAGCTAACAGAGCTCGGGCAGAATGTGATAAACCAGGTCACAGAAGTCATCGTCTCCTTTACTACTGCAAATGCCAACTACGTTAAAGAGTTCAGAGCAAGTGTCGACAGAATGCGCTTCAACACAGAAGCAGAGCTTGCAACTCTATTTGGCCTCTGTGATGATGTATGCGCAAAGTTGATGGCCGCAGGAGCAGAACTACCAAAGAAACCCAAAGCTTCTTACAGAGCAGAGGGTACTCCTGATAAGGGTCAGGATTAGGGCTATAAACGAACCGAACGAACACGAACAAGGGCTTGTTCATGTTCGTTCGTTTAACTTAACCGAACAAACAAACGAACACGAACAATAAACGAACAAACATTTTGGTGTTCGTGTTCGTTCATTTAAAAAATAGGTTTGTTCGTGTTCGTTTATGTTCGTTCGTTTAGTGTTAAATGAACCTAAACGAACAAACCTAACCAAACTTAAACGAACATTCTTGAACAAATAAACGGTGCACCCATTTTCATAGGCACTCCAACTAAATTTTTTGATTGTGTTCAAGCCAAAGGGCTCAAAGCATTAGACCCAAAAGTGGAGCTAACTCACAAAATAAGGAGCTAACTCACAAGATTGAGGAATAGAGGAATGGCTAAGGAATTGAAGGAGATAGGGCCTATTTTTAAGCTCAATGCAAGGCCTTGGAATGCCTCTCCCAGCGATGTGGGATGGAATCTTAAAGAAACCTGCAGACTCCAACCTCCTCACTTCATCCCACATCGATACTTCACTACAAAAAACAAATTGAGCAGCTTGTATATAAACAATACTAGGCACATAATCCATCAGATCCTATTCTAAATGTTTTTTTTTATGAAAAATGGTTATAATGCTTTTTTATGATTAAAAAATTATTATTCATTCAGTTTATTAATATCTGATTTTTGCCTTATTATCATAACTAAGCGAACATAAACGAACAAATATAAACGAACGTAAACGAACAAATATAAACGAACATAAACGAACAAATATAAACGAACATAAACGAACGTTCACGAACATAAATGAACGAACGAGACCTTTGTTCATGTTCGTTCGTTTAACTAAACGAACAAAAAAAACTTGTTCGTGTTCGTTCGTTTATTAAATAAACGAACATGAACGAACTTCCCGCCGAACGGTTCATGAACGGTTCGTTGAACGTTCGGTTCGTTTACAGCCCTAGTCAGGATGACTCTGACGATGACCACCCTGGTCCATCAGATCATCCTGAGGGGGAGAATACAAGGGAGAAAGCTACGAGCAGAGGACTTTCAGCTCCACCAAAAGCCGCAGAACCCATCAACCAAGCCCCTCCAAAACAAACCCAACATCAACAAACTCAACAGACCACAGAGACAACACCCATCTCTGTGGAATCAACTGCTGAAGAAACCCATGTACCAGAAACTGCTCAAAAGACCACAGAGGCAACAACCACCCCTGTGGTAATCATCTTGGAAGAAAGTCCTTCAACAAACCAACAACCCGGAGGTACAGAAGCTCAAAAGACCACAGAGGAAACACCCACCTCTGTGGAATTCCCTACAATGTTTGAAGTAGATGCTCAACATCTGTCATCCTCTTCAGAAGAAGATCTTCCCTCCCCAACTACAAAACCAACAGAAAAACCCCAAACCATCCAAAGAAGAAAGTCTATTGCCCACAAACCAAAAAGAGCAAAGACCTCTGCTTCTTCTGTTCTAAGAAATATGCACAACACAATGACTGAACGAACGGCGCAAAGAGCAGAAGAAAGACAGAAGTTTACATCATCTTTCCGAATGGCAAGAAAATTCGACATTCCTCAACCCACACAAACCGAGCTCACAGAAGAAGTCACCAAAGAACCTCCAACAAAGGTTACAGAGCCAATCAAGCCAACAGAACCAACGCCACAAAAGTCCTCTCAAACACAAGTGTCAAAACCTATAGAGGCAACAGGTTCTGAACCTCCAAAGGCCAAAGACAAAGGAAAGGCGAAACTGACAGAAGAGCCCAAGAAAAAGAAATCATTGCCCAAGCCTATAGAGAAATTGATGAAGAGCGCCTTTGATGCCTTCCAAACTCCAAAGCCTGAAGAAGAGGACTGGGCATATGGATTGAAGCCTCTGTCAGACATTCCCCTAACAGGTAGAGCTGCAGAAGTTGTTCGACAGATAGAGAGTCTCAGAAGACAAGTACCACCACCTGCTCCAACATACGAAGAAATGGAAGAAGTGGTATACAAATACCTCTACAAACAACCCTTTCAGACCAATCATCCAACAGATCACGTCACAAATCCAGAGATTAGAGAAGAATTTGAGAACATCTTCACCAGAACAAAGCCAAGAACCAGAACATACGTCTTCTCAATCCACAAAATCAAAAAGGTAATCTTCTGTAGGTACTCCTTTACAAGAACCTATCCAAGGGTCAGGTACAATCTTTACAGAGTCAGAAGGGTAAACAATTCAGAAACCACCTTCGCTGATGCTGACCTAAGGAATCTGAATCCCTATGATCTACCTGATCTTCTGTAATCGACGAAGGACAACTACAACACAGAGCCAAACACCAGAGCCTATCAAGTGTTGAGAAAAGCAATGAGGGAAAGGCTTCTGATCTACAGTTTGACAGACTTTCAGCTAGGAAAGGATCTTGGTCTCAAACATCTGAACCTTCGACCACCAGAGGATCGCTGCCCACCTGACGATGTGCCCAACTCAATCATTACAGAACCAAGGTTCGGGTTAGTATTTCAAAACCCACAAGGCGAAGTCAAACTTTTTGTGACCATGGACTGTCAGAAGTACGCAACCAGTACTCTGAACATGTTCAGAGCAAACCTTGTAAAATACAGAGTTACCGAGCAAATGGATAGAGACGTTGCAGATGCTTTCATCAGAGAGATTGATGCTACAATCCGCTTAAGAGAACTCTGCGTCAGTTTCTACAACGAGATCAGAGAAGTCGGAAGAGACAACAGAAGCTACAACGATTTCAAAGACGCCATCATCTGATTCTCAAACAAAATCTCTGCAAACCATTTTCAGTTTATCTTTCATAATACTAAAATGTAAAATGCCTCTGGCATATTTCTGAATGAAAGAACTTTCAAGGTATTGTTTAACCTCTGTCTTATCTAACTTAGCCTAAAGCACTTCAATGTCAAATTTTTATTTTTCACTACTTAGGGGGAGATTGTTAGCTTCAATCTTCCTAATCGTAGAAGTATTTAGAAGTAGTGAAAAATAGGCTAAGTGAAGAAAGCCTCTTACAGAGGCTCTGCAATTTCTGAAAGATCAAGGTCAAGAAGCTACAGAAGCTACAGAGGTGTCCTACAGAACCTCTGTCTTACGCACAAAGAAGACCAAGACTCGGAACACGGTGAAGACTGCTCTACAGAAGACCAGACCTCAGAACCTCTGTAACCCTTTACAGAGCCTCTGCGGTTTACAATAAAGACTTGGAAGATATTTTATATCTTGCTACTGTTACTGGATCCGTTCATCAACTTGCATGGTAGCGTGCCCTGTCAAACCTCAACACGCGTCAAGCTCTGAATGGACTCAATAGGGCTTAGTACAACATAGACGTCTGCGGCATTAAATACAATACAGCACATACAACTATTCATGTCGTTCGATCAACAGTAGCTCCCCTAGAGTAGTATAAAAGGAAGTCTCTTGTTGAGATCTTCCTTAACAATCTTAAGGAATTAACGAAGAATCTGAGTTTCATGCTTATGCTTTATATCGTCAAACATGTTAAGCATTACACTCTCTTACACACACCAAACAGTTCTTAATCTGTTCTTGGTGTTCTTATTATATATCGAACGACAATAATCTTCAAGATATCATTTTGTTCTTAAAATACTGTTTTTTTATATTGTGTGTTCTAAATCTATCAAACATATCTGTTAGTTCTTTAAATACGCTTCCGCATCAAACATAAACTCGAACTAATAGATCTGTTAATCTTGTTTAAGCAAAACGGGAACTAACAACCGCTTGCTACACCCAAAATCGATCAACTATAGTAAAGAGGCACATCAAAACACCGTACCACTTGATCAACAAAAGGCAACCAAACATCAAGTTCTTCCATGTATTTGGATGCAAGTGTTTTGTCCTGAATGATAGAGAAGCTAAAGGGAAGTTTGATGTGAAAGCAGACGAAGGAAAGTTCATAGGGTACTCTGCCACCTCAAAGGCCTACAGCGTTTACCTTCTGCGGTCAAGAACCATTGTGGAGAGTATCAATGTCTCTTTTGACGATTCCTTTCAAAAGACTTCTGAACAAATCAGTTCAGAACTCGGTCTCAAAAAGGAATCCTCTGGCATCTCCCCTACAAGAGAAGCAGAACTAAATCTGCTATTTGAAGAGATGTTCCACGATGATATTGATCCCTCTGCAGGAGCCGTCAGAGCCTCTGGGGAAACATCTTCTGCCGACCAAACTGAGTCAGGTATATCTCTAACTGGTCCATTAAATACTTCATCCTCTTCTGTGAATCGTGCAGATGCAAGTGCTGAGGGCGAGCGAACAGAAGATGATACAAGCAAAAATACTACAGAGGCACTGGAATTACCTACTCTAGCAACTACAGAGGAAGCAATACCAGAGGAAAACGAGGATTCTGTCTCTATATCCTCAGAGGAATCAATTCCAACTCTTGTTGAAATACCTCATCAAGCTGACGAACCGTGTTCAAGCACAGAAGTACCTTCCGCTACAGAGGTTGCACAAGAACCAACAAGTGCAACCACAGAGGTTCAACTACATGATGCTAATGACCATCTTCCAAGGACGACAAAGTGGACGAAGAGCCATCCTCAGAGCCAAATAATTGGCGATCCTTCTGAAAAAATCAAGACAAGATCAGCCACTGCTAATTTTTGTTTCTTTACAAACTTTATCAGTGTGATCGAACCCAAACGTGTTTCTGAAGCCCTAGATGACCCAAACTGGGTAGATACAATGCAAGAAGAGCTTCTACAGTTTGAGAGAAACAAGGTATGGACCCTAGTTCCTCTGCCAAGAGGGAAACAAGCCATAGGGACCAAATGGGTCTTTAGACATAAGAAGGATGAGGATAGGGTGGTCATTAGAAACAAAGCGAGATTGGTGGCCAAGGGATATTGCCAAGCATAAGGCATTGATTACGATGAGACTTTTGCCCCTGTCGCATGGCTAAAAGCAATAAGAATCTTCTTAGCTTTCGCAGCCCACAGAGGTTTCAAAGTTTTTCAAATGGATGTAAATTTTGCCTTTCTGAATGGTCAAATTCAAGAAGAAGTATACGTCCAGCAGCCACCAGGGTTCGAAAGTGCCAAGTACCCAAACCATGTTTACTTTCTTGACAAAGCTCTGTATGGACTGAAACAGGCTCCAAGAGCATGGTACGAATGCCTTTCAACCTTTCTCCTTGATAACAATTTCGAAAGAGGTACAACTGACACTACTTTGTTTTATAAAAGAAAAGGTGAGGAGATTCTGCTTGTACAGATTTATGTGGATGACATTATTTTTGGGTCTACAAATGCAAAACACTGCACAGATTTTGAAAAGCTCATGCAGAGTGAGTTTGAAATGAGTATGATGGGAGAATTAAACTTCTTCCTAGGACTCCAAGTCAAACAATCATCAGAGGGAATTTTTATAAATCAAGCTAAATATGTCTCTGACATTCTTTCAAAATTTAATCTCTCTGATGCCCCTGTCATGAAGACCCCCATGTCAACTGGAAATAAGTTACACTCAGATCCAGGTGGAAAGTCTGTAGAGTGCAAGTTCTACAGAGGCATGATAGGGTCTCTTTTATACTTAATTGCCAGCAGACCTGATATAATGTATGCCACATGCCTCTGTGCAAGATATCAAGCTAACCCAAAGGAATCCCACCTTCTTGCTGTAAAGAGGATCTTCAGATACCTAAAGGGAACCAAAAATCACGGCCTCTGGTATCCGAAGAACTCTGGCTTTGATCTTATGGCCTACACAGATTCAGATTATGGAGGATGCAAGCTTAACCGAAAAAGTACCTCTGGGAGTTGTCAATTCCTGGGTGGTAAACTAGTCAGCTGGACTTCAAAGAAGCAGAATTATGTGTCGACATCTATAGCAGAAGCTGAATATGTTGCTGCTGCTGGCTGTTCCTTCCAGGTTATGTGGATGCGAACTCAGCTAAAGGACTACGGTTACAACATATACAAGATACCCATCCTCTGTGATTCAAAAAGTGCCATTGTGATCTCTGCCAATCCTGTACAGCACTCCAAAACAAAGCATATCGATATCCGTTACCACTCTCTGAAGCATCATGTTGAACAAGGCACAATCGAGATGTACTTTGTGTCAACGGAATTTCAGCTTGCAGACTTATTCACCAAGGCACTCGATGAGAAAAGATTCATTTTCTTGGTGGGTAAGTTGGGTATGCTTAACATGAGTTGATCCCTCTGTGAGTAAGACTTGATCTTCCTGTATATATGTACATATCTCAAACTTTTAGTATGTAAATTCCTTATCATCAAAATTTTGTAACCAACAGAGCTTCTGTGGAACTGCTCAGAGCCTCTAATGTTTTCCACAGATCCAAGCATAGGTCAAGGGGGAGCAGAAGGAGACCTTGAATTAATTTACAGAAGTTATTAATTCAAGGGGGAGCCAAAGAAGAGCAATGATCAATCAAATCCACAAAAGTCAGGTACGTTGTCGAGCAAAGGTAAGTCAAAAGGAGAACGTCTAGCACAAAACCTTTTTCCAAAACAGTTTTCTAGGACACCAATTTCCAAATAAGTCCTAAAAATAGTGTTTAAAAATGTCAAAACTTTGGATGATCAAAAAGCTTTATGAATTTTGAGTTATTAGAAATGTTCACCCATAGAGCCTCTGCTGAGCTCAACGGAGCCTCTGTGAATGCAAATTTTTGTACGAAAATTCTATCGATCACTCCCAACGTGTTCTCAAATGTTTTGGTAAAGGTGCAAGCTCAGAGGAGATGGAAAGTAGGTTTCAGATCACAGAGCTCATTCCACCACAGAGCTTCTGTCGATTCCGATACTTAGATTTTTATAGAAATTTTGTACCATGCGGGTTCTTTCTGAAAGTGGCTGACATCTGGAAGTAGAAACGCCCACGCGCTAGGCATTAATGGGCGTCGCGCGACGTCTAATCGTGTTCTGACACCTCTGACGTGGCAAGTTTTCATTGGACATGCATGCCACACGTTCCTCTGAAACATGCTCAACAGCTGTAGTGCTCGAGTGCGGACCCCAAACCTTTATCCAATTTTAACTATTTATCGATTCACATTCTACCGTTTTCACTCCAGTATAAAACCCCATTTACCTCTCCTTCCTTATGTTGCGAACTCCCTCTCCTTATTATCTCCGACGAACCTTGCAAAACCTGCAACTCTTACTTTCTACTCTCATTCTTCAAGTCTCAAGCAATGGCTTCCACCTCCAAGTCTCCGGCGAACTCCCCAGCTCACTCCGAGCACTCACAACACCAATCTGTTGGCAGAAACAAAGAGCAAGATAACTCAGGTAACTCAGTGGACTTCACTCCGACAACCCACCTACAAAACTTTCTGGAACATGAACACTTCGAAAATGTTCTTCCCCTTAAACCCAACAACCACTTTCTTGTTCCCTCAAGAACTGCCTTTGGGGAGGAACATGCTATTTTACTGAACATCCTGGAAAACCACTACCTTTACCCTCTACTAACAAAGAATGTTAAAAGGATCCCTGCCAGATACCTCAACCAGTTCTAGCAGAGCTGCCATTATGACCAAAAGAATAGGCAAATCAAGGGCTACATATCCAAACCTGGCCTATCAGAATACCTTGAACAAAAGTTCAACAGAACTATGTTCTCCCTTGAGTTTGGCCTACCCACTAGGGGACTTTTAGGCATCAAGAAGTACACAGAGGACCTTTCGGATAGAGAGCTCTGTGACTTCGCAGAGATGTTGGGGGTACAACACTCAACTAAAGAAGAGAAACGACTTCAGAAGGAATCGCTTTCCCCCCTCTGTGGAACACACTCTTCTCTATCCTCAACAGATGCCTAATTGGAAAAGTGGGCAGCCCTGACCAAACATCTCACCAGATTATGGCAATCATGTACGGGGTGTACTATTATTTGCCTCTGGACTATGCGATTCTTATGATGCAGGAGATAGTTAACACCATTGACCATAGAATCTCCACACAGAGGGCGAAGGGGCACACAAGCAAAGATCTCCCTGTACTGCAATTTTAGAGGATCCGAGGTGTACTTCTAGAACCTCTGCTCCTCTTAGAAAAATGGCAAATGAAGGGACCAGTTGTTAAAACCTACCCTATGGCAAAGAATACCCCAACAGAGCATGTGGATGGATACAACTTCTGCAGACCTCTACCATCCTCTCTTCTGACATATGCAGGTGATGAGGAACTTAGGTTAGCATACATACACGATTACAGGACTCCAGAACCGAGTCCAGTGACACCCCCGCGTCTAGGAGCCCATGTAGGATCCCAGGTTGTAGATAGGATGAGTGATGAAGAGTGGGCAGCGGCCTTGGAAAAGCACGAGTAAGTACAAGAACGATTTCATCTTTTGAGAAGCACAATAGCCACTTCTGTTTCCGAAAGAAAAACCTCTGCTACTCCCCCCAAAACGAAGAAGGCTCCCAAAGCCAAGAAACCCACAGAAGGAACCTCTACCAATGCTGCCCAAACCCAACAATCACCACCACATGAAACCGTGGTTGGATCTTCTGCACCTCCCCCTCCTCCTAAAGAAAAGAAGAAGAAAAGAAAATCCAAATCTTCTGAGGGTGCCCCTAAACCAAAACGCAAGAAGAGCAAGAAAACCAAGAAACCCCACACACCTCTGCAGACCATCGCAGAGGAAGCAGAAATGGACGAAGAAATCCTTGAACAACCTCTGCAGTCCCCCATTCCACTAAAGTATGCAAATCAGGGTGACTTCTCAGCCTTCCTCGAACACCCCGATTTTGCAGACACCTTGGATACCTCAGGATGGAATGCAGAAGCCATCTCAAATTGGTCAACTGAAAACCCCGACTTCAGAGTCTCAGAAGTCGATTCTGATTTGGAAGAAGATGACAGAACCCCTGAGGGTATTCAGGCAAATACCCAGAAGTTTACATGAACCCTATACTCTATTCCAACCATCCTTGTTATGATTCATTAAGAAAGAGTCCATAGGAAGTTATAGAAGCCGAAGGCACTAGGGTAGATGTAGAGTTAGGGAGCGTGACAGAGGGAGAAGCCCAAAAAGATGCCGTGGAAAGTAGAGGCACACAACCCCAACCACCTCCCTGTGCAACCCACATTTCTGACACCGCCAGTCTAGTGGTAGAAGGTGTCATTGAAAAAGAGCAGCACAGCTCGAGCCCAACCCCTGCAAACCAGACAGAGGAACCTCTTTCTTCATCTGTGCCATTAGAATCTCGGGAAACCATTCCAAGGGAGTTGTAACACCTTAGGCATATCCCACATCAACCGTGGACAGGAGAGATGCTGGGTATATTAGTAAACCTTGGCCTTACCAGACACAACACGTTTTGGGGCCACAAGCATGCGGGTTCCTTGGGAACTCTGTGGTTAAGCGTGCTTGGGTGGGAGTAGTACCAGGATGGGTGACCTCCTGGGAAGTCCTTGCCAGGTCGCCAAGAACAAAGCCGTGAGCCAGTGGGGCAAAGCGGACAATATTGTGTCGTGGTAAGCGGGGTGTTACAAATGGTATCAGAGCCACTCCTGTGCCGTTCGGGATGGTGGGGCAAATCTCATCGAGGACGATGAGTCCCTAAGGGGGGGGTGTAACACCTTAGGCATATCCCACATTGACCGTGGACAGGAGAGATGCTGGGTATATTAGTAAACATTGGCCTTACCAGACACAACACGTTTTGGGGCCACAAGCATGCGGGTTCCTTGGGAACTCTGTGGTTAAGCGTGCTTGGGTGGGAGTAGTACCAGGATGGGTGACCTCCTGGGAAGTCCTTGCCAGGTCGCCAAGAACAAAGCCGTGAGCCAGTGGGGCAAAGCGGACAATATTGTGTCGTGGTAAGCGGGGTGTTACAGGAGTCCTCTCCAAAGGACTCACCTTTAGTTCGTGATCATTCTCCCCAGATCACATCAGCCATCCCTGCAGAGGAATTTGTTTCCTCTGCTACACGCACACACTTAGGACCCCAAGGCTCTTCAGAGGAGCTTATTCCACACATACACAAAGAGACTCTAGACAAGTCCCCAAGTTAACTTAAGGATATTCCTGTACCCATCTCTGGAGTGGATCAGGACAATGTTCTTAACAGAACCACTATAGAGTCTGAAGCCCAAAAAGCCTCTGCTCAAGGATTAGAGGGAAGTCCCTCCGTCCTCAACATTGCTACAGGGACGAAAGAAGGCGTCCAAGGAACACGGACAAACTCTGGGGAAGAATGTGTTCCCCCAGAGGTTACACATGGTTCATATGTCGCAAGGGGTGAGTTCCAAACCCTTGTCACCTCTATGACCAATTCGTTGAAGGATTTGAAAAGCTCCTTCGACACTTTTGCAGATGCTACCTCAAGGGCACTTACAAATCTGACCACCAAAGTGGACAACCTGTCCACAGAGGTGAAAACTGCCTGCGCCCAAATGAACACAACTACAACAACCTCTGCTGCAACGGTTGCCTCTGAATTCAAAAATGCAACAACCTCTACCTTCTAGGCCTCTCTCAAAGATATTCTTGAACAACTGAAGAAAGAGCGAACCCTTGCTTCTACGGGCCTTACACCAGAAGATCTAAAGAAGGCCCTAGAGCATGTCTAAGAACACACTACCATAGAAACACAGGCCATGAAGCCCTCCGACTACATGACCAGAGCACAAATCATAGAGCTTGGACAAGGGATACTCGACCAGATGACAGAATTCATCAGAGCCTTCACCACAGCCAATGCAAACTACGTGAAGGATTTTCAGGCAAGTGTGGGAAGACTCAGGTTCAACTCAGAAGCAGAGGTTGCCTATCTGCTAGGCATCTGTGACGACCTCTGTGCGAAAATGATCGCAGCAGGGGCAAGCCAACCAAAGAAGCCATCCTCGTCTTGTCGAGCAGAAGGTACTGAAGACAAAAGGCAGGATGACTCTGATGATGATTCAGAAGGACCATCAGATCATCCTGAGGGGGAGAGAAGAGAAAGAGTTGCGAACAGAGGTCTACCAGCTCCACCACCACTACAAACCGAACCACTAACCCAAGTACCCTCATCTGAAACCCAACAGAAGACTACAGAGGGAACACCTACCTCTATAGAAAGAACCCCTATAACTGTAGAAGATGTACCATCACCAACTCCCAAACCAACAGAACAATTCCAGATCCTTACATCTTCTGAAGAAGAACAACCAACCCCGACACCAAACCCAACTGAAGAAACCATACTACCATCTCCTACACCAGAAGCTGAAAAGACAAAATCTCCATCTCCCAAACCCAAAACCAAATCCAGAACCAAAACACTTGCTCACAAACAAAGGAAATATTTGAGCACAACAACAAAAGCCTCACCAACCAAACCCCAAACCAAACCCACTTCACCAACCAAGTTCCCTGTAAAACCAACAGAGACAACCCCTACAAAAACTGCAGAAATACCCCCATCTAAGCCCTCAGAAGCTCAACCGCTAAAACTAAAAGAGGCAACCCAATCCCAACAAGCACAACAACAAAAGCTGACGGCAGAAGACAAGGGAAAGGGGTGTGAGTTCCAGATGCGTGCAACAAACAATAAGAAATCAATAGATAAGAACAGGTGTTATGATTTCAACTGGTCATCCAATTCACTTTCAATACTAGAGAGAATTACAATAAGTTCAAAAAGTGTAAAAATAGACAACTAGCATAATTCTAAGCTAAACATAACTTTATATACTAATGGGCCCATGGCATGTAAGCCCACGGCCCATTCACAAATAAGGATCAAATATGAATAATAGCAATTAAGTCCTTGAACTTCTATTCAACCAGATTTGACCCTAACAATCTCCCCCTTTGAATTGAAGTTCGAGTTCGTGCCAGTTCGCGACATATCTCTTTCGCAGTGCAAAGTGTATCTCGAACGTTCTGATGGCTCGGCGGTAGTCGATGCGTTCTTTAACCACTTCTAAGACTTTTCGTGCGATTATCTCATTCGAGTTAGGATCATACGAAACCTTTTGATTTTCTAATTCGAACGTGATGATGTTTCGAAGAGCATTCTGTACTTTGAAGAGCGTGCCATCGCAGAATCTGTCTACCTGACTAAAGCAGAGAAACCTCTTTTCTTTCTGTTCGTTGAGGTATACTATCCCAAATTCCGGTTCTAGAAGCAGTGCGTTCTCGGGATACATCTTCAGTTCAGGAGCTTTCAGATTCGGTTTTATCAGGTTTACCTTCTTTGCACGGTTCTCGATTCCCATTTGAAAGTCAGTGAGATAAGACATCATGATAGTATGGATCAGAAATAGACGAACAGCCTCGAGCGCTTTAGTCACATGAAGAGGTCGGATGGTTCTGGTTCGGAGGTCTTTTAGTAAAGCAAGTAAGTCGAACGGTAAAAAGTACTTAAAGTCAGCTTCAGAGATTTTCCATTCATTACCGTCTTCGCGACGGACAATGAAAACTGGAAACATGACTCTAAGGATTCGGCCGGTTTGGATGTTGAGCACTTCAGTGATCTTGTACTTGGTTCGGACTTGGCTAACGGGCAGACACCGCTTCATGGCTTTTATGTACTGATCTTGGTATTCCGCATCAAAGTGGGAAATCCCATGACAAAAAGTCGGCTCAATAGGGCGTAACCTGTGAACGTACAGCTTCTTCAGAGATTCCTCCAGGTGAGGAATAAATATCATGATCTTCTCCCATCGGATTTGTTGCTGAGGAGGAGGAGGAAGATCAGAAGATGTGGGTTGTTGAGGAGATGTCGGATTTTCAGCAATTGAAGTTTCGGGTCTTGTAGAAGTCTCGGGAGCTTGAGCTGTGTGAACGGGCGTACCATATAGGTTTTGCAGCAGAAACTGGTCGTAGTCAACATTGTCGTCTTCATCAGTAGGAAAGATCAGGTTTACCTGGAGATTTATCGCACTGACGACTTTTTTGTACCATGCATGTTCGGTCTCCGGGTCAATCTCGGAATCTGGATCAATCAGGTTAAGTGCAGGCCTATCTGATGCATCATATGTGACCAATTCCGGTGTTTCTCCCTCGAGCTTTTCAACCGTTGGGTCTTCGTCGTCTGAGATGTCCATATCTATTTCCATCTCAGCGAGGCTCAACTGGGCTTCAGGTTCTTGTTCGGTTGTAGTTGCCACAGTTAACGGTTCCGGTTGAACCACGGATGTAGTTTCAATGAGGATCTGGGCGGACTCGGTTAAACGCAGTCTTTTATTCTCCCCCTCACGGTGATCTGGATCATCCTGATCATCATGCCTTTGCTTTAGTCCGCCGGCTTGACTTTTGCATGTGTCCTCGAGTGATCTGACCCTCTCAGACAGCGTTGTGAGCGCTTGTTGAATGTCCTTGAGAGTCGTGTCAAGTTGATCCATTCTGGTAGTCATGGACGACGAAGGAGCATTTACCTGGGATCGTAGAACAGAGATCAGGTCTGCTTCGGTAGAGGCGTCGGTATCGGTGTGTTGGAGCGGCTGTGCTAGAAGCATAGTCTTCAGGGTGTCCACCGTGTAAGTTGGTTGTACGGGAGTCGGTGGAGGTGTTGGTGCAGTTTCAGTTTCGACTATCTTCTCTTTGCCTTTGATTAAGCTCTTCAGTTTGTCGAGCTCGTTGGTGAATCGCTGCTCCATGGCCTTGCGGATAGCCTTTAGGGCGCTATCCAGATATCCCTTTGACACAAAGTCGGGTAAAGTAACTTCGGGATCACTTAGATTACCCGTTGAGGCATCTACCTTGGAGGTAGAGCCACCTATGTTCACGGTTGGCACAGGGGTAGCCGTGGTAGGATTTCCTTCCGATCCTCGTGTTCCGCTTAAAGGCGGAGACACTACGGAAGTTCCGATCGGGTCACGAAAATCACCGATGTTTGTAGTCTCATCTTGTGTCGTAGCCGAAGAAATAACATTAGCAAAAGGATCTAGACTCAAGAGTGCATCCAAAGAAGTCGAGACCGGGGGCTGCTGGTCTCTTGTTTCAATACCAGTACTCTCCAAGTGAGAGACCGATAGATTTTGTGCTAAATCCCTGTAAGAAGTTGAAACACCCGTCTTTTGAGAGACGGATGAGTGGCTTGGGGGGTTGTGCAATTGCGCCGCTAGGTCCACGGCGGCTCCTTCAATACCTCATCCCAACAAATGAGACAAAGTAGCAGATGTGGCTACCTGGGCGACACCGGTTTGGATTCCCTCTGAAGCCTCTTTATTTTTACGGCTTATTCTCTCTTGATTCTTTTTAGACCTGACTTCACCCAGTCTCACCTCTTCTGCATTTTCAACTAATACTCCCTCCGTTCTCCTTATGTCTCCCATATCAGGCTGGGTGGTAGGGATTGGAGGTGTAGGTGTAGGTGAGTCAGATGGGATTCCTTCGGTCAACTCTGGGTTTAGTCCGATACCTGCTGGAATTAAGGAAAGGCGGATAGCGCGTTCTGTATCGGAGTCGGTGGAGTCTGATGCCACATCCTCAACCTGTCTGGTCGGTGAGGGAGGATCAGATAAGTATGGTTCCTGGTCCCGGTGAAGCATGGGTCTAGATGATGTACCTGCTTCGCCCGTCGGTCGGGTGATAGGAATGGGTTGTTGGGTTGGTCCGGCTTGGGTAGTACTGGCTCGCGTATCCAATGCACCGCCCGCTCCAGTTCCCCTCCCACATATTCTCAACACACCCCGTCCGGGAGCCCCAACTGCCTGGACTCTACCACCTCTCGTCCTAGGACCCTCACGTCCCTCAGTTCTATGTCCCTGGAGAGGTCCCTCCGACTCTGGCTGGACCATGGGAGCAGCTAACTCTCTTCTGTATTCTAACACACTCGGTGCATTAGGGTCCGCGTGTGCCAGTAGGGCTCTAGGTAAGGGCATGGCTATGGCGTTGGACGGGTTCCGAATCACCATATATTGTAAATGGAAAGGAGGACATATCGGATGGTTAATGCATCGCGGTATCCCTGGATTCGCGTCCATGTGTTGTTGCACAACCAGTGAGAGGAAACGAGGATAAGGTAGGAACTTCTTTTGCTTCGTACTGCCGATGTTCCGAATAGCTTGAACCATTTCGCGACATATAATCATCGCGAAGTCAACGTGTCTGTTGTAGCATACAACATGAAATAGACGCAGGAAGTCGGCTGTGCACTGGTCTATTCCCTTCCATCTGGATGATAGACACCTGTTCAGAATTGTGAACAGTGTGTACCAGATGGGCGCTAGGTACTTCCGGTTGAACGTTGAAGGGCGGTCGAGGTCGTGGTTGTAGCCGAGTGCACGTACTTGAGCACACAGAGTTATGTCATTGACCGCGGGGTCGTAGCCTTGGTGTCCGCCGGCGTTGGCTTCTGGTAGGGATAGCAAGTGGCGGAACGCGTCAGGTGTGAGTGTGAAGGGGTGGTTGTCGATCCGTGCCGTGATGGTTTGAGTATTGGCAGCTGTGACAACTTGGGCAGAGAGCCATACTTGATATACATATAGCACGGGGACATCGGTTGTGGTAGTGAGGGCCTCACTGACAGGGTGACCAAGTAAAACGTCTACGACCACACGGTGTTGCGGTTGTGGTCGGAACTGAGCGGCGTCCAAATGGTGATTGTTGGCTTCCATCTCAATGCGATGGTCAGGTTGTACTAACGCATTATCGGCTGCTTCGTCTACAAATTCCTCTTGAGGAGGAATTTGCTCCTGGTGCTGTTGTTGTTGTTCTTGATCCTCCATGTAAAAGATCTGAAAAATGAATCAGTTGTTAGAATATCAGGCGGATGAACAAGTGTAGGCACGTACCTTTGCAGTAATTGGCTCAATCTGAGACAGATTGAGGACTTACAGTGATAAAAGAAGGTACTGAAATGAAGAACACATGGGTGTCCGGACAAAATGCATTTGAGACTAAGGTTTCCAGACAAACAAGAGTGTCCGGACAAAAGTATCCGGACAACGAAGGTTTTCGGATGTGATGAAAATATCCGGACAAAGCAAGCAATCCGGACGAAAGTCGGTTTCCGGATGAAATATGTGTTTCCGGATGACTTTGGTTACCGGACACCCCAACTATCTGGATAGTTGAACTTACCGGAAACCCTTAGGTTTCCGGACAACTAGGGATACCGGATGTTGTGGGAGTCTGGATAAAACATCTTTCGCATGCGTATTTATGGATAGATTGTCTTTAGTATGGTGGTGTCCGGACGTGTGGAATGTGTTCGGACGAAATCCGAGTGAATCGATTTAGCCTGTTTGTACTTGCAAACGACAACCCAAGCAGCATAACAGTTGCTAGTTGAAAGTGTGTGCATGCGAGTATGTATAGTCCGGTCAAAAACTCCCTGATAATGGTCGAACTATGATTGACGTGAAATGGGGTTTCAGAAACCCGTGAATCGACCAAATCAGTGGTCGATTTTTGTTTTTGAGAGTGTGAAACACGTCTAGATAGTATCGAGATAGGGAATCGAGACTCATACCTGATGTAGAACAGAAATAGAGCGAAAATCGGCGATTGTGAGAGGTGTCCGAATGAGAGAGAAGGCGAGGGTTTTCGAGTGGGGTTCAAAATATTCGGAAAGCGAAAACAGTAGGGTTTCCGGAGTATTTATATACGAGACCACTTTCCAGGTGGGTTTTCCTGGAAACCTATCCGGATAGACTGGTTTCCGGAAACCTGTCCGGACACTTTGTTATTTTTTACAAAGACTCCCCTGTTCTTTCAAATTTTCAGGAAAAGGTGGACTATTGGTATTTTGAAAGAACCGTCTCACGCTCCCCCTCAAAGTGAGCATGTGAATTTCTCTGCTCCCTCTCGGATCATGCATGTGAGTGCAAAGGAGATGCTTACACCAAAAACTTTCTCACAGTTCAAGAAAAAAAAATGTGTCGCTCCCCCTCAAATGATGAGCATGAAGTTAAATGTTCCCCCTCAGAATGTGCACGGAGTGATGTTAAGTGCACACGGGAATGTCGACACACACAAAAAACTTTATGGCAGTTAAGAAAAATTGTGTGTGACACTCCCCCTCAACAATGGAGTAAACTTACCTGAGAGTTGGTCGTGCTCCCCCTGAACACATGAATAGCTCATGAAAGCACAGAAATAAGGAAAATAAACTAGACGACAGTATTAAATAATAGGAAACACACGTAGAAAGAAAGTAAACAAATGAAAGCTACCTAATAAATACAAAGACTCAATCCTAACTATGTAACTGATACAAGTAGAATACAGATGCGAGAAAGTGTATATTCAATCATCAGGAGTATGAACAACGGATGTTGAGTAGACAGTTTCTCGTAGATGTATGGAACTTGTATAGGGTACACATTCAGATTAAGTCTTCAGATTTAGCATACCTAACCTGGACACTAGATAATTAAAGCATTTTTCGTCTAGGGGTTTAGTGAACAGGTCTGCTAACTGATGTTCTGTATTTACAAAATAGAGTTCGACTGTACCTCTTTCAACGTGATCCTTGATAAAGTGATACCGAACGTCTATGTGCTTTGTCTTCGTATGCTGGACCGGATTGCTTGATATTGCAATTGCGCTCTTCGAGTCGCAGTAGATAGGCACCTTGACGTATGTAAAGTCGTAGTCCTTGAGTTGCGTCCGCATCCAAATCACTTGTGAACAGCAGCTCGCGGCGGCCACGTATTCCACCTCGGCAGTCGACGTAGAGACGCACTGATGCTTCTTGGATGACCAACTCACCAAGCTATCGCCTAAGAACTGCACATGTCCCGATGTGCTCTTTCGATCCATCATGCTGCCCGTGTGGTCCGTATCAGAGTATGCAGACAGCTCAAAACCTGTCTCTTTCGGGTACCATAAGCCAAGATCAGCAGTACCACGTAAATAACGAAAAATGCGTTTTACAGCTATTAAATGAGACTCTTTCGGTTTTGATTGAAACCGGGCGCATTAAAATTTTGAGAACATGATGTCCGGTCTACTAGCAGTTAAATACATTAAAGAACCAATCATACCCCGGTACGTCTTAGTGTCCACATCCTTTCCGTTAGGATCGGCGTGTAACTTGGTACCGGGTGCCATGGGGGTTTTCATCGGTGAGGACTGTTCCATCTGGAATTTCTTAAGAATATCCCGGATGTACTTAGCCTGATTTATGAATATCCCGGTCGACAGTTGTTTAACTTGAAGACCAAGGAAGAAATTCATCTCACATAACATACTCATTTTAAAAAATTGTCCCATTAAGTTGGCAAAGTTCTTAGCATACTAAGGATTAGTAGAACCGAAAATTATGTCATCGACATATACCTGAACTAATACAATATGACCTTTTTCGTTTTTGATAAAAAGAGTCGAATCGATTTTACCTCGTGTGAATTTAGATTTTATCAAAACCTCTGATAGAGTATTATACCAGGCTCGTGGAGCTTGCTTTAGTCCATAAAGCGCCTTGTCAAGAACGTAGACATGATCAGGCTTCGAATCATCCACGAATCCATCTGGTTGCGAGACGTACACTTCTTCCTTGATATCGCCGTAGAGGAATGCGGTCTTCACATCCATTTGGAAGACCGTGAAGTTCTTGTGCGCGGCGTATGCAAGGAACATACGTATAGCTTCGATCCTCGCCACCGGAGCGTATGTCTCATCATAATCTATCCCTTCTTGCTGACGGTATCCCTTGGCCACGAGATGCGTCTTGTTACGTACTACGATGCCATCCTCATCCTTCTTGTTCTTGAAGATCCACTTAGTGCCGATCACCGTTTTGTGAGACGAACGTGGGACCAGTCGCCATACCTTGAGAGCCTCGAATTGGTTGTGCTCCTCTTGCATGGCTATGATCCAGTCTGGATCTTCGAGTGCTTCGCGAACGGTTGTAGGCTCGATCTTACTCAAGAATCCGGAGAAGAGGCAGAAATTGGTTGATGCGTCTCTCGTTTGGACTGGAGTGGAGGGATCACCGATGATCTGGTGTAAGAGATGAGCTTTGGTCCATTTGATGGTGTGTGGAAGCGGCTGTTGAGGTGAGCGTGAGGCATCCGGATCCACGTAATCACCAGATGGAAGGTCTTGTACAGCTTCAAGTGTCGCTGGTTGGTTTCTCGGAGGAGATGGGGGAGGGTTCGTCGAAGGTTAAGCAACTTCTGGTTCCGAGGAATTCAGAGGTTGATCATTGATTGAAGTAGTTGACGAACTTTCAGGAGCGATCTCCGTGTTGTGGACTGGTTCCTCCGGGGGGATGGTAGTATTAATAGATGTTGAGGATGATGTCTGAGGTGTCTCCAAAGTGTTAGATGGAGTGCTAGTCAAGGGCGACAGACCTGAGAGATTCGCCGAAACCTCGATTTGAGCAGCTTCAATTCGTGGTTACGCTGAGACACGAGGAGTAGAAATGTTAAGCATATCATCATAAAAATATTGGAACAGTAAATTTAAATCAGAAAGATCAGCATTCGACGTAGATGCATGATTCGGATTTACTGTCGCTTGTGCAGATCCCGAACGTGAATGTTCGGAAGCTAGCACGCCAGTTAAACCGGGTTCTGAACTGATGTGTTCAGAAGCCAAATCTGCGGCTTCGTCGAATGTCACGTTTACACTCTTGGTAACGGTTTTAGTCCGTTTGTTGTAAACGCGATACACCTTAGCCTGCATGGAGTATCCAATAAAAACTCCTTCGTCCGCCTTCAGGCTGAATTTGCCGAGATCATCTTTGTCGTTGAGGACGAAGCATGTGCATCCGAACGCGTGGAAGTACTTGATGTTCGGAACGCGGTTGTTCATGATCTCGTACGGTGTCTTGTTGAACCGCTTGTTGATGATGGAGCGGTTTTGCGTGTAACAAGCTGTAGACACCACTTCGGCCCAGAGAAATAAAGGCAGTTTGGACTGAGAAAGCATCGTACGAGCAGCTTCGACGAGGGTACGGTTCCGTCTTTCCACTACTCCGTTTTGTTGAGGAGTATGTGCGGCCGAGAAGTTATGAGAGATACCGACTGAAGTGAGGTATTCATCCACCGTTTAATTCTTGAACTCCGTCCCGTTGTCGGTTCTGATGGACTGAACCTGCTGTCGAAGGTTCAGTTGGATAGTCTTCAAGTGGTTGATTATTAGTTCTGGGGTTTCGTCCTTCGAGCGGAGAAACTTAACCCAAGTGTAGCGTGAGAAATCATCCACCATTACCAGAACATACTTGCGCTTGTTGATACTCTGAACACGCATCGGTCCACACAAATCCATATGGATAAGTTCGAGGCACCGACGTGCTCGGAGCGGCCTTAGGCTTGTGCGTCGCTCGCTTCATCTTTCCCATTTTGCATGGCCCGCAGAGTCGATCCTTCACGAAGGTAAGGTCGGGCATGCCTTTCACGTGTCCGCCAAGCACCAGTTTGTTGATACTCTTGAAGTTTAGGTGCGAGAGACGTCGGTGCCAAATCTATGCTTGCTGAGAATTAGCCTTTGACATCAGGCAGACAGTACTATCGGTCTTCAGGGCTGCGAGGTCGATGGTGTAGAGGTTGGTCTTTCGCGTTCCAACCAGTAGCTCCTTTCCGTCGTCATTGAGGATTCTACACCTTTTGGCTTTGAATCTGACCTCGAGATCTTTATCGCAGAATTGGCCGATACTGAACAGATTGTGTCCCAATCCCGCAACATGTGAAACCTTCTTGATGGTGATCTTATCTTGTACAATGTCGCCGTAGCCCAAAATCGGCGCCTTGTGATCGTTCCCAAATCTCACGTCTCCGCCATATTGTTCGATGTAGTTCGTGAGAAGCTCCCTCCTTCCGGTCATGTGCTTGGAGCATCCAGAATCTAAGTACCACACATGACCGTCCTGCAAAACGAGATTAGCGGACTTTAGGTACCCATATACGCATGGGTCCTGGAGGGTTAGGTTTTACACCTTTTGGAGGGACCTATTTTGAAGCAGGTTGCCTCTTGGGTGTAGGTTTAACCTCAGTAGGAGGACCCTGTTTTGAATCAGGTTTCCTCTCGTGCTTTGGTTTAACCTCTGATTGTGGACCCCGTTTAGATTTAGACTTCTTTTTGTTCTTACGGGGTCTGCGTTTGGGTGTAGAATTATACATATGATATGACCCAAACCAATCATTATTATTAATATCATCAAAGTCATTCCAACCACAACTAGAACAACACAAACAATCATGCGATAACTGAATCAATTGCTGAAGGGAATAAACTTTAAGCGAAAATTTAACATCTTTTTGAACAAAATCATTCCTATGATTCCAAGCACAATCATTCATGTTCATTCTAGGATAAAAAACAGTATTAAATGACTTTGATGCAGCATCCTCGATAGATTCCTTAGCTAGCCACTTTTGTTTGTCTTGTTTAGCGCGACCGGTTTTATCTGAAACAACAGGGACAGCACGATCAGTGACTTTTGGCGAAACAGGAATCCTAGCAGTCGATCGATCGGTCTTTTACCTCGGCGGTGATTGTTTTTGAGAATCTGATCTAGTTTTGGAAATTTTAATCACAGCCGGGGTCTTTGTTTTAGAACAATCGCCCTTTAGAAAATTGACCGGTCGATTAACCACTGGTGAAAGGAAGTCAGAATGACATGGAAGAGGTTTGTCGAAAGGGAACGATTCAAACTCTTCATCAGAATGGCCTTCAGAGTTCATATATTCTAAAAAATCAATATCCGGGATAGTGGGACTTGGATTGGCCGAGGAAGGCGAGGAACACTTTGTGTCAGTGTGCTTTGGGGAATTTGGTGCGGAAGCTTTTGAAAATTCAGAGTTTAAATTCCTTATGACACACTCATCTTGAGACTCATTGCTATTTTGTTAAGAGATTTTTCCTATGAAAGCTTTACACGAGGATGTGTCCGATGAATTGGAGGAAATTTTGGGTGAAATCTGTTTTTCATTATGAAGTAGGTCAATTTGCTCTTGTAGTTGACCATTTCTCATATGCTCTTTCATCGTTTCGCTTGCCATGGCAGACAGTTTTGATGTGAGCTTGTTGATTTCACACCGAAGGATTTCCTGGTTTTCATCCGACACAGCTTCGGTTTTCTTAGATTTAAGTCTCTCAAGTTCCGTGATAAGCGCTTGTTTTTCCTTTTGAAAATTAGACCTTTCCTTCTCGAGTGACTCTTCTAACTCGACTATTTTTGCTTCCAAGACGAGAGGGGGAACATAGAGTTTGAACTCATCCGTCTCAGTCTTGGGTCGGTTGCTTGGACCTCATCCTTTTTTGAGGAATCATTGGGCGTCACAACCTTATAGCAGTCAAAATAGTCATTCGAGAGGTATTTCTTTTGATTTTTCTCGTAATAATAGTTTAAAGGCTCATAACAAAAAGGAAGTTGCATTTTAGACGTGTTCTTTCGCTTATATTCCTCAGTTTCCTCTTCCTTTTCAGGTTCAAGAGGACCAGTCCATCTAATCGCATATTCCGGATACTCTTTGTCTAATCCTAAACAGCCAAAATCATACAGTGTAGGTGTATTGAAAAAACCCTTTTTCAAATCATGTGGGTTATCGTATCCGATTCCCCACTCCTTCTTAAAGTAAGTGAACTCTTTGGGTTTATTCATGTGGATAGTCTGATCAGTTTGACCTCTTTTGTGGAGTTTGGTTTCAAGGTCAACTATTTTAGCGACAAACTCCTTGTGCTGAATTTGAAGAGCAGAGCATTGATAAACAATTTCTGCTTTCTCATTCACACACTGATCAAGCTGTGACTGTAGTTCAGATATTTTGGCCATTAAGTCCTTAGGTGCTATTGAAAGATTTTTGCATTTTTCTTTTAAATTAGCATTTTCGGACTTGTGTTTCTCAATTATTCTTTTGAACATCTAGCTTTTCAGATAGTGATCTAATTTCAAGCAGTTGTTCGTTAGAGGTGGCCTTGAAGGAATCTATCCGTTCAGCAAGAGATTGCATTTGATCAAAGAAATCTTGAGGAGTAGATTCACATACCTGACTTGACTTTGCCTTTTCTTCATCAGCAGGAGAGTGGTATCCCATGAAAGCATCAGCACCATCAGATTCGCTTTCATCATCAGATCGACCCAACCAATATTCGTCTTCAACAAACATAGCTTCTCCTGCTTCTTTCTGTTCAGCTAGAGCGAGCTTAGCCTTGTAATAATGAGCGTTCTTCACAACAGGCCTTCTACAGTCTTTCGCAAAGTGACCAAGTTTCCCGCAGTTATAGCATGTCACGGGTTCGTCTTTCTTCTTTGAGTCAGACTTGCGATCATCTTTCTCTGTCTTCTCCTTCTTGTCCGATTTGTTGGACTCATCAGCTTTCTTCTTTCCTTCATATTTGTCTTGATAATCATGGCGCTTGTTGGAGGAGGTGGAGTAGCGCTGATTATTAGACGTCGACTTCTTATAGAACTTCTATTGGAAGGATTTGGAGAGCAGGGCCATTGCTTTCTTAATGGCAGCTACTTCAGAATCAGAATCACTGTCTTCTTTTTCCTAAGGTTCTGACTAAGATTCGCTTTGCTTTTGAGTACGTTTGGAGTGTCGTCCAGAAGATTTTCCTCGTTTGGAAGACATAAGTGCCAGTGGATCAGCAGGTGGCTTTGATGCAGTCTTCTTCTCGCTCAGAATTTCATTCACTTCATCTTCGTCTTGAAGAAGCATCTCGTAGAGTTCGTGTATGCCAACCTTCTCCATCAAGTGGTTGTGCTTGACATGAGATGCAAATACTTTCCATTCTGGCAAGAGGTTGTTGAGAAACTTGAGCGCGTTATTCGTGTTAGAACGATTGATTTGGTTCTTGTTAATCTCGTTGAGGAGACAAAATCGTTCATAAGTCTGGGTGAGAGATTCGTCGGTGCGCTGCTTATACCCATCGAACTTGGTTATGGAGCTATTGATCTTCAGTTGATTTCCGACTTCGCTCCCACACATCATTTTCTCCACTTGATCCCACATGCCCTTTGCCGTCTCCTTGTAGCTGTCTACGGCTGTGTAGATAGTGTTTGGTAGAGCCTGGACAACGTATCTCTTAGCACACTTTTCTCCCTCTATCCTGCCTCTTTCTTCTTCAGTCATGTCGGAGAGAGTCTTTTTCTCGGTACGAGCTTCAGCATTTGCAGTGGCTGGTACTGTCTTCATGGGTGTAGGAATTGGCCCGTCTTCTAGAGCTTTCCAGATATACTCGAAGTTGTCCTTTGACTCTATGAAGATTATAAATTTGTCCCGCCACTGGCTGTACTCACCTTGGTAGAGGCAAGGTGGTTTGGAATCGGTGCCGATAGCAAGAGCGTCGCGTGAAGGCATCTTAAGTTGCACTGTGGTGATCGTCAGATGATTGATTCGATTCAAAGTGATAACCTAACGTAAGGCACTAAGAGTGATATCCTAACGCAGGTTCTAAGAGTGAATTATGCGAATTAGGTAAGAAATCAACTAAGCAGAACTTACCGGATAGGAATCCGGAAGTGATGTCTGATCTGGAAGTGTCCGGATCAGATTGAGTGTGAAAGTGTTCACTCAGCAGAGGTATCCGGATAAACAGAAGTGTCCGAATAAACTAAGGTTTCCGGATAACAATGTGTTACCGGATGAAAAAAACAAACTCAGAACTTACCGGATAACAATGGGTTTCCGGATGAAAAGAGTTTCCGGATGAAATGCTTTCCGAATGATATGCTTACCGGATAATAGGTTTCCGGAAAGAATCAATTTTTACCGGAAACTTTGAGTTGTCCGGATAAAATAGTTTACCGGAAACTTTAGGTTTCCGGAACAATTGTATCCGGAAAGCTTGGAAAGAAGTACTTACCCGGAGAGTTGAAGTTAAGTTCCGGAAAGCAGATTGAAGTGTCTGGAAACTACGACTGGTGTCCGGAAACTAAGGATGGAGTTTCAATTTTCGATGAAATTTGACTAGGGTTGCTTAAATACGATCCTGAAAGATTAGTAACTTTCCAAAATAGCAAAATAACAATACCCAAATCGAATTTGAAGCAAAACAACAAGTTTTTGATGGTAAAAATCGGATTTTTGCAAGAACACAACCAAAAACTTAAGAACTTGATTTTGCTTAAAAACCACTAAGATGATCGAATTAGATGATGAAAAATTGAAGATTCGTTTATAAAGATGATACGAACAGAATGTGATAAACGAAAACTATCAATTTTATCAGAATCAAAATATGATTTTTCAAGCCAAGAACAATTTGAATATTTCAAGACAACTTACCAGAAATCAAGAAAAACACTATGAATCGATTCGTCCGTTTGCTCTGATACCATTTGTGTGTTCCATATGCGTGCAACGAACAATATAAAATCAATAGATAAGAACAGGTGTTATGATTTCAACTGGTCATCCAATTCACTTTCAATATTAGAGAGAATTACAATAAGTTCAGAAAGTGTAAAAATAAACAACTACCTTAATTCTAAGCTAAACATAACTTTATATACTAATGGGCCCATGGCATGTAAGCCCACGACCCATTTACAAATAAGGCTCAAATATGAATAATAGCAACTAAGTCCTTGAACTTCTATTCAACCAGATTTGACCCTAACAAGGGGATAGCGACAGAGGAACTGAAAAAAGAAAAGGCCAAAGCATCAACCCACAGAGAAATTGATAAAAAGCGCTTTTGATGCTTTCGTCACCCCTAAACCTGAAGAAGAAGACTGGGCATTCGAAAATCAACCTCTGTCAACCAAGCCTATCCTGGATCCAAAGGCAAAACCTTCAGAAGATCGAGTGGCCAAACTAATCAATGACTTGGATGCTCTGCGGAAATCCATGCCACCACCTCATGTTCAACAAAGAAAAATGGAAGAGGTGGTGCACAAATACTTATACAACAGAGCAGTCAACGATCCTCTGCCACCGTCTATTCTGAAACCTGACTTTCTTAAACAACTGCGAGATGACTTCTATAGAAAGAAAGTCAAACCTGTCAACCAAGTCTTCTCAAACTCCAAGATCGACAGGGTCATCTACTGCAAGTTGTTCCATACCAAAGGAAAAGAGGTTTACTACAACCTCTACAACGTCAAGAGGGTAGACAGATCCGAGACCAAGTTCTCAGATGCAGATCTGAGAAATCTAAACTTCTACGATCTACCTGATCTTCAGAGCTGGGCAAGACAGAATTATGGTCACAGACTAGAAGTCCAAAGAGCTTATGCTGAAATCAAGAAGGCTATGCGGGAGAGACTTCTGTTATATAGTCTGACTGACTTCCAAGTGGGACTCGACCTTGGAGTAAGACAAATTAATCTCCCACCACCAGAAGACAAATGCCCCTCCTCTGCGGACATCAGACCAAACTCCATCATCACAAGTCCAAAGATCGGGTACGTCTTTCGAGATCCCTCTGGAAAGTTAAAGCTATTCTTGGAGATTGATTTCCAGAAGTATGCCACACGCACTCTGCTCGAGTTCAGAGCAAATCTCCTGGAGTACAGAGGAACAGAGTTCATGGATCAAGCACTCGCCGACAGATTAATAGAGGTCATCGACTCCGTCATCAACTTCAGAAACCTCTGCATCAGAATCTACCGTGAACTCAAGGGTGGAGGAATCTCAGGACACAAAATCGACGAATTCCCACATGCCAGAATCTGACTTCCTCAACCATCCTCTGCAACTTATTCTTTTATTATGTAATCAAGTGTAAGTGCCTCTAGCATAACTTTATATGAAAGAAAAGCTTCTACAGAGGTCAAATACCTCTTGTCGTGTACTTAGCTTAGAAAACCATGCATTTTTTAATTTTTTATTTTTCAATACTTAGGGGGAGATTGTTAGCTCCAACTTCTACGTTTAAATAAGTATTGAAAAATAGGCTAAGTGTAAAGTCATCAACAGAGCCTCGGCCAAGACACCGAGTAAAGATCCAAGTAAAGACTCTATAGAAGACTTTCTCAGATGTTGGTCCCGAAGGCCTATACAAGTTTGTAGAAGGGGGGGTTGAATACAAACACACAGATTTTACTTTTCTAAATTGTTTATTGATAAATCATTAACAATTTACAGCTTGTTGCGGAGACAAGATTAAGGATAAACCTAAATCTAAACAAGTTGGAACACTAAGGTTGTTGGGTCATCAAGATTTGAAGATGACCTCATGATCTCCTTTTATACTTTGAAAAACATTTTATACTTAGAGAAATTTTGGATGCATGGTTCTTTGAATGACTTGTACAAGATATCAAATGTTCGGTGAAGTCGAAGATCAACCGAAACCAAGCTTGAAGACTCTCTACTTGTGGAAAATAGAAGACTCTCGGCAACATTCAAACAAGTCATCACCACCGAAATTCCTTGACATTTCGGTGGCCTTCTCTCCACCGAATTTATAGGACAATTTCGGTGGCCTTCTTCCACCGAAGTGCATGGACAAATTCGGTGGCCCCATCCACCACCGATGACTCTTTCGGTGCTCCTCTCACCACCGAAATATACTTGTAATTTCGGTGGTCCTCTCACCACCGAAACATGCTTGCAATTTCGGTGGACTAGTCTTCTTTCCACCGAAGATTTCTCAATCTCGGTGGAAACCACTTCGGTGCTAAAAGCTCAAGACAGAAGATCATTTATTATGGGACAATATCCTCCAGCAGAGAAAAGTGACAGTTTGTCTCTTTATCCACTTTCAGTTAAGGTCCCTTTTATCTGCTCAAGCTACTCTGTCTGCACCTAGTGAAAAGTGACAAGGACTTCACAGTTCTCCTGAAGTCAACATTATCAGCATATGTGAAGATGACAAGTGTCCCAAGCATTTAATGCTTGGGCACTCCTTGGCACTATAAAAGGAGAAGTGCTCTTCATGCAATTCTCACGCTTTCAAGAAATTCTCTCAGTGCAAGAAACCTTCTTTTAAGCCTTAAAACTCAATAGCTTTGCTCTAAGTGTTCTTAGTTATTTTGTTAGTATACTTTGTGTAAGATTGTTAGAATAGTTTATCTGTTCTTTTCCGCAACAGTCTTAAGTTTTCTATGTGTAATTCTTGTTGAAAGATTTTCAATAATAGAATTAAAATTGTGAAAATTTTGAGTATTGTATTCAACCCCCCCCCCCCCCTTCTACAATACTTGGTTAGCCATCTGGGACTAACAAGTGGTATCAGAGCAGGAAGTTTAATTCATAAACTTGATCTGCAATGGCTGCTTCTTCTTCCAAAAATGAAGCTTTTTCTCAAAACACTTTTTCTGAAAACGGCTCTATAGCCAAACCTCCCAAGAATCACCTACCCATCTGACTCTGATCATGATAGTCAAGAAGATCCCAATGATCATTCGGAGGCATATCTTAGTGATGCTGAGGATGAATGTGAGGAAACTTCAATTGGTAAATTATCTGATGAAATGGCCATGTTGGATGGGTATTCTAAATCCAAATCCTACCACCCTTCTAGAAAATCTAAGCCTCTCTCCAAACACTCTTCTTTGGACAAATCTAATGAGGAATGTTTTAACTGTGGTAAAAAGGGTCATTTTGCTTCTGAGTGTAAAAGTAAACATTTTAAAAGACCCAGAACTGCTTCCTCAGGCCGATTCTCCTCAAAATCGGGAAGATCCAAATATGATTCCCAAAAGTTCAACCAATCTTTCTCTTCTGCAGATTCTGACAGGGCTGAAAGATACAAGGAGAAATACAAGAGAGAAAAGGAAAGAAATGAAAGACTTGTTAGGAGAGGAAAGGGTCTGCCTGCTAAATCTTATGATTTGGCAGATGAACCCACATCTGAAAGCGAATGACTCCTCAACTGCTCTTGTATCAGCTAAGTGATTCTCCTCCTCTCCACAGGTTCATCCATTTCTATCTCTCTCTGATGCTGAAAAGATTGAAGCATTTATTTCCTTATCTATTGTCTTTAGATGATGCATCCTTCTCTTCCAACTCATGCAAAATATTTTCTATCTCTGAAAAAGGAAATTATCTAGGTGCCAATTTCTTTATTAAAAGGAAATCCTCTAATTTTTTTTTGCCTATGTGACCTCTCCTACCGTTTTTCTTCACAGATCTGTGTGTCTCAAAATGTCCTTTTCAAAGGAAAAGTTTTTGGTCCTCCCAAAATTTGAAAAATGTATTTTAGGTGCTGCACCCCAAATCTTTATGTCCTCATCAAATTCCTTGAGGACATTTTTTAAAAGCAAAAATAAAGAAAAATATCACAATTCTAAAAAGATCCTTCTTTATAGAAACTGCTATATCTGTGGTGATACTTCTCATTTTGCCAACGACTGACCGAAAGAAAGATTTGATCTAAGTGACACCAATTCTTTTTCTTCTAACCCAAAAGGACCCACCACCAAATGGGTACCTAGAAAATGAATTCTTTGTGATTGCAGATTTTGAGCTGGACAGATGGATCTATGTGGACAAGTGAGAAAGTTGACAAAATCTTCAAGATCATCATGCAAAATTGGAGTGCTAAATGATGAATTCTTAGATCTCCTGTGTTGAAAAACCTTCCCATTGGCACACTCACTTGTGTCAATCTCTTCTCTACCGACATATTTCTTCCACCATCAATCTCCATATATCCTACTACTCACCATCTATATCATCCACCAAACCATTTTTCTCATCTCATCCTCAAAGTTGTCCTACCCAATGCTCTACCCACCGAAACCACATCAATGAGTCTACATCGGTGGAATTTAGTATTATTATTATTATTATTATTATCATTCTTGTTGTTATTATTATTATTATTATTATTATATATATATATATATAATAATGATAAGAATAATATATATATACTAATAATAATGAAAATAATAATAATATTAATAATACAAATTTTTTTTACACGTATGCATCCTTAAACATTGCATGCATTTCTCTCCTTAAACCCATAATGATGCAGAGTCTTCTCCCTTCTCGTTCTTGACTCCAGATTTTGGCAGCAAGAAATCCCAATCCACCACTGATAGCTCTGCATGCTACCTGCTGCCACCGAAATGCTGCCCACCGACATCTCCTCTTCTAACACACATCGGCAGTTGGTTTGCCTTCTATTTTCCTGCCGAAGAACTTGACCGAACAACCCTCCTTTCGGCACTGCTTTCCACCGAGCTGTTCGCCACCGATAACTTCACCCAATCATCCACGTCGGGTGTCTTCTTGGCTGCCGAAAGACCCATCTCCAAACAGCTATAACCCATCTCCTAATTTCTTTTTGTTCCGAAACCAAGGCCTACCGATCCCAGCTGCGATCAACTCTCCCTTAAGCCGAGGCTTGCTACCGACAAGCTCACCCAAAACAGCCGATTCACTTTTGTGTCCATTCCTTTTTTTTCAGCCGAAAGAAACTCCTACCCCACTACCGAAAGCTGCTCCCTCCTCAAATAACCATATAAACCAATATCCATGCAAACCCATGCAATCTAGCCAAACTACACTTTCGGTCATCACCACGAACACCATATATCGGTGTTGCCAATTCCTACTTGTTGAACTTGTGTTGCCACATACAACTATTTTGCTGAAGTTCTTACGTACGGCAATCCCCTTAACCTCACACGATCAGCAAACCCTTTGCCGATTCGTCTTATTGCCGACACTTTTCCCATCTCCATCACCAAAGCCACCACCAAATCAAAGAGAATCTCCACCGAAGATCTCTCTCTCTCCTTCCCACTGAATCTCTCTCCCACTCCACCAAAGCCACCACCAAATCAAAGAGAATTTTATACTGATAGTCTCTATGTGAATTTTCTCTCTCTTTTTGAACCCAAGAAGACTAATGAAGCTCTTGCAGATCCCTGTTGGATCACTGCCATGCAAGAAGAGCTTTCTCAATTTGAGAGAAACAAAGTTTGGAGATTGGTTCCCAGACTCCGAAAGAATCTTTATGGCTCATGCTGCCTACCGAAATTTCAGAGTCTTTCAAATGAATGTCAAAAGTGCCTTCCTCAATGGGGGAACTTGCAGAGGAAGTCTATGTGAAACAACCTCCTGGTTTTGAAGACCCAACTCATCCAAACTATGTGTACAGACTTGACAAGGCTCTTTATGGTCTCAAGCAAGATCCATATGTTGGGTATGACACTCTTGACAATTTTCTCTTAAAGAATGGATATTCCAGAGGTAAGATTCACAACACTCTCTTCATCAAAGAAACCTCAGGTAATATCATCCTTGTCCAAATCTATGTTGATGACATCATTTTTGGTGCCACTGATGAGTGTCTATGTGATGAGTTTGCTTCTCTCATGATGAGTGAATATGAGACGAGCATGATGGGAGAGCTTACATTCTTTTTGGGCCTTCAGGTCAAACAATCTTCAGAAGGGATTTTTATAAACCAAAGTAAATATATTCGTGACCTTCTGAAGAAAATTTCACTTTTTAGATAGCTCTCCTATGAAAACTCCCATGGCACCACCTTTGAAACTCAATGATGATCTTAAAGGTGAATCTGTGGACGTTACTCTTTTTAGAGGAATGTTTGGATCCCTTCTGTACTTAACTGCTAGCAGACCAGATATTATGTTTGCTGCTTGTCTATGTGCCCGTTATCAAGCCAATCCAAAAGAATCACATTTAAAGGCTGTAAAACGAATTTTTCGGTATCTCAAGGATACCTTGCATCTGGGTCATTGGTATACCAAAGACTCAGGTTTTGAACTAATTGGGTATTCAGATTCAGATTTTGCAGGCTCTCAGGTTGATAGAAAAAGTACTACAGGAAGCTGCCAACTTCTTGGTGGCAAATTGGTAAGTTGGTCCAGCAAGAAACAAAACTCTGTGTCAACCTCTACTGCTGAGGCTGACTATGTAGCTGCTGGCGGCTGTTGTGCTCAGATCCTATGGATGAGAAACCAACTCAGGGACTACAATCAATTCTTTTCTAAAATCCCAATTATGTGTGATAATTCCAGTGCAATAGCTATTGCAAACAATCCAGTTCTTCATTCCAGATCAAAGCACATAGATATCAGATATCATTATCAGATATCATTTCATCAGGGACCACATCTCCAAAGGTGACTTTGAGCTACACTTCATTCCTACAGATCTTCAGCTTGCCGACTTGTTCACCAAATCTCTAGATGAAACCAGGTTTAATTTCCTCATAAATGAACTTGGCATGTGTAATCTTCAATAACTATGTGTCCTAAGATTCCACCGAATTCTCCTTGGTGGACACTATTCTTCTCTCACAAATCTCCTTTCCTATCTAGAAACATAGGAAAGAACCCTTCCTATGTGTCATCTCCTCATCCCATCCCTTTTTCCATCTCTTTCACTCTTGGTTTGCAACCCATCTCTCCTTTCATAAAATCCACCCACTACAAACTCTTCTACAGATGTCACCCCAAATCCTCAAACTCAATCTTTTTGGGTCATCAAAATTGGAAGATGAAATTCCAATCTTTTCTTCACTTTGAAGATTTTCTCCATAATGCCTTAGAAGACTTTCTCCACACTCTGCTGAAGATGTCTTAGAAGTTTTCCGTCAACCTCTTCAAGAAATTACACCGAATTTTTGTCTAACTCTTGCAAATTTTCGGTGGGAATGATTTTTTTTTCTAAAAAAAAAAAAAAAAATCCTACCGATTTTCCACCGAAAATAGGCAATTTTCGGTGGATACTCCTTCATTTTCGGTGGAAAAGCAAAAAAAAAAAAAAAAAAAATCTCTCCAGATTTTCCTACCGAAAATTGCCAATTTTCGGCCGATTTTTTCATTTTCTCTTGGTGCTTTTCCTGCGTCGGCCGCTGAGGGGGAGAATTCATCTGAGGGGGAGCAACATAAACCCTCAGTACTCATATACAGCGACCAACTTGAAAAAAAAAATATGAGAAAATCGGGCGGACCGGTCAAGGGGGAGCATATCAGTCCAGACGGATCAAACTGAGGGGGAGAAACACAAAGACCGGCTGATCCAACTGAGGGGGAGCAAATCAAAGACACATGATAATGATGCCAAAGATGCCAAGAAAAAGATAGAAAATGCTACAGATTGGCAGATGCATCCTGAGGCTTATTCACTTAATCTCAAACCTCCCTCAAAGATTCTCACCATAATGGGTTTGTCTCTTTCCAGAAACCACAGACTCATTTGGCTGAAATCTTTTGGAGCAAGTGAATGGCTTGAAGATTTGAAACATCTGAAGAAAAGCAAAAGTGCCTGAAAGATAAAGTTCTCCAACAAATCAACAGGCTGCTGATCAAAATGAAGAATCCTCAAGTCAGACATAAGTTTCAACTCTCCTCTCCAATGATACAAGTAACATCTGCTTTGTTCATATTGTTTATACTTCTTTCCATTTTTTCATTCATTTGTACAGCTATACCTTTTTATTTTTTCTCATATGTAAATATCATATATACATACACACACACAAAAAAAAATGGACTGTGTGAAAAAGAACACAAAAGAGTAAAGAAGGGTCAACATGCATTATTCACTGTCTTACTCATGTTTTTCTAAGTATGGATGTCATCATCAAATAGGGGGAGATTGTTGGGTCATCAAGATTTGAAGATGACCTCATGATCTCCTTTTATACTTTGAAAAACATTTTATACTTAGAGAAATTTTGGATGCATGGTTCTTTGAATGACTTGTACAAGATATCAAATGTTCGGTGAAGTCGAAGATCAACCGAAACCAAGCTTGAAGACTCTCTACTTGTGGAAAATAGAAGACTCTCGGCAACATTCAAACAAGTCATCACCACCGAAATTCCTTGACATTTCGGTGGCCTTCTCTCCACCGAATTTATAGGACAATTTCGATGGCCTTCTTCCACCGAAGTGCATGGACAAATTCGGTGGCCCCATCCACCACCGATGACTCTTTCGGTGCTCCTCTCACCACCGAAATATACTTGTAATTTCGGTGGTCCTCTCACCACCGAAACATGCTTGCAATTTCGGTGGACTAGTCTTCTTTCCACCGAAGATTTCTCAATCTCGGTGGAAACCACTTCGGTGCTAAAAGCTCAAGACAGAAGATCATTTATTATGGGACAATATCCTCCAGCAGAGAAAAGTGACAGTTTGTCTCTTTATCCACTTTCAGTTAAGGTCCCTTTTATCTGCTCAAGCTACTCTGTCTGCACCTAGTGAAAAGTGACAAGGACTTCACAGTTCTCCTGAAGTCAACATTATCAGCATATGTGAAGATGACAAGTGTCCCAAGCATTTAATTCTTGGGCACTCCTTGGCACTATAAAAGGAGAAGTGCTCTTCATGCAATTCTCACGCTTTCAAGAAATTCTCTCAGTGCAAGAAACCTTCTTTTAAGCCTTAAAACTCAATAGCTTTGCTCTAAGTGTTCTTAGTTATTTTGTTAGTATACTTTGTGTAAGATTGTTAGAATAGTTTATCTGTTCTTTTCCGCAACAGTCTTAAGTTTTCTATGTGTAATTCTTGTTGAAAGATTTTCAATAATAGAATTAAAATTGTGAAAATTTTGAGTATTGTATTCAACCCCCCCCCCCCCCCTTCTACAATACTTGGTTAGCCATCTGGGACTAACAAAGGTTTCTTGCACTAAGAAAGATAAGGAAATTACTAATAATAACCTATCTTGAGATAAGAGATATGAACTTGTCCAGAGTTAGCAAGTTACTTCAAAATGAAGTGAGTTCATCTCTTTATATAAGAGTGTCATCCTATTTTTCCACAAGTTGAAGTTGTCTCTGGAAAATCTAGGGGGTTTTGCAAGAGAACCATTGTCTATATAATGTGTGTTTGTGTTGGCCATTTTTAGATAATAGCAAGGAAGAGAAATATCTTAGATTAGATCTTGTTTATGAGATTAAACAAAACCGCTCTGATACCACTTGTTGGTCCCGAAGGCCTATACAAGTTTGTAGAAGGGGGGGGGGGGGGGGGGGTTGAATACAAACACACAGATTTTACTTTTCTAAATTGTTTATTGATAAATCATTAACAATTTACATCTTGTTGCGGAGACAAGATTAAGGATAAACCTAAATCTAAACAAGTTGGAACACTAAGGTTTCTTGCACTAAGAAAGATAAGGAAATTACTAATAATAACCTATCTTGAGATAAGAGATATGAACTTGTCCAGAGTTAGCAAGTTACTTCAAAATGAAGTGAGTTCATCTCTTTATATACTGCATGCATTTAATGCAAGTCAGTATATACTTTACACGTGTCATCAGCTGGTTGGTTGCATGTCATTGACCTTTGTTGACAACCTTAGTAGCCGTATGGATGAACAGTGTAGTATCAGAGTGGTTGTACGATTTCAGACAGTCGGAGGTTCTTTTCTGACATATCGTACGGAGTCGTGCAAGGGTGGTTAAGACAAAAGTACTTTGTACGGAGGACTTCATGATCAGCTTTCGTTGATTCAGCGATTATCATTTACTATTCAGCAGATGATAAAGTTCAGCGATAGCTGAAGTCTTGTACTTGATACTTCACGTTGAGTGGACAAATCTGAGTCTTCGCTGATCCGCATCAGTTCATTAGGAGACTTGTCGCTGGTTCTTGAGCTTGATCTTCGACTTCAGCGTAGAACCTTTGTTGACGTGAAACTTGTCTTCAGGGATCATAAGTAAACAACTAACTTATCAGCGATCATCATAATGACTGAACAGACTCAGAGCATTTATGGTGAACAGTTTCGCTGAATGTTTAACTTAAAGAGCGAGAGTTCCTATCAGCGGTACTGGAAGATCTTAGTACTTATCAGCGATAGTGAAACTCTGATACATATTGTTTACTTACAATTTTCACTAAGTATTTAAGAGAGGGTCATTATCAAATCACTGAGGGTTTGGATCAACAATCTCCCCCTATTTGATTATGACATAGCAACAAAGAAAATTGCTATTTAATGAAAACATAAGGATAAAAAGAACTCATAAAATATTTGTCCCTTTTACTGTTTTCTGGGATCTTTTCAGTACTGATGGAGTAAAGTACGTTCGCTGAAATCTTTCTTTAAAATATTGAATCAGGTTACAATGAAGAACAGAAAGATTATAAGTACAAGCGAAATAATTTACATGTACAGAAGGATAACGGATACAATAGAGAAAAAGGAGATTATATCAGTTTTCAAAAGGTTCTTCCTTAATGAGAAGTTCATCAAGGGTCATCTTTTCAGTGGGGATCATCCAGTCAGGAACCGTTACGCCTTGTTTTCTTTTGTTCAGCGCTTCTTTAAAGATCAAGGGTTTTAGGTGTCGTGCCTGAATGTCTTTTCTGAAGTCACACCAGTAGATGAGATCTCTGAGCTGTTCGATTGGAGTGATTGGAAGCTCAGCGATCCGTTGAAAACATTTACGTCCGTCGTAGTCGAGAAAGAATATTCCATAAGGATTACTGATGACTTTACCAGGGACGAAAAGTTCACATGGTGGCAAAGAAATGTTAAGGGCAGATAGATCAGGGTCAGGACCAAGCACTTCAGCGCGAGAGAAACCAATTCCAGTTTCATTTCGTATGACAGGACCTGAGTTTGAATCTTGACATTTCTTCTTTGGAGAGGCCCTTTTTCTTTTCGGCTTAAGATCAGGAAGAGGAGGAATGTCCACATAAGAAGATATCAAGTCGATTTGTCTGTTTATCAGCTTTTCGAAATGATCCTTGTACTTAGATTGTGACGATTAGATAGCTAACCTCATCTCCAACCATTCAGAGAGACCATACCTTTTTACAGTGTCAGCGCGAAAGGCTTCGGATTGGCCATCTTCTCTGAAAAGTTTGATGTCAACAATAGGTACTCCGATAGATGTTCTTCCAGAGATGAATACCTTGTTGATCTTCGCTGGACGATATCTGAAGTGGATTTTCTCTTTACACCAGATCAGGGTGGTATGAGAAACTTCAGTTTTCTTTTCCACGATCTTCTGGGCTTCTTCCCAAAGCTTTCGTTGGATTTGAATGGGAACACGTTTCAGCTTGGGGTCTTTGACAGATTCTTGAGTAAGCTTGATGGCGTATTCTCTGTCTTTCTCTTCAGCTTCCTTTCTTTCAGCGATGAGGCGTTCAGCTCTGAGGTGTTCCTTGTATTCAGCTTTTGAAATTTTGAACTTAGGAGGAACTGAAGGCAGTTGATCACGCCTTAGAATGATTCGCTGATCCTCGAATCGCTTTATTATTTCCTCTTTTCTCTTTTGATCCTCTTTACTCAGCTTTTGAGGAGCTGAGGAAGGTCTGTTTATGTGCGAGAGAGGTTGTTCTTCTGGTTCATCAGTCTCAGAGATCAAATCTAAGACTGGGATTATTTCATCAGCAGCAGCTGGCTTTATTTGTGAAGTCGCAGTAGTAGAACCTTCAGCGACATCCTCAAACAGGGGAGAGGACTAGCTGAAACGCAGCGATCTTACAAATAAGAACTGGGTAGAAGAACTTGGGTAGAAAGAGATAGAAAAAGAATGTGGATGTGTAGAGAGGTTGTGGAGTAGAGAACTGATTGTGTATAGAGATGTTCAGGGAAGGAATATAAGTAAAGTTTAGTGTACCTGACAAACCGGCTTTTCAAGCAAGATCTCCAGATTTTCATCTTCAGCGAGGCCTTTGCCTTTGCCTTTCTCAGCGCCAGAGGCTGAGGGCTTTGTCTTTGTCTTCTCCCCTGAAGGTTCTTTTATTGAAATACCTTTAAGAGCTTTGGTTCGAGGAGCAGGTTTGACAACAAAGAAATCATCGTCATCTTCATCATCATCATCCTTCCTTGGAGAGGAGGATGGTTCATCTTCAGGGATGTCGATGTCTTCATCTTCTTCTGCTTCGGATTCCTCAGCATCTTCTTCGAGTTGCTCCCCCTCAGATACAGAGGCGAGCTTCTCGGTTCCCTCAGGGTTTTCATCTCCCTGAGGTTTTTCAGCGATCAGATCTTCATTCCTCTCTCCCCTGATAGATTCATCATGGGAAAGGTCTTCAGCGCTCTTGTTCAGATCTTCAGCGCTTTTGTTTAGATCTTCAGCGCTCTTCTCATCGGAATGTTCAGCGCTCTTCTCCCCCTCCTTCTCATGATTGGGGGAGGAATGAGTAGACTCAACGTTGGTGTTATCTCTGTCTTCTGGGCCAGAGATTTTCACACAACCTTCAAGCTTTGCTATTCTGTCTTCTAGGCCAGAAATAGCAGGCGTGATTTTCTTCAGCTCTGTGCGATCCGCCGCTGTGAAAGATTCCAAAATAGGAGCAGGAGCTGGATTATTTGCCTTGTTGACCAGCGTCTCGATCATCGTCTTCATAGAACCAACGTCGGTCTTTACAGAGCCCAAGTCGGTCTTGACCGCTGACATATCACCCTCTAGTTTTCCAACCGATGTCTTCAGCGTTGTTACTTCGCTGGACACGGTCGAAACTGAGTTTTTGAGGCTGGTGTAGTCAGTGTAGATGTCAGAGAGAACCTTGGCAAAATCGCTGAGCGTCTTATCAAGGCCTTTAATGTCATCTGTGGAAGCCTTCTTCTCCACCACCGTAGTCAGCTTCGTCAGATTCTCTCCAGCGTTTGTTACAGCTGTAGAGTTGTTGGAGAGTGTGGTGGTGAGATCAGTCAGCTTAGTTTCCACGGACTTTAGAGACTCGTTGATGTCTCCCAAATTAGGACCTGTAACACATAAGTACTTGTGAACAAAGGAAAGCTCAGAAGTTTCAGGTTTAGTTACAGTGTATATGGGTTGATTTGTACCTGCAGGAGGATTGACGAAATCGTCAAAGTTGCGGATTCCTGAGAAATGTTCCATGTCTTCCTCAAAAGTTCGGTGAGGTATGGTGATCTCCGCAGGTCCTGTCTTCATCATTCGTTGAGAAGCTTTCGCGGTGGCTTCTGGAATGATGGCATCTCCAGTGTTAGCTGGAGGAGTGTCCAAAGAAGTGGAGGGAGGAGCGAAGGATAAGAATAGGGTTCGGGTTGCGAGTTCAGCGTTGGATTCGCTGAGAACTACTTCATCAGTCTTTTGAGAGACTGAAGAAGGTTGGGTAGGTTCCAAGTTTCTAACCTCAGCGTTTGGAGACGCTGAAGTCTGGATTGGAGGGATGGCTTGAACGGGTGTGGCAGAGCGTACCACGAAACTTTCCTTCAACTCGTCAGAATGAGCTGAGGAGTCTTCAGCATGGAATTGCTGGGGTTGCTCCTTGGTTTTCTTGATCCTTTTAGAATCAAGAGGGGTAGTAGAGAGTTTCCTTTTCTTAGAAGGAGAGGGTTTTGTGGCCTTGGTATCAGCGATGGGTATTGTCGCTGAAGGAGCCACAGAAAGCGGGGAATTTAGAAGAGTGAGAAGAGTAGAGAGACGTACCTCGTTGGCGACAGGTTTGAAATCGAGCACCTTAGGGCCAACCTGAGAAAGTTTCAGGTCACCATCTTCAGGATAGCTGTCCTTCAGGCCATATTGGAAGATGGCGCTGATGAATCTTGGGTAAGGAACCCATGCTGGTCGGTCAGCGGCAGAGTTCACGCGTTGTACTAGGTCATCATATATAATAGAGGCCCAGTCAATGTTTAGACCTTTCAGCAGTGCGTATCCCATAGCTTGCGTAGGTTGTGCGGCTTGATCAGAAGAGCCGGACTTCGCTGTCATGCAGCTGATCAGGTGAGCGAAGATGAAATTCATCTCGCTGGGCATTTTGGACTTCTTTATCAGCGTCAGCTTCTTCTCGGGCTTCTTGTCCCTTCCAATGTCCCAGATGTAACCCATTGTGTCGAGAAAAGCAATGATGGCATCTCTGTCAGCTTGCTTCTTATGGTCAGGGAATGGAACGAAGGGTTTTTCTTTGGTGGCATTGGGAAAGTTCAGGGCTTTTCGTATGATAGCGGGGGTTATCTTAATTGTACCATACTCAGTATCGCTGAGTATGCAATCGATGGTTTTGGATGCATCTTTGGCGGAGGGTAGCTGAGTGTGTCTGGCAGAGTACCAGAACTGGGATAGTAGTAGCTGACTTGCGGGAGGTGTGATGGTCAGGGCTGTTGAAATGCAGCAGTGTTTCAGGAAATTCACAGCATCATCCAGATGTGTGACTTGCTTTCGAGGAGGAAACTCGAGAAGCGCAGAGAGGTTGTTGACCTTAGTCCAATCTAGTTGATCCATCTTGAACTTAACCTGAGGGGCTTTGATGATGTCCACTTCCTCAGAGTCAGCGGAGATGGACTCAGCGGTGACATTGATCTTTGAAGATGCCATTTCTCTGTATTATCAGTTCAACCAAAGATGTTAACAAATAAGAATTGTCTTAGTATGGAAAGAATTTCCATTAAGATTGTTCGAATTTTGTCCATTTCATTCAGACATAAATGTCTTAATGAAGATTAGGGTTTTTCATGATTTTGAAACGAAATGTAAAACCCATACATTTGTATTCCAGTTTCAAAAAAAACTGGATACGAATGAAGAACAAGTTTAAGATTTAGATTTAAAACTTAAAGAACAACCATGAAATGGTTGTGTTCATAAAACCATGAAAGAAAATGATTTTATTTTTAAGTTCTTTTGTTTGATCTTGTTTAAAACAAAGATAAGATCAGAAACAAGTTATCTGCATTTGAAAAATAAGAACATATTAACCTTGAAGTTTTGATGAAGAAGATGATGAACAGTTCTTTGAAGATTTGAGAGCACAAATGCAACAGTAATTTCTTTCTTGCGGAGGAAGAATGTTCGCGTAAAAGACAAATATAAACCAAGAGTTGTTTATATAGGGAGTTTTAGAGAGAGAAAACCTTGAGCGGGAAAAGGTTTTCATCATGACACGGACACGTGTTTGCATTTGATTGGAAGTTTGAGCGAAACGTGCAAACGTGTGTCAGAAAGAAATCGTGTCTGGTGTTATCCGTTGCAATGACGTCACAACTGTCCTTTCACATTCTTTTAGGATGTCTCTGGGGTTTTGAAAAACTCAGGGACTCTTTTGAAAAACATGAAGCACTGAATAGAAGATATCAGTGAAGGTTTTAAGAATTTTCAAAATATCGTTGTTAAGGAAGAGATATTCAGCGATGCATTTGTTTTTGAAATCTTGCATTTTTATGCGTTTGTTGCATAATACACTACAAATAAGAACACACTGCCGCTTTAGAAGCCGCAAAAGAAAGATGCTTGGATGAAAGAGTTCATTGAAAAGCTAGGTAGATGCCTCCCATTCAGGATCACCTAGAAATCCTTTGTGAGAATGTGGGTGCCATTACGCAAGCTAAAGGACCCTATCTCACATCAGAGTACCAAGCATCTACTCCAAACATTTAACTATATTTGGAATAAAGTTAAAAATGGAGATGTTAGTGTTCACAAAGTTTACTCAAATCAAGTTTCTGGATGAACCCATTCATGAAGCTCCTTATATAAGCTAAACCTGAAGGGTCATGTTTGAGCTTTAGGATTTCGTTATTCTAGTGATGGGATTTGATTTGAATTTAGTATTTGGATATTGGAACAAGTAAAGCAACAAGTATAGTATTTAGTTAGATATATAGGATATGATCTTTTCATACTCGTTGTGTTCTATATTAGCATGTTTTAATCCTTGAATAAATTAGTTATTCTAAATGTCCATAGTCGATCATAGTTGTGGGAGCAACTATGAAGTAAGACTAATGTGAATTGGATTGGTTGACTTTTAAAAGTAAAAGTGGCAAAGTGTTGCAACCAAGTTCATAGGTACTTGTTAGGGAACGAGTACTGGACCTGACCCGCTTCAAGATCACTTCATGGATCGTCGTCATAAGTGATTCTTGAATAAAAGGTAGTATCTTTGTATCCTTCGACCTGAGATGCATATTTGGGACTCAAGTGTAGGGAGTGTTATGCTTTGATATGGTTAACCGTTGTTCTTGAAAAAGGCAGCTATAAAGGCCATTATCGGGCATAGCATGAACTGCATGAGAGGCGTATGTAGTCAAGATGGGATTTGTTTCTCTAAATATATTAAGAGTGAGACATCTAAGGCGCCTTACCAAAAGTTGAACAATAGATGAGAATGATAGTGATCCATGTCTCATGTTCAACATGATGTCTAAACAAAGGGATAACTGATACCACACCTAATACATCAACTGAAGCTATGAGCTCGTGGGAATTGGATGTTGTTGAATGGCACTTACAGTCATACGTTGCTGGGGGCAGTGAGATGTTGCTAGACGTCCACCACTGTCTATATCATTCTATAATGCAATCTTGAGCAAGTGGGAGATTGTTGGTTCTATATGCTCAAGAATGATTATAAAATAATATTACCGGTAATATATGATCCTATAGGGTCACACCGAACAACAAGTAGACACTAAATTAATATTTATAAGAATTTGATTCTTAATAAATATTATTATTTCTTGATAAATATTATTAATTATATTATTGAATATAATTCATAATATTAAATGCAAATGAAATATTCTAGTTTATTAAATAATATGATGGGTTCATATGTAACTAGAATTAGAAGGAGGGACTAAATGTAATATAGTTTAAATTGTTAAAATATTGATTTTACCTAATTTAAACTAGAGGGGCTCAAGTGTAATATTGCATGTATTTTGATTGGACCAATTTTTGGCCAAGTGATGGAGCCTTATGTGTACATCTTGTCTTTTGACTTCAAGTAAATAGATGAAGTCATTAAGAGAAAAATATACTTGGATTTTTGCTCTCTCACTCTCCCTCTCTTCTCCTTTAGGCCGAAACACACACACTAGTGTGTGTGTGTGTTTTGTGTTCTTCCATTCCAACTCTATTGTAGAGATTGTAAAGGTTTTTGCATCAAATCTCAAGAAAGGTACTAGCATACTTTGGTGTTGGAGCTTGTCGGTGGACTACTCTAGAGGAGCTCTATTTTGGGTTCTACTATCATCACCAACATCCAACCTCCCGAGAGGATTCAAAGTCTTCAAAGGTTGTAATCTTGAACTCTCTTGGTATGTTGTTCTTATTTATCTTTTCTTGCATGTAACAAGATCCTTGGTGGGAATAAAATGGTTTTATGTTTTTGTTCAAAAACCTTTTTTTCTTCCGTTGCGTAATAATTTTTACCTCTTATGAGTTTTTGAAACCGGGTTTTGAACATAAAATCCCAACAAGTGGTATCAGAGCCTATGTTATAATGCATGATTAGTAAATAAGTTTTTTTGGTAAAACTTGGTTTTTGGAAGCCATGGATAAAATTTCATTTTTGTATGAAAAGTTCATGCATGGCTTCTTTGGCGACTTGTTTGTGAAAATTTTATATTTTATGTAACAAAATTTTAACATGCATTTTTGTTACATAAAGGTTGCCTTAGAAAAACAAAGTGTTGTTTTATTTTATTTTGTTTATGATAAATGTGCATGTATAAACAAGCCATGGACCATAAAATCCCAACAATTTTATCCTTTCGCTGATTAATGTGAACCGCTGAAGATTTTACCCTTCAAAGTTCAGCATTCCAAGCTCGCTGATGAGAAAGTTGAATCTTGTCTCATCAAGAGGTTTGGTAAATAAATCAGCTAACTGATAATCAATTGGGATAAAATGAAGTTCTATATCACCATTCATCACATGATCTCTGATAAAATGATATCTGATTTCTATGTGTTTTGTCTTTGAGTGTAGCACTGGATTGTTTGCTATAGCGATGGCACTTGTGCTGTCGCAATAGATTGGAATTTTGGAGAGCTGAAGATCATAGTCTAGTAGCTGATTTCTCATCCACAAGACTTGAGAACAACAGCTTCTAGCGGCTACATATTCAGCTTCAGCTGTGGAAGTGGACACTGAGTTTTGCTTCTTACTTGTCCAACTTACCAGCTTTCCACCCAGGAGCTGACATCCTCCTGTGGTGCTTTTCCTATCCATTTTGCAACCTGCAAAATCATTGTCTGAATAGGCGGTTAGATCGAATCCTGAGTCTTTGGGATACCAAAGGCCTAGATTCGCTGTACCCTTAAGATATCGAAAGATTCGCTTTACAGCTTTCATATGAGATATCTTAGGTTCAGCTTGATATCGTGCACACAAGCATGTTGCAAACATAATATCGGGTCGGCTAGCTGTAAGATACAATAGTGAGCCGATCATCCCACGGTACAGCGTTACATTGACAGGAACACCTTTTGTGTCCTTATCAAGTGTCAGCGGAGGTGCCATAGGGGTTTTCATAGCTGAACTTTCAGTTAAGTCGAATTTCTTCAGCATATCTTTAACATATTTTCCCTGATTAATGAAAGTTCCTTTTTCAGTTTGCTTAATCTGAAGACCAAGGAAATATGTTAGTTCACCCATCATGCTCATTTTATACTCATCTTTCATTCTATCAGCGAAACGAGTACAAAGCTCAGGGTTAGTAGAACCAAATATAATGTCATCAACATATATTTGAACTAAAATGATATGACCTTTCACTTTTCTAAAAAAAAGAGTTTTGTCAATCTTACCTCTCTCAAATTGTTCAATATGGAGATAAGTAGAGAGAGTATCATACCATGCACGAGGAGCTTCCTTTAAGCCATAAAGTGCCTTGTCCAGTTTATAAACATAACCTGGACGCTTAGGATCTGAGAATCCTGGAGGTTGTTCCACATACACTTCTTCATTCAGCTTTCCATTCAGAAACGCTGACTTAACATCCATCTGATGTACAGTGAAGTTTTTGTGTACAACATATGCTAAGAAAAGACGAATAGATTCGAGTCTTGCTACTGGAGCAAAAGTTTCGTCATAATCTATGCCTTCCTCTTGTCTGTATCCCTGAGCAACAAGACGAGCTTTGTTGCGAGTTACAATACCATGTTCGTCCAACTTGTTTCGATAGACCCATTTAGTGCCTATCACCGTTTTGTCAGTTGGTCTACGAACGAGTTTCCAAACTTTGTTTCTTTCGAATTCAGTCAGCTCTTCTTGCATAGCGCTGACCCAGTTTGGATCTCTGAAGGCATCATCTATTTTCTTTGGTTCAGTTAGAGAAATAAAGTTAACAAATAAACAAATATTACCTGCACTTCTACGAGTCTGAATACCAGCGTTGGGATCACCAAGAATTTGATCGATTGGGTGATTTACAGTCCATCGTTGAGCCGGAGCATACGTCGCTGATTCAGTCTGAACTGGAGAAACTGAAGATGAGGCTTCAGCTACTTCTGGATTATCCGCTAAGAGAGGAATGTTTGCATTTGTCACTTCATTCACTGATTGCTGAGAAATAGACGGAATTTCTGAGACATTTGGATCAATTGCAGGTATAGTGTTTATAGGCACAGCTGAGACCCAAGATGTTTCAGCTTCACTATTCTGCATATCTGGAATGATAGGAGGACCATCATTTTCTACGGTGTGAGCATGAGGAGTGGGAACTTCTTCTGAATCACCAAGATGAGAAAACATCCATTGATTCAGTTCTTCAGTATCAGCGGACGGTTTAGAGTTCGCTGAACGGGATTCGTCAAACGTGACGTGAATAGTTTCTTCTACAGTTTGTCTTCTACGGTTGAAGACTCTGAAGGCTTTGGAGACTGAGGAGTATCCAAGAAAGATTCCATCATCAGCCTTAGGATCAAACTTTCCAAGGGCATCTCTGTTGTTCAGTATGAAACACTGACATCCAAAGATGTGAAGAAAGCTGATTGAAGGCTTTCTCCCATGAAGGAATTCATAGGCTGTCTTTTTGAATCTTTTAACTATCAGCGACCTGTTTTGCGTAAAGCAAGCAGTGTTGACAGCTTCTGCCCAAAACTGAGTAGGCAGGTGAGAATCGCTGAGCATTGAACGTGCAGCTTCAATAATTGTTCTATTTCTTCTTTCAGCGACTCCATTTTGTTGCGGTGTTCTCACTGACGAAAAGTTGTGAGAAATACCCTTACTCTCAAGGAAGGAATCAAGAGAACTGTTTTTGAATTCAGTTCCATGATCACTCCTTATTGAGCGAACAATCATATTGTTCAGAGTTTCCATCTTCCGAACAAAGGTGATGAGTTCTTCAGGGGTGTCACTCTTAGAACGGAGAAACATTACCCATGTGTAACGAGAGAATTCATCAACTATGACCAGCGTATATTTCTTTCCAGCGATGGATTGTTTGTTAACGGGGCCAAACAAATCCATATGGAGTAGTTGTAGAGGAGATGACACTGAGGAGACTTGCTTTGACTTGAAGCTTGCCTTGGTCTGCTTCCCTTTTTCACACGCTGAACATAAAGACTCTTTGGCGTATGAATGCTGAGGTAGACCAGTGACTAACTCTTTGGAGGAAAGAGTATTCAGTGTCTTGAAATTTAGATGTGAGAGCCTCTTGTGCCATAGCCAGTTAACATCAGAAGATGCCTTTGAGAAGAAACAGGAGTTCTCAGTGGTTGTTGAGTCCATGTTTATTACATAAACATTTTCCAAACGATAACCGCTGAGAGCTATCTTCTCCTTTTTGTCAGAGACAAAGCAGGATTCCTTAGTGAAAATCACTTTGTTATCCATGTTGCAAAGCTGACTGATGCTCAGAAGATTATGCTTCAGCCCTTCAACATATGCGACTCTTCTGAAGGAGGTTGTACCATTTGAAAGTACACCATACCCTCGGGTGTGTCCTTTTCCATTTCCACCGAAAGTCACAGAGGGACCCTTCTCTTCCTTGTATTCAGCGAGCAGGTTTTTCTTTCCAGTCATGTGTCTAGAGCATCCGCTATCGAGATACCAGATACCCTTCTTAACCTGCAATACAAAGGAAGATTAGTTTTTCTTAGGTACCCACTTAACCATGTATACACGTTTGTCAGTGGAAGTAGTTGGAATGGAAGGTTCAGCGGTCTTCGCAGCATTTGAAGATTCAGCTTTGTCTTTCTTCACTTTGGTTAATTTCTTAACCTCAGTGGTAGGAGTCACCTTGACCTGATTTGCATCGGTGTTGGTCCTCTTTGCCTTGGGGGCAATCTTCACCTTAGCTATTGTTTCAACTTTGGTGGCTGTGGGGCACTTACTAGCAATATGATCGGTAAGTCCACAGTGATAACATTTCCTATAACTAAAAATAGTTCTAGGACCACTTGTATGCTGAGCTTTTAATTTTGAATTAGAAGTGCCAGCACCAAGTAAGCTATTTGCTTTAGAAATGGGACGAACATTCAGTTCTTCAGATTTCTTACCAAGGACATCCACTCTGAGTCTAGGAGTAGATCGCTGAATAGATCCAGAGATCAGCTTTCTAGATCCAGAGGGGTTGGTCACTGAGGCTTTAGAAGCATTCAGCTTTGGTACTAAGGTACCCTTCTGAGGATTTTGATAAATAACAATTCCTTTACCTTTGTCTTTAGAGACAGAGGTAGGTTTTGAATAAACCATTTTCTCCTTACCTTTTGAGGAGGTAGGAGTTTCCTCAGGGATTGGTGTAATGGACGAGGAGCACTGAGATGATGAAGTGTCAGCGACTGAGGATACGAACGTTCCAAATTTAAGCATTGAACGTTCAGTGGTTGGTTTTGGAGTATCATATTTATAACCCAGACCACGTTTATCACTCAGAGGAATCTGAGCCTTAATTATCTCAGTGATCTTTGTTGAAGAATTACACCATCCTTCAACAGTAGCTTGTTCAGCTTTTAATGCAGCGATAGCTTCTGCTCGTTCGATTTTGACTAGCTGATTTAAATAGACTTGATCTTTAAAATCATCTTCAATTTTAGAAAGCTTTTCTATTTGAAGGTGGCAGTTTTTAAGCTTTTCAGCGAGATCAAGATTTTGGTTTTCAACCACAGTTTTGCCGTTCATGGCTTCGTATAAACTTCTAGTCAAGAGATCGATCTTACGGAGACTATCAGCTTCATCAATATTTTCAATATTGGTAAAGAAAGAAGGTGATACCTGAATGGCAGATGTTGAAGTGGAGGGAATGTCTGAACTTTCTTCCTCTTCTTCAATCTTGGCCATGAGACATTGATTTGCTTCATCATCTTCAGAGTCAGATGATGATGCTTCTTCATCAGAAGCAGCCCAATCATAGTCAGCCATCAGGCCTTTTCCTTTCTTCTTAAAACATTTCAGCTTTGCATACTTCTCCTTCAGCTTTGAGTATTTGTCATCTTTTTTCCTTGGAACAAAGTTTTTCTTTGAGAAAGCTGAAGGTCTCATGACTTTCTTTGACCTGCACTCATTAGCGAAATGACCTGTCTTTTCGCAGTTGAAACAAGTAGCAGTAGCCTTATCAACAAAAGCTGATGATTTAGGCTTGTCAGTTATGGAAAGAGGTTTGTTCTTTCTAAACATTTTCTTCTTGGCGAATCTCCTGAACTTTTTAGTTAGGAGAGCCAAGGATTCATCATCATCTGAAGAATCAGAGTCTGATGACCTTTCAGAGTTACTTTCTAACTCAGTGATAGTGACCGAGGGTCGCTGAGTAGAAGGTTCTTCTGAGATTAAAGCAACAGGAGTGCTTTTGGAATCTTTTACAAGATTCTTTTTAAGATGGCTAGATTGCTCATGATTCAGCAATGTACCATATAAGGTTGAAAGGGTCATTGATTTAAGATCCTTTGACAGCTTGAGACACATGGAATAATTGTCCCAGCTTTCAGGTAAACATTCTAGAAACTTTGTCGGCACTTCAAAGTTAGAATATTCCTTACCAACAGTTTTTAGATCTATAATTAAACAATTAAAACGTTGGTGAACTTCAGAGAGAGTTTCATTCTTACCAGAAATGAAGCTTCCGTATTGTCTTACCAGGTTGATCTTTCTTGAGTCCTGGACTTCAGACGTTCCTTCATACTGAACACATATTGTGTCCCACATGGCTTTTGATGACTTCAGGTTCATGACGGAATGGTAGACTTCGTCAGGAAGGGCCATGGATAGTATGGATCTGGCTTTTGTATCTATAGCCACTTTCTTCTTATCTTCATCGGTCCACATGTGTATTTCCTTTGGAATCAGCCTTTCTGGAATAACAGCTCTAGTTGCAGTGGCTGGAACTAAAAGATCAATTGTTACAGGGATGTGTGGTCCGTTTTCAAGATAGTAAGTCATAGTAGGGTCTACACCTTCTAAGAAGAGTGTCATCCTATTTTTCCACAAGTTGAAGTTGTCTCTGGAAAATCTAGGGGGTTTTGCAAGAGAACCATTGTCTATATAATGTGTGTTTGTGTTGGCCATTTTTAGATAATAGCAAGGAAGAGAAATATCTTAGATTAGATCTTGTTTATGAGATTAAACAAAACCGCTCTGATACCACTTGTTGGTCCCGAAGGCCTATACAAGTTTGTAGAAGGGGGGGGGGGTTGAATACAAACACACAGATTTTACTTTTCTAAATTGTTTATTGATAAATCATTAACAATTTACATCTTGTTGCGGAGACAAGATTAAGGATAAACCTAAATCTAAACAAGTTGGAACACTAAGGTTTCTTGCACTAAGAAAGATAAGGAAATTACTAATAATAACCTATCTTGAGATAAGAGATATGAACTTGTCCAGAGTTAGCAAGTTACTTCAAAATGAAGTGAGTTCATCTCTTTATATACTGCATGCATTTAATGCAAGTCAGTATATACTTTACACGTGTCATCAGCTGGTTGGTTGCATGTCATTGACCTTTGTTGACAACCTTAGTAGCCGTATGGATGAACAGTGTAGTATCAGAGTGGTTGTACGATTTCAGACAGTCGGAGGTTCTTTTCTGACATATCGTACGGAGTCGTGCAAGGGTGGTTAAGACAAAAGTACTTTGTACGGAGGACTTCATGATCAGCTTTCGTTGATTCAGCGATTATCATTTACTATTCAGCAGATGATAAAGTTCAGCGATAGCTGAAGTCTTGTACTTGATACTTCACGTTGAGTGGACAAATCTGAGTCTTCGCTGATCCGCATCAGTTCATTAGGAGACTTGTCGCTGGTTCTTGAGCTTGATCTTCGACTTCAGCGTAGAACCTTTGTTGACGTGAAACTTGTCTTCAGGGATCATAAGTAAACAACTAACTTATCAGCGATCATCATAATGACTGAACAGACTCAGAGCATTTATGGTGAACAGTTTCGCTGAATGTTTAACTTAAAGAGCGAGAGTTCCTATCAGCGGTACTGGAAGATCTTAGTACTTATCAGCGATAGTGAAACTCTGATACATATTGTTTACTTACAATTTTCACTAAGTATTTAAGAGAGGGTCATTATCAAATCACTGAGGGTTTGGATCAACATCAGAGGACAAGGCCACAGAGCCTCTGTCACTCTTGACAGAGCCTCTGTGGTAAGAAGACTTAGAAGACTGAAGATAATCTGAAGTTCAAGACAAAGACAATCGTGCCTCTCACGTTTTCTGCTGTACGAAGATCCTGAAGATCATTCGTACAAAGCGTGCCCTGCCAACTCCACGTGTCAACCTCTGATGGGTTACAGCCTTAGCCGAAAATGGCGCACTACATTAACGTCGTACCTGATGCAGTCCCACGATGTTGTCTTTGTACCCTTAGTACTTCTTGTCTCCTTGTTGTCCCCTGTAGGATAGTATAAATAGAAGGCTCATGTTGAGCTCTTCTATTAACTTTGCACAATACGCACACACCTGATTAGAGTATAGAATCTGTTTCACACACTTAAAGGTGATCTTGGTGTTCTTGATAAAACAATACACAGTGAATCATTGAGCTAGACTTTCGTGTTATTTACTGTTTTCACATATTTGTTTCTGTGCGTATTTTCTACCCGAAGTATCTATTTAGTTCTTTAAAACGCCTCCGCATAACTTATTTGTTGGAACTAATAGAGACAATATCACTGTTGAGTAATTTCGGGATCAACAGAGTCTTTTCAAGTTTATCACACTTAGTTTTTAGAACACACTCATCTGAAATCTTTTTCTTTTTCAAGTGTGATTTGTTTCTTTTCTTGTTCTTGAAGCCCACTCTCTCATGTATAAAACAAGATCTTTTTGAGATTTTAAAAGCTTATGTTCCATTTGTCTTAAATCTTTTTCTAGTTTGAGCATTCCAACCTCTAAACAAGACAAATTAATGTATGCAGAAGTAGAAGTTACCTGAGAGTCGCTGTCAGAGTATGTTATGCTAACTTCTGCCATTCCACAGAACAATGAATGCCTATCCTCATCATTAGAAAGATGAGAGATCCACTTTTCCTCCTCAGCCATAAGGCTCTTTTGAGCGTAATAATCTGCCTTTTTCTTGTAGTATGAGGCATCTCTGGCTGGTGGACTCTTTCACTCTGCAACAAAGTGTCTCGGCTTGCCACATCTGTAACATTTGTTGCTTTGTGGACTAGGATTGACGAACTTCTCAGGAGCTCTGTGCTCCTCCTTCTATGATAACCTTGGTTGTTGATTAGAGGTTCTATACTCATAGAACCTTAGCTCGTATCTTGGTTCATAGCGTATGTGTTCATACATCGCATCCCTCTTTGAGTATCTCCACTCGTAGGACATAGGTGGTGCAAATTGTCTTTCAACACTAGGAGCAGACCTCTAATATATATCTCATCTATCTTCTCTGCCATTTCTTCCCTTCTTGATCATCGGTCTCCTTCTTGAAAATTCTTTGGTTATTAAAGCCAAAGACTTAGCAATCGAGCTCATGTTATCTTCATCTTCCTCCTCACTATCTTCCTTATCATCCTCACTTGCAACCAATAGAGCTTTCGTCCCTTTCTTCTTAGGTTGCCATTTTGAATTACCTTATGTGCTCTTTTTCGCTTCGATCGAGCCTCTGTGGACTCACTTATAAGGGCCAGAGGGCCACCCATATATGGCTTAGTTTTGACAATATGTTGCTCTTGGGCAACCAGAGTACCAACAATATCATGCAACGACCAAACATGAAAGTCTTGATTCTATCGAAGTGACATGGACAACTGCAACAATTCATCATTGAGGCTCTTAAGAAACAAAACCTTATTTTCTTTTATCATCCTCTGAATCCCTATTTTCCAGCATTTGTTAATCAAGGTGTTGAACCTATCGTAGCTTTGTTGTAGAGACTCATCAGACTTAGCTTTGAAACTATAATATTCATTAAGACATTGTGATTTAGTATTCTTCTTAGTCTTAATTCCTCCCTCTAATTGTTTCTCAAGCTCTAATCACAGTTCTTGAGAAGTCTCACATGCATCAAGTGATTGGAAAATATCAGAAGGGACCATTTAAAACAGATTCGTATAGCTCCTTATCAACACCTTCAAAGAAGTTAATCATAAGAATTTTCCATTGGGGATATTCATCCCTTAGAAGAGTAGGAGGTTATGTTTGAGATCCAGCGGTGTAAATGGCATTTAGATTTGCCATTTTCAACATAAAATATAGAGTGAAGAACATAATTGATTTGTAGATATTAAGATGAAATGAAGCACCAACAAATTGTTAAAACTAGATGAATCTGACTCAGTATTATAAAAAACACAAGGATTTTTTCTAAATGAATATAACCCAGAATTTGAACATGTCAAAAACCGTGAAAAAATGGGACTGTTTTGAATGAAGAACAGTTTAGAAAAACAAATGATCTACCGGTGAGAGTAATCAATAAACAGAGATGATCAGTTGATTTAAATAAATCAAAACTGCTCTAATACCAATTGTTGTGTAACATCCCAAAATTTCAAGGAAATTTAAAATTTCAATTAAACGCTTTATATATAAAAACTCATTAATTAATCCCAACATATTAATTGCGAAATCATAAATGTCGTTCAAGTAATCAGAAACCAGCGGAAACAATGTTCAATAAATAAAACTCATATCAGTCAGCTCGTCCCGCGCGCCAGTGTGTACCCGTCACGCCTTAGAGCCACTCGTACCTGAAACCACAGTTTATTGGGAAAGGGTAAACACGAAGCTTAGTGAATTCAAACACATGCGCAGGTAGGAATTATATACATATCACCCCTACCCGCACATAAGCAACAACATCACAGACACATAAAACGAGTAAACATCTACAGGTAATTATGTATCCAACCACCTCAGTACCATCGAGGCCTCGGTCCCACCGAATTGTAATATAACCAACACCTCAGTACCATCGAGGCCTCGGTCTCACCGATTTGTAACATAACCAACACCTCAGTACCATCGAGGCCTCGGTCCCACCGAATTGTAATATAACCAACACCTCAGTACCATCGAGGCCTCGGTCTCACCGATTTGTAACATAACCAACACCTCAGTACCATCGAGGCCTCGGTTCCACCGAATTGTAATATAACCAACACCTCAGTACCATCGAGGCCTCGGTCCCACCGAAACGTAAGGTAACACATTTATACCAAGCATACAAACCAATCAAATATTACACACCACAACAACTAGTTCACACCACAAGGACAGTAGTACATGCAAACTATTATGACATGCATACAACCCCTAACTACACAGTGAGAGAACTCACCTCAAATGCGCGCCTAGCTTAATCAACACGAATCAAGCTTCACAATTACGGTCACCTTCCAGCACCTAAACGCATGTTAAAACGTGTCAATACGAGACCCGGACCCTAAGACACGACACACGCTTAAACCGTCACTAAAACTAATTTCCGCTCACACAAAACAGGTCTGTTCGGGACCTGTTTCGACCCTCTTAAATCTAGAAAAATCCCAATATTATTTCATGGCCAGAAAGTCCTCTGAATTAGGGTTCCAAGGACATATTATACGCCTCCTAACGATTTTTCTACAATTTACTATGAATTAAATACGAACGGTTACTAAAACTGCCAGTTTCGGTCCAGCCTGCATAAACAGTCCAAAACAGCCTAGCTACGGTTTAAATCAGACTTTCGGCAAAACACGACAAACCTTCCCAACTCGAATAGGGAACTATGGCCACCAAAATCACCTCAAAACGAGTTACGAGTAAAAAGTTACGGCTTTCGCAAAACCGAGACAGCTTCCAGAATTTTCACATGAAATGACGAACCGCAGAACTTGCGACCACTTTTTCTCCCAACTCGAGGCCGAACCAGTTTTCCGCTAAAACTCAGAAAACGTGCCCGGTCCCGAGCTCGAAGCGTGGGCGCCAGTTTCGGCTCAATCGGAGTTACGACAGAAAGGTTATTGCCGTCACAAAACAGGGGCTGAACCATATTTCGCATAAAAAAAATGATTTTAGAAGCGACGGTTTAAACTATTCGGCTTAACGATTAAGTCACGGGTTAAGGGCTCTGTAGATACTAAGGTCTGGTCACGGCCACGCGCCACCCACTGCCATCTCCGGCAGTGGTGGTCGCCGGTGGCGACCGGCGGCGGCCAGCGGCGGCCGGCGGTGGTTTTTCGATTACGATCGCACGAGACAACATCCGACCCTTCTCCCTCTCTCTCTCGACCAGTCCCACGCACACGCACCCGCAACGGCAGCCACGGCCGTCCATCCACCACCGCCACAGCGGCGGCGAACGACGGCGGCGACGGGAACGAGAAGGAAAGAAAGCGAAACATGAAAGGTGATTACCTTACGACGACGCCACGTTATTGCGCCCGGTTCTCACCCTCACGAACTCCGGCGAACAGCAGGCTCCGGCAACAGCAGGCTCCGGCAGCAGCAGGCTCCGGCAGCAGCAAGCTCCGGCAGCAGCAGGTGGCTCCGGCGCCTCTCTCTCTCTTGCCGCATATCACTCTCCCTCTCCCTAACTTCTTCACGGCTCACCTCTATGTCTCTCTCTCTCGTCCTTTCACGCTGCCGCACCACACAACAACAAGGGAGAGTCAAGTAGGGTTGTGCAAATTCATTTTGGGTTTGCTTGGCTTTCACGACAACATGAAACGAGAATGGGCAACCGGCCATGGGCCACGATCCATGCAAAGTTTTTCCAAAAATGCACTCCTAGCCCCTCAACTTTCCTATCTCACAAATTGCACTAAAAAGACATTAATTCTAACATTTATGGTCCTTTTTGACACCAAACACTAACCACTAACAATTTAAAGGTAAACACTTAAATTAATTAAATAACTAAACAAAAACGTACCGGGACACGGGCTTTACAACTCTCCCCCACTTGGATTAGACTTCGCCCTCGAAGTCTCTGCCTACGAATAGCTCAGGATAGTTCTCCCTCATCTCAACCTCAGGTTCCTAAGTCCACTTGAAACCCCTACTAAACTTCTCGAATACTATTCTTACTAACGTACTCTTTCTAAGACACTGGGATTATGATCGGCAGAACACCCCGACCATTGAAATCATTCCTAGCCAAGCGACTACGGTTGTCCTCCAACCTTAGATATTCCATACATCCCGAGTCAACTCTCAAGCTCTAACCACTCTAAAGCTGCTCACCAGTATACTCCACAGGATACTCGATTACGATCCCTCCTATCATTAACCATCGATTAACTTCTACGAACTCTAATGGACTCCAAAGATTTTCAATAAAATATATTACCAAAACATCGACCCCCGCCGAACATCGGTCCAACCGATTTCAATAACAAACATCGGCCACCCGCCGAACATCGGTCCAACCGATTACAATAACAAACATCGGCCACCCGCCGAACATCGGTCCAACCGATTACAATGAATCACATAAGCGTGGTATAATCCTAGACACTAACGCAAATAGATATCCCCCACTACCAAATCACTAACACACACGTAGATCATTCCACCACAACCATTCATCACAAGTGATCATTTCAGGGTTACTACTACCATCACCATGATTATCTTAACATCGACTACAATTCTCCGATTATACTAAAGGTGTTTGGCCTCAAGCCCAAAAGTCGACACCTAAATATACCACCTACCTCAAAATGGTTGATGCGCATTTATTCTCTTAATAACAAAGGGCATCAATCCCTTAACCGATACTATTCGGCCTACAGTACTAACGCGCGTGGAATACCTACCTTCCACCGTCGACGCACCATCCACACTTGCTCTACGAAGCCAAGTCACACCGTATCGAGGATACACCTTGACGTCTACCTCCCAGGTAACGCCTCAAGACCCAGCACACCGGAACTACCTCCCAGGTAAGTGCCCACAACTATATCCTCCTAGTACCTACTGGAAAGTCTAGGTTAAAACACATGAATACCGGGGTCCCACCCCGAGATACCCAACCGACCATTACCAACGACTGACTAACGTGTCTAAGGATCCAAAGCAAACAGCCTACCAACAACATGCCTATTCCGGATTGACTCACTCACCCAAACATGTAAACACTCAATGTGCAAAGAATGCCAAACGGTGCGACAAAAATAACTCATCAACTAGACTCCACATCGAGCCATTAAAACCGGGCAATTGGCCCATGACTAACTCCAAGTCAAAACCGAGCAAAATGCTCCACGCTTGCTAGACCCATAGGTCGGAAAATGCGTTTAAACAAAGTTTAAGCAAGCAATACTCTGAAATCAACCTTAGTCCCAGACTCAACACGGGTTAAACAAAAGAGTTTTCCAAAACGACTCACACCCTGAAAATTCTCGAAATGACACATGACACTTAAAAGCACATTTCCCCAAATGGTTTACAAAATCATTTACAAAATATTTTCAACATCAGGATTTTCATCTCAAAAAGATCGTATGTAATAAAACTACTATTACCTGATCGATAGTTACGCAAAACTGGACACGCTCGTCCCACAAAGGAAAATCATGTTGAAAATCGTTCCATTGCAGTTCAGTTTACTCACACAAAAGCAAAACGTAATAAATAATTTCTTTAAAATGAACCGCCTCGATTCCAGTATGGATTGACTCATGACGTGCACTTAAAGTAACCGCTTGACCTTAAACAGGGTGCGACAAAGGTGTGCACATAATTCAAATTAAGTTTCACGACATTTGATTCAAAAATTCCTCTTTTTAATCATAAAATGACGTGGCACAGGGTTCGCCACAAATTTTTCGCGCGTCAGCTAGTCACACAAAACGATGACACGGTTTACAAATATATTTTTGTTAAAACACAATTGTCTCGTGTAAGTTGCAAACTTGAAGACAGACACCAGCCCACTTCTAATAATTGGAAATATTGACTAAAAACCTCGTAAAATCTCAAACTGGGGACGGGCATGCAAGCTTGTAACACTTCCTCAAGTTTCGTACTTGGGGCATATAATGTCAAAACATTATAGTTTAAAAAAATGTATTTATCGAAAATGCTCAAAATACTCGTTTCCTCCAAAGCAAAAGTTTTTAATTTCCCAAAAAAAATGAACGGTAATTCTAAATTAACCGAATATCAAAAATCTACGCATTTATATTTCCAAAATATAACACATTGTAATCGTATGCATGATGTTTACAACATTAAAACACTCCTTGGATCAAATGGTCTTTCATTTCGACAAAAAGGAACTAAAGCATTTTCTTGCACGACTCGTTCATCAAAAGGCCGAGAACAAAGGTTACCCCAGTATGCATACCCCTAAGTCGATAAATCGCATTTTCATGAAAATGTCAATAAAACCTTTAGCTGACTAAAAAGCGCACTAAACAACTCCTTATGAAATGTTACCAAAATTCCTCCATGCATCACTTATGTCACGCATGAATCAATCCACACACTGAACTATTTGCAAAATAAACACTTAGTAACACAAACTCTCGAACGAAAAGTTAAGCGACACTAGAATTCCAAACTCATTTTAGACAAATCACTAAAATAGCCTTTAAACAGACATCGTGGAATGTAACTTTCCGTCTCAACTCTAACACATGTGGAGGAGTTCCAATGTTAGAGTCTCAAGCCGTAGTCACTTACCCAACATCTTAACTACCACAAAACACGGATATTATCGTACCCGAAAGAACCGTTGGAAAATAATCAACTGAAACAATCTTTTACAAAGTTTTCAACTCCCGTGATAAAACGGTTTCAAGCATTTTCAAACTATAATTCGAAATCTTGTGTGTGTGCTAAACATTTCCCAAAGTTTCAAAACACGATCCATATAAGGATTGGAAACACAAGGATTAGTTAATGCAACCCTATTTTCAAAATAGACTTTGTGCACGACTCAGTCGACATCCAACGTCTCGACTCATGCTCCTCTCTACCTTTCCAATCCACTATCGTCCTTCGGACATTTAAGCCTCTTGGGGCAAGATGGAAAATTACGTTAAATAATCCCTACGATTTTTCCTCAAATCAAAGTCGGCTCTAAAAGCCTATGACTCTAGCACAATCTTCCATCTTGGCCCGAAATGATCTGCTTACAACAAATATCATCCTTATCGTCACTCCAAGTGACTAATACTATAATCGTCTTTCTATACCAACGACTACTAGTTTAGAACCTTCGACACTACCCCAACGATCATCCCATCAAAGCAAGTCAAATACACACATGTATCAGCAAGTTTACTATAGTTGTTTCTCCTTGTGATGGCTATTCAGGGTAGATAATACAACGCGTTATTAGCACATAACAACACACACTAACAACACTCACGCCCAACTCCTTGGATTCCTCGTGACTTCCCCGACTCGAGCATTGATCTTGTGCTTCCGGTAGTAGGAGCTCTACTACTACCTTCCACACCTATCATCGCTCGTTCCGAGTCTCATCCCGAGGGTCCAAGTAGTTTCTCGCCGAACTATACACATAAAATAATTAATCCACACATGCCAGTTCAAGAACATATCCTAAACAGGCAACTCATACAACTACTGTATATATAACACCATCGGTCTCCCCGATCAGACAGCCACAAATGTATACTTAATAAACCATCGGTCACCCCGATCATACAACAACAATTAAATATATAATTAACCATATGCCTGCACCAGCATATATATACATCCACCCTTCCTAGCTCCCTAGGAATTTCCTCTTATCCCACTACCCTTGCTACTACCGAATCCCTACTAATTATGACGAGTGACCTCGCGAATACCCGATTATATGCAGTGCGAAATAAATAGACAGTCGAATACAAGACTCTATCCTAGAACGGTTGGACTCAAACAAGAGCTGCGCAATAGAACTAAATCGAATATTCTAAGGCTATAAATCTCTTACTGCATACAACCTAGAGGGCATCCCCTTAGTAACCTATCATAATTCGCATAAATTCCTAATAGCAAGTAGTTCAACATACAGCATAGTGTCCACAACAGGCAATCTAGCATGCATACTCTATGATCTAGAAAGCAATAAAACACTAAGTACTGTACCTTTTCCCCTGGCTCCGGCTGACTGTACACACTGCGCCATCGATCACCGTTTCTCAAACGGGTTTTCCTTTCTTTTATTTTCCAAAAAGATTTAATAAAGAATTTGAAAATTTCCCAGCCGCAACTTGAGACCAAACACACCGAGGTGCGTTTGATTCACTCAAGCTGTGCTCTGATACCAAGTTGTAACATCCCAAAATTTCAAGGAAATTTAAAATTTCAATTAAACGCTTTATATATAAAAACTCATTAATTAATCCCAACATATTAATTGCGAAATCATAAATGTCGTTCAAGTAATCAGAAACCAGCGGAAACAATGTTCAATAAATAAAACTCATATCAGTCAGCTCGTCCCGCGCGCCAGTGTGTACCCGTCACGCCTTAGAGCCACTCGTACCTGAAACCACAGTTTATTGGGAAAGGGTAAACACGAAGCTTAGTGAATTCAAACACATGCGCAGGTAGGAATTATATACATATCACCCCTACCCGCACATAAGCAACAACATCACAGACACATAAAACGAGTAAACATCTACAGGTAATTATGTATCCAACCACCTCAGTACCATCGAGGCCTCGGTCCCACCGAATTGTAATATAACCAACACCTCAGTACCATCGAGGCCTCGGTCTCACCGATTTGTAACATAACCAACACCTCAGTACCATCGAGGCCTCGGTCCCACCGAATTGTAATATAACCAACACCTCAGTACCATCGAGGCCTCGGTCTCACCGATTTGTAACATAACCAACACCTCAGTACCATCGAGGCCTCGGTTCCACCGAATTGTAATATAACCAACACCTCAGTACCATCGAGGCCTCGGTCCCACCGAAACGTAAGGTAACACATTTATACCAAGCATACAAACCAATCAAATATTACACACCACAACAACTAGTTCACACCACAAGGACAGTAGTACATGCAAACTATTATGACATGCATACAACCCCTAACTACACAGTGAGAGAACTCACCTCAAATGCGCGCCTAGCTTAATCAACACGAATCAAGCTTCACAATTACGGTCACCTTCCAGCACCTAAACGCATGTTAAAACGTGTCAATACGAGACCCGGACCCTAAGACACGACACACGCTTAAACCGTCACTAAAACTAATTTCCGCTCACACAAAACAGGTCTGTTCGGGACCTGTTTCGACCCTCTTAAATCTAGAAAAATCCCAATATTATTTCATGGCCAGAAAGTCCTCTGAATTAGGGTTCCAAGGACATATTATACGCCTCCTAACGATTTTTCTACAATTTACTATGAATTAAATACGAACGGTTACCAAAACTGCCAGTTTCGGTCCAGCCTGCATAAACAGTCCAAAACAGCATAGCTACGGTTTAAATCAGACTTTCGGCAAAACACGAAAAACCTTCCCAACTCGAATAGGGAACTATGGCCACCAAAATCACCTCAAAACGAGTTACGAGTAAAAAGTTACGGCTTTCGCAAAACCGAGACAGCTTCCAGAATTTTCACATGAAATGACGAACCGCAGAACTTGCGACCACTTTTTCTCCCAACTCGAGGCCGAACCAGTTTTCCGCTAAAACACAGAAAACGTGCCCGGTCCCGAGCTCGAAGCGTGGGCGCCAGTTTCGGCTCAATCGGAGTTACGACGGAAAAGTTATTGCCGTCACAAAACAGGGGCTGAACCATATTTCGCATAAAAAATGATTTTAGAAGCGACGGTTTAAACTATTCGGCTTAACGATTAAGTCACGGGTTAAGGGCTCTGTAGATACTAAGGTCTGGTCACGGCCACGCGCCACCCACTGCCATCTCCGGCAGTGGTGGTCGCCGGTGGCGACCGGCGGCGGCCAGCGGCGGCCGGCGGTGGTTTTTCGATTACGATCGCACGAGACAACATCCGACCCTTCTCCCTCTCTCTCTCGACCAGTCCCACGCACACGCACCCGCAACGGCAGCCACGGCCGTCCATCCACCACCGCCACAGCGGCGGCGAACGACGGCGGCGACGGGAACGAGAAGGAAAGAAAGCGAAACATGAAAGGTGATTACCTTACGACGACGCCACGTTATTGCGCCCGGTTCTCACCCTCACGAACTCCGGCGAACAGCAGACTCCGGCAGCAGCAGGCTCCGGCAGCAGCAAGCTCCGACAGCAGCAGGTGGCTCCGGCGCCTCTCTCTCTCTTGCCGCAGATCACTCTCCCTCTCCCTAACTTCTTCACGGCTCACCTCTATGTCTCTCTCTCTCTCGTCCTTTCACGCTGCCGCACCACACAACAACAAGGGAGAGTCAAGTAGGGTTGTGCAAATTCATTTTGGGTTTGCTTGGCTTTCACGACAACATGAAACGAGAATGGGCAACCGGCCATGGGCCACGATCCATGCAAAGTTTTTCCAAAAATGCACTCCTAGCCCCTCAACTTTCCTATCTCACAAATTGCACTAAAAAGACATTAATTCTAACATTTATGGTCCTTTTTGACACCAAACACTAACCACTAACAATTTAAAGGTAAACACTTAAATTAATTAAATAACTAAACAAAAACGTACCGGGACACGGGCTTTACATGTTGTCCTGGATTTACTCTCAAAACAGTGAAATCAAGCAGAGAATAAGAATGAATTCGGAAGCGATATAATAACTTGATTCACAGGTAGAAAAACTATGTTAGAGAGATAATGAATCATACACAATAGATATCAATCACTGAAGTCATTCATGTCATATGATTTAATAGAAATCTGAGTTTACAGGAATTGAAGAACACACCAAGAACACCTACTTGTGTGTGTGAATGTCGCTTAGACTCTCTCTCTAACTGTGTTTTGTTGAGTGTGTAATTGTGAAAAGGCATGAATACAATGACTTATAAGGTTCTTCCACCTGTAAAGGTGCATAACGGCTTCAGATCCACATGGCAGGTCCTCATAGGATAACACACGTAGAGAGCTTCTTCTAAACAGATTTAACTCCAAGTGTAATTGCACGTAGGTTGGCTGCCACAAAGCTTCTGTGGTCCAAGCTTTATCTTTTGGTTAGGCTCATCTGTGAAGAGTATTACGACAGAGGTTCTGAAGGCGACATACTTTCCAACGCAGAAGTCCTCTTGGCTTTGAGTACTTGTCTTCTTTTTACAATACTTTAAAGACATAAAATTGGGGCTAACAGGTTTTAACAAGAATAAATGTTTACAAGGTTAAGATTGACTTACAATTCGTTTTTAAGAAAAAAACCCCAAAAATTAGGTCAACAATAGTGGAAAGCTTGGTGAGGAAGATAAAGATCTTGAACTCCAACCTATAAACTTGAACCTTAAGCTCCAATGTTCTTAAATGCTCAACAAAAAATCTATTTGGTGCAATAATAGTGTTTGGACCAAAGTAAATGTGGTGAGAGAGAATCAGGATGAAGAGAAAAGAGTTTGGATTGAAAAAATGGAGAAAAATGGGGGTAAATCCCGTTTTTAAAGGAGATAACAACTCAATTTCTGCCCAAACTACCCGGGCGTGAAGGCGATCTCCCCGGGTGTGAAACTTCTCCAGAAAATAAATTAGCTTGATCCACACCCAAAACATTATACCAACTCAAAATACATACCAAAAGTTATTTTTAGGTCAAAATATAAATATGGAACTTGAAAAGAAACATACCGAAAATCTGGATGTTACATCCATTAACCAAACATTTTGTATTTGATCCCCGATCCGTTTAATCGGCCCTCCAATAAACCTTCAATCCCTTTAACCGAAGTGATTTGCCTACCTCTGTACAATGGACACTTATTACATCTTGTTGCATTGTGCAAGTACACAACTTGTACATGATAATATGATTCCCAAAACATGATTATTTGATTCTAAAACAAAAGAATTAAAATCAATTTTACTAAACACTACATAACTTATTTGTATCTACCACATACATTTAAGCTGAACATGATGAAACATTGGCGTAAATTAGGGTCGAGTAAAACTCGAATTAGATAAAAGAAATCAAAGAATTGAACAAGAAGCATACTTGAACCGACAATGTCAACCAAAAAATGAAAGAGTCCAACAAAACATGTTTGTTTATTTGCTAGTTAATTGATCCAACAAATCTTGTGCTTCTTCAGTTCGGTTCTAAATTTTTAGAAACGTAAATTTGGTTTAAAACTTCCAAAATTTGATTTTCAGTTTTTGTCTGATTCACCACCAGAAGTGAATCAGTTTTTCAGTTTTCAAACTTGAAACCAATACCATTTTATGAATATATTTTTCAACTAAAAACAAACCTAGATAACTAATCCGTCCACGTTTGGTTTTAAGATTGAACCATTTTTTTTACCAAATCCAAATTGGTTTTTGATTAATTCGGCTCACGATCATATTATTTTTCGGTTTTTAGCATTTGATTAAAGTATTCTCAAGATAACAATTAATTTTTCAATTAACAACTAAGTTAGAAGTTAATTTTGCTATTAGAAGAATCATCATCTTTTGACCAAAATGAATGAGGAGTTTGACATTTAGTCCGAAGATGGAAATATTATGAGTTTCATAAACTCTAAGCATGCCTCCCCAGAACAATAACCAAATCATGTCCAAAGGGATTCAACCATCGCTATCCCAAACTACTTCAAAACAACCTTCAAATCTTCCTTGATCCACAATCTCTCACCCCCAAATCACACAAATTTGGTGAGGGGAACCAACGAACAATGCAGGAATGGCTCAGCACAGGCAATCTGGAGGCAGCTTCTTCGATAAAGTCGGATTCCGAAACGATCATGTTTCAGTCGGGATTCGTGCCGCCGCCGCCGCCGCCACGGCTTCCCACAACCACAACTTCAAGCAATCGCGAACTACTCATCAACGCCGCTTCAGAAGTCGAAGGATTTCTGTTCGCGCTTTCGTGCTCGTTGTTCTAACCCTCATTTTTCTGATATCTGCATCTGCTTTTTTCTTTCTTTCTAAAGATGATAAAGGTAGCTCACACTGTTTCTACTTTGCTCCTAGTTTTGTTGTCGATTTCAAATCTCAATTGTGTAAATTTATCACCTGATTCAACTTAGATTTGTGCCGTTAGTTGGGAATGTTGAAGAAAAAAATTCAAGTTCATACATCCTGTCAGAAGATGTTAAACTTGACTGGCCTTTAAATTGATTTGCTTCCACCAAATCTTGATTTGTGCTATTAGTGGGAAAATCTTGAAGAAAAAACTTGAAATAATAGAAAGTTCATGATTCATCAATTCTATGGTACTCAAAACTGATTGAAGAAGATGTTTTTGCTTTTTTAAGAGAAGGCAAGGGGAATGGTGACTTGAACCCATAGCCTTCAAGGTATTAGCACCTAGGGAATGATACCTAAATGCCATCAAGCTAGATGCTTGATAGCAGATCGAAGAAGACGTTTAACTTATTGGGGCTTCAGATGGTTTTTCCTTGTTCTTTTGACAACTGTAAAAACATTTTCTTTGGAGATGACGATTTCTCTTTCCCCATGTGCAGATAAGGATGATTACATTGTCGAAACGGATGAGTTTGGGACTGATCTTGACTTCCTCGCAAATGTAACACGTACAGAAAGATCAAAAATCCTCAAGTTTGGCCACGGTTTGGTTGGGCATGGTCGTGACTCCAGGTACTGGGACAGGGATGACCGGAGAAGGGATGAAGATTATGGTGAGGATTTAGTGGGGCATTCTGAAATTGATGCTAATCTTAGTTCTTCGTTGAAAATAAATGATAAAGAAAAGAGGGTATTTGAAGAAAACAAAAGGTCAGATCACAGGGTAGCTGGTTTATATAATGAAGCTGGACGTAATGAGCTAAAGATGTATGAAGCAGAGTATGAGGCCTCTTTAAAGGGTGTTTCTGTATTTAAGAAAGAAGCTAAGAGCATTAATCAGCATGATGACGAAGATGATTTGGATGATGAGTATAATGACGAAATTGATATGCATGATATTCAACTTGAAGACTATAATGCTGGCCTAGGAAATGACCACAACTCTGGTATAGGAGTATCTCAAGGTGTAGATGGTGGAGGATCTTCAACCAAGGATGCCAATGATATGCCAATTGAGGAGGCTACTCATACTTTGTCTGTGGATCCTTTAGATTCTGACAAACTCAAGACTAATTCGCGACATGTCAGTGTTATTGATGTGTCAAGAAGGGCCATTTCTGAGAGGAGGATTGCTTCGAAGAAGAAGTCAAAGCGGCGAAAATATTCAGGTGTGATATCTGATCTCGCATAAATTTTATTAGGAGTGTTGTGACTATTTTCATTTTGTCCTTTGCTGGTGTTGCATTACTACTGTTGGAAATGGGAGTTATATTAGGATCGCGTTTTATAATTCTAGTTATACAAAGATTAGATTTGCATGCATTTTGCTATGGCTTGAAGCGTTCTTTTACCTATATATATATTTAACTCCCCTGTTGCCATGAAAATAAGCTTTAAGTACTCATGGTATCGGGGCTTTAGTTGGAAAATGGGACAATTATGAGATTTTCACTTCTGCCGCCTGTATTGCCGACGAAGAATTGAGATAAATGAAGAGTCAGGAAGATTTTGATTCTTGAATTTATTGAGAAAGAATATTATAGACTGATTTATACCCAAGATTAACAGAAGACTACCAGCCTTCTATCACTTCTAACCACTTAGTTAATGGACAGAAATACCATCCGTGACTAATCTGTATAGTGTAATAGCCTTTAAACCTCACCAAAAAGTGACGAATATGCTTGAGTATTTGTCATATATAAATATCATATACTTCCAAAAAACATATAACTGGTGTTCATTGATATAATACACTGTTCGTTGATCAATGTTTCAAATTGAGTTTGTGACTGCTTACACAAACTATATATTATCATAGCACTCATATATATCTATATCTATATATATATATATCTTCCAGATATTAGAAGATGATTGTGCTTTTTTACTTGCTATCTTACATACGGTCTATTTTTCTCGCTCCATAGATGGTCTATGCTATATATCATTTAGTTGTGGAATTCAAAAGTTTAACAACACTTATGTTTCAATATTTATGGGAATCGATTAATATGGACCTTTACAATATATTATTAGCCATTAGGTGTCAAGTTTGTGACCTATTCTGAAGTGAATTCATATTAATTATCTGCCTCTGTTTCTTTTCTATCGTCTTGGGCATATTTGAATTCAGTGTTCATCCATTTCATATCAGGTGCTTGTGAGATGAAAATTCTTAATTCCACTATGAACCTTGTGGAGCCTCCGGAAAATCGAAAGTTCGCAAGATTTTCTTTGGAGTACACAGAAGTAGAAGAGAACATTAACAAGTTTGAACCATGGAAGCCCAAATTTGCTGGGCATCAGAATTTAGAACAAAGGGAACAATCATTTGTTGCACATGATCAAACAATTAATTGTGGCTTTGTGAAGGGTCCTAAAGGATATCCTAGCACAGGGTTTGACTTGGCTGAAGACGATGTAACGTATATTAGTAGTTGCCATATTGCTGTGATCTCATGCATATTTGGAAACTCTGATCGTCTGAGATCGCCGATGGGGAAAACGGTACCACATATATTCTTATGTTTACTCAAAAAATTTACTTTTTTTCCAGTAGCTAGTTCTATAATAGTAGTACGTATTGGTTTAACATTGATGCAAATAGTAGCAATATTTGGTTACCTATATAATCTTTACTGCAAGTTAGTTGAAGCAGAGAGAAATCAATAACTAAGGTGAAATGTGGGCATCTTAGAAATAAAAGCATGTAGTTAAGACCTTAAGTGATAGGCAGAACCCTCCTGAAGATCCGATTGATGTACCAGATCCACACCCGCTCCAAGATCCGAGTCAAGTGGGACACGGATGGGTCAGCTTGATTCAGTCAGATCCCACTACTTAATCGCAGGCTTTCACCTCCATGTGTGCTACATACCAGTCAATTTTAATTCCCAGTCAATTTTAATTTCCCTTTCGTTTCTTTTTGACTTTGTCAAAACAGTTTCTTTTTACTTCCCCTAAATGTAAGCTACGTGGGTGGTTGTATTTTCCCTTTCTCTGGTATGTAATGCAAAATGGATGAATGAGAGAGCAGTTCTTGATTTTCCGAAAATTCTCTCTTTGTTTTAGAGATTATTTTTTTCCATTGCTATCCTAGTTTTTGGCAGAATTAGGAGGTGATCTTGGAAGCTGATTTGGAATCTCGTGGTGTATCTGTATCGAAATTTTCCAAGTTGGATTTGCCCAGTGAAACCTTTGGGTGGTGAATTCTGTATCTCAGAGGGAACGCTGCCGTTATTTTCTTTTGTTCGGGTTGTCTCGGAACCAATCCATAAGCTGCCGGCCATCATTTGGTATCAGAGCCATGGATACCCGAGGTTCTGGTGATTTGAAGAAAGCTATTGAGAAACTTGAGGCTGAGAAGAAGACGATGGCTGAACAGATAAAGACTCTGCAAGAACAGATCCTTGAACTCTCTGTTAACCGCCGAGATGAAGATGATATTGAAACCGGTGTATCAGGAGTCCATCAAAGGGGATCTGGAACAGGGCACTCCAACGACATTAAGGTTGAAATTCCTGAGTATGATGGAAAGCTCGATCCAGACGAGTTTGTAGAATGGTTGAGAACGGTGGAGTGTGCCTTCGATTACAAAGAAACGACGGAGGAGAACAAAGTAAAAATCGTGGCCATGAAATTGAGGAAGTATGCGTCAACTTGGTGGGCCAACACGTGTACTAAACGTGAGCGTCTGGGTAAGACGAAGGTGAAGGATTGGTCAAAGATGAAGCGTTTAATGAAGCAAAAGTTCCTGCCCTCGTATTACATCCAGGCAAGTTTTTCTCAATTACATCATCTCAAGCAGAATCAGCGACCCGCAGAAGCATATTCTCGGGATTTCGAGTATTTACTTATGAAGTGTGACCTGCCCGAGGATGAACCACAGACTTTGGTTCGGTATTTGGGTGGGCTAGAACCCCGTGTTGCTAATGTTGTGGAGTTATATCCGTACTCGACCCTAGATGAATTAACCCTGCTGGCTCACAAGGTAGATAATCAACAAAGAATCAAGGGAAAATTTGAAACTGGTCGAACATTTACCAAAAACCCAATCCAGCCTAAAACAACCCCAGCCAACAAAACTCCCAATGTATCTGAAAACTCAATGACCCCTACCAGAGCCCCACGAAGGTGTTTCCGATGTCAGGGACTGGGGCACATCGCTTCTGAGTGTCCAAACAAGAAGATGGTTACTCTAGCCGAGTATGAGGGGGAAGACAACTCTTATGCGGTTGACCCGTCATTGGGGTCGGTGGTAATTGCCGACTCTGTTGTAGAAGAAGTTGTGGGACCTGATGAAGGGGCTTGTCTTGTTGTTCGGCGAACACTCAGCAACACTCCTGATCGGGCAGAAAACCTCCAGCGAGAAGCTATTTTCCATACCCGATGCACCATTGCCCAAAAGGTTTGCACGGTGATTATTGATGGTGGCAGTTGTACCAACGTGGCTTCACAAACCTTGGTATCCAAGTTGAACCTGATCACCGAACCCCATCCTTCCCTTTATGTGATTCAATGGTTAAACCAAGGTAAGGGAATACACGTATCTCATCGAATTCTTTTGTCTCTTAGTATTGGCAGATCGTATGAGGACAAGATTTGGTGTGATGTCATTCCTATGGATGCTTGCCATGTACTCTTAGGCCGTCCATGGTTGTTTGATCGCCGGGTGATGCATGACGGTTATCAAAACACCTACTCTTTCAACCACAACGATCGAAGAATCGTACTCACCCCAATGTCCCCAGTCACCAACTCCACTAAACACCCTCAACCTTTGAGTACTCTATTGAAAGCTGAACAACAAGAGTATTATTCTATCAAAGATTTTATTCTTATGGGTCTTGATGAAACTGAACCTAACCCATCAACCACCCCTCACCCTCGTATCCAGCCTTTACTCCAATCCTATAATCATGTATTCCCTGCTGAGATTCCTTCCGGATTGCCACCCCTAGTACCATTCAACACAAGATCGACCTTATTCCCGGGTCGGTACTACCTAACAAACCCGCTTATCGTTCTAACCCCCAAGAAACAGACGAGATGAGGAAACAAGTTGATGGGCTGTTGCAAAAGGGGCTCATACGCGAATCACTTAGTCCGTGTGCGGTTCCCACTATACTTGTGCCCAAAAGGAACGGAGAATGGCGAATGTGTATGGATAGTAGGTCAATCAATAAGATAACTATTAAGTACCGTTTTCCAATTCCCCGGTGCTACCGTGTTTTCTAAGGTCGATTTAAGGAGTGGTTATCATCAGATTAGGATATATGAAGGAGATGAGTGGAAGACAGCTTTCAAAACAAAAGAGGGCTTGTATGAATGGCTCGTCATGCCTTTCGGGTTGTCAAACGCACCGAGTACTTTCATGCGCTTGATGAACCAGGTATTAAAACCGTTTGTTGTCGTTTATTTCGATGACATCCTTATCTTCAGCAGAACCGAACATGACCACCAATTCCACCTTCAACAGCTGTTCGAGGTGTTAGATCAGGAGAAGCTCTATGGGAATTTAGACAAATGTGAGTTTTTCACTAATCAAGTAACCTTTCTTGGTTATTTAGTTTCTGCACAGGGTATTCAGGTTGATGAAAGGAAGGTTCAAGCTATCCGGGATTGGCCAGTTCCCCGATCTATTCAGCAGGTTCGAAGCTTTCATGGACTAGCTTCCTTTTATCGGCGATTTGTGAAGAATTTCAGCACCCTTGTGGCCCCCATGACTGAAATTACTAAGTTAAAGCAGTTCGCTTGGAACCCGCAAGCGCAAGCTGCATTTGAAGAGCTCAAGAAACAGTTATCTTCGACCCCGGTCTTGGCCCTTCCGTGTTTTGATGAAGTCTTTGAGGTCGAATGTGATGCGTCAGGAGTGGGAATTGGGGCTGTTCTGTCACAATTGGGCCGACCGATTGCCTATTTCAGCGAGAAACTAAATGAAGCAAAGCGACGTTACTCGACTTATGACAAAGAATTTTACGCTATAGTCAGGGCTTTGGATCATTGGCAACACTATTTGATCTTCAAGGAGTTCATATTGCATTCTGATCATGAGGCACTCAAGTATATTCAAGGGCAACACAAGTTACAATCACGACATGCCAAGTGGGTGGAGTATTTACAAGCATTTAATTTCACCATTAAGCACAAATCAGGAAAACTAAACAAGGGGGCTGATGCTTTATCTCGCAAATATGCTTTGGTGAATTCACTACAACCGCGAGTTGTTGGGTTCGAACTACTCCCACAGAATTACCCCTCCGATTCTGATTTTGGAGAACTATTTTCTAGCTGCCAGGCTCATGCTACGGGTGAATATCATCTCTATAACGGCTACCTTTTCAAGAAAAGCCGGTTATGTATTCCCAGGCATAGCATTCGGTTGCTGTTGATCAAAGAAACTCATGAGGGTGGATTAGCAGGGCATTTGGGCGTCGATAAAACTCTTACCATGTTACAGAATCATTTTTATTGGCCCAAGATGGTGCGTGATGTGGAGCATTATGTCCGGCGCTGTTTACCTTGTCACCGAGCCAAAAGTCACTCGTCTCCCCATGGCCTGTACATGCCGTTACCGGTACCTGTTGCACCGTGGGAAGACATTAGCCTTGATTTCATCATTGGTTTACCCAGAACACAGCGCCAGAAAGATTCTATTATGGTAGTGGTAGTGGTCGACCGTTTCTCTAAAATGGCTCATTTCATTGCTTGTCATACCACCTATGACGCTGTCCAGGTCGCTAATCTCTACTTCAAAGAGATAGTTCGACTCCATGGAATTCCACGTTCAATGGTTAGTGACCGGGACGTCAAGTTTCTTAGCCATTTTTGGGTAACTTTATGGAGGAAAATGGGTACTAAGCTCAAATTTAGTACTTCTAGTCACCCCCAAACCGATAGGCAGACGCAGGTAACTAACCGTACTCTCGGGTCCCTACTTAGATCGCTTCTTAATACTAATCTGAAACAGTGGGAGGAATTGCTGCCTCAGGCGGAATTTGCTTATAGTAGAGCTCCCAACAAGACCACCCGTCGTAGCCCTTTCATGGTAGTTTACGGTTTGAATCCGAAGACACCGTTAGACCTTGCCGTCCTTGACACATCATCTAAATTCAATCAGGAAGCCAGTGACCGAGCTGCTGATATTAAGGCTTTGCATCAGCTCGTACATGACAAGATCACCAAGTCAAATGAACTCATTAAGTACCGCCGCGATAAGGGACGCAAGCACATTCTGTTTCAACCGGATGATCTGGTTTGGGTTCACTTTCGAAAGGATCGGTTTCCGGCCAAACGTCGTTCCAAGCTTAGCCCCAGGTCTGACGGTCCGTTTAAAATTCTAACCAAGGTTAACGACAACGCCTACAAAGTAGACCTTTCGGGAACACCTGCAGCAGCGGCTACGTTCAATGTCTCTGATCTTCAACCATACTACGATCCGGACGAACCTATCCCAAGTTTGAGGGCAAACTTTCTTGAAGCTGGGGAGGATGATAGGCAGAACCCTCCTGAGGATCCGATTGATGTACCAGATCCACACCCGCTCCAAGATCCGAGTCAAGTGGGACACGGATGGGTCAGCTTGATTCAGTCAGATCCCACTACTTAATCGCAGTCTTTCACTTCCATGTGTGCTTTCACCTCCATGTGTGCTACATACCAGTCAATTTTAATTCCCAGTCAATTTTAATTTCCCTTTCGTTTCTTTTTGACTTTGTCAAAACAGTTTCTTTTTACTTCCCCTAAATGTAAGCTACGTGGGTGGTTGTATTTTCCCTTTCTCTGGTGTGTAATGCAAAATGGATGAATGAGAGAGCAGTTCTTGATTTTCCGAAAATTCTCTCTTTGTTTTAGAGATTATTTTTTTCCATTGCTATCCTAGTTTTTGGCAGAATTAGGAGGTGATCTTGGAAGCTGATTTGGAATCTCGTGGTGTATCTGTATCGAAATTTTCCAAGTTGGATTTGCCCAGTGAAACCTTTGGGTGGTGAATTCTGTATCTCAGAGAGAACGCTGCCGTTATTTTCTTTTGTTCGGGTTGTCTCGGAACCAATCCATAAGCTGCCGGCCATCATTAAGTACATTGCAGAGTAACATATCAGTCTCAATTGTTCCATCTTTAAAATATTTTAATGTTTGTCCATTTTCATATTTTGTATGTATTAGTACTTAATCCAGAGTAGTCAGTTGATTCTTGGTCATTACTCTTTAATTACCATATTCAATCAATGCCGATAGTATTCTTTTGGCAGCCCACAAAAGATTCTAAGAGGAAATTGATTAAAGTCATGGCAATTCTTTTTGGTTTTTGTGATTACTAGTTTCTTTTTGAAGTATATAATTTCTATATACGACAAATTGAATTCACACACTTCTCATCTTTGGTGAGGCTTGAACCCTTGACCTCTAAGAAAGTTCCGTTACTAGGTACACCACCATATTCAAATAATGCCGTGGCTCTTATAAGTAGTGAATATGACAAAAATATTGGTCGAGAAAAATATAAAATGACTAATTTTGTTAGGTAACTCCATATGTTCCATATAATTTGCAATGTTGGACTAGGTAGTACATACTGTAATATTAGTGTGTTAGTATCATCCCAATAAACTTAGTAATTTGCCTATATAAAATAATAATACATTCAACCTCATTGGTCTCGAAGTATTAAAAAAATAAAATAAAGACATTAGGAGAATATGAAATTTTATATTGTTGTGATGATTTTACAATACAATATATATATATATATATATATATATAGAGGGAGGTTCAAGGGAAAACCTCAAAAAAACGGAAAACTGAAGAACACTCTAGGAGCCTGTTGTGAACTAAGGAAAACTGAACAAAACCAATACGCTGGAAGGAATTGTTGTTTATTAAAATAGGCTAAAAGTGAACAGAACTCTGCAATGGCTGATTGGTTAACCATTAACAGGCAAAGATAGCTATGGCAGTTCGAGAGGCCATTTCTCTCCAAGAGATTACAATATAAATTTCTGCATGCCCCACTAATACTCACCACCCACCACCCACCAGCTATATACTAGCTTTATTGAATAAAAACCCCAAAAAGCCCCTTAACAAACTTACTCCTTGTAACCGTCTCACTCACAGCTCTTTCTTCCAATTGAAGTGGTCCCCAACTCATTCACTTGTAGTGGTCCCCCACGCTTTCTCCTCCTACTATACGTAAACCGAATTGGCACATGTCTAACATTACCCGCTCCCCAAAGAGCCACCTTGTCCTCAAGGTGAAAAACAGGAAACAACTGACACACAGTTGTGAAGTCTTCCCACGTAGCTTCGGATTCTGGCAAGTCCTTCCATTTCAATAGGACTTCAAGGTGTTGTCCGTTCCCCGTGTCAACCGAACGAACATCCAACAAACCTTCGGGTGTGACTTCTAATTCTAGATCCTCCGACAACTGGGGAGGCAAGGAAGCTGACACGTTTCGTCCCCCCACGGCTTTCTTCAGCTGTGAAACGTGAAAAACGGGGTGGATGCGAGCCGTGTCAGGAAACTGCAGCTTATAGGCTACCTTGCCGATCCGCTCGAGTATTCGAAAAGGCCCATAATACCGGGATGCTAGCTTCTGGAAGGGTCTCTTGGCCATGGATTTCTGTCTATACGGCTGGAGCTTAAGATACACCATTTCCCCCACTAGGAATTCCACATCCCGTCGGGATTTATCTGCTATCTGTTTCATCACCTGCTGAGCTCGAAGCAGATGAGCACGTAATTCGTCGAGTACAGCGTCTCTGTCCAACAGCTGCTCTTCGAGAGACGGCACCCCGGTGTTTCCCGGTATAGTACGCACAAGCTTGGGGGGGTCTCGACCATACAATGCTTTGAAAGGAGTGCATCTGGATGAGGAATGATAAGACGTGTTGTGCCAGAACTCGGCCCATGGTAAGTAGCTCGCCCATTTTCGAGGGTTTCCATTAATGAAACACCGTAAATAGGTTTCGACCGTTTTATTAACAATCTCTGACTGCCCGTCCGTCTGCGGGTGGTACGCCGTACTCCGCAGCAGTGTGGTTCCTTGAAGTCGGAACAACTCCTTCCAAAAAAAGCTCAAAAAAATCTTGTCTCGGTCCGAGACAATGGTGGCCGGAAACCCGTGAAGTCGAACAATTTCCTTAATGAATATCGCTGCCACCGCGGAAGCCGTAAATGGGTATTTTAACGTCAAGAAATGGGCGTACTTAGTTAGCCGGTCTACCACCACTAATATGGTGTCAAATCCGTTTGATCGAGGCAAGCCTTCGATGAAATCCATGGTAATGTCTTCCCATACTAAGGAGGGTATCGGCAGTGGCTGAAGAAGTCCCGCTGGATGGGTTGTAAGGGCTTTTTGCTGTTGACACGTAGCACAAGCCTGGACGTACTTCTGCACCCGGCGTCGCATACCAACCCAAAACCATTCCGATGCTAGTCGTTGGTACGTTTTTAACTCTCCCGAATGTCCCCCCACCGCAGAATCATGGTATTCGTGTAAGAGCTTGGGAATGAACTTGGAATTATGCGGGATTACTATCCTGCCTTTATATAACAATCGTCCCTGTTCGTATGAATAACCCACATGCGATTTCCCTTCCTCCACAATTTCCCGAATCGTCCGAGTGATAAATGTATCGGCCTTTATTTTTTCTAGCAATGCTGCTGTATCCACCGACCAGGAAGAAATGATAGCCCCAAATTCAGTTTCTGACACAAATTCCCGTGAGAGAGCATCCTCAACTATATTGGTTGCCCCCGGTTTGTATTGTATTTCGAAGTCAAACCCCGAGAGTTTACTCATCCATTTTTGGTAATCCAAACCCACTTCTTTCTGCTCCATCAGGTACTTCAGACTCCTTTGATCTGTCCGAATAACAAAATGCCGACCAAGCAAATAATGTCGCCATTTTAACACCGCCAACACAATGGCCATTAACTCCTTTTCATATATCGATTTGAGTCTGTTACGGGTCCCCAACACTTGACTGAAATAAGCAATGGGATGGCGGTTTTGAAGGAGTACCGCCCCAATCCCGAATCCCGAAGCATCAGCCTCCACCACGAAAACTTGAGTGAAATCCGGCATTGCAAGCACCGGGGCGTTGGTCAAAGCGGTCTTTAATTGTTGAAAAGCCTCGGTCGCCGCCGTCGACCATCCAAAACTGTCCTTTAATTGATCAGTCAATGGTGACGCCAAACGAGCATAGGCCGGAACAAACCTTCTATAATACACGGACAGCCCTAAGAAACCCCGTAACTCACGTAAATTCTTTGGTATCGGCCAATCCTTAACAGCTTTAACCTTGTCCGGATCAACGGACACTCCCTTCTCTGCAATCACGTGCCCCAAGTAAGCAACTTCACTTTTCCCAAACTCGCACTTGTTGGGGTTGGCATAAAACTGGTGCTGTTCCAACTTCTCGAGGACCAAGGTGAGATGCCCCACATGTTGTTGTTGGTCCCGACTGTATATTAAAATGTCATCAAAAAATACTAACACAAATTTCCGAAGATAAGGTCGGAAAATGTCGTTCATAATGGATTGGAACGTGGCAGGGGCATTCGTCAAACCAAACGGCATGACGAGAAATTCATAGTGCCCTTCGTGTGTGCGGAAGGATGTTTTAATTACATCTTCGTCCTTTACACGAATTTGGTGATAACCGGATTTTAAATCCAACTTGGAAAATACCCGGGATCCGTGTAGTTCATCAAGTAACTCGTCAATAACGGGAATGGGGTATTTATCGGGCACCGTCGCCTTATTTAAGGCTCTATAGTCAACACAAAAACGCCATGATCCATCTTTTTTTTAACTAACAGCACCGGACTGGAGAAAGGGCTGTTCGAGGCTCGTATGATTCCGGCTTGCAACATATCTTGGACCAACCGCTCAATCTCCGTCTTTTGAGCGTGCGGGTACCGATATGGTCTGACCGATACCGGTCCTACCCCGTCCTTCAAGATGATAGCATGATCACGGTCCCTCCTCGGAGGTAGTTCATTTGGCCACGTAAACACCCCCCCGTAACCCTGTATTGCCTCTTTCAAAAATTCTGGAACAGTGGGAGGCGTCTGTGATGGCGACTCGGTTTCCACTTGGGATAATTGTACCACAAAACCTCTCTTCTCTTGTACTATAGTACGCAACATGTTTTTCAACGTCACCTTGGATCTATCTAAAGAGGGATCGCCTTTTAAAGTAGCCGGTACTCCATTAATTTGGAATTTCATGAGTTGGGTCTTCCAGTTAGTTGTAACCGAGCCTAATTTCTCCAACCACTGCACCCCAAGTATCAAATCTGAGTTCCCCAATTTCAGGGGCAAAAAATCCTCGATAATTTCCAGCCCTTGCAATTGTAGCCTTAAGCCATGGCACTCCCCGTATCCTTTAACGGACTCCCCTGTCCCTAAAGACACTCAAAAATCCCCGGTGTTACTGACGGTGACACCCAATTTTTGTATTATAGCCAAGGAGATAAAATTATGGGTGGCTCCAGGATCGATCATTACAATCACCTCGGTTCCCAACAACTCACCTTTCAATTTCAAGGTCTTAGGGTTAGTAATTCCCAACACCGAGTTCAGACATATTTCGGTTGCTGGGTTCGCCCTGTCTTCTTCTACTTCAGGCCCCTCCTCATCTTCCAATTCGTCTTCCTCAGACGTCAACAAAACACTCAGTTCACGTCGTCGAAACCGATGACCTACATTCCACTTTTCGTCGCATATAAAACATAGACCCCGTTCACGTTTCAATTGCAACTCCTTCTCGCTTAGCCTTCGCACCTCGTTTCCTGTTTTGTTCGTCAAACCGTTTCCGGTAGTCGTTTGCCCTCCTGGAACCCCTCGCTGGTTAGTTGTTACTGCTGGAGAAGGATTTGACCGATTAGCGGTCGGTATTGCTTGAAACGGAGACAATTTCGGCGAGTAAATTCCACCCGAACTGGTAATTGTTGCCGAACGAGGATCAGATCGGCGTCCTGCAAGAGAACGTTGTTTCTCTTCCACCCTTAGGGCCAAGTCCATCGCATGTTCTAAATTAAGAGGCCCAAGCACTCTTACCTCAGCTCGTATCTCAGACTTCAGCCCATTAACAAATTGGCCCAAAGCGATCTCCTCTGGTACATTCGATAGGGGTGCGGCTAGTTCGATAAAACTCCTTTGGTACTCCATCACCGAACCAATCTGAGTTAACGCCAGCCACTGCTCATGTAGCGATCCAAAATTTGAAGGTCGAAATTGTCGAAGGATCATCGCCTTCATCTCTTCCCAGCACTTGATTGGCCGACGCCGGTGTTCCCACTGATACCAGAGGAGGGCATCCCCTTCTAGGGCTACCACCGTTGCCTCCAATTTATCAGTTTCATTTAATTTGTAAAAGAGGAAGTACCTTTCAGCACGAATTATCCAGCCATCTGGGTTGCTCCCATCGAACAACGGCATATCCAACTTGCGAAATCTCCAATTAGCATTCATTCCTCCACCCATGTTATTATTGAGAATTGATCCCCCTGCCTGATTGATATTGAGATTCGATCCTCCGCCCAGTTTATTATCGTTATTAGATCCTCCTCCCATTTTATTGTTGAGAGCTCCTCCACTTGTTCCCGTCTCATTCTCCACCTTGCCTGACCCCTTTGGTGATCCAAACATATGAGATCCAGCAAACGAAAATTTAGGATTGGAAATCGATGTTCTGAACTCCTGTCGTAGTGATGAATTTTCTGCCGCTAACTCCTGGAGACGTTGGGTGATCAATGCCATATGTTTCTCCATTTGCTTCTCCATCTGATCACCGATTTGTTGTTGGATAGCTTGTTGTATCTCCTGAATCGATGTTTTCACTGCCGCCACATCTTCTTCTACAGATTCTACCCTCTGAGCAACCTGATCTCCTCTAGGGGGTGCCATCTTCAGGAATCGATGCTCTGATACCAATTTGTTGTGAACTAAGGAAAACTGAACAAAACCAATACGCGGGAAGGAATTGTTGTTTATTAAAATAGGCTAAAAGTGAACAGAAAGGAACTCTGCAATGGCTGATTGGTTAACCATTAACGGGCAAAGATAGCTATGGCAGTTCGAGAGGCCATTTCTCTCCAAGAGATTACAATATAAATTTCTGCATGCCCCACTAATACTCACCACCCACCAGCTATATACTAGCTTTATTGAATAAAAACCCCCAAAAGCCCCTTAACAAACTTACTCCTTGTAACCGTGTCACTCACAGCTCTTTCCTCCAATTGAAGTGGTCCCCAACTCATTCACTTGTAGTGGTCCCCCACGCTTTCTCCTCCTACTATACGTAAACCGAATTGGCACATGTCTAACAGAGCCCTTCATTTGGACGGTATGCACTTGTGCATACAGGTAAATAGTTGACTTTTTGGTTTTATGCACAAATGCATTATGCATTTGTGCATATATGCACAAATGCATGTTACAAATAACCTGTATGCACAAGTGCATACTGTCCGGATGAAGGGCTCCTAGAGTGTTCTTCAGTTTTCCGTTTTTTAAGGTTTTCCCTTGAACCTGACCCTATATATATATATATATATATATATATATATATATGAAGGGCTACTCTACAAATAAGGAAAATATCTATTCTAATGATAAGAATTGTTCTAAAGACAATTCCCTTTTTGAGTCTATCTCTCTATTGGAGTCTATCTATAACAACTTAACACTTTCCTTATCTTCGAATCTGTCTACACTCCCCCTCAAGCTGGATGGTATATATTATACAATCTTAGCTTGTCTTTCAGCTTATCAATGGAAGGCAAATTCAGTGCCTTAGTGAGGATATCAGCTACCTGTTGAGTAGTGGAAATGTGGGAGATCTTCAGAATTATCTTTTCGATCTTCTCATTAATGAAATGTCTTGTCAACTTCCACATGTTTAGTCCTGTCATGATAAATAGGATTATGTGTCATTGAAATAGCAGCTTTATTGTCATACCAAATATGCATCGATTGTGTTACAGAGATTTTTAGCTCCCTTAACAATTTACTTAGCTAAATAGCTTCACATATACCTAGAGCCGTAGCCTTAATTCGGCTTCAACAGTACTTGAAACCATTCCTTGTTTCTTGTTTCGCCAAGTAACAAGGTTTCCAAACACATATGAACAATACCCTGAGGTAGATCGCCAATCACTTAGAGAGCTTGCCCAATTTGCATCTGTAAAGACCCCAATTCTTTGATCTTCCTGTTTTTTAAATATCATTCCATGGCCTGGAGACTGGAGTACCTTTCAGGTACGTAGTATTCGGTAGACTGCATCAAGGTGGCACTGTGATGGTGAGTGCATGAATTGGCTCACGTAGTTAACTGCAAACGTGATGTTGGGCTTTGTATGTTCTAGGTAAAACAGTCGAACAACGAGGCGCTGAAATCCCCCGCTGTCGACTGGAACCATAGAAGTAGCACTTGGTTTGAGGTTAGTTGTCGATAGGAGTAGATTGTTGGTCGAGAGCCTAACATCCCAATCTCTTTTAGCAAATCCAAGGTATACTTTTTTGTGAAAAGCTAATCGTAGATTTAGAGCCTGCAATGTTCATACCTAAAAAATGCCGTAGTGTGCCAAGATCTTTCATCTCAAAAGATTTTGCTAGATGAGCTTTAATTTTGGTGATGTCGACGAGATGATTCTCTGTAATGATGATATCATCCACATAAACAATCAAAATAGCTATCTTACCATGGTCATGAAGACAGAAGAGAGTATGATCGAAATAGGTTTGGAGATATCCAAAATGTTTAACCGTGGAAGTGAAGCAAGCGAGCCATGCCTTAGGTGACTGTTTCAAGCCATAAATTGCTTGCTTAAGACGAGACACTTTATTGGGGCTGTCGGGCCGTAGGCATGGCAACGGGGCGGGAAAGGGGATTAGCATCCCATCCCTGGTCTCTTTTCTAGTCAAACCCGGTAAAACCCGGGTAAAACCCCCGTTCCCCGGTCTTGACCCGGTCCCCGACCCGGTTTCTACCTTTTTTTCTACTTTATTTCGAAGCTTTTTTGTGGTAGAAATAATAAAGTATGTTAAGTGGAAGAAACCAAGTAAACCGAGATTCATACATCAAAATTAATAATGTGGACTTTGAATGCTTTCAAGTTCAAATTAATGTGGACTATCATATTTTATATATATGTGCATGCTTTCAAACTAAAATGAAGAAGCAACAACAACAATATGTGAAGTGAAGAAACCAAGCTGGAAATTGAAGTTTGGAGTTATAGATTTTGGACTGAATACTAAGAGAATAAACCTTAAATAGGAAAAATAATTTATATTAATAAATTAATTATTTAATATATAACGGGTAGGGTGAACCGGGTTCCCTACCGGGTCGGGGTAAATCACCATCCCTAATTCCATGTAGCCTTCCTCATTGAGCTTGCCATTAAGGAATGCATTCTTCACGTCAAGCTGATAGAGAGACCAATCATAATTGGCAGAGGGACAATAGAACACGAATGGTATTAATTTTCGCCACAGGAGCAAAAGTTTCCTGATAGTCGATCTCATATGTTTGTGTGTAGCCTTTTGCCACTAACTGTGCTTTGTACAGCTCAATAGACCCATCACTCTTGTATTTGACTCTGAATACCCAGCGAGCGACAACTCACAAGTGTCTTATCTCGTGGCTTGTCAACCACGACCCAAGAGTGATTTTTCTCTAAGGGATTGCAACTCATCGAACACGGCATCCCTCCACTTGTGGTCTTGCAAGGCCTCTTGAATGTTCTTCTGTTCCTCAATTAGAGACATATTTGACACAAGAGCTCGCATAGATGTAGTGAGGTTTGTGTGACCAACAAAATCAGAAATAGGATGCTGTGTACAAGAGCGTGTACCTTTTCGGGTTGCAATCAGTTGATCAAGATCAGATGAAGAGGGCAACCATTGGTGTGCAACAGACTTCAGCTTGACCTGTTTTCTTCAGCTGTATGTGATCGGATAGGTTTCGGGTAGTAGCGAAGACTGAGGTAGAACTGTTTATGGTAAAGTAGGTGATGGACAGATGGAGAGGGCGGACTGGTACCTTGTGTGTTTGTAACTGTTTGGGTAGAAGAATGATTTTCTTTTTGAGGCTGGTTTCGGTTGGAAGAGAAGGATGGAACGAGTCAAGTGGAGCGGGTGGCGGATCTGAACCCCAAAACTGTTCCCCAACCTGGAGTGGAGAGTCAACTGGTGGTTGCTGTTCCGGATGGGAAGAGGAAAATAGTAAAACTGATTCTCATGGAATGTGACATCATGAGAAACATAGTATTTATTTTCCGAGGGACAATAACACCTATACCCCTTTTGGAAGGAAGAATACCCTACAAAGACACATTTGATACTTCTAGGATCAATTGGGTCGGTGTGGATGGTGGTTGTGCACAAATGTCGAACCCAAAAACTCTTAAATCAAGATTGGTCGAGATAGTATAGGTTGGAAAAGATTTCTTGAGAACTGAAAAAGGGGGTCTGGTAGTTTAGTATTCGAGATGGTAGCCAGTTGATGACTTTGGAATAGCAAGGACTGGGCTGCCTTTAACAAGTGACGGTTTTTTCGCTCGGAAACCCCATTTGTTGTGGTGTGTTGACACACGAACTTTGGTGTATGATACCTTGTTTGGTAGTAAAGGGAGGCATGGTAGTCTGGTAGAATTGAAATACTTCATGCCATTGTCAGCGCGAAGGATTTTTATTTTAGAGTCGTATTGTGTAAGGATCATATCATAGAATTTTTCAAACACACCAACTTCAGTTTTTTCTTTTAACAGATAAATCCAACACACACGAGAATGGTCATCGATAAAAGAAAGAAACCACATTTTCTTTGAATGAGATGGAATTTTAGATGGACTCCGCACGTCACTACGAATATGCGAAAAGGGACTTGATGCACTATATTTATGAATAGGAAAAGGAATTCTAGTATGCTTTGATTTTTGCCAAACCTCGCAAGAAAAAAACATCTGAATTACTAAACAACGATGGAAACAATTTTCTTAAATTGGAAAAACTAGGATGACCAAGTCTTTGATGAAGGAGATCAATTTTTTGGTGACGCTTTAGGGTAGTAGCTCCGTGTACAAGGAAGTTGAAAGTAGGTTCATGTGGAAGAAAATAGTACAATCCGGCAGTCTGTTTAGCACAACCAACCGTCTTCCTCGCTACCTGATCCTGAAAAAGACACATGGTTTTGGAAAAAATAGCCATGCATTTAGATTGACCAGTAATTCGTCGAAAAGAAATAAGATTGTACGATAGATTACGTACAAATAGGACATCATGAAGAACTAAGTAAGGTGAAAGCTTGACAGTACCGATTCCTTCAAAAGGTGATGATGAACCGTTGGCTAGGGTAATTGAACCGTTGGCTAGGGTAATTGATTATGTGAGCATGGTGCTAAAGATTCGAAAATAAATTTGTTACTAGTCATATGTTCTGACGCATCGGAAACCACAATCCACAATCATTTGTTACTAGTCATATGCTCTCTAAGCTAGGCTTTAGAGAAAATTGCATCCATTGAGGAGGATGGTCCAGTATTTTGAGTTTGCAGAGGCACCTTTGTTTTTTGTCGTGCGTTGACTTTGAGGAACCCAATCAGTGGGTTTTCCATGGAGTTTCGAGTGGGTGTTTTTTGTGTGATGAGGCCGCTGGCAATGATCGCACCAGAGAGAAGGCTTTCGAGGTCCTCGGTTATGTGCAACCATGGCAGAATTTTCCGCCCCGATTTGGCCTTCAGAAATAGTCAGACTCATCATTGTCTTCCATCGATGTTCTTCCCGACGAACTTCAGCAAATGTGACATCAATTACTCGTAGAGGTTTCATGCTGAGGATGCGTCCACGGACATCATCGAGCTTCGATCAAGACCGGCTAGAAGTCATAAGTCCTCTCCTTGGTAACCATCTTTTTGTATAGATCAGCGTCGGTTGGATCTTTCTATTCGGGATGGAAAAAAAGATCTAGTTCCTGCCAAATATTTGTTATTGTATTGAAATAGGTTGTAACATTACCAAATTCTTGTTTTAGATTTCGTGCCCTAGTTCTTAGTTCAAACATCTGTGAAGAGTCTTTGAGATCTGAGTAGGCTAAGGCTACCGCATCCCATGGATTTGGCAGTAGGGTAAAGCGCAGATAGATTTCTGCGATACCGTCTTGCATAGAGTTGATGAGCCATGGAGTTCTGGATATCCCATTCGGCTGGATATCCCATTCGGCAAAGCTGGGATTTGTAGACAACGGTTTTTTAATGGATCCATCAAGGTATCCGTACTTGCCTTTACCACTAACAACAAGTTGAATAGATCGAAACCATTGGAAGTAATTCGATCCAGAAAGCTTAAAGCTTGTGATTTGAAGAGAGAGACTGTTTTCAAGATTAGCAGCAGTAGGGTTATGGGTCGACTTTTCCGGGCTGGAAGGTTTTTCAGAATCGGACACCATGATATTTCCCGGCTAAAGTCTCTAGAGCTCTGATACCATAAAGACTTTAGGAGAATATGAAATTGTATATTGCTGTGATGATTTTACAATACAAGAGAGAGATGTATATATATACAAAGGGCTACTCTACAGATTTAAGGAAAATATCTATTCTAATGATCAGAGTTATTCTAAAGATACCTACCTTTTTGAGTCTATCTCTCTATTGGAGTCTATCTATAACAACTTAACACTTTCCATATCTTCGAATCTATCTACAGAAAATTATCTCTTTTAATCATTTAATTTTAGCGAGTTCTCCAAATTTGGAGATTTTTATATTCTCTCCTCAATTTTCTTCATTTTAAAGAATCTATTGGAGCAAAAAGGTAGCCTAAAATCTCTATTTTCTCCATTTTAGAGAATCTGTTGGAGATGCTCTAAGGAGTAGACCAAAATTGACACCATCCATATTTTAAATTGATGTCAATGGGCAAATAGGTGTCTTTAGCCTGAAATCATTCCATGAAATGGAACATTGCGTTCATATGAGACATTCCGAAGTAGATATTGCAATTTTTCTTCAACAAAGAGATTATAATGCATTACTGAAGTGTATATTGTTGTCTCCATTAAAGAAAAAAACCTGGCAACATTGAAACTACAAGTAGGGTTTCAAACAGAAAGGGGAAATATTCCTGCTTGCCTACTTTGCAAAGAGTAAAAAATATATTCAAATAAAGAATGAAAGAAAACACTGGCCAAGAGAAGATATCAAGAGTAATAGTGCACCTTTCATGGACGCTAAACTTAACCATTGCCATTTTTTTTGTTGCCGAAGACGTGTTTGGTAGATATCTCAGCGTGGTTGTAGATATCTTTCTTGACAGAGCCCCTATGTTAAAGTTGGACTTATTTGACAATGTGCTAACTTGGGGAAAAGTGTTAGATACATATAGGTGGATAATAGTGAATTGTTGTGGGAGAGAGATGCATTGAGGAAGGTTGGTATTTGTAGCAGAAGATTAATGAAGGCAAGTTCTGGGTGGAGATTCCATGGTTTATAACCTATTCATACAAATATTATTTGCAAACCCTTTATGTTAACTATTAGCAATATTTTTGTGTTCTATATTAATCAGCGTTACTTTCATTATGGAGTTTGTCTAGTGAATTCTTTACTCCATTGATTCACAATTTGTTTTCGCATTCCAGGTTTCTCGTTTTTCAAGGAAAAATGTTTGTTTCGTCATGTTTGTAGATGATGTTACTTTACAAACTCTTTCTTCAGAAGGACATATGCCAGACAAAACGGGTTATATTGGTATATGGAGAATTGTCGTCGTAAAGAATCTTCCGTACACTGACATGCGCAGAGTAGGGAAAATACCAAAACTTTTGGCACACCGCCTTTTTCGTAATGCAAGGTATATATATCGATTATTTAAGTGTTCATACTTATTTGTCCATATTCTACTTATAAAGGTTATTATAGCGTGTGCTATGTATAATTTGTTGTCATTTTTTACGAGTGTTTGCTATACAAACCGTTTATTTTCTCTATGGCAATCCCTCCACATCCATCTAGAAGCCGATAACAGATTAACAGAATAATGAAGTACTATTGGCACATTTTCTTTCTAATAAGTAGCTAAAACATGTGAAGCACTTAAAAGTATGCAGTTTAAAACGATTGTTTACTTGGGACAATTAAAGAAATTGCAAGGTTGTTTTGCTTTTAAGTTTTAACCACCTACTGCCATGTGTTTTAATGTAAATGTTGAGAGGAAGTCACTTATTTTAAAGCATGCTGTAACTTGTATGGAATCATTAATGTTGTATGCACATTTGTGAAACATTCATTAACTTCTGTTTGCATGCATATAAGGTTATTCTGAAACCTTAAAATGCAGATGGTAGTTTGAGGAGATCATTAGAAGTACCTAATACTGGGATAAAAAGATCACATATAGGATATTTTATTTCGAATAAATAACTGTATATTCTTGGGCTGATATTTTACTCATGTTTTTTCCTTGGCGCCTTATGGAAGAAATTAATAGTTGTACACAATCCTCCTATAGGTTGGCTGAGTGGGCCCAACATGGGTGTGAAACCTCTTTCACAAGCACAATTCATTCTGTGTTAATTGGTCCAAATTTTTTATTGGATATGACAGAGGGAAATGTTCAATACTAGTATTTTAGGAGAATATGCAGCGGGCTTGTATTGGATAATTGATCCCATGTTTAATATGTAATATATTATATACACATATGTATATACATATAGGGAAGGGTTCAAACGAGAACACCTCTTGTTTACGCAAATTCGACGACACTTGTAAGCCCATTATTATGTTTTAAGTTAGTTTTAGAAGAATTGAAGGAGAGGTAAAATATTAAATAAATATTTAGCCTTTTTAAGAGATATCAGGTGTAAAAACGAAAAAGAAAAAAACTGCAAATCACATAATCACCAGACAGAGCTGATGATTATGGATGTGATCATCACTGGTTTTCAATTTATAAACATCATTATCACAACCAAATCACATCATTATCACAATATTATCATAGCAAAATCACATCATATGAAGTCTTTGATTTATCAAAGCATTATCACATTATTATCATAGCAAAATCACATCATTATCACAACATTATCACATCATTGTCGACAAAGGAGGCATCGGCATGAGAAGTCTTCGATGATACCTAGCAACTTTTATGGGATAAAGACAAATCTAAGATAACAGAAAATTGTTGATAAATACTAATTTATTTTCATTTATTCTAATTTCTATTACGAGTTAATTAATTTGGAGGCTCAAAAGTGTTCTTGCATTTTCGTAAAAACAGTGGAATTTGAGAGTTACCTTTAGATGAGTATTGTTTGTGGAAGAGGTCTCTTGGTACAGCATGTAGAGCTAGAGTTGTCATACAAAGCAGCTTGTATTTTGGACATCTTTCTTTGAATGCTACTTTTCCATTTATACACACACATATCTTGTATTAACGAACAGCTGCAATTGCGAAGCAGGATTAACTACTTTTATGTTATGTGTGTGGGTGTGGTTCAAATAAATCTACAACACAACACCATGGTATTTACCTAAAATCTCCGTGATTAGAAAGCTTTTTGGCTATCCGATGAAGTTTAGATACATCTTTTAGATGAGAATTTCTATCTAAATAAAATAAAGTCATCAAGAACAACTGTCACAGTTAAGAAATAAGGTGATAGAAATCGGGTGTCAATTGGGACGTGAGAGTTGTGAACGAGCCGTACGAGTGGGTTGTGAAGGCAGTTGTCTTTAGGCCGGAGCTTAGGAACTGGCAATCATTGGTTAGAGCCGATGCCCTAATTTGATAGAGAGTCATTATGCACTACATTTTAGTTGAACAATAAGTGGAATGCTCATCAAGCGAAAACAAACACACCAACCCTCCTTAGTTTCTTGTGGTAGTTCTGCTGGTCTTTAATGCCATCTCTTAGATATGTATTAAACCTTTCAGGTACTCCATTTGGTTGGATAGCAAGCTGCGGCTACAACTGGACCCTTTACTAGTTTTGGAATACTTCTTGTGGCGAAAGGGCCACGAATATGCAATTTCGAATCACTATGATCGCCATTGTGTCTGGGAGGAAGTTGCTCAAAATAAGAAGCTCAACAAATACAATCATACCATCATAGATGAACAGTTTGCATTTTACCAAGCTGATGGATTGACAAGATTCAATCCCATGGATTCTCAAAAGCTCCTCCCAAGCAGTATGGTTTTTTTCGTTTTTATTTTATTTTAATATTCACTGTAAATATTGCAGTACCTTTTCATCTTTGGTTTAATATATCTCCTTATACCTGTTCACTTTTTAGTTTGATTTATATATCTTGTTGCATTTTCAGATGTACCAGAAGGTTCTTTTATTGTAAGGGCACACACGCCTATGTCAAACTTGTTCTCGTGCCTCTGGTTTAACGAGGTTGAGAGGTTCACACCCCGTGATCAGTTAAGCTTTGCATATACATACCAGAAACTAAGAAGGATGAACCCCGCCAAACCCTTTTACTTTAGCATGTTCAAGGTTAGATATGCTTCATACTTCCTGATTGAACTATTCCCATGCATATTTATTGGTTTTTTTCTGTTACTCCCTAATCCATATTTTAAACCCTAAATCTTTACATGGCATCAGAGCCTATTTTAAAGTAACATAATGGATAAACCGACTGAATACCAATATAATTTATAAAAAACTAATTTACCATTTTGACATATATAAATTGGACAGGACTGTGAAAGGCGAAAGATAGCAAAGTTGTTTCGGCACAGGTCAGAGGAGAGGAGATATACGGTTGGACAAGAGACGGAGTGAGTTTTGTCTCAGATTTTTCTTGTTGCTATACATGGAACATTGTTTTTGGGTGGTGCCGCAATAAAAAAGATGCGTATTTGCTGGTAAGAAGACCATCGCTTTTTGTACATTTTCCATCTGAAGGATCAACAGACATGAATCCAGCTAAAGATAAAAGAAGAGATTCAAATTCCTATTTCATATTCTGTTCACTGCTCTTGATGCTGATAGTGGTTAACCCAAGTGCCAAACCAGTATTGTAATTCTTGGATATTTTTGATGTTTTTCTGTGGTTTTATGGATTAGTAGTAGATAGTTGGATGTTTTGTGACAACATCCAGATTTTGAACTCATTTTGGTATGGTCTACGATTGATGATAGTGAATTTTAGGTTACCGACTGTTTTTGTATCGTTTCTTACATGTTGCATTACATAAAAAACACTTCCGATATTTGTTTGATCCAAGGGATTGAGGGTATGCCCTAATGGGTTGGGTTCCGGTGAGAAGTTGATGGTGAGAAGTTGATGTTAATGTGAGAAACGTGAGAAGTGGTTATCAACCGTTGAATGAGTAATGGATGCACGTTAGGATGAGATGCACCAAGATGCACCCGATCAATTCATTTCTAAGCGCTATTCATGGGAGGGCATTTGATTAAAAGTGATGAACGGTTCAGATCTACTTCTCATGCTTCTCACGTTATCCTCAAAAAACTTCTCACACGATCCTTCGCCTGCCCTTGATAGCCTTTTGTGATTATAGGATTGTTTCTTGGGGTATCAAGGGTTTCATGCCAAGTCTAATGACCAAATTTGTGGATGTGGTTATGCTCGTAGATATGGCAAAAATCAGACCTAACCCGTCCTAACCAGTTCTTTCAACAAACGGTCCTAGTTGTATTCGGTTCCAGTCCTTGTCAATCCCACTCGAAAAAGATCATAACAAGTTATAATCACTTCCATCTGTCCTTTTTGTAATTGGGCACAAATGTCTTGTAACCTAATCGGCCCCGGTTTCAAACATTGGCCCATATAGACACCTCTATCATATAAAGCTAATGTTTATGTTGATATGAATCTTAAACAATTGTTGATACTTTTGTTGATTTGAAATGGTTGTGTGAAAGATATTCCCTACGTATAAGGGTTATTGGTAAGAGTAGTCAGACAATTTGTGAAACGTAAGCAAGATGGTTTGCACTTTTGAGCAATTTGGCATGTAGAAGTCCAAATCAGTTGACTATGGGGCAAAGATGTAGAACTCAATTAATTAGATTAGATGATTGACAACAAAGGATGAACACTTAGATTACTTGAGTTGTAGAAGGTTTTTAACTGGCGGAGCAATTGGAGGACTGAAGTAATGAAAGCACAAAAGATTTACCAAATACCTGAAGCTGATCTTTTGATAGTTTGTTACTAAGAGTTGATCTAAGAAAGATTAGCAAGGGAGACATAAAATGATATATCCGGCTAAGCAGAAGAAGATGTTAATTGAAGACCAACCAATATGAAGATTTGGTCGATAGATAGCTTATGAAGGATCAAGTCTAGAGTTTAGCTCATGCAAATATAAAGTTGATTTGTATGTCAATCAACAAATTCAAAATCAACTAAAGACTTCATCATTATAGATTTTGAGTATGAAACTAAGACAACAACTAAAGTCCAAGAGCATAGACAACGTATTTCATTCTCTATAAACCAAAAAAGGACAAGTGATACAAATGGGCCCATAGAAGTTTCAAGTCTAGGATATATTGGCAACCAAATAGTACATAAGAGCATGCTTGCTTTATGAAGCAACATTAAATGTATCTCACAAACATTCAATCGCATTAAATGCTATTTTGGCACACAAGACATAGGCTAAGTCTATGACAAATGCTATTTTGAAAAGATTTACTCGCCATTCTCCATCTGATAAAGAATTGTCTTTTGCTCCACTACTTTCTTAATATGTATATATAGAAGAGGAATTCAAGAGAGAGAACCGTAGAACACAACCCAACAGTTAAGCCTTTCAAGCTTATTCTTGCTCATGTGTTTCAAGAGTTATTCTCAATTCATTGTACAATGTTATACACATAGAGTGACCGAGAGTCCCTTTGTAATATGTTTTATACTTTAAGGGTTGTTCTGGTTTACACATCAATCTATAATCCGTCTATTATTAAATTTAAATTTAAATATATATATATATATATATATATATAAAGAAACTATTTTAAAGTTTGAAAAAATTTGTATGACAGTTGGTATAAGAGAAGTTTGTTTCAATCCATAAACAAAATCTTGCTATGACTTCCACGATCTATTCTCAAGATCATGCTATGAGTTCTAATGATGATAACTTGATCGTGGGTTTTGAGATCTTCCTGCATGTTGTTGCTAAAATATAGGACGCTCTTGGTTATGTAACAGCTAGTGAGTTCAAACAAGAACTATTCCTAGAAAAGTTTGGTTATTGCTTTCACCTCTAGTTATAGTTGCTTGAAAATGTACCAGGTTTGTTATGGATGTAATTCACAAATTCAAAGTTATGACTACGTTGATTAAAGGTGTGACCTCCATCACAATACACACATTGCACATATTCTACTTCAAAGATAGTTGTTGCAACAACAGACTTCTCAATGGGGGTAACTTACATATTCTTAATTATGTTGGCCATTGCTGAGAGCTGAGTTGTTAAGGCAATTTGAAAGGCATCAAAAGCGCTTTTCATCAATTTCTCTGTAGGCTTAGGCAATGATTTCTTTTTCTTGGGCTCTTCTGTCAGTATTGCTTTGCCCTTGTCTTTGGCTTTTGGAGGTGCAGAACCTGTTGCTTCTGTAGGTTTGGTTGTTGGTGCTTCTGTTGAAATGATGGGGGTTGCCTCTGTAGGTTTTGACACTTGTGTTTGAGAGGACTTTTGTGGCGTTGGTTCTGTTGGCTTGATTTGCTCTGTAACCTCTGTTGGAGGTTCTTTGGTGACTTCTTCTGTGAGCTCGGTTTCTGTTGGTGAAGGTTGGATATCAAATCTTCTTTCCATTTTGAAAGCTAATGTGAACCTGTGCCTTTCTTCTTCTCTCTGCGCCATTCGTTCAGTCATTGTTTTGTGCATATTCCTTAGAACAGAAGAAGCAGAGGTCGTTGCTCTTTTTGGTTTGTGGGCAATGGACTTTCTTCTTGGGATGGATTGGGGTTTTTCTTTTGGTTTTGTAGTTTGGGAGGGAAGATCTTCTTCTGTGGAGGATGACAGATGTTGAACATCTACTCCAAACATTGTAGGGAATTCAACAGAGGTGGGTGTTGCCTCTGTGGTCTTTTGAGCTTCTGGTACATGGGTTTCTTCAGCGGTTGATTCCACAGAGATGGGTGTTGTCTCTGTGGTCTGTTGAGTTTGTTGATCTTTGGTTTGTTGTGGAGGGGCTTGGCTGATTGGTTCTGCTGCGATTGGTGGAGCTTGTAGTCCTCTGGTCGTAGCTTTCTCCCTTATATTCTCCCCCTCAGGATGATCTGATGGACCAGGATGGTCATCATCAGAGTCATCCTGACTCTTATTAGGAGTACCCTCTTCTCTGCAGGAAGCTTTGGGTTTCTTTGGTAGTTCTGCTCCTGCGGCCATCAACTTCGCACATACATCATCACAGAGGCCGATTAGAGTTGCAAGCTCTGCCTCTGTGTTGAAGCGCATTCTGCCGACACTTTTTCTGAATTCTTTGACGTAGTTGGCATTTGTAGTAGTGAAAGAGACGATGACTTCTGTGACCTGGTTTATGACATTCTGCCCGAGCTCTGATAGCTGTGCTCTGGTCATGTAGTCTTTTGGCTGCATCATTGTTGTGTTGCGCATAGCCTCTTCTTGTACGTGTTTGAGGGCGTTCTGTAGATCTGTAGGTGTAATGCCCTTTGATTTGTTGGATTGCTTGTTCATTTGTTCAAGGAAATGCTTGACTGATTCCTTGAATGCAGATGTTGCGGCTATTCCGAAATCTTTAGCAGCAGAAGTGGCTGTAGTTGTGGCAGTTGTTTGAGCAGAAGACTTCATCTCTGTGATGGCGGATTTCACCTCTGTGGACAGATTGTCCATTTTGGTGTTCAGATTTAGCAAGGCCGTTGATGTTGTCTCTGTAAAAGATGTGAAAGAGCTTTGCAACTCTTTCATGGTTTGGTTCACAGAGGTGACAAGGGTTTGGAACTCATCCCTTGATACTTGTGTCCCTGGTGTAACCTCTGGAGGAACAACCCCTTTTCCAGAGTGAGTCCCTGTTCCTGGGACACCTTCGTTCACCCTTGTTTGTACGTTGGGGGTGGAAGGATTTCCATCTGATCTTCGAGAAGAAACCTGAGTTTCGATCTCTACAGAAGTTCTGTGAAGAACAGTGTCCAAATCCACTCCAGAGGTGGGTATCGGAATGTTCTTCTTTTGACTTGGAGACTTGTCTAGAGTCTCTTCGTCTTTGTGCTCACTACTTCTCTCTGAAAGAAGTTTTGGCCCTAAATTGTGCGTGGCAAAGGAAACGAATTCCTCTGTAGGATGTTCTAGTATGATCTGGGGCGATTGATCACGAACTATAGGTGAGTCTCTCTGAGGAGACTCCCTAGGAATGGATTCCCCAGTATCTGTGGGCGCAGAAGTCGAAAGAGTGACCTCTGGCTGTTTTGTTTGGGTAGGGATCGAGTTGTGCGACTCTTTTTCAATAACTCCTTCTGCAGCTAGACCTGCGGAGTTAGATGTGTGGGTTGCACTGGGAGGGGGTGAGGGATGTGTGCCTTCTTCTTCTACGGCATCTTTTCTTGTTTCTTCCTCTGTTAGGCATCCAAGCACTACTTCATTATCTATCATTTCAGTCTCTGTCGCTATCCTATGGCTTGGTGCTTCTTCACTAACTCCTGTTGTAGTTCCTGGCTCTGTGACTAAAAAGTTGTAGATTGGATGAGAGTCGTATAATTGCATGATATGTGGATGATAGAGACCTTTTCGTATTTGGTTAGCTTCTTCTTCATCTGAATCTACCTCTGAGACCTCTACAACTTCTACACCTTTTTCCTTTTCTTTTTCTTTTCCTCCCATTCTTTCTAAAACCTCTGTAACCTCATCTCTATTCCACTCAGCTTCTGAGGCCTGGTTTGGACTCCTTCTGTGGACGTCCAGTCCCTGTTGGATGAATGGGTTCTGTAGAATGTTAGGGGTTTCAGATGGTTGATCTCTGGGGGTTTGATCATCTTCTTGCAGATTGGTGTCAATGCCAGAGATAGAGAAGTCTTGTTCTTCTATGGTGTGGTGGTCAAGTGGTGGTGCATTCCACCCAGCTGTATTTAGGGTGTTAGCAAAGTCAGGGTGTTGAAGGAAATCATTTAAGTTTCCTTGATGAGCGAATAGATCTGGGGATTGATAAGGTGATTGATATCCCTCTTCTGCTGTTTCTACTTCTGCAGTTTCGTCTTCTGCAGTTTCTTCTACGCGGGTTTCTGCGACCTCTTCTTCTGCAGTTCCTTCTTCTGCAATTTCCTCTTCTGCGATGGTAACCAATTTATCAAGCTTCTTTTTGGTCTTCCTCCTCTTTGGTTTTGGTGCCCCTTCCTCTGTGGTTTTCGATTTTCTTTTCTTCTTCTGTTTTGGAGAAGAGGGAGGAGCAGAGGAGCCAATTTCTGTGGCATGAGGAGGTGAAGGTTGATCTTCTGCAGCGCTTGTGGAGGTGCCTTCTGTAGTTTTCCTCCTTTTTGATTTTGGAGTTGAGGCAGAGGTTTTCGAAGAAGACTTCTTTGACATGTACTCGTCACGTTTGGCCATAAAAGTAAGTTGGATTGCCAAGTGTTTTGCTAGTTTCTGCTTCTTCGCTTCTTTAGAGAGGGGTTCTACAACCATTGTTCCTAGGGGGACACCTAAACGCAGGGGTGTCACAGGGCTCGGTTTTGGAGTCTTATGATCGCGTATATACTCTAACTTAAGGGTTTTGTTCGTGGCATATTTCAGAAGCTTCTTTGACAGAGGTCTGCAGTGGGTGTAGCCATCTATATGATCGGTGGGGATGTTTTTGTTCATTGGGAACTGTTTGGGAGTCGGCCCTTCCATTGGCCAGTTCTGTATTATCAACAGAGGTTCGAACAGGACTCCCAATATCCTTTGGAATTGCAGAGGTGGTAGAAACTTAGGATCGTTCTCTTTTACCCTTCTGGTGTTGTTCTTTCTGTCGATCGTATTGATTATCTCCTGCATCATGATGGTCGAGTAATCAAGTGGGAGATCGTAGTAGACCCCATACATGATGGTTAAGATCTGATGCGAGCTCTGGTCAATACTGCCTATCTTCCCTGTAAGGCATCTGTTGAGGATTGAAAACAAGGTGTTCCACAGAGGTGGTAGTCTGCCTCTGCGGAAGTCATTTCTCTTCCTAAGTTGGGTGTTGTACCCAAGCATTTCTACAAAACGACAGAGCTCGTCGTCTGTTGGTTGTTCTGCATATCTCTTCAGTCCAAGAAGACCCCTTGTTGGTAGGTTGAACTCAAGTGAGAACATCGTTCTATTAAACTTGATTTCCAAATGCTCAGATTTGTCAGGCTTGGAGATGTACCCTTTGATGAGAGAATCATCTTTATCATATCGGCATTAAGAAAACCGGGTCGAACAATCAGAGGTATTCTTCAGGTTCAAGGAACTATGAGCATAAGACAGAGTGAAAGGTCGAAAGAGGTTTGAAGAAAAGAGATATAATGGTAAAAGGTTTGAAGAGAAGAGAGGAGAGTAGAATACAAAGTTTTGAGGATAAAAAGAGTGATGAAGCCAAGTGTTATAACTGCAGCAAACCCGATCACTACGCCAAAGATTGTCGGAAAACTGTAGTAAGGAATTCTGATTATTACAAAAACAAGATGCTACATGTGAAGAAAAAAGAATCTAGCAAAGCGTTGATGGATTTGGACGAGTATTGTCTTGATCTGACTGATGACGAGGGTGCTAAGGAAGATCAAGCAAACATGTGCTTCATGGGAAAACAGCATGAGAAGGAAGAAATCTCATATGACGAAGCCAATTCCGACTCCGGATCTGAGGTAGACTCTTTGACTGAAGCTAATTTTATGACTCAGATGAATATTATGATGCTTGAATTTAAAGCTTTACAACAGAAACTCAGATCTGAAAAAGAGAAAGTTGCTAGAAAACATCAAACTATTTTGAAATTCAATAGTGAGGGAACTGAGAAAAGTGGCCTCATTATATCTTTGACTAAACAAAAAGAAAAGTTTGATGTGGAAAAACAATTTTTGAAAGAACAGTTATCTGACTTATCCAAAAAGTTTCAATGTATAGAAGATGAGAAGAATGAGTTTGAAAGGATTTAATCTTCTAATAAAATTATGAACAAAGATTTGATTGAAAAGGTGACACGTTTAGAAGATAAGATTTATAAAAGAGGTCAAACTGATCAAATGATTCATCTTAAAAAACCTAAGGAATTTAAATATTATAACTCTACTTGGGGAATTGGATATGATAATCCTAAATATTTACAAAAAGTCATGTCTAAAGTTCCAGCCTTGTATGAGTCTGATTTTCTAGATCTTGGATCCATATATGCCAACTATAAGATCAAGTGGACTGAATCATCCGAAGAAGATGAGAAAAAGGAAGATTTAAATCGGAAAAACACCGTTAAGATGCAACTTCCATCTTGTTATGATGAAGAAACAAAAAGTATAAATCCGGTTCAAAACATTCTCTTTCGAATGATTATTTTAAAAGCTATTCTGATGCTGAGTCTAAACCTGTTGAAGGAAAGATTTATGTTCCGCCTTTAATCTTAGAAAAGAAAATCATCTAGCTTGAAGATAGTTTTGAAGATGGACAAATTGTTTTTGATATTGAAAAGGAAGTGCTTTTAAGTGTGATTTTAAATAGTGACAAAAAGAAAGTTCAAAACTTAAAGCCATATCTGAATCAGATTGTAACACCCTAAAAATTGGGACAAACAAAAACTTCCATAAAATGAAGAGTGGTATAAATTACCATAGCATTAAAAAGGGGAATTAATGTACACCTGTTTAATTACAAGTTTGTAATATAACGGAAAAATAAACGACAAACAACTAATCTAATTTCTAAACAGAAATAAGATTACAAAAGGGGTGTCGCCTCTACTTCCAACAATAAGTCATCCATGAATAGGTGTCCCAAAAGAATGCGTCCCCAAGCTCACACTAAACCTGCCTAGACCTTCTTAGAGGCGGCGCCGCTAGAACATGAGATACACGTCGACACCAAACAAGTGTGTTAGCCCCAAGTACTCTGTTAGCTCCAATCTTTATGTTTATTAAAGTATTAAAAAATAGGCTAAGTATAGAAGTCTTTGACAGAGGCTCTGCCGAGTCACCGAGAAGACCGAAGTGAAGAATCGCCAGAAGACTCTTCTCAGCGGACAATGTAACAACCCAGCTCCCATAACATACAACATATAACATAACATGCATATATAACATTGATTTACAACAAAAGTTACATAACAAACCAAGTACGGGCCCTTCGGTCTCCTAAATTACAAAATATATATATAAAAGCTTCCTTCACTTTATCCTCTCCTTTGCCGATCCTTAACCTGGAAAAACATATTTTTGAAAACAAAATGAGGGTTAGACCAAACGGGTCTAGTGAGTTAATCCATGTCGTTTCAAATTCGTTATAAAACCAATTTATATAAAACCATGTTTCAAAATAGTTTATATACAACCTTCGTGTCAATTCACACATATATCGTAAGTATACAAACACCACATATACCACACGTATAAACACCACATTAAGACTCATGCATCTCATCCCACCTTATTCCTGCATAACTGGCCATATTAATTGGTAGCAAGCCAACTAATTCACCGGTCCGCTCACCGGAACCCGGCTACTCATCGGTCCGCTCACCGGAACCCGGCTACTCACCGGTCCGCTCACCGGAACCCGGCTACTCACCGGTCCGCTCACCGGAACCTGGCTACTCACCAAACAACGCTATACGGATTCTATAGCCAAACACACCGGTCCTAAGCCCGGTCAACGTATTATCACACATTATAATACTCATGTAAATATAATACCTCAATATATTATAATTCACATATATCGCACATATAGACACATAATCACCAATTATCACATTCCCAAACCATACGTATATGTATTCCAGTAAAAATATTTTTAAAGTAAAACTCACCTCGATCGCTTATCCATAAACACTTCCAAGCTTTTCTCCAAAAGATTCAGTCTTTCAATCCAAACCCACAGAATCTGAAACAATTTAAGATACAAATACCGCTTTACTAGCCAAACACATGAAGCCTAACAAGTTCCTATCCTCAGCTGTCCCATTACACACTGCACTTAACACAGTACCGGGACTACACAGTACCGGGACTTCTCAGTACCGGGACTCCTTGGTACCGGGAGTCTCGATCACCGGGAGTTCACAATACCGGGAGTTTACGTTACCGGGAGTTGACTATACCGGGACTCTACACTACCGGGAGTCGATAATACCGGGACTCCATGGTACCGGGACTCCATGGTACCGGGAGGCTAAATGACCGGGAGTCTACCGGGACTTCCCCGGGACTCTCAAGAACACAGTCGGTTCCAATTTCTCAGATTCAATTGAAACTAACACAAATCACTAAAATCAAACTTTCTAAACCGATAGAAACTTGCAATAACCGATAACAAACATAATATGAGAAGAAACTATACCTCAATAACGACTCCAAACGAATCAATCGAAGCCCTAACCGTACGAATCCTTTTTCCTCCTCTTCTCGCCTCAGGAACATACACACACTGATAATATCTGGACGTTGCTGCTGAATGAAATATCTGAATATCTTAAGGGTGTATATCAATCCCATACTTACCATTTAGACCTTGAACTTCTCATTAATGACCCAAACACCCCTAAACTTATAATTTACCCAAACTTACCCTTAACTTCTAACTCCATAAAACAAATCCCAAACTTTCCATAAAACTAAAATTATAAAATTAAATAAACTAATAATATACCCGGTTATTACAACATCTCCCCCTTAAAAGAATTCCGTCCCGGAATTCGGTTAGACGAAAAGGTATGAAAACTTAGTTTTCACTATACTCAATCAAAACCATATATTCTACTATCTTAAAATAAGATCATCCCTCCATTTTCTTTTCCACTTAGAGTCAAAACTAATAACCCTTTGAAGAGCAAGTATGCTATTCTCAATATTACCAAAACATCAATAATTTTAATTCCACACAAAAATTTCACCCATTTTAAAACAACGATAACCACCAACTTATTAATACTAACCGCACTTTACACACATCATTCGCAATTTACTCAATTAATCCATCCTACAAAGTCGATCCAAATCTTAAAATAACCATAATCGAAATTTTCTGCCGAATCACCCAAAAAATAAAATCCCCCGAATGCTCAAAATAACTCGATAGATCATAAAAAGAAATAACTTATATTCACATGAAACTAATCCAAATAACACCACATTTTATGCTTACTCTGAACATTTACTACGCTAATACTACTTTTTACTCCATCAGTCTTTCACGACAAACGTCGTGTTCTACACTTTTACAATACTAATTGGAAATCATAAACATACACTTTCCATATAAAACTTGTTTAGCAAGTACAATCTATTTCTTATACTCTTCCATGAAATAAAATTATACTCAACAAAATCATTTTATATTATGGGTAAGTTTCTTAATTTTATCAAACCCGAATACCTCATTCTACCATTCCCAATTCTTATGCTAGCATAGCATAACCATGATAATCACACATCAATACTTAAATACACTTGACACTAAATCATTCATCGAAATCATATTCACACATGCAAGACCAAGTCTAATCAAACAGTTCCACTAAAATTGCAATAACAATCCAACACTCCAAAAATAACGACACTCTACTCTCTCATAAATCACATAATCAACTTGGAGTATCATCTTAACCCGCAGTTAAACTTTTCTCCATAGACTATACACCACTCTATCGTCGCTTCTCTAACCCAAAATATGTCTAAGACAGACAACACTTTCTTGCATGAATTACCCCGATCACGAACCATAGATAACAATTGATTCCCACACTTGCCACAACATCACTCTCGCACTACTACCATGTCCTATCCAATGGTCCTTCACCCTGAGCATTACATTTGACTACTTTCTTCCACTCTCTTCTCAACATAAAACATGTTTCCCCAAAGACAGCTCACTAGGAGGTGCTCACCCACGAGCTAGCTTTCTTTCACTTCCAAACCAACCGAACACACCCAATTTCAACGATTACCATACTTAACCGAGTTAATCCGAAATCACACTCAATGCTCGAAACAACCACACACTTTTCTCAAAACGGTAATACTCCACTCCTTAGCTAACCATCTACTGCCACTCCCTTCTCTTATTCTCGAATAACAATACTACGCACCACTTAGACATCCATGCCTCTCCACACATACTTTTGTCACATCTGAACAACTTATAAACAGAATCCCTAGCAAAGGTTTCCACTTATACTCACCACATATAATTACTAATCCATCACTTAACCTTACAAAAATTCATTACTACCACACCTCGCACGCTCACTAATTATAAACTGCCACCATCTTATCCACATCACCCCACACCTTTAAACAATACTCTTTTTAGATAGTGTCAACAATCACAATAAGTATAATCTACACAACTCACTAAACTGTCACCTTCATGACCAGGTCAAGACTTCACACACTACCGTTACTCTCCACACATAATCCTCACGTTCCACACACTACTACTATTTTTTACACTCAGGCCATCACACTTCACATACTAACAAAATCAGAACAACAGTAATTAAGCACACCCATCACACTTCCTAACAGAACCTACTTCATCCAAAGCTTCATAACCAAATTATACCCCCACCGTTCTCACTTGAGGAAAAACACAAGACTTTTCATAGTGTAAAATCAAATTTTCAACCTATCCAGTACCCAGTCCCATCGCCGATAATATTACGTCAAGTAACGTAACGCTACTTATTACCATTCCACCACAAGGATTCACTTCGACCCTTTCAAATCTTACCGTAAATAAAACCATTCTTACATAACCAAGCAATAGTTCAAACTACAATCATACCGACATTCCGAATTCAAAAGCTCGACTCCACATAAGGGTATTGCACAGTGGTCTCAACTTTTCATCACCTTATTAAGCCAGGTACGACATTCATAATTATTCTCCACTGTGCAACCCGACTCCACACATAGTAACAATATCACAACAGCATGCAATCAACAATTACGTAGAATTGAACATGTAAACAACTCGTATGCTTTAATAAACGTTTTCATATCGCGTAATATAAAATCTTTTAAATAATTTAATCCGATCAACATGCTCGTAACCATAATCAGTTATGAAAACCTTTCGTAAAACTTTTCATTCACACACAGTAGGTAAGGGAATTCACCTTAGCCTAAGCATTTCGACACACGCTCCGGGATACACTTTAGTTCATACCGAACACCTAAATTGGCGCCACCAAAATGGTGTTAAACTGATAATTACATCCCCAAAATATTCCCAAATCAGTTCTAAGGCACATAAATCGATATTTTAGATACCATAAACATGAAGAACCAAATACCATAATTTTAAACGACATAAAAACCCACCCAATCCATCTAATGATTCACCATTTTTATTTATTTATTTATTAATTTTTTTTTTAACTCCAAAACTCAAAAACTCAATAAAGATTATCAAGCAATCATGATGAAGCTTCTTGCTGATTTGATCAAAACTTATAAGGAATCAATCCCCCAACAATTCCTTACTTTCATCATAACCTCACTTATTCCAGTATATCAATTTTATCTTCTCTTACCAAATTACCGAGGGTCACTTATCATTACCTAATCAAAAGTTTTAACAAGATTAAGTTCCAACACCATCCTATGCTTACTACTACCTCGAATTCCAACAAGATTATCGAAAATAACTTAATAGGCACACCACTCCCATCTATATTGCCAACACAATTATCAAGTTCCTTTCTAATGCAAATATGCAACAAAAGAATGAAAACACAATTAATCGGTTTGCACCAAAATCAAATAGCACTTTAGCACGTGTAGAGTTTATAAAAATATACCTGTCTTCGTCTATATCCATACGTCGAGTCCGACTTGCCACTCTGTTGATTCAACAAGGTTAATATACACATAAGCACATTCCCCATATAATAAGGTATTCCAGTTCAAACATGTACTTGTGAGTTCACAATTACACTGGCCAGGTGTAACTTGAAATTACCTTACATGATGTTCCTTCTACCTTTTTATACTTAACATCCCAAGGTTCTAAAATAATAGGGACATCCTACTTCACATGCAGTTTAAGTCTAGGTATAAATCCCAATACCTAAATCCCTTAAACTAGGGCTCTGATACCATTTGTAACAACCCAGTTCCCATAACATACAACATATAACATAACATGCATATATAACATTGATTTACAACAAAAGTTACACAACAAACCAAGTACGGTCCCTTCGGTCTCCTAAATTACAAAATATATATATTTTGTAATTTAGGAGACCGAAGGGACCGTACTTGGTTTGTTATGTAACTTTTGTTGTAAATCAATGTTATATATGCATGTTATGTTATATGTTGTATGTTATGGGAACTGGGTTGTTACAGACAAGGCCACAGAGCCTCTGTCATACTTAACAGAGCCTCTGTGGTATAAAGACTAAAGATCTATACAAGGACAATCGTGCTTCTCACGATTTCTGCTGTACGAAGATTTTGAAGATCATTCGTACAAGGCGTGACCTGACAACTCCACGTGTCAAACTCTGATGGGTCTCAGCCTTAGCAGAAGTCGGCGCATTTAATTAACGTTGTACTATCAACAGTACCAGAATAGTGTTTTAGTACCTTCAGTCCTTGTTGTCTAGAACTTGTCCCCTTTAGAAGTAGTATAAATAGAAGACTCATGTTGAGTTCTTCTATTAAGCTTTGCACAACTCACACACCATTAGAACAGAATTCTTGTTATATCATCGGTGTTCTTGGTGTTCTTATTTATATCAAATACAGTGAATCATTGAGTTATTTATCTGTGTTATTTACACTTCACGTATTTGATATTGTGTGTTCTTCTACCTTATTATATCTTTTAGTTCGTTAAAAACGCTTCCGCATTATATCTTGTTTGAACTATTAGATAGAATCATCATTGTTAAGCAAAACATGAACCAACAATTGGTATCAGAGCGGTTCTTGATTTTCTATATCAAGAGATCCTCACTTACAATGATTTTTGGTAGAAACCTGGAGTAATTTTAACCTGTTCTTCACTTATTTCAAAACAGCCTATGTTTTTCTGCCATTCTCGACCTGTTCGATGTTGGTAAACTTACAGTCTGTTACTTCGGTTAAATCTCCATTTTAGTGCATTGTTCAAAAGGTTTTAAGTTTATAAACACCATTCGAAACATCCACTTCATCTCCTGAAAGTTTACTGTTCATACCCTACTTTCTGGATTTCTCAACCTCTTTCAAAATGACAAACACAAACAACTTCTTCACCGCTGGTTCTTTAACCAAGCCACCCACACTACTCAGAGATGAGTACCCTCAGTGGAAGATACGAATGATTCACTTCTTCGAGGGTACTGACAAAGAACTCGTTTACTATATCAACAACCCTCCTTTTATACCAATGATCACAGTACCCCGTATACCTGCCACAGACGACACTCTAGAAATCCCTGAGCACGAAAAACCAAAGACCAAGGACAACTGGTCAGACCCTGATTGGGCAAAATATGAAGTTGCTCAGAAGACTAAGAGACTTCTTATTATGGCCATCCCAAATGACCTCTTCCAATCCCTAGATGCGTGTGAATCTGCATACGATCTGTGGAAGGAACTGTAAAAACAACTGGAGGGAGGGGCCAAAACTCAGAAGAACCGCAGAGCCCAATGCATCAACGAGTACTACGCATTCAAAGCTCTGTCGACAGAAACTCTACAGTCAACATATGATCGGTTAAACTCTCTAATCAACAAGTGTAAGAAGTTCGGAATCCACAAAACTTCTGAAGAGAACAATGTCATGTTCCTAAAGAGTCTAAATGAAGAATGGCTCCAGTTGTCTATGTCTCTACAAACAAATCAGGACTTAGACTCCTGGACTCTGTCGGATCTCTATGGAACGTTGGCAGCCCAAGAGCCTCAGATTGCACAAGCAAAAGCTCAAATCAATGCACCTCTTGCGCTGATTGGTAAGGCTACAGAAGCTAAAGAGAAGCCGAAGAAGGAGAAAGTTGTGGAAGAAAAGAAGGAGAAGAAGAAGAAGATCTTGATCGTTGATAGTGAAGAGGAGGAGGTGGTGGAAGAAGAGGAGGCAACTATGGCCTCTATAGCTAAATCGTTAGCTCTTTTGACAAGGGAATTCAGCAGAGGATATCAGAAGAAGTCTGGTAATGAACACTACGGAAGAGAAGGGTCAAATGAAAAAAACGACAGAGGTGTCGACCAACAGAGGTCGAATGACAGGAATGACAGAGGTGGTGACCGATAGAGGTCAGACGACAAACCTGGCAACGTTCCACAGAACCAAGGATGTTACAATTGTGGTAAGCCAGGCCACTACGCAAATGAATGCATGAGCAAATCAAACCGCCCTCAGAGGGATTCTGCTTTCTATAAAAAGAAAGCAGAATATTATGCTCAGAAGTCACTTATGGTGAATCAAGAAAACTGGCAGTCAGATACATCCTCTGACGAAGGAGAAAAGAAGAACGCCATGTTCTGTGGCATGGCAGAGGTCAGCTCCGACTCCGATAGTGAGGTATCCACTTCTGACTCTTACTCTAATCAAGCAGAAGCTAATTTTCTTAAACTGAACATTGAATACACAGAATTTAAAAAGACCTGCGAAAGTATTCCGAAGAAGCTTACCTTCTTTGAGAGAGAAGCTAGACTTCTCACTCAAGAAAAGGCTAAAATCTTTCAAGAAAAGGAAGAAATTGAAACAAACTGGAACAAACACCTAAATCCTTTGAAAGAAAAGATTTATGAACTTAACTCTGCCTTAAAAACAAAATCTAAAGAACTTATGGACGTTGAGAGCGACAGAATGAATATTCTAGCTCTTAAAAATTATTTTCAAAAGGAAAGAGAAGTCCTCTGTCAAGATTTACTCAGAAGAGATCTGTTAATTAAGAAATATCAAGACGCACAGAAGGTGTACGAGAAAATTAATACACAAATAGGGAGACGGGGAATTGGCTTCTGTGATATAGATCCATACACCGGAAACAAAAGAAACAAGTCTCTGTCGTCTCTATTTCATATTGGAAGTACAAGAAAACCCGTGTTAGGGTCAATTTATGTTGATTTAAAGTTCAGGGTTTAAATTGTAATTGTTTAATTTGAGCCTTATTAGTGAACGGGCCGTGTGCTTGTTAACCACGGGCCCGCCATATAAATAGATAGCTTAGCCTTAGAAAATAGGCTAGTTGTCTCATTTTGCTTTCTCTCATTCGTATTGTAATTCTCTCTACATTGAAAGCATAATACAGGGATGACCAGTTGAAATCATTACTCATATTGTTTATCTATTCGATTTCATAATTGTTGCACGGATCTAGAACTATCAATTGGTATCAAAGCAAACAGACACGATTGATTCAAAGCCTTCAAGTTGACTTTTGGTAATTTCTTGACTTTTCTCGTCTGTGTCTTACTTGAATGTTCAAAATTTTGATTCTGATTAAATTGATCGATTTCGCTTACTGGGTATTGTTAGCATCATTACTATTAGTGATTCTGCAAATTTTCACATCTTAATTCGATCGTTTGAGTGGTTTATTAAGCAATTTAAGATCAAAAGTTTTAGTAGTGTTCTTGATCAAAATCGGATTTTTAGCCATAAAAACGTGTTGTTTTTGCTCTAAAATCGATTGGGTTAGTGTTGTTTTTGTGTTTGGCATCGTTTCTAATCTTTCAGGAACATTATTGAGCAACCCTAATCGAGTTCCAATCGAATTTGAGAAGGCAGCCGCAGAGTCCGGACAACCCTGCCGCAGTTTCCGGACAAGCTCTACTTTCCGGGTAATTCTGTTATTCCATCCGGACTCACCTTTCTTTCCGGGTAAACCATTCAGTCCGGGTAAGTCAACATTCCGGGTAAGTCTTTATTTTCTCAATCATTCCGGGTAATTTATTCCGGAAACCCTGATCTTTCCGGTAAAGTAATTTTTCCGGACAAGCCAAGGTTTCCGGTAATCATTTTCATCCGAAATCTCTGTCATCCGGTAAGTTTTGTGTTTGATAATTCTATCCGGTAAATAATACGTCTATTTGCCATATCCGGACAATTCTGTCTTTCGGTAACCTTCTGTTATCCGGACACTCCAAGCTATCCGGACTCTCCTGCTTTATCCGGATACTTTGTGATTTTTAGCTGTTTTTGTCATTTGATCTGATCTGGACACTACCTGATCAGACTCTTACTTGGATTCCTATCCAGTAAGATCACTTTTAGTTCATATTAGTCGTAGAACCTGCGTTAGGACCACTCTTAGTGCCTTGCGTTAGGTTTACTCTTTGAATCAATCTACACGTCTGACGATCACTCCGTTGCAACCTACGATGAATTCACGTGACGCACTTGCTATTGGGACCGACTCCAAACCACCTTGTCTCTATCAAGGTGAGTATAGCCAATGGCGAGATAGATTCATGATCTTCATTGAATCTAAGGACAACTATGTCTACATCAAGAAAGCTCTTGAAGATGGTCCGATTCCTTGGCCGAAGAAGACCATTGCACCAACTGCAGCAAATCCTGTGACAAGTTATGAGGACAAGACTGAAGCCGATCTGACCAACGAGGAAAACGGCAGAATAGAAGGCGAAAAGCATGCCAAGAGATATCTTATCCAAGCACTTCCCAACCCAATCTACCAAGCTATCGACAACTACAAAGGTACGATAAAAGGCATGTGGGATCAAGTGGCTAGAATGATGCGTGGGAGTGTTGTTGGCAATCAACTGAAAATCAACAGCGCAATAACCAAGTTCGATGGTTTCAAGCAGCGCAACGGCGAGACTCTCACTCAAGCATATGAACGTTTCTGCTCACTTCTCAATGAACTGAACAAGAACCAGATCGTCCGTTCCAACACGGAAAATACGCTCAAATTTCTCAACAATCTGCTACCAGAATGGGAGGTGTATGCTTCTCATGTCAAGCATAACAACTTGATAGAGAACATCAGTATCAACGAACTGTATGAGACGCTTCTTCAAGACGAAGATGAAGTAAATGAACTTCTGGGCGAGAAGAAGACTGAAGCAAAGCCAGCTGCTGATCCTATAGCACTCATGTCCTCCAAGAAAGGGAAATCTTCGAGCCGTCTCTCCAAACGCGCTGAACAACAAAGCTCTTCCAAATCTAAAAAAGGAAGATAGTGACTCGAATGATGAAGTAGCTGACTTCAAGAAAGCTGTTGCTCTGCTCACTAAAACTTTCCAACAATAGCGATTCTATAAGAAGCCAACGTCGAATAATCAGCGCTACTCCACCGCCTCCAACAAGCGCCATAATTATCAAGACAAGCACGAGGGAAAGAAGAAAATTGACGAGCAGGACACGTCTGAGAAGAAGGAAAAGAAGGAGAAAGAAGATAGAAAGAGGAAAGATGAACCAGTGACCTGCTACAACTGTGGAAAGCTTGGTTATTTTGCTAAAGATTACACAAGGCCTGTGGTAAAGAATTCTCACTACTACAAGGCCAAACTTGCATTGGCTGAGCAGAAGGAAGCTGGAGAAGCTATGTTTGTGGAAAACGACTACTGGTTGGGTCGTTCTGATGATGAAAGCGATTCAGACTGTGCAAATGCTTTAATGGGCTATCACTCTCCAGCTGATGAAGAGAAGACAAGTCAGGTATGTGAATCTTCTCAACAAGAGTTTATGAATGATATGCAATCCCTTATTGATCAGGCAAATTCCTTTAAGGCCACAACTAAAGAACAAAAGCTTGAGATTAGTTCACTAACCGAAAAGCTAGATGTTCAAACGCGATTAACTGAAAAAAATAAGTCTGTAAATGCTATGTTAAAGGAAAGATGCAAAATCCTTTCAATAGCACACAAAGACTTAAGGGCCAAATTATCTGATCTTCAGTCTCAGTTTGATCAGTGCATGAATGAGAAAGAATAACTTGTTTATCAATGTTCCTCTTTTCAAATTCAGCACAAGGAGTTTGTTACTAAAATTCTTGATCTTGAAACCAAACTCCACAAAAGGGGTCAAACTGATCAAACCATCTTTCTGAATAACCCCAAAGAGTTCACGTACTTTAACAAAGAATGGGGTATCAGATATGATAACCCACATTATTTGAAAAAGGGAAGATGGTATACACCAATTTTGTATGATTTTGCATGTTTTGGGTTAGATAAAAAATATACGGAATATGCCATTCAATGGACTGGTCCTCTTGAACCTGAAAAGGAAGAGGAAACCGAGGAATATAAGCGTGCACACAAACGAGGAATACAACTTCTGTTTTGTTATGAACCTTTGAATAATTCCTATAAAAAGAACAAAAAGTATCTCTCAAATGACTACTTCGACCCTTACAAGGTTGCTAAGCCCAAGGATTCCTCCAAAAAGGATGAGGACCAAGCACCTGCAACCAAGAATGAGACGGACGAGTTTAAACTCTATGTTCCTCCTCTCATCTTGGAAGCAAAGATTGTCGAGTTGGAGGAGTCGCTTGAGAAAGAAAGGTCTGTTTTTCAAAACGAGAAGAAAGCGCTAATTCAGGAACTTGAGAAACTCAAATCTGAGAAAACCGAAGGTGTGTCAAATGAAGAAAAGGAAACCCTTCAGTGTGAAATAAATAAGCTCTCATCGAGACCGTCTGAAGTGACAAGAGAAACGATGAAAGAGCATATGATAAATAGTCAACTCCAAGTACAGCTTGACTTGCTCCAAACTGCGAAGCAATTTTCACCTGAAATTTCCTCTAACTCATCTGACACATCCTCGTGTAAAGCCTTCATCAGAAATATCTCTTTGCAAGAAAATAAAGTTTCTCAAGATGAGTGTGTTAAAAGGAATTTAAACTCTGATTTTTCAAATGTTTCCGCACCGAATTCCCCAAAGCACACAACCGAAAGCACAACATGTTCCTCGCCTTCCTCACCTGATCCAAGTCCTGAAATTCCGGAGATTGATTTTTCAAAATACATGAACTCTGAAGGCAATTCTGATGGAGAGTTTGAGTCGTTCCATTTCGAAAAACCTCTCCCATGTCACACTGATTTTCTGTCTCCAGTAGTCAATCGTCCGGTCAATTTCTTAAAGGGTAACAGTTCTAACACAAAGGCCCCAACTGTGATCAAGATTTCACAATCAAAACCGACTTCTAAACCTGTTTCTAGACAGCAATCACAGCCGAGGCAAAAGACCGAGCAATTGCCTACCAAAGATACCGTTCCTTCAAAAGTCACTGACCATTCCGTCCCTGTTGTTTCAGATAAAATTGGTCAAGCAAAAAAAGAAAAACCAAAGTGGCTGAACAAGGAACCTGTCAAGAAGGAAGCATCAAAGTCTTTCCCTACTGCATTCAATTCTAGAATAAACAAAGACAATTGTGTTTGGAATAATTGGAATCGTTTTGAAGTTTCTTTTCCGATTAAACTTAATTCAGTTCATCAATTGATTCAATTATCGCATGATTGTTTATGTTGTTCTAGATGTGGTTGGAATAATTTTGATGAAATTAATTTAAATGATTGGTATGGGTCAAATCACAAGTTTAATCATACACCCAAACGAAACCCTCGTAAAAACAACAAGAACCACCATATTCAACGAGGGTATCAATCAGAGGTTAAATCACAGCGGGAGGCCAAACCCAATGCAAAACGGGCCACTCCCACTGAGGTTAAACCGGCACCAAAGAGGCAACCTGCTAAAAATAATGTTCCTCCAAAAGGTGTAAATTCTACACCAAGGAGGCAACCTGTGCCAAAACCAGTTTCTGCTAAAGGTGTACAATCTACACCTAAGGGGAAAGCTGTGTCAAAGCAAGTTCCTCCGAGAGGTGCCAAATCTAACCCTCCAGGACCCAAACAAATTTGGGTACCTAAAAACCGTTAATCTTTTTTTGCAGCACGGTCATGTGTGGTACTTAGATTCTGGATGCTCCAAGCACATGACCGGAAGGAAGGAGCGTCTCACGAACTACAAGGAAGAATATAGTGGAGACGTGAGATTTGGGAACGACCACAAAGCGCCGATCGTGGGCTACGACGACATTGTACAAGACAAGATCACAATAAAGAAGGTATCACACGTCGCGGGATTGGGACACAATCTGTTCAGCATCGGGCAGTTCTGCGACAAAGATCTTGAGGTCAGCTTCAAAAAGACACGGTGTAGAATCCTCAACGACGAAGGAGAGGAACTACTGGTTGGAAAACGCAAGACCAACCTCTACACAATCGACCTCGCAGCCCTCAAGATTGATAACCCTGTCTGCCTCATGTCAAAGGCCAATTCCATGCAAGCTTGGCATCGACGTCTTTCGCATTGACGTCTTTCGCATCTCAATTTCAAAACAATCAACAAACTGGTGCTGGGCGGACACGTGAAAGGCATGCCCGATCTTTAATTCGTGAAGGATCGTCTTTGCGGGGCATGTGAGATGGGAAAGATGAAGACAGTACCACATCAGCCGAAGGCAACTCCTAGCACATCCCGGACCCTCGAACTTATCCATATGGATTTATGTGGACCGATGCGTGTTCCGAGCATTAACAAGCGCAAATACGTTCTCGTGATGGTGGACGACTTCTCGCGCTACACTTGGGTACTGTTTCTACGCTCAAAGGATGAAACACCAGAGCTGATCATTAGTCACCTGAAGACTGTCCAGCTGAATAAACTACAACAAGTTCAGTCTATCAGAACCGACAACGGGACGGAGTTCAAGAATCGAACGGATGCACGTGCTATATTCTGAATGACAAAGATGATCTTGGGAAATTCAGCCCCAAGGCGGACAAAGGAGTCTTCATCGGATACTCCATGCAGGCTAAGGCGTATCGCGTTTACAACAAACGGACCAAATCTATTGTTGAAAGCATAAACGTGACATTCGACGAAGCCGCAGATTTGGCTTTTGAACAAAACAGTTCAGAACCTGGTTTAACTGGCGTGTTAGCTTCCGGACCTCCAAGTTCGGGATCTACACAAGCGACAGTAAATCCGAATCATGCATCTTCATCGAATGATAACTCTTCTGATTTAGATTTATTGTTTAAGTATTTTTATGATGACATCTTTAATGTTTCCCCTACTGTCTCAGCACAACCTCGACTTGAAGCTGCTCGTATTGAGGACTCGTCGCACCTATCCGGTCCGCCACCTTCTACAAGCACGCCATTCATCACTGTGGAGACAGCACGACCGTCGTCATCAACATCTACAGATACCGTTATCCCCCCCGGAGGAACCTGTTACAAATCCGGAGATCACTCCTGGTGATTCGTCTTCTGATACAACCAACGATCAACTTTTGAACTCCTCAGAACCGGGAGTTGTCCAACCATCGACGAATCCTCCCCCACCTCCTCCGAGAAATCAACCTGCAACACTCGAAGCGGTACAAGACCTACCTTCTGGTGGTTATGTGGATTCGGACGCGTCTCACTCTACTCAACAACCGCTTCCGCATACCACCAAATGGACGCGAGCTCATCCCTTACACCAAATCATCGGTGATCCCTCCACACCTATTCAAACACGAGGTGCATCCGCCAACTTCTGTCTATTTTCCGGCTTCTTAAGCAACATTGAGCAGACGAACGTATGCGAAGCGCTTGAAGATCCGGACTGGATCATCGCTATGCAAGAAGAGCTCAACCAATTCGAGGCTCTGAAGGTATGGCGACTGGTTCCTCGTCCAAAGAACAAGACGGTGATAGGAACCAAATGGATCTTCAAGAATAAAAAGGATGAAGACAGAATCGTCGTATGCAACAAGGCGTGTCTCATGGCCAAGGGGTACCGTCAACAAGAAGGGACCGATTATGATGAAACCTATGCTCCGGTAGCAAGAATCCAAGCCATCCGAATGTTCCTTGCTTATGCCGCACACAAGAACTTCACAGTCTTCCAAATGGATGTGAAGACTGCATTTCTCTACGGTAATATCGAGGAAGAAGTTTATGTGTCGCAACCAGATGGATTCGTGGACGACTCGAAGCCTGAACACGTCTACATTTTAGACAAGGCGCTTTACGGTCTAAAGCAAGCTCCGCGAGCATGGTACAAAACTCTGTCCGAGTTTTTGATAAAGTCCAAATTCACACGAGGTAAAATCGATTCGACTTTATTTATCAAAAACGAAAAAGGTCACATACTCCTCGTTCAAGTGTATGTAGATGATATAATATTCGGCTCTACCAGTCCCCTATATGCTAAGAACTTTGCCACTCTTATGGGAATTTTTTTCAAAATGAGCATGCTTTGCGAGATGAATTTCTTCCTTGGTCTTCAAGTTAAACAACTATCGACCGGGATATTCATAAACTAGGCTAAGTACATCCGGGATATTCTTCGGAAATTCCAGCTGGACCAGTCCTCGCCAATGAAAACTCCCATGGCGCCCAATACAAAGATTCACGCCGATCCTCACGGAACGGATGTGAATCCTAAATTGTATCGCGGGATGATAGGTTCTCTAATGTACTTAACTGCAAGTAGGCCGGATATTATGTTCTCAACTTTCTTGTGTGCCCGATATCAATCAAAACCTAAAGAGGCCCATATGACTGCTGTCAAACGAATCTTTCGTTATTTATGTGGTACTGCTGATCTTGGTCTGTGGTACCCGAGAGAGACAGGTTTTACACTATCCGCCTATTTCGACACGGATCACGAGGGCTGCATGCTGGACCAGAAGAGCACGTCGGGTCACATTCAATTTTTGGGAGATAGCCTGGTAAGTTTGGCATCAAAGAAGCAGCAATGCGTTTCAACATCAACTGCCGAGGCAGAGTACGTGGCTGCCGCGAGCTGTTGTTCCCAAGTCATCTGGATGAGGACGCAACTCAAAGACTATGGTTTCACGTACGTCAAGGTCCCGATTTACTGTGACTCGAAGAGCGCCATCGCTATATCAAGTAACCCGGTTCAACACACCAAGACGAAGCACATCGACGTTCGGTATCACTTCATTAAGGATCACGTCGAAAGAGGTACCATCGAACTCTACTTCATAAATACTGAACATCAGCTAGCAGACCTATTTACCAAAGCATTGGACGGAAAATGTTTTAACACTCTTGTGTCCAAGTTAGGTATGCTAAAACTGACGACTTAATCCGATTGTGTGCCCGTTACAAGTTCCATACATATACGAGTAACTGTCTACTCATCATCCAGTGTTTACCCTCCTGATGAATGAGCACACACTTCCTCGCACTTGTATTCTACTTGTTCCAGTTACACCGTTAGATTTAGTCTCTGTATTTATTTCGTAGATTTCGTTTGTTTTCTTTCTTTCTTCGTGTGTTTCTTTTATTTCATACTGTCGTCTGTGTCTGTTTATCTATCTATCTCTGTGCTTTCAAAGTGTGTTCATGTGTTCAGGGGGAGCACAAAGAAGTATCAGGTAAGTTTACACATCCTTTGAGGGGGAGAGACACACCCAGTTTTTCTTCAATGATAAAAAGTTTTTTTTTGTGTGTGGGCACTCCTGTGAGATTCTCAAGTTACGTTCATCATTTGAGGGGGAGCGACACTATTTTTTCTTTAAAATGCTAAAAGTTGTTTTTGGTGTCGGACTCCTCACTGCACTCTACTGCACTATCCGAGGGGGAGCAATGAAATCCCCATGCTCAGCTTGAGGGGGAGCGAGAGAACGTCTTCTTACAGTTCCAATTACTGCAAAATTCAAAGGAACAGGACAACTGTTGAAGTATCCGAACAGTATCCGGACAACCCACGGAATCCGGACCGTATCCGGACCCATATCCGGACAGTATCCGGACCATATCCGGACAGTACCAGGACCGGGTCTCTACCGGGATGGGTAAGAACCCGGATACCCCATCCGGGTATCTATAAACCATCCGGGTTCATTCTATTCACTACCCAGAAAACTCGCTAAACCCTAAACCTTCTCGCACGAACTCTCTCGCACTCGGACTCCTCTCACATCACCGATTCACACTCATTTTCAGTCCCAAACTCAGGTAGGTGTCTCGAATCTCAATGTTATTCATATTCCATCGAGTGCCACACACATTGACCCTCGCTTTGGTCGCTTCTCGCAAACCGAAACCCGTTTTTGGGTCTCGTCGTTTTTGGATCTAATAGATGGAGCCTAGGTCACAAAAACTGCTTCTGTATGTATCTATGCGTCCGTCGACACTCATTGTTTAGGTTAGAACCTGAATGAGACTGCAAATCACTCGATTGGCATACTTGAATGTCGTTCTGACACATTCATTATGTCCGGGTACTATCTTACTGGTGGTGTTTTATCCGGTAACACTCAAGCTCGTAGTCAATTTATCCGGACTCAACTATCACCCGGAAAACCTAGTTGTCCAAAAACCCTAGGGGTTCCGGTAAGTTCAACTACCGGGAAGTTGGTGTGTCCGTACTTCCCCGTTAACCGGAAACTTTTGTCATTCGGATACCATATTGTCCGGTTCATCCATTTTATCCGGACACCATCTGACTATCCGGAAACCTTGTGTTGTCCGTGTTGATCCAAACCCTCAGTGATTTGATAATGACCCTCTCTTATATACTTAGTGAAAATTGTAAGTAAACAATATGTATCAGAGTTTCACTATCGCTGATAAGTACTAAGATCTTCCAGTACCGCTGATAGGAACTCTCGCTCTTTAAGATAAACATTTAGCTAAACTGTTCATCATTAATGCTCTGAGTCTGTTCAGTCATTATGATGATCGCTGATAAGTTAGTTGTTTACTTATGATCTCTGAAGACAAGTTTCACATCAACAAAGGTTCTACGCTGAAGTCGAAGATCAAGCTCAAGAACCAGCGACAAGTCTCCTAATAAACTGATGCGGATCAGCGAAGACTCAGATTTGTCCACTCAACGTGAAGTATCAAGTACAAGACTTCAGCTATCGCTGAACTTTATCATTCGCTGAATAGAAAATGATAATCGCTGAATCAACGAAAGCTGATCATGAAGTCCTCCGTACAAAGTACTTTTGTCTTAACCACCCTTGCACGCCTCCGTACGAAATGTCAGAAAAGAACCTCCGAAAATCTGAAATCGTACAACCACTCTGATACTACACTGTTCATCCTTACGGCTACTAAGGTTGTCATCAAAAGTCAATGACATGCAACCAACCAGCTGATGACACGTGTAAAGTATATACTGACTTGCATTAAATGCATGCAGTATATAAAGAGATGAACTCACTTCTTTTGAAGTAACTTGCTAACTCTGGACAAGTTCAAATCTCTTATCTCAAGATAGGTTATTATTAGTAATTTCCTTATCTCTCTTAGTGCAAGAAACCTTAGTGTTCCAACTTGTTTAGATTTAGGTTTATCCTTAATCTTGTTTCCGCAACAAGCTGTAAATTGTTAATGATTTATCAATAAACAATTTAGAAAAGTAAAATCTGTGTGTTTGTATTCAACCCCCCCCCCCCCCCTTCTACAAACTTGTATAGGCCTTCGGGACCAACAAGTGGTATCAGAGCGGATTTGTTTAATCTCATAAACAAGATCTAATCTAAGATATTTCTCTTCCTTGCTATTATCTGAAAATGGCCAATACAAACACAAATTATATAGACAATGGTTCTCTTGCAAAACCCCCTAGATTTTCCAGAGATAACTTCAACTTATGGAAAAATAGGATGACACTCTTCTTAGAAGGTGTAGACCCTACTATGCCTTACTATATTGAGAATGGTCCATTCATCCCTGTAAGATTTGATGCTGCAGTTCCAGGCACTGAGAATAGACCTGCTATTCCAGAAAGGCTGGTACCTAAAGAAATTTATCAATGGACTGATGAAGATAAGAAGAAAGTGGCTATAGATACAAAAGCCAGATCCATACTATCCATGGCCCTTCCTGACGAAGTCTACCATTCCGTCAAGAACCTGAAATCATCAAAAGCCATGTGGGACACAATATGTGTTCAGTATGAAGGAACGTATGAAGTCCAGGACTCAAGAAAGATCAACCTGGTAAGACAATACGAAAGCTTCATTTCTGGTAAGAATGAAACTCTCTCTGAAGTTCACCAACGTTTTAATTGTTTAATTATAGATCTGAAAACTGTTGGTAAGGAATATTCTAACTTTGAAGTGCTGACAAAGTTTCTAGAATGTTTACCTGAAAGCTGGGACAATTATTCCATGTGTCTCAAGCTGTCAAAGGATCTAAGATCAATGACCCTTGCTACCTTATATGGCACGTTGCTGAATCATGAGCAATCTAGCCATCTTAAGAAGAATCTTGTAAAAGATTCCAAAAGCACCCCTGTTGCTTTAATCTCAGAGGAACCTTCTACTCAGCGACCCTCGGTCACTATCACTGAGTTAGAGAGTAACTCTGAATGTTCATCAGATTCTGATTTTTCAGATGATGAATCCTTGGCTCTCCTAACTAAAAAGTTCAGGAGATTCGCCAAGAAGAAAATGTTTAGAAAGAACAAACCTCTTTCCATAGCTGACAAGCCTAAATCATCAGTTTTTGTTGATAAGGCTACCGCTACTTGTTTTAACTGCGAAAAGATAGGACATTTTGCTAACGAGTGCAGGTCTAAGAAAGTTTCTAGACCCTCAGCTTTTACAAAGAAATCCTTTGTTCCAAGGAATAAAGATGATAAACACTCAAAGCTGAAAGAAAAATATGCGAAGCTGAAAAGCTTTAAGAAGAAAGGAAAAGGCCTGATGGCTGACTATGATTGGGCTGCTTCTGATGAAGAAGCATCATCATCTGATTCTGAAGATGATGAAGCAAATCAATGTCTCATGGCCAAGATTGAAGAAGAGGAAAAAAGTTCAGACATTCCCTCCACTTCAACCTCTGCTATTCAGGTATCACCTTCTTTCTTTACCAATATTGCAAATATTGATGAAGCTGATAGTCTCCGTAAGATCGATCTCTTGACTAGAAGTTTATACGAAGCCATGAACGACAAAAATGTGGTTGAAAACCAAAACCTTGATCTCGCTGAAAAGCTTAAAAACCGTCATCTTCAAATAGAAAAAGCTTTCTAAAATTGAAGAAGATTTTAAAGATCAAGTATATTTAAATCAGCTAGTCAAAATCGAACGAGCAGAAGCTATCGCTGCATTAGAGGCTGAAAAAGCTACTGTTGAAGGATGGTGTAATTCTTCAACAAAGATCACTGAGATAATTAAGGCTCAGATTCCTCTGAGTGATAAACGTGGTCTGGGTTATAAATATGATACTCCAAAACCAACCACTGAACGTTCAATGCTTAAATTTGGAACGTTCGTATCCTCAGTCGCTGACACTTCATCATCTCAGTGCTCCTCGTCCTTTACACCAATCCCTGAGGAAACTCCTACCTCCTCAAAAGGCAAGGAGAAAATGGTTTATTCAAAATCTACCTCTGTCTCTAAAGACAAAGGTAAAGGAATTGTTATTTATCAAAATCCTCAGAAGGGTACTTTAGTACCAAAGCCGAATGCTTCTAAAGCTTCAGTGACCCATCCCTCTGGATCAAAGAAGCTGATCTCTGGATCTATTCAGAGATCTACTCCTAGACTCAGAGTGGATATCCTTGGTAAGAAATCTGAAGAACTGAATGTTCGTTCCATTTCTAAAGCCAATAGTTTACTTGGTGCTGGCACTTCTAATTCAAAATTAAAAGCTGTTGTCATTCAAATGGTCCTAGAACTACTTTTAGCTATAGGAAATGTTATCACTGTGGACTCACTGATCATATTGCTAGTAAGTGCCCCACAGCCACCAAAGCTGAAAAGATAGCTAAGGTGAAGATTGCCCCAAGGCAAAGAAGACCAACCCTGGTGCAAATCAGGTCAAGGTGAATTCTACCACTGAGGTTAAGAAATTAACCAAAGTTAAGAAAGACAAAGCCGAATCTTCAAATGCTGCGAAGACTGCTGAACCTTCCATTCCAACCACTTCCACTGACAAACGTATATACATGGTTAAGTAGGTACCTAAGAAAAACTAATCTTCCTTTGTATTGCAGGTTAAGAAGGGTATCTGGTATCTCGATAGCGGATGCTCTAGACACATGACTGGAAAGAAAAGCCTGCTCGCTGAATACAAAGAAGAGAAAGGTCCCTCTGTGACTTTCGGTGGAAATGGAAAAGGACATACCCGAGGGTATGGTGTACTTTCAAATGGTACAACCTCCTTCAGAAGAGTCGCATATGTTGAAGGGCTGAAGCATAATCTTCTAAGCATCAGTCAGCTTTGCGACATGGATAACAAAGTAATTTTTACTAAGGAATCCTGCTTTGTCTCTGACAAAAAGGAGAAGATAGCTCTCAGCGGTTATCGTTTGGAAAATGTTTATGTAATAAACATGGACTCAACAACCACTGAGAACTCCTGTTTCTTCTCAAAGGCCTCATCTGATGTCAACTGGCTATGGCATAAGAGGCTCTCTCATCTAAATTTCAAGACACTGAACACTCTTTCGTCAAAAGAGTTAGTCACTGGTCTACCTCAGCATTCATACGCCAAAGAGTCATTATGTTCAGCGTGTGAAAAAGGGAAGCAGACCAAAGCAAGCTTTAAATCAAAGCAAGTTTCTTCAGTGTCATCTCCTCTACAACTACTCCATATGGATTTGTTTGGCCCTGTTAACAAACAATCCATCGCTGGAAAGAAATATACGCTGGTCATAGTTGATGAATTCTCACGCTTCACTTGGGTAATGTTTCTCCGTTCTAAGAGTGACACCCCTGAAGAACTCATCACCTTTGTTCGGAAGATGGAAACTCTGAACAATATGACTGTTCGCTCAATAAGGAGTGATCATGGAACTGAATTCAAAAACAGTTCTCTTGATTCCTTCCTTGAGAGTAAGGGTATTTCTCACAACTTTTCGTCAGTGAGAACACCGCAACAAAATGGAGTCGCTGAAAGAAGGAATATAACAATTATTGAAGTTGCACGTTCAATGCTCAGCGATTCTCACCTGCCTACTCAGTTTTGGGCAGAAGCTGTCAACACTGCTTGTTTTACGCAAAACAGGTCGCTGATAGTTAAAAGATTCAAAAAGACAGCCTATGAACTCTTTCATGGGAGAAAGCCTTCAATCAGCTTTCTTCACATCTTTGGATGTCAGTGTTTCATACTTAACAACAGAGATGCCCTTGGAAAGTTTGATCCTAAGGCTGATGATGGAATCTTTCTTGGATACTCCTCAGTTTCCAAAGCCTTCAGAGTCTTCAATCGAAGAAGACAAACTGTAGAAGAAACTATTCACGTCATGTTTGACGAATCCCGTTTAGCGAACTCTAAACCGTCCGCTGATACTAAAGAACTGAATCAATGGATGTTTTCTCATCTTGGTGATTCAGAAGAAGTTCCCACTCATGCTCACACCGTAGAAAATGATGGTCCTACTATCATTCCAGATATGCAGAATAGTGAAGCTGAAACATCTTGGGTCTCAGCTGTTCCTATAAACACTATACCTGCAGTTGATCCAAATGTCTCAGAAATTCCATCTATTTCTCAGCAATCAATGAATGAAGTGACAAATGCAAACATTCCTCTCTTAGCTGATAATCTAGAAGTAGCTGAAGCCTCATCTTCAGTTTCTCCAGTTCAGACTGAGTCAGCGACGTATGCTCCGGCTCAGCGATGGACTGTAAATCACCCAATCGATCAAATTCTTGGTGATCCAAACGCTGGTATTCAGACTCGTAGAAGTGCAGGTAATATTTGTTTATTTGTTAACTTTATTTCTCTAACTGAACCAAAGAAAATAGATGATGCCCTCAAAGATCCAAACTGGGTCAGCGCCATGCAAGAAGAGCTGACTGAATTTGAAAGAAACAAAGTTTGGAAACTTGTTCGAAGACAAACTGACAAAACTGTGATAGGCACTAAATGGGTCTATCGAAACAAGTTGGACGAACATGGTACTGTAACTCGCAACAAAGCTCGTCTTGTTGCTCAGGGATACAGACAAGAGGAAGGCATAGATTATGACGAAACATTTTCTCCAGTAGCAAGACTTGAATCTATTCGTCTTTTCTTACCATATGCTGTACACAAAAACTTCACTGTACATCAGATGGATGTTAACTCAGCGTTTCTGAATGGAAAGCTGAATGAAAAAGTTTATGTGGAACAACCTCCAGGATTCTCAGATCCTAAGCATTCAGGTTATGTTTATAAACTGGATAAGGCACTTTATGGCTTAAAGCAAGCTCCACGTGCATGGTATGACACTCTTTCCACTTATCTCCATATTGAAAATTTTGAGCGAGGTAAGATTGACAAAACTCTATTTTTTAGAAAAGTGAAAGGTTATATCATTCTAGTTCAAATATATGTTGATGACATTATATTTGGTTCTACTAACCCTGAGCTTTGTACTCGTTTCGCTGATAGAATGAAAGATGAGTATAAAATGAGCATGATGGGTGAACTAACATATTTCCTTGGTCTTCAGATTAAGCAAACTGAAAAAGGAACTTTTATAAATCAGGGAAAATATGTTAAAGATATGCTGAAGAAATTCGACTTAACTGAAAGTTCAGCTATGAAAACCCCTATGGCACCACCGCTGACACTTGATAAGGACACAAAGGGTGTTCCTGTCAATGTTACGTTGTACCGTGGGATGATCGGCTCACTATTGTATCTTACAGCTAGCCGACCCGATATTATGTTTGCAACATGCTTGTGTGCACGATATCAAGTTGAACCTAAGATATCTCATATGAAAGCTGTAAAGCGAATCTTTCGATATCTTAAGGGTACCGCGAATCTAGGTCTTTGGTATCCCAAAGACTCAGGATTCGATCTAACCGCCTATTCAGACAGTGATTTTGCAGGTTGCAAAATGGATAGGAAAAGCACCACAGGAGGATGTCAGCTCCTGGGTGGAAAGCTGGTAAGTTGGACAAGTAAGAAGCAAAACTCAGTGTCCACTTCCACAGCTGAAGCTGAATATGTAGCCGCTGGAAGCTGCTGTTCTCAGGTCTTGTGGATGAGAAATCAGCTACTAGACTATGATCTTCAGCTCTCAAAAATTCTAATCTATTGCGACAACACTAGTGCCATCGCTATAGCCAACAACCCAGTGCTACACTCAAAGACAAAGCACATCGAAATCAGATATCATTTTATCAGAGATCATGTGATGAATGGTGATATAGAACTTCATTTTATTCCAACTGATTATCAGTTAGCTGATCTATTTACCAAACCTCTTGATGAGACAAGATTCAACTTTCTCATCAGCGAGCTTGGAATGCTGAACTTTGAAGGATAAAACCTTCAGCAGTTCACATTGATCAGCGATAGGATAAAATCAACTTGTATAAACCATTCTATCATTCTCTCTGAATAAACAACTCTTGGTTTATATTTGTCTTTTACGCGATCAATCTTCCTCCGCAAAAAAAGAATTACTGTTGCATTTGTGCTCTCAAATCTTCAAAGAACTGTTCATCATCTTCTTCATCAAAACATCAAGGTTAATATGTTCTTATTTATTACCAAATGCGGATAACTTGTTTCTGATATTATCTTTGTTTTAAACAAGATCAAACAAAAGAACTTCTTAAAAGTAAAATCTGTGTGTTTGTATTCAACCCCCCCCCCCCCCCTTCTACAAACTTGACGCTTCTCAACGAATGATGAAGACAGGACCTGCAGAGATAACCATTCCTCACCGAACTTTTGAGGAAGATATGGAACATTTTTCAGGGATCCGCAACTTTGACGAGTTCATCAATCCTCCTGCAGGTACAAATCAACCCATATACACTGTAACTAAACCTGAAACTTCTGAGCTTTCCTTTGTTCACAAGTACTTATGTGTTACAGGTCCTAATTTGGGAGACATCAACGCTTCTCTGAAGTCCGTGGAAACAAAGCTGACAGATCTCACCACCACACTCTCCGACAACTCTGTAGCTGTAACCACCGCTGGAGAAAATTTGACAAAGCTGACAACGGTGGTGGAGAAGACGGCTTCCACAGATGACTTGAAGCAAGTTGATAAGACTCTCAGCGATTTCGCTAAGGTGCTCGCTGATATCTACACAGACTACACCTCACTCAAACAATCAGTTTCCTCCATGTCCGGCGAAGTAACAACGCTGAAGACATCGGTTGGAGCACTAGAGGGTGATATGTCTGCTGTGAAAACAAATGTTCAAACTCTGACGACTGACTTAGGCTCTGTAAAGACCGACGTTGGTTCGATGAAAACAATGATTGAGGAGCTGCTCAACAAGGCGAGAACTCCTGCTCCTGCACCTGCCCCTGTCCCTGCATTGGAAACTTTCACAGCGATGGATCGCAAAGAGCTGGAAAAGATCAATCCTGCTATAACTGGCCTAGAAGTCAGATTAGCAAAGATTGAAAGCTGTGTGGGTATCTCTGGCCAAGAAGACAGAGAGCCTCCCACAGCTGAAGAGTCTTCCCATTCCTCCCCCAGTCATCATGAAAAAGAGGGGGAGAAGAGCGCTGAACATTCCGAGGAGAAGAGCGCTGAGGATCTTGAAAAGAGCGCTGAAGACCTTTCCCAGGATGAATCTATCAGGGGAGAGAAGAATGAAGATCTTATCGCTGGACCTCAGGGAGATGAAAACCCTGAGGGAACCGAGAAGCTCGCCTCTGTATCTGAGGGGGAGCAACTCGAAGACAAAGCTGAAGAATCCGAAGCAAAAGATGATGAAGACATCGACATCCCTGATAATGAACCATCCTCCTCTCCAAGGAATGATGATGATGATGACGAAGATGACGATGACTTCTTTGTCGTCAAACCTGCCCCAAAGATCAAAGCTCGTAAGGGAATTTCATTAAATGAACCAACAGGGGAGCGGACAAAGACAAAGCCCTCAGCCTCTGGCGCTGAAAAAGGCAAAGGCAAAGGCGTCGCTGAAGATGAAAATCTGGCGATCTTGCTTGTAAAGCCGGTTTGTTAGGTACACTAATCATATCTCACTCCATCCCTCCTCTATAAGTTCCTTTACCCTAGCCTACACCTGAACATATTTCTCTTTCTCTTTCTACCCAAGTTCTTCTACCCATGTTCTTATTTGTAAGATCGCTGTGTTTCAGCTAGTCCTCTCCCCTGTTTGAGGATGTCGCTGAAGGTTCTACTACTGCGACTTCACAAATAAAGCCAGCTGCTGCTGATGAAATAATCCCAGTCTTAGATTTGATCTCTGAGACTGATGAACCAGAAGAACAACCTCTCTCGCACAGAAACAGACCTTCCTCAGTTCCTCAAAAGCTGAGTGAAGAGGATCAAAAGAGAAGAGAGGAATTAATAAAGCGATTCGAGGATCAGCGAATCATTCTAAGGCGTGATCAACTTCCTTCAGTTCCTCCAAAGTTCAAAATCTCCAAAGCTAAATACCAGGAACACCTTAGAGCTGAACGCCTTATCGCTGAAAGGAAGGAAGCTGAAGAGAAAGACAGAGAATACGCCATCAAACTTACTCAACGATCAATCAAAGACCCCAAGCTGAAAAGAGTTCCCATTGATGTTCAACGTCAGCTCTGGGATGATGCTCAAGAAATCGTTAGAGAAAAGACAAAGGTCTCTGATACAACTTTGGAATGGGCTAAACAAATACTGACCTATCGATCAAGACCATCCAAAATAATCAAAGCCAACATCAGAGGAAAAATGTACGCTGATGTTCCTGTTGTTGAAGTGGATGTCTACAGAGATGACAAAACCAAGAAAACCTTCTATGTTGCTTCATTAGAAAAGTTTGGTCTCTCTGAATGGTTAGAAACGAAATTAGCCATTCAGGGATCACGCTCAAAATTCAAAAGCCATGTTGAGATGATCTTAAACAAACAGATCGACTTGCTTTCATCTGCTGTGGATATTCCTCCTACTCTTCCTCAACCGAAGAAAGCCTCTGCTAAGAAGAAGAAAGTTTCTGATTCAGGTCCAATCATTCGAAATGAAACAGGTATTGGTTTCTCTCGTGCTGAAGTTCTTGGCCCTGATGCTGATCTTTCAATGCTTGACACCTCCCTACCACCTGGAGAAACCTTCATCCCTGGCACAGTGGTAAGTGATCCATATGGTATATTCTTCTTAGACTATGATAGAAATCCTCACTTTCAACGTGTCTCTGAGCTCCACATCGCTCCCATCGAACAACTCAGAGATCTCGTACACTGGTGTGAAGTCAAACGCGACATCAAAGCTAGACACCTGAAGCCCTTGATTTTTGAAGCTGCTCTGAAGTTAAAGAATCAAGGAGTAAATGTCCCTAACTGGATGATCCCCACTAAAAAGACCCTTGATGAACTTCTCATTAAGGAAGAACCCTTTGAAAACTGATATAATCTCCTTTTTCTCTATTGTATCAGTTATCCTTCTGTACTTGTAAATTATTTCGCTTGTACTTGTAATCTTTCTGTTCTTCATTGTAACTTGATTCAATATTTTAAAGAAAGATTTCAGCGAACGTACTTTACTCCATAAGTACTGAAAAGATCCCAGAAAACAGTAAAAGGGACAAATATTTTATGAGTTCTTTTTATCCTTATGTTTTCATTAAATAGCAATTTTCTTTGTTGCTATGTCATAATCAAATAGGGGGAGATTGTTGATCCAAACCCTCAGTGATTTGATAATGACCCTCTCTTATATACTTAGTGAAAATTGTAAGTAAACAATATGTATCAGAGTTTCACTATCGCTGATAAGTACTAAGATCTTCCAGTACCGCCGATAGGAACTCTCGCTCTTTAAGATAAACATTTAGCTAAACTGTTCATCATTAATGCTCTGAGTCTGTTCAGTCATTATGATGATCGCTGATAAGTTAGTTGTTTACTTATGATCTCTGAAGACAAGTTTCACGTCAACAAAGGTTCTACGCTGAAGTCGAAGATCAAGCTCAAGAACCAGCGACAAGTCTCCTAATGAACTGATGCGGATCAACGAAGACTCAGATTTGTCCACTCAACGTGAAGTATCAAGTACAAGACTTCAGCTATCGCTGAACTTTATCATTCGCTGAATAGAAAATGATAATCGCTGAATCAACGAAAGCTGATCATGAAGTCCTCCGTACAAAGTACTTTTGTTTTAACCACCCTTGCACGCCTCCGTACGAAATGTCAGAAAAGAACCTCTGAAAATCTGAAATCGTACAACCACTCTGATACTACACTGTTCATCCTTACGGCTACTAAGGTTGTCATCAAAAGTCAATGACATGCAACCAACCAGCTGATGACACGTGTAAAGTATATACTGACTTGCATTAAATGCATGCAGTATATAAAGAGATGAACTCACTTCTTTTGAAGTAACTTGCTAACTCTGGACAAGTTCAAATCTCTTATCTCAAGATAGGTTATTATTAGTAATTTCCTTATCTCTCTTAGTGCAAGAAACCTTAGTGTTCCAACTTGTTTAGATTTAGGTTTATCCTTAATCTTGTTTCCGCAACAAGCTGTAAATTGTTAATGATTTATCAATAAACAATTTAGAAAAGTAAAATCTGTGTGTTTGTATTCAACCCCCCCTTCTACAAACTTTTATAGGCCTTCGGGACCAACATTCCGGAATCTTGGTTTGTCCGGATAGTATTGCCATATCAAGGTTTGTCCGGATACCCCTGTCTTGGCCAATTCAGTACCTGTTACGTAACTGGCAATCCTCAATCTGTCAAACACTGAGCCCATTAAAGCAAAGGTACGCGCCGACACTTGTTCATCCGCCTCAGTTACTAACTGTGCGTTATTTTCCTACAGATACTCAACGGCGGACCAGGAGAAAAATCCTCCACAGGACCAGGAAGAACAACAAATTCCTAAAGAGGGAATTATAGATGGGGCTGCCGACAATGCCTTGGTCGACCCTGACCATGGTACTGAAATGGAGGCAAACAATCATTATCTTGACCCGGATCAGTTCCGCCCACAGCCACAACATCATGTTCTTTTGGACATCCTTTCACGTCACCCTCTCCATGAGGCCCTCACTGCCACTGCCGATGTTCCTTTGATCTACGTGCTCCAAGTATGGTTTACTGCCCAAGTTCGCACGGCTGGCAACACACAGACCATAACGGCGAGAATAGACAACCAACCGTTCACACTGACGCCTGATTCATTCCGCCGCATGCTTTCACTCCCAGCTGCCGCAGGTCATGCACAGTACGATCCTACCGTCAATGATGAAACGTTATGCGCACAAATGCGCGTGCTCGGCTACAATTCCGCACTCCCACGACCATCGGCGTTCAATCGTAAGTTCCTGGCACCCATATGGTACACCCTGTTTATGATTCTGAACAGGTGTCTATCTTCACGATGGAAAGGCATAGATCAATGCACCGGCGATTTTCTACGCCTTGTTCACGCCGTCTGCTACAATTGCCATGTTGACTTCGCCATGATCATCTGGTGTGAACTCGTGACGGCTATTTGACACATAGGAGGTACCAAGCAGAAGAAGTTCCTCCCGTACCCGCGTTTCCTCTCGCTTGCAGTTCGTCAACACATGGACGTAAATTCGGCGATACCTCGACGTGCTGCACACCCGGTATGTCCCATTAGACACTTACAGTACATGGTTATCCGCAACCCTTCCAATGCGGTAGCCATGCCCATTCCCGAAGCCCTATGAACAATCGCCGATCCCGCTGCACCGGGGGTAGTAACATATAAGGAAGAGATAGTGAATCCCATGGTCCAGCCAGCGCCGGAGGGACCTGCCCAGGGACCTAGACCCGAGAGACGTGAGGGTCCAAGAATGAGAGGTGGGAAGGCCCGGCAAGCAGGTGCTGCCAGGCGGGGTGTGTTAGTTGTGAGAGGAAGGGGAACGAGTGTAAGTGGTGTAGCGGAATCGAGAACCAGCCCTACCCAAGCCCAAGCCGGTACTTCATCTAGACCTATACTTCATCACTCAACCGAACCATACATTACCGAACCCCCTTCACCCGCTCCACATATTGAGAACGTGGAATCTGACTCCACGGACTCCGATACCGACCGTACCATACGCCTGAAATGCATACCTCATGGTATCGGACCCAACCCAGATTTCACTGTCGGAATCCCACTTGACTCGCCTCCACGTGCTGAACAGACTGCTCTAGCAGCATCTAGGATAACTGAGGGAGAATTAGTTGAAGAGTTAGAACAGGTGAGACGGAGAGAACTGCGTTCGAAGTTGAACCAGAAAAAATTGAGCCGTAAAGATAACGAGGCTCCTGAGCGAACCGAACCGAGCGATATCCGGGTAGCCATATCTGCTATCCCGTCTCATTTGTTGGGACGGGGTATTGAAGAAGCCTCTGTGGACCCAATGGAGCAATTGCACGACCCCCTTATCCACTCATCCGTCTCTCAAAAGACGGATGTTTCAGTACATCATGGGGATATAGCACAACTTCCACCGGCCTCTCACTCGGAGAGTGCTGGTGTTGAAACAAGGGACCAGCATCCCCCGGTCGCGACTTCTTTTCGTGTACAATCGAGTCTAGAGCCATTTGCTATTGAAAACCCTTTGGCTAGGACCCAAGAGGAGCAACACCAAGTCGAGAATCTTCGTGACTCGACCGGAACCACCGTAGTGTCTTCACCTCTAGGTGGAACACAAGGATCAGAGGGAAATCCTACCACAGCTACCGATATGCCAACTGTGAACGTAGGTGGCTCTACCCCCGCGGTAGATGCCTCAACGGGTAATCTAAGTAAACCTGGAGTTACTCACCCAGACTTTGTGTCGCAAGGGTCCCTGGACAGCACCCTCAAGGCTGTCCGCGAAGCAATGGAACTGCATGTCGCCGCCGAGCTCGCCAAATTAATCAAAGGCAAAGCGAAGATCGTTGAAGCTGAAACCGCTCCTCCACCTACCTACTCGGTGGAAACTCTCAAGACGATGCTTCTAGCCCAATTGCTCCAAGATTCCAATGCCTCGCCCGAAGTAGACCTGATCACCGTTCTGAAAACACATGTCACTGCTCCTTCCACATCAATTACCTCTCGACTGGATTGCATTGACTCGACTCTCAAGGACTACAACCGAGTACTCAGAACGCTGTCCGAGAGAGTCCGCTCACTCGAAGAAACCTGTAAGAGTCAAGCAGGCGGTTTGAAACGTAAGCACGATGACTAGGATGATCCTGATCACCGTGAGGGGGAGAAACGACAAAGACTAAACGAGACCACCCAGATCCTCACTGCTGAAACTACAACTGTGGTTCAACCGGAACCTTCAACTACGGCTACTACAACCGGAACAGATCCTGAAGCCGAGTTACCTTTAGCTGAAATGGTGATTGATATGGATATATCAAATGAAGAAGACCCGACGGTTGAAAAGCCCGAGGGTTCAACACAGGGATTGATCGACTTTGACTCATCAGACAGACCTCTACTAGATATAATAGATCCAGACTGTGAAGCCAACCCGGAGACCGAAGATGCGTGGTATGAAAAAGCCGCCAGTGCCGTAAACCTCCAGGTAAATTTGGTTTTCCCTACTGATGAAGATGACAACATTGACTATGATCAGTTCCTGCTCCAGAATTTTTATGGTACTTCTCCCGTTCACTATGCTCAACCCACTGGAACTTCAACAAGACCTGAAACTACTACTGCCAACATTCCGACAACTCCTCTGCAAACGGCAGCTTCTGATCTTCCTCCCCCTCCTCAGCAACAAATCCGTTGGGTGAAGATCATGGTACTTATCCCTCATCTGGAGGAATCTTTGAAAAAGTTGTTTGTCCACAAGCTTCGCCCGATCAAGCCGACCTTTTGCCTTGGTATTTACAACCTCAACCCCGAATACCAACGGCGTTATATCAGCACAATGCAGCGGTGTCTTCCAGTCAGCCAAGTCAGAACCAAGCATCAGATCACAGACGTACTTAACATCCATTCAAGACGCATCATGAAAATAGTCTACCCAGTATTCACTGTCCGACGTGAAGATGGGAATGAATGGAAATTCTCTGAAGCCGACTTCCAGCACCTCCGACCGTTCGACTTCCTGGCTATTCTGAAAGACCTTCGTACAAGAACCATCCGACCGCTTGAAGTTACAAAGGCGCTCGAAGCTGTTCGTCGATACCTGGTCCGTACCATTATGATGTCATATCTAACGGATTTTCAAATGGCTGTCGAGAACAGGGCGAAGAAAGTAAATCTGATAAAGCCGAATCTGCAAGCTCCTGAATTGAATATGTATCCCGAGAACGCTATGCTTCTAGAACCAGAATTTGGGATCGTCTTCATCAATGAACGGAAAGAGAAAAGATTTATGCGGTTCAGTCCGGTAGAAAGATTCTGCGACGACACGCTCTACAAAGTTCGAGATGCTCTTCGAAAGATCATTCAGCACGAGTCTGAAAATCCAAGGATTTCGTATGTTCCTAACCCGAATGAAATAAATGCTCGGAATGCCTTGGAATTGGTTGAAGATCGCATCGACTACCGACGTGCTATCAGATGGTTCGAGATTCATTTCGCGCTTCGCAAAAGATATGTCTACAACTGGGGAGAGCTAGAGCGAGAACTCGAACTTCAAATCAAAGGGGGAGATTGTTAGGGTCAATTTATGTTGATTTAAAGTTCAGGGTTTAAATTGTAATTGTTTAATTTGAGCCTTATTAGTGAACGGGCCGTGGGCTTGTTAACCACGGGCCTGCCATATAAATAGATAGCTTAGCCTTAGAAAATAGGCTAGTTGTCTCATTTTGCTTTCTCTCGTTCGTATTGTAATTCTCTCTACATTGAAAGCATAATACATGGATGACCAGTTGAAATCATTACTCATATTGTTTATCTATTCGATTTCATAATTGTTGCACGGATCTGGAACTATAAAACCCGGTTTTCCAAATTTTCTCTCTGTAAGCAAAAGGCGAAAAGTCTCTGGTGAACCTCACATAAGGAAACCTCTGAAGATGGTAAATGTGTAGCTTGAAAACACAGATCTACCATCATCAGCCTCTGTCAAAAGAGCCTCAAAACCTAAGAAATATCTAAAAACACAAGATCAGATAGGAATCATTAAGTTTGGTGAACCCGAGACTCAATCCCAGGTTGCCTTTGTCTGCACTATAGATTCTGAGAAGAAACTATCGGCAGAGGCACCCGAGTTCTTGCCTGCTTCAACAGAAGAAAAACTGACTCATATTTCTGAAAAGGGACTATTGGAAATCGGTGAAAACAACTTTTATGAATGCCCTAGTACTCTCAATAATGGCCAAAATCTCTCTGATGAAACCTCGATAAAAACATCTGTTGACTTAGAAGATATCCCTGAAAGAAAGAAAGAAAGCGAGTATGGCACATGTTCTGAAAGCCCAACCTCTGTCGAAAGAGAACTAAGTAACTCAACCTCTGTATATGAGGACGATTCATCCTCTGACGAATCTGAGACTGACTCTAAGTCAGAGATAGTACCTTGTGACTCAGAGGATTTTAAACTACCCTCTGGAGTTCTTAACAGAACTATTCATCCCAAGGAGAAAATCACAAGAGTTCCTATCTGTCCAGATTTTTTGTACATGTGTATACAAGCCAAAACCTCTCTTGAGCTTGAGAAAATTAAACAACAAAAGAAAACGTCCTCTCAAAATTCAACAAGTTCAAAGACTTCAAAACCCTTAAGGCCTATTACAGAAAAAATAACATGGCAACAGAAGGGTAAATGGGCTGAAAATAACAAATCTTTTTCTTCTGTGACAGTGAAACCTGCAGAAGTTCACCACAGAAGGGGTCCACAGAAGGCTACTCTCAACAGAGGATTTTGCAAACAACAATCTAGCCTACATAGGTCTTCTTGTAATAGGAACTCAAATGTTAGGATAGAATGTAATGCCTCTGTGCCCCTATTTAATGTTTTCAATGAAAAGTTCAAGCAAATCTCTTCGCACATTTATTATTGTCATTGTTTTGATCTCATGTATCGAATGAATCAACACTTCTCAAGTCCACACTGTTTCATCTCTGTACCCAAAAAGAATGCTAAATTCAAGGGTAAACAGAAACAAAATGGCTCTTCAATAGAAGCTAAAACCAAACCCAAGAATGCTAAGGCAAACTTGAAGACCCCTAACAAAGCTGGACCCATTTGGATATGGGTACCTAAAACTCTCTGATTGTGTTGCAGAAGCAGTATGTGCCAATCTGGTATCTTGACTCCGGGTGCTCGTGGCACATGACTGGCGACAGATGTCTACTATCCTCCTACAGAGATAAACTCGATAGAGGATCTGTGACCTTTGGTGAACAAGAAGGGGTATATAAAAGGCTACAGAGTCATCAAGAAGGAAAACATAACCGTATGCAAAGTTGCATATGTGGATGGCCTTAAGCACAATCTTCTCAGTGTTAGCCAACTCTGCGATACGGGTTTCGACATAATGTTCAAAAGAACCTTCTGCTCTCTACATGGTGAGGACACAGGAGTCGAACTTCTACGAGCCAAACGAAGAGGCAATCTTTACCTCATGAACTTCTGTGCCAAGAACAAGGAAGACAAGCTCTGCCTTGTTTCCAGTAAAAGCGAAGAAGCCTGGTTATGGCATAACAGGTTCTACAATCTAAACTTTCATACTCTAGATAATCTTGTTAAACTTGATCTAGTTAAAGGTCTGCCAAATGTTAAATTTAATAAAGATCATTTATGCTCTGCTTGCGAAATGGGAAAACTCAAAAGAGCTTCCCATATAGGCAAGAGTGATGTATCTTGCCCTAGGCCTCTGTACATGCTTCATGTTGACCTCTGCGGTCTAATCGCTACACAGAGCCTAGGTGGCATAAAATATATACTTGTTTTGATCGATGAATATTCAAGATTTACATGGGCTGAATTTTTCAGAAAGAAATCAGATGTTCCAAACATTCTAATAAATTTAATGAAAAGAATCCAAGTTCTGTATGAGTGCAGGATTCAGAAACTAAGAAGCGACAATGGCATAGAATTCAAAAACTCTGTCATTGAAGCCTATCTTACAGAAGAAGGCATATCACAGAACTTCTCTGCTGCACGCACCCCACAACAGAATGGCATAGTTGAACGAAAGAACCGCACACTTGTGGAGGCTGCAAGAACTATGCTGACATCATCTGGATTACCAATGTCTTTTTGGGCAGAAGCAGTATCAACCGCTTGCTACACCCAAAATCGATCAACCATTGTAAAGAGACACATCAAGACACCGTATCATTTGATCAACAAAAGGCGACCAAACATCAAGTTCTTTCATGTATTTGGATGCATGTGCTTTGTCTTAAATGACAGAGAAGCAAGAGGAAAGTTTGAGGTGAAAGCTGATGAAGGCAAGTTCATTGGATACTCTGCCACCTCTAAGGCCTACAGAGTTTATCTTCTCCGATCACGAACCATTGTAGAAAGCATCAATGTGTCTTTTGACGATTCATTTCAAAAGACTTCTGAACAAGTCAGTTCAGAACTCGGTCTAAAGAAGGAATCCTCTGGCATCTCAAAAACAAGAGAAGCGGACCTAAATCTGCTATTTGAAGAGATGTTCCACGACGATATTGATCCCTCTGCTGGAGCTGTCAGAACCTCTGGAGAAACATCTTCTGTCAACCAGACTGAGTCAGGTATATCTCTAACTGATCCATTGAATACTTCATCCTCTTCTGTGAATCATGCAGATGCACGTGTTGAGGGGGAGCCAACAGAAGATGGCACAAGCAAAGATTCTACCACAGAGGTACTGGAAACACCAACTACAACAGAGGAGCCGATACTAGAGGAAAATGAGGATTTAGTCTCAACTTCCTCAAAAGTGATTCCAACTCTCACTCCAATAATCCCACAAGCTGAAGAACCAACTTCGAGCTCTGAAGTGCCATCTACTACAGAAGGTGTACCAGAACCACAGGGTGCACCTACAGAAGTTCATCTTGATGACTCAAATGACCATCTTCCAAGAAAAACACAGTGGACGGAATTTCCTCTGCCCGATCAGTTTGGGGTGGGTTCGAGCTGTGCTGCTCTTGTTCAATATTACTTTCTGCCACTAGACTGGCGGTAATAGAAGTGTGGGTTGCACTGGGAGTTGGTTGGGGTTGTGTGCCTCTTCTATTCCAAGCATCTGTTCTGGATTCTTGCTCTGTTGGGCATCCTATCACTACTTCACCATCTGTTGTCTCAACCTCTCTTTCTATCCTACGGCCCGCTGCTTCTACTCTAACTTCTGTTGCGGCTTCTACCCCAGTGACTAAGGTGTCGTACATTGGATGAGAGCCAATTAATTGCCGTACATGGGGATGCAGAGGTCCTTCGTTTACCTGGTTATCTTCTTCTTCATCAGAATCTACCTCTGTGACTAAGACTGGTGGGGTTCTGGTGGTAGTTTTAACCAGATCTTCTGGACTTGCTCTTAGCACATCAAATCCAGGTTGTGTGAAGGAGTTCCATAGAACTTCTGGTGTGGCAACTTGGATGCTCTTTGGGGTTTGGTCATCTTCATCTAAGTCAGAAGAGATTCTGAAGTCTGGTGCGTCTGTTGAATGATGGGATAGGGCTTCTGCGTTCCATCCAGAAGGGTCTAAAGAGTCTGCAATTCCGGGTTGTTGGAGGAAAGCAAAAAAGTCACCCTGATCGTCTGTATAATTAATAGGGGTTGGGGATTGCAGAGGCTGCTCTTGGACTTCTACTACTATTTCTCCTTCCTCTGCGATGGATTGCATAGGAGTGTGAGGCTTCTTGGATTTCTTCTTGCTCCTCCTTTTCTTTGGTTTGGGGGCACCCTCCTCAGAAGACTTATATTTTCTCTTCTTTTTGTCTTTTGGAGGAGGGGGAGGTGCAGATGATCCGACTTCTGTTGTTTGAGGAGGGGACTGTTGGGTTTGAACAACACAAGTAGAGGTTCCCTCTGTCGTTTTCTTTTTCTTGTGAGCTTTCTTCTTCTTCTTTGCAGAGGGTTTGCTTTTTGGAGCAGGGGATAGTATGGTGTTTCTCGGAGTATGAAACTTCTCTTGTACTTGTTGATGCCTAGCCAAGGCTACTGCCCATTCCTCATCTGCCATTCGCTCAACTACCTGATCTCCTATAGAGGCTCCTAGACGCGGGGGTGTCATAGGACTCGGTTCTGGAGTCATATGATCGCGTATGTAATCTAGCTTAAGGGTCTCGTCTGTAGCGTATCCCAGAAGTTTGGTTGGCAGAGGTCTGCAGAAAGGGTATTTGTCTTCGTGCTCTGTTGGAGAGTTCTTTGTCATAGGATACATTCTGGCCGTTGGTCCCTCCATTGGCCATTTTTGTAGAAGGAGCAGAGGCTCTAGAAGGACACCCAGAATTCGTTGATATTGTAGAGGAGGTAGAGCTTCAGTCGATCGTCCTTTATCCTTCTGTGTGGAGATTCTGCGGTCAATGGTGTTAACCATTTCCTGCATCATGAGGGTGGCGTAGCCCAGAGGTAGATCGTAGTACACCCCGTACATAATTGCCAAGATTTGGTGAGAAGATTGGTCTGGACTACCCACTTTCCCAGTTAGACACCTGTTGAAAATGGAGAAGATAGTATTCCATAGAGGGGGAAGTCGATTTCTTCTGAAATCATTCCTTTTCCTTAGGGTTGTGTTGTACCCCAACATTTCAACAAAACGGCAGAGCTCAGTGTCTGTGGGTTCCTCTGTTGGTCCCAAAGGGCTATACAAGTTTGTAGAAGGGGGGGGGGGGGGGGGTTGAATACAAACACACATATTTTACTTTTCTAAATTGTTTATTGATAAATCATTAACAATTTACAGCTTGTTGCAGAACAAGATTAAGGATAAACCTAAATCTAAACAAGTTGGAACACTAAGTTTCTTGCACTAAGAAAGAGAAGGAAATTACTAATAATAACCTATCTCAAGATAAGAAAGATGACTTGACCAGAGTTAGCAAGTGACTCGTCCAGAGTTTTCGAGTGCTTCAAAAATGAAGCTGGAGTCCTTCTTATATACTGCATGCATTTAATGCATGGCAGTTTATACTTTATACGTGGCAGCAGCTCATTGGTTGTATGTCATTGACCTTTGTAGACAACCATAGTAGCCGCATGTTTGAACAGTGTAGTATCAGAGTGGTTGTACGATTTCAGACAATAAGGAGGTTCTTTTCTGACATATCGTACGGAGTCGTGCAAGGGTGGTTAAGACAAAAGTACTTTGTTCGGAGGACTTCATGATCAGCTTTCGTTGATTCAGCGCTTTATCATTCTATATCAGTGAATGACAAAGTTCAGCGATAGCTGAAGTCTTGTACTTGATACTTCACGTTGAGTGGACAAATATGAGTCTTTGTTGATCCGCATCAGTTCATTAGAAGACTTGTCGCTGGTTCTTGAGCTTGATCTTCGACTTCAGCGTAGAACCTATGTTGACGTGAAACTTGTCTTCAGGGATCATAAGTAAACAACTAACTTATCAGCGATCACCATAAGGACTGAACAGGCTCTGAGCATTATGGTGAACAGTGTTCGCTGAATGTTTAATCTAAAGAGTGAGAGTTCCTATCAGCGGTACTGTAAGGTCTTAGTACTTATCAGCGATAGTGAAACTCTGATACATATTGTTTACTTACAATTTTCACTAAGTATTTAAGAGAGGGTCATTATCAAATCACTGAGGGTTTGGATCAACAATCTCCCCCTATTTTATTATGACATAGCATCAGAGAAAATTGCTATTTAATGAAAACATAAGGATAAAAAGAACTCATAAAATATTTGTCCCTTTTACTGTTTTCTGGAATCTTTTCTGTACTGATGGAGTAACGTACTTTCGCTGAAATCTTTCTTTAAAACTTCATATCAGATTACAAAGGGAAGTGGAAAGATTACAAGTACAAGCGAAATAAATTACAAGTACAAAAGAATAACTGATAAAATAGAAGAATAAGGCGATCCTATTAGCTTATAGAGGTTCTTCCTTAATGAGAAGTTCACCAAGGGTCTTTGATGTGGGAATCATCCAGTCAGGGACATTTACTCCTTGATTCCTTTTGTTCAGAGCTTCTTCAAAAATCAAGGGTTTAAGATGCTGTGCCTGAATGTCGCGTTTGAATTCACACCAGTAGATGAGATCTTTCAGCTGTTCGATGGGAGTGATGGGTAGTTCAGAGATACATTGAAAACATTGTCGTCCACCATAGTCAATAAAGAATATCCCATAGGGTTTGCTTATGACTTTCCCAGGGATGAAAGTCTCACCAGGAGGAAGAGATGTGTCAAGTGCGGAAAGGTCAGGTTCTGGACCAAGAACTTCAGCACGAGAAAAACCAATACCTGTTTCGTTCCGTATAAGAGGACCTGAGTCTGAAGGTTTAGACATTTTCTTTGCAGAGACCCTTCTTTTCTGATTTGCGAGAGGCGGGGGAGGAAGAATATCCACACAAGAATATACTAAGTCGATCTGTTTATTTATCAGCTTTTCGACATGATCCTTGTACTTAGATTGAGACTTCTGGATGGCTAACCTGATCTCCAACCATTCAAAGAGACCGTACTTCGTGATGGCTTCAGCATAGAATTTTTCGTAATGTCCGTTTTCTCTGAATAACTCGATTTCAGCGATTGAAACTTTTAGGGTTAATTTTCCAGTGATATATACCTTGTTGATTCTGGCAGGTCGATATCTGAAGTGTACCTTTTCTTTGCACCAGATTAAAGTAGATTGAGACACAGTTCTCTTTTCTTCAACGATCTTCTTGGCGTCTTCCCATAGCTGACGTTGAACTTCGATTGGAGTTCTTTTCAGCTTGGGGTCTTTCACTGATTGTTGAGTAAGCTAGATGGCGAGTTCTCTGTCTTTTTCTTCAGCTTCGCTTCTTTCAGCGATTAACCTTTCAGCTCTGAGGTGATCCTTGTATTCCTTTTGTGAAAGTCTGAACTTTAGAGGAATAGAAGGAAGTTGATTACGCTTCAGGATGATTCGCTGATCTTCGAATCTCTTGATCATTGCATCTCTCTTTTTCTGATCCTCTTCACTCAGCTTTTGAGGAGCCAAGGAAGGTCTGTTTTTGTGAGAGAGCAGCTGTTCTTCAGGTTCATCAGTCTCAGAGATCAAATCCAAGACTGGGATTATTTCTTCAGCGTTGGGAGCTGGGATTATTGTTGGTGAAGTCGCAACTGTAGAAACTTCAGCGATATTCTCAAACAGGGGAGAGGACTAGCTGAAACACATCGATCTTTCGAATAAGAACTTGGGAAGAAAAGAGGTAGAAAAAGAATGTGGTTAAGTGTATAGAGGCTTTATGTGGAGAGGAGAGCTGATAATGTGTATAGATAGAGGAGGGATGCAGTGTAAGGGAATAGAAGGTAGTGTACCTGACAAACCGGCTTTTTAAGCAAGATCGTCAGATTGTCTTCTTCAGCGAGGCCTTTGTTTTTGCCTTTGTCAGCTTCAGACGCTGCAGGCTTTGTTTTGGTCCGCTTCCCTGAAGGTTCATTTATCAAGATCCCTTTAAGAGCTGTACTCTTCTGAGCAGGCTTGACGATAAAGGAGTCATCATCATCATCATCATCATCATCATCATTCTTTGGAGAAGAAGATGGTTCATCATCAGATAAGTCGATGGCTTCTTTATCTCCAGCTTCAGATTCAGATTCTTCAGCAGTTTCTTCGAGTTGCTCCCCCTCAGATACAGAGGTAAGCTTCTCGGTTCCCTCAGGGTTTTCATCTCCCTGAGGTCCTGTCACACCCTGCTAAAGCGGAAACACGGGATGTCACAGCTAAATGTTTCAAAAGCATAAGGTAGAAGACAACACACAATCATCATATCATAAAAGTTACGAAATACAACGTGTCTTTGAAATACAAATTGTCCAAAGTAAAAAAATAGTCTTGACATGATGAAAATAGAGTTGGATGTCGCTAGTTTGTAGTGCCTTCTAGAATTCATCCTTACTTGTTGTTTCCTGAAAAGCATGTAAAGGAGAGTGTCAACTATAAAATAGTTGGCGAGTTCATAGGTTTTCGTATGCACTAAAAGTTTTAATGCAAGTTGATAAGTTTCGCACTTTCAAAGATTGTGGTACAACTCTCGGTTGTAAAGTTTCCGTTGTTGTTTCTGTATTGTATGCTCATGGTATATAATGTGATGCCTCAGAGGTAGCATGCTAAGCCATTACCCAAACCTCATGACCATTGTATTAGTTTTCCCCGAGTCATCATGTTTTATCGCTAACATGGCGTTGTAATAATTATCCACTCACATCACAGTAAGTGGGTGGCCAACCAAATAACGTTATCCATAATAATCATGGCTCACACACGTGAGTTAAATAGGTAATGTAAAAATATGTGGGGACTTTTGTATGATAGCATAAACCCAAAAGCTTTAACATGTGCACATGTACCGTAGAGCGTTAAACATGCGTAGTATTTCAGTAATAAAACGACTGATTTCGAAATAAAATCTGTAACATGCTTTCCATCCCAAAATGTATAAAACAGTAAAAAGGGGCTATGAAGACTCACGGTGATAAACGTAGTTGTTCCCAAGTGGTGCGTAATGCGATCCGTAACGCGATCCTACGTCGATCCTACGAATGTAACGACACTAGTAAGATTCTATGTTCTAAACCTTAGTCCTTGGTATCGTGTAATTATCCAAATCAACATAAAATGCCTTTGTTGAGATTAAGTTTGTATATTGTTATAAGTTCATCGATATTAGTAATTAATATCTCAAACGTTACATATGATAATTCGAGATTACCGCAATTTTGTCATGACGTTTGACGAAAAAGGGTCAATAATTTGGAGTCATATGTATAGTATATATAAAGTTAGGAGTTAGGTTATATATACATATACAGCAATTTCATCATAAAATGATGAAAAGGGTTCAAAATGAGATGTTAGATGTTAGAGTATAAATAAAATGAGTAAGTAAATATATATAGATATATTCCACAATTTCATCATACAAATGATGAAACGGGTAAAGTTAAGATAAATAAATACGTATATATATATAGTACATATATATATATATATACCACAATTTCATCACCAAAGGTGAGGAAAAGGGTCAAGAGGTAGCATATAGCTATAATATGATATAGTTGTTAGCTGTCCAGAATATGTAGTCACTTTCGGATGACTTCCAGAGATCGTTAGGTTATGATATTTTATGACCAGTTACTTACATGTGTTAGGAAACTTTTGACATAAGTTTCATGATTTTTAGAGTAGTTTTAGTGCATGAAATAATACCCGACGTAAACTGTGACAGAAAAACGTTGCTGTTACGCACTGTTTTTGTGCATACTGTTCGGAGGTCGAAAACTTAATTTTTTTCAAAGATTCCAGTTGGGTTTGATTCCTAACTCATAAAAGAAAATTCCAGAAAAAGAATCACCCCATTTGGAGTATGTTTGAGAGAGATATGACCATGCAAAGTCAGTAGAAAAATCTGACAGATTGCTGTTGGAAAAACTTCTTTATATAAAAGCATTATTTCTATTGGTTCTTTAAAGATTTGTTCTTTTTGCTTGGCCACGATTTTTGACACAACAAATACAATATTTTCAGATGAAAAGATTCCTTTTAACTTACACAATCTACATGCAAAGAACTTAGATCACTCATCTTGTCAAAACATTTTAAAAAATTGGTTCTTTTGAGCTTTTTGTGAAAACATTCAAGTAAGTCATTCTTTGATCACTAACTTTGGTTTGATGATGGATTCATCACACTTTTAATGACATGCAAAGTGTTATGGTGATGAATCTACAAACATTAGGATACAAAGATATGTTTAGAGAAAGCCACATTTAAACTAGTGTAGAAGATGAAACTTGAAGAAAATGAAGAAACAATAAGAAGAAGTGTAGGCTTTGCTCTACTTGAAATTTTTACCTTGTGGAGACTTGTGTTCTTGATGTTCTTGAGTGTAAAAGGGCTGGACTTTGAAGTTTAGTAGAGAGAAAAAGAGAGAAAATGAGAGAATGAGTGAAGTGAATGAAAATGAAAGAGAGAGGGGGTCTTAAAGGGGGGGGGGGGGGGGGGGGGGTGGAGAGAGAGAGTGTGTGTGTGGAGTGTGGTTTTGTGTTTTTATTTTTATTTTAATTATTTGAATTATTTAACATTACAATTTAATTAATTATAAGGGTTACTAATTAACTTTACTAGTTTTTTTTGTAAGGTTTATATATATAACCATATATATGTAGGATGTTTTTGGTTGGCATTTTATGAGATGTATGGACAATTCCATAATTTGAGGGGTTTTAGGAAAAAATTCTAAATTTTTCCTACTGTATCGGGTTGACTGCTAAAATTGGACAGTGTGACATATAATATCAGTATCTGATATGTTTAGTGCAGTTCTAACCTGAACGCGAATCTGACGGTTGTCACAGGTCCAACAATTTCTTCATTTGTCTTCTCCCCCTCTTCAGTAAGGGAAAGGTTTTCAGTCTTCTCCCCCTCGATAGATTCATCTTGGGGAAGGTCTTCAGAGTTCTTCTCCCCCCCTTCCTCATGATGAGTGGGGGAGGAATGCGATGAATCAGCAGTTGGTTCCCTGTCTTCTTGGCCAGGAATCCCAATATAATTTTCAATCGCTGCTACTCTGTCTTCTAGGCCAGTAATAGCAGGAGTGATCTTGAAAAGTTCAGCATGATCCGCCGGAGTAAAATGCAAAGGTGCAGGGGCGGTCATGTGATTCAGGATCTGCTGTACCATCGTCTTCACTGAACTTACGCCAGTCTTTACTGAACTCATGTCAGTCTTTATAGCAGTCATCTCTCCCTGAAGATTTCCAACCGATGTCTTCAGCGTTATGAACTCGCTGGACATGGATTGAACTGTTGTTTTGAGAGAGGTATAGTCTGTGTAGATGTCAGCAAGAACTTTGGAAAAGTTACCAAGAGTACCATCAACCTTCTCTAAATCATCTTTGGAGGCTTTCTGTTCCACCACTTTTGTCAGCTTGTTGAGATTCTCTCCAGCATTTGTTACAGCTGAAGAGTTGTCTGAGAGGGTAGTGGTGAGACCTGTCAGCTTTGTATCCAGGTTCTTCAGAGAGGCGTTGATGTCTCCCAAATTAGGACCTGTAACAGATAAGTACTTGTGAACAAAGGAAAGCTCAGAAGTTTGGGGTTTAGTTAAAGTGTATATGGGTTGGTGTATACGTGCACGAGGGTTGGTGAAGTCGTCAAAACTTCTGTGTCCTGAAAAGAGTTCCATGTCGTCAGCTAGAGTGCGTATACGCATGGACATTCCTGCAGGTCCTGCATCCATCATTCCTTGAAAAGTATCAGCTTTAGCTTCTAGAAGAATGACGGGTGCTCCAGTGGTCGTGGTGAAAACTGGATTAAAGTCCAATGGAGAAGCGAAGGTTGAGAATGATGGTTGGGAGCGGGGTTCAGCGTTGGATCCGCTGAGAATCATTTCTTCAGTCTGTAGAGAGGCTGAAGGAGGTTGGGTCGATTCCAAGTTTATAACTTCAGCGTTTAGAGACGCTGAAGCTGGGATGTAATGGGTGGCTTGTTCAGCTGTGGGAGAGCGTACCACTGAACTTTCCATCAGCTCTTCAAGATGAGCCGAGGAGTCTTGAGCAAGAGATTGCTGGGGTTGCTCCTTGGTTTTCTTAGTTCTTTTGGAACCAAGTTGAGTAGTAGAGTGGTTCCTTTTTCTAGAAGGAATGGAGGTTGCAGCTGGGGTATCAGCGGTGGGTTTTTCCACTGAAGGAGCTGCAATAAGTAGAAGAAGGAGGATTGAGAAGAGTTAAGAGAGTAGAGAGACGTACCTCGTTTTCCACTGGCTTGAAGTCGAGTACCTTAGGGCCAACCTGAGAGAGTTTCAGGTCTCCTACTTTTGGGTAGTTGTCCTTCAGGCCGGTTTGGAAGACGACGCTGATGAATCTAGGATATGAAACCCATGATGGTCGGTCAGCGGCAGAGTCTACTTTGAGCACTAGATCATCGTAGATTATTGAGGGCCAGTCAACATGAAGACCCTTCAGCAATGCATAGCCCATTGCTTGCTGAGGTTGAGCGGCTTGATCAGAGGAGCCGGTCTTTGCAGTCATGCAACTTATCAAGTGTGCGAAGATGAAGTTCATCTCGCTGGGCATTTTTGACTTCTTGATGAGGGTCAGCTTATTTTCAGGCTTCTTGTCCCTCCCAGTTTCCCATACATAACCCATTGCATCAAAGAATGCAGTGATGGCTTCCCTATCAGCATGTTTCTTGTGGTCAGGGAGAGAAACAAAGGGTTTTTCTTTAGTGGCGATGGGAAGGCTTAGTGCTTTTTGGATAATGGCAGGGGTGATTTTTATGGTGCCAAAATCAGTGTCACAGAGGATGCAATCAATTTTCTTTGAGGGGTCTTTGGTCGATGGTAGCTGAGTGTATCTGGCAGAATACCAGAACTGAGATAGTAGTAGCTGATGTGCAGGGGGTGTTATGGTCAGGGCTGTAGAGAGGCAACAGGTTTTGAGGAATTTCACAGCATCATTCAGATGTGTGACTTGCTTTCGAGGAGGAAACTCGAAAAGCGCATAGAGGTTGTTTGTTTTTGTCCAATCAAGTTCCTCAAGCGTGAACTTGACCTGAGGAGCCTTGGTGATTTCCAGTTCCTCAGCAGCAACAATATTCTCAGCAGTAGGAATATCAGTAGATGCCATTGCTGTATTATCAGTTCAACCAAAGATATAACAAATAAGAATAATCTTAATGTGGAAAGATTTTCCAATAAGATGGTTCGAATTTTGTCCATTTCATTCAGACAAAAATGTCTTAATGAAGATTAGGGTTGGTTTTAGAAATCTCAAAGTATCGCTGATTAAGGAAGAGATATTCAGCGATGCAATTTGTCTTGAAATCTTGCATTTACATGCGATTGTCAGCGAGAGAAAACATACCTTGATATCAGCGAATCAATTATGTTTAGAGAGAAAATGATAGAATGGGTTATACAAGTTGATTTTATCCTATCGCTGATCAAATGTGAACCGCTGAAGATTTTACTCTTCAAAGTTCAGCATTCCAAGCTCGCTGATGAGAAAGTTGAATCTTGTCTCATCAAGAGGTTTGGTGAACAGATCAGCTAACTGATAGTCAGTTGGGATAAAGTGAAGTTCTATATCACCATTCATCATATGATCTCTGATAAAATGATACCTGATTTCGATGTGTTTTGTCTTTGAGTGTAGCACTGGATTGCTGGCTATAGCGATGGCACTTGTGCTGTCGCAATAGATTGGAATATTTGAGAGCTGTAGGTCATAGTCCAGTAGTTGATTTCTCATCCACAAGACCTGAGAACAATAGCTTCCAGCGGCTACATACTCAGCTTCAGCTGTGGAGGTGGACACTGAGTTTTGCTTTTTACTTGTCCAACTCACCAGGTTTCCACCCAGGAGCTGACAGCCTCCTGTGGTGCTTTTCCTATCCAATTTGCAACCTGCAAAATCACTATCTGAATAGGCGATCAGATCAAACCCAGAGTCTTTGGGATACCAAAGACCTAGGTTCGCAGTACCCTTAAGGTATCGAAAAATTCGCTTTACAGCGATCATATGAGATTCCTTAGGTTCAGCTTGATATCGTGCATACAAACAGGTTGCGTACATAATATCGGGTCGGCTAGCTGTAAGATACAAGAGAGAGCCGATCATCCCACGGTACAGCGTGACATTAACAGGAATACCATTAGTATCCTTATCTAGTTTCAACGGTGGTGCCATAGGGGTTTTCATAGCTGAACTCTGAGTTAAATCGAATTTCTTCAGCATATCTTTAATATACTTTCACTGATTCATGAAAGTTCCTTTTTCATTTTGCTTTATCTGAAGACCAAGGAAATATGTTAGCTCACCCATCTTACTCATTTTATACTCTTCTTTCATTCTATCAGCGAAACGAGTACAAAGGTTAGGGTTAGTAGAACCAAATATAATGTCATCAACATATATCTGAACAAGAATAATATGACCTTTTACTTTCCTGAAGAATAGAGTCTTATCGATTTTACCACGCTCAAATTTTTCAATATAGAGATAAGTAGATAGAGTGTCATACCATGCACGAGGAGCTTGCTTTAAGATATAAAGTGCCTTATCCAGTTTATAAACATAACCTAGACGCTTAGGATCTGAGAATCCTTTAGGTTGTTCCACATAGACTTCTTCATTCAGCTTTCCATTTAGAAACGCTGACTTAACATCCATCTGATATACTTTGAAGTCTTTGTGTACAGCGTATGCTAAGAATAGACGAATAGATTCTAGTCTTGCTACTGGAGCAAATGTTTCATCATAATCTATGCCTTCCTCTTGTATGTATCCCTGAGCAACAAGTCGAGCCTTGTTGCGGGTTACAGTTCCATGTTCGTCCAACTTGTTTCGATAGACCCATTTAGTGCCTATCACTGTTTTGTCAGTTGGTCTTCGAACAAGTTTCCAAACTTTGTTTCTTTCGAATTCAGTCAGCTCTTCTTGCATGGCGCTGACCCAGTTTGGATCTTTTAGGGCATCATCTATTTTCTTTGGTTCAATCAGAGAAATAAAGTTAACAAATAAACAAATATTACCTGCACTTCGTCGAGTCTGAACACCAGCGTTTGGATCACCAAGAATTTGATCAAGTGGGTGATTTACAGTCCATTACTGAGCTGGAACGTGAGACGCTGACTCAACCTGAACTGGAGGAGCTGAAGATGAAGCTTCAACAACTTCTGGAATATCAGCCAAGAGAGGAGTAGGTGCAGATGTCATTTGATTCACTGATTGCTGAGAAGTAGATGGAATGTCAGAGACATTTGGTTCAGAAGCAGGTATAGTGTTTAAAGGAACTGCTGAGACCCATGATGTTTCAGCTTCACTATTCTTCATATTTATGATGATAGTAGGACTATCATATTCAACTGTATGAGTATGAAGAGTGGGAATATCGTCTGAATCACCAAGATGATAAAACATCCATTGATTCAGTTCTTCAGTATCAGCAGACGGTTTAGAGTTCGCTGAACGGGATTCGTCAAACGTGACGTGAATAGTTTCTTCAATAGTTTGTCTTCTTCGATTGAAGACTCTGAAGGCTTTGGAGATTGAAGAATATCCAAGAAAGATTCCATCATCAGCCTTAGGATCAAACTTTCCAAGGGCATCTATGTTGTTCAGTATGAAACACTGACATCCAAAGATGTGAAGAAAGCTGATTGAAGGATTTCTCCCATGAAAGAGTTCATAGGCTGTCTTATTGAATATTTTGACTATCAGCGACCTGTTTTGCGTAAAACAAGCAGTGTTGACAGCTTCTGCCCAAAACTGAGTAGGCAGGTGAGAATCGCTGAGCATTGAACGTGCAACTTCAATAATTGTTCTATTTCTTCTTTCAGCGACTCCGTTTTGTTGTGGTGTTCTCACTGAAGAAAAGTTATGAGAAATACCCTTACTCTCAAAGAAGGAATCAAGAGAACTGTTTTTGAATTCAGTCCCATGATCACTCCTTATTAAGCGAACGATCAAGTTGTTCAGGGTTTCCATCTTCCGAACAAAGGTGATGAGTTCTTCAGGGGTGTCACTCTTAGAACAGAGAAACATAACCCATGTATAGCGAGAGAATTCATAAACTATGACCAGTGTATATTTCTTTCCAGCGATGGATTGTTTGTTAACAGGGCCAAACAAATCCATATGGAGAAGTTGTAGAGGAGATGACACTGAGGAGACTTGCTTTGACTTAAAGCTTGCTTTGGTCTGCTTGCCTTTCTCACACGCTGAACATAAGGATTCTTTGGCGTATGAGTGTTGAGGTAGACCAGTGACTAACTCTTTTGAAGAAAGGGTGTTCAGTGTCTTGAAGTTTAGATGAGAGAGCCTCTTATGCCATAGCCAGTTGACATCAGATGAGGCTTTTGAGAAGAAACAGGAGTTCTCAATGGTTGTTGAGTCCATGTTTATTACATAAACATTTTCCAAACGATAACCGCTGAGAGCTATCTTCTCCTTTTTGTCAGCGACAAAGCAGGATTCCTTAATAAAGATTACTTTGTTATCCTTGTCGCAAAGCTGACTGATGCTTAGAAGATTATGCTTCAGCCCTTCAACATATGCGACTCTTCTGAAGGTTGTTGTATCATTTGAGAGTACACCAAACCCTCGGGTATGTCCTTTTCCATTTCCACCGAAAGTCACAGAGGGACCCTTCTCTTCCTTGTATTCAGCGAGCAGGATTTTCTTTCCAGTCATGTGTCTAGAGCATCCGCTATCGAGATACCAGATACCCTTCTTAACCTGCATTACAAAGGAAGATTAGTTTTCTTGGTTACCCACTTAACCATGTGTACACGTTTGTCAGTGGAAGTAGTTGGAATGGAAGGTTCAACAATCTTCGCAGCATTTGAAGATTCAGCTTTGTCAGTCTTCACTTTGGTTAATTTCGTAACCTCAGTGGTCTTCTTTGCCTTGGGGGCAATGCTCTTCACCTTAGCTATCTTTTCAGCTCTGGTGGCTGTGGGGCACTTACTAGCAATATGATTTGTAAGTCCACAATGATAACATTTCATATAACCAAAAGTAGTTCTAGGACCATTTGCATGCTGAGCTTTAGATTTTGAATTAGAAGGACCAGCATCAAGTACACCTTTGGTTTTGGAAATAGGAGGAACTATCAGTTCTTCAGTTTTCTTACCAGTAACATCCACTTTGATTCTGGGAGTAGATCGCTGAATATATCCACGCTGAATATATCCAGTGTTCTTGTTCCCTGAACCAGATGGATGAATCGCTAAAGCTGTAGAAGCTATCAGCTTAGGTATAAAGATACCCTTCTGAGGATTTTGATCATAAGCAATTCCTTTACCTTTATCTTTAAAGGCAGAGGTAGGTTTTGGATAGACCATTTTCTCTTTACCTTTTGAAGAGGTAGAGATTTCCTCAGGGATAGGCGGTTGAGAAGAGGAACACTGAGAGGATGAAGAAACAGCGACCGAGGATACGAAAGTTCCAAATAAGAGCATGGAACGATCAGTGGTTGGTTCTAGAGTATCAGCTTTGTAACCAAGACCACGTTTATCACTCAGGGGAATCTGAGACTTAATTATCTCAGTGATCTTTGTTGAGGAATTATACCATCCATCAACAGTAGCTTTTTCAGCTCTTAATGCAGCGATAGCTTCTTCGCGCTCGATTTTGACTAGCTGATTTAAGTGAACTTGATCTTTAAAATCTTCTTCAATTTTAGAAAGATTTTCTATTTGAAGGTGACAGTTTTTAAGCTGTTCAGCGAGATCAAGGTTTTGATTTTCAACTACAGTTTTGCCATTCATGGCTTCATATAAACTTCTAGTCAAGAGATTGATCTTTTGAAGACTATCAGCTTCATCAATATTTGCAATATTGGTAAACAAAGAAGGTGATACCTGAGTTGCAGAGGTTGAAGTAGAGGGAATGTCAGAATTGTCTTCCTCATCTTCAAGTTTGGCAATAAGACAGAGATTGGCTTCATCATCTTCATAGTCAGATGTTTCTTCCTCATCAGAGTCAGCCCAATCATAGTCAGCCATCAAGCCTTTGCCTTTCTTCTTAAAGCTTTTCAGCTTTGCATACCTTTCTTTCAGCTTGGCGTATTTGTCATCTCTATTCCTGGGAATAAACTTTTTCTTAGGAAAAGCTGAAGGTCTAGAGACTTTGTTTGACCTGCACTCGTTAGCGAAATGTCCTATCTTTTCATAGTTAAAACAAGTAGCAGTAGCCTTATCAACAGGAGCTGATGATCTTGGCTTGTCAGTAATGGAAAGAGGTTTATTCTTTCTGAACATTTTCTTTTTGGCGAATCTCCTGAACTTTTTAGTGAGGAGAGCCAAAGATTCATCAAGATCTGAAGAGTTAGAGTCTGATGACCTTTCAGAGTTACTCTCCATCTCAGTGATAGTGATCGAGGGTCGCTGAGTGAAAGGTTCCTATGATATTAAAGCAACAGGGGTGCTTTTGGAATCTTTTACAAGATTTTTCTTAAGATGACTCGATTACTCATGATTCAGCATCGTGCCATATAAGGTAGAAAGGGTCATTGATTTTAGATCCTTTGACAGCTTGAGACACATAGAATAACTGTCCCATCTTTCAGGTAAACATTCTAAGAACTTTGTCAGCACTACAAAGTTAGAATATTCCTTACCAACAGTTTTCAGATCTATTATTAAACAGTTAAAACGTTGGTGAACTTCAGAGAGAGTTTCATTTTTACCACAAATGAAGCTTTCGTACTGTCTTACCAGGTTGATCTTTCAAGAGTCCTGGACTTCAGAAGTACCTTCATACTGAACACAAATTGTGTCCCACATAGCTTTTGAGGTTTTCAGGTTCATGACGGAATGGTAGACTTCGTCAGGAAGAGCCATGGAGAGTATGGATCTGGCTTTGGTGTCGATAGCCACTTTCTTCTTATCTTCATCAGTCCACATATGAACTTCCTTAGGAATCAGCCTTTCTGGAATAGCAGGTCTATTCTCAGCGGCTGGAACTGCAGCATCAATTCTTACACGAATATATGGGCCGTTTTCAAGATAATAAGGCGTAGTAGGGTCTACACCTTCTAAGAAGAGAATCATCCTATTTTTCTATAGATTAAAATTATCTCTGGAGAATCTAGGGGGTTTTGCAAGAGAACCATTGTCAATATAGTTTGTGTTTGTCTTGGTAGCCATTTTAAGAAATAGCTAGGAAGCGAAATCTTAGTATATATCAGATCTTGTTTATGAGATTAAACAAATCTGCTCTGATACCACTTGTTGGTCCCGAAGGGCTATACAAGTTTGTAGAAGGGGGGGGGGGGGTTGAATACAAACACACAGATTTTACTTTTCTAAATTGTTTATTGATAAATCATTAACAATTTACAGCTTGTTGCGGAACAAGATTAAGGATAAACCTAAATCTAAACAAGTTGGAACACTAAGTTTCTTGCAATAAGAAAGAGAAGGAAATTACTAATAATAACCTATCTCAAGATAAGAAAGATGACTTGACCAGAGTTAGCAAGTGACTCGTCCAGAGTTTTCGAGTGCTTCAAAAATGAAGCTGGAGTCCTTCTTATATACTGCATGCATTTAATGCATGGCAGTTTATACTTTACACGTGGTAGCAACTCATTGGTTGTATGTCATTGACCTTTGTAGACAACCTTAGTAGCCGCATGTTTGAACAGTGTAGTATCAGAGTGGTTGTACGATTTCAGACAATAAGGAGGTTCTTTTCTGACATAACGTACGGAGTCGTGCAAGGGTGGTTAAGACAAAAGTACTTTGTACAGAGGACTTCATGATAAGCTTTCGTAGATTCAGCGCTTTATCATTCTATATCAGTGAATGACAAAGTTCAGCGATAGCTGAAGTCTTGTACTTGATACTTCACGTTGAGTGGACAAATCTGAGTCTTCGCTGATCCGCATCAGTTCATTAGGAGACTTGTCGCTGGTTCTTGAGCTTGATCTTCGACTTCAGCGTAGAACCTATGTTGACGTGAAACTTGTCTTCAGGGATCATAAGTAAACAACTAACTTATCAGCGATCACCATAAGGACTGAACAGGCTCAGAGCATTATGGTGAACAGTGTTCGCTGAATGTTTAATCTAAAGAGCGAGAGTTCCTATCAGCGGTACTCTAAGGTCTTAGTACTTATCAGCGATAGTGAAACTCTGATACATATTGTTTACTTACAATTTTCACTAAGTATTTAAGAGAGGGTCATTATCAAATCACTGAGGGTTTGGATCAACATCCTCTGCGTATCCCTTTATCCCTAGAAGGCCTCTTGTGGGTAGACTGAACTCAAGTGAGAACATGGTTCTGTTGAACTTGAGTTCAAGGTTCTCGGATTTGTCTGGTTTTGAGATGTAGCCTTTTATCTGTCTATCTTTTGGGTCAAATCTGCTGCTTTGCCAGAATTGATTGAGGTATCTGGCAGGGATTTTGTGGACAGTTTTGGTTAATAGGGGGTAAAGATAGTGATTTTCCAGAATGTGAAGAAGGATGGCATTTGCTTCCCCAAATGCGGTTTTAGAGGGAACCAGATATTGGTTATTGGGTTTTAAGGGAAGAACACGTTCAAAGTGTTCATGTGCGATGAAGTTTTGAAGGTGGGTTGTCGGAGAAAAATCTGCTGACTTATCGGAGTTGTCTTGTTCTAGATTTTTTGCTATTTCAGGATTCTGGGAGTGCTCAGAATGAGATGGGGAGTTCACTGGAGCGTTGGAAGTAGAAGCCATTTGAGTTTTCTTGAAGAATAGAGTAGAATGGGGAAGTTGCAGGTATTTGCACAGTTCGCCGGAGAAGATGATGGAGATAAATTCGTAAAAGGTTTATGGAAGAATGGGAACGGGGTTATATAGTGAGGGTAGAAACGGGTAGAATTCCGTGGTAAAAGTGAATTCAATAAACGTTTGGGGTCCGCACTCGAGTTTTACAGCCGGGGAAACGTTTCAAAAGGATCGTGGGGCACGCACGTCCAATGAAAATCTGCCACGTCAAATGTGTCAGAGCACGATTAGACGTCGTGCGCGGCCCATTAATGCTAGGCGCGTGGGCATTTCTTCTGTGTGGGGTCTGTCACTCGCGGTAAATAACTCCCTTTTACAGAATTTATATAAAGAGTAAAGTGTCAGAATCAACAGAGGCTCTGTAGTGGAGTGAGCTCTGTGATTCTGAAACCTACCTTTAATGTCTCCTCTGTGCTTACATCTTTACCAAAAACGTTTGAAAATTCATTGGAGAGGATCGATGGAATCTTTAGCACAAAATTTTTATCCACAGAGGCTTTGAGGCTCTGTCAAAGCCAGTAGAGGCTCTATGACTGAAAATTTCTAATAACTAGAGATTCACAAAACATTTTGATCATCCAAAGTTTTTACTGTTTTACGCACTGTTTTTAGGACATTTTTGAAAGTTGGTGTCCAGAAAAACTGTTTTGGAAAAAGGTTTTGTGCGAGACATTCTCCTTTTGACTAATCTTTGCTCGATCAACATAAGTTCTTTGATGGATAAAACTCTGTGACTAGAAACCTTCTTTCAGTATCTCAGTGCTTGTACTTGTACAAAAGAATCTTTGAAAGACATTGAAGTTGATCAATAGAGTTTCCATATGAAATTTGCAGTCATAGAGATTCTGACTTACAGAAGCTCTGCGGGGCTCAGCAGAGGCTCTATGGCCTTAAATTTCTAATATCGGAGAGCTCAAAAATCTTTTTGATCATTAAATGTTTGGAATGTCTTAAGCAGAGTTTCTAGGACATATATGGAAATTTGTGTCCTAGAGAAACTGTTTTCAAAGATGGTTTTACGAGATACTCACCTTTTGGTTCTCCTTTGCTCGACAAAAATCTTTACTTCTGTGGATTTGGCTGACCACTACTCTTTTTTGGCTCCCCCTTGAATTAGCAACTTCTGTAGTCTAATTCAAGGTTTCCTTCTGCTCCCCCTTGACCTATGCTTGGATCAAAATAGATAAGCAATGCATAGAGCATAGGTCAAACTCACCAGAGGTTCTGTGGACATTGTCAGAAGATCTGAGTGATCCCACAGAAGCTCTGTCGGGTCTAGAACTTTTGGTGATTCATGAATTTACATGTAGAAGTATTCAAATATATATACATATTTACAGAGGATCAGATCTTACTTACAGAGGATTCAACTCATGTTAATCATTCCCAACTTACCCACCAGGAAAAAAAATATTTTCTCATCTAGCGCCTTGGTGAATAAGTCTGCAAGCTGATATTCAGTGGATACAAAGTGCATTTCGATTGTGCCATGTTCAACATGATGCTTCAGAAAGTGGTAACGGATATCGATATGCTTTGTTTTTGAGTGCTGAACTGGATTGGTAGAGATGGCTATGGCACTTTTTGAATCACAGAAGATGGCTATCTTGTATATGTTGTGGCCATAGTCCTTTAGCTGAGTTTTCATCCACAGAACTTGGGAGCAACAGCTAGCAGCAGCAACATATTCAGCTTCTGCTGTAGATGTGGATACACAGTTCTGCTTCTTCGAAGTCCAGCTGACAAGTTTACCACCCAGGAATTGACAACTCATAGAGGTGCTTTTTCGATCAAGTTTGCATCCTCCATAATCTGAATCTGTGTATGCCTTAAGACCAAAGCCATAGTTCTTCGGATACTAGAGCCCAAGATTTTTGGTTCCTTTAAGGTATTTGAAGATCCTCTTTACAGCAATAAGGTGGGATTCCTTTGGGTTAGCTTGATATCTTGCACAGAGGCATGTGGCATACATTATATCAGGCCTACTTGCGGTTAAGTATAACAGAGACCCAATCATACCTCTATAGAGCTTGCACTCTACAGATTTGCCATTTGGATCTGAGAATAACTTATTTCCAGTGGCCATTGAGGTCTTCATTACAGAGGCATCAGAGAGACTGAATTTTGAAAGTATGTCAGAGACATATTTAGCTTGATTTATAAAAATTCCCTCTGATGATTGTTTTACTTGGAGTCCGAGGAAGAAGTTTAATTCTCCCATCATACTCATTTCAAACTCACTCTGCATGAGTTTTTCAAAATCTTTGCACTGTTGTGCATTTGTAGACCCGAATATAATGTCATCCACATAAATCTGTACAAGCAGAATCTCATCACCTTTTCTTTTATAAAACACAGTAGTATCGGTTGTACCTCTATCGAAATCATTATTGAGAAGGAAGGTTGAAAGCCGTTTGTACCATGCTGTTGGAGCCTGTTTCAGTCCATACAGAGCTTTGTCAAGATAATAGACATATTTTGGGTACTTGGAACTTTCAAACCCTGGTGGCTGCTGGACGTATACTGTTAGCCCCAAGTATCTGTTATGTAAAAGTATTGAAAATATTATCAAGTAAGAAGACCAACAGAGATGCAGCAGAAGACTCAGAAGAAAAGCAACAAGAAGACCAACAGAACTCAACAGAGTTCTGGTGGAACCAACAGAGCTCAACAGAGCTCTGGAAGAAGATCAACAGAAGAATTGTTCATATCCAAAGACCAACAGAGCTCTGGTCTATGAGCTCTGTTGAAGGGAACACCTCTGTGAAGCCTAAGTCTCGTAAGAAATCCTAAGTGTTAGACACGTGTCCATACTTTCCACGTATGCCTTAAAGATTGGAGACACACTTTCCACGTGTCATTCCAGGGTACGATAGTACACTGTCTACACTTTATCAGGGTTATAAATAGTGAGGTAGTGGAACAAACGATTGTAAGATTTTGTAAGAATAGTTTTCCACAATTGTTTAAGCACACACTACAGTAATCCTGAGCACTACCTCCGTACGATATTGTGTCCTGTGAGATTTCCGAACACACACTTGAACGTGTTCTTGGTGTGATTCATTATCAATATACGAGAAGCTTTTATATACTTGATCTTGTTATCATTATTACTGTTCTATATTTGATACTCACAGTTATTATATCGTTTACACAATCACTCACTTTAATGGCTTTAATTAATATGCTTCTGCTGTCTATTTTCTTACCATTATTGTGATACAACGTGAATCTGGGAACCTACAGTTGGTATCAGAGCTTCTTTGGTTTTCTTAAACCAAACGATCCAATCTACCAAGGTTGATTTACTGTTGTTGATTGTGTGTGTGTTTCAAAGCTTCCTAGTATACTCTGTTTTACATTTTAAAGTTTAAAAGTTACTTTATCACTGTTTTACGCTTACCAGTCTAGTTTAAAGATCTTCTCTACTGTTCATTACCGTTCCATTGGTTACTGTTCACTTTCAGTTTGAAAATCTTTGAAAACCGATATACTCTGTTTTTTTTTTTGAAAAATGGCAAATGACATCAACGCCATTTATACTGCTGGTTCTCTGACCAAGCCTCCTACTCTTCTGAGAGATGAATATCCTCAATGGAAGATTAGGATGGTTAACTTCCTTGATGGATGGACAGAGATTTAATGCGTTCTGTCACGAATGGACCTTGCCAACCCATGGTTTTGGTTCCACGTATACCTGCAACAGAAACTACTGCTGAGATTCCTGCTTATCTTAAACCTAAAACCACCGGGTTTACTGATGAAGAGAAACTTCAAATGGAAAATGACCTTAAGGCAGTTAGACTTCTGATAATGGCCATTCCAAACAAGATATTTCACGAACTAGATTCATGTGTTACAGCCAAAGAAATCTGGGATCAGCATCTAAATCAACTTGAGGGTGGAATTAAGACCCAAAAGAACAGAAGGACCCAATGTATAAATGAATACAACGATTTCAAAGCACTTCCTGAGGAAACCTTACAACAAACCTACAACAGATTCAATGTTTTAATCAACAAATGTAAAAAGTATGGGGTTGTTAGGTCGAAGGAAGACAACAATGTTCTGTTTTTGAAAAGTTTGAATGATGAATGGTTAAATCTGTCCATGTCTTTACAAGCTAACCAGGATCTAGATGCGTGGTCTCTTACTGATGTGTATGGGACTCTTGCTGCACAAGAGAAGGATGTTGTCAAACAGAGAGGAAAATCCAACATTGCAGGACCAATCACCTTGATTTCTGATTCAAAGAATCTGACAGAAGGAAAATCCAACAGAGAAAGTTCCAGCAGAGATAAGAAGAAAGAGAAGAAGAAGGGTAAGAAGAGTCTGGTAGCTGAAAGTGAGGCTAAAGGGAGCTCATCAGATGAAGATGACAATATAAATGCTTTTGCTAAATCTCTTGCCTTAATAACTCAACAATTTAACAAGAGATTTGGTAGCAGAGTATTTGACAGAAGAGGTAGATACGAGAGAGAAGGAAAAGATGAAAAAAGAGGTTATGTTGCACCTCAACAACAGAACCACATGAACAGAGCTCCAACAGAACAGAGACCGCAACCACAACCTCAACAGAAGTATAATGCTCCAGTTCCACAAAAAGCTGATGCTGCCCAAACCATCAACCAGAACGATGGACGTTGCTTTAGATGTGGCAAACCTGGCCATTTCTCTGCAAATTGCAGAGGTAAACTGATAAAAGACCAGGATTACTACAAGAACAAATATAAGTACTGTAGGTTCCCAGATTCACGTTGCATCACAATAATGGTAAGAAAATAGACACCGGAATCATATTAAATAAAGCCATTAAAGTGAGTGATTGTGTAAACGATAATGTAACCGTGAGTATCAAATATAGAACAATAATAATGATAACAAGATCAAGTATAGAATGCTGCTCGTATATTGATAATGAATCACACCAAGAACACGTTCAAGTGTGTGTTCGGAAATCTCACAGGGAACAATATCGTACGGAGGTAGTGCTCAGGATTACTGCAGTGTGTGCTTAAACAATTGTGGAAAACTATTCTTACAAAAGCTTACAATCGTTTGTTCCACTACCTCACTATTTATAGCCCTGATAAAGTGTAGACAGTGTACTATCGTACCCTGGAATGACACGTGGAAAGTGTGTCTCCCTTCTTTAGGGCATACGTGGAAAGTATGGACACGTGTTTAACATTTAGGATTTCTTACGAGACTTAGGCTTCACAGAGGTATTCACTTCAACAGAGTTCTTTTGCAGGAGCTCTGTTGGTCTTCTGTTGATAAACGGTTCTTCTGTTGGAAGTCTTCTGCCAGAGCTCTGTTGAGCTCTGTTGGATCCGCCAGAGCTCTGTCGAGCTCTGTTGGTCTTCTTCTAAGTCTTCTGTCAGATCTCTGATGGTCTTCTGACTTGATACTATTTTCAATACTTTTACATGACAGATACTTGGGGCTAACAATCTCCCCCTAAGTATTGAAAATAAAAATTTGGAAATACAGAGATGTAAACAAAAGAACTGAGAACATTTTACCTCTGTTGAAACCTTGCACTATTCTTTTAGGATATTACAATACGAAGTAAAAGAATAGTTATATTTAGGCATAATTATCCCCCCTTAAGATTCTGTCGAATCTTCTGATCAGCTCACGGAAGTCCAGCATAAGATCTATCTGTTCGATGCAGAGCCTCAGTTGCTCTTCTGGACACTTCTCTCTTGGGAGATTCAGAATTATGTTCTTGAGATACACTAGCGACTCACTCGAGTACTTGTGGGCTTCAGATATTTTGATGGCCTTCTTGATCTTCTTCTGTTGGCAAATGAAGACTGGAGGATTTTCAACTACTGTTCCAGTCCTGTAGTGGCCATAACCCTCAAGGTTTTCGTTTGGTGGTGCAACCGCTAGTTTCTCAACTTCGAACTATAGGCCTAGCTAAAAATCAATCTGAGTTCTGAGATTAACATGCTCCTGTATGGCGAATCGAACCTCTGGTAGCGCAGTTCTTGCTGGTGTGTATCTTTCGGAGATGTTCAAGCAATAGGCGTGAAGCATAATCAGATCGTATAGATTCAGAAGCACAAGATCGTTGTCGTTGAAGAATTCATTCCTACCTTCTGTTGATTCAACAGTGTACTCATGGTATACGACTCTGTCATGTTGGAATTTCTTATGCTTGATGTCCAAGATTCTGCGGATACCAAAGTTTATGTTTATGGCTCTGTTCAGATTTGACTTTGTTTGAATGAACTTCAGCCTTGATTCAGAAATGGTGTTTATTCTGATGGGATTGAGGTACAGGTTGATGGGTTTGGCATTTACAGGAATGATGTCCTTGTCAGCATAGAGATAACAAAAAAATTCCTCTAAGGATGGTTTCTCGGTGTGTTGGGTTGATGTTTCTGGGTTCTGTTCTGGCTGAATTGGGTTCTGGTCTTCATGTGTTTCAGCCATGAGGATATCAACATGTCGTCCAGGCTCTTGTAGAACTTGGGGTTTGACTTGAGGTTGGGCTTGGCTTGGTTGTTCTTCAGCAGAGATTGGGATTGATCTCTCTGGTTCATTTCTTGGAGATGTAGGAGGGGTGTCAAGTATGATGATCTCTGGTGGTTGTTGAGTTGACTCTTCTGGTGTTTTGATGGTTCTGTCTTTGAACATGTAGTCGAATACCACCATAGTCATTTCTGGCATGTCTTCTTTTATTGTCCCCTTATCTCCTCTTTCTGCCTCTGCCTCTGTCGTCTCTGTCATTTTGCCTTTCCCTTTTCCTTCTCTTTCTCAGCCTCTTTCTCTTTCTCTTTTTCCTTCTCCCCCTTTTGTTGATCTGCGGACTCACCCATTTGGCTATCTGATTGAGCTTCTCTAGTATCTTCAAAATCATCTTCATCATTAGAGGAATCCTCATCAGAGAGACTCTGAACAATGGGTGAGGACCGGGCAACAAACTTTGGCCTCTTGCGTGATGGCTCTCCTTCTGGTGCTCCTTCTGCAGGTCTTTTAAGTGTAGCAGTCTGTAAAATAGCATTTGTGAAGTTTGTGACTGCCTTTTTCATTGCGTCTTCAACCTCTGTTGCCGCAATTCTGATTTCATCTACATGACTTTCAAAGTTTACTTTGTGAGTGTCAAGAGATGCCTGCACATGTTTCTCTGTCGCCTGGGCTTTCATGACAAATTTAGATGAAATCGTCATCATTCGGCTAAGAACTGATTTCCTGAAGTTGCCCATCTGACCGACTGTCATTGGTAGATCATTGGGGTTGGGGATGGAGATGTTGAGTGGAGTAGCAGATGATGTTGTTGCGTCTTTTATGGCTTTCTTAACATAGTTGTCAATTAGTTCTGTCAAGGTTCTGATGTTCGATTCTGATAAGAGGACAGAAGGTATAGGCAAGGTTCTGTTCATGGATTCCTTGTGATTCTCTGCCATTATTCTCTTTAGATCAGCAAGTTCTGTCGAAGTCTTCGTTGTCTCCTCTGTTCTGTCTCTTTTTAGATCTGCTATCTCTGTCGTCAGCTTAGTAATCGCTTCTGTTCTGGCGCGTTCAGCCTCTGCTCTGAGTTTTTCAGCTTCAACAAATTTATTAGTGATCTGCTGCAGTTCTTCTTTAAGAGAGGCATTCTCCTTACGGATCAGCTCCTCCTTCTGGTCATTGATAAGTTTATACTCATTCAAGGAGTTGTTGATACTATCACAGAAGCTTTCGAACTCTGCTCTTGTGACAGTGTTAACGAGGGTAACCTTGGATCCAACACATGTATCCAATTCTGCCTCGAGTTCAGAGGCGCCTACATTAATAGTTGTTTTGATGTTAGCTCTTGTAGGACTTCCACCCGATCCTTGATGTTCTTTTTGAGGGGAAACATCTACAAGTGTTCTGACCAGCGTTTCCTCTTCCAACTCAGGTTCTGAAGAAGGAAATCTGATGTGATGAGAAGAGTTTGGATCAAGCAAAGTCTTCCCTTGTTCTACTATGGTCTCCCATTGTCCCTGAGTCGGACAGATGCTACGTGAGATTCGAAAGATCTCAGGTCTATTGTGTGTTAAGTCTAAATGAGCCACAAAGGCATCATCGTGTGGAGGTGACTTATTGATGTTCTGGGGCGAATGAACATCACTACCAAAAATAGCTTCCCCGACTTCGTGCGTACCAGAGGCATGAAGAGGTGCCTCTGATGGTATAGGCTGGTTGGGGTTCGAGGTGTGCACCTGTATTTCAATAATCCTTTGGTCTTGATCACCAGGATTACATTGTGTGGAAGCACTGTGATGTTGGTTATGGTTGCGCTCATCTGTGTTCTCTAGAACATCTTTTTCTAAGCTCTCATTTCCCTCGGCTCTTAGGGATTTAGAACTCTCAGGATTCTCTCTCTCATCTCCTTCTTTCTCACCACTACCAGAAAAAATAATTTCTACCTCTGGTATTTCCCTTACTCCCTCATGAACAGTCTCCATATTGGATGCTCTGTTCTGTACGTCCTCCTCCATCACTCTAGAGGAAGACCCCACTTCGGGTACTCTTACCTCTGGTTTGTTCTCTTCCACTCCTATTTCCTCACTCAAACTTTCCAAGGATGGCTCAGATCCTAAGTATGCTGGGGTTCTCACCTCAGGTTCTTGAGGTTGAGAAGCACTCTCATAGTTTTGGATAGAGATGTGTTGAGGGTCAATCAGAGTGAGCATTGTTCTTGGTACTCGTCTGATAAAAGGATATTCACCTGAAGTCGTGGGAAGGAACTTGGACATTACCCAAACAGGTGTAGATTTTCCCTGATGAGTCAATTGCAGTCTGTCGAAGGCTCTTCTTATTACCAGACTGATGAATCGAGGAAACTTGATTGACTTAGAAATTTGTGGGTTCCAACGACTCCTCCTCTTGCTATGGATGAGGTCTTTGTATTGATAGCGGCAAGAAGGTCGTTGTACAGAATGCTGGCATAGTCGAAGTTTATGTTGAAGAATAATTCATACATTATCTGTAGGATTTCTGTGCTAGCTTGGTCTTGACTACCAGATTTGCTAGTAAGGGTTCTATTCAATGTGGAGAACATGAAATTCCACATTGTAGGTAGATTTTGTCTTCTGAACTCTCCTATTCTGTTCAGTTCTTTGTTGTAACCCAAGAATTTCATGAATTCAAGAAGAACAACAACTTTGGGGTTTTTTTCATAGGCTTCTATTCCAAGCTGTCTTTTGGTCTTCATTCTGAAGATTCTCCTGAACGTGCTTGCACGAATGCGGATTGTTCCCGCTCCTCCATTTCTTGAGTTGACATTTCCAATGATTCCATCCTGTTCTTCTACGTACTGGCATGTAGTCCACCATTGTTGGACGTAAATCACAGGAAGATGATTGTCGAACTCTGTTAGGGCTCTAAAGACTTCAGAGTTTCTGAAAAACTCAATAAATATGTGGTATAGGGGTAGATAGAGTCCTGGGTTAGGGTTGAATCGGTAATTGTTGTCAGCTAACTCGTATGGGAGGATAAGGATTTCATCGACGGGTCCTATTCGGCTTGATTCAGTAGAGTTTTGTTGTTTCGCCATTGTTGCAGGTTAGGGTTTTCTTGAAGAACTTGAAGGTTTTGAACTTTTGAGAGGGAAAGATCTTCGGTTTTTGAATGATCATAAGGCGTAAGAAAAGAAATGGGTCATGGTAATGGATATTTATACGCTAAACATGTGGCTGGGTGAACGTCGTAGGTACTGTAGGCACTCGAGTGTCAGAAGGTGGAGTGGCCTGAACAGTGTATCGTGGGAACATCTAGTGGTTTGTCTTTCAATCAGAGAATGCCACGTAGATTTACTTCTGACCACTTTCGGGCAAGCAAACCGTCACGGTTATAGATGTGCGGGTGACCAGTGGTTGACGCTTAAAGAATGACCCGCATCTTTGATGACATGTTTCTGATGACGTGGCAGAAAAAACCGACCGAGCTCTGGTGGAGCTCAGCACAGTTTTGTCTCTGTTGAGTAACCTTTTCCATTTCGCTCAAGTAACCCATAAAAGTTTCACCTTTACCCAAAACATTTAAAAATTCTGTACCTGATGTGAAAAGTAGTCAAAGAACGAATAACAGAATTAACTTAGAAATTTCACAGAGTTCTGATGATGATCAACAGAGGCTCTGGTGAAATATCAGAGTTTTGTTAAGTTCTTGACTTTTATCAAAGATTTTTATCAGAACAGGTTTTCCCTCTTTCTTTAAAAAGATTTTTTTTCCCGATCAAAGAGCAAAGTCATTTTGAATTTGGAAATGTGATTTTGACTTGCTCCCCCTAAAACCATGCACAATTTCTCTTAAGCTCCCCCTAGACAAATGGGCTCAAAAGAAAACTTTATACAAAAGAAAGAAAAAAAAATATACAAACAAATTCACTGAAAGCTTGTTAAAAAAAATATGCACGACAGAGTTCTGGTGAACATCAAAGACTCTGTTGAACTATCCTACCCAACTGTTTGACAGAGCTCTGTTGAGTTTTGAACAGAGTTAGGAGGACATGTTCAGCATACCCATCTTGCCGATTAAGAAGTTAAATCTCCTTTCATCAAGGGCTTTGGTAAACAAATCAGCAAGTTGGAAGTCAGTTGAAACAAAATACATTTGAATCGTCCCTTTTTCAGCAAGTTGGAGGTCTTTCTCTGTGTATTCTGAACAGTCTTGAAATTCTTCTTCTGAGATGACTGATTCAGAACACGGTGGGGACCATTCATATGATTTTGCAGTTTTAACAATAATTGAATACAGTTGCAATTAATGGAACATGAAGATAACTGATGCAAGTTGGTTTTATTCAAAAGTTGTTGGTTGAATGGTGCTTGATTCTGAAAAACTTTAGGACCAGATGTCTTAGCATACATTCTGTCCTGATTTGGTTTCTTAAAGCTGTTGTTTCTTGGAACAAACTCTCTTGACATGAAGTTGTTTTTCTTTGGAACCGACTCTTTTGACCAAAAAGAATTTCTTTGATTTACACCAGAATTGGGAATAGGTCTGTCGTTGACTATCCATTTGCCCTTCTGTTCTGGTGTAAACCTGACTGGTTTGAAAACATGGGGTACAGAGGTGTTGTTCACTGGAACATTGTTAGAGCATTATTGTATTTAAGATTTACTGTAAAGTCAAAGTACTGCATTAGTCCATGCTGTATTGCTTTGCCCTTATACCTTGTATGTTATGGGTATAAATAGGCTTTTCTAGTTCAGTAGCTAGTAACAATCTAGAACTCTTAAAACACTTTATGCATATTGTCATTTGTATACAATGTTCAGTATATGAATGACAAGTTTGCTCTATAGATTCTCTCTATATTCTCTCTATATTCGAATCCTTATACGTCTGAATTCATTGGTTTCGAATCCTTATACGTCCGAATCCATTGGTTTCGAATCCTTATACGTCCGAATCCATTGGTTTCGGATCCTTATACATTCAAAATCTGTTGGTTTCGCATCGAGTTAAGTTCGAATCCATTGGTTTCGCACCCTTCTTGGTCCGAATCCATTGGTTTCGCACCCTTATTGGTCCGAATCCATTGGTTTCGAATCCTTCTTGATCCGAATCCGTGTTGTTTAAAAAAAATTTGAAATTTTTTATTCCGAAATTTTTTCTATAGTGTATTTTATACACTTTAAGATCTTTTCAAGAAAAAATTTTATATAATTTTTTTTTCTATAGTGTATTTCATACAATTTCTGCTTGATTTTCTGAAAGATCAACATCTAGCAATTCCAAAGAGAGAAATGGGTTTGAAGCAAATTATTATAACAGAAATACCTCCAACTCCACAAGTTTCTGTTAAATCAAATAATGAAATTTTGCAACAAGTTCTTATAACAGAAATACCTCCAACTCCACAAGTTTCTGTTAAATCAAATAATGAAATTTTGCAACAAGTTCTTATAACAGAAATACCTCCAACTCCACAATTTTTTGTTAAATCAGATAGTGAAGGTTTGAAGCAAACTTTTGTTAAACCTAATACTTCAAATCCTTCATTTCTTGTTTTAAATAAAGCATTGGAGGAAGAAAATGTTGATCTAAAGAGACAAATTTTAGACATTTCTTCTTCAGATACTAAACTTACTAAAAGAATTACTGATCTTGAAGTATATATTGCAGATCTTGAAGCAAAGAGAGACAACTCAAGTATGCACGATCAAATCGAGAATCTTCAAGAGAAAGTAACAACTCTTCAAAGAGAAAATGCTGATATGAAGAGTAGGGAAGAAAAGAGATAGAAGTGGAACTTGCATTTACAAGCTAAATTAAAAGAAGTTCAAGATAAAAGAAAAAGTTTGGACAGTGAAAATGCTGATGTAAAGAGAAAACTGTCTAATTTTTCTCTTGAAGAAAAGAAAGAAACTGTGCTGAAATGTATAAAACTTTCAAAACAAGTTTCTGACTTTGAGAAAGTTTTATTTTTAAAAAAAGACAAGCTGGAAAAAGAAAGAGCTAAATTTGAAACTGAACGAATTTTTTTTGAGATTAAAAGTTCTGAATTTTCCGTGAAAATCTCTGATTTAGAAAATCTTTTTGAAAAAGAAAGAAAAGATTTTGCGGAAAAGAAAAATCTCTTTGAAAAGGAAAGTAAAACCCTTAAAAAGAAAAATATGGAAATTTTCAAAGAGATTACTGATAAAAGGAAATTCTTGGAAAAATATTTTGAATCGGAACGCAAATATTTTGAAGATGTGATTCTTAATCTTACCAAAGGATTATCTGGTTTATCAAATGATATTATGAAGGATCAATTGATCAAATCTGATCTCCAAAAGAAATTTGATCTAATTTTTAAAGAAAATAATGTTTTGACAAACAAAGTTAAAGAACTTGAAGACATCATTTTTAAATTTGATGTCTCAAAGCAGGCCAGTCATGATACTACCTTTCAGACTCCATTTGTTAATTCAAATGATTCTGAATGCACTTTTAAAACTGCTTCAAGTTCAAGCTTTAAAAACATTCCTTCCAAACAATTTAATAGATCAACTGATTTCTCAAAAGATCAGATTCGTTCAACAAATCTCTTCTATAATCCTCTGCTTGATAAATCAGATAACAAAACAAATGTGCCTACAGTTAATACTTCCAAACCTAAAGAAGTTCCAGTCTTAAAAAAGGTGAAGATGGAATGGAGAGTCAAAGGTACAATAGTTCCAAAGAAAGATGTACCAAAATCATCTGCCTCCACATCAAATGCCAAGAAGAGCAATACATTTCAAGGTAAATCTTTTGTCAAACCTGATTTAGTTTACTCTGTAAATCAATTAGTCAGGTTAGCACATAAGAAAATTTGTTGTTCTTATTGTGGGTTAAATGATTTTGTGCATAAAGATTATACTTCTTATTGGTACGGTACTTACAGTATTCCTTTTAAGAAATCTAAACCTAACACACTAGGACCCAAGTGCCGTTGGGTACCAAAATCTGCTTAATCTATTTTGCAGGTTCATCATGTGTTGTGCTGATTTGGAAATATATATACCACACACATGACTGAAAACATAAGATAAGCGGTGAATTTTTTTAGGAAGAGTACTTGTGCCATTAAGGGAGAGCAAAATTAATGGTTTCTGAATACATCAGTTCAGGACCCGTGCTTCAACGACTTTGGCTTCTGAACAATTTAGTTCAGGACCCGTACTTCAAAGTCTAAGACTTTTAAACAAATCAGTTTAGAACTCATACTTCTCAGGTGATATCCTTAACTGTTACATCTTTCTGTTTCAAGGAACAAGTGGTGAAAGGTAACATTGCATTATGTTTTATTTCTACTGCTTTGAATGTTTGAGTCTTAACAAATTTAATTCAATGAGATGAATTTTTTTAATTTTCATTCAATGAATGAAATGTGTGTCAAGGTGATTTTTCAAGTATTTTTGTATTATCTGAGTTATATTTGTTTCAACTTTCACTTCTGAAATAAATCGAAAGGTCAGCAAAACATGAATGAAATTATGCTGAATGCTCAAAATTATGGAAATCTGGACTTATATAGAATATAATGCTCAAAAAGCCTATTTGTCAAAATGATGGATGGAAACGAAAATATGGGGGAAGCACTATGTTTTAGAATCAAGTGATTGAGATAAAATTATGCACTATCATTTAGTTTGAAAGTTTGTACCTGTGGCCTTTCTGGTTTGGGAGAGTAAGTCCTAAGGGGTGCTAGACACCTAGTCCCTAAGGCCAACTGGTCTGGGATCGGCTGACCCAAATCCTGCTATAGAACCAGATAGAAAGCCATGTTCTACTGGTACAAATGGGTTTAAGATATATCGATGTGGCCTTTCTGGTTTGGGAAATTAAGTTCTAAGGGGTGCTCGACACTTAGCACGTAAGGCCAACTGGTATGGGATCTGCTAACCCAAATCCTGCTATAGAACCAGATAGAAAGTCATGTTTAACGGTGTTGTAGGTTCCCAGATTCACGTTGTATCATATTAATGGTAGTAAAATAGACAGCGGAAGCATATTAAATAAAGCCATTAAAATGAGTGATTGTGTAAATGATAAGTGAACTATGAGAATCAAATATTGAACAGTAAAATGATAACAAGATCAGATATAAAAGCTGCTCATATATTGATAATGAATCACACCAAGAACAAGTTAAAGTGTGTTCGGAAATCTCATAAGACAACAATATCGTACGGAGGTAGTGCTCGGGATTGCTGCAGTGTGTGCTTAAACAATTGTGGAAAAACTACTCTTCCAAAAGCTTACAATTGTTGTTCCACTACCTCGCTATTTATAGACCTGATAAAGTGTAGACAGTGTACTATCGTACCCTTGAATGACACGTGGAAAGTGTGTCTCCAATCTTTAGGGCATACGTGGAAAGTATGGACACGTGTCTTACACTTAAGGTTTCCTACGAGACTTAGGCTGACAGAGGTCTTTTACTTCACAGAGCTCTGTCGCAAGAGCTCTGTCGCAAGAGCTCTGTTGGTCTTCTGTTGAATACTTGTTCTCTTGTAGGAATTCTTCGACAGAGCTCTGATGAGCTCTGTCGCAAGAGCTCTGTTGAGCTCTGTTGGTCTTCTTGATGAACTTCTTCCAAGTCTTCTGTCTGATCTCTGTTGGTCTTCTGACTTGAACTATTTTCAATACTTTTACATAACATATACTTGGGGCTAACAATCTCCCCCTAAGTATTGAAAATACAAATTTACATTTGACAGAGATTTAAACAAAAGAACAGAGAACTTTTACCTCTGTCGAAACCTTGCACTAATCTTTTAGAATGTTACAAAAAGATTAAAAGATCAGTACATTTAAGCAAAATTATCTCCCCTTAAGATTCTGTCAAATCTTCTGATGAGTTCTCGGAAGTTGATCATAAGATAGATCTGGGTGATGAAGTTTCTCTGTTGCTCTTCCGGACATTTTTCTCTTGGGAGATTTTGAATGATATCTCTGAGGTATTCCAGCGACTCTGTTGAGTACTTGTGGATTTCAGAAGCTCTGAGGGCCTTCTTGATTTTTCTCTGTCGGCAGATGAAAACTGGAGGATCTCCAACTACGGTTCCGGTTCTGTAGTGCTCATAGCCTTGAAGGCTCTCATTTGTTGGAGCAGTCGCTAGTTCTTCTACTTCGAACTCTATGCCTAGCTGAAAGTCAATCTGAATTCTTAGATTTATGTGCTCTTGCATAGCGAAGCGTACCTCAGGAAGTGCTGTTCTTTCCTCTTTGTATCTGTCACTGAAGTTGTAACAGTAGGCATGGAGTTGAACCAGATCATAAGGGTTCAGAAGTACCAGGTCGTTTTCATTGAAGTGCTCAACCCTGTTGTCGTTTGATTTAACTATGAACTCGTGATAGCTCATTTGTATTCTGTTGTGCCGAAAGGTCTTCTGCTTGATGTCTACGATTCTGCGGATTCCAAAGTCTGAGTTTATATTTCTGTTCAATCTGGACTTGGTTTCAATGAATTTCCGTCTAACGTCAGAGATCGTATTTATCCTGCAGGGGCTTAAGTATGGATTGATGGGCACAACATTTGTGGGGATGGTGTCATGGTCACCATAAAGATAGGCAAAGATTTCCTCTAGTGGAGGTTTGCCAGAATGTTGAGTTGAGGATTCGGGGTTCTGTTCTGTTTGCATGGGATTTGGGTCTTCATGAGTTTCTGCCATGAGTATGTCAATGTGGGCAGATTCTTGTGTTGTTTGGGTTTGGACTTGAGGTTAGGCTTGGTTCAATGGGTCGGTTCTCTCTGGTTCTGTTCTTGGTGAAGTAGGAGGGGTGTCCAGGATAATAACCTCAGGTGGTTGTTGAGAGGATTCTGTAGGTTTGATGATTCTGTCTTTGAACATGTAATCAAAAACCACCATAGTCACATCTGGTAAGTCTTCAGAAGTATTCCCTTGGTCTCCTACTTAAGTTGCCTCAGCCTCAGATACCTTTTCTTTTCCCTTAGCAGATACCTCAGCCTCTGTTGCAGGTTACTTTTCCTTCTCTTTTTCCTTCTCTTTCTTCTTATCCTTCTCTTTCTCCTTCTCTTTCTCCTTCTCCTCCTTCTCCCCCTTTTGTTGTTCTGAGGACTCACCCATCTGATTGTCCGACTGATCTTCTGTAGCATCCTGAAAGTCATCATCATCGTCAGAGGATTCAATTCGAGCTTTTGGTGAGGGCGGAACAACAAACTTTGGGTTAGCCTTATGCCTTTTGCTCGAAGGTTCTTCTGCAGGTGCTTCTTCAGCATGTCGTTTTGATGTAGAGGTCTGTAAAATAATATTATTGAAGTCTAAGGCTGCTTTTCGCATCACCTCTTCTACCTCTGTTGCTGCACCTCTGATTTCTTCCACTTGAGATGCGAAGTTGACCTTGTGTGTATCGAGTGTGGCTTGCACATGCTGTTCTGTTGATTTGGCCTTCATCACGAATTTTGAGGAGATTGACATCATTTTTCTTAGAACTTTTCTGCTGGACTCACCCATCTGACCGACAATCATTGGTAAGTCATTGGGTCTGGGGCCAGAGAGCTGGATAGGTGCGGCAGAAGAAGTCGTGGCTTCTGTGATGGCGGTCTTAACAGAGTTGTTGATCAGCTCTGTCAAGGTTCTGATGTTGGAGTCTGATAGAGAAGGGGTTGACAGGGTTCTGTTCATCTGAGCCGTATGATTTTTTGCTAAGAGCGTCTTCAGAGCGGCTACTTCTGTCGTTAATGTCTGAACCTTTTCCTGGAGAGAAGCATTTTCCTTGCGGATCAGCTCCTCCTTTTGATCATTGATAAGTTTATACTCATTCAAGGAGTTGTTGATACTGTCACAGAAGCTTGTGAACTCTGCTCGTGTGACAGTGTCAACGGGGATATCCTTGGTACCAACACATGGTTCCAAGTTAACCTCGAGCTCAGAGGTGCCTGCTTCAAGAGTTGTTTTTAGGTTGGCTCTTGCAGGACTTCCACCCGATCCTTGATGTTCCTTTTGAGGGGAAACAACTACAGGTGTTCTGGTCAGAGTTTCCTCTTCCAGCTCAGGTTCTGAAGAAGGAAATCTGGTGTGATGGGAAGCATTTGGATCAAGCATTGTCTTCCCTTGTTCTACTATGGTCTCCCATTGTCCCTGAGTCGGACATATGCTACGTGAGATTACAAAAATCTCTGGTCTAATTTGTGTAGTCTCTAAATGAGCCACAGAGGCATCATCGTGTGGAGGTGACCTATTGTTAGGTCTAGAGTTTTGTCAAAAACACAAGTGTTGAGTTCTGAGTAAGAAGACTAAAGAAGACTCAGAAGACTCAGAAGTTCTGAGTAGAAGACTCAGAAGTTCTGAGTAGAAGACTCAGAAGTTCTGAGTAGAAGACTCAAAAAGATTCCAAGTGTTGGATTCTGACTAGAAGGTTCAGAGTTCTGAGTAGGAGACTCAGAACTTCTGACTATGAAGACAAATGTTCTGAAGCGCTTATTCAGAAGTATGTTCAGAAGTTCTGAACAACATGTTCAGAACTTATGACTTGGATATTCTGTTATATTCAGTTACTAATTAGGACACGTGTAATTGTTCTATTAGTCTGTTTCTCATATGTACTGTAGCTTTAGCCTTTCTCTATAGTATATATAGGAGTTAGCAACTGTAGCTAACTGAATCTTTTGGCTAACTTTTCGGATAACTCTTTACGCATAAATTGTTAGATCTATTGAGAGAGAAATTCATTGTAATATCTTGTAATTCACAGATTGTTAATAAATCATATGACCAGTTGCTGTGAATACGATCTTAATTGTTCATATTTGATTGTAAGAGTGTATCCTGAACTTACACCTATCGATGTCGTGGGGCAAAGTGACATCATTACCGAATATGGATCCCCCAGTTTCGTGCATATCAGAGGCATGAAGAGTTGCCTCTGATGGTATAGGCTGGTTGGGGTTCGAGGTGTGCACCTCTGTTTCAATATCCCTCTGGTCTTGATCACCAGGGATAGCATGTGTGGAAGCACTGGGATGTGGGCTAGGATTTCTCTCAGATGTGTCATCTTGGACATCTTCTATCCTCACATTTTCCTCGGCACCTAAGGCTGTAGAACGCTCGGATTCCTCTCTGTTATCTATTTGCTCACCAGTATCAGAGGAAAGAACTTCTACCTTTGGTGACTCCTGTACTCCCTCATGAACAGCCTCTCTAGGAGATGCTCTGTCCTCTAATTCCACTCTAGAGGAAGACCCCACTTCGGGTACTCTTGCCTCTGTTCCGTTTCCTTCTTCCACTCCTATTTCCTCACTCGTATTCTCCTCAGATGGCTCAGAGCCTAAGTATGCTGGGGTTCTCACCTCAGGTTCTTGAGGTTGAGCAGCATGTCTATAGTTTTGGATAGAAATGTGGTCTGGGCTTATCAGAGCGAGCATTGTACCTGGAACGCGTCGTATGAGGGGATATTCTGCTGAAGTGGTGGGATTGAATCTGGTCATGACCCAGTTCCTGAACATGTTGCCTTGTTGAGTCAATTCCAGACTCTGAAATGCTCTTCTGATTACCAACCCGATAAACCTTGGAAACTTGATGTTCTTCAGGAATTTATGTTGCCCAACTTCTCCTCCTTTGGCAATGGCAGAGGTCTTAAGATTGACAGCAGTGAGAAGATCGGTGTAGAGAATGCTGGCATAGTCAAGATTTCTTTGAAAGAACAATCCATACATTATCTGTAGGATTTCTATGTTGGCTTGATCTTGACTACCAGATTTTCCTGTGAGGGTTCGGTTCAGTGCAGAGAACATGAAATTCCACACGGGTGGTAGATTCTGTCTTTTGAATGCTCCGATTCGGGTGATATCTTTGTTGTAGCCTAGAAATCGTACAAACTCCAGAAGGACAGCAGTATTGGGTGGCTTCTCGAAAGCTTCTATGTTGAGCTGTCTCTTGCTCTTCATTCCAAGGATTCTCCGCAGGGTAGTTGCTCTGATTCTGATCGTTCCAGAACCTCCATCTCGACCAGAATCCACATTGCCGATTATTCCGTTGAGCTCTTCTACGTGTTGGCATGTAGTCCACCATTGCTTGATGTAGAGCTCAGGAATGTTGTCGTCGAAGTCTGTTAGGGCTTTGAAGATTTCTGAGTTTCTGAAGAACTCCAGAAATATGTGGTATGTGGTTAGATAGAGAGCAGGGTTTGGATCTAATCGATGGTTGCTTTCAGCGAACTCGTATGGGAGAATAACAATTTGGTCGACGGGACCAATACGGCTTGAATCTGCTGAGTGTTGGGGGTTTGCCATTTTTGCAGGTTTGAGTTTTGAAGGTTTGAATGAAGAGGAAAGATGAACAAGGTTTAAATAAAAGAGGGTTAAGGTTTTAGATATTTATAGTCCGAGCTTGTGGCTGAGTAATCGCCGCAGATACTGTAGGCACTCGAGTGTCAGAAGGTGGAGTGGCCTGAAATGTGTATCGTGGGGACAGCTAGTGGTTTAGCTTTCAATTGGAGATTGCCACGTGGATTTGTTCTGACCACTTTTGTGCAAGTAAACCGTCGCGGTTAGAGATGTGTGGGTTACAAGTGGTTGACGTTTAGAAATGACCCGAACTCTAATGACGTGTTCTGATGACGTGGCAGAATAGACTAACAGAGCTCTGATGGAGCTGTGTTAAGTTGCTTCTATTGCGTGGCCTCCATTTCTTACCGTTACCTTTACCAGAACTTGTTCTGATGTGATATGGTCAGAACTTTACATGATCAAACAGAGTTCTGATGAGAAGCAACAGAGGCTCTGATGAGATGTCAGAGTTCTGACTGGTTCTCCAAAAGATTTAGCTTTAAGCTCAAAAAGCAAAGTCAATTTGGTTTTGGAAATTTGATTATTGACTTGCTCCCCCTAAAACCATGCAAATTTCCTTTAGGAGCTCCCCCTCGACAGATGAGCCTTCCCTTCCCTTTTTTTTGTTGACAGGGCTCTGGTAGGAACATCAGAGCCTCTGTTGATTTTAAACAGAGTTAGGAGGACAAGTTCAGCATACCCAGTTTGCTGATTAGGAAGTTAAATCTCCTTTCATTAAGGGCTTTTGTAAACAAATCAGCAAGCTGGAGGTCTGTTGAAACAAAGTACATTTCAATAGTCCCTTTTTCAACATGATCCTTTATGAAGTGATACCTTATGTCGATGTGCTTGGTCTTTGAGTGCTGAACTGGATTCGCAGTTATGGCAATGGCACTCTTGGAGTCACATAGAATTGGAATCTTACCATACTCCAGACCATAATCTCTGAGTTGTGTCTTCATCCATATTACTTGGGAGCAACAACTAGCAGCAGCAACATATTCCGCTTCTGCTGTTGAGGTTGAAACACAGTTCTGTTTCTTGGATGTCCAACTCACCAACTTTTATCCAAGCATTTGGCAGCTACCAGAGGTACTCTTTCTGTCGTTCTTGCATCCTCCATAGTCTGAGTCTGTGTATGCTACAAGCTCGAAACCAGAGTTAAGAGGATACCAGAGACCCAAAAATTGAGTCCCTTTCAGATATTTAAAGATACGTTTGACAGCTGTTAAATGAGTTTCGGTAGGATTTGCCGGAAATCTGGCACAGAGACAGGTTGCATACATTATATCAGGTCTACTGGCGGTTAAGTACAAAAGTGACCCTATCATGCCTCTGTAGTGCTTGACATCTGTTGGTTCACCATTAGGATCAGAGTAAAGTTTAACTCCAGTGGCAATAGGTGTTTTCATTGGTTTTGAATTATTGAGCTTATATTTTTTCAACATGTCAGAGATGTATTTGGACTGACTTATGAAAGTCCCTCTGTCAGATTGTTTGACTTGTAAACCCAGGAAGAAAGAGAGTTCTCCCATCATGCTCATTTTGAATTCACTTTTCATTAAGGATTCAAACTTATCACAGTACTTTTGCCGTGTAGACCCAAAGATAATATCATCAACATATATTTGTACCAGAAGTATATCATTTTTATATCTCCTGAAGAATAGAGTTTTATCGACGGTACCTTTCTCGAAGTGATTGATCAACAAAAATTTGGACAGAGTTTCATACCAGGCTCTGGGAGCTTGCTTAAGACCGTAGAGCGCTTTGTCTAGTTTGTAAACGTGGTCTGGAAACTCTGAGCATTCAAAACCAGGAGGTTGCTGGACATAAACTTCTTCTTGCAGCTTGCCGTTTAGAAAGGCAGACTTGACGTCCATTTGATAGACCTTAAAACCTTTATGAGCAGCATAGGCTAGGAAGATTCTTATTGCTTCTAGACTAGCCACAGGAGCAAAGGTTTCGTCATAGTCAATCCCTTCTTCCTGTCTATATCCCTTTGCAACCAGACGGGCTTTGTTTCTGATGATAATCCCATCTTCATCCTTCTTGTTTCTAAACACCCATTTGGTTCCAATGGTTGTTTTTCCTTTTGGGAGTGGAACCAAGGACCAGACTTTATTTCTCTCAAATTCCAGAAGCTCTTCTTGCATAGCTTCGATCCAATTTGGGTTCTCTAGGGCTTCAGAAATCTTCTTTGGCTCAATCATGCTTAGAAAATTTACAAAGAAAGCTTCATTGATTGTGGCCGATCTTGTCTTTACACCATCTTCAACATCACCAATTATAAGATGATGAGGATGATCCGTTGTCCATCGTGTCATGGGAGCATGGACAACGGGTGGCGTTTGTGCTTCTGATGGGAAAAGATGAACTTCAGCATCAGAGTTCTGTAGGTTTGGACCAGGGCTCTGTGGCACACAACTTTGGAGAGTGGTCTCATTGCTCTGAGAGTCATTAACAGGGCTCTGTGATGGTGAACTTTCAAACAAGGAATTTCTTCCGACGTTTGTCATCAGAGGTGATGAAGGCTCTTGTTCAGGTTCTCTTTCATTCTGGTGTGGTTCCTCATTTCTCTGAATTACTCCTGTAGACAGAGAAGTAGATGGTGAAGTATTAGAGGGTCCAGTGAGAGATGTACCTGTCAGATTTTGATCTGTTGAGTTCTGAGCTTGATCTCCTCTGTTGACGTTATCATAGGAATCAGCATCGAAGAAATCATTGAACATGAGATTGATGTCTTCTTCCCTTGATCTAGAGGAACTTATCTTCTCTTGTTCTGTCTGTGTCCCCTCTGTTGATTTTCGATCAGAGGAGCTTGATATGCTTTCATCAAAGGACACATTTACACTCTCTCGAATGACCCGACATCTGGTGTTGTAGACTCTGTAGGCTTTAGAGGTTAAGGAATAACCAATAAAGATTCCTTCGTCTGCTTTCTTGTCAAACTTTCCCAGATGTTCTCTGTCATTCAGTATGAAGCACTTGCAACCGAAGACATGAAAGAATTTCACATTTGGTCTTCTGTTGTTAATGAGTTCATAAGGAGTCTTCTTGAATCTTTTTACAATTACAGGTCTGTTTTGGGTAAAACATGCTGTTGAGACTGCTTCTGCCCAGAAGTTCATTGGAAGGACAGAGCCAGCCAACATGGTTCTGGCGGCTTCTACCAGAGTTATGTTCTTTCTTTCCACAACTCCATTCTGTTGTGGAGTTCTGGCAGCTGAGAAGTTTTGGGAGATGCCTTCCTCTGTTAGGTATGCATTGATTCTGTCATTCTTGAATTCTGTCCCGTTATCACTTCTCAACTTCTGTACCTTTAGATCTAACAGAACCTGTATCCTTTTCAACAAACTTATCAGAATTTCTGGGACATCATATTTTACTCTGATGAACTCAATCCAAGTATATCTAGAGTATTCATCAATTAAAACAAGGATATACTTCTTGCCCGACAGACTTTGCACAGAGATTGGACCGCAGAGATCCACATGAAGCATATGCAAATGTCTGGGACAACTATGATCACTCTTTGTTCTGTGTGAAGATCTTTTCATCTTTCCAAGTTCACAAGCAGAACAGAGATGGTCTTTGTCAAATTTCAGAGAGGGAAGTCCTTTTACTAACTTCAGTTTCACGAGTTTGTCAAGATTTCGAAAGTTTAAATGGGCAAATCTTTTGTGCCAGAGCCAGTCATCTTCATTATTCAAAGACACTAAACAGAGTCTCTCTGTTGTAGTGTTTTGGTTTGGTTTGAAATTCATTTTGTAAATATTGCCTTTTCTATCAGCTCTTAAGAGTTCTTGACCAGTCTCGGAAAGTAACAAGGAACAATACTTCTTCCTAAAATTGACATCGAAATCGTGATCACAGAGTTGACTTATACTGAGAAGATTATGATTTAATCCTTCAACATAAGCAACTTCAGAGACTGAAACACCACCATTTACTAATGTACCATAACCTTTAATCTGTCCGCCATTGTCTCCTCCGAAGGTTACTGCACTTCCCATCTTGTTTTTGAAAGAAGTTAACAGCTCCTTATTCCCCGTCATGTGCCCTGGAGCATCCAGAATCCAAGTACCAGATCTGCACATGAGGTTTCTGCAAGACAGATTAGTTCCTTTTAGGTACCCATCTCATAATGGGTCCTTTCTTGTTAGGTTTTGGTGGTGCGTCAGAGGTTTTCCTTTGTGTGTTCGGAGTGGTCGTGGAGTTTTTCTTTTGAACAGAACGACTCAGAACACAGTGAGGACCATTCAGATGATTCTGTAATTTCAATAACAGTTGAATACAATTGCAGTTGATGGAGCATGACTGATGCACATTGTTTTTATTTAAAAACTGTTTGGATGAAGCTTGATTCTGAAAGATTTTAGGACCAGATGTCTTTGCATACAATCTGTCCTGACTTTGTTTCTTAATTGTTACTCTTAGGAATAGACTCTTTTGACATGAAATTCTTGGAAATGGACTCATTTGAACGAAAAGAATTTCTTCCTTGATTTACACCGGAATTCGGAACAGACTTAGCTATCCACTTTCCCTTCTGTTCTGGTGTGAATCTTACAGGTTTGAAAGCAAGAGGAACATTTGAGTTTACAAAGACACTTTTGTTTTTCTCTTTCTTCTCTACTTCTACTGTATTAGAAGCAAGAATCTTGAAATCTTTGTTGTTAAAGCTTGTTACTGGTATAAATCTTCATTGTTTCTTAAAGAAAGAAACATCCTCTTTTAGATCCGGAGATCCTACCGGTAGTTGCTTTAACTTGTGTAAGATGTTCTTTTGACCACATAAGATCTGTTCATCTACCTCGGAGTCAAAGTCACAATTAGAGGCTAGAACGTCTCTAGTGGCTCTGTTGGAGGAATTTGATTTAATGGGTATTACAGGGATATTTGTTTTAACAGATCTGAACTTTCTCAACTTTGGCTTTAAAGAATCAGAGATAGCATTTTCTTCAATAACTTTCAACAAATCTTCTTCAAAAGATGTTCTTATAGATTCAGAGGTAGGAGAGAAAACTGGTGCTTCTGGATTAAGTTTGCTCTGTGGTATTTCAACAGAGGACTTTGTCTCAGAAGAAGCAGACTTCTGTCCTTTGAAAGAATTGAAGTTGAAAATCTCTTTAGTGCCCAAGTTCTTAACAGAGTTAGGAAGTATGATTCTAGCTCTTCCTTGATCAAGAATAAACTCTGAGGATGGTTTTAAAACCTTCTTTTGATCGGAGTCATAGCTGACGTTCCTATAGTTAAGATGTTTTGGTTTTGAGAAAGCATCTGAGATTTTGGTTCTTTTGAAAACGGCATTACTAGATATCACGTCCTCTTGGATTTTCCCAATACAGAAGGCGGAGGACATAGATGTCTTCTTCCTTTCGTTGTAGGGAGCAAGGTCAGAGAAACCAAGACCTTGCGTATCCATCTGTGAATTTATCTTGATATGCACATCTTGTGCATCTTGGTACTTTTTGATTTGAATTTCTTTTCTCTGTAGGGATTGATGTAGAACTTCCCTTTCTCTTTGAAAATAATCAGTTAGAGCAACAGAGTTAAGTCTATCTGTTTCAGACTGTTTCAACTTTTCAGACTTCTGTTTCAAATCATTTTCATAAACTTTGATCTTTTCAGAAAACAGACTTTCCTTCTTCTTTTGCAAGACTTCTAACTCAGATTTTTCTTTAAAGATTTCTTCCTTTTCTTGTTCCAAGAGAGTCTTTTATCTCTTGTAAAAAGATAGGTCCTTCTGAGCTAGTTTTCTTAGCTCCTTTTCTTTAGAAAGTTTTTGTTTTAGAAGCTGAAATTCCTCATTCAACATGGAAACATGCATTTCTAATTCTGAGTCAGATTTAGATTCAGATGAGCATACCTTGGCACTGGGTCTGGTGGTCTCCAGCGCTCTGTCGTCAGATTCTGTCGTGGTAAGAGAAAATGTGTAATACCCCGGGTAAGTCCGTTAGTTAAATCCCCATTCCGTTAAATTTAATTAACTTTAAAGTTGGAAGTTTAGGGTAAGTTTGGTGTTAAATTAGGAGTTAAGGGTGTTTTGGGTCATTAATGGATAGTTTAGGGTTTAGAGGGTAAATATTGGTTAGATATTATCTCTTGGTAATCAGATAATTCATAAATATCAGAAACTCAGATATTATCATAAGGTGTGTGTGTGTGTTTTGTGGAGAAAGGAAGAAAAAGAAGAAAAGTAGGCTAAGGATTCAAATTTGTGCATTTGGAAGTGTTTGAGGTATGTTTTCTTTACATATTATGTGTATAATTGATAACTGAATGTTTCTGTTGGAGTAGAATAGTTAGAATTACATCTGGTATTGATTCAGCGGAATTCTGGGTAGAAATAGGGCAAAACCGACAGAGTTTTCCGGACACCATGAATGTGTCCGGATGGTTTTGTTGGAGGTATCCGGGTAGTTCTTTGATGGTATCCGGGTAGTTCTTTGTTGGTGTCCGGACAAGTCTTTTATCCGGGTAAGTTCCTTTTTCCTATGTTTTCTGGATAAAAATGGATACCGGATTGTATCCGGATTACTTTGGTATCCGGATGACGTCCGGATTGTACCGATTGTCCGGAAAAGTCCCGATTGTCCGGAAAAGTAGTGTAGTCCGGGTAACTTGTGGTATCCGGATACTTTAGCTGTTTGGTTATTTTTAACTAGTTTTTGATTGAGGACTGGTTAAGGTTTTCTGAAAATTTTCTGAACCCCCGTGTTAAGTCGCCTTAGGGGAACATTTGAGGATTTGAGTTCTTTAGAGTTCTTAGCCTTAGTAAGACTTATGTGTTTTATGTGGTAAAGAGATATCTGTATCTATGTGTTACAGATCCTGTGAATTCTGGGTAAAGGACTGAACCTGTTTAGAAGGCTTGGAAACGTGTTGATAAGCAATAAGGTGAGTTTTGCTTTGAAAACACTTTTTAACTGGAATACATTTATCTGTGGAATTGAGAGTGAAATTGTTGATAATTATGTGCTCGAATGTGAATTATAATATAGTGAGATATTATATTTACATGTGTATTATAAATGTGTTATAATACGTTGGACGGGTTTAAGACCGGTGTGATTGGCTATAGAACTTGTATAGCGTTGTTTGGCTGTAGATGTTGTGCAACGTTGTATGTTATTAGCTGGCTTGCTACCACTAATATGGCCAGGAGGTAATGAGAAAGGAAGGTATATGATGTGTGAATTCAATTGGATATGTGTAATTATGTGGCGTGATTTATATGAATAAAGTTTATAAAGATGGTTTTAAATTAACAGGGGTTTCTCACTTAGACCATCAAGTCTAACCCTCATTTTGTTTTAAAATATGTATTCCAGGTGGCGGATCAAGTAAGGGCAAGTAAGTAGAGTACGAATTGGAAGGCTAGTGAGAAGGGCTATAAGATGAAGCTTTTGACTTATTTAGTAGTTGTATTGAAATGTTAAATGTTATGTATGTAAATAGTACAAGGATTGTATTTCAAATGTTTTCTTTCTATTGTAAAAGACTACTGGACCGTACTTGAAAAGTGAAGTTTGTTTGTTATATCTATTTGTGTTATATTGCGTGTTATGTTGTGTATATGGGATATGGGTTGTTACAAATGGTATCAGAGCCTTAGTTTAAGAGATTTAGGTATTAGTATCTGTACCTAGACTTAAACTGCATGTGAAGTAGGATGTCCCTATTATTGTAGAACCTCGGGATACTAAGTATAAAAGGTAGAAGGAACGTCATGTAAGGAAATTTCATACTACACCTGGCCAGTGTAATTGTGATCTTACAGGTACATGTCGGAAATGGAATACCTTGTTATATGGGGTATGTGCTTATGTGTATATTAATCCTGTTTAAATCCACAGAATGGCAAGCGGTACAAGAAATTCGAATCGAGGAGGAGGAAGAAATCCAAACAGAACTAATCCGTCAGTAGGAACAGGGGACAGGGGAGGCAGAACGGGGGGCAGAGTCGGGGGTAGAACTGGAGGTAGAGCTGGAGGTCGAGCCGGAGGCAGAACACAACATAATAGTACGGATTTCATTACCAGGGCTGATCTAATGGCAGAAATGGGAAGACTACAAGACAATATTCAAGCTATGTTCAACCAAACTCATAATACTGAAACAGAAGGACCAGACCCTACTCATGAAGAGGAGATGCCAATCACCCCTACGGTCTTACCGGTAATGAGAAAATGTGATTACAAGATGTTTCTTAGCTGCAAGCCTCCTACGTTTTCAGGGGATCGGGATCCAGTGAAAGCAATGAGATGGATGAAGGAAATTGAAGCCATTTTCAAAACAAGCAAATGTGTGGATGAAGATAGAGTATTGTACGGGGCATCCATGCTAAAAGGAGATGCATTGTATTGGTGGGAATCTTTTATACATTCTAAAGGATCTGACGTATATTCTACCCTCTCTTGGGAAGAATTTGTGATAGCCTACAGGAACGCATTTTGTCCCCAAGCAGCCGTCAAACAACTGGAAGGGGAATTCATGAATTTACAACAAGGAAGCTTGTCCGTTCGAGATTATACTGCTAGTTATTTGGAAAAGTCTCGGTTCGCAGAATACTATGTTGCTACGGAAGCAATGAAGACGGAACAGTTTATCTTTGGGTTGAACTCAGAGATTAGAAGGTTAGTGACTGCAAAGGGACCCGATACCTTTTCAGCTGCAGTTGATGCCGCGGAAAATGTTGAACGAGATATGAGAAGAGATGCTGGGGATAAGAGTATCGGAAAGAGAAAGTGGGAAGGACCACAATATGATCCGAAGAGGTCCCGATTTCAGAGGTATGATAACCGTCCGCCGTTTCGACCAGCGGAAAGACCATGTCCGAAGTGCAACCGTGTCCATCAGGGAAACTGTCAAGGTGATTTACGAGCATGCTATAAGTGTGGGAAGACCGGACACGTCATCAAGGATTGTAAGGTAATGCGGCTATGTTTCTTATGCAATTCTCCGGATCATCTTCAGTCAAACTGTCCGCGGGGGAGGATACAGCAAGGTGGGTCATCGGGCAGGCCATCGATTGTTAAACCAGTAATACCGAGGTTGGAACCGCCAGTAACTAGGGGTCGTGCCTTTCAAATGACTGAGAAAGAAGCGGAGGAGACGCCGAATGTGGTCATAGGTACATTTTTGATAAACTCTACACGTGCTAATGTGTTGTTTGATTCCGGTGCAAACCTATCGTTTGTGTCACCTGCATTTGCTGCTTACCTGTGTTTGAAACCTAAATTGTTAGAACGTGCCCTATTAGTAGATACTGCAAATAACAACCAAGTGTCGGTTAATGAAGTATTTGACGGTTGTGTGATTAATATAGAAGGGTGTGGAGTGCCTATACAATTGTTTCCTATAACCTTAATAGAGTTTGACGTAGTAGTGGGAATGGACTGGTTAGCCGAGAATCAGGCTAATATAGTGTGTGATAAAAAGATAATAAATGTAGTATTGCCAGAGAAGGGACCGGTAGTGATTTATGGTGATCGTAGGAATCATCAGTCTTGTCTCATATCACTAGTAAAGGCACGTAAGTGTGTAAATAAGGGTTGTCAGAGTTACTTGGCCTATGTGATAGATATTAAGCCGGAAAAGAATAGGATAAAAGATATTCCTATCGTTAGTGAATTCCCTGAAGTATTCCCTGAAGACTTGAACAATCTTCCGCCGGTTAGACAAGTAGAGTTCGGTATAGACCTAATTCCTGGAGCCACTCCTGTAGCCCGTGCACCGTACCGTTTGGCACCTCCAGAGATGAAAGAGATGATGGCACAACTACAAGATCTATCCGATAAGGGTTTCATCAGACCTAGTTCTTCGTCGTGGGGAGCACCAGTGTTATTTGTGAAAAAGAAAGATGGGTCGATGAGAATGTGTATTGACTACCGAGAATTGAATAAGCGCACGATAAAGAACAAGTATCCGCTACCCCGAATTGATGATCTCTTTGATCAGTTAGTTGGAGCTTGCTATTTCTCCAAGATTGATCTAAGGTCCGGTTATCACCAGTTGAAGGTTAAAGAAGAAGACGTTTTAAAGACTGCTTTTCGAACGAGGTATGGTCATCATGAATTTTTAGTAATGCCATTTGGATTGACGAACGCTCCAGCTGCCTTTCTGGATTTAATGAATCGGGTATGTAAGCCGTATCTCGATAAATTTGTAATTGTATTTATCGATGATATCCTTATCTATTCTCGATCCAAGGAAGAGCACGCGCAACATCTTCGATTGATTCTAGAGCTGCTGAAGAAGGAAAAATTGTACGCGAAATTTTCTAAATGTGAATTCTGGCTACGGAAAGTACAATTTCTGGGGCACGTGGTTTCTGAGAAAGGTATACAAGTCGATCCGATGAAAGTAGAAGCAGTTGAAAAGTGGGAACAGCCTAAGACAGCAACAGAGGTACGCAGTTTTCTGGGTTTAGCCGGTTACTATCGAAAATTTATAAAAGACTTCTCTCGAATTGCAACACCTTTGACTAAGCTGACCCGGAAAAATTTAAAGTTCGAATGGAAAGCGGAACAGGACGAGGCATTCAGAATATTGAAAGAGAAACTATGCAGCGCGCCAATTCTATCACTACCTGAAGGTTCTGAAGACTTTGTCGTTTACAGTGATGCGTCTAAATTGGGATTGGGTTGTGTGCTTATGAAGCGCGGAAAGGTTATAGCTTACGCTTCTCGCCAACTGAAGGATCATGAACGGCAATATCCTACGCACGATATGGAACTTGCAGCAGTCGTCTTTGCGTTAAAGGTTTGGAGACATTATTTGTATGGTTCCAAATGTCAGATTTATACTGATCACAAGAGTCTTCAACACCTCTTTGATCAGAAGGAACTAAATATGAGACAAAGGAGATGGTTGGAACTGCTGAATGATTACGACTGTGAAATCCTTTATCACCCGGGAAAGGCGAATGTGGTGGCAGATGCGCTCAGTCGTCAAGAAAGGAGCGGAACAATAAAAGTTATTTCGTTACGAACTGAACTCCTACCCAACTTAGTTGATGAATTACAGAAGTGTCAAGTGGAGGCTTATCAGGAGGAACACCTGAATTCAGAACGGTTAGTGGGAATGTCAGCATTGTTAGAAAAGGGTGATCGCGGGTTATTGTGTCTGGGGAACAGAGTGTGGGTACCTCGATTGGGTGGGTTACGTGATCGTGTTTTACAAGAAGCTCACCAATCCCGTTTCTCTATTCACCCAGGTACAAACAAGATGTATAAAAACCTAAAGCAATTCTATTGGTGGCCGGGGATAAAAAGAGGGATTGCTCAGTATGTGGAAAGATGTGATACTTGTAAGAAAGTAAAGATCGAACACCAAAAGCCGTTTGGTCAACTACAGCGGCTAGAAATACCTATGTGGAAGTGGGAGCAGATTACCACAGATTTCATCACCAAACTACCTAGGACTCCTAAGGGATTTGATTCTATTTGGGTGATCGTCGACAGATTGACCAAGTCTGCACACTTTCTACCGATAAAGGAAACCGATTCGATGGAGCGATTAGCAAAGTTGTACATTGACGAAATAGTAACTCGACATGGAGTTCCAATCTCGATCATTTCTGATGGTGATAGTCGTTTTACTTCAAGATTTTGGAGAAGTTTTCAAAGGGAAATGGGGACACAGATAAAGTTAAGTACGGCGTATCATCCCCAAACAGATGGTCAGAGTGAACGAACGATACAAACTTTAAAAGATATGCTCCGGGCTTGCATTGTTGATTTTGGGGGATCATGGGATAAGCATTTACCGTTAATCGAATTCGCTTACAACAACAGTTATCATTCCAGCATACAAGCGGCACCATTTGAAGTACTGTATGGTAGGAAATGTCGAACGCCTCTGTGTTGGAACGAAGTGGGAGAGAAACAGTTAGCGGGGCCGGAAATAGTTCAGCTAACCACCGATAAGGTTACTCAGATTCGAGAAAGGTTGAAAGTGGCTCAAGATAGACAGAAGAGCTATGCTGACCGCCGTCGAAAGCCATTAGAATTTCAAGTTGGGGATTACGTAATGTTAAAGGTTTCGCCGTGTAAAGGAGTCATCAGATTTGGACGACAAGGCAAACTTAGCCCAAGGTATATCTGTTAGAGCATTATTGTATTCAAGATTTACTGTAAAAGTCAATGTACTGTATGAGTCTATACAGTATTTGAGAACACCTTTCCTAGAAGTAGAAGAAAGAAGACTGTTTGTGCACAGAATCAGAACTTTGAATCCCTACGCTGTGTTGGGTATTACAGATCAAACAGCCGAATACAAGTTCGAATATATGTACTTTCTAAGGGACAAGTGTCAAAAGAAAAGAGAGGTGAGGAGCAAGAAGTTGATTGTGTCTATAAAGGAGGTAACAGCTAGACTTGATTACAAGTTGTGGTATCCAGAGTTTCTTGTTCAAAGGCAAGATTGCAGAGATTATAGATTTACTGAAGCTGATTTCTGTCATTTAACCATGGAAGATTTTGAGTTCTTGTATCATCATTTCAGAGATCTTCAGATCAGAAGGGAAAACGTAACTCTTGCTTTGAATGCCATTAAGAGATTTATGAGAAGACACGTTTTATTCACACAGTGTCATGATTTGCAGATGGGTGTGGAAAGCTATCAACCAAGAATAAATTTGTTAAGACCAAATCAAGAATTGACTGGATTGATGAGGATGCCTTTATATTGTGTGATTGGAGAACCAGAGTTTGGTGTTGTGTTCAGTAATGGTGCAAACAAGATATTCATTCGGTTTAATGAGTTGGAAAAATATTCTGATGGTACGCTTAAAATTGTAAGACTTCAGTTAGTCGAAAAGCTCAAAAGACATGATGCTGAACGAAAAGTTAATTGGATGTCTTCAAGACCTAGAAGAGTTTTGTCAAGAGCCATTGAAGAGATAGATGAAAAATTGAGCTTCAGAATGGCTATGCGAAGGATTGAAACGCATCTTGGGTTTCGAAGTAGAAGAAGACCCTTTCTGCCTTGATAGCTAAGGGGGAGATTGTTAGGGCATTTTTGTAGCTATCAAGACAGTATTAATATCTTGTACTGTTTCTCCTTAGTAGAGGCATGGGCTTGTCATGTCCTACTATATAGAGGAGTTCCTTTGTTATTTTGGAAAACAACTTGAAGCATTTGTCATTTTACACTTTGAAATCAATATATGGATGACAAGATTGCTTTCTAGATTCTCTCTACACTTGTTCATTACTTTGTGCTAGATTTGGGATTTATCAATATCGGACCGTTTGCTATAACTGAAAGGATCGGTGAAGTAGCTTACCGATTAGATCTTCCACCGGAATTGAGCAGAATCCATAATGCATTTCACGTATCAAACTTCCGAAAGTGTTTGGTTACTCCAGATCAGTCAGTCTCCCTACCAGAAATACAAGTCGATGAAAAACTGAATTATGTGGAAGAACCGGAAGCAATAGTTGATCATAAAGTCAAAGTGCTGCGGAATAAGGAGATCAGGCAAGTGAAAGTTCAGTGGAGGCATCATAGAGGTCAGGATGCCACGTGGGAATCCGAATCGGAAATGAGAACCAAATACCCTCACCTTTTTGCTTAACCGAATTCCGGGACGGAATTCTTTTAAGGGGGAGATGATGTAATACCCCGGGTAAGTCCGTTAGTTAAATCCCCATTCCGTTAAATTTAATTAACTTTAAAGTTGGAAGTTTAGGGTAAGTTTGGTGTTAAATTAGGAGTTAAGGGTGTTTTGGGTCATTAATGGATAGTTTAGGGTTTAGAGGGTAAATATTGGTTAGATATTATCTCTTGGTAATCAGATAATTCATAAATATCAGAAACTCAGATATTATCATAAGGTGTGTGTGTGTGTTTTGTGGAGAAAGGAAGAAAAAGAAGAAAAGTAGGCTAAGGATTCAAATTTGTGCATTTGGAAGTGTTTGAGGTATGTTTTCTTTACATATTATGTGTATAATTGATAACTGAATGTTTCTGTTGGAGTAGAATAGTTAGAATTACATCTGGTATTGATTCAGCGGAATTCTGGGTAGAAATAGGGCAAAACCGACAGAGTTTTCCGGACACCATGAATGTGTCCGGATGGTTTTGTTGGAGGTATCCGGGTAGTTCTTTAATGGTATCCGGGTAGTTCTTTGTTGGTGTCCGGACAAGTCTTTTATCCGGGTAAGTTCCTTTTTCCTATGTTTTCCGGATAAAAATGGATACCGGATGGTATCCGGATTACTTTGGTATCCGGATGACGTCCGGATTGTACCGATTGTCCGGAAAAGTCCCGATTGTCCGGAAAAGTCCCGATTGTCCGGAAAAGTAGTGTTGTCCGGGTAACTTGTGGTATCCGGATACTTTAGCTGTTTGGTTATTTTTAACTAGTTTTTGATTGAGGACTGGTTAAGTCGCCTTAGGGGAACCCCCGTGTTAAGTCGCCTTAGGGGAACATTTGAGGATTTGAGTTCTTTAGAGTTCTTAGCCTTAGTAAGACTTATGTGTTTTATGTGGTAAAGAGATATCTGTATCTATGTGTTACAGATCCTGTGAATTCTGGGTAAAGGACTGAACCTGTTTAGAAGGCTTGGAAACGTGTTGATAAGCAATCAAGTGAGTTTTGCTTTGAAAACACTTTTTAACTGGAATACATATATCTGTGGAATTGAGAGTGAAATTGTTGATAATTATGTGCTCGAATGTGAATTATAATATAGTGAGATATTATATTTACATGTGTATTATAAATGTGTTATAATACGTTGGCCGGGTTTAAGACCGGTGTGATTGGCTATAGAACTTGTATAGCGTTGTTTGGCTGTAGATGCTGTGCAGCGTTGTATGTTATTAGCTGGCTTGCTACCACTAATATGGCCAGGAGGTAATGAGAAAGGAAGGTATATGATGTGTGAATTCAATTGGATATGTGTAATTATGTGGCGTGATTTATATGAATAAAGTTTATGTAAATGGTTTTAAATTAACAGGGGTTTCTCACTTAGACCATCAGGTCTAACCCTCATTTTGTTTTAAAAATATGTATTCCAGGTGGCGGATCAAGTAAGGGCAAGTAAGTAGAGTACGAATTGGAAGGCTAGTGAGAAGGGATATAAGATGAAGCTTTTGACTTATTTAGTAGTTGTATTGAAATGTTAAATGTTATGTATGTAAATAGTACAAGGATTGTATTTCAAATGTTTTCTTTCTATTGTAAAAGACTACTGGACCGTACTTGAAAAGTGAAGTTTGTTTGTTATATCTATTTGTGTTATATTGCGTGTTATGTTGTGTATATGGGATATGGGTTGTTACAAAATGCATGAGCTAGATCTTCTTCTTCCGTTGTTCCCTTCGTTATTTCTGGTTCTCCAGTCACCTAGTCAACAGCTGCTTCTAAACTTTCATCATCCACAGCAACTCCACAGAAGTTGGCTTGTTCTGGTTCATGATCAGAAGATGAGTCAGAGACCCAATTTTCCATTTCAGCAACATAACTTCTTTCTCTGTAATTGTACTTGTATTTGTTTTTATAGTAGTCCTGGTCTTTTACCAGTTTGCCTCTACAATTAAAAGAGAAGTGTCCAGGTTTGCCGCATCTGAAGCAGCGTCCATCATTTTGATTGATGGGTTGGGCAGCATCAGCCTTCTGTTGTGCTGGTGGATTTTCTCTTCTTTGTGGAGGTTTCCCTATTTCTGTGGCAACTCTGTTGGAACTTTGCTCTGGTGCTATATATCCTCTTCTGTCTTCCCTTCCTTCTCTCTCATATCTGCCTCTTCTGTCGAACTTATTGCCAAATCTCTTGTTAAATTGCTGAGTTATTAAAGCAAGAGATTGGGCAAAGGCTTGAATGTCATCATCCTCTGATGAGCTCTCATCTGTTTCACTTTCTGCAATCAAACTTTTCTTTCCTTTCTTTTTATCAGACTTTTCTTTCTTTTTTTCTTTGTTTGAACTCTCTCTGTTGGACCTTTCAGATGTGGTTTTCTTAGAATCAGAAACTAAGGCGATTGGACCAGCACTGATGGATTTGCCTTTTTGCTTGACAACCTCCTTTTCTTGTGCGGCCAAAGTGCCATACACATCCGTTAAAGACCATACGTCTAAGTCCTGATTAGCTTGTAAAGACATGGACAGATTTAACCATTCATCATTCAAACTTTTCAAAAACAGAACATTGTTATCTTCCTTCGACCTAACAACCCCACATTTTTTGCATTTATTGATTAACACATTAAATCTGTTGTAGGTTTGCTGTAAGGTTTCCTCAGGAAGTGCCTTGAAATCGTTGTATTCATTTATACATTGGGTCCTTCTGTTCTTTTGGGTCTTGATACCACCCTCAAGTTGATTAAGAAGTTGATCCCAGATTTCCTTAGCAGTAACACATGAATCTAGTTCTTGAAATATTTCGTTTGGAATGGCCATAATCAGTAGTCTAACTGCTTTAAGATCATTTTCCATTTTTAGATTTTCCTCATCAGTAAAACCTGTGGTTTTAACTTCATAATGAGCTGGAATCTCAGCAGTAGTTCTGTTGCGGGTACACGGGGAACAAAAACCATGGGTTGGAATGGTCCATCCGTGACAGATCGCATGAGGTCTTTATCCATACCAACGAAAAAATTAACCATCCTGATTTTCCATTTAGGATATTCATCTCTCAGAAGAGTAGGAGGTTTTGTTAAAGAGCCAGCAGTATAGATAGCATTTATACCGTTGTTAGCCATTTTGGAAGAAAAACAGAGTACAGTTTGTTGCAAAGAAATTTTTGGCTAGAAACAGAGTTTCAAACAGTAACCAATGAAACATTAACTTTTTGAGAAGATTTTAAGCTAAACTAGAAAGTTTTAAACACGGTTATATGAGCTCTGAAGGCTTGGTTAGACTAGAAAGCAGTAAAACAAAGTATATTATGAAGCTTTTAAAGTCGCACAGACACAATCAACAACAGTGAATCAACCTTGGTAGATTTGATCGTTTGTCTTAAGAAAACCAAAGAAGCTCTGATACCAATTGTAGGTTACCAGATTCACGTTGTATCATATTAATGGTAGTAAAATAGACAGCGGAAGCATATTAAATAAAGCCATTAAAATGAGTGATTGTGTAAATGATAAGTGAACTATGAGAATCAAATATTGAACAGTAAAATGATAACAAGATCAGATATAAAAGCTGCTCATATATTGATAATGAATCACACCAAGAACAAGTTAAAGTGTGTTCGGAAATCTCATAAGACAACAATATCGTACGGAGGTAGTGCTCGGGATTGCTGCAGTGTGTGCTTAAACAATTGTGGAAAAACTACTCTTCCAAAAGCTTACAATTGTTGTTCCACTACCTCGCTATTTATAGACCTGATAAAGTGTAGACAGTGTACTATCGTACCCTTGAATGACACGTGGAAAGTGTGTCTCCAATCTTTAGGGCATACGTGGAAAGTATGGACACGTGTCTTACACTTAAGGTTTCCTACGAGACTTAGGCTGACAGAGGTCTTTTACTTCACAGAGCTTTGTCGCAAGAGCTCTGTTGGTCTTCTGTTGAATACTTGTTCTCTTGTAGGAATTCTTCGACAGAGCTCTGATGAGCTCTGTTGGATCCGACAGAGCTCTGTTGAGCTCTGTTGGTCTTCTTGATGAACTTCTTCCAAGTCTTCTGTCTGATCTCTGTTGGTCTTCTGACTTGAACTATTTTCAATACTTTTACATAACATATACTTGGGGCTAACAGGTGTATCTTATGCTTACTAAACTTTTTGATTAAAAGATGCCAACGAGCTCAAAATTAAAAGATGCCAATGTGCACAAATTAAAAGATGCCAATGTGCATAAATTAAAAGATGCCAATGAGCACAAAATCAAAAGATGCCAATGAGCACACATCTCTTGAAACTTGGGAATATACAAAGTCGCGATAAACCCGTAAATTTGTGAAAATCCTGATTTTAGACAAATAGTGTGAGTAGAGCAAAGTATTCTTATATGTTTTAGAATTGCATATGCTTGATGCTAATCATAGTTCGCATGCTAGCTAACCAAATAGATTTAATAAAGGGGTTGAAACTGAACATTTTTAACTTGATATGCAATGATGTCTTGTATTTGAATCTAAACACATGCATTTGATTTCATTTGATTGAAAAATCTGTTACATTTCATTAAGTTGGACTTCTTTTGTAAATATTTCTTTTGTATCCATACTTTCCACGTATGCCCTAAAGATTGGAGACACACTTTCCACGTGTCATTCCAGGGTACGATAGTACACTGTCTACACTTTATCAGGGCTATAAATAGTGAGGTAGTGGAACAAACGATTGTAAGCTTTTGAAAGAATAGTTTTTCACAATTGTTTAAGCACACACTGCAGTAATCCCGAGCACTACCTCCGTACGATATTGTGTCCTATGAGATTTCCGAACACACACTTGAACGTGTTCTTGGTGTGATTCATTATCAATATACGAGTAGCTTTTATATACTTGATCTTGTTATCATTATTACTGTTCTATTTTTGATACTCACAGTTATTATATCGTTTACACAATCACTCACTTTAATGGCTTTAATTAATATGCTTCCGCTGTCTATTTTCTTACCATTATTGTGATACAACGTGAATCTAGGAACCTACATATATACTTCTTCTTGGATTTCACCATTCAGAAAAGCAGATTTTACATCCATTTGAAAAACATTGAAACCTCTGTGGGCTGCGAAGGCTAAGAAGATTCTTATTGCTTCGAGTCGTGCGACAGGGGATAAAGTTTCATCGTAATCAATGCCTTCTTCTTGGTGATATCCCTTGGCCACCAATCTCGCTTTGTTTCTAATGACCACCCCATCCTCGACCTTCTTGTTTCTGAAGACCCATTTCTAGGTACTAGGGTCCATACCTTGTTTCTCTCAAACTGTAGAAGATCTTCTTGCATAGCATCTACCCAGTTTGGATCATCTAGGGCTTCAGAGATTCTTTTTGGCTCGATCAGACTGATGAAATCTGTAAAGAAACAAAAATTAGCAGTGGCTGATCTTGTCTTGACCTTTTCAGAAGGGTCGCCGATTATAAGGCTTGGAGGATGGCTTTTCCTCCACTTTGTTTTTCTTGGAAGATGGTCACTTGAGTCATCAAGATGAACTTCTGTAGGTGCACCCTGTGGTTCTGGTACACCTTCTGTAGTAGATGGCACTTCAGAGCTCGAAGTTGGTTCTTCAGCTTGTGGGATTATTGGAGTGAGAGTTGGAATCACTTATGAGGAAGTTGAGATTGAATCCTCATTTTTGTCTGGTATCGGCTCCTCTGTTGTAGTTGGTGTTTCCAGTACCTCTGTGGTAGAATCTTTGCTTATGTCATCTTTTGTTGGCTCCCCCTCAACACGTGCATCTGCATGATTCACAGAAGAGGATGAAGTATTCAATGGACCAGTTAGAGATATACCTGACTCAGTCTGGTTGACAGAATATGTTTCTCTAGAGGTTCTGACAGCTCCAACAGAGGGATCAATATCGTCGTGGAACATCTCTTCAAATAGCAGATTTAGGTCTGCTTCTCTTGTTTTTGAGATGCCAGAGGAAATTCCTTCCACCTCTGTGCCACTAATAGCCGGGGAAACCATTCCAAGGGAGTCCTCTCCAAAGGACTTGCCTTTAGTTCGTGATTCCTTGCCCCGGATCACATCTGACACTCTTGCAGAGGAATTTGTTTCCTCTGCCACACGTACACACATAAGTCAACCGGCTCTTCAGAGGAGCTTAGAGTGCACGCATACGAAGGGATTCTAGACAAATCCCCGAGTCAACTTAAGGATACTCCTGTACCTACCTCTGGAGTGGATCAGGACAATGTCCTTAACAGAACCTCTATAGAGTCTGAGGCTGATAAAGCCTCTGCTTGAGGATTAGAGGGAAATCCTTCCATCCCCAACGTCAATACAAGGACGAAAGAAGGTGTCCAAAGAACAGGGACTCACTCCGGGAAGAATGTGATCCCCCAGAGGTTACACCAAGTCCACATGTATCAAGGGATGAGTTCAAAACCCTTGTCACCTCTGTGGACAACTCATTGAAAGAGTTGAAAAGCTGAAAGTTTCAGGATACTCTCTTTTAATCAAATATGAACAATTAAGATCGTATTAACAGCAACTGGTCATATGATCTATTAACAATCTGTGAATTACAAGATATTACAATGAATTTCTCTCTCAATAGATCTAACAATTTATGCGTAAAGAGTTATCCAAAAGGTTAGCCAAAGATTTCCTCCAAAGATTCTCTTAAGATTCTATTAGCTACAGTTGCTAACTCCTATATATACTGTAGAGAATAGCTAAAGCTACAGTACATATAAGAAACAGACTAATAGAACAATTACACGTGTCCTAATTAGTAACTGAATATAACAGAGAATATCCCAAGATATGAATTCTGAACATACTTCTGAATAAGCGCTTCAGAACATTTGTCTTCATAGTCAGAAGTTCTGAGTCTTCTACTCAGAACTCTGATCCTTCTAGTCAGAATCCAACACTTAGAATCTTTTTGAGATTTCTCACTCAGAACTTCTGAGTCTTCTACTCAGAACTTCTGAGTCTTCTGAGTCTTCTGAGTCTTCTTTAGTCTTCTTACTCAGAACTCAACACTTGTGTTTTTGACAAAACTCTAGACCTAACAATCTCCCCCTTTTTGTCAAACACACTTGTACTTTTCATCATCAAATTCTTAGAGCAGGAACAATCTTCAGAAGGAGCTCTTCTGAATGCTTTGACAACTTTTGCTCAGAATTCTGAATAATCTGAGTTAATAACTTCTGGTCAGTCTTTAATCAGCAGCAGCAACGATTTCCAAATTGATTTCTGTTATATATTTGCTTTTTCTTTGCTCCCTCTTGAAATGACAATTCTCATCTTCATTTCAGCTTTCATAAGATTTCTTTATAAGAAACAACCGATCAGTTTCCTTTTCCTCTTCTTCTTCTTAAAATAACATTTCTCTCTTTTGTTATTTCTGTACAAAAACCATATCTCTTTAGCTTTTCTCCCCCTAAAGTTTTGGAAAGCAAAATCATCTTCAAAATCTTTAGCTTTTCTCCCCCTTGATTTTCAAAACTTTAGCGATGCTTTTTCTTCGAATGAAGTCTATGCTTTTTCTCCTCCTTAATGAATAACCTTGCTCCCCCTCAAAATAAGAATTCTGTAGCAGTTTGTTTTCTCCCCCTGAAAGTATGCATATATTTCATTAAAATTATTCATTTCAAATATAGTGCTTTAATGAAAACATTTATACAAGGAGAATAAGATTTACTGAACTACACTTAATAACTACTAACATTTGATCATTTGAAAACTTTACAAAAGAAATCCAACTTAATGAAATTTATCAGATTTTCAATCAAATGAAATCAAATGCATGTGTTTGGATTCAAATACAAGTCATCATTGCATATCGAGTTAAAAATGTTCAGTTTCAATCCCTTTATTAAATCTATTTGGTGTGCTTAGCATGCGAAATATGATTAGCTTCAAGAATATGCAATTCTAAAAACATATACGAATACTTTGCTCTACTTACACTATTTGTCCAAAATCAGGATTTTCACAAATTTACAGGTTTATTGCGACTTTGAATTTTCCCAAAGTTTCAAGAGATGTGTGCTCATTGGCATCTTTTAATTTTGTGCTCATTGACATCTTTTAATTTTGTGCACATTGGCATATTTTAATCAAAAAGTTTAGTAAGTATAAGATACATCGTTAAACATGACTTTCTATCTGGTTCTATAGCAGGATTTGGGTCAGCATATCCCAGACCAGTTGGTCTTAGGTGCTAGGTGACAAGCACCCCATGGAACTTAATTTCCCAAACCAGAAAGGCCACATCGATATATCTTAAACCCATTTGTACCAGTAGAACATGGCTTTCTATCTGGTTCTATTGCAGGATTTGGGTCAGCCGATCCCAGACCAGTTGATCTTAGGGACTAGGTGTCGAGCACCCCTTAGGACTTACTCTCCCAAACCAGAAAGGCCACAGGTACAAACTTTCAAACTAAATGATTTTATATATATTTATATTTCATCTCAATCACTTGGTATTAAAACGTAGTACTTCCCCCATATTTTCGTTTCCATCCAACATTCTGACATTTAGGCTTTTTGAACATTATATTCTATATAAGTATAGATTTCATAACATTGAGCATTCGGCATAATTTCATTCATGTTTTGCTTACCTTTCGATTTAATTCAGAAGTGAAAGTTGAAACAAATATAGCTCAGATAATACAAAATACTTGTAAAATCACTTTTTGACACACATTTATTCATTGAATGAAAATTAAAAAAATCATATCATTGAATTAAATTGTTAAGATTCAAACATTCAAAGCAATAGAAATAAAACATAATACAATGTTACCTTTCACCACTTGTTCCTTGAAACAGAAAAATATGACAGTTAAGGATATCACCTGAGAAGTATGAGTTCTAAACTGATTTGTTTAGAAGTCTTAGTCTCTGAAGTACGGGTCCTGAACTGAATTATTCAGAAGCCATTGTCATTTAAGTACGGGTTTTGAACTGATATGTTCAAAAACCTAAAACGTTGAATCACGGGTTTTGAACATTATCTTGAAACAATCAGATCAAATTTTGAGTCAATGCTTCCTCTGAAATCAAGATAATCCTGCAAAATCAAGAGATTTTGGTAATCATCTACGATGATTCCTCATTAGTTATCAAAAAAAATTCTGAGTAGTAGAGTCAGAATTCTGATTAGAAGAGTCAGAATTATGAGTAACTTGCTCAAAATTCTAAGTATCAGAGTCTGAATTCTGATTAGTTGAGTCAGAATTATGAGTAACTTGCTCAAAATTCTAAGTATCAGAGTCAGAATTCTGATTAGTTGAGTCAGAATTCTGAGTAGTAGAGTCAGAACTTCTGAGTAACAGAGTCAGAATTCTGATAAAACTATCCAGAGAAAATGCCTTAGAAAAATGTTTGGATTTTGTAATTTTTGAACATTCTGAACTTCAAATCACCATAACTTGCTCAAAAATCAGAATTTTTCAACCAAAATTTGCAGGGTTGCTCAAAATGTGATTCTGAACACATTCTCTGGAATGTTTTCTACCAAAAATATCCACAACTATGAGTTCGATAACCCCATAGTAAACAGAACTTTTTCGTAAAAAAAAAATTCTTCAAAGTCAACAAATTGATCTGTATGAATCCGAAATCCATAATCACATTCAGACCGAGTTTTGGACTGATTTATCCAAAAGTCAAGATTCTCAATTTAAGCACAACATCTGTTTTCAGTCATGTGTAGGTATAGATCATTCATTCAGCTCTACACATGAATAACCTGCAAAACAGATTAAGTTGACTTTGGTACCCATATGAACTTGGGTCCAGGTTTGTTAGGTGTAGTAGCATATGCAGATATTCTATAAGAACCATACCAGTGCTGAATAAAATTCTTGTTCACAAAATCATTAGTCCCACAATATGAACAACAAAGTTTCTTTTGTGCAACTCTGACTAATTGATTTACAGAATAAATCATATCAGGTTTACCAAAAGATTTTCTTTGAAATGTATTGTTCTTCTTGACATTTGAATTAGGAACTTTTGATTTTGGCACTTCTTTCTTAGAAGTTGTCCCTTTAACTCTCCATTCCATTTTTATCTTTTTAAAAGAACAATTATAAGATTTATCAATAGCAGAATCATAAAACAGATTAGAAGAACGAATCTGATCTTTTGAACTATGATTTGATTTGTCAACAACTTTCGTTTCAAATTCCCTAAACTTTTTAATATACAAATCAAACCTTGACTGCAAATCAGATTTGGACTTCCTCTCTATCATGATTTTAGTTGATAAATCAGATAATTTCTTAATAAGTCTCCTTATCTCCAAATGAAAAACTTTCTTTTCCTTCTCAAACTCATCTTTTAAGCATTTTTCTTTAAAGCCATTTACCTTCTTCTTTTCAGTCTCTTTCCTTCCATCTTCTAACTCTTTCTCCAACTCATTGATTTTTACAGAAAAATCATTTAACATTCCTGTTTTCTTTTTCTCAAAACCAATCTTTTCTTTTTGAAAAACATTTTTCTTGCATTCAAACTCTTTCCTTTCTTTTGCAAGAATTTTCTCCAAATCAGAAATTTTCAAAGATAATTCAACAGACTTTGTTTCAAAACCTTTCCTCTCAGTTTGAAAGTCTCTTCTCTCTTTCTTAAATTTCACTCTTTCAAGTATAAGAACTTGTTCAAAATCATAGATCTGTTTCAAGAGTTGACAATTTTTCATTTCACATGATTTGATTCTATTTTCAGACTCTGTCAACATCTTTCTTTCAAAATTGATTTTCTTTTTCAAATCAACATTCTCTTTTTCTAACACCTTTGTGTTCTCTTGAGCCTTTTCGAAATCTTTTAGAAGATCGAATTTATCTTTTTGCAAAATCTTTATAACTTTTGCATTTTCGTCTTGTTTTGCTTGAAGATTAGCAATCTTGCTTTCAAAATGAACAATATCAGTTTTTGGTTCAGAAATTGTTTCTTTTGCTTTTACAGGACTTAATTTTTGTAAATTGTCTGAACTGGTTATAGAAATTGCAGGTCTCACAAAAACTTCAATAATCTCAGGCATGATGAAATGACAAATTCGAATATCAACTATGAATTATGATCAAAAATGAGAATCAACACAAATCTAGAACATGCAAGAATTAATCAAATCTGTCACATGCATTTCATCAAACAGTTAGAGTACATGAATTAATGAAATCTTCTTTTCAACAAAAAAATTGAATACTAATCAACATGCAGCAGATATAATCACTTTGATCCAGAAACCAATCAAGAATTTCGAAAACATACCTGTGATCTCTGTTTAATTTCGAGAATTAATCAGCATAGAGAGAAAATCTTTGGATAACTTGATTGTAAGATATCGATTCAACAGAAAGACAAATTCAAATTTCTTGAATCAATGATAGAAACGAATTCAAGAATTGTTAGGAATTCAAGAATTGTTAGCAGCAGCGGAATCAATTGTCGAATTGATCAAGAAACTTCAAGAACGCGATCAAACACACTCTTGGTCGAATTTGTTTGTTGATTGGCTCTGATACCAATTGAAAGTTTCAGGATACTCTCTTTTAATCAAATATGAACAATTAAGATCGTATTAACAGCAACTGGTCATATGATCTATTAACAATCTGTGAATTACAAGATATTACAATGAATTTCTCTCTCAATAGATCTAACAATTTATGCGTAAAGAGTTATCCAAAAGGTTAGCCAAAGATTTCCTCCAAAGATTCTCTTAAGATTCTATTAGCTACAGTTGCTAACTCCTATATATACTGTAGAGAATAGCTAAAGCTACAGTACATATAAGAAACAGACTAATAGAACAATTACACGTGTCCTAATTAGTAACTGAATATAACAGAGAATATCCCAAGATATGAATTCTGAACATACTTCTGAATAAGCGCTTCAGAACATTTGTCTTCATAGTCAGAAGTTCTGAGTCTTCTACTCAGAACTCTGATCCTTCTAGTCAGAATCCAACACTTAGAATCTTTTTGAGATTTCTCACTCAGAACTTCTGAGTCTTCTACTCAGAACTTCTGAGTCTTCTGAGTCTTCTTTAGTCTTCTTACTCAGAACTCAACACTTGTGTTTTTGACAAAACTCTAGACCTAACAAAAGCTCTTTTGATTCTTTTGCAGATGTTACCACAAGGGCCATCACCAATATGAACACCAAAATGGACAACCTGTCCACAGAGGTACAAAATGCTCTAGCCCAGAGGAGAACAGCTGCGACAACCTCTACCACCTCTGCTGCTGCTAACTTCGAGAAAGCTACTACCTCTGCTTTCCAAAGCCCTGTGAAAGCCCTATTTGAACAACTGAAGACAACTCAAACGCCAACTTCTGCGGGCATTACTCCTGAAGATTTAAAGAAGGCCCTTGAGCTTGTTCAAGAACAAACAACTAGACAAACTCTAGACATGCAGCCCTCCGACTACATGACCAGAGCACAGCTCACAGAACTTGGGCTAGGGATACTTGATCAGGCCACCGAGTTCATCAGAGCCTTCACTGCTGCCAACGCTAATTACATCAAAGACTTTCAGAGGAGCGTCGGCAAAATGCGCTTCAACACAGAGGCAGAGGTCCATACCCTACTTGGCCTCTGTTACGACGTATGCGCAAAGATGATCGCTGCATGTGCCATACCGCCTAAAAAGCCAGAAGCTTCGTGCAGAGCAGAAGGCACTAAAAATAAGGGTCAGGATGACTCTGATGATGATTCTGATAGTCCATCATTTCATCCTGAGGGGCAGAAAAACAGGGAGAAAGCTGCAAGCAGAGGTCTAACAGCTCCACTGGTATCCGCAGAACCCCTAAACCAAGTTTCCACAACTCAAACCCACGGAAGAAAGCAACAACAGACCACAGAGGCAACAACCAATTCTGTGGAAATAACCCCTGAAGAAACCCCAATTACAACCCAAGTACCTGAAACCAATCAAGATCAACAACAGAAGTCCACATAGGCAACACCCACCTCTGTGGAAACAACCTCTGTATTCGGAGAATATGTGCCAACCCATAAACAAATTCAAATCTTGACATCCTCCGAAGAAGATCAACCATCCAAATCACCAAAACCAAAATCACCAGAAGAAACACTCCCCTCTCCAACACCAAAAACACCAGGAGAACCAAAACCTCTATCTCCCACACCCAAAACCAGAACCAAATAGATTGCTCACAAAAGAAAATATTTGAGCAAGTCTACAGAAGCCTCACCAACATCCTCACCATCCAAGACCTCAGAAACACAAGTGATAAAAGCATTAGAGGCAACCCCCATAACTTCAGAAGTACCTCCTTCAAAGCCCTCAGAACCCCAAAAGACAAAACCCACAGAGGCAACCCCATCTCTACAAGAAGATCTACAACCGAAGGCAAAAGACAAAGGCAAGGGGATAATGACAGAGGAACCCAAGAAGAAGAAGCCAAAGCATCAACCAACAGAGAAATTGATGAAAAGCTCATTCGATGCCTATGTGATACCAAAGCCAGAAGAAGAAGACTTGCCTTTAGTGCTACCCCTCTGTCAAAAATACTTGTTCTGGATCTAAAGACAAAACTCACAGAGGATTGAATGGCCCAAATAAAGAAACAATTGGATGCTCTGCGCAGGCCCATGCCTCCACCCGGTGCACCTCCACAATAGATGGAAGAGGTGGTGTACAGATATCTGTACAACAGAACTGCCAGAGATCCTCTGCCACCATCCATTCAAGATCCAGACTTTCGTGCTGACCTCGAAAATATCTTCACAAGAACAACACCCAAGCCAAAACGCCAAGTCTTCTCAACCTCCAAAATCGACAAGGTAATATACTATAAGTTTTCTCAAACCAGAAACGCACCTAAGGTTTCCTACAACATATATAAGGTCAAGAGGGAGGACAGAACCGTGAACCAATTCTCAGATGCTTATCTGAGAAATCTAAATCCCTACGACCTACCCGACCTTCTCAACTAGACGAAAGAGAACTACACAACAGATGCAAATCGAAGAGCATACAGGGTAATAAGGAAAGCCATGCATGAGAAACTTCTGCTATACAGTCTTGTCGACTTCCAATTAGGACGAGATCTTGGAGTGAGAAACCTAAGTCTAAAACCACCAGAAGATGACTGCCCATCCTCTGCCATACCAAACACGATCATTACATCTCCAAGAGTTGGGTTAGTCTATCAAGATCCTGTTGGGAAGTCAAGACTGTTCGTACAGATGGACTGTCAAAAGTATGCAATAAGTACTTTGACAGAGCTTAGAGCTATCCTCATGGAGCACAGAGGAACGGAGCTCATGCATCAAGCTCTTGCAAATAGACTGATAGAGGTCATTGACTCAACAATCAACTTCAGAACCCTCTGCATCAGATTCTATCACGAGCTTAAAGAATTAGGATTCGACAACAGAAGTTTCAACGACTTCAAAGACGCCAACGTCTGATATCCTCTACCAACCTATGCAAACCTTTCCTTTCATAATGTAAACAAGTGTAAGTGCCTCAGGCATATTTTTGTATGAAAGAAAAGTAAAATCTTTTGAGGTTCATTGTTTCACCTCTTGTCATGTACTTAGCCTAGAAAACCTTGAACTTCTAAATTTTTTTATTTTTCAATACTTAGGGGGAGATTGTTAGCTCCAATATTTATGTTTATAAAAGTATTGAAAAATAGGCTAAGTATAGAAGTCTTCGACAGAGGCTCTGCTGTAACGCCCCTTAATCCCAACATACAAGTTCCATATAATTCACCACAAAATAACATATCATAATCCAAAAATGGTCCCTTAAATTCTACAATTAGGTCTTTCGGTACAAACTTTTTCGAATCAAGTAAAATACATAACAACTACTAATTATAACTGAAATCTTCATAATCATTCAACATCCACAAAAGCTAACATGATAAATCCTATCATTGTCTCTTGTTTGCTCCATGACCTGGAATACATATTTTAAAACAAAAAATGAGGGTTAGACCTTGAGGTCTAGTGAGAAAAATCCCCGTTAGTAAAAGAAAACATTTGCACATAATTCACGTAAGAATACCAAATATGACTCATGCATCATGTATCTTTCCATCTCTATCTCTTTTCTTTTCTTTGGCCATATTAATTGGTAGCAAGCCAATTAATTAATTTACACCGCTGTACTAAATACAGCCAACACCACTGTCCCTTTGTACAGCCAACTTTCACCGGTCCTAAGCCCGACCAACTAGTACTCATACAATGCAATATTCATATAAACATTATATGCACCATATTACATTTAATCACATATATGTATTCCATTTGAAAACATTTCAAATAAAAACTCACCTCTTGTGTTTATCACAAAAACTCTTCCAAGATCAATCACGTAGGTCGATTCTTCACAAAATCTGAAATCAGATAAAATACCAAATATCTCTTTTAATACTTAAACTTACAAAATTCCCAACTGAAATCGCAATGAACAGTACTCAAGTCGCAGTCTCCTATCGCGATTTCACCCCCGAAGTCGCAACCCCTTATTGCGATTCCACCCTGGAGTCACAATTCACTGTTGCGATTCCACCCTGGAGTCGCAACCAACTACTGCGATTCCACCCTGGAATCGCAACCAACTATTGCGATTCCAAACTTGAATCGCAATCAACTACTGCGATTTCAAGCCAAGTCGCAAACGACCATTGCGACTTCAATGCCAAGTCGCAACCAACTGTTGCGACTTCGTTGAATGTCGCAGTCGTCTATTGCGACTTCGATGAATATTTGCCTACTGCGACTTCGATGAATATAAGCCTATTGCGATTTTGATGAATATCTCAGCCTACTGTTTCATCCTAAAACCCAGATTTTTGCAGATTTATACTATGCATGTTTATGTAACTTTGCAAATATGTTTTATACTACTATTAGAACACTATTCCAAACCCAGAATTCATATACCTTCTAAAAATAACATAACCCACCAAGAACTTAAATATAAACCTCAAGAACACTTTAGAGAATTAAAACACATAAAGGTATGGATTAATTACCTTGAATTACTGCAGTTAAGTACTTAAATCTCTGTAGCAACCTTTGAATTCCTTCTTCTTCTTGTTTCCTTCGATCTCTCTCTCTTTTTCTCACAACCGTACACACACTCACACACTAACACTAGACTATACTTTGAATGGCTAAAAGAGAAGACATCATTCTCAATTTCTCTTGTTGAAGTCGGTTGTGGTAGACAAGGTTAGCAAAAAGACCACTTAAACCCTAAACTTTACTCTTTTGGCATAACTTACCCCCAACTTCCAAGTAACAATTAAAACTTACCCCTTATCTCCTAATTCCATAAAATATTAACATAAAGACTTATAAAATTTTCATATTTTAATTTAAATAAAATACCTGGTTATTACAACATCTCCCCCTTAAAAGAATTCCGTCCCGGAATTCAGTCAAGTGAACAGATGAGGGTATTTGGCTCTCATCTCCGACTCTGATTCCCATGTCGCATCCTGACCCCTATGATGTTTCCATTGAACCTTTACCTGCCTGATCTCCTTATTCCTCAATACTTTAACCTTGTGATCAACTATCGCTTCCGGTTCCTCCACATAGTTCAACTTTTCATCCACTTGTATATCCGGTAGAGATACTGCCTGATCTGGTGATACCAAACACTTTCGAAAATTCGACACATGAAACGCGTTGTGAATCCTGTTCAACTCCGGCGGAAGATCCAATCTGTATGCTACTTCACCAATTCTTTCTGTAATTTCAAATGGCCCAATATACCGCGGACTGAGTTTACCTTGCTTCCCAAAACGTATGACTCCTTTCCAAGGTGAAACTTTTAACATCACAAATTCCCCAACCTGAAATTCTAACGGTTTCCGGCGTCGATCTGCATAACTTTTCTGTCTGTCTTGTGCCGTTTTCAATCTATCCCGGATCTGAGTAATCTTATCTGCTGTTAACTGTACTATTTCTGGCCCTGCTAACTGTTTTTCCCCCACTTCATTCCAACACAAAGGCGTTCGGCATTTCCTACCATACAATACTTCAAACGGTGCCGCCTGAATACTAGAATGATAACTGTTATTGTAAGCGAACTCTATCAAAGGTAAATGTGTATCCCACGATCCCCCAAAATCAACTATACAAGCCCGGAGCATATATTCTAAGGTCTGAATCGTTCTTTCACTCTGTCCATCAGTTTGAGGATGATATGTTGTACTTAACTTTATCTGCGTTCCCATCTCTTTTTGAAAGCTTCTCCAGAATCTAGAAGTAAAACGACTATCTCGATCAGAAATAATCGAAATTGGTACTCCATGTCGAGTTACTATTTCATTAATGTACAGTTTGGCCAAACGTTCCAAAGAATCGGTTTCTTTTATTGGCAAGAAATGAGCAGACTTTGTCAACCTATCCACAATCACCCAAATAGAATCGAATCCCTTTGAAGTTCTTGGTAACTTGGTAATGAAATCAGTTGTGATCTGATCCCATTTCCACACTGGAATTTCTAATCGTTGCAGTTGACCAAACGGTTTTTGATGTTCAATCTTCACCTTCTTGCAAGTAGTACATTCCTCCACATACTTTGCAATGCTTCTTTTCATCCCCGGCCACCAGTAAAATGGCTTCAGATCTCTATACATCTTATTTGTACCTGGATGAATGGAGAATCGAGATTGATGAGCTTCTTGTAGTACACGATCACGTAATCCACCCAAACGAGGTACCCAAATCCAATTCTCCAAACACAACAACCCACGGTTATCTTTCCCAAGCAATGCTGATATCCCAACCAACCGTTCAGATTTCAAACTTTCTTCTTGATAAGCATCTAATTGGCACTTCAGTAATTCGTCAAAAATGTTTGGAAGCAGTTCCGCTCTTAAAGATATCGCCTTTATCGTTCCACTTCTTTCTTGTCGACTTAGTGCATCTGCCACCACGTTCGCTTTTCCTGGGTGATAAAGGATTTCACAATCATAATCATTCACTAACTCTAGCCCCCTTCTTTGCCTCATATTCAGTTCCTTTTGATCAAAAAGATGTTGAAGACTCTTATGATCAGTAAAAATTTGACATTTGGAACCATACAGATAATGTCTCCAAATCTTCAATGCAAAGACAACCGCTGCAAGTTCCATATCATGGGTAGGATATTGCCTTTCATGATCCTTTAATTGACGAGAAGCATAGGCAATTACTTTTCCACGTTGCATGAGTACACATCCCAAACCTAACTTAGAAGCATCACTGTAGACCACAAAATCATCCGAACCTTCTGGCTATGCTAATATCGGCGCGCTGCAGAGTTTCTCCTTTAATATCCTGAATGCTTCGTCCTGTTCTGCCTTCCATTCGAACTTCAAATTCTTCCGAGTCAGTTTCGTCAACGGTGTGGCAATACGAGAGAAATCTTTTATGAACTTTCGGTAGTAGCCGGCCAAACCCAGAAAACTTCGTACTTCTGTTGCTGTCTTTGGTGGTTCCCACTTTTCAACTGCTTCCACTTTTATTGGATCGACTTGTATACCCTTTTCAGAAACTATATGCCCCAGAAACTGAACTTCCCGTAACCAGAATTCACACTTTGAAAATTTCGCGTATAACTTTTCTTTCTTCAAGAGTTCTAAAATCAAACGTAGGTGTTGCGCGTGCTCTTCCTTGGATCGGAAATAGATAAGTATATCATCAATAAACACAATAACGAATTTATCAAGATACGGCTTACATACCCGATTCATTAAATCCATAAAAGCGGCTGGAGCGTTCGTCAATCCAAATGGCATTACTAGAAACTCATAGTGACCGTACCTGGTGCGAAAAGCAGTTTTCAAAACGTCTTCTTCCTTGACCTTCAACTGATGATAACCGGATCTTAAATCAATCTTGGAGAAACAACAAGCTCCGACTAATTGATCGAAGAGGTCATCAATTCTAGGTAGGGGATACTTATTTTTGATCGTGCGCTTATTCAATTCTCTGTAGTCGATACACATTCTCATCGAACCATCTTTCTTCTTCACAAACAAAACTGGTGCTCCCCATGGCGAAGTACTTGGTCTGATGAAACCCTTATCGGATAGATCTTGCAGTTGTGCCATCATTTCTTTCATTTCCGGAGGCGCCAAACGATACGGTGCACGGGCTATAGGGTTGTGTTGGAACCCAGATACACTTAATCAAGATTAACAGTCTATTAGTTGAGTTTAGAGTTTGATGCGGAAGCGTATTAAACTAACATATATGTTTGATAGATATTAGAACGCACATATATAAAGAAAACAGTAAGGAATAAAAAGGATTTCTTGAACAGTTACTGTTATTCAATATATAATAAGAACACGAAGAACAGATTAAGAACTGTTGGTGTGTGTGAGAATATAACACTCAGATATTTGACAATAACGTTTGAGAGTATTAGTGATTCCTTGTGTATTCGTTCTTAGGAAGATCTCAACATGAGACTTCCTTTTATACTACTCTTAGAAGACTATGAAGTAGGTCACTATTCCTTTTACGGCATGAATAGTGAACTGGATGGTGTGAGCAGTGGACTGGATGGTGTGAGCAGTTGTTTGAGCTATGCGCATTTAATGGAGCAGATGTACTTTTGGTAAATGCATTAAATGGCGCAGACGTCTATTTTGTACCATGCCCTATTGAGTCCACTCAGAGCTTGACACGTGTTTTGACAGTACTTTTCCATGCAAGTTGATGAACGTATCCAGTAATATCTTCCAAGTCTTCATAGCAGACCACAGAGGCTCTGTAAGGCATTACAGAGGTTCTATGGTCTGACCTTCTGTGGAGCAGTCCACTTGTTTCCGAGTTGATCTTCTTCTTGCGCACTACAGAGGTTCTGTGATTACCTCTCTAGCTTTTGTGGCTTTCTGGACTTGATCTTCTGGAAGAAGTGGCAGAGCCTCTGTGAGAGGCTTTTCTATACTTAGCCTATTTTTCACTACTTTTAAGTATTTCTATGATTAGGAAGATTGAAGCTAACAGGTTGGCTCCAGGAATTAGATCTATACCGAATTCTACCTGTCTAACGGGCGGAAGACTGTTCAAGTCTTCAGGAAACACTTCTGGAAAATCACTAACAATTGGGATGTCTTCTAACTTACTCTTCTCTAGCTTACTATCTATTACGTAAGCTAAGTAACTCTGACAACCTTTACTAACATACTTACGGGCTTTTATCATGTTAATAAGATTATACTGATAATTCCTACGATCGCCATAAATCACTACCGGCCCCTTTTCAGGTAACACAACGTTTATTAACTTCTTATCACAATTTATATTAGCTTGGTTTTCGGCTAACCAGTCCATTCCCACTACCACATCAAACTCTACCAGGGCTATTGGAAATAACTGGATCGGTACCCCGCACCCTTCTATATCTATCACGCAACTATCAAATACTTCTTTAACTGATACTTGATTTTCGTTTGCCGTATCTACCAATAAAGCATGATCTAACACTTTCGGCTTTAAATGCATATGAGCAGCAAATGAAGGAGACACAAACGATCGGTTTGCACCGGAATCAAATAACACCTTAGCACGTGTAGAATTTATTAAGAATGTACCTGTAACCACGTCCGGAGTTTCCTCCGCTTCTTTTGCTGTCATCTGAAATGAACGGCCTCTTGCTCTTGTTGGCTCTGACCTCGGTACTGTTGGTCTAACACCCGTTGCTCTTGTCGACGTGCCTCCCGATGGTATTCTTCCCAGTGGACAATCTGATTGAAGATGATCTGGAGAATTGCATGAATAACAAAATCTAACCACCCGACAATCTTTAGCAATGTGACCAAACTTCCCGCACTTATAACAGTTTCTAGGATCTACTTGACAGCTTCCCTGGTGGAAACGGTGGCACTTTGGGCAAGGTCTTTCAGCTGCTCGAAAAGGTGGACGATTATCAGATCTCTGAAACCCAGACTTCTTCATATCATGTGGCGGTCCTTCCCATTTTCTCTTTCCCGCACTTTTATCCCCAACATCCCTCTTATTGTCTCGCTCAACATTTTCCGCAGCATTGACTGCTTCTGAAAACATATTAGGTCTCGCTGCAGTTACCAACTTTCTGATCTCCGAATTCAATCCGAATACATACCTTTCCATCTTCATCTTTTCGGTGGCAACATAATATTCTCCGAAACGCGACTTTTCCAAGAAACGAGCAGTGTAGTCTCTTACCGATAAATTTCCTTGCTGTAGGCTCAGGAATTCCTCTTCCAACTGTCTAACTGCGGCTTGCGGGCAAAACTGTTCCTTAAATGCTCTCGAGAATTCGCCCCAAGTAAAAGTTGAATATACCTCAGGTCCTTCAGAGTCAATAAGGGCCTCCCACCAATACAAGGCGTCCGCTTTCAACATTGCTGTTCCATATAACACTTTATCTTCTTCCGCGCATTTACTGGTCTTAAATACAACTTCAACTTCCTTCAGCCATCTCATTGCTTTTACTGGATCTCTGTCCCCTCCATACGTGGGTGGTTTACAGCTTAAAAACATTTTATAATCACACTTTCTTGGTACTGATGTGACAATAGGCGCGATAGGTACTTCGTTTCCAAGGGTAGGGTCTGGTATTTCTGTTTCCGAATGATGAGTCTGGTTAAACATGGCTTGAATATTTGCCTGAAGTCTTCCCATTTCAACCGCTAGATCGTCTCTTGTAACAAACTCTGTGCCTCGCCCCTGTACACTGCTCCCTGTCCTACCTCTGCCTCTTTCTCCCCCTCTTCCCCTTCCTCCGGCTGTTTGTCTCGTTCCACTTGCCATTCTGTTGATTCAAACAAGGTTAATATACACATAAGCACATACCCCATATAATAAAGTATTCTGGTTCCAACATGTACCTGTAAGATCATAATTACACTGGCCAGGTGTAATCTGAAATTACCTTACATGAGGTTCCTTCTACCTTTTTATATTTATCATCCCAAGGTTCTAAAATAACAAGGACCTCCTACTTCGCATGCAGTTTAAGTCTAGGTACAGATACTAATACCTAAATCTCTTAAACTAAGGCTCTGATACCATTTGTAACGCCCCTTAATCCCAACATACAAGTTCCATATAATTCACCACAAAATAACATATCATAATCCAAAAATGGTCCCTTAAATTCTACAATTAGGTCTTTCGGTACAAACTTTTTCGAATCAAGTAAAATACATAACAACTACTAATTATAACTGAAATCTTCATAATCATTCAACATCCACAAAAGCTAACATGATAAATCCTATCATTGTCTCTTGTTTGCTCCATGACCTGGAATACATATTTTAAAACAAAAATGAGGGTTAGACCTTGAGGTCTAGTGAGAAAAATCCCCGTTAGTAAAAGAAAACATTTGCACATAATTCACGTAAGAATACCAAATATGACTCATGCATCATGTATCTTTCCATCTCTATCTCTTTTCTTTTCTTTGGCCATATTAATTGGTAGCAAGCCAATTAATTAATTTACACCGCTGTACTAAATACAGCCAACACCACTGTCCCTTTGTACAGCCAACTTTCACCGGTCCTAAGCCCGGCCAACTAGTACTCATACAATGCAATATTCATATAAACATTATATGCACCATATTACATTTAATCACATATATGTATTCCATTTGAAAACATTTCAAATAAAAACTCACCTCTTGTGTTTATCACAAAAACTCTTCCAAGATCAATCACGTAGGTCGATTCTTCACAAAATCTGAAATCAGATAAAATACCAAATATCTCTTTTAATACTTAAACTTACAAAATTCCCAACTGAAATCACAATGAACAGTACTCAAGTCGCAGTCTCCTATCGCGATTTCACCCCCGAAGTCGCAACCCCTTATTGCGATTCCACCCTGGAGTCGCAATTCACTATTGCGATTCCACCCTGGAGTCGCAACCAACTACTGCGATTCCACCCTGGAATCGCAACCAACTATTGCGATTCCAAACTTGAATCGCAATCAACTACTGCGATTTCAAGCCAAGTCGCAAACGACCATTGCGACTTCAATGCCAAGTCGCAACCAACTGTTGCGACTTCGTTGAATGTCGCAGTCGTCTATTGCGACTTCGATGAATATTTGCCTACTGCGACTTCGATGAATATAAGCCTACTGCGATTTCGATGAATATCTAAGCCTACTGTTTCATCCTAAAACCCATATTTTTGCAGATTTATACTATGCATGTTTATGTAACTTTGCAGATATGTTTTATACTACTATTAGAACACTATTCCAAACCCAGAATTCATATACCTTCTAAAAATAACATAACCCACCAAGAACTTAAATATAAACCTCAAGAACACTTTAGAGAATTAAAACACATAAAGGTATGGATTAATTACCTTGAATTACTGCAGTTAAGTACTTAAATCTCTGTAGCAACCTTTGAATTCCTTCTTCTTCTTGTTTCCTTCGATCTCTCTCTCTTTTTCTCACAACCGTACACACACTCACACACTAACACTAGACTATACTTTGAATGGCTAAAAGAGAAGACATCATTCTCAATTTCTCTTGTTGAAGTCGGTTGTGGTAGACAAGGTTAGCAAAAAGACCACTTAAACCCTAAACTTTACTCTTTTGGCATAACTTACCCCCAACTTCCAAGTAACAATTAAAACTTACCCCTTATCTCCTAATTCCATAAAATATTAACATAAAGACTTATAAAATTTTCATATTTTAATTTAAATAAAATACTTGGTTATTACATCTGCCGAGTCACCGAGAAGACCGAAGTGAAGAATCGCTAGAAGACTCTTCTCAGCGGACAAGGCCACAGAGCCTCTGTCATACAAGGACAATCGTGCTTCTGTGGTATAAAGATTAAAGATCTATACAAGGACAATCGTGCTTCTCACGATTTCTGCTGTACGAAGATTCTGAAGATCATTCGTACAAGGCGTGACCTAACCACTCCACGTGTCAAACTCTGATGGGTCTCAGCCTTAGAAGAAGTCGGCGCATTTAATTAACATTGTACTATCAACAGTACCAGAATAGTGTTTTAGTACCTTCAGTCCTTGTTGTCTAGAACTTGTCCCCTTTAGAAGTAGTATAAATAGAAGACTCATGTTGAGTTCTTCTATTAAGCTTTGCACAACTCACATACCATTAGAACAGAATTCTTGTTATATCATCGGTGTTCTTGGTGTTCTTATTTATATCAAATACTGTGAATCATTGAGTTATTTATCTGTGTTATTTACACATCACGTATTTGATACTGTGTGTTCTTCTACCTTATTATATCTTTTAGTTCGTTAAAAACGCTTCCGCATTATATCTTGTTTGAACTATTAGATAGAATCATCATTGTTAAGCAAAACAGGAACCAACATACTCTACTGTAAAAGTATTGAAAATATCACAAGTCAGAAGTATGTCAGAGACTAGACGTCAGAGACCAAGACTTCAGAGATTAAGCAGAAGACTTAGCAGAAGAACAACAGAAGACCATCAGAGACCATCAGCTCTGGCAGAAGACCTCTGATCCAACATCAGAGACCAAGACCAACAGAAGACCTTCAGAGCTCTCGCAAATGATCTCTGGTGAAAAAAGGCCTCTATGATGCTGAAACCTCGTTGAAATTCTCAAAGTGTTAGATTAGTGTTCGCACTTTCCACGTCATCCCTAAAGGACAAAGACATACTTTACACGTGCCCCTCCAGGGTTTGATAGTACATTGTCTACACTTTATCTGGATATAAATAGTACGTTAGTGGAGCACACAATTGTAAGAATTTGTAAGAATCATTGCTAGAACTGTGAGAGCACAAAAACTTCACCTTCCATTCCACTACTTGTGTACGTTCTTGTAGCCCGAGAGAATTCAGAAGACACACACAAGAAAGTGTACTTGGTGTTCTTCATATCAATATAAGAGCAATTTATTATTCAATCATATATTATTGTTTACTGTTCAAATATTGTTAATTCTCTCATTATTCTTACCACACACAATCACTCATAATCAAACAGTATGTTTATGCTTCCGCTACTCTTGATGTATCTGTTTGAATGAGATAAGGTGAGTCTGGGAACCTACAATTGGTATCAGAGCAGATTGATTTTCTTATATCAAATCGTCCAATCTATACGGGTTGATTCACTCTTGTTGTTTGTGTATTTTCTTCAAAGTTTTAAGGTATACTCTATTTTTCAACAAAAACCTGAAACTCTTATTGTCAAGCTTCAAATAATCGTTTAAATCTTCAAGAAAGTTTAGAAAGTACTCTTACATTACTTACTGTTTCATTACATTACTGTTCATCCATTTTCTGTTTAAAAATCTTTCTCTAATTCAAAAAACTTTCACACTCTATTTTTCTATAAAATGGCAAACAACAACATTAATGCTATTTATACAACTAGTTCTTTGACTAAACCTTCTACTCTTCTGAGGGATGAATACCCTCAATGGAAGATCAGGATGATCAATTTCTTTGATGGCATGGACAAGGATCTTATGCGATCTGTCACTAATGGACTATTCCAACCCATGGTATTGGTTCCTCGTGTCCCTTCAACAGAAACCACTGCTGAGATTCCTGCTCACTTCGAACCTTAAACCACTGGTTTTACAAAAGAAGAAAAGCTGAAAATGAAAAATGATCTTAAAGAAGTTAGACTCTTGATTATGGCTATTCCAAACAATATTTTTCAAGAATTAGACTCTTGTGTTACTGCTAAGGAAATCTAGGATCAACTTCTGAACCAACTTGAAGGGGGAATCAAAACCCAAAAGAACAGAAGGACCCAATGTATTAATGAATACAATGATTTCAAAGCTCTTCCTGAGGAACTTTGCAACAAACCTACAATAGGTTTAACATACTGATAAATAAATGTAAACAATGTGGGGTTGTAAGGTCAAGGGAAGATAACAATGTCTTGTTCTTAAAAGGTTTGATTGATGAATGGTTAAATTTGTCTATGTCTCTACAAGCAAACCAGGACCTGGATACATGGTCACTCACAGATATGTATGGCACTCTTGCTGCAGGAAAAGGATGTTGTCAAACAAAAGGGCAAATCCTCTGTGGGAGGACCATTGGCATTGATCTCTGAATCAAAAGTAGCCTCAAAAGGGAAATCCAACAGAGATAATGCTCCATAGACAAGAAGAAGGAAAAGGTCCTGAAGAAGAAGGGAAAGAAGAGCCTTATTGCTGAGAGTGATGAAGAAGAGAGTATGTCAGATGATGATTGTGGATCCCATATTAGTGCAATAACGATAGAATCAATAATCAATAAGCAATAACACAGATTGATTTCAACTTGTCATCCATCTATCATTCATTCAAAGGTTAAGAACCATTCAGAGAGTTTACAATACGTATGAAAGAGTTTTAGAATGATTTCTGGGCTGCTAACCTAAAACTAGGCTTAACTAAAGCTATTTATACCTAGACCTATGATTACCAAGGCCCAAGCCCATTAACGCACTAAAGCCCATTTAACAAATTTAGGATTTTACAAACAATAAACCAAACTAATCTTTTCTTTATATCACTTTCTATTTTATAAAGAAAAAATGGTCTTGAAAACTTTTGGTCTTGATCCTCTCTTCCTCTTGAATCTTTGAAACACTTTGGTGTTGCTTGCCTTCATATATTTCAACGTTCCCCCTTGAATAAAGCTCTTATCTTCATATCTTCAACTTTATCACCAGATTCAATAAAATCTGTCTGTGAACTGCGAGTTGATTTTGCTTTCAACTTTAAGAACTTATCGAACCAATATGATCGAAGGAGTGTTGGTTCCTTTTTTACTTAACAATGATGATTATATCTATTAGTTCAAAACAGAGTGATATGCGGAAGCGTTTTAGAGAACTAATATGATATTTAAGGTAGAAGAACACACTATATCAAATATTTGAGATGTAAATAACCCAAGTTTTAACTCAATAACCCACTGTATATTGATATAAATAGAACACCAAGAACACAAAAAGTATTACAAGAATTCTACTCAAAGGGTGTGTGTGTCGTGCAAAGTTTAATAGAAGAGCTCAACATGAGCCTTCTATTTATACAACTTCTAAAGGGACAAGGTTGAGACAAGAAGTACTAAGGTACAAAGACACTATCGTGGAACAATGACAGGTACAACACTGCTGTAGTGCGCTGCACTCTACAAAGGCTGCAACCTATCAGAGGGTTGACACGTGGAAGCAGTAGGGCGAGCCTTGTACGAATGATCTTCAAGATCTTCGTACAACAGTAAACGTGAGAAGCACGATCGTCTTTGTCTTGATCTTCATGTATTCTTCTAAGTCTTTAGTCTTCATACCACATAGGCTCTTCCAAACATGACAGAGGCTCTGTGGCCTTGTCCTCTTAAGGAGTCTTCTGGCGATTCTTCACTTCGGTCTTCTCGGAGACTCGACAGAGGCTTCTGTCGAATACTTCTATGCTTAGCCTATTTTTCAGTACTTCTTAAACAATAAAATTTGGAGCTAACAATCTCCCCCTAAGTATTGAAAAATAAAAAATTGAAAGGTGCATGGTTTTCTAGGCTAAGTACACGACAAGAGGTATTTGACCTCTGTAAAATATTTTCCTTTCATATAAGATTATGCCAGAGGCATTTACATTTGATTACATGATGAAAGAAAAAGTGGCAGAGATTTGTAGACTAACTCAGATGTTGGCGTTTTGGAAGTCGTTGAAACTTATGTTGTCGAGTCCTACTTCTTTGAGCTCATGATAGATTCTGATGCAGAGGGTTCTAAAGTTGATGACGGAGTCAATGACCTCTATCAGTCTATCGGCGGAGGTTTTATCCATCAATTCCGATCCTCTGTGCTCTATGAGGTTGGCTCATAACTCTGTGAGAGTACTTGTTGCGTACTTTTGGCAGTCCATCTCCAGAAACAGTCTTGATTTTCCTGCAGGATCTTGGAAGACATACCCAAACTTTGGGAATGTTATGATTGAGTTGGGTATCGCAGAGGATGGGCAGTCATCTTCTGGCGGTCTGAGACTTAGGTTTCTCACTCCAAGATCTCGTCCTACTTAGAAATCGACTAGGCTGTATAGCAAAAGTTTCTCACGCATGGCTTTCCTGATCACCCTGTATGCCCTTCGATTTGCATCTGTTGTGAAGTTCTGTTTTGTTCAGTTTAGAAGGTCGGGTAGGTCGTAGGGGCTTATGTTAGTCCATGATCTTCAACATATCAGGTATTAGTAACAAGATGATGTAGGAGAGGACTATTAATTCACTAGAAATGTAAACCTAATCTAGAGAGAACAAGATGAGAGTTTAAGAGCTACATTGTGAATTATGAATTAATTAATACAAACTTACATGATAAGCCCTATTTATAGTCCCCTTTCCTTGTTACAACATTTAATCCCAAGCCCATTTACATGTCTAAGCCATTAGGCCCAAATCTATTACTTTACAAAACTTTCTAACTAATTAGGACAACTTAAATGTCCTAACATTCTCCCCCTAAAGTTTTGGAAAGTAAATCATCTTCAAGTCTTTGACTCCTCTCCCCCTTGATTTTCTTGACAAACTTTAGCGGTGTATTCTTCAAATGTAGGCTTGGCTCCCCCTTGAATGTTGTTCTTATTCATCATATTTTCAACCTTGAGAAAAACTTAGATCCAATGTACTCCACTAAGTGCACGAACATCTCCAAAATGTAGAAACTCGATCTCGGTCCGATAAGCCCACAAGAATGATAACGAGAGAGTTTTGAATGAAAAACCAAATGCATTCTTAGTGTAAAACAAGGAATCGTCGTTTTATCACGAGTTGAGTAGGAATTCGGCTTAAGAGCTTGGTACGAATTTGCTCGAAGAAGGAACGGTAAAAACACGCGCTACTCGGTAGAGGTATCGAGGAATCGATCACAAATCGATGCCGTGGAGATAAATGTGTGATAAACTAAATGTAGGAGTGATGCCACACGGGTTCCGTTAGCAAAAATCTTGAATTTTAACCAAACTAACAGAAACTGGACCAAAAATGTTAGAAAACTAACTGGCCACTAACTGAATAGTTAAGTCACTATTCATCTTCTTCCAAAAACTTCATATTCACGTACTGTTGATTTCACTTCCATTTTTCTTTCAAAAATTATGACCAAATCTGCTCCAATGTTGTTTCTTAGCCCTCATTGATCATTAATAAGAGTAATTCAAGAGCAAAACATGATCATTCAACGTGAAACGCATGTCGCCGACGAGTAACAAACTTTTCCGACGACTAACTACTTTTTCCGGCGAACTTCCAACAAACACACAAAAGTTACGAATTCTTGTTGGACTTTCACTTAAAACAGTTGCTACATGATTAAAATAGCATTAAGAAATGATCTGTGACGGATTAATCGAATAAAAGCTATTTCCCGGTCACTCCCGTTTTTCCGGCGAGATTTTGATTTTCCGGCGACAAGCTGACGAAATGTGATCTGAGTTTTCTGCTTCCTTTTTGTTTCTTTACTTTCTCAAATCATGAAACAACCAAAATTCATGATTAAATCAATAACATGCAGCAAGAACAGATCTGTGAAGAATCTTTAAGCTCACCGCCGGCCAAAACGTTTTTCCGGCGAGATTGACGTCCAACACCTCTAAAAATTGCGAATTCATGCTAGAAATCAAGTTTAATTGTTGCTATGTCATCAAAACATCAAAATGAATTGATCTGTGGATGAAAGAACAACGAATCTCTGATGTAATTCTCAATAATTCCGGCCAAATGCATTTTTTCGGCAAAGAATGAACTGTCAACTTCCAGAATCTCGATTTAACTCATTTCTTGATAATTTTCGATTCTAAAAAATGTAGAGTGCTCGAAAATCAAAAACTAACAGATCTGTGGAAGAATTCTTGATCAAAACATCAAAGAACTTGAGATCAATTGAATAACATCGTTAAGATCCATACCGAAAAAATCGAATTCTATGAATCGTTGATGAAATTCAGATCTGAACGATTTATTTCACTCTAAAACAACATGCAAACAGATCTTGTGAAGCTCAAATCAATTCTTCCATGTAAAAACTTCCGGATCTTGAGAATTCACGCGAAGAACACCGAAAACTCTCGAAATTTTCGAAAATCGTCAAAACTTGTAGAAATTCGATTCTAAAAATTGGAGATGATCTGGAATCGAATAACGAACAAATCTTCAAGAGCATAAGAGATTTGAGCAAACTTACATGTAGATCGGGCAAAAATACTTGAAATGTCGAGATCCGATGATCGTATCGAGAAAAGATTCATCGATTTGGCTCTGATACCAATTGTGAGTCCATGATCTTCAACATATCAGGTATTAGTAACAAGATGATGTAGGAGAGGACTATTTATTCACTAGAAATGTAAACCTAATCTAGAGAGAACAAGATGAGAGTTTAAGAGCTACATTGTGAATTATGAATTAATTAATACAAACTTACATGATAAGCCCTATTTATAGTCCCCTTTCCTTGTTACAACATTTAAGCCCAAGCCCATTTACATGTCTAAGCCATTAGGCCCAAATCTATTACTTTACAAAACTTTCTAACTAATTAGGACAACTTAAATGTCCTAACAGCTTAAGTTCCTAAGGTCAGCATCTGAGAATTGGTTCACGGATCTGTCCACTCTTTTGACCTTATATATGTTGTAGGAGACCTTAGGTGTGGTTCTGGTGTGAGAGAACTTACAGTATATGACTTGGTCGATCTTGGAGATTGACTTGACTTGGTTGACAGGCTTAGGAGTTGTTCTGGTGAAGAGGTTTTCGAGCTCAACACGCAATTCGGGGTCTTGAACGGATGGTGGCAGAGGATCTTTGATAGTTTTGTTGTAAAGGTACCTGTACACCACTTCTTCCATTTGTCGTGGAGGTGCACCAGGTGGAGGCATGGGTCTACGCAGAGCATCCATTTGCTTCTTAATTTGTTTCACTCGATCTTCTGTGGGTTTTGCCTTTGGATCCAGAACTTGTATGTTTGACAGAGGAGTAACACCGAAAGCCCAGTCTTCTTCTTCTGGCTTTAGTGTTACATATGCATCGAAGGCGCTTTTCATCAGTTTATCTGCAGGTTGATGCTTCGGATTTTTCTTCTTTGGTTCCTCTGTCAGTATTCCCTTGCCTTTGTGTTTTGCCTTCGGCTGGAGATCTTCTTGTATAGGTGGGATTGCCTTTGTGGGTTTTGTGGGGGTTGCCTCTGTTGATTTTGATACTTGTGTTTCTGAGGTTTTGATTGGGGATGTGGGTTTGGGTGGGGAGACTTCTGTTGATTTGCTCAGATATTTTCTTTTATGAACAATGGATTTGGTTCTGGTTTTAGGTGTGGGAGATGGGGGTTTTGTTGTTTCATCTTCTGGTGTAGGGGATGGTAGTTTTGGTTCCTCTGGTGTTTTTGGTGTAGGGGGTTTGTCTTCTTCGGAGGATGTCAAGATTTGAAATTGTTCACAGGTTGGCACATCTTCTCCGAATATAGAGGTTGTTTCCACAGAGGTGGGTGTTACCTCTGTGGTCTTCTGTTGTTGATCTTGATTGGTTTCAGGTACTTGGGTTAGGATTTGTATTTCTTCAGGTGATGTTTCCACAGAGGTGGTTGTTGCCTCTATGGTCTGTTGTTGGTTTCTTCCTTGGGTTTGAGTTGGAGGAGCTTAGGAAACATGTTCTGCTGAAATTGATGGAGCTGGTAGACCTCTGGTTGCAGCTTTCTCGCTTGTCATCTCCCCCTTAGGGTGATCTGATGAATCACCAGAACCATCATCAGAGTCATCCTGACCCTTGTCTTTGGTACCCTCTGCCCTGCACGATGCTTCTGGTTTCTTTGGAGGAGTGGCACCTGCAGCTATCATTTTTGCGCATAGATCATCGTAGCGGCCAAGAAGATTGTGGACCTCGGCCTCTGTGTTGAAGCGCAATTTGCCGATACTTCTGCGAAAGTCTTTGACGTAGTTGGCGTTGGCAGCAGTGAAGGCTTTGATGAACTCTGTGACCTGATCAAGTATCCCTTACCCAGGCTCTATGAGTTGTGCTCTGGTCATGTAGTCAGAAGGCTTCATGGCTAGAGTTTCTTTCATAGTATGCTCTTAGACTTGTTCTAAGGCCTTTTTTAGGTCTTCTGGAGTTAGGCCCTTAGAGGTAGAGGATAGCTCTTTCTTCAGCTTTTCAATCAAGTCTTTGACAGAGCTTTGGAAGGCAGAGGATGTGGCTTTCTCGAGTTCAGCAGCAGCAGAGGTGGCAGAGGTTATGGTAGCTGACTTCATCTGGGCTAAGGCATTTTTCACCTCTGTGGACAGGTTGTCCATTTTGGTGTTCAGATCTGTTAAGGCCTTGGATGTAGTATCTGCAAAAGAATTAAAAGAGCTTTGCAACCCTTTCAATGTGTTGTCCACAGAGGTGACAAGGGTTTGGAACTCATCCCTTGATACTTGTGGACTAGGTGTAACCTCTGGCGAAACACAGTCTTCCCCATAGTGAGTCCCTGTTCCTTGGACACCTTCGTTCGCCCTTGTTTGTACGTTGAGGGCGGAAGGATTTCCTTCTTATCCTTGAGTAGAGGTTTTTGAGGCCTCATTCTCTACAGAAGTTCTGATAAGGACATTGTTTTGACCCACTCCAGAGGTGGGTACAAGAGTGTCCTTATGTTGACTCGGAGACTTATCTAGAGTCTCTCCGTCTTTGTGCACTCTAAGCTCCTCTGAAGAGTCTTTTGGACTTAGTCGTATGTGCGTGTCAGAGGAAACAAATTCCTCTGTGGGGATGTCTGCTGTGATCTGGTGCAATTGATCACTTACAAAGGGTAAGTCCTTTTGAGAGGACTCCCCTGGAATGGTTTCCCCGGATAAGATTGGTGCAGAGGTAGAGAGAGTTTCCTCTGTCCGGTCAGTTTGGGGTGGGTTCGAGCTGTGCTGTTCTTTTTCAATATTACCTTCTGCCACTAAAATGGCGGTAATAGAAATGTGGGTTGCACTGTGTGACAACTGTCAAATTTACACCTCAGGTTAGAACTGCACTGGATATTTCAATTGTGCATGTCATAGTTCACTCAGTGCGATTTTAGCAGTAAACTCGGTACGGTAGGAAAATTTGAGAAATTTTGCCTAGGAACCCCTTGATTTAGGAAATTATCCATAAATCTCATAAAATGCCAACTTAGGCTACAATTATACCACAAGTATTATATAATTAACAACTTGATCTATTTTCAACTAAATTATATAAATACTTTACTTTTATATAATTACTTTGCTATTTATAATTTATGAGAAAATACTTGTGTTTTAAATAAATCAAAAAGACAAGATTAGACTTTATTATTGCATCACACCACACCCCCCCTCACTACCCTTTATGTATTTTTCTTAACACTTACAATTCATTTACAAAACATTCATTCTCTCTCTAAATTCTCACACAATAATTCTCTCTTCTTTCTCTCTCCATCTTCATCCATCTTCATCAAATCTTCATCCACCTTCATCCACAAATTCAGCCTCTAAACACCTTTTTTCAAAGAGATAAAAGTGTTCAAGGTAAATACAAGTGTATTGGATGAAATCCACACACTCTCTTTTGTCTAAATTTTCATTTCTTGCATTTTCTTATGAATGTTCTTCACCTTCTTCTACATTTCTTTAATATTGTTAAAAATCATCTTTACACATCTTAATGTTTGTAGATTTACCACCATAACACTTGCATGTTAGTAAAAAGGTGGTGAATCCATAATCAAACCCATGTTAAGATCAAAGATGAACTTTTAAACACATGCATGTAGTTTTCTTGAAAAATCCATACCTTTTGATTCAAAGGTTTCATGAGTGGATCTTTAAATCCATTAAAAACATGTTTTAACCAACATGCATGAGCTAAAAATACACAATTTTATGATACATGATGAAGATCTTGACATAAACACCAAAAAGAACCATTTTCAAGATTTATAAAAGATGAGATGATGGGTAAACTTGCATGTAGTTTAAATGGCTCAAAAACATGTTTTGGGAACTGAAAATAAATATATAGGAATGAGTCAAATCGGATTTTGCATGCAAAGGAATATGAATTTTGGGTAAAAAGTCAATATAGGTGCACATGCACAAAGGGTGGTTTTGACAGCTTGCTCCCAGATTCCACACCTCTTTTCAAAAGGTCATATCTCACTCAATACTACTCCAAATTAAGTAATTCGTTTTCTGGAAATTATTTTTATGTATTAGGATTCAAACCCAAGTGGTTTCACTCAAAAACGCAAAGATTTCGTCTACCAAACAGTCTTCACAAAAACAGTGCGCAAACATCAACGTTTTCTGTCGAGTTTTACGTCAAGTATTTTTCATGTACTTAAACACTTCTAAAAATTATGAAACTTATGCCAAACGTTTCCTAACTCATTATACCACTTGGACATAAAATATCTTCACCTAACTATACGTGGAAGTTATCCAAAAATGGACACAAAGTGACACCAAAATCTGGACAGCAAAGGACAATTTTCTTGTTATGATTGAAAGTTAACTCTTGATCCCATTTCATCGTTTTACGATTAAATTGTGGAATATATATATATGTACACTATATATTTATATATTTATCCATTTTATATACTCTTGATCCCATTTCATCATATTATGATGAAATTGTGGAATATATATATATATATATATGCTATATATATTCATATAATTATGCAATTTATATACTTTAAACCCTTTTCCTCATTTTATGATGAAATTGTGTGTAACACCTCGCTAAAGCGGAAACACGGAATGTACAGCTCAAGTTTCATAGCAAAAGTTACAAGATCACATCAACCATCAAAATACATTCAGAAGGTTAAACCTTGTCTTTTACAATCGTTTTTACAAAAGGGAAATGAACATAAAATTAAAGATAGTAAAGAAAGCTTCATCACGTGTAGCCTTCCTAAGATCCAACCTTAAGGATGTTCCCCTGAAAAGCATGTAAATGAGAGTGTAAACTAATGCACTAGTTGGTGAGATCACAAGTTTAATGATGTAATACCCCGGGTAAGTTCGTTAGTTAAATCCTAATTCCGTTAAATCTAGTTAACTTTATAAAACGAGGTTTAGGGTAAGTTAGGGTAAAATAATAAGTTAAAGGGGTGTTGGACATTAGTGAATAGTGCAAGGTTTAAATGGTAAAATGGGATTTGATATTATCCCTTTAGGATCTCAGATATTTCATTCAGCAGAAAATATCAGTGTGTGAGTGTGTGTTTGGAGACGAGAAGAAGCAGAAGAAGAGTTCGTACGGTTAGGGTTTCAATTGGCTTGGTTGGAAGCGATTTTTAGGTAAGTCCTTTATGTTTTATGTTTATAATCAGTAGTATTAGACTTCTATCGGATTAGAATGTTTAAATTGTAGTTGTATAGGTTTAATTTGGATCTGGGTAAAATGGAACCGACTGTGTTCTTGAGAGTACCGGTATATTTCATTGAGTACCGGTAGTGCGGAGTACCGGTAGTGCGGAGTACCGGTAGTGTGGAGTACCGGTAGTGCGAAGTCCCGGTATTGTGGAGTCCCGGTACTGTGGAGTCCCGGGACTGTGTAGTCCAGGTACTGTGTGGAGTTCAGATAGTTTTGGGTAGTGTCTGGATATAGTTTCTGATAGTTTTGTGTGGAGTTCAGAGCCCGCAAGGGCATTGCCCCTTGACCCCATCCACTATCCGGGTAGCGGAACCCCTGTGAGAAGTCGTTGAAGGGAGAACTGTTGAGGATAAGATTTTAGTAGGCTTTATGTGTTTGACTAGTAAGGCGATATTTGTATTTAATCTGTTACAGATTCTGTGGATTTGGATTGAACGACTGAATCTTTTGGAGAAAAGCTTGAAAATGTTTATGGATAAGCGATCGAGGTGAGTTTTGCTTTAAAACGTTTTTGAATTGGAATACATATATATGTGTATATATATATATGAGATGATTATGTGGTAGGAATATGACTATGTGTATATAAATGACAATATGATGTAATGAGATATATATTCACGAGTGCACTTGTTGCCGGGTTCCGGTGAGCGGACCGGTGAGTAGTCGGATTCCGGTGTGCGGCCCGACGGGTAGCCGGGTTCCGGTGTGCGGACCGGTGAGTAGTCGGGTTCCGGTGTGCGGACCGACGGGTAACCGGGTTCCGGTGTACGGACCGGTTGTTGATTTATTAGTTGGCTTGCTACCAACTAATATGGCCATTTGTGGAGGAATAAGGTGGATGAGATGTACACGATGCACGAGTCTGGATTGGTATTTAAATACGTGTGGTATGTTTATATTTTACGAAAGGATTACCAAAGGTTTATCTAAACTATTTTGATACAAAGGATTTACATAAAAGGTTTTATAATGATTTTGGAAAGGACTGGGATTAACTCACTAGACCCGTTTGGTCTAACCCTAATTTTGTTTTCAAAAATATTTTTTCCAGGTCGAGGAATTGATAGCGGCAAAGGAAAGAATAAGGTGTAGGCTGCCTCCGTTGACCGATGATGTTTAAGAAGCTTTTATATATTTTGTAGTTTCAAGACTATGCATGTTATGTTATATGATGTATGTTATGGGATTTGGGTCGTTACAAATGAGTATAACACCGCTTGCCGTAGCAAAATAGTTTAAATCCGCACAAGGGATAAATAAATCTGTTATGAAAAACCACTTGCTCAAGGTAATCGTATGTAAAATGTTTAAGTTATGAGCCCTTTACCCGACCTATACCGACAGAATTGCCCCGACGCATGTTCTATCGCCAACAATGCGCAAATATAAACAATAATTATGCACTCAAGCAAGCGCTACTTGTGAGTGGGGTGTCAAACCAAATAACGTTATCCATAATTACCAACGGCTCACACTCGTGAGTTAAACGGGTAACGTAAAATAAACGGGGACTTTTGAACGATAGCAAAAGAAACTCAAACTTACAACATTTGCAACAACATAGATACCATAGAGCATAAACAAGTATAGTAAGTTTCGTATTTTCAAGAAAACGAAATAATCGATGCGTAAAATAGTTGTAGTAACGACATGCTTTTCACCCCAAAATATGTAAAACATTGAAAAAGGGGCTGTGAACTCACATGATAAGCGATAGAATCCGGGAATCTCCCACAAGTACTCCGAGATGATCCTACTTCAAACCTATGAACGTAAGGTCACTACTGAGTTCTCAATCTCGAAGGTTCGGTACTAACTATCCAAATCGTCATAAAATGCCTTGTTGTGTTTTAATATTATAACGTAATAAACGTATACATTTTTCTTGTTGGATTAAAGTTTCCGCAATTTCGTCACATTAAGTAACGAAAAGGGTTTTAAAGAACATAAACATATATGGTACATATATATGTATAAACCGAAATTTTATCGTAAGAACGATAAGATTTGAAGGGTTTTGAATTTAAAGACAATATTTAAGTGCATAAATATATAGGTATAGTATATATTTATATTCCATGATTTCATCATAAAATGATGAAATGGGATCAAGAATATATGAAATGCAAAAACATATATAAATATGTTATATATATGTATATTCCACAATTTCATCAAAAATGATGAAAAAGGATAAAGAATAAATAATGTGCATAAATAAAATGTAAGTATAAGATATACATATATATTCCACTATTTCATCATAAAATGATGAAATGGGATTAGAAGTTAGTCCTTAATAATAATAATAATTTGTCCTTTGCTATCCAGAATTTGATGTCACTTGGTGTCCAACTTTGGGTAATTTCCAAGTACAATTTGGTCATGAAATTTTATGTCCAATTAGTTCAATGAGTTAGGAAACGTTTGGCATCAGTTTCATAATTTTTGGAAGAGTATAAGTACATGAAATAATACTTGACGTAAAACCTGACAGAAGACTTTACTGTTTGTGCACGGAATTTGTGAGGACTGTTTGGTAAATAATTTTTTTGAGTTTTTGAATCCTAACACATAAAAATGATTTCCAGAAAAAGAATCACTCCATTTGGAGTTATATTGAGTGAGATATGACCCTTTGAAGTGGAGGGTGGAATTTGGCAGAAATCTGTCAAACCACACTTTGTGCATGTGCTCACATGTTGACTTATTAACCAAAATTCTTATTCTTTTGCATGCACAATCCGATTTGACTCTCTTCCATACACTTATTTTCAGTTCCCAAAACACATTTTTGATCCAATTAAAATGCATGCAAGTTACCTATCAACTCAACTTTTATAAATTCTTGTAAAAGACCCATGTAGTATAAATGTATATTAAGTTGGCATTTTATGTGATTTATGGATAATTTCCTAATTCAAGGATTTCTTAGGCAAAATTTCTCGAATTTTTCCTATCGTACCGTGTTTACTGCTAAAATTGCACTGGGTAAACTATGTCATGAAAATAAGTTATCCAAAGTAGTTCTAACCTGATGTGTAAATTTGACAGTTGTCACAGTCTCCCCCGGTTAGAAGAATATCGTCTCGAAATTCAAGTGTTACTAGTGTTAACAGGTTTGCTTGCAAAGAGGTGAGGATACTTTTGTAACATGTAATCCTCCCGCTCCCAAGTGTATTCAGGCCCACGCCTCGTGTTCCAATAGACTTTTAATATCGGGATTTTGCTTCGCTTAAGACGCTTGACTTCCCTATCAAGTATTTCCATTGGTTCCTCTATTATGTGCAGTTTATCGTTGATTTGGACTTCTTCCAAAGGCACGGTTACTGCTTCGTCGGCTAAACACTTCTTTAAGTTTGATACGTGAGACGTGTTGTGGATAACACTTAACTCCATTGGCAACTCCAGCTTATAATCTACTGGTCCAATTCTTTCCGTGATCTTAAATGGTCCAACATACCGTGGACTCAATTTTTCTCTTTTACCAAATCGGACCGTTCCCTTCCATTGTGATACTTTTAAAAAGACTCTGTCACCCACTTGAAATTCTAAAGGCTTCCTTCGATTGTCCGCATAGATCTTTTGACGATTTTGAGCTGCTTTAAGCCTATCCCTGATGATTGCGATCTTGTCGGTGGTTTCTTGAACAATGTCCGGACTAGATAGGTGTCTATCTCCAATTTCCAACCAACAAAGAGGTGATCGACACTTGCGGCCATACAGAGCTTCATATGGCGCATACTGAATACTAGTGTGATAGCTATTGTTGTAAGAAAACTCAACTAACGGCAAGTGGTTATCCCAACTTCCTCCAAAGTCTATCACGCATGCCCGAAGCATATCTTCCAAAGTCTGAATGGTTCGCTCACTCTGACCATTCGATTGAGGATGATAGGCCGTGCTCAAGTTTAACTGCGTACCTAACGCTTTTTGAAGTGACTGCCAAAATCGAGAGGTAAAACGACTATCTCTATAAGAAATGATGGAAACTGGGACTCCATGTCGCATAACGATTTCCTTGATGTAGATCTGACCAACCTTTTCCATCTTATAATCTTCCCGAATAGGTAAGAAGTGTGTAGACTTTGTAAATCGATCTACTATAACCCAAATTAAGTCATGTCCTTTGGCAGTTCTTGGGAGTTTGGTTATAAAATCCATAGTGATTTGCTCCCATTTCCACTGGGGAATCTTCGGTTGTTGCAACAGTCCCGATGGTTTTTGATGAACAGCCTTGACTTTTGCACACGTTATGCATTTTCCTACATGTATGGAAATATCCTTCTTCATTCCTGGCCACCAATAGTATTCCCTTAAATCCTTGTACATCTTATCCGCTCCTGGGTGAATTAAATACTTAGATTTATGAGTCTCCTCCAAAATCATTTCCCGTAGGTTGTCAGCTTTTGGGATCCATACTCTGCCCTTAAAGTAACGTACTCCATCAATCTTAGTTTCAAAACTAGACTCTAAACCATGAAGATTCTCTTCCTTCAGGTTTTCAGACTTCAATGCTTCGATCTGAGCTTCAAAAATCCGGGTTTTCAAACTTGTTTGAACCAGTGCTCCTAACGCTCGGACTCGTGAAGGTTTTATCCTTTCTTTCCTACTCAGGGCATCGGCTACCACATTGGCCTTACCTGGGTGGTAACGTATCTCACAATCGTAGTCGCTGAGTAGTTCTACCCATCTCCTTTGCCTCATATTAAGCATTTTTTGATCAAAGATGTGTTGAAGACTTTTATGATCGGTGAAAATAGTGCACTTGGTACCATATAAATAATGTCTCCATATCTTCAGAGCGAATACCACAGCTCCGAGTTCCAAATCGTGTGTGGTATAGTTCTTCTCATGAACTTTTAATTGTCTCGAGGCATATGCTATCGCCTTATCGTTTTGCATCAAAACGCAACCTAATCCTTGATGTGATGCGTCACAATATACTACAAAATTTTCCGTTCCTTCCGGTAAAGCTAAAATCGGTGCATTGCACAACTTTTTCTTCAGAAGTTGAAATGCTTCTTCTTGTTGAATTCCCCAAACGAATTCCTTCTCCTTTTAGGTTAATGTGGTAAGGAGTTTAGCGATCTTAGAAAAATTCTCGATAAAACGTCGATAATACCCTGCCAAGCCTAGAAATTGGCGAATTTATGTTGGAGTCCTTGGGGCTTCCCATTTCTTAATGGCTTCCACTTTACCCGGGTCCATGTGAATTCCTTTCTCCCCGATTACGTGACCTAAGAAATGTACTTCCCGAATCCAAGATTCACACTTAGTAAATTTGGCATATAGCTTATGTTCCTTGAGAAGCTCTAAAATCACTTTTAGATGCTGCTCGTGATCCTTCTTACTGTGAGAATAGATTAGTATATCATCGATGAATACAATCACAAACTTATCAAGGTATGGCCTACATACTCTATTCATTAGATCCATAAATACAGCTGGCGCATTTGTCAAACCAAATGGCATAACTAAAAACTCGTAGTGTCCATAGCGAGTTCTAAAAGCTGTTTTAGGAATATCTTCCTCTCGGACTCTCAAATGATGATATCCCGATCGAAGATCAATCTTAGAGAAGTAAGTTGCACCTTGCAACTGGTCGAACAAATCGTCTATTCGAGGGAGAGGATATCGGTTCTTGATTGTCAACTTATTTAGTTCCCTATAATCGATACACATTCGAAACGCTCATCCTTCTTCTTGACGAAGAGAATCGGGGCTCCCCAGGGTGACGAACTCGGTCGAATGAATCCTTTATCCAGAAGTTATTGAAGTTGATTCGACAACTCTTGCATTTCTGCAGGTGCTAAGCGATACGGGGCCTTGGCTACAGGCGCCGCTCCGGGTATAAGGTCAATCTGAAATTCGACTTGTCTAAACGATGGAAGTCCAGGCAAATCGTCTGGAAATACTTCTGGGTGATCCTTCACCACAGGAATATCTTGGACTCGCCTCTCCTCAGACTTCTTCTCAATTACTTGCGCCAAGAACGCAACATACTTCTTCCTCAAATACTTATGGACCTTCATACTTGATACTGTTAGATCTGAAGTTTTGTCAATAAACCAAGTGTTGAAGATCTGATAAGAAGACTCAGATGTTCTGAGTAGAGAAGTCAGAGGTCTGACTGTGAAAGCTCAGAAGTATTGATCAGTGAAATCAGAAGTCTGGAAAGAGAAGTCAGATGTCTGAGTTAAGGAGTCAGAAGATCTGAGAAGCTTTATCAGAAGAATGTTCAGAAGTTCTGAACTACTTGTTCAGAACTTATGACGAGATACTTTACTTAGTATTTCATAAACTAATTAGGACATGTGTTATGTTCTTATTAGTCTTTCTTATTTGTACTGTAGCTTTAAGATGTCCGTTGCAGTATAAATAGTAGTTAGCTCTACGTTGCTAACTGATTGATTTTTCCCGTATAACTTTGTATTCATTCTTTGTAATCTTTGAGATTCTCTCTCTCTTAGATCTGTAATTCTGTTCATCATTGAATACAATTGGGCTTGATCATACAACTTCTCAATTACTGCTTTCTATATTGATTGTAAGATTAGATCCTGTTCTTTCAATTGGTATCAGAGCCAATCAACAAACAAATTCGTCGATTGATCAATTTCTTGAAGATTTCTTGATTCATTCAAAATTCGATTCCGCTGCTAGGGCTAGTTCTTGAATTCTTGGCAATTCTTGAATTACCTGTTACATTTCGATCAAGAAACTCGAATTTGTCTTTCTGTTGAATTTTCTTACAATCATGTCTTCTAAAGAATATCTAGCCATGGGATCTGAAACCAAACCGCCTGTTCTTATACCAGAAGAGTATCAGCAATGGAAAATCCGAATGATCCAATTCCTAGACAACATTGATGAAAACCTTATGATCTCTATTCGAGAAGGTCCAATTGAAGTGTACATCGATGTTGCTGCAACTCCTGCTACAGAGACAACTCCAGAAATTCCAGCAACCAGGGTGAAAAAGAGTTATTCCCAATACACAGCTGAACAGAAAAATAGGCATGCTATTGACAAAAGAGCAATTACTTTGATGACTTTGGCTGTCCCAAATGAGGTTCTTAACAGGATTGACAGTGGATCATCAGCTAAAGAAATGTGGGACGAATTGGAAAGGCAGATGCTAGGAACAGTAAGATCTATTCAGGCAAAGTTAAATCAAAGCATAAATGCTTATGAAAGGTTCAAAGCAAAAGAGTCAGAAAGTTTGACACAGACATACAGTAAATTTTGCACTATTCTAAATGACTTGAGAAGAAATGGACTGAAGAAAACGAAGTCAGAAATAAATTACAAATTTCTGAACAATCTAAATTCAGAATGGTCATCATTTGCCATAAGTCTGCAAATGAACAAGGATATGTGTGAAGAAGACTTAAATGATCTGTTCTGTGTTCTTAATCAACATGAAGATTCTGTCAAGTTAGTTGTGGAAGAGAAGAAAAATGTTGCTGATCAGTTAGCATTCTTATCAAAGTCCAAAGCAATCAAAGCACCCAAAAAGACTGCATATCTATCAGAGATACCTAATCTGGAAGAATCTGACAATGAAGAAGGATCAGAAGATGATGAAGATATCAAGATAATGGCAGAGAAACTAGCTTTGTTGACAAATACTTTCAACAAAAGGTATGGGAAGGGTAGATTTCAAGGAAATTATAAGAGAGTTGGGAGTTCAGATTATAAGAAGAAAGAAGACAGAGAAGAAAATAAGTTTGAAAAGAGAATAGAGAGAAGTGAAGAAAACAAAGAAGAGAAGGATGAGAGAAAAGAAAAGAATCTGTGTTTCAAATGTGGAAATTCTGGCCACTATGCTAAGGATTGCAAAGTTAAAATTGTAAAAGACTATGAGTACTACACCAAGAAGGCTCAACTTGCAAAGAAAAGAGATGATAAAATTGCTTTGTTGGCTGAACAAGAGAATTGGTTGTACTATACTTCTGATGAAGATGATTATATCAACTTTCCACAGATGCAGAGCTATATGGCAAAAATGAGGAATGAGGATGATTCTGATTTTGAAGATGCTGATTCTGAGTCATCTGCTGAGGTACATTCTTCACTTGAATTAGAGTTAATGACACAGATTGGTGAAATGAAAACTGAATTTGCTAATCTAAGAAAACAGATAAAAGGAGAAAGAAATTTGGTTAACAAATTCAGAATTGAAAAAGAAGTAATAAAAGAACAATATGAAGAATCTGAGGCTGAGAAACAAAAAGTTAAAGATGAAAATTCTGAATTGATGAAAAGGCTTTCTGAACTAAAAGTTGAGTTTTCAAAAATAAAAGATGAAAAAGGTGATTTACAAATAAAATTTGATATGTTATTTGAAGAAAGAAAGAATTTATACACCAAAATTAAAGAATTAGAAGATCTGAATTTGAAAAGGGGTCAGACTCAGCAAACACTAAATCTTTTATTAAGCAATGTTAAAGATACAAGATTTTACAACCCAAAGAAGGGATTGGGATTGGAAGAAAATGTCACTTTAAAAAGAGCTCCAATCAACTTGTATGAAAAACTTCAAGTTTCTATGCCAAAAATTCCAGAAATTGTTGAAGTTTTCATAAGACCTGCTAGTTCTATAACAAGTTCTGACAATTTGCAAAGACCAAACTCTAAAAAGTCAGATGAGAAAATTTCTGAATCTAAAACAGAAAAGTCAGTTGGTTCAGAAGAAAAGGTTAAGGAAGAAGTTTCTAAACAAACAGATGAGAAGCCAAGATACAATGATACTAAATTCAAATATGATTCTTTAAATATCAGCTACAAAAATAAACAACCAAGTTTTTCATATCATGACATTGAGAGCATATTTGACACAAGTAAAAATTCTGAAACAGTCAATCAGAAGTCTGATACTTCTAGTCAGGATTCTGAACTCTGTAGTCAGAATTCTGAGTCTAAAGATCAGACATCTGAGTCTGTAAATCAGAACTCTGACTTAGGTAGTCAGAAGTCTGATTCAACTGAATTTTCTGAAACAAAATCAGATGAATTTTTACAACTTGAAAAGAGATTTAATCTTGTGAGTCAAGAACTTGAGGACTTAAGGAAAGCTTATGATGAACTTGAAAATGATTTTTGTGAGGTGGATATTAAACTTGAAGAAGCTTTGAAAGAAAAGAATATTTTTATTCAGAAAATAACAGAGCTTGAAAAACTGAAGACTGAGTATGATCTTTTTAAAATTAATGCTTCAAGAGAAAATGATAAATTCTTTAATGAATCAAGTACATATGAAAAAGGTGAATCATCCAATTCTTCTAACAAAAAGAACTTGACTTTTTCAGAAAAAGAAGAAAGCAAAAGGAAAGATGATATTGCAAAGTTGAATGATCTGAAAAGGGATCTTGAGAAGCTTAGAATGAAATCTACTTCTGAACTCAAAGCTAGAAATTCTTGTAATAAGGGCAATTGTACTCTGAACAGTATCAATAAAAATGAAATGACCTATGTTTCAGATTTATTGTCACTTGCAAAGAAAAATCTTGTTTGTGTTAGATGTAAACATGATTCATTCCAATATTCTCATAAATGTCAAGTCAAAATAACTTCTGTTTCATACATAAGAATAGATATTCAGAAAGTTTCAGTTCCTCAAAATACAGAAAAGAAGAAAATTTCTGTTCCTCAGACTCAGAAGAAAGAAAAGATAAAAGAAAAGAAAGTTGAAAATATAGCAAAACCAAAAGTTACAACTCTCAAAAAGAATTTGAACAAGCTTGTAAGCAGAAAAAGTTCTGACTTCATAAAAGTTCAAGGAAAATGGTGTTTGAAGAAAGATTTTGAGTGGAGAGTAAAAGGTACTAATGTTAAATCCAATGACAAAGCTAACAAAGATGGACCCATTCCAAAATGGGTACCTAAACCTAACTGATCCTTTTGCAGGGCTGTCATGTGTGGTTTTTAGATTCAGGAGCTTCAAGACACATGACAGGTCAGAAGTCTTTTCTATCAAACTTCACAGAAAAGGCTGGAGGAGCAGTAAACTTTGGAAATAACAGCAAAGGACAAGTCAAAGGTTATGGGGATTTAACTAAAGGGGATCTGACTATCCAAAAAGTTTTCTATGTTGAAGGATTACAGCATAATCTTTTCAGCATAAGTCAGTTTTTAGACAGTCTTTGTCAAATTAAGTTTCAAATAACAGGTTGCATGATTTTAACTGAAAATGATGTTATAGTCTTCTGGGCCAAAAGACATATGGACTTATTTGTAGTTAATTTTTCAAAATTGAAAACATTAAATACAGTCTGTCTTTTATCAAAATCAACTGCAAATGAATGCTGGCTTTGGCACAGAAGATGTTCTCATCTGAATTTCAAAGATCTTAATAATCTCGTTGCAAAACATCTGGTTAAAGGCTTACCAAAGCTTAAATTTGAAAAAGAATCATTATGCTCAGCTTGTGAAATGGGCAAGATGAAAAAGAGTTCTCACAAATTAAAAATGGACTCATCTTGCAAAGCACCATTAGAAATGATTCATACTGATCTTTGTGGTCCAATTTCAGTTCAATCTATGGGAGGAAAGAAATATATGCTTGTGATTGTTGATGAATTCTCCAGATACACATGGGTTGAGTTCCTAAGAGCTAAGTCAGAAGCTGCTACTACATTGATAAATTTTATCAAAAGGATTCAAGTTCTCTTACAACTTCCAGTTCAGAAAATCAGAAGTGATAATGGAACAGAGTTCAGAAATGAGACTCTTCGGAATTTTTTAGAAAATTCTGGGATTTCTCACAATTTTTCTGCTGTCAGAACTCCTCAACAAAATGGTGTTGTTGAAAGGAAGAATAGAACTCTAGTTGAAGCTGCGAGAACAATGCTGGCTTATGCAAATCTTCCTACTTTCCTATGGGCTGAAGCAATTGCAACTGCTTGTTTTACACAGAATAGAACTTTAATCAATAAGAGATTAAATAAGACTGCTTATGAACTGATAAATAAAAGAAAACCATTAATCAAATTCTTTCATGTTTTTGGTTGCAGGTGCTATGTTCTTAGAGACAGAGAAAATCTTGCCAAATTCGATAAAAAGGCAGATGAAGGATACTTTGTGGGTTATTCTTTAACTTCCAAAGCATTCAGAATCTACAATAGAAGAACCAAGAGGATGATGGAGAGCATAAATGTAACTTTTGATGAAGCCAGAATGCGGACTTCTGAACAAGACAGTTCAGAACTCATGCTGAACAAGACAAAAATGACTTCTGATACAGATTCTAATCCTATTTGTTCAGAACTCAATTTACTGTTTAAGGATGCTTTTAGTGAACTAATTTCTGATTCTTATGCAGAATATGAAAACCCAAAGATGGTCAAAGAGATGAAAAATAAGACTCCAGAAATAGTTCAATCAACTGTAATTTCTGACAAAGGTCCATCAGAGGAATGTCCAAATCTAATAAATACAAGTGGTGAAAATTCTGAACCTTGTAATCAGAATTCTGATTCTTATACTCAGAACTCTGAACAAGTCACTCAGAATTCTGACTTCATTAATCAGAACCCAAACTTGGATATGACTCCTATTCATACATCAGAACAAGGGGACAGTTCAGAATTACAAGCAATCATTGATGAGAATGATGCAAACAACAATTATTCAGAGATTGATGTACTTCCTAGTGCAAATAAATAGACTAAAAATCATCCTATTCATCAAGTAATAGGTGATCCTTCAGCAGGAGTAAAAACCAGATCAGCTACAGCAAATGAAGCAATGTTTGCTGGTTTCTTGAGTGTGATTGAACCAAAGAAAGCTAATGAAGCCTTAGAGGATCCAGACTGGATTTCAGCAATGCAAGAGGAATTGCTTTAATTTGAAAGAAATAAAGTTTGGAGACTCATCCCAAAGCCTGAAGGTAAATCTATTATTGGAACTAAATGGGTGTTCAGAAACAAAAAGGATGAATCAGGTGTTGTCATCAGAAACAAGGCAATATTGGTTGCTAAGGGATACTGTCAACAAGAGGGAATTGATTATGATGAGACATTTGCACCAGTGGCAAGAATAGAGGCAATCAGAATATTTTTAGCCTATGCTGCACATAAAAACTTCAAGGTGTATCAAATGGATGTCAAATCAGCCTTTCTAAATGGCAAACTTAATGAAGAGGTGTATGTCCATCAACCTGAAGGTTTTGTTGATCCAGAATTCCCTGATCATGTTTATATTTTAGACAAAGCTTTATATGGTCTAAAACAAGCACCACGAGCCTGGTATGACACTCTTACTAAACACTTGTTAGGATCAGGATTCAAGAAAGGTAAGATTGACACAACTTTGTTTTTAAAGAAACAGGGTGATGATTTGATTCTGATTCAGATTTATGTTGATGACATAATATTTGGTTCTACCAGTCCAGAATTATGTGATAATTTTTCAAAAATCATGTCATCTGAATTTGAAATGAGCATGATGGGTGAACTGAATTTTTTCCTTGGTCTTCAAGTCAAACAATTACCAAAAGGTATTTTTATAAATCAAGGAAAATATGTCAGAGATATTCTGAAAAAGTTCAAAATGTCTGATTGTGCTTCTATGAGAACACCTATGGCAACTAACATAAAGTTAGATGCTGATCTCAAAGGTGTTTCAGCAGATATCAAACTTTATAGAGGCATGATTGGATCATTACTTTATTTGACTGCAAGTAGACCAGATATCATGTTTTCTACCTGTTTATGTGCTAGATTTCAATCTAACCCGAAAGAATCACATATGTTGGCTGTCAAAAGGATTTTAAGATATCTCAAAGGAACACCTGATCTAGGTTTATGGTATCCAAAAGAAACTGACTTCAAATTGACTGCTTTCAATTGATGCTGATCATGCAGGAAGTAGGTTGGACAGAAAGAGTACATCTGGTGCTTGTCACTTTTTGGGAGATAAAATAGTGAGTTGGGCATCAAAGAAGCAGAATTGTGTATCCACTTCAACTGCTGAAGCAGAGTATGTTGCTGCTGCTGCTTCATGCTCTCAAACATTGTGGATATTAACACAACTCATGGACTATGGATATCAGCTTAACAAGATTCCCATCTATTGTGACTCAGAAAGTGCAATTGTCATTACTCAGAACCCTGTTCAACATTCAAAAACTAAACATATAGATGTGAGGTATCATTTTATAAAGGACTATGTGGAAAAAGGAACTATAGAGATGCACTTTGTGCATACAAAGTATCAATTGGCTGACTTGTTCACAAAGCCTCTTGATCACAAAAGGTTTTCTTTTCTCATATGTAAAATAGGAATGCTTAATCTGCCTAATTGAAAATATTTTTTTCTCTTAAAAATGCTAAATTTTTCTAAGTAAAATTGTCTGAGTAGTGTATTCAGAACTCTGAGTCTTAAGAATCAAAATTTCTGAGTACTAAGATCAGAACTTCTGAGTCTTGAGTTCAGAACTTCTGAGTCTTAAGATCAGAACTCTGAGTCTTGAGTTCAAAACTTCTGAGTCTTGAGGTCAGAACTTCTGAGTCTTGAGATCAGATCTTCTGAATCTTACGGTCAGAGATTCTAAGTCAATACATCAGTAATCTAGCTTTCAAAAATTTATTCTTGAGAAATTAAAATACTTCAACTATGTGGATTATGCTTCTTCTATTACCTTTTCATCTCATCTTTATGTATCATTAATAGTCAAATGCATGCTCAAGTCAAGGGGGAGCATCAAAATTCCTTTGGAAATCATTTTGTGATGCTTAAAAGATTTGCTTTCATTTTCTATCTCTGATTATTCTAAGAAGAACAAGCTTTTTGTTAGGTCTAGAGTTTTGTCAAAAACACAAGTGTTGAGTTCTGAGTAAGAAGACTAAAGAAGACTCAGAAGACTCAGAAGTTCTGAGTAGAAGACTCAGAAGTTCTGAGTGAGAAATCTCAAAAAGATTCTAAGTGTTGGATTCTGACTAGAAGGTTCAGAGTTTTGAGTAGGAGACTCAGAACTTCTGACTATGAAGACAAATGTTCTGAAGCGCTTATTCAGAAGTATGTTCAGAATTCATATCTTGGGATATTATCTGTTATATTCAGTTACTAATTAGGACACGTGTAATTGTTCTATTAGTCTGTTTCTCATATGTACTGTAGCTTTAGCTATTCTCTATAGTATATATAGGAGTTAGCAACTGTAGCTAACAGAATCTTTTGGAGAATCTTTGGCTAACCTTTTGGATAACTCTTTACGCATAAATTGTTAGATCTATTGAGAGAGAAATTCATTGTAATATCTTGTAATTCACAGATTGTTAATAGATCATATGACCAGTTGCTATGAATACGATCTTAATTGTTCATATTTGATTGTAAGAGTGTATCCTGAAACTTTCAAATGGTATCAGATCCAATCAACAAACAAATTCGTCCAAGAGTGTGTTTGATCGCGTTCTTGAAGTTTCTTGATCAATTCGACAATTGATTCCGCTGCTGCTAACAATTCTTGAATTCCTAACAATTCTTGAATTCGTTTCTATCATTGATTCAAGAAATTTGAATTTGTCTTTCTGTTGAATCGATATCTTACAATCAAGTCATCCAAAGATTTTCTCTCTATGCTGATTAATTCTCAAAATTAAACAGAGATCACAGGTATGTTTTCGAAATTCTTGATTGGTTTCTTGATCAAAGTGATTATATCTGCTGCATGTTGATTAGTATTCAATTTTTTTGTTGAAAAGAAGATTTCATTAATTCATGTACTCTAACTGTTTGATGAAATGCATGTGACAGATTTGATTAATTCTTGCATGTTCTAGATTTGTGTTGATTCTCATTTTTGATCATAATTCATAGTTGATATTCGAATTTGTCATTTCATCATGCCTGAGATTATTGAAGTTTTTGTGAGACCTGCAATTTCTATAACTAGTTCAGACAATTTACAAAAATTAAGTCCTGTAAAAGCAAAAGAAACAATTTCTAAACCAAAAACTGAGATTGTTCATTTTGAAAGCAAGATTGCTAATCTTGAAGCCAAATTTGAGGAAAGTGCAAAAGTTGTTGTAAATTTGCAAAAAGATAAATTCGATCTTCTAAAAGATTTCGAAAAGGCTCAAGAGAACACAAAGTTGTTAGAAAAAGAGAATGTTGATTTGAAAGAGAAAATCAATTTTGAAAGAAAGATGTTGACAGATTCTAAAAGTAGAATCAAATCATGTGAAATGAAAAATTGTCAACTCTTGAAACAGATCTATGATTTTGAACAAGTTCTTATACTTGAAAGAGTGAAATTTGAGAAAGAGAGAAGAGACTTTCAAACTGAGAGGAAAGGTTTTGAAACAAAGTCTGTTGAATTATCTTTGAAAATTTCTGATTTGGAGAAAATTCTTGCAAAAGAAAGAAAAGAGTTTGAATGCAAGAAAAATGTTTTTCAAAAAGAAAAGATTGGTTTTGAGAAAAAGAAAACAGGAATGTTAAATGAGTTTTCTGTAAAAATCAATGAGTTGGAGAAAGAGTTAGAAGATGGAAGGAAAGAGACTGAAAAGAAGAAGGTAAATGGCTTTAAAGAAAAATGCTTAAAAGATGAGTTTGAGAAGGAAAAGAAAGTTTTTCATTTGGAGATAAGGAGGCTTATTAAGAAATTATCTGATTTATCAACTAAAATCATGATAGAGAGGAAGTCCAAATCTGATTTGCAGTCAAGGTTTGATTTGTATGTTAAAAAGTTTAGGGAATTTGAAACGAAAGTTGTTGACAAATCAAATCATAGTTCAAAAGATCAGATTCGTTCTTCTAATCTGTTTTATGATTCTGCTATTGATAAATCTTATAATTGTTCTTTTAAAAAGATAAAAATGGAATGGAGAGTTAAAGGAACAACTTCCAAGAAAGAAGTGCCAAAATCAAAAGTTCCTAATTCAAATGTCAAGAAGAACAATACATTTCAAAGAAAATCTTTTGTTAAACCTGATGTGATTTATTCTGTAAATCAATTAGTCAGAATTGCACAAAATAAACTTTGTTGTTCATATTGTGGGACTAATGATTTTGTGAACAAGAATTTTATTCAGCACTGGTATGGTTCTTATAGAATATCTGCATATGCCACTGCACCTAACAAACCTGGACCCAAGTTCATATGGGTACCAAAGACAACTTAATCTGTTTTGCAGGTTATTCATGTGTAGAGTTGAATGATAATACTGACACATGACTTAAAACCGATGTTGTGCTTAAATTGAGAATATTGACTTTTGGATAATTCAGTCCAAAACTCGATCTGAATGTAATTATGGATTTCTGATTCATATAGATCAATTTGTTGATCTTGAATTTTTTTTAAAAAAAAAAGTTCTATTTACTATGGGGTTATCGAACTCATAGTTGTGGGTGTTTTTAGTAGAAAACATTTCCAGAGAATGTGTTCAGAATCACATTTTGAGCAACCCTGCAAATTTTGGTTGAAAAATTCTGATTTTTGAGCAAGTTATGGTGGTTTGAAGTTCAGAATGTTCAAAAATCACAAAATCCAAACTTTTTTCTAAGGAATTTTCTCTGGATAGTTTTATCAGAATTCTGACTCTCTTACTCAGAAGTTCTGACTCTACTACTCAGAATTCTGACTCAACTAATCAGAATTCTGACTCTGATACTTAGAATTTTGAACAAGTTACTCAGACTTCTGACTCTACTACTCAGAATTCTGACTCAACTAATCAGAATTCTGACTCTGATACTTAGAATTTTGAGCAAGTTACTCATAATTCTGACTCTTCTAATCAGAATTCTGACTCTACTACTCAGAATTTTTTTTGATAACTAATGAGGAATCATCGTAGATGATTACCAAAATCTCTTGATTTTGCAGGATTATCTTGATTTCAGAGGAAGCATTGACTCAAAATTTGATCTGATTGTTTCAAGATAATGTTCAAAACCCGTGATTCAACGTTTTAGGTTTTTGAACATATCAGTTCAAAACCCGTACTTAAATGACAATGGCTTCTGAATAGTTCAGTTCAGGACCCGTACTTCAGAGACTAAGACTTCTAAACAAATCAGTTTAGAACTCATATTTCTCAGGTGATATCCTTAACTGTCATATTTCTATGTTTCAAGAAACAAGTGGTGAAAGGTAACATTGCATTACGTTTATTTCTATTGCTTTGAATGTTTGAATCTTAACAAATTTAATTCAATGATATGAATTTTTTTTCATTCAATGAATAAATGTGTGTCAAAGAGTGATTTTACAAGTATTTTGTATTATCTGAGCTATATTTGTTTCAACTTTCACTTCTGAAATAAATCGAAAGGTTAGCTAATCATGAATGAAATTATGCTGAATGCTCAATGTTATGAAATTTAGACTTATATAGAATATAATGCTCAAAAAGCATAATTTGTCAGAATGTTGGATGGAAACGAAAATATGGGGGAAGTACTACGTTTTAGAACCAAGTGATTGAGATGCAATATATATATACAAAATCATTTAGTTTGAAAGTTTGTACTTGTGGCCTTTCTGGTTTGGGAGAGTAAGTCCTAAGGGGTGCTCGACACCTAGTCCCTAAGATCAACTGGTCTAGGATCGGCTGACCCAAATCCTGCAATAGAATCAGATAGAAAACCATGTTCTACTGGTACAAATGGGTTTAAGATATATCGATGTGGCCTTTATGGTTTGGGAAATTAAGTTCCAAGGGGTGCTTGTCACCTAGCACCTAAGACCAACTGGTCTGGGATATGCTGACCCAAATCCTGCTATAGAACCAGATAGAAAGTCATGTTTAACGATGTATCTTATTCTTACTAAACTTTTTGATTAAAAGATGCCAATGTGCACAAAATTAAAAGATGTCAATGAGCACAAAATTAAAAGATGTCAATGAGCACAAAATTAAAAGATGCCAATGAGCACACATCTCTTGAAACTTTGGGAAAATTCAAAGTCGCAATAAACCTGTAAATTTGTGAAAATCCTGATTTTGGACAAATAGTGTGAGTAGAGCAAAGTATTCGTATATGTTTTTAGAATTGCATATGCTTGAAGCTAATCATATTTCGCATGCTAAGCACACCAAATAGATTTAATAAAGGGATTGAAACTGAACATTTTTAACTCGATATGCAATGATGACTTGTATTTGAATCCAAACACATGCATTTGATTTCATTTGATTGAAAATCTGATAAATTTCATTAAGTTGGATTTCTTTTGTAAAGTTTTCAAATGATCAAATGTTAGTAGTTATTAAGTGTAGGTCAGTAAATCTTATTCTCCTTGTATAAATGTTTTCATTAAAGCACTATATTTGAAATGAATAATTTTAATGAAATATATGCATACTTTCAGGGGGAGAAAACAAACTGCTCCAGAATTCTTATTTTGAGGGGGAGCAAGGTTATTCATTAAGGAGGAGAAAAAGCATAGACTTCATTCGAAGAAAAAGCATCGCTAAAGTTTTGAAAATCAAGGGGGAGAAAAGCTAAAGATTTTGAAGATGATTTTGCTTTCCAAAACTTTAGGGGGAGAAAAGCTAAAGATTTTGAAGATTGATATGGTTTTTGTACAGAAATAACAAAAGAGAGAAATGTTATTTTAAGAAGAAGAAGAGGAAAAGGAAACTGATCGGTTGTTTCTTATAAAGAAATCTTATGAAAGCTGAAATGAAGATGAGAATTGTCATTTCAAGAGGGAGCAAAGAAAAAGCAAATATATAACAGAAATCAATTTGGAAATCGTTGCTGCTGCTGATTAAAGACTGACCAGAAGTTGTTAACTCAGATTATTCAGAATTCTGAGCAAAAGTTGTCAAAACATTCAGAAGAGCTCCTTCTGAAGATTGTTCCTGCTCTAAGAATTTGATGGTGAAAAGTACAAGTGTGTTTGACAAAAAGGGGGAGATTGTTAGGTCTAGAGTTTTGTCAAAAACACAAGTGTTGAGTTCTGAGTAAGAAGACTAAAGAAGACTCAGAAGACTCAGAAGTTCTGAGTAGAAGACTCAGAAGTTCTGAGTGAGAAATCTCAAAAAGATTCTAAGTGTTGGATTCTGACTAGAAGGTTCAGAGTTCTGAGTAGGAGACTCAGAACTTCTGACTATGAAGACAAATGTTCTGAAGCGCTTATTCAGAAGTATGTTCAGAATTCATATCTTGGGATATTATCTGTTATATTCAGTTACTAATTAGGACACGTGTAATTGTTCTATTAGTCTGTTTCTCATATGTACTGTAGCTTTAGCTATTCTCTATAGTATATATAGGAGTTAGCAACTGTAGCTAACAGAATCTTTTGGAGAATCTTTGGCTAACCTTTTGGATAACTCTTTACGCATAAATTGTTAGATCTATTGAGAGAGAAATTCATTGTAATATCTTGTAATTCACAGATTGTTAATAGATCATATGACCAGTTGTTGTGAATACGATCTTAATTGTTCATATTTGATTGTAAGAGTGTATCCTGAAACTTTCACTTTTCATGATAAATTTTGTTGTTATTCAAACTATATCTGAATTAATTTTTTTTTTCAGATATAAGAGTTTAAATGACTTTTTAATTCATCATAATATGAACAGAATTTTGATGATAAAAAGTGTTTCTATCTGTTCAAACCTCTTCTGAATAATCAAAATGTTTTATATTTGTCAGAAGTTGATTTTAAATGACATTTTGGTTACAAGGTAAAATCCTTCTGAGAAGAACAATCAGATATATGATAAAGAAAAGTCAAAACATCTGAGCGTGTTATTCAGATCTTTGACTTGAGTCAAAATTCTATCCACTAACACGTGTCAGCTTCATATTTGTTTGATTCTGCCACACATCTCATTTAAATCCTCTGTGGCATTTCAAATGTGTTGACTCCGTTATAACATTGATTTCGCTTTTCCGTTAAACCTTTCAACTTCGCGGATTTTAAATAGGTCTTAAAATCCCTATTTCAAATCTTTTCAAATTCCAGAGCGAAAAGTGAGATACGAATCAAATCCAGAGTTCTTTGAATTTGTTTTCTTCTTAAATCATGTCTAGAATACAAAGGAGTGGTCAAATTTCGCTACACTCTACAAAATCGATAATGGATTCATCTGATTCGGATAATGATGAAGTACAGAATAGAGCTGTAGAGGAAGAAGCAATAAGAAATGATGGAGAAGATGAACAAATGGATGAATCTGAAGGAAATGCGAATGAGGTAAATGTTAATATTGAACATGAACAAAGTGTTGCAGGTTCTATTATGTCAGATAGACCTATTTTAGTGGAAAGAATTGTTCCTGAGAGTGAATGGCTGAAATTATCTGAAAATAACTGTGTTATATTATTTGAGGAAAGCCGTTTTAAGCCTGAACACAGAATTATCATGGAGTTATTCAAACATCATCCGTACAGAAAATGGTTTACAAGAAGTAAAAATGTGCCTGTTCAGTACATACAACAATGGTGGAAACATCTTAGGTTAGAAGATAATAAGTTTGTGTCTGAAATTGGAGGAGTGACATTTGCCTTATCTATTTCTGCACTAAGAGAAATGCTGAATTTACCAGAGAAAGATGATGTACAAAGAAGGACAGATTTTGAGGACTCACCCTTAACAGAGGAATTAATAGCAGAGTTTATGAAGTTGGGATACAATGAAGGATTGAGGACTCTTAGTTTGTTCAGAAGAAACAAATTACCACCTATTTGGGCTTGCTTCTTTCATGTGGTAAATAAATGTTTGTCAGGGAAGAATAGTTCTGCTGATCAAGGTTCTAAACAAATTCTTCAGATATTTCAGGGTTTAGTGAAGAATAGGCATTATGACTATACTTTAATACTTTGGGAAGATATGAAGAATACATTTGAGAAGAATCAGAAAGCAATTCAGAAGAAAACAAAGGATGCTCCACTGACATACATTCCTTACATAAGGTACTGGCAAATTGTTATTTGGTATGCCATGCAGGAAAACAGAACAATCTCAAGAAGAACAAATGAAGAGCATGGTCCTACATTTTATTTGGGTAAGATGACCTCAGTAACAAGACTTGAAAACTATCCCAATCATAAACTATTGCCAAAATCACTTAGGAACTATATTCCAAGGGAGAGTGAGATTTTAAAAGCTTATTGCACCTCTATGGGAATTGAATTACCTCAAATCCCTACCCAAGAGGACCAACCTGAGAAGAGAGGTGAGGGGTCTAGTCGAATTAGAGAGGGGGAGGATGTTCAGATGGGTGAACATTCTGAGAGACCTGAGAGGGAAATTTCTGAGAGCTTGGTTAGATTTGGTGAGGAAAAACAGAATGAGAGTGCTGAGGATGAGAGATTGTCAACAGAGGTTCAAACAGAAAGAGATGCCTCTGAACCAGCTAATCTTGACCAGGTAACCACAAATGCTATTGGTTCACATCTCTTGGTGTCCAATATTGAAACAAACACCATGGACCTAGTGGTGGATCTTGAACAACCCATCCATATCCACTCAGAAGCATTTCAACATGCTACTGTTTCACACAAATCCGGGGAACCATCCCAAACTCATTTGGAGGGAGGTGATAAATCCCAATTTATTTTTCAACACCTTGAGTCTGAATATCACAGTCCTATTCATATTGAGCCTGAAATTCCTTCTGACACTTGCACAAATCAGGAATTTCGTATTCCTGAAACAACATTCATAGACATACCTAATGTTGGGTGTCGAGGATTGGATGGAAGTCCTGGTGAGGTGAACATTAAAAAAGCCTCATTTAAACGTGCATCTGTTGTACAAGATGACTGCGTGTTATCTACAGGCCATGAGCTCTCTGGGCACATGAAAACTGGACCATTTGTTGGTTCAGGTTCACTGTTAGAAACTTCTGAATTTGAAAAGATTCAGAAACAAAACAAGGAGATGGGGGAAAAAGTAGAAAATTTGGAGAAGAAGGTGGAGAATTTGAATGATGAGTTGTCAGATTTGAAAGTTGTGTTGGAGAAAAAGTTGATTTCTGTTGAAACCAAAGTAGATGATGTAAAGAAATCCTTGGATTCTCACAAAAAGGAGATCATGGATATAATGTCTGGTTTTCAAAAAGATATGTTAAAACAAATGCAAGGTATGCAAGAATCTATACTGAAAGCACTGAGTGTATCATTGGCTTCTACTTCAAAACCTCTTGATCATGTTCCTATTGCAGAAGCTGAACCTGAAGTTACTTTTAATTAGAACTTGAATCGAAAGTTTGATGATAATGAGCCTCATGATCACCAAAAGGGGGGAGAAAAGACAAAGGTTAAGTTCTGATGATGATATTGGCATAGAAGATTTTGAGATGGCATATATGCAATTAGCTAGTACAAAAAGTTCAGAAGATCAGACACAGGAAAATTTAAAGGCAATAACTCAGATAGTTCAGATTGATAGTTCAGATTGATAGCTCAGATACAGAGGAAATGGAGTTGGAAAGTACAGATGGTGGTGATTCAGATAAAACAGAGGAATTGAACTTAGACATAGAAATGGAAGGAAACTCAGATGAAACTGAAGCTATTGAGGAATCTGTATTGAGATCAGAAAAGACAGTGGAAAGTGAAGTGGTCAACATGTGTACAGATATTGTGGTGTATAACAAAGAAAATATGACGGATTCTGAATTAAAAGAAAGGAGGTTAAGTGAAGAGTTGATCAGAAGGATGCATAATAATTTAGTCAGAGCTTTGAATGTTCAAAAAGTTCAGCAAGGAATAAAAATGGTAAGACCTATTGATCTAATGGGAGAAGAAGACAGAACTGTGAATTATACTCAGGATTTTGAAGATGATTTTAGATTTAACTTTTGTGATGAGTTAAATACAGAAGAAGAGTATGTGAAAGTGAAAGACTTCTTTATGCCTTCTGAGTGTGTATTCAGAAAACCGATTGAGATCCCAAAGATTAAATTGAAAAGACTAGAAGAACCTGTATGTGATTTCATTCTAGAGTTAAGTGATGTGCCATTAGCCAGACAATTTCATGATGATATTTTTCCTGAGGAAATATATGATAATCTCTACTACACAGAAGGAGAGTATGAGCCTTTGGAAAGTAACATTGATGGTTTTATGGATGACAGAGCTCAGATGGTCTACTCAGAAGCTTCTAACAGGTTCAGAGTTCCTGACTCAAAACTGCATATTCAGAAAAGAATTGAGAAAGTTCTGATGTTTCAACAAGATGAATTCAATGGTTTAATGTTTGTTAGAATGGAAGTACTGAAAGAAAGAAATACAAAGGTTTCCATGTCTACTTTTGATTTTCACAGATTGACTCTTGATGATCAGATCTTTCTAGTCAAGTTCTTTGCTAGCACTGAAGAAGCCTTGATAGAAATTGAATGCAGAAGACTTCTGTGTATTTATGTCAGAAATATATACTTGTATGACTTCCAATCAGTTATTGAAGAAAGAAAAGAAAAGTGTAATCTGAGTTCTCCCACAAAGAAAACAGAAGTTGATTTGCATTTGAAGGGATTTGTGAATGAAGGAATGGAGACAGAAGGGTTCACATATATAGTTCACGAAAGGCTTGAACTGTTCAGATTAAAAGAATTGGTAAAGTACAGTGATGCAACTCTGAATTGGTTGTTGATTAAAATGGAAGTAAGTGTGGAAACTGAAAAAGAGAGTTTAAAGAAGAGATGTATAAACTGTGTGAAGAGGAGGTTGGATCTCAGAAGAAAAATCAGAAACAGTAGTGAATGGTTGCTATCTAAGGTGAATCCCAAAAAGATTCTACATAATGATTTTGTGTTTCCTGCTGAGTATGAAGTGAATGAAATTTTGTCAGATGAAGTTGAAGAAGTGCAGAACACAACATCTCAGAATGTGCAGATAACTAGTTTTGATCAAGCTGAACAGTCTGAACCAAAAGAAGATGAAATATCCATTTATCTAAATGGATACTTTCTTGAATTTGATTTACCTGAGTTCTTCAAACCAAAAGAAGTACAATTCTTGGATGTGTATTATGATAGACCTAAGGAGACTCAGATCTGGTTGGCTGAAAAATTAAGATGTCTTGGCAAAACAAAGCAAACCGTTTACTCAGATTTTTTAATTACTGGAATCAGAGAATTGAGGGTTAAGAAATTCAGAAAGATGGAGTACTTATCTTTTGAAGTTCTGAGAGAAGATGGCAAAGTTTATTACTTTACTGATGCAGATTTTAAGAAGCTATCAGTAGTTGACTTCTACAGAACACACAACTTTCTATGCTTCAAAGAGTCGAGCAGAGACAAAAATGAAAGGAAGGCCAGAAGTGTGGTAATTGAGGCCATGTTTTACATCTTAAGGTGGCACTGTTATACAGATTTTGAAATAGCTTTGTACCTACAAAAGTCATGTGTTTATCTGGCAAATCCCAACACAGATCATGAACAGAAAAAGAAGTTAAAGACTGGAAGTGTTCACAAATATCCAGATTTGGGAGTATTTTTGAAAAACAAAAGTGGAAAGATTTTCTTCAGAGCAAAGGAAACCGCAAAATACTGTTCTGGAACTTTAAGAATCATAAAGCATAATTTGGAGAAAAAGATGCTGAAAGTGAAGGAAGCAAACATGACTCAAGAAGTAATCAATCAGCAAGTTGAAATTATTCAAGAAATCATTGACAAAATTGATAAAAGGCTTAATCTGAGAAATGTGCTACTTCAGAAAATTGTTCCTGCTCTGAAAGAACTGGATGATGCAAAGTTTAAGTTTATTTGACAAAAAGGGGGAGATTGTTAGATCTGAAGTTTTGTCAATAAACCAAGTGTTGAAGATCTGATAAGAAGACTCAGATGTTCTGAGTAGAGAAGTCAGAGGTCTGACTGTGAAAGCTCGGAAGTATTGATCAGTGAAATCAGAAGTCTGGAAAGAGAAGTCAGATGTCTGAGTTAAGGAGTCAGAAGATCTGAGAAGCTTTATCAGAAGAATGTTCAGAAGTTCTGAACTACTTGTTCAGAACTTATGACGAGATACTTTACTTAGTATTTCATAAACTAATTAGGACACGTGTTATGTTCTTATTAGTCTTTCTTATTTGTACTGTAGCTTTAAGATGTCCGTTGCAGTATAAATAGTAGTTAGCTCTACGTTGCTAACTGATTGATTTTTCCCGTATAACTTTGTATTCATTCTTTGTAATCTTTGAGATTCTCTCTCTCTTAGATCTGTAATTCTGTTCATCATTGAATACAATTGGGCTTGATCATACAACTTCTCAATTACTGCTTTCTATATTGATTGTAAGATTAGATCCTGTTCTTTCAGATACTATCTTCAGATTCCTTCCAACTCTATCTCCTTGGACAACAAGGGTTTCTCCGCCTTGTAATGGTAACCAAACCGTCTTTTCAAAACAACTAACCTCAGCTCGGTTCTTAGATAACCAATCCATGCCTATTACTAAATCGAAACTCCCCAATTCAATTGGAATAAGATCAACACTAAATAGTTTATCAGCTAAGTTCAAGGTACAGCCTAAGATTACATCCTTAGCTTCTAATTCAAATCCATTAGCAACCTCAACAATATAAGCGTTCGACATTTTCTTAGATTCTAGATTGATCAAAGGCCTAAAATCTAACGAAACAAAGCTCTTATCGGCACCAGTGTCGAATAATACGGATGCATAATAATTGTTTAGAAGAAACGTACCTGTCACTACATTGGGGTCTCGACGTGCTTCTTCTGCTCCTAGGACAAATGCCCATCCTCGAGCTTGTCCTCCTTGGTTTCCCTGATTGGCTTGTCTTGCTTGATACCCAGCGTTGTTATTGATTGGTCCCCTTTTCAGCCCTGGGCACACATTTCGGAAGTGATTGGGACTTCCGCACTCAAAGCATACCCTTCCTTCCTCTTTCACATTCTTTCCCGTCTTGCAAAATCGGGCTAAATGATCCTTTTTCTTACAAATGCTACAAATGAGACCGGCTCCCTCATGATGCGAATTACGTTGGTTGCACTTTGGGTGGGGTCTATTGTAATGCCCTACTTCCTTAGCATTCATCGCAAAGTTTCCCACCACTTTCTTGTTCCTACTTGAACTACTTCCAATCGCCTTTCCTGACTGACTCTCTGGCCTTCTCTTACTACCGACACCTTTCTGAGTCAGAGTTCCTTCCCTGACCGCATCATGGGTCAAACTAGTTGCTAATGCCACTGCGGCTTGGATCGTGGTCGGACTTGCTGACTTAACCATCCCTCGGATCTCCGGGGTTAATCCATATAAATATCGGTCAATCCGTTTGCTCTCCGGGGTAACCATGTGAGGTACTAACTTCGCAAGTTCATGAAAACGAGCGGTGTAGCGATCTATCCCCGAACCAACCATGGTAAGATCCCAAAGTTCAGCCTCCAATTTCTGAACTTCGCTCTTGGGACAGTATTCCTCTATGAGCAATTCCTTGAACTCAGACCAGGACAGTTTGTATGCATCTTCTCTTCCACATGTTTGGACTTGAATGTTCCACCAAGTTAGAGCTCGCTTTTGCAACTGACAGGCCGCATACTCTACCATGCGATCCTCTGAGCACTTACAGATATGAAGTACCGACTCCATACTATCGAACCATGAGAGTAATCCTATAGCACCTTCCGTTCCATGAAACTCCTTGGGCTTGCAAGTCATGAATGTCTTGTAGCTACATCCTCTATTGTCTTGAGTGTCATTGGGAGTTCCTCCTCCCACATTGACATTCCTTTGACGCTCATTAATGCCCGCGGTAACTTGGGCTATGATGTTAGGTATCGCCTCTTGGATACGTTGAGCTATGATTTGGGCGATATCGGGATTTTGATCATCAGGATTTTCTCCCGTGTGACGTGTGGATCTTCTTGGTGGCATTTATCTAAAACACAATTGAAAATATCGAGTTGGTTAAAATTTTGAGTAAATAAAGTCGGATGTTTTGTAAAAAATACATTTGAAACTTCGAAGTGTTGGAAATAAATAATTAATTATTGCATGTTCCACACATATATATAATTTAAACACGAAATTTCCTTTTCATTGAAGTCATTAATAATAGCCGTTTGATACAAAATTTCTGATGTGCATCGCACATCAGTATAGAATTACAAACTGAAATTTAAGATTGAAACAACTAGAAATTAAAAAGTTCCATTTTCCAAATTTTCCACCGTCCACGTCAATATCCGCCCAAATACACTTCAATCGAAACCCACAACACCAATAGCGTCAATAGCATCACTACTACCATGCTCATTATCTCGGCTCGTAAAGCTATCCTCCGAGCTATTTTCGCTCCGTTCACGGCATCGGACGACATGTTGGTCAAAAGGTGACTTAATACCACTAGCTCGGTCACGACTTGACTCTGGTGACTGACCCTGATTTGACATCCGTTCAAATCCATTGTCACGGCCCTAAGGCGTTGCTCTTCGGCCCAGGTCATGCCAGGCGCTCGACTAATCGGCACTCCCTCGATCACCCGTGAGGGTTCCTGTGCGTCTCGCTGATCAGACCTAAAAGACACTCGTCTAGGTATGGGCATGCTCTTCCTAGCGGTTTGCCTCGTACGTGGACCCCTAGGATTAGGTTGTATCACTACTGGGATGGGTTGTGGGGGAATCACAGTTGGAGGTATCCTCGGCCCATCGTACGGGTCTCGTTCCACGTCAGACGTACGCTCACTTGATGGTTGTGAGCTTGATGATGATGACGACGACATAGTGTTGCTGAAGTAAGAATGTGATGAGGATGTTGACATAGTGATACTGAAGTAAAAGTGTATAACATTACTATCGCGCAATATAAAGGCTAAGCGTACTACACTATTGCATACTATAGGCAATAACTACGCTCATACTAGGCATACAACGTGAAGCATCGAGTGTGAAAACACACATATTCCTAGTATATCCATTTCCGGCCTCGCATTACTCTTTCTTTAATTAAACATAGGTGATCAGGCTTTGTTTAATTAAAGACCGATGATGAAATACCCGAATTAGTTATACTAGTAACATGTTTAGTAATTTAAGTGTTCTTTCCCGTTTTTGGTTATAGTTGCAGTTCCAAAGGAAAACCGGTATTCTCTATAACCTTTAGCTCTGATACCAAATCTGTAACACCCCGCTAAAGCGGAAACACGGAATGTACAACTCAAGTTTTATAGCAAAAGTTACAAGATCACATCAACCATCAAAATACATTTAGAAGGTTAAATCTTGTCTTTTACAATCGTTTTTACAAAAGGGAAATGAATATAAAATTAAAGTTAGTAAAGAAAGCTTCATCACGTGTAGCCTTCCTAAGATCTAACCTTAAGGATGTTCCCCTGAAAAACATGTAAATGAGAGTGTCAACTAATGCACTAGTTGGTGAGATCACGGGTTTAATGAGTATAACACCGCTTGCCGTAGCAAAATAGTTTAAATCCGCACAAGGGATAAATAAATCGGTTATGAAAAACCACTTGCTCAAGGTAATCGTATGTAAAATGTTTAAGTTATGAGCCCGTTACCCGACCTATTCCGACATAATCGCCCCGACGCATGTTCTATCGCCAACAATGCGCAAATATAAACAATAATTATGCACTCAAGCAAGCGCTACTTGTGAGTGGGGTGTCAAACCAAATAACGTTATCAATAATTACCAACGGCTCACACTCGTGAGTTAAACGGGTAACGTAAAATAAACGGGGACTTTTGAACGATAGCAAAGGAAACTCAAACTTACAACATTTGCAACAACATAGATACCATAGAGCATAAACAAGTATAGTAAGTTTCGTATTTCCAAGAAAACGAAATAATCGATGTGTAAAATAGTTGTAGTAACGACATGCTTTTCACCCCAAAATATGTAAAACATTGAAAAAGGGGCCGTGAACTCACATGATAAGCGATAGAATCCGGGAATCTCCCACAAGTACTCTGAGATGATCCTACTTCAAACCTATGAACGTAAGGTCACTAGTGAGTTCTCAATCTCGAAGGTTCGGTACTAACTATCCAAATCGTCATAAAATGCCTTGTTGTGTTTTAATATTATAACGTAATAAACGTATACATTGTTCTTGTTGGATTAAAGTTTCCGCAATTTCGTCACATTAAGTAACGAAAAGGGTTTTAAAGAACATAAACATATATGGTACATATATATGTATAAACCGAAATTTTATCGTAAGAACGATAAGATTTAAAGGGTTTTGAATGTAAAGACAATATTTAAGTGCATAAATATATAGGTATAGTATATATTTATATTCCACGATTTCATCATAAAATGATGAAATGGGATCAAGAATATATGAAATGCAAAAACATATATAAATATATTATATATATGTATACTCCACAATTTCAACAAAAATGATGAAAAGGGATAAAGAATAAATAATGTGCATAAATAAAATGCATAAATAAAATGTAAGTATAAGATATACATATATATTTCACTATTTCATCATAAAATGATGAAATGGGATTAGAAGCTAGTCCTTAATAATAATAATAATTTGTCCTTTGTTGTCCAGAATTTTATGTCACTTGGTGTCCAACTTTGGGTAACTTCCAGGTACAATTTGGTCATGAAATTTTATGTCCAATTAGCTCAATGAGTTAGGAAACTTTTGGCATCAGTTTCATAATTTTTGGAAGAGTATAAGTACATGAAATAATACTTGACGTAAAACCTGACAGAAGACTTTACTGTTTGTGCACGGATTTTGTGAGGACTGTTTGGTAAATACATTCTTTGAGTTTTTGAGTGAAACCACTTGGGTTTGAATCTTAACGCATAAAAATGATTTCCAGAAAAAGAATCACTCCATTTGGTTTCCCTGATTGGCTTGTCTTGCTTGATACCCAGCGTTGTTATTGATTGGTCCCCTTTTCAGCCTTGGGCACACATTTCGGAAGTGATCCGGACTTCCGCACTCAAAGCATACCCTTCCTTCCTCTTTCACATTCTTTCCCGTCTTGCAAAATCGGGCTAAATGATCCTTTTTCTTACAAATGCTTCAAATGAGACCGACTCCCTCATGATGCGAATTACATTGGTTGCACTTTGGGTGGGGTCTATTGTAATGCCCTACTTCCTTAGCATTCATCCCAAAGTTTCCCACCACTTTCTTGTTCCTACTTGAACTACTTCCAATCGCCTTTCCTGACTGACTCTCTGGCCTTCTCTTACTACCGACACCTTTCTGAGTCAGAGTTCCTTCCCTGACCGCATCATGGGTCAAACTAGTTGCTAATGCCACTGCGGCTTGGATCGTGGTCGGACTTGCTGACTTAACCATCCCTCGGATCTCCGGGGTTAATCCATATAAATATCGGTCAATCCGTTTGCTCTCCGGGGTAACCATGTGAGGTACTAACTTCGCAAGTTCATGAAAACGAGCGGTGTAGCGATCTATCCCCGAACCAACCATGGTAAGATCCCAAAGTTCAGCCTCCAATTTCTGAACTTCGCTCTTGGGACAGTATTCCTCCATGAGCAATTCCTTGAACTCAGACCAGGACAGTTTGTATGCATCTTCTCTTCCACAGGTTTGGACTTGAATGTTCCACCAAGTTAGAGCTCACTTTTGCAACTGACAGGCCGCATACTCTACCATGCGATCCTCTGAGCACTTACAGATATGAAGTACCGACTCCATACTATCGAACCATGAGAGTAATCCTATAGCACCTTCCGTTCCATGAAACTCCTTGGGCTTGCAAGTCATGAATGTCTTGTAGCTACATCCTCTATTGTCTTGAGTGTCATTGGGAGTTCCTCCTCCCACATTGACATTCCTTTGACGCTCATTAATGCCCGCGGTAACTTGGGCTATGATGTTAGGTATCGCCTCTTGAATACGTTGAGCTATGAGTTGGGCGATATCGGGATTTTGATCATCAGGATTTTCTCCCGTGTGACGTGTGAATCTTCTTGGTGGCATTTTTCTAAAACACAATTGAAAATATCGAGTTGGTTAAAATTTTGAGTAAATAAAGTCGGATGTTTTGTAAAGAATACATTTGAAACTTCGAAGTGTTGGAAATAATTAATTAATTATTGCATGTTCCACACATATATATAATTAAAACACGAAATTGCCTTTTCATTGAAGTCATTAATAATAGCCGTTTGATACAAAATTTCTGATGTGCATCGCACATCAGTATAGAATTACAAACTGAAATTTAAGATTGAAACAACTAGAAATTAAAAAGTTCCATTTTCCAAATTTTCCACCGTCCACGTCAATATCCGCCCCGATACACTTCACTCGAAACCCACAACACCAATAGCGTCAATAGCATCACTACTACCATGCTCATTATCTCGGCTCGTAAAGCTATCCTCCGAGCTATTTTCGCTCCGTTCACGGCATCGGACGACATGTTGGTCAAAAGGTGACTTAATACCACTAGCTCGGTCACGACTTGACTCTGGTGACTGACCCTGATTTGACATCCGTGCAAATCCATTGTCACGGCCCTAAGGCGTTGCTCTTCGGCCCAGGTCATGCCAGGCGCTCGACTAATCGGCACTCCCTCGATCACCCGTGAGGGTTGCTGTGCGTCTCGCTGATCAGACCTAAAAGACACTCGTCTAGGTATGGGCATGCTCTTCCTAGCGGTTTGCCTCGTACGTGGACCCCTAGGATTAGGTTGTATCACTACTGGGATGGGTTGTGGGGGAATCACAGTTGGAGGTATCCTCGACCCATCGTACGGGTCTCGTTCCACGTCAGACGTACGCTCACTTGATGGTTGTGAGCTTGATGATGATGACGACGACATAGTGTTGCTGAAGTAAGAATGTGATGAGGATGTTGACATAGTGATACTGAAGTAAAACTGTATAACATTACTATCGCGCAATATAAAGGCTAAGCGTACTACACTATTGCATACTATAGGCAATAACTACGCTCATACTAGGCATACAACGTGAAGCATCGAGTGTGAAAACACACATATTCCTAGTATATCCATTTCCGGCCTCGCATTACTCTTTCTTTAATTAAACATAGGTGATCAGGCTTTGTTTAATTAAAGACCGATGATGAAATACCCGAATTAGTTATACTAGTAAAATGTTTAGTAATTTAAGTGTTCTTTCCCGTTTTTGGTTATAGTTGCAGTTTTCCAAAGGAAAACCGGTATTCTCTATAACCTTTAGCTCTGATACCAAATCTGTAACACCCCGCTAAAGCAGAAACACGGAATGTACAGCTCAAGTTTTATAGCAAAAGTTACAAGATCACATCAACCATAAAAATACATTTAGAAGGTTAAACCTTGTCTTTTACAATCGTTTTTACAAAAGGGAAATGAATATAAAATTAAAGTTAGTAAAGAAAGCTTCATCACGTGTAGCCTTCCTAAGATCCAACCTTAAGGATGTTCCCCTGAAAAACATGTAAATGAGAGTGTCAACTAATGCACTAGTTGGTGAGATCACGGGTTTAATGAGTATAACACCGCTTGCCGTAGCAAAATAGTTTAAATCCGCACAAGGGATAAATAAATCGGTTATGAAAAACCACTTGCTCAAGGTAATCGTATGTAAAATGTTTAAGTTATGAGCCCGTTACCCGACCTATTCCGACATAATCGCCCCGACGCATGTTCTATCGCCAACAATGCGCAAATATAAACAATAATTATGCACTCAAGCAAGCGCTACTTGTGAGTGGGGTGTCAAACCAAATAACGTTATCAATAATTACCAATGGCTCACACTCGTGAGTTAAACGGGTAACGTAAAATAAACGGGGACTTTTGAACGATAGCAAAGGAAACTCAAACTTACAACATTTGCAACAACATAGATACCATAGAGCATAAACAAGTATAGTAAGTTTCGTATTTCCAAGAAAACGAAATAATCGATGTGTAAAATAGTTGTAGTAACGACATGCTTTTCACCCCAAAATATGTAAAACATTGAAAAAGGGGCCGTGAACTCACATGATAAGCGATAGAATCCGGGAATCTCCCACAAGTACTCTGAGATGATCCTACTTCAAACCTATGAACGTAAGGTCACTAGTGAGTTCTCAATCTCGAAGGTTCGGTACTAACTATCCAAATCGTCATAAAATGCCTTGTTGTGTTTTAATATTATAACGTAATAAACGTATACATTGTTCTTGTTGGATTAAAGTTTCCGCAATTTCGTCACATTAAGTAACGAAAAGGGTTTTAAAGAACATAAACATATATGGTACATATATATGTATAAACCGAAATTTTATCGTAAGAACGATAAGATTTAAAGGGTTTTGAATGTAAAGACTATATTTAAGTGCATAAATATATAGGTATAGTATATATTTATATTCCACGATTTCATCATAAAATGATGAAATGGGATCAAGAATATATGAAATGCAAAAACATATATAAATATATTATATATATGTATATTCCACAATTTCATCAAAAATGATGAAAAGGGATAAAGAATAAATAATGTGCATAAATAAAATGCATAAATAAAATGTAAGTATAAGATATACATATATATTTCACTATTTCATCATAAAATGATGAAATGGGATTAGAAGTTAGTCCTTAATAATAATAATAATTTGTCCTTTGCTGTCCAGAATTTTATGTCACTTGGTGTCCAACTTTGGGTAACTTCCAGGTACAATTTGGTCATGAAATGTTATGTCCAATTAGCTCAATGAGTTAGGAAACTTTTGGCATCAGTTTCATAATTTTTGGAAGAGTATAAGTACATGAAATAATACTTGACGTAAAACCTGACAGAAGACTTTACTGTTTGTGCACGGATTTTGTGAGGACTGTTTGGTAAATACATTCTTTGCGTTTTTGAGTGAAACCACTTGCGTTTGAATCTTAACGCATAAAAATGATTTCCAGAAAAAGAATCACTCCATTTGGAGTTATATTGAGTGAGATATGACCCTTTGAAGTGGAGGGTGGAATTTGGCAGAAATCTGTCAAACCACACTTTGTGCATGTGCTCACATGTTGACTTATTAACCAAAATTCTTATTCTTTTGCATGCACAATCCGATTTGACTCTCTTCCATACACTTTTTTTCAGTTCCCAAAACACATTTTTGATCCAATTAAAATGCATGCAAGTTACCTATCAACTCAACTTTTATAAATTCTTGTAAAAGACCCATTTTGGAAAAGGTTGATGTTCTTGCCAAGAACATCAACATGCAACTTAAAATTGTGCATCTTTAGCTCATGCATGTTTGTTTAAGTATGTTTTTAGTGGATTTCAAAGACTTACTCATAAAATTCTTGAATAAAAGATGATGGATTTCTCAAGAAAACTACATGCATGTGTTCAAAATGTTCATCTTTGGTCTTAACATTGGTTTGATTTTGGATTCACCATCTTTTACTAACAAAATGATGTTATGATGGTAAATCTACAAACATTAAGACATATGAAAGATGGTTTTTAAAAACATGAAGAAAGTGTAGAAAAGATGAAGAACATTCATAAAATGCAAGGAAGTTGAAAAAGATTTAAAAGAGTGTGTGTGGATTTCACCCAACACATTTGTTTTTACCTTTGATTATCTTGAACTCTTGAAGAAATGTAATTTAGGGGCTGGAGTTGGGATGAAGATATGAAGATTTGAAGATGAACACTTGAAGATTTGAAGATGGAGAGAGAAAGAGTGATGGCTAGTGAGAGAGTGAGATGAGAGAATGATTCAAAATTGTGAAGTGAAGTGTTTATTTTATTGAATTTGAGAGAGGGGGGGGGGGGATCTCTAGGGGGTGGGGGGTGGGGGGGGTGGGTGGTTGATGGAAATATAATTTGTCAAATCTTGTCTTTTTGATTAAAACTCAAAATACAAGTATTTGTTTAATAATTGAAATACAAAGTATTATTTATAAAACAAAGTATTTATATATATATTTTAGGAGAAATACATAAATTATCAATTACGTATATACTTGTAGTATAAATGTATATTAAGTTGGCATTTTATGAGATTTATGGATAATTTCCTAATTCAAGGATTTCTTAGGCAAAATTTCTCGAATTTTTCCTATCGTACCGTGTTTACTGCTAAAATTGCACTGGGTAAACTATGTCATGAAAATAAGTTATCCAAAGTAGTTCTAACCCGAGGTGTAAATTTGACAGTTGTCACATTGTGGTATGTATAAATATATATATATATATATATGTACTATACATTTATAAAGTTATGCACTTTAAATACTTCATCTTTACATTTTGAACCCTTTTTATCATTCTTAAGATAAAATTTCGGTATACATATATATACTATATATAAAGTCTTTGGACCCTTTTCGTTACTTATTATGACGAAATTGCGGTAACTTTAATCTAACAAGTATGAAGCATACTTATGTTACGATTACAAATGTTGGTAACTCCATACGATTTATAATATTTAAATCACAATAAAGGCATTTTATGACGATTTGGATAGTTAGTACCGAACCTTCGAAATTAAAAACTCACTAGTGACCTTACGTTCATAGGTTTGAAGTAGGATCATCTCGAAGTACTTGTGGGAGATTCCCGGATTCTATCGCTTATCAAGTGAGTTATCACAGCCCCTTTTTTCAATATTTTACATATTTGGGGTGAAAAGCATGTCGTTATTACAACTACTTTACGCACCGGTTAACTCGTTTTCTTGAAAATGTAAACTTTGCTATACTCTTTTATGCTCTATGGTATGTATAGCTTACGCATGTTGTAAGTTTTTGAGCTTTTCTCTATCGTTCGTAAGTCCCCATTTGACTCTACGTTACCCGTTTAACTCACGAGTGTGAGCCGTTGGTAATTAAGGATAGCGCTATTTGGTTGACACCCCACTCACAAGTCGCGCTTGTTTGAGTGCATAATTATTGTTGTTCGTGCGCATTGTTGGCGATAGAACATGCGTTGGGGCGGCTGTCATATAGGTCGGGTAACGGGGTCCCTACTTAAACATAATACATGCTATTTCCATGAGCAAGTGTTTTCATAACCGGTTGCCTTATCAACTTGTGCGGATATAAACTATTTTGCTATGATAAACAATGTTGTACTCATTAAACCTGTGATCTCACCAACTAGTGCATTAGTTGACCTTTTCATTGACATGCTTTTCAGGAGAACGTCTTTAAGGTTGGGATCTACGAAGGCTACACGTGATGAAGCTTTCTTCATTATCTTTTAATTATGTCATTTCCCCTTTTGAAAAACGATTGTAAAAGACAATGTCTTCATCTTTTTAATGTATTTTGATGGTTGGTGTAATCCTGTAACTCTTGCTATGAAACTTGAGCTGCACATCCCGTGTTTCCGCTTTAGCGGGGTGTGACACACTGGAAGTTGGTTGGGGTTGTGTGCCTTCTTCAACTACGGCATCTTTTTCTGTTTCACCCTCTGTCACTACTCCTACCCTAGTGGCTTCAGCCTCTATTGCCTCTTGTTCAAGTGAGGCGTACATGGGATGGAAAGGGGACAAATGTCTAAGATCTGGGTGCAGAGGGCCGTAGATTACCTGTTCATCTTCCTCAGAATCCACCATTTCCTCTGAGTCTAATGCTTCCTCTGGACTCTTTCTCAAGACATCATATCCGGGATGGAGAAAGGGGTTCTGTAGTACTTCTGGAGTCGCAACTTGAATGTTCTGTGGGGTTTGGTCATCTTCATTCACGTTGGAATCAATTCCTGAGATTCTGAAGTCTGGTTCTTCTGTGGAGTGATGTGAAAGGGCTTATGCGTTCCAGCTAGAGGTGTTTAGAGAGTCTGCAACATCAGGGCGTTGGAGGAAGGTAGATAAATCACCCTGATCTTCATAGTTAATAGGAGTTGGGGATTGCAGAGGCTGCTCTTGGGCTTCTTCTGCCAATTCAGCTTCCTCTGGAATTGGCCGCATAGGTGTGAGAAGCTTTTTCAATTTCTTCTTGCTCCTTTTCCTCTTGGGTTTGGGGGCACCCTCCTCAGAAGATTTGTGTTTTCTCTTCTTTTTCTTGTCTGTAGGAGGAGGATGTGCAGAAGATTCAACCAATGTTTCATGTGGTGGGGACTGTTCGGTTTGGGTAGCACTGGTAGAGGTGCCTTCTGTAGTTTTCCTTTTCTTGTGGGCTTTCTTCTTTTTGGGAGTGGAGGCAGAGGTTTTGCTCTTCGAGGCAGAGGTTTCTAATTTCCATCTTTGACGAAGGAAATTCTCCTGAATCTTTTCATGCTTAGCCAAAGCCACTACCCATTCTTCATCACTCATTTTCTCAACAACCTTATCTCCTACAGAGGCTCCTAGACGCGGGGATGTCATTGGACTCGGCTCAGGAGTGCGGTGATCGCGTATATATGCTAGCTTAAGTTCTTCATTAGTTGCGTATCCCAGAAGTTCTTTCGATAGAGGTCTGCAGAAGTCGTACCCAGCTTCATGTTCCGTTGGGGTGTTCTTTCCCATAGGGTAGGTTTTTACAATTGGTCCCTCCATTGGCCATTTCTCGCCTTGGATCATAGGTTCCAAAAGGACACATAAGATCCTTTGATATTGAAGTGGAGGAAGAGCTGTGCTTGAAGTTCCTTTGGCCCTTTGGGAGGAGATTTTGCTGTCAATGGTGTTAATCATTTCCTGCAGCATTAGGGTTCCATAATCCAAGGGCAAGTCGTAGTATACCCCAAACATTATGGACATAATCTGGTGAGAGGTTTGGTCGGGGCTGCCTAATTTGCCGGTTAAGCATCTGTTTAGGATGGAGAAGAGGGTATTCCACAGAGGAGGAAATCTGCGTCTTCGGAAGTCATCCCTCTTCTTCAATGTTGTGTTGTACCCCAACATTTCTGCAAATCTGCAGAGGTCTTCATCTGATGGTTCTTCTGCATACTTCTTTATACCCAGAAGACATCTGGTAGGTAGAGCAAACTCAAGGGAGAATATTGTTCTGTTGAACTTGAGTTCTAGGTATTCAGATTGGTCCGATTTGGAAATGTAACCCTTGATTTGTCTATCCTCTGAGTCAAAGTGGCAACTCTGCCAAAATTGGTAAAGGTATCTGGCAGGGATCTTCTTCACATTCTTGGTTAGAAGGGGGTAAAGGAAATGGTTTTCCAGAATGTTGAGAAGGATAGAACGTTCTTCCCCTAAAGTTGTTCTTGAGGGGGCAAGGTAGTGGTTGTTGGGTTTCAGGGGAAGATTTCTTTCGAAATGATCATGTTCCAAAAAGTTTAACAGGTGGGTGGTCGGAGTAAAGGCCATTGACTCACCGGAGTTATCTTGTTCTAAGGTTCCGGCTATTTCGGGATTCTGTGAGTGTTCTGAATGTGCAGGGGAGTTCACCGGAGATCTCGAAGTGGAAGCCATTGTTTCTTTCTTTGAAGAACAGAGAAGAATGGGGAAGTTGCAGGTATTTGCAAGGTTCGTCGGAGAAGAATATGAGAATAAATGCGTAAAAGGAATAGGAAATGGAGTAAACGGGGTTATATAGTGGGGTAGATAACGGATAGAATTCCACGGTAAAAATAAACATTTGGGGTCCACACTCGAGTTTTACAGCTAGGGAAACGTTTCAGAGGGATCGTGTGGCACGCACGCCCAATGAAAAGTTGCCACGTCATATGTGTCAGAGCACGATTAGACGTCGTGCGCGGCCCATTAATGCTTGGCGCGTGGGTATTTCTTCTGTCTGTGGTCTGTCACTCGCAGTAAATATCTTGCTTTTAAAGAATTGCCACAAAGAGTCAAGTGTCAGAATCAACAGAGGCTAGCTACCTGACTTCTGTGGGCTTGGCTAGCCATATCTCCTCTTTGGCTCCCCCTTGAATTAACAACTTCTGTGGATTAATTCAAGGTCTCCTTCTGCTCCCCCTTGACCTATGCTTGGATCAAATAAGATAAGTACTGCATAGAACATAGGTCAAACTTACCAGAGGTTCTGTGGAGATCGTCAGAGGATCTGAGCAATTCCACAGAAGCTCTGTTGGGTACAGAGCTTTTGGTGATTAAAAATTTACATATAGAAGAGCTAAAATATAGACATATTTACATGAGGATCAAAACTTACTTATAGAGGATTCAACTCATGTTTATCATACCCAACTTACATACCAAGAAAAGGAATCTTTTCTCATCTAGTGCCTTGGTAAATAGGTCCGCAAGCTGGTATTCAGTGGACACGAAGTGCATTTCGATTGTGTCATATTCAACATGATGCTTCAGAAAGTGGTACCGGATATCGATATGCTTTGTTTTTTAGTGCTGTACTGGATTGGCAGAGATGGCTATGGTACTTTTTGAATCACAGAGAATGGGTATCTCGTATATGGTGTAACCATAGTCCTTTAGCTGAGTTTTCATCCACAGAACATGGGAGCAACAGCTAGCAACAACAACATATTCAGCTTCTGCTGTAGATGTAGACACACACTTCTGCTTCTTCGAGGTCCAGTTTACTAGTTTACCACCCAGGAATTGACAACTCCCAGAGGTGCTTTTGCGATCAAGCTTGCATCCTCCATAATCTGAATCTTTCTATGCCTTAAGACCAAAGCCAGAGTTCTTCGGATACTAGAGTCCAAGATTTTTGGTCCCTTTAAGGTATCTGAAGATTCTCTTCACAGCAATAAGGTGGGATTCCTTTGGGTTAGCTTGATATCTTGCACAGAGGCATGTGGCATACATTATATCAGGTCTACTTGCAGTTAAGTATAAAAGTGACCCAATCATACCTCTGTAGAGCTTGCAATCTACAGATTTGCCATTTGGATCTGAGTATAACTTATTTCCAGTGGCCATTGGGGTCTTCATTTCTGTAACATCCCGATTTCCGTATATACAAATAACATACAATTCACAACATAATTTCATCTCAGAAAGATACATCATATTTCATATTCGGTCCCATAGTCTTACTAAACATAATAAGAATTTCAGTACAAACTTTTTGACTAAATAATTTACATTATGACTAACAACAAAGCCATAAGTACAAAAACACATTATGATCTTCATTACAAAAGTCTTCACAAAAGCTGTCCATCCATTACTCTATTCATTTGCTCTTACCCGATCCATCACCTGGAATACATACTTTTAAAACAAAATGAGAGTTAGACCTAGCGGTCTAAGTGAGAAAATCCCTGTCATTTCACAATCATTATAAAATCCATTTATATAAAATCCATTATATAAACACACATATATTACACGTAATTAAAAACCAATCAAGACTCGTGCACTGTGTTAAATTCATCCTCTTTCTCATTCTCATTTCCCCTGGCCATGTTAGTTGGTTGCGAGCCAACTAATCCGCTGTACAACAACTACAGCAACACCGCTGTACAACAATTACAGCAAACTCCGCCGACCATAGTTTCGGCTAACATATACTCGTGTAGTGGAATGCACATATAAATACAATATATATCTCAATATATCACATTGTCATTTATGGACATCTATTCACATCATCTATCACCTTTTCAATCTACACGTACATGTATTCCAGTATAAAAACATTTTGAAGTAAAACTCACCTGATTGCTTATCAACACGTTTCCAAGTCTTCTAAACAGGTTCAGTCCTTTACCCAGAATTCACAGGATCTGTAACAAATAGATACAGATATATCTTTACCACATAAAACACATAAGTCTTACTAAGGCTAAGAACTCTAAAGAACTCAAATCCTCAAATGTTGCCCCCAAACCCGCACTCAAGTCAAGACCACAGAATAGTCAGTCCTCATTCATTCCCTATCTAATGGTTAACAAAATACAGGTTACTGGATAATCGACAACATCTAAATTCTCAATATTGGCTAAACAGCAAAAGTATCCGGATACCATAAGTTATCCGGACAACACTACTTTTCCGGACAACATATATAATCCGGACGTCATCCGGACACCAAGTAATCCGGACAGCATCCGGTATCTTAACTCTTCCGGAAACTATAGAAAAAGAGACTTACCCGGATATTTGACTTGTCCGGACACCTTTAAACATCATCCGGACACCACAGCTATATTACCCGGACACTACCAACCAATCCACCCGGACACATTCATGGTGTCCGGAAACTGCTGCTGTTCATCCCTATTTTTACCCAGAAATCAACAGAACTAACCCAAATACGAGATCAGTGTTTCTACTCCGATAGGAACCATTAACTAGTAATTACCAACACAAAATACACAGGGAACATACCTTAAATCGTTTCCAAGCAATCCAATTGAAGCCTTAACCCTAGCTTTTCTTCTTTTCTCTTCTTTTGCCTTACAAACACACACTCACACACTCTAATGTTTCTGGACAGTTGCTGAAATGAAAATATCTGGATATCTTTAAGGGATAATATCTATCCATACTTACCATATAGACCTTGAACTTCTCAATAATGACCCAAACACCCTTAACTTATAAATTAACCCAAGCTTACCCTAAACATCCAACTTTAAAGTTAACTAAATTTAACGGAACTAGGATTTAACTAACGAACTTACCCGGGGTATTACATCATCTCCCCCTTAGAAGAATTCTGTCCCGGAATTCGATTAGGCAAAAAGGTACGGGTACTTAGTTCTCATTTCCGATTCCGATTCCCAAGTAGCATCCTGACCCTTATGATATCTCCAGTGAACTTTCACTTGTCTGATTACTTTGTTCCGCAACACTTTAACTTTGTGGTCAACAATGGCTTCTGGTTCTTATACATAATTCAACTTTTCATCGACCTGTATTTCGGGTAGAAACACTGCCTGATCTGGCATAACCAAACACTTTCGGAAATTGGATACGTGGAGCGCATTGTGGATTCTGCTTAACTCTGGCGGAAGATCTAACCTGTAGGCTACTTCACCGATCCTTTCTATGATTGCAAACGGTCGAATGTACCTCGGGCTCAGTTTACCTTGTTTCCCAAATCGGATGACTCCTTTCCAAGGTGAGACTTTTAACATCACAAAATCTCCAACTTGGAATTCTAACGGCTTTCGGCGTCGGTCGGCGTAGCTTTTCTGTCTGTCTTGAGCCACTTTCAATCTTTCCCGAATCTGAATAATCTTATCTGCGGTTAACAGAACTATATCAGGCCCTGCTAACTGTTTTTCTCCCACTTCGTTCCAACACAGATGCGTTCGGCATTTTCTACCATACAGAACTTCAAACGGTGCCGCTTGTATGCTGGAATGGTAACTGTTGTTGTAGGCAAATTCGATCAACCGCAAATGCTTATCCCATGATCTCCCAAAGTCAACAATGCAAGCCCGGAGCATATCTTCTAATGTCTGAATCGTTCGTTCACTCTGACCGTCAGTTTGAGGATGATAAGTTGTACATAACTTTATCTGCGTCCCCATCTCCTTTTGAAAACCTCTCCAGAATCTTTAAGTAAAACGGCTATCCCGATCTGAAATGATCGAGATTGGAACTCCATGCCGAGTTACTACTTCGTCAATGTATAATTTGGCTAATCGTTCCATCGAATCAGTTTCCTTTATCGGTAAGAAGTGAGCAGACTTCGTTAATCTATCAACAATCACCCAAATAGCATCAAATCCTTTCGGGGTCCTTGGTAGCTTCATGATGAAATCTGTCGTAATCTGATCCCATTTCCATATAGGTATTTGTAAACGCTGCAATTGCCCGAACGGCTTCTGATGCTCAATCTTTACCTTCTTACAAGTAGTACAACCTTCCACATACTGAGCAATGCTTCTTTTTATTCCCGGCCACCAATAGAATTGTTTCAGATCTTTATACATCTTGTTCGTACCTGGATGAATAGAGAATCGAGATTGATGAGCTTCTTGAAGTACCCGAGCACGTAAACCACCCAAACGAGGCACCCAAATTCTATTCCCCAGACACAACAACCCACGGTCATCTTTTACTAGCAATGCTGATAACCCCACTAACCTTTCTGTTTTCAAATGTTTTTCCTGATAGGCTTCTAATTGACACTTCAGCAATTCGTCAAAGATGTTGGGTAGGAGTTCATATCGTAGTGCAATGGCTTTTATTGTCCCACTTCTTTCTTGACGACTTAGTTCATCAGCTACCACCTTTGCCTTTCCCGGATGATAAAGAATTTCGCAGTCGTAATCATTCACCAGTTCTAGCCATCGTCTTTGTCTCATATTTAATTCCTTCTGGTCAAAAAGATGTTGGAGACTCTTATGATCGGTAAATATTTGACATTTAGAACCGTAAAGATAATGTCTCTAAATCTTCAATGCGAAGACAACTGCTGCAAGCTTCATGTCGTGCGTAGGGTACTGTCTTTCATTATTTTTCAATTGACGAGAAGCATAAGCAATAACCTTTCCACACTGCATAAGTACACATCCCAATCCTAGTTTGGAAGCATCACTGTAAACAACAAAGTCTTCAGAACCTTCAGGTAATGACAAAATCGGCGCGCTGCAAAGTTTCTCTTTCAAAATTCGGAATGCTTCATCCTGTTCTGCTTTCCATTCGAACTTTAGATTCTTTCGAGTCAGCTTAGTCAAAGGCGTCGCGATACGAGAGAAGTCTTTTATAAACATTCGATAGTAACCGGCTAGACCCAGAAAACTACGTACTTCGGTTGGCGTTCTCGACGGTTCCCACTTTTCAATCGCTTCTACCTTCATCAGATCAACTTGAATGCCTTTTTCAGAAACTACATGCCCCAGAAACTGAACTTCTCGTAACCAGAATTCACATTTAGAGAACTTAGCGTACAACTTTTCTTTCTTCAGCAACTCTAGAATCAAACGAAGATGTTGTGCGTGCTCTTCTTTGGATCGGGAATAGATAAGTATATCATCGATAAATACAATTACAAATTTATCGAGATACGGCTTACATACCCTATTCATTAAATCCATAAAAGCAGCTGGAGCGTTCGTCAATCCAAACGACATCACTAAGAATTCATAATGACCATACCTTGTGCGAAAAGCAGTTTTTAGAACATCTTCTTCTTTCACCTTCAGCTGATGGTAACCAGATCTCAAATCAATCTTGGAGAAATAGCAAGCTCCAACAAGTTGATCAAAGAGGTCTTCAATTCTAGGAAGCGGATACTTGTTCTTGATCGTGCACTTATTCAGTTCCCGGTAGTCGATACACATTCTCATCGAACCATCCTTCTTTTTCACAAACAAAACTGGCGCTCCCAACGGCGAAGATCTAGGTCTGATGAAGCCTTTGTCGGATAGGTCTTGTAGTTGTGCCATCATCTCTTTCATCTCTGGAGGTGCCAGACGATACGGTGCACGGGCAATAGGAGCGACTCCAGGAATAAGATCTATACCAAACTCTACTTGTCTAATGGGCGGAAGACTATTCAAGTCTTCAGGGAACACTTCAGGAAATTCACTAACAATCGGAATATCTTCCAACTTATTCTTTTCTGACTTAATATCTATCACATAAGCTAAGTAAATCTGGCAACCCTTATTAACACACTTACGGGCTTTTATCATAGATATAAGGCAAGACTGATGATTACTACGATCACCATAAATCACTACCGGTCCTCTCTTAGGTAAGACAACATTAATTATTTTCTTATCACAAACTATGTTAGCCTGATTCTCAGCTAACCAATCCATTCACACTACCACATCAAACTCGATCAAGGCTATAGGGAATAATTGTATAGATACTTCGCATCCCTCGATATTTATCACACTTATCAAAAACTTCATTAACCGACACTTGTTTATCATTTGCCGTATCTACCATCAAAGCATGATCTAATACTTTAGGGTTTAAATGCATATAAGTAGCAAATGAAGGAGACACAAACGATCGGTTTGCACCGGAGTCAAATAACACTTTAGCACATGTATAGTTTATGAAAAATGTACCTGTAACCACATCCGGGGTTTCCTCCGCTTCTGTTGCTGTCATATGAAATGTACGACCCCTTGTTCTTGGTGGTTCTAGTCTTGGCACTACTGGTCTAACAACCACTGGTCTCCCTGATGTACCACCCTGTTGTATTCTTCCCCGCGGACAATCCGACTGAATGTGATCCGGAGAATTACACAAGAAAAAAAAGCCGCGGTACTGGACAGTTTTTAGCAATATGCCCGGTCTTCCCACACTTATAACAAATCCGAGGGCCAGCTTGAAAATTTCCTTAGTGCACACGGTTGCACTTCGGACAAGGTTTTTCTGTTGGTCGAAACGGCGAGCGGTTATCGTATGTCTTAAACCTGGACTTCTTCGGGTCATACTGTGGTCCTTCCCACTTTCTCTTCCCCATACCTTTATCACTAGCATCCCTCCTATTATCTCGCTCCACATCTTCCGCGACATCTACTGCGGCTGAGAAGGTAATGGGTCCTTTTGCAGTTACTAGCTTTCTGACATCTGAATTTAACCCAAAGATAAACCTTTCCATGTTCATTGCCTCTGTGGCAACGTAGTATTCCGCGAATCGAGATTTTTCTAGAAAACTAGCGGTGTAGTCCCGAACTGATAAGTTCCCTTGCTGTAAGTTCATGAATTCTCCTTCCAATTGTTTAATCGCTGCATGAGGACAAAATTGTTTCCTGAAAGCTATAACAAATTCCTCCCAAGAAAAGGTAGAGTATATGTCAGGCTCTCCTGATGACATATGAGCTTCCCACCAGTATAAAGCCTCGCCCTTCAACATCGCGGTTCCATAAAGTACTCTGTCTTCCTCAGCACACTTACTAATATTGAAGATAGCTTCTATTTCCTTCAGCCATCTCATCGCTTTCACTGGGTCCCGGTCTCCTGAGTAAGTAGGAGGCTTACAACTGAGAAACGTTTTATAATCACACTTTCTCATTACTGGTCCGACAGTAGGAGTAATAGGCATCTCTTCTTCATGTGAAGGATCTGGTCTATCTGTTTCAGCATTATGAGTTTGGTTGAACATAACTTGGATATTGGTTTGTAATCTTCCCATTTCCGCTGCTAAGTCATCTATTGTAACAAATTCCGTGCCGCGCCCCTGGACTCTGCCTCCAGTTCTACCTCTACCTCTTTCTCCCCCTCTTCCCCTTCCTCCGGCTGTTGGGTTCGTTCTATTCGGATTTCCTCCTCCTTACCGATTCGCTTGTCTAGTACCACTTGCCATTCTGTAGATTCAGATAAGGTTAATATACACATAAGCACATACCCCATATAACAAGGTATTCCAGTTCAAACATGTACCTGTAAGATCATAATTACATTGGCCAGGTGTAATAATGAAATTACCTTATATGATGTTCCTTCTACCTTTTTATATTTATCATCCCAAGGTTCTACAATAATAGGGACATCCTAATTCACATGCAGTTTAAGTCTAGGTACTGATACTAATACCTAAATCCCTTAAACTAGGGCTCTGATACCATCTGTAACATCCCGATTTCCATATATACAAATAACATAAAATTCACAACATAATTTCATCTCAAAAAGATACATCATATTTCATATTCGGTCCCATAGTCTTACTAAACATAATAAGAATTTCAGTACAAACTTTTTGACTAAATAATTTACATTACGACTAACAACAAAGCCATAAGTACAAAAACACATTATGATCTTCATTACAAAAGTCTTCACAAAAGCTATCCATCCATTAATGTTAGGACACTGAAGTTGTCCTTTATAATAGAAAGTTTTGTAAAGCAATAGCTGTGTTAAAGGGCTTATGCTTAATTGTTGTAGCAAGTGATGAAGACTATAAATAGGTCTTTACTTGTAGTTTGTAAGATGTGAATTCATTAATACAAGATGTAGATCTCTAATCACTTTGTGTTCTCTCTAGGTTAGATTTCCTTTTCAATAATGTTCTTCATCATCTTGTTACACAATACTTGGATTGTATGAAGATCATGGACCTAACAATTAATCTATGAGGGTTAGACCTAGAGGTCTAAGAGAGAAAATCCCTGTCATTTCACAATCATTATAAAATCCATTTATATAAAATCCATTATATAAACACACATATATTACACGCAATTAAATACCAATCAAGACTCGTGCACTGTGTTCAACCCATCCTCTTTCTCATTCTCATTTCCCCTAGCCATGTTAGTTGGTTGCGAGCCAACTAATCCGCTGTACAACAACTACAGCTAACACCGCTGTACAACAACTACAGCAACACTGCTGTACAACAATTACAGCAAACTCCGCCGACTATAGTTTCGGCTAACATATACTCATGTAGTGGAATGCACATATAAATACAATATATATCTCAATATATCACATTGTCATTTATGGACATCTATTCACATCATCTATCACCTTTTCAATCTACACGTACATGTATTCCAGTATAAAAACATTTTGAAGTAAAACTCACCTGATTGCTTATCAACACGTTTCCAAGTCTTCTAAACAGGTTCAGTCCTTTACCCAGAATTCACAGGATCTGTAACAAATAGATACAGATATCTCTTTACCACATAAAACACATAAGTCTTACTAAGGCTAAGAACTCTAAAGAACTCAAATCCTAAAATGTTGCCCCCAAACCCGCACTCAAGTCAAGACCACAGAATAGTCAGTCCTCATTCATTCCCTATCTAATGGTTAACAAAATACAGGTTACTGGATACTCGACAACATCTAAATTCTCAATATTGGCCAAACAGCAAAAGTATCCGGATACCATAAGTTATCCGGACAACACTACTTTTCCGGACAACACTACTTTTCCGTACAACATATATAATCCGGACGTCATCCGGACACCAAGTAATCCGGACAGCATCCGGTATCTTAACTTATCCGGAAACTATAGAAAAAGAGACTTACCCGGATATTTGACTTGTCCGGACACCTTTAAACATCATCCGGACACCACATCTATATTACCCGGACACTACCAACCAAACCACCCAGACACATTCATGGTGTCCGGAAACTGCTGCAGTTCATCCCTATTTTTACCCAGAAATCAACAGAACTAACCCCAGATACGAGATCAGGGTTTCTACTCCAATAGGAACGATTAACTAGTAATTACCAACACAAAATACACAAGGAACATATCTTAAATCGTTTCCAAGCAATCCAATTGAAGCCTTAACCCAAGCTTTCTTCTTTTCTCTTCTTTTGCCTCACAAACACACACTCACACACTCTAATGTTTCTGGACAGTTGCTGAAATGAAAATATCTGGATATCTTTAAGGGATAATATCTATCCATACTTACCATATAGACCTTGAACTTCTCAATAATGACACAAACACCCTTAACTTATAAATTAACCCAAACATACCCTAAACATCCAACTTTAAAGTTAACTAAATTTAACGGAACTAGGATTTAACTAACGAACTTACCCGGGGTATTACAATTACAGAGGCATCAGAGAGACTGAATTTTGAAAGTATGTCAGAGACATATTTAGCTTGATTTATAAAAATTCCCTCTGATGATTGTTTTACTTGGAGTCCTATGACGAAATTTAATTCTCCCATCATACCCATTTCAAACTCACTTTGCCCGAGTTTTTCAATGTCTTTGCACTGTTGTGCATTTGTAGACCCCAAAATAATGTCATCCACATAGATCTGTACCAACAGAATCTCATCACCTTTTCTTTTATAAAACAAAGTAGTATCGGTTGTACCTCTGTCGAAATCATTATCGAGAAGAAAGGTTGAAAGGCGTTCATACCATGCTCTTGTAGCCTGTTTCAGTCCATATAGAGCTTTGTCGATATAGTAGACGTATTTTGGGTACTTGGCACTTTCGAACCCTGGTGGCTGCTGAACGTATACTTCTTCTTGGATTTTGCCATTCAAAAAAGCAGATTTTACATCCATTTGGAAAACTTTGAAACCTCTGTGGGCTGCGAAGGCTAAGAAGATTCTTATAGCTTCGAGCCATGCGACAGGGGAAAAAGTTTCAACGTAATCAATGCCTTCTTCTTGGCGATATCCCTTGGCCACCAATCTCTCTTTATTTCTAATAACCACCCCGTCCTCATCCTTCTTATTTTTGAAGACCCATTTAGTCCCTATTGCTTGTTTCCCTCGTGGCAGCGGAACTAGGGTCCATACCTTGTTTCTCTCAAACTGTAGAAGCTCTTATTGCATAACATCTACCCAGTTTAGATCATTTAGGACTTCAGAAATACATTTTGGCTCGATCACACTGATAAAATTTGTAAAGAAACAAAAATTAGCAGAGGTTGATCTTGTCTTTTCTTTCTCAGAAGGATCGCCAATTATCAGGATAGGAGGATGGCTCATCGTCCACTTTGTTGTTCTTGGAAGATGGTCATTGGCATCATCTAGTTGAGCTTCTGTGGCTGCACTTGTTGGTTCTTGCGCAACCTCTGTAGTAGAAGGTACTTCTGCGCTAGAGCTTGGTTCTTCAGCTTGAGTAGGTATTAGGATTAGAGTTGGAATGGAACCCTCTGATGCGATAGAGACTGAATCCGCATTTTCCTCTGTTATTGGTTCCTCTGTTGTAGCTGGTGTTTCCAGTGCCTCAGTTGTTGTATCTTTCCTTGTGTCATCTTCTGCCCACTCCCCCGCGACATTAGCATCTGCATGATTCACAGAAGAGGATGAAGTATTTAATGGAACAGTTAGAGAAATACCCGACTCAGTCTGGTTGACAGAAGATGGTTCTCCAGAGGCTCTGACAGCTCCAGCAGAGGGATTGATATCGTCATTGATCAATTCTTCAAATAGCAGATTTAAGTCTGATTCTCTTGTCTTTGAGATGCCAGAGGATTTCTTCTTTAGACCGAGTTCAAAACTGACTTGTTCAGAAGTCTTCTGAAAGGAATCGTCAAATGAAACGTTGACGCTTTCCACGATGGATCGAGACCGCAGAAGATATACTCTATAGGCTTTTGAAGTGGCAGAGTATCCTATGAACTTTCCTTCATCTTCTTTCACATCGAACTTCCCTCTAGCTTCTCTGTCGTTTAAGACGAAGCATTTGCATCCAAAGACATGAAAGAACTTGATGTTGGGTCGCCTCTTATTGATCAATTGATAGGGTGTCTTGATGTGTCTTTTGACTATGGCAGATCGATTATGGGTATAACATGTTGTTGACATGGCTTCTGCCCAGAAAGATATTGGTAATCCAGATGTTGTGAGCATGGTCCTCACAACCTCTACAAGCATTTGGTTCTTTCGTTCAACAACGCCATTTTGTTGAGGAGTACGTGCTGCAGAGAAGTTCTGTGAAATGCCTTCTTCTGTGAGATAAGCTTCAATGACAGAGTTTTTGAATTCTGTGCCATTGTCGCTTATCTACAAAACCTGGATCTTCTTTATTAGGTTTATCAGAGTGTTAGGAACATCTGATTTCTTTCTGACAAACTCCACCCGTGTATATCTTGAGTATTCATCGATCACCACTAGTATGTATTTCTTGCCTCTTAGGCTCTGCGTAGCAATCGGACCACAGAGGTCGACATGTAGCATGTGCAGAGGCCTAGGACAAGACACACCAGTGTTTCCTTTGTGGGAAGCTGTCTTAAGCTTGCCCATTTCACATGCAGAGCATAGATGATCCTTACAGAATTTAACATTCGGCAGACCTTTAACAAGATCAAGTTTTACAAGCTTGTCTAGAGTTTGGAAGTTCATGTGGCAGAACCTGTTGTGCCATAACCAGGCTTCTTCGTTTTTGCAAGCAACAAAGCATAGCTTGTCTTCTTTATTATTGACGTTAAAGTTCATAAGGTATAAATCTCCCCTTCTTTCAGCCCGCAGAAGCTCGACTCCAGTATCTTCTCCTTGCAGAGAGCAGAAAGTTCTTTTGAACATCACATCGAAGCCAGTATTGCAAAGTTGGCTAACACTTAGAAGATTGTGCTTTAGGCCATCCACATATGCAACTTTGCATACTTCAATCTTTTCATTTTTGATGACTCTGTAGCCTTTAATGTATCACTTTTTGTTGTCTCCAAAGGTTACTGATCCTCCATCGAGTTTGCCTTTGTATGAGGATAGTAGACCTCTGTTGCCAGTCATATGCCACGAGCACCCGGAGTCAAGATACCAGATCGGCACATACTGCTTCTTCAAGATAATCATAGATTTTTAGGTACCCATATCCAAATGGGTCCCTTTTGGTCAGAGGTCTTCAAGGTTGCCTTAGCATCCTTGGGTTTGGTTTTAACTTCTGTTGAAGAACCATTTTGTTTCTTCTTTCCCTTAGATTTTGCATTCTTTTTGGGTAAAGAGAGGAAACAATGTGGGCTGGAGAAGTGTTGGTTCAATTTATACATGAGATCAAAACAATGACAGTAATGAATGTGTGAAGAGATTTGCTTGAACTTTTCATTAAAAACATTGAAACAGGGTACATAGGCTTTTTTACAGTCTATTCTAGCATTTGCCTTCCTATTACAAGAGGACCTTTGTAAACTAAATTGTTTGTTTGGAAAATCTCTGTGGAGAGTAGCCTTCTGTGGTCCCCTTCTTCTGTGGTGAACTTCTGCAGGTTTCACTGTCACAGAAGTAAAAGATTTGTTATTTTCAACCCATTTACCCTTTTGTTGCCAAGTTAGTTTTTCTTTACAAGGCCTTAAGGGTTTTGTAGTCTTTGAACTTGTTGGATTTTGAGAAGACATTTCCTTTTGTTGTTTGAATTTCTCAAGCTCAAGAGAGGTTTTGGCTTGTATACACATGTCCAAAAAGTCTGGACAGATAAGAACACTTATGATTTTCTCCTTGAGAGGAATAGTTCTGTTAAGAACTCCAGAGGGTAGCTTAAAATCCTCTGAGTCACAAGTTACTATCTCTGACTTAGATTCAGTCTCAGATTCGTCAGAGGATGACTCGTCCTCATATACAGAGGTCGAGTCATTTTGTTGTCATTCGACAGAGGCAGGACTTTCAGAGCATGTGCCGTACTCGCTTTCTTCCTTTTCTATGAGACTATCTTCAAAGCCAACAGAAGTGTCTGTTAAAAATTCATCAGAGAGATTTTGATCGACAGAGGATGTACAACGGTTTTCTTAAAAGTTATTTTTCCCGATTTCCATCAACTCTTTTTCAGAGATATTTTTAAGGTTTTCTTCTGAAGAGGTAGGCTTGAACTCAGGTGCCTCTGCCGATAGTTTCTTTTTGGAGTCTATCATACAGACAAAAGCAACCTGATTTTGAGTCTCGGGGTCACCAAACTTGAAAATTCCTATATGATCTTGAGTTTTCAGATACTTCTTAGGTTTGGATTCTCTTTTGACAGAAATTGAAGGTGACAAATATGTTTTTTGATACCACACATTTATCATCTTCATAGGTTTCCTCTCGTGAGGTTCCCCAGAGACTTTTCGCCTTTTACTTACAGAGAGTATGTTTGGAAATCCAGGTTTTCTTGTACTTCCATAATGAAATAGAGAGGACAGAGACTTGTCTCTTTTGGTTCCAGCGTATGGATCTATATCACAGAAGCCAATTCCCCGTCTCCCTATTTGTGTATTAATTTTCTCGTACACATTCTGTGCATCTTGTTATTTCTTAATTAAAAGATCTCTTCTGAGTAGATCTTGACAGAGGACTTCTCTTTCCTTTTGAAAATAATGTTTAAGATCTAGGGTATTTTTTCTGTCGATCTCAACATCCATAACTTCTTTACATTTAGCTTTTAAAGAAGAATTGAGTTCAGAAATCTTTTCTTTCAAAGGATTTAGGTGTTTGTTCCAATTTGTTTCAATTTCTTCCCTTTCTTGAAATTTTTTAGCCTTTTCTTGAGTTAGAAGTCTTGCTTCTCTCTCAAAGAAGGTAAGTTTCTTTTGAACACTTTCGCAGGTCTTTTTAAGAGTCAGAAGTGGATACCTCACTATCAGAGTCGGAGGAGCTGACTTTTGCCATTCCACAAAACAAGGCGTTCTTGTCGCCTTCATCAGATGATTCGTCTGATAGCCAGTTCTCCTGATTCACCATTAGCGACTTCTGAGCATAATAATCAGCTTTCTTTTTGTAGAAAGGAGAATCCCTCTGAGGGCGATTTGGTTTGCTCCTGCAGTCAGCAGCATAGTGGCCTGGCTTGCCACAATTGAAGCATCCCTGGTTCTGGGGAGTGTTGGCAGTTCTGTCGTCAGACCTCTGTCGGTCACCACCTCTGTCACTCTTGTCATTTGACCTCTGTTGGTCATTTGATCCTTCTCTTACCTGATTCCTCGAATCACCACGATCATCTCTTCCATTGCGTTAATAACCAGACTTCTTCTGGTATCCTCTGCTGAACTCCCGAGTCAATAGAGCCAAAGACTTTGCTATCGAGGCCATAGTTGCCTCCTCTTCTTCCACCACCTCCTTCTCTTCACTATCAACGACCAATACCTTCTTCTTCTTCTCCTTCTTTTCTTCCACAACTGTCTCCTTCTTCGGCTTCTCTTTAGCTTCTGTAGCTTTACCAACAAGTGCAAGGGGTGTACTTACTTGAGCTTTTGCTTGTGCAATCTGAGGTTCTTGGGCTGCCAACGTTCCATAAAGATCTGACAGAGTCCAGAAGTCTAAGTCCTGATTAGTTTGCAGAGACATAGACAACTGGAGCCATTCTTCATTTAGGCTCTTTAGGAACATGACATTGTTCTCCTCAGAGGTTCTGTGTATCCCGAACTTCTTGCATTTGTTGATCACAGAGTTGGACCGGTCGTATGTTGACTGCAGAGATTCTGCCGACAGAGCTTTGAATGCATAGTATTCATTGATGCATTGGGCTCTGCGGTTCTTCTGAGTCTTGGCCCCTCCCTCCAATTGTTTCTCCAGTTCCTTTCATAGATCGTATGCAGATTCACACGCATCTAGGGATTGGAAGAGGTCATTTGGGATGGCCATTTTCAGAAGTCTTTTGGTCTTCTGAGCAACTTCATATTTGGCCCAATTTGGCTCGGACCACTTATCCTTGGTCTTTGGTTTCTCTTGCTCAGGAATCTCTGGTGTGTCATCTGTAGCAGGTACTCGAGGTACTGTGATCATTGGTACGAAAGGAGGATTTTTGATATAGTAGACAAGTTCTTTGTCAGTACCCTCGAAGAAGTGAATCATTCGTATCTTCCATTGAGGGTACTCATCTCTTAGCAGAGTGGGTGGCTTGGTTAAAGAACCAGCGGTGAAGAAGTTGTTTGTATTCGCCATTTTGAAAGGTTTTGGAAAATATCAGAAAACAGAGTATGAACTGCAAACTTTCAGATGATGATGTGGATGCTTCGAAAAGTGTTTATAAGCTTAAAACCTTGAGCAATACACTAAAATGGAGAGTTTTAACCGAGAATACAGATTCTGTAGGTTTACCAAAGTCGAACTGGTCGAGAATGGCAGAAAAACAGAGTCTGCTTGAAATAAACTAAGAACATGTTAAAGTCAAGCCAAGTTTCTACCAAAAATCATTGTAAGTGAGGATCTCTTGATATGGAAAATCAAGAACTACTCTGATACCAATTGTTGGTTCCGTTTTTACTTAACAATGATGATTATATCTATTAGTTCAAAACAGAGTGATATACGGAAGCGTTTTAGAGAACTAATATGATATTTAAGGTAGAAGAACACACTATATCAAATATGTGAGATGTAAATAACACAAGTTTTAACTCAATAACCCATTGTATATTGATATAAATAGAACACCAAGAACACCGAAAGTATTACAAGAATTCTGCTTAAAGGGTATGTGTGTCGTGCAAAGCTTAATAGAAGAGCCCAACATGAGCCTTCTATTTATACTATTTCTAAAGGGGACAAGGTTGAGACAAGAAGTACTAAGGTACAAAGACACTATCGTGGAACAGTGACAGATACAACGTTGTTGTAGTGTGCCGCACTCTACAAAGGCTGCAACCTATCAAAGGTTGACACGTGGAGGCAGTAGGGCGAGCCTTGTACGAATGATCTTCAAGATCTTCGTACAACAGTAAACGTGAGAAGCACGATCGTCTTTGTCTTGATCTTCAAGTATTCTTATAAGTCTTTAGTCTTCATACCATAGAGGCTCTGCCAAACATGACAGAGGCTCTGTGGCCTTGTCCTCTGAGAAGAGTCTTCTGGCGATTCTTCACTTCGGTCTTCTCGGAGACTCGACAGAGGCTTCTGTCGAATACTTCTATACTTAGCCTATTTTTCAGTACTTCCTAAACAATAAAGATTGGAGCTAACAAGGAGGGAATAATAATTTGTAGCTAACATCACTTGATATGGAATTAGAAGATATGATCGCTCGTAAACAGTTTGAACTCTTTTTTTCGGAACTGATCAAATAACACTCACTCCCCCTCAACTTTTGGTAACTCCCCCTCAACTTTTGCTAACTCCCCCTCAACATGATAACATGTGTCTTTGAATCTGTTTCATTTCTCCACCTCGTGATGAGTAGGAGTATGTAGTTTCAAAGACGAAATCGAGTTGCAAAATTCCAGATAAAACATCATAGTAACCAGTGGGTAAATATCTAACACAGAAACACAATAGTAACTGTTATCACAACAATTAAAATAATTGGCTGGCCTATGTTCAGAGTTGGCATCGGGGTATCTCTGATAGGACTTCCAGTTATCACTGAAGTAAAGTTTTGAAAATTACTCAAACTATTCCGGCAATATCACGAAGATATGCAATTGGAATCACAAAGATTCGTGCATGTGAGAAAGAATTAAATTATATCGATTTGGCTCAAATGTTGATTTAACTTGGGACTCAAGTTAAAAATCAATAGACACCGTGATTAGAAAATGAAGTTAGGAGACCGGAGCTGATGTCTTCCTTTTTCAATATCTAAGACATCCAAGTGAGGAATAGATAGATTATGTGCTAAATCTCCGTGCATTTAGGAAACAAGCATCTTTTGTAAGATACTTGAGTGGCAAGGTGGGGTGACATGAGTTATCGACACTGGGTCCATGTCTGTTTGAATATTCATCTCCAAAGAACGAGAATGAATAGATTGTGTGGTTACCCGGATAACTGAATCGGTTTGGTAAGGACCAATAATACTTTTAAGTCATGTCACATCCTCACCAATTTTCTTTTCACTCCAAACTCATCTATCAATCTAGACCCCTCGCTGTTGTCTATAAGGGATGTGTTTCTTGGGTAGGTCCTTCCGGTTCTGGATAGACCATAGAAATGATGTAACTCCTAACACTCCTTTCATGCATCGACTAGAACAGTTTAGTAAACAGTGAAGTACGAGTTCTAAACTGAAATGTTTAGAAGCCAAAACTTTTAAGAACGAGTCCTAATCTGAGTTGATCAGAAGTCGTAAAAATGAAGTCCGGGTTCTGATCTGAGGTAATCAGAAGTCATAATAAAATGACAGGGTTTCAAAGAACAAGATCAAACGCTAAATAGAATGACTCAGTAAGCACAATATGTTCAAGAATGAAACAATGAACATAATGTTTAATTGTGAAGAACAAGTCACAATTAAAATATCAGACAAGAAGTGAATCATTAGCATGAAATGATGAACTTTGAAAAACAAATTGGAATTCAAGCGAGTGTATTTCCATCGAAAAATCAACAAACATATGAGACATGGAAATAACTAATTCAATAAAAATGTGACACATGGCAATTCTGGAATTTAGAATCGAAGAAAAACAAACACGAGTATGTTTTTCAGAATAAATTACCACGGTTCTTTGAATTCACTAAAAATTCATGTATGTGACAAATACCTGATGCTCCCCCTCAAATATGGCATAGCCTTCAAATGCATTCATGTGAAAAGTATATTCTGAACTAAACGCACATGACATTTTTGCAAAACAGATTAGAAAGATTTTGGTATCCATCCTTTGATGGATCCTTGACGGCTAGATGCCCTATTATAGTGAGGGCCGGGGATACTATAAGTACCATACCAATGAGATGCATACTTTCGGTCAACAAAATCATTCATACCACATACAGAACAACAAGAAGTACGAGAATTAAAGGCATCATGATTATGATTGTATTTCCTAACATGAGAAACTGACTTAAATTAATTTGTACTTGTTATGCTTTCATTTGACCTTTTCACTACCCAAACATGTTTGAACCTTTTTCTCCGACCATTATTATCTGAAATATCATTAAAGTCATGATCAGTAGAGCTTGAGTAGTAAGGATGTCTATTTTGGGATCGACCGATTTGTTGCCTTTTTTGTGAACATTTTTTGGATTTAGATTTGTTTTTAGAGACTTCGTTCACAAACCTGGTTTTAGGTGCGGATGTAGAACATTCGCCATTTTGAAATTTGACCGGTCGATCAACCATCTTTGAAAGAAAATCGGTATGGCTTGGAAGAGGTGTATCGAATTCAAACTTTGAAAATTCCTCATCTGAACAAATATTTGAATTCATGAATGCGGAAAAATCATTTTCACTTTCGGATGGAACACGATTCAAATACTTGTAAAAAGTGTTCAAATTAATGTGAATCAACAGATCAACCTAAATCATCAAGTTCTGTCAATGCAAAAGAGAAATGTTCTTTCGAAGAAATCAATCTTAAGGCAAAAGACTTTATCTCTATAGACAAATCATCATTTTTATGCTTTAGTAATTCTTTCTTTGAATCTAATTCTGACGAGAATGAAAAAGAACACACTGTTTTTGAAAAAGGAGAATCATCTGGTACACAACCTAATTTGTGTCCTTTTGAATCTTCTAACTCTACGTGTTCTAACATTTCTTCTTCTTCTTTCTCATAAATGGATGCAGAAAAGTGCTTGGATTTGAAGGAGCTTGTTGGAAATAGAAAGAATAGGAGTACCAATGTTGAGAAATGTGGTTCTTTAAATAAAAATTGTATACATTCATGTAATGTTTACAATGTTAGTGTCAATAAAAATTCCGCACTTTCAGATTTTAAACTGTTGACACAAGCTAAAAGGAGAATACATTGTGCTCATTGTTGGGACAACTATTTCATGCTAAATAACAAAGCTCCTAAAAACAAAAAGTTACATACTTCACCTTCTTCTTCTAAATCTTCAGCTAATAAATCGGCAAGAATGTTCGGTTTTGGGTTAAACAAAAAGAATAAAAAGAAGGAAACAAAATTAGTTGAGATGAATATGGTTTGGAGATAGATTCCCAAAGATCAAGTAAACAAACCAAATTCACAAAATGAACTCGGTTTTAAAGGGAAAATTCAAGGTTCATCAACTGAAATAAACAAACTGACCCATACTAGCAATAAAGGACCCATACTGATATGGGTACCTAAGATGAGGTAATTTTGTTTTACAGGACCGACATATGTGGGTTATTGATTCGGGAGCTTCAAGACACATGACGGGGTACAAGCATTTACTGCACGATTTTAATGTACATCCTGGCGGGTCGGTTGGTTTTGGTAACAACTCAAAAGGGTATGTTCGAGGTCATGGTACATTGAAGAATGACTCGATTTCCGTAGAAAAGGTTTTGTATGTCGAGGGTTTTGGACATAACCTCTTTAGCATAAGTCAGTTTTGCGACAAGGACTGTAAGGTTATTTTTGAGAAGATGTTTTTTTATGTTGTGGACGAGAAAGGGTCAGACATCTTCAGGGCAAACAGATGCGGAGATCTATACATGACTGATTTTGCGTCTTTAGTTGCCTCAAAACAAGTATGTCTTGTGTCAAAGGCTTCTCAAGATGAATGTTGGTTGTGGCATAGAAGACTATCTCACCAAAACTTTCGAATCATCAACAAACTGAGGATTGATGGATTAGTTATGGGGCTACCAGAGTTGAAGATCGACAAAGTGTCTATTTGTCCGGCTTGTGAAATGGGGAAGATGAAACATGTTTCTCACAAGTCCAAAACTTTGTCCAACTGTAATAACGCTCTGGAACTAATTCACATGGATCTTTGTGGCCCGATGAGGACCCAATCAATGGGAGGAAAGAAATACATCTTGGTTATGATTGATGAGTATTCTCGCTACACTTGGCTGGATTTTCTGCGACTCAAATCTGAAGCACCTGAGCTGATCATCAAATTCATCAAAAAGATTCAGATTCTTCTACAACGACCAGTTCGAAAGATAAGAAGTGACAACAGAACTAAATTCAATAATGCAACGCTACAGTCTTTTCTTGATTCTGTTGGAATTTCCCACAACTTTTCTGCACCAATAACTCCACAACAAAATGGAGTGGTTGAAAGAAAGAATCGGACGCTTGTAGAATCAGCTCGGACTATGCTTGCTTATTCGGGTCTTCCACCGAGCACGTGGACTGAAGCAGTTTCCACCGCATGCTTCACACAAAACAGGACTATTATTAATAAAAGATTAAATAAAACTGCATATGAAATCATTAATAATCGCAAACCCATATTTAAATTTTTGCGTGTTTTTGGATGCAAATGTTTTGTGCTAAAAGATCGTGAACACCTTTTAAAGTTCCAAGTCAAAGCTGATGAAGGCGTGTTTATTGCTTATTCCTTGCAATCCAAGGCATACAGAATCTACAACAAATGCACGAAGTCAGTTATTGAAAGCATCAACGTGACCTTCAACGAAAATGTGACGTTGACTTCTGTACAACACGGTTCAGGACTCGGACTTCAAACTGAAGTTTCTACTCAAAAAGGAGTAGAACCTGTGGCAAAACAGATTTCTAATTCTGTTTTAAATAATAATAATACTACTGATTTAGATCAATTATTTTTTGATGCATTCATGGAATTTTCTACAGATATGGAACCACCTATCACATCCATGAATCCAATACCACAACAGACAAGTGTCAACTTGTCTCGTCCATCTGAAGATGTCGGTGCTAGTACTTCTGGTGCAACTAACGTGACTCCGAGTGAAACTACACCTGTACTAGTCTCTGAACCAGAAATTCAACCTGAAGTTCTGGTTTCAGAAAACACATCATCGGAGGTTTCTACACCTGAATTACTAATACCAGAAGTTGAATTACCTGTACCGACTCAACTGCCTTCAACTGAATCAACCGAAGATATTCTTGCGGTTATGGATGAAAATGACTCAACCAACACTCGTGCAGAAATTCCAACACTCCCAAGCACACACAAATGGACAAGAGCTCATCCTCCTGTGGATATTATTGGTGACATCAAGCACGGAGTTAAAACACGATCTGCGACTACAAACGAGTGTTTGTATGTCAATTTTCTGAGCTCGTTAGAACCCAAAAAGGCATCAGAAGCATTACAAGATCCAGACTGGATAAATGCTATGCAAGAGGAGTTAAATGAGTTTAAGCGAAACGATGTATGGCATTTGTGGAAGCGTCCTAAGGACAAGACCATTATTGGAACAAAATGGGTCTTTAGGAACAAGAAGGACGAAGCGAGGATTATAGTTAGAAACAAAGCCAGATTGGTCGCAAAAGGTTACAATCAGCAAGAAGACATCGATTATGACGAAACCTACGCACCAGTGGCACGGATTGAAGCCATCAGGATCTTTCTCGCATATGCCGCTCACAAAAACATGAAGGTCTTCCAGATGGACGTAAAGTCGGCTTTTCTGAACGGGATTCTTCATGAAGAAGTGTATGTAAGTCAGCCTGAAGGTTTTGTAGATCCGAAATATCCAAATCATGTCTATGTCTTGGACAAAGACCTTTATGGACTTAAACAAGCTCCACGGGCATGGTATGAAACACTAACTATCCACTTGCTTGAGTTCGGATATACCAAAGGTACTATCTATACAACTCTTTTTCTCAAAAGGACAGGTAATGATTTACTACTTGTACAAATATATGTTGATGACATCACATTTGGCTCTACAAACCTTGATATGTGTATTGATTTTGAAACCTTCATGAAAACACGTTTTCAAATGAGCATGATGGGGGAATTAAAATTTTTTCTTGGTCTACAAGTAACTCAATCAAACGAAGGAATATTCATCAATCAATCAAAATATATAAATGATATGCTTAAAAAGTTTGACTTAAATTCTTCCCCCGTCATGAAAACACCAATGGCTACCGGTCGGCTTTTGGACGCTGATTTATCTGGTAAATCAGTCGATCAAAAACTATACCATAGCATGATTGGATCACTACTATATCTCACGGCAAGTAGACTAGATATAATGTTCGCAACATCTTTTTGTGCTCGTTTTCAAGCTAATCCAAAAGAGTCACACCTGATTGCCGTTAAACGGATCCTTCGGTATCTCAAAGGCACGAGAAATTTGGGCCTTTGGTATCCTAAGGATTCGGGGTTTTAGCTAATCGCATTTACAGATGCAGATCATGCCGGAAACATAATGGTCAGGAAAAGCACATCTAGTGCTTGCCAATTTCTGGGGGATAAGCTTGTAAGTTGGTCTTCAAAGAAGCAAAATTGCGTGTCAACATCTACTGCGGAAGCGGAATACGTGGCCGCGACAAGCTGTTGCTCTCAAGTGCTTTGGATAAAGACTCAGCTAAAGGATTACGGATATATCATCAACAAGATCCCAATCTATTGCGATTCCAAAACCGCAATAGCAATCACGTAAAATCCTGTTCAACATTCTAAAACAAAGCACATTGATGTCGGTACCATTTTATAAAAGATCATGTTGAGAAAGGAACCATTGAAATGCATTTCGTGCCTACTGAACTAGAACTTGCTGACTTATTCACTAAAACGTTAGATGAAAAACGGTTTAATTTTTTAAGCAGCAAACTAGGGATGTTAAACACTTAGGCATTTCTCTGTTTTCTTTTAAAACATTGAGGGGGAGCATGTGTGCTTGTTTATTTAATCATATTCTATTTTTGAGGGAGTGTTAGACTTTTTTCATCAAGTGATACATCTAACCAATCTGGACTTTTTTAGGACCTATATGGAAATTGGTGTCCTAGAAAATTGTTTGTGAAAAAGTTTTGTGCGAGTGTCTCTTATAGTTGCCTAGGTTAATCAACAGAGGTTTTTGTGATGGAATGGGCTCTGTGACTAACCTTTCTTTGTCTTTATGCGTGTATTTGTACAAGAGAATTCTTCAGAGGACATTCAAATTGATCGATAGAGTTTCTATTACAAATTTGTGAACATATAATCTTTACCTGGCAGAGCCTCTATTGAGCTCAGCAGATGCTCTATGACCTTAAATTTCGAATTTTGGAAAGCTCATTAATCTTTTTGAATATTTGAAGTTTGAAATGTCTTTTGTAGTGTTCCTAGAACATATTTTCGAAATTTGTGAACATAATTTGTGCGAGTAGACTTCAAATAGCTAGGATAGTCAGCAAAAGTTCTGTGGTATGTTGAACTTTCTGACTGGAGACCTTCTTTATGACATTCAAGAAGATTGATCGAGTTCCCGTATGAAATTTGCAGTATTGGAGGATCTGTCTTGCAGAAGCTCTATTGAGCTCAGCAGAGGCTCTGGAACCTTAATTTATCATAAAGGAAGGCTCATCAAGTGTTTTGATTATTTCTTGTTTGGAATGTCATAAGCAATGTTTCTAGGACATATTTGGAAGTTTGTGTGCTAGAAAATTATTTTCAAGAAGGATTTTTACGAGATACTCACATTTTGACTTTTCGTTGTTCAGCATAGTACCTGACTTCTGTGGATGTTGTTTGATCGTAATTCTTATTTGGCTCCCCCTTGAATGATTAACCTCTGTAGATCAGTTCAAGGTCTCCTTCTGATCCCCCTTGATCTATGCTTGGGTCAAAATAAGATAAGTAATGCATAGAACATAGATCAAGTTTATCAGAGGTTCTGTAAGAATTGTCAGAGGTTCTGAGAAATCCTACAGAAGCTCTGTTTGTATAGAAGACTTGATGATTGAGAATTTACATTCAGAAATAAATCAGACAACAAAAACGATAAAAACAATGTATTTACATATTTACAGAGGATAGAATTATACTTACAGAGGTTTTACCTCATGTTAATCATTCCCAACTTACCCACCAAGAAAAGGAATCTTTTCTCATCTAGTGCCTTGGTGAATAAGTCTGGAAGCTGGTATTCTGTAGACACAAAATGCATTTCTATTGTGCCATATTCAACATGATGCTTCAGAAAGTGGTAACGTATGTCGATATGCTTTGTTTTTGAGTGCTGTACTGGATTGGCAGAGATGGCTATGGCGCTTTTTGAGTCACAGAAGATGGGTATCTTGAATATGTCGTGCCCATAATCTTTTACCTGAGTTTTCATCCACAGAACTTGGGAGCAACAGCTAGCAGCAACAACGTATTCAGCTTCTGCCGTAGATGTCGATACACAGTTCTGTTTCCTAGAAGTCCAGCTAACTAATTTCATACCTAGGAATTGACAACTCCCAGAGGTACTCTTTCTGTCGAGCTTGAATCCTCCATAATCTGAGTCTGTGTAAGCTTTAAGACCAAATCCAGAGTTCTTTGGATACAAGAGGCCAAGATTTTTGGTCCCTTTAAGGTATCTGAAGATCCTCTTTATAGCAATATAATGGGATTCCTTCAAGTTAGCTTGATATCTTGCACAGAGGCATGTGGCATGCATTATGTCAAGTCTACTTGCTGTTAAGTATAACAGAGACCCAATCATACCTCTGTAGAGCTTACACCCTACAGATGTGCCATTTGGATTGTAGAATAATTTATTTCCAGTGGCCATTGGGGTCTTCATTACAGAGGCATCAGAGAGACTGTATTTTGAAAGTATGTCAGAGACATATTTAGCTTGATTTATAAAAATTCCCTCTGATGATTGTTTTACTTAGAGTCCGGGGAAGAAAGTTAATTCTCCCATCATACTCATTTCAAACTCACTCTACATGAGTTTTTCGAAATCTTTGCACTGTTGTGCAATTGTAGACCCAAAAATAATGTCGTCCACATATATTTGTACAAGCATAATTTCATCACCTTTCCTTTTATAAAACAAAGTTGTATCGGTCGTACCTCTGTCGTAGTCATTATTGAGAAGGAAATTTGAAAGTCTTTCGTACCAAGCTCTTGGAGCTTGTTTCAGTCCATACAGAGCTTTGTCGAGGTAATACACACATCCTGGGTACTTGGAGCTTTCAAATCCTTGTGGCTGCTGGACGTATACTTCTTCTTGGATTTCACCATTTAGAAAAGCAGATTTTACATCCATTTGAAAGACTTTAAAACCTCTGTGGGCTTCGAAGGCTAAGAAAATTCTTATAGCTTCGAGTCGTGCGACTGGGGCAAAAGTTTCATCGTAATCTATGCCTTCTTCTTGGCGATATCCTTTGGCCACCAATCTTGCTTTGTTTCTGATAACCACCCCATCCTCATCCTTTTTGTTTCTGAAGACCCATTTTGTCCCTATAGCATGTTTTCCTCGTGGCAGAGGAACTAGGGTCCATACTTTGTTTCGTTCAAACTGTAGAAGCTCTTCATGCATAGCATCTACCCAGTTTGGGTCGTCAAGCGCTTCAAAGATTCTTTTTGGCTCGATCACGCTAATAATATTTGTAAAGAAACAAAAGTTAGCAGTGGCTGATCTTGTTTTTACCTTTTCAGAAGGATCGCCGATTATAAGGCTTGGAGGATGGCTTTTCGTCCATTGAGTTGTTCTTTGGAGATGGTCATCGAAGTCATCAAGTTGATCTACAGAGGTTGTGCTCTGTTGTTCTGGTGCACCTTCTGTTGTAGATGGTGCTTCTGTACTTATGCTTGGTTTTTCTGCTTGTGGGGTGATTGGAATGAGTGTTAGTATTTGTTCCTCTAAGGAATGTGAGACTGAGTCCTCGTGTTCCCCTGGTATTGGTTCCACTGTAGTTGTTGGAGTTGGTATATCAGTAGCTTCTGTGGTTGTATCTTTTGTTGTATCACCTTCTGTTGGCTCCCCCTCGACATTTGCATCTGTATGATTAACAGAAGAAGATGAAGTATTTAAGGGACCAGTTAGAGATATACCTGTCTCGATCTGGCTGACATAAGATGATCCTCCAGAGGCTCTGACGGTTCCATCATAGGGATCAATGTCAGCATGGAACATCTCTTGAAATAGAAGATTTAAGTCTTCTTCTCTTGTTGTTGAGATGCCAGAGGATTCCCTTTTTAGCCCGAGTTCTGAACTGATTTGTTTAGAAGTCATTTGGAAGGAGTCGTCAAAAGACACGTTGATACTTTCTACAATGGTTCGTGATTTCAGAAGATAGACTCTGTAGGCCTTGGATGCGGCAGAGTATCCAATGAACTTGCCTTCATCAGCTTTCACTTCAAACTTTCCTCTTGCTTCTCTGTCGTTTAAGACAAAACATTTGCATCCAAATACATGGAAGAACTTGATGTTTGGTCTCCTTTTGTTGATCAAATGATATGGTGTCTTGATGTGCCTTTTTACAATGGTTGATCGATTTTGGGTATAGCAAGCGGTCGATACTGCTTCTGCCCAAAATGTCATTGGTAATCCACATGCAGTCAGCATAGTTCTTGCAGCCTCCACAAGCGTGTGGTTCTTAAGTTCAACCACGCCATTCTGTTGTGGGGTGCGTGCAGCAGAGAAGTTCTGTGATATTCCTTCTTCTGTTAGATAGGCTTCAATGACAGATTTTTTGAATTATGTGCCATTGTCGCTTCTCAGTTTCTGAATCCTGCACTCATACAGAACATGGATTCTTTTCATTAAATTTATCAGAATGTTTGGAACATCTGATTTCTTTCTGACAAATTCAACCCATGTAAATCTTGAATACTCATCGACTAAAACAAGTATATATTTCTTGCCACCTAGGCTCTGTGTAGCGATTGGACCGCAGAGGTCAACATGAAGCATATACAGAATCCTGGGGCAAGACACATCAGTTTGGCCTTTATGGGAAGCTCTTTTGAGTTTTCCCATTTCGCAGGCAGAGCATAAATGATCTTTATTAAACTTACCATCTGGCAGACCTTTGACTAAATCAAGTTTTGCAAGTTTATCTAGAGTATGAAAGTTTAAGTGACAGAACCTGTTATGCCATAACCAGGCTTCTTCGCTTTTGCATGTAACAAGGCAGAGCTTTTCTTCCTTGTTCTTGGCACAAAAGTTCATGAGATACAGATCACCTCTTCTTCGGCTCGCAAAATTTCGACTCCTGTGTCTTCACCTTGTAGAGAGCAGAAGGTTCTTTTGAACATCACATCGAAACCCGTATCGTAGAGATGGCTTACACTTAGAAGATTGTGTTTAAGGCCATCCACATGTGCAACTTTGCATACGGTTATATTTTCCTTCTTTATGACTCCGTAGCCTTTAATGTACCCCTTTTTGTTGTCTCCAAAGGTCACAGATCCACCATCGTGTTTTTCTTTGTATGTGGATAGAAGACCTCTGTCGCCAGTCATGTGCCTCGAGCATCCAGAGTCTAGATACCAGATCGGCACATACTGCTTCTGCAAGACAATCAGAGCGTTTTAGGTACCCATATCCAAATGGGTCCAGTTTTGTTAGGGGTCTTCAAGTTTGCCTTAGCATTCTTGGTCTTTGTTTTAACTTCTATTGAAGAACCATTTTGTTTCTTCTTACCCTTGAATTTATTATTTTCTTTGGGAACAGAGAGGAAACATTTTGGACTTGAGAAGTGTTGGCTTAATTGAAACATGAGATCAAAGCAATGACCGTATTGAATGTGCGAAGAGATTTGCTTGACCTTTTCATTAAAGACATTAAATGAGGGTACATAGGCATTACAATTTATCATAACATTCGACTTTCTATTACAAGAAGGTTTATGTAGGCTAGATTGTTGTTTGCAAAATCCTTTGTTGAGAGCGGCCTTCTGTGTACCCCTTCTGTGGTGAACTTCTGCAGGTTTCACTGTCACAGAAGAAAAAGATTTATTATTTTTGGTCCATTTACCCTTCTGTTGCCTTGTTAATTTTTCTTTAACGGGTTTAAAGGGCTTTAAAGTCTTTGAACTTGTTGGAGTTTAAGTGGACATTTCCTTTTGTTGTTTAAAATTCTCAAGTTCAATAGAGGTTTTGGCTTGTATACACATGTTCAAAAAGTCTGGACAGATAGGAACTCTTGTGATTTTCTCCTTGGGAGAAATAGTTCTGTTAAGAACTTCAGAGGATGGTTTAAAATCCTCTGTGTCACGAGGTACTATCTCTGACTTAGAGTCAGTCTCAGATTCGTCAGAGGATGAGTCGTCCTCATAAACAGAGGTTGAGTCACTTGGTTCTCTTTCGACAGAGGCTGGACTTTCAGAGCATGTGCCATACTCACTTTCTTCCTTTTCCGTGGCACTATCTTCTAAGTCAACAGAAGTATCTGTTAAGTCTTCTACAGAGAGATTTTGATCATTGGAAGGTGTACAGAGGTTTTCTTCAGAGATATCAAGTTTTTCTTTTGTAAGGTTTGGTTTGAACTCAGGTGCCTCTGCTGATAACTTCTTTTCAGAATTCATCATGCAGACAAATGCAACTTGAGTTTGAGTCTCGGGGTCACCAAACTTGAAGATTCCTATCCGATCTTGAGTTTTCAGATACTTCATAGGTTTGGATTCTCTTTTGACAGAGATTGAAGGTGACAAATCTGTGTTTTCAAACCACACATTTATCATCTTCAGAGGTTTCCTCTTGTGAGGTTCCCCAGAGACTTTTTGCCTTTTACTTACAGAGAGTAGATTTGGAAATCCAGGTTTTCTTGTATCTCCTATATGAAATAGAGAGGACATAGATTTGTCTCTTTTGTTTCCTGTATATGGATCTATATCACAGAAGCCAATTCCTCGTCTCCCTATTAGTGTATTGATTTTCTCGTACACCTTCTGTGCATCTTGAAATTTTTTAATTAAAAGATCTCTTCTGAGTAAATCTTGACAGAGGACTTCTCTTTCCTTTTGAAAATAATGTTTAAGAGCTAGGATGTTCATTCTGTCACACTCAACGTCCATAAGTTCTTTCAATTTTGTTTTTAAAGAAGAATTAAGTTTAGAAATCTTTTCTTTTAAAGGATTTAATTTTTTGTTCCAGCTTGTTTCAATTTCTTTTTTTCTAGAAATTTTTTGGCTTTTTCTTGAGTGAGAAGTCTAGCTTCTCTCTCATAGAAGGTGAGCTTTTTCTGAACACTTTCACAGGTCTTTTTAAGTTCAGTGTATTCAATGTTAAGTTTAAGCAAATCAGCTTCTGCTGTATTAGAGTTAGAGTTAGAAGTGGATACCTCACTATCAGAGCCAGAGCTGACTTCTGCCATGCCACATAACAGGGCGTTCTTTGTTTCTCCTCCTTCAGAGGATGTATTTGATAGCTAGTTTTTTTTATTCACCATTAAGGATTTCCGAGCATAGTATTCAGCTTTCTTTTTGTAGAAAGCAACATCCCTCTGAGGGCGATTTGATTTGCTCCTACATTCGTTGGCGAAGTGACCTGGCTTTCCATAATTGTAACAGCCTTGGTTCTGTGGAGCGTTTTCAGCTTTGTCATCTGACCTCTGTCGGTCACCACTTCTGTTGGTTCTGCATTCATTTGCGTAGTGGCCTGGCTTACCACATTTATAACACTCTTGATTCTGTGGAGTGTTGCCAGCTTTGTCGTCCGACCTTGGTCGGTCATTACCTCTGTCATTTGACCTCTGTTGGTCACTACTTCTGTCGTTTTTGTCGTTCGATCCTTCTCTTTTGTAGCGTTCATTACCAGACTTCTTCTGGTATCCTCTGCTGAATTCCCTAGTCAAGAGTGATAATGATTTAGCTATTGTGGCTAGGGTTGTTTCTTCTTCTTCTTCTTCTTCCTTCTCTTCTTCACTATCAACTATCATGATTTTCTTCTTCTTTTCCTTCTTTTCCTCAGCAGCCTTCTCTTTCTCTGGTTTCTCTATAGCCTCTGTAGTCTTACCAACTAGTGCAAGAGGTGAAATGATCTGGGCTTTTGTTTGTGCTACTTGAGGTTCTTGTGCTGCCAATGTTCCACAGAGGTCTGATAGAGTCCAGGAATCTAAGACTTGATTTGTTTGAAGAGACATAGATAACTGGAGCCATTCTCCATTTAGACTTTTAAGGAACATGACATTGTTTTCTTCAGAAGTTATGTGGATTCCGAACTTCTTGCATTTGTTGATTAGCGAGTTGAACCGATCATATGTAGACTGCAGAGTTTCTGTCGGCAGAGCTTTAAATGCATAGTAGTCGTTTATGTATTGAGCTCTGCGGTTCTTCTGAGTTTCCCCCCCCCCCCCCTTCAAGTTGTTTTTCCAGTTCCTTCCATAGATCATATGCAGATTCACATGCATCTAGGGACTGGAAAAGGTCGTTGGGAATAGCCATGATCAGAAGTCTTTTTTTTTTCTAAGCCACTTCATATTTTGGCCAATTAGAATCGGACCACTTACCCTGAGCTTTTGGTTTTTCGTGTTCAGGGATTTCTGGTGTGTCGTATGTGGAAGGAATACGTGGTACTGTTATCATTGGAAAGAAAGGAGGATTTCAGAGATAGTATACGAGTTCTTTATCAGTACCCTCAAAGAAGTGAATCATTTGTATCTTCTATTGAGGGTATTCGTCTCTAAGAAGAGTAAGTTTACCAAAGTTCGAATGAATCGAAAATGGCAGAAAAACAGAAACTATTTGAATATTATGAAGAATAGGTTAAAAGTCCAAGTTTCTACCAAAGGTCATTGTTTAGAGTGGATCCCTTGATATTAAAAATCAAGGTTTGCTCTAATACCAATTGTTGGTTCCTGTTTTGCTTAACAATGACGTGTCTTTCAGATAGTTCAGATAAGATATATTTGCGGAAGCGTATTTAAAGAACTGAAAGATTACTAAGGTAGAAGAACACACAATATCAAATAAGCAGTTTGTAAAAGACAGATAAATATCTCAAAGATTTGCTGTATTTGATATTATCAAGAACATCAAGAACATAACAAGAAATCTGCTGGTGTGTGTGTTGTGCGTAGCTTAAAATCTGATTCTTGTTAATAGAAGAACTCAACATGAGTCTTCTATTTATACAACTACAAAGGGGACATACTTTAGACAATAAGGACTGATCTATAGTAGACAGGATCGTATGAACAGTAGCAGGTACTGCATGCATTAAATGCACTGATATCAACTTGGTACTGAGCCCTATCAGAGTTTGACATGTGGAGGTTGTCAGTGCACTCCTCGTACAAGTGGATGAACGAACAATAGAAAGATATTTGTTGATTTCTTCTAAATCTTCAGTATACCGCAGAGGCTCTGTCAAGGGTGACAGAGGTTCTGCGGCTCGGTCCTCTGTGAGCAGTCTTCTGTCGATTCTTGTCTTCGGTCTTCTTGGTGTCTCAGCAGAGCCTCTGTTGGAGGTTTCTATACTTAGCCTATTTTTCACTACTTTCATAAACAGAAAGATTGGAGCTAACAATATATAATATAGTTTTACTTTAAAAAAATAGGAGCTTAAAATGTTTTAATCTGTTGTGAGATTTTACTTTTTGAAGTTTTTCTGAAAAAGTTGATTTTTCATGAAAAACACTGAGATTTCGAATCATTAAGGATACGAAATCAATGATTTTGGATCCTTAAGGATGCAAAATCATCCGTTTCGGATCCTTAAGGATACGAAACCAATGATTTCGGATCCTTAAGGATGCGAAACCATTCCTTTCGGACCCTTAAGGATACGAAACCAATGATTTCGGATCCTTAAGGATACGAAATCAATGATTTCGGATCCTTAAGGATGCGAAACCATCCGTTTCGGATCCTTAAGGATACGAAACCAATGTTTCGGATACAAGAAGATACAAAATGTGTTTCAAATCACTCAGTTTAATACGAACACTTTTTCAATTGAAACTTTTCGCATCCTTGTTCATGCGAAATGTTCAGATGAACAGTGCCATGTCAGTTTTTGTTGACATGTATTTTTTTTGTATGTTTGCAAAAGTGGGTGTCCTAAAAAATCGTGCCAAGTGTCTATTTTCTTTAGAGTATAAAAGGATTTCAAAACCTCAGTTCCCACTTTTTCCAAAATTTGGCAAACATCGTACGTACTCTCAAGATTATATCTGTTCATCATCCTTTTCAAGTTCACACTTCAATCTGCGATTTCTCACTCACCAGGTAATCATTCTTGTTCATTTTTGTTGCATTGGAATCATTTTGATCCTCTGAACAATTCCATCCATCTTATTTCATCGATTTCCATCATCTGATATGTTTATTTGAATGAAATTGAGTGTGACAACTGTTCATCTTCTTGTTCATTTTAATCATCTGATTAGGGTTCAATTAGGGGGTTGTTAGTAAAATTGTTAGGTCGAATTAGGGTTCAATTAGGGGGTTGTTAGTAAAATTAATGCGTGTTTCTTGTTAAGTTCATGATTTTGAATTGATCTGTGTATGTTTGAAAGCCTAAAATTTTAACATTGATCAATTTGAATTTGGGTTTCTTTGGTCAGTTGAAAAAGTTTTACAAAAAAATTGAATGATCCGAAATCCTTCATGTTTTGTTTGTGTTTAAGGTCAGCTTTCGGATCGTCTTCGATGAGGGAAATTGTGCTTAATTTGTTCCTAACACATGGTTTCGGATCCTTCTGGATACGAATTCCTTGCTTTCAGATCCCATTGGATACGAATTCCTTGGTTTCGGATTCCTTTGGATACAAATTCCTTGGTTTCGGATCCCATTGGATACGAATTCCTTGGTTTCGGATTCCTTTGGATACGAATTAATTTTTCCTAAAACAAGCGAAATCTTCTTGTAAAATTTTTGAAAATTTCTAAGTCATGAATTCGGACCATTCTTTATCCGAATTGTCTTGGTTTCGCATCTTTCTTGTTCGCGAAGTCAAGAATTCGGACCCTTCTCAATCCGAGATCTTATGGATTCGGATCCTTCTTGATCCGAGATGTGAAGGTGTCGTACCTTCTTGATCCGAATTGTAATGGATTCGGATCCCATTGCATCCGAATTCCTCTGTCTGTCTGTCCAATCCGAATTCTACCCTTAGGATTTTTTAGAAATATTTTTAATTTTTTTTGCAAAAAGTTAACTTTTTCAGAACTGTTTTGCTCAAAAACGACAGTTCACATGGCAAATCAAGAAGAACAGAGCCACGTTCAGGGATTTGATAAGCATGTCCTAATTATTCCCGAACCAACACCTGACATCCCGTTACCATCAACACGCTCCGTACACCTATCTCACACCGAAGGAAATCCCGACCATGCCATTATTCACCCAGTATACTACGTCGAAATTAACTTCAACAATCACAATGTTTATTTTGATCGCATTAACATCCACTCGGTTGTGAAAGAAGTGCTACGAAATCATCCTTTGGCATACGCATTGACTCACACAGTCAATGTGCCTATGCTACATCTTCAGCAAGCGTGGGAGACAATCATTCCATCCATGGAGAACAGAAGACCAATTTTTCTGTTCCAGATTGATGAATTCGTAACGAAGCTTGATTTTCAAAGACTGAGGCTAGTATTGAGGCTACCTGAGCCTAATTCACGGGAAGGAAAGATCGAATTTGATGCATATCCGTCTGAGGAAGAAGTATTTCAAGGAATAAGGGCAATAGGATGTACCGGGCAACTGACATAAGTGAAGGAGTTTCATAAAGCCAATCTACCACCAATTTACTACTCGATCTTCTCGGTAATTAATCGGTGTTTAACTGCGAAACATTCGGGAGCTGATAGTGCGAGCATCATCTTTCTAAAATTGTTTCATGCGGTGGTGTATGTTCTCCATGTGGATTATGCAGCCATTTTCTGGCATGAACTGAGCGAGAAGATAGAACTTCGACGACAAAACAAGGGAAAGCCGTACATTCCTTAAATGCGGTTTCTTTAGATTATCATTCACAGTATGCTTCGGTCAAACAGAGATATCCCACGAATAGTGCATTACCCATCTGTGCCTGAAAAGTCTATGCAATATCTTAAAATGCCAAGAAGACAATATGCTTATGAGATGCCATTACCGGAAGGGTTCATTGGATACGCGGATCAGGACGCCGAGTGCCTTATAGAATATAAAGTGTGTTGGTTCCCGTTTTATTTAAACAAGATTATCAGATCTATTAGTTTAAGTTTAAGTATGATGCGGAAGCGTATTTGAAGAACTAACAGATATGTTTGATAGATTTAGAACACAATAAAATAAACATTGAACATGAAATAATATCTCAAAGTTTACTGAATATATATATATCAAGAACAGAATCAAGAACAGTGAGTAAGCAAAGCTTTAAAACAGATATGACTCTCAAAGTATATAAGCTATGTGTTCTTGATGTTTTTCTCTCTTTATTTTCGATTCTTTTTTAGGAAGAACTCAACATGAGTCTTCCTTTTATACTACTCAAAGGGGACAATAAAGCATAAGCTACTATTCAGAACGGACGGTATGAATAGTTGGACGGTTGGCATGAACCGTTGGACGGTTGGCATGAACAGTTGGACGTGTTGTATTGCATTTAATGCAGCAGACGTCTATTATGTACTAAGCCCTATTGACTCCACTCGGAGTTTGACACGTTGAAGTTGGACAGGGTATGTTGCCATGCAAGTTGATGAATAGGTCCAGGAACAGTAGCAAGATATTATAAATATCTTTGAAGTCTTTGTTGAAGACTGCAGAGGCTCTGTGAAGTGTCACAGAGGTTCTGCGGTTTGGTCCTTTGTAGAGCAGTCTTCACCGGATTCCGAGTCTTTGGTCTTCTTTGCGCGTATGACAGAGCTTCTGTAGGACGCCTCTTTAGCTTCTGTAGCTTCTCGACCTTGATCTCTCGGTAAGTTCGGCAGAGCCTCTGTAAGAGGCTTTCTTCACTTAGCCTATTTTTCACTACTTCTAAATACTTCTATGATTAGGAGGATTGAAGCTAACAATCTCCCACTAAGTAGTGAAAAATAAAAAAAATGAACTTGAGTTTAGTTAGGCTAGGTTAGATAAGACAGAGGTTAAACAATACCTCGAAAGTTCTTTCATTCAGAAATATGCCAGAGGCATTTTACATTTGAGTACAATGAAAGATAGACTGACTTGGTTTGCAGAGATTTGAGGTTTGAGAATCAGATTTTGGCATCTTTGAAATCGTTGTAGCTTCTGTTGTCTCTTCCGATTCTTCTGATCTCTTTGTAGAAACTGATGCAGAGTTCTCTTAGGCGGATTGTGGCATCAATCTCTCTGATGAAAGTATCTGCAGCATCTCTATTCATTTTCTCTGTATCTCTGTATTTTACAAGGCTTGCTATGAACTTGTTCAGAGTACTAGTTGCGTACTTCTGACAGTCCATGCATACAAACAGTTTGACTTCGCCTTGTGGGTTTTGAAATACTAACCCGAATCTTGGTTCTGTAATGATTGAGTTGGGCACGGCATCGGGTGGGCAGCGATCTTCTGGTGGTCGTAAATTCAGATGTTTGAGACCAAGATCCTTTCCTAGTTGAAAATCTATCATACTGTAGATCAGAAGCTTTTCCCTCATTGCTTTTCTCAACACTTGATAGGCTCTGGTGTTTGGCTCTGTGTTGTAGTTGTCCTTTGTCCATTGCAGAAGTTTAGGTAGATCATAGGGATTCAGATTCCTTATGTCAGCATCAGCGAAGGTGGTTTCTGAATTGTTTACCCTTTTGACTCTGTAAAGATTGTACCTGACTCTTGGATAGGTTCTTGTGAAGGAGAATCTACAGAAGATTACCTTTTTGATTTTATGAATTGAGAAGACTTCTGCTTTGGTTCTTGGCTTTGTTCTGCTGAAGATGTTCTCAAATTCTTCTCTGATGTTTGGATTTGTGATTTGGTCTGTTGGATGGAGGTTCTGAAAGGGTTGTTTGTAGATATATTTGTACACCACTTCTTCCATTTCTTCGTATGTTGGACCATGTGGTGGTACTCGTCTTCTGAGACTCTCCATCTGTTGAACAACTTCTGCAGCTCTTCCTGATAGAGGAATGTCTGATAGAGGCTTCAATCCATATGCCCAGTCCTCTTCTTCAGGCTTTGGAGTTTGAAAGGCATCAAAGGAGCTTTTCATCAGTTTTTCTGTAGGATTGGGTACTGATTTGGCTCTTCTGTCATTTTTGCCTTTCCCTTGTCTTTGACTTTTGGAGGTGCAGAACCTGTTGCTTCTGTAGGTTTGGTTATTGGTGCTTCTGTTGGAATGATGGGAGTTGCCTCTATAAGTTTTGACACTTGTGTTTGAGAGGACTTTTGTGGCGTTGGTTCTGTTGGCTTGTTTTGCTCTATAACCTCTGTAGGAGGTTCTTTTGTGACTTCTTCTGTGAGCTTGGTTTCTGTGGATTGAGGTATGTCGAATCTTCTTCCCATTCGGAAAGCTAAAGTGAACATGTGCCTTTCTTCTTCTCTCTACGACATTCGATCAGACATTGTATTGTGTATCTTTCTCAGAATAAAAGAAGCAGAGGTCGTTGCTCTTTTTGGTTTGGTGGCAATCGACTTTCTTCTTGGTATGGTTTGGGGTTTTTCTGTTGATTCTGTTGAAGGTCTTTCTTCCAAGTTGATTACCACAGGGGTGGTTGTTGCCTCTGTGGTTTGCTGATCAGCTTCTGGAATATTGGTTTCTTCAGAAGTTGATTCCACAGAGATGGGTGTTGTCTCTGTGGTCTTTTGATCTTGGGTTTGTTCTGGAGGGGCTTGGCTGATTGGTTCTGCTGCGATTGGTGGAGCTTGTAGTCCTCTGGTCGTAGCTTTCTCCTTTATATTCTCCCTCTCAGGATGATCTGATGGACCAGGATGGTCATCATCAGAGTCATCCTGACTCTTATCAGAAGTACCCTCTGCTCTGCAGGAAGCTTTGGGTTTCTTTGGTAGTTCTGCTCTTGCGGCCATCAACATTGCACATACATCATCACCGAGGCCGATTAGAGTTGCAAGCTCTGCTTCTGTGTTGAAGCGCATTCTGCCGACACTTTTTCTGAATTCTTTGACGTAGTTGGCATTTGCAGTAGTGAAGGAGACAATGACTTCTGTGACCTGGTTTATGACATTCTGCCCGAGCTCTGTCAGCTGTGCTCTGGTCATGTAATCTTTTGGCTGCATCATTGTAGTGTTGCGCATTGCCTCTTCTTGAACGTTTTACAGAGCCTTCTGTAGTTCTGCAGGTGTGATGCTCTGTGATTTGTTGGATTGCTTGTTCATTTGTTCAAGGAAATGTTTGACTGATTCCTTGAATGCAAATGTTGCAGCTATTCCAAAATCTTTAGCAGCAGAAGTGGTTGTAGTTGTGGCAGCTGTTTGAGCAGAAGATTTCATCTCTGTGATGGCCGTTTTCACCTCTGTGGACAGATTGTCCATTTTGGTGTTCAGATTCACCAAGGTCGTTGATGTTTTCTCTGTAAAATATGTGAAAGAGCTTTGCAACTCTTTCATGGTTTGGTTCACAGAGGTGACAAGGGTTTGGAACTCATCCCTTGATACTTGTGTCCCTAGTGTAACCTCTGGAGGAACACATTCGTCTCCAGAGTGAGTCACTGCTCATGGGACACCTTCGTTCACCCTTGTTTGTACGTTGGGGGTGGAAGGATTTCCATCTGATCTTTGAGAGGAAACCTGAGTTTCAATCTCTACAGAAGTTCTGTGAAGAACAGTGTCCAATCCCACTCCAGAGGTGGGTGTCGGAATGTTCTTCTGTTGACTCGGAGACTTGTCTAGAGTCTCTTCGTCTTTGTGCTCACTACTTCTCTCTGAAAGAAGAGTTGGCCCTATTTCGTGCGTGGCAGAGGAAACGAATTCTTCTGTAGGGTGTTCTAGTGTGATCTGGGGCGATTGATCACGAACAATAGGTGAGTCTCTTTGAGGAGACTCCCTAGGAATGGATTCCCCGGTTTCTGTGGGCGCAGAAGTCGAAAGAGTGACTTCTGGCTGGATGGGTTGGGTTTGGATCGAGTTGTGCTGCTCTTTTTCGATAACTCCTTATGCAGCTAGACCTGCGGAGTTAGATGTGTGGGTTGCACTGGGAGTTGGTTTTGGTTGTGTGCCTCTATTAATCCAGGCATCTTTTCTTGTTTCTTCCTCTGTTAAGCATCCAAGCACTACATCATTTTCTACCATTTCAGTTTTTGTAGCTATCCGATGGCTTGGTGCTTCTTCCCTAGCTTCTGTTGAAGTTCCTTGCCTTGTGCTTAAGAAGTCGTACATTTGATGAGAGCCGTATAATCTCATGACATGTGGATGATAGAGACCTTTTCGTATCCATACAGCTTCTTCTTCATCTGAATATACCTCTGAGACCTCAATTCTTGTCTCCCTTGTTTCAAATCCCTCTTCTTGTACAACTTCGGCCTCTTTTCCTTTTTCTGTTATTTTCCCTAAAGCCTCTGTTACTTCATCTCTATTCCACTCAGCTTCTGTTTGTTCTATTTCTTCTGAAGCTGGGCTTGGACTCCTTCTGTGGACGTCCAATCCTTGTTGAATGAAGGGGTTCTGTAGAATAACAGGTGTCTCAGCTGATTGATCTCTGGGTGTTTGATCATCTTCTTGCAGATGTGTGTCAATGCCAGAAATAGAGAAGTATTGTTCTTCTGGGGAGTGGTGATCGAGTGGTTGTGCCGTCCACCCTGCTGTATTTAGAGTGTCAGCAATGTCAGGGTTCTGTAGGAAATCGTTTAAGTTTCCTTGATGAGCAAATCGATCTGGGGATTGATAGGGTGATTGATATCCCTCTTCTGTCATTTCTACTTCTGCATCTTCTTCTTCTGCAGTTCTTTCTTCTGCGATTGCTTCTTCTTCTATGGTAACCAATTTTTCAAGTGATTTCCCATGCTTCTTTTTGGTTTTCCTCCTCTTAGGTTTTGGTGCCCCTTCATCTGTGGTTTCGATTTTCTTTTCTTCTTCTGTTTTGGAGAAGAGGGAGGAGCAGTGGAGCCAGTTTCTGTGGCATGAGGAGGTGAAGGTTGATCTTCTGCAGCGCTTGTGGAGGTGCCTTCTTCAGTTTTCCTCTTCTTTGATTTTGGAGTAGAGGTAGAAGATTTTGAAAAGGACTTCTTTCCCATGAGCTTTGCACGTTTGGCTAAGAAGCTAAGTTGATTAGCCATGTGTTTTGCTAGTTTTTGATCTTTTATAAAATATATGGTAAAGGATTAAAATTTGGAATCCGTACTCAAGTTAGAACAACGGGTTCAACTTTCCACAGAAAACGTTCCATGTACGCCCAATAAAAATGGGACACGTAGGCCATGTCAGAGGATGACAGGACGTCGTGCACGGCCCATTAATGCTACGCGCGTGGGGTTGTTCTTAGCCACATGAGATTCACTCTCAGTAAAAGTATCCGTTATTACTATAGAAATGCCCAAGTAACAGATTGACAGAACTTCTGTGGTTTACAGAAGCTCTGTGATTTTGAAAATCTTGATGTTTATCCCTTTTTCATATATCTTATTGTTATCATGACTTCTGTGGGTTCTTCTTTAACCAAAACGTTTGCAAAGGCACTGGAGAGGATCAATAGGATTTTTAGTTAAGAATTTTTACTCGCAGAGGTTTTGTGGCTCTGTGGGAACTTGCATAAGCTCTGTGAGGGCCAGCAGAAGCTCTATGAGGGAAAAAATCTCATAACAAAAATTCTATTAAATTTTCTGATCATCCAATTTTTGATCTGTTTTAAGAGATGTTTTTCGGACATATTTGAAAGTTGGTGTTCGAGAAAACTGTTATGGAAAAAGTTTTGTTCGTGAAGGTCATGGTGTATGTATTCGGTTTCCGAGATAACATTCCAAAAGATCGATAGATGGTTAATTTGTGATCACAGAGCATATTTCTGACAGAGCCTCTGTTGAGCTCAGAAGAGGCTCTATGACCTCAAATTTCTCATAACTCAAATTTTATGAAACTTTTTGATCTTTTGATTTTTGAAATGTTATCCACAGTATATTTAGGACATATTTGACAATTTGTGTCCCGAAAAACTGTTTTCAACAACCTTTTGTACGAGAGACATACCTTTTTGGTTCTTCTTTTCTCGGTAGTGATGTCTGACTTCTGTCGATATAGATTCATCGACGCTCTTCTTTGGCTTCTCCTTGAAAGTTTTACCTCTGTAGATAATTTCAGGGTCCCTTTTTGCTCCCCCTTGATCTAATCACCTCTGTAGATCAAGTAATTTCCTTTTGCTTCCCCCTCAATCTATGCTTGGATCAAAGAATGATAAGATTTGTATTGAGCATAGGTCTTGTTTTTCCAGAGGTTCTGTGGAGGTCGTCAGAGGTTCTGAGCAGACTTACAGAAGCTCTGTGATATTAAGAACTATTTAAGATTGAGAATTTACATACAGAAATAAATCAATCAAAGCAATAAGTTAAGTAAAATAGAAATATATACTTATTTACAGAAGATAAAGCTATACTTACAGAGGATTTTCACATCATATTAATCATTCCTAACTTACCCACCAAGAAATTAAATCTTTTCTCGTCTAAGGCTTTGGTGAATAAGTCTGCAAGTTGATATTCTGTTGGCACGAAATGCATCTCGATTGTACCGTGTTCAACATGATGTTTCAAGAAGTGGTACCTTATATCGATATGCTTGGTTTTGGAATGTTGCACAGGATTGGCAGAGATGGCAATGGCACTTTTGGAATCACAGAAGATGGGTATTTTGAATAGAATGTGGCCGTAGTCTTTTAGCTGAGTCTTCATCCATATAACCTGAGAACAACAGCTAGCAGCAGCAACGTATTCAGCTTCTGCCGTAGATGTTGATACACAGTTTTGCTTTTTGGAGGTCCAACTGACTAGTTTACCGCCTAGGAATTGACAACTCCCAGAGGTACTCTTTCTGTCTAGCATGCATCCTCCATAGTCAGAATCTGTATAAGCTTTAAGACAAAAGCCAGAGTTCTGTGGATACCAGAGACCAAGATTTTTGGTCCCCTTTAGGTATCTAAAGATTCTTTTAACAACATCATAATGTGATTTCTTAGGATTAGCTTGATAACGTGCACAAAGACATGTGGAATGCATAATGTCAGGTCTGCTTGCAGTTAAGTATAACAGAGATCCAATCATGCCTCTGTAGAGGGTGCATTCTACAGAGATGCCATCTGGATCTAAGGATAACTTATTTCCAGTGGCCATTGGAGTTTTCATTGCAGAGGTATTAGAGAGGCTATATTTGAAAAGAATGTCAGAGACATATTTGGCCTGATTTATAAAAATTCCCTCTGATTTATAAAAATTCCCTCTTGGAGTCCGAGGAAGAATGTTAATTCTCCCATCATACTCATTTCAAACTCACTCTGCATGAGTTTTTCAAAACTTTTGCACTCTTCTGTATTAGTAGACCCAAAAATTATGTCGTCCACATAGATTTGTACAAGCATTATTTCACTGTTTTTACGTTTATAGAATAGGGTAGTATCTGTTGTACCTCTGTTGTAGCCATTTACTAGAAGAAAGGTAGAAAGTCGTTCGTACCATTCTCTTGGAGCCTGTTTCAGTCCGTACAGAGCCTTCTCAAGGTAGTATACATTCCTTGGGAATTTTGAGCTTTCAAACCCTGGTGGCTGATTTACGTAAACCTCTTCTTGGATTTCACCGTTGAGAAAAGCTGATTTTACGTCCATCTGATAAACTTTAAATCCTCTGTGGGATGTGAAGGCTAAGAATATTCTTATTGCTTCGAGCCATGCGACAGGGGAAAAAGTCTCATCGTAATCTATGCCTTCTTCTTGTCTATAACCCTTGGCCACCAATCGTGCTTTGTTTCTGATGACCACTCCATCTTCATCCTTCTTATTTCTGTAGACCCACTTGGTCCCAATGGCATGTTTCCCTCGTGGCAGAGGTACTAAAGTCCATACTCTGTTATGCTCAAACTGCAGAAGTTCTTCTTGCATGGCGTCTACCCAGTTTGGGTCATCTAGGGCTTCAGAAATCTTCTTTGGTTCTATCATACTAATAAAATTTGTAAAGAAACAAAAATTAGCAGTGGCAGACCTGGTTTTTACTGATTCAGAAGGTTCTCCAATTATTTGTCTTGGAGGATGGCTTTTTGTCCACTGAGTGGTGCGTGGAAGATGGTCATCAATGTCATCGAACCTTTCTTCAGAAGCTTCTTGTGGATCTCCTTCTTGTGTAGCCTCTGTCGTTCTTCTTGCCTTGGTAGTTGATTCTACCATTTGTGGAATGATTGGTATGAGTGGTGGTGGAGTTTGTTCCTCTGAGGACGTATAGTCTTGGTCCTCAATTTCCTCTGTAATTGGTTCTTCTGTGGATTGTGGAGTTTGTTTTTCAGCAGCTTCTGTGGTCGTTTTTCTTGATGTTTCATCTTCTGCATTTTCTTCTTCGGCATTTGCATCTGTAGTATTTACAGAAGAAGATGAAGCATTATTTGGACCAGTTAGAGTCATACCTGTAGGATTTTGTCCGACAGAGGATGGTTCTTCAGAAACTCTGATGATTCCAACAGAATGATCATTGTCATCGTGGAACATCTCTAAAAATAGAAGATTTAAGTCTTCTTTCGTTTGCGAGATGTCAGAGGTTTCCCTTTTAAGTTCGAGTTCTGAACTGATTTGCTCAAGTCTTTTGGAATGAATCATCAAAAGAAACATTGATACTTTCAACAATTTTGCGAGACCTCGTAAGGAATGCTCTGTAGGCTTTGGAAGTGGCAGAATATCCAATGAATTTGCCTTCGTCAGCTTTTACCTCAAACTTTCCACTGGAATCTCTGTCGTTTAAAACAAAGCATTTACATCCAAACACATGGAAAAAACTTGATGTTTGGCCGCCTTTTGTTGATCAATTCGTAAGGAGTCTTGAGGTGTCTTTTCACAATGGTTGAACGATTTTGTGTATAACATGCGGTAGAAATCGCTTCTACCCAAAAGTTCATCGGTAATCTGCATGCTGATAGCATAGCTCTTGCTGCCTCCACGAGCGTTCAATTCTTCCTTTCGACTACGCCGTTCTGCTGTGGAGTGCGTGCTGCAGAGAAGTTCTGTGATATTCCTTCTATAGAAAGATAGGCTTCAATGACAGAGTTTTTAAATTCTGTGCCATTGTCACTTCTTAACTTCTGTATTCTGCATTCATAAAGAACTTGGATTCTTTTCATTAGATTAATCAAGATGATTGGAACATCTGATTTCTTTCGAATAAATTCAACCCATGTGAAAGGCGAATACTCATCAATTAAGACAAGTATGTATTTCTTGCCACCTAGGCTCTGTATGGCAATGGGACCGCAGAGGTCAACATGAAGCATGTACAGAGGTCTAGTGCAAGACACATCTGTTTTGCCTCTGTTGGAAGATCTTCTGAGTTTTCCCATTTCACAGGCAGAACATAAGTGATCCTTATTAAATTTAACATTAGGCAAACCTTTAACTAGATCAAGTTTTATCAGTTTATCTAATGTGTGAAAGTTCAAGTGACAGAACCTGTTATGCCATAACCAGACTTCCTTACTTTCGCAAGCTACAAGGCAAACTTTCTCCTTGGTTGTTGAACAAAAATTCATCAGATACAGATCACCTTTTCTTTCGGCTCGCAGAAGTTCCATTCCTGTGTCTTCACTTTGCAGAGAGCAGAAAGTTCTTTTGAATAACACATCGAATCCTGTATCACAGAGTTGACTTACACTGAGTAGGTTGTGGTTAAGGCCATTCACATATGCAACTTTGTATACAGAGACGTTTTCCTTTTGTATGACTCCATAGCCTTTGATGTGTCCCTTCTTGTCGTCTCCAAAAGTTACAGATCCACCATCGTGTGTTTCTTTGTACGTGGATAGTAAACTTCTGTCACCAGTCATGTGCCTTGAGCATCCGGAGTCAAGATACCAAATTGGCACAAACCGCTTCTCATTGTCAGTGCCGGAGTCAACTTCTGCCATGCCACAGAACAGGGCATTGGTGGTGAATTCATCATCAGAGGTAGAGTCTGACTCGAAGTCCTCATTGTTTGCTTCAGAATGCCCTTTGTTCGCCATTAGGGATTTTTGCGCATAATATTCAGGCTTCTTTTTGTAAAAAGCTGAGTCCTTCTGGGGGCGATTTTGTCTACTTCTGCATTCTTTTGCGAAATGGCCTGGCTTGCCGCAATTGAAACAACCTTGAGAGGTGTTTCCAGTTCGATCGTCGGACTTCTGTTGATCTCCACCTTTCTCTGTTCGGCATTCGTTTGCATAATGACCAGGCTTACCACATTTGTAGCATTCTTGTGTGTGGCCTACCTTGTCATCTGACCTCTGTCGGTCACTACTTCTGTAGTTTCTGTCGCTTGACCTCTGTCGGTCACTTTTGTAGTCTGACCTCTGTCGGTCACTTGATTCTTCTCTTCTTCCATCATCTCTTCTATCTCTCTGGTTGTCTCTGCTATATCTGTCATTTCCAAAATTTCCTTGGTTACCTTTGAACTCTCTTGTCAATAAATCCAATGATTTAGCTAATGACGCAAGAGTTATTTCTTCCTCTATCAGCTCGTCTTCTTCGCTATCAACCATCACCATTTTCTTCTTCTCCTCTGTTGCTCTCTCATTTCTCGGTCTTTCTGTAGCCTCTGTTGATTTACTAACCAATGCGTATGGTGCAATGGTTATTGTTTTAGCCTGTGCTATTTGAGGCTCTTGTGCAGCTAGTGTTCCATGGAGATCAGAGAGTGTCCATGAGTCTATATCTTGGTTTGTTTGTAAAGACATAGACAATTGAAGCCACTCATCATTCAGGCTCTTTAGAAACATGACGTTATTTTCTTCCGAGGTTCTGTGAATGCCAGACTTTCTGCATTTATTTATGAGAGAGTTGAACCTGTCGTACGTCGTTTGCAGAGATTCTGTTGCAGAGGCTCTGAATGCATGATATTCATTTATGTATTGTGCCCTTCGGTTCTTCTGTGTTTTAACACCCCCTTCCAACTGTCTTTATAATTCTTTCCAAAGATCGTGCGCAGTTTCGCATGCATCTAAGGATTGAAAAAGTTCGTTGGGGATAGCCATTATCAAGATTCTTTTTTTTTCTGTGCAACTTCATCTTCTGTCTTATCTTCATTTGACCATTCTTCTTTTGGCTTCGGTTTTTGATGTTCAGGGATTTCAGGAGATTCAGCAGTAGCTGGTACTCGTGGTACTACTATCATGGGAACAGGAGGAAGGTTGTAAAGATATTGTACTAGATTTTTTTCAGTACCCTCAAATAAATGAACCATTCTTATCTTCCATTGAGGATACTCATCTCGAAGGAGAGTAGGAGGTTTGATTAATGAGCCAGCAGTGAAAAAGTTATTGGTATTTGTCATTTTAAGAGCTTTTCAGGGGTTTCAGAAAGTATATATGAAGATCTGGAAGGATTTCTGGGTAAAAAAAACTGATATCCAGAATTGTTTAAAGGTGTTCTAACCGGGTAAAATGGTTTCTATCAGAATGAGTCGAAGAGTAATAGGAAAACAGAAACCTTTTTAACAGAATGAAATCTATCAATAATGTTGTCAAACGAGGATCACTTGATATTGAAAATCAAGTTTTGCTCTGATACCAATTGTTTGTTCCCGTTTTGTTTAAACAAGATTATCAGATCTATTAGTTTAAGTTTAAGTATGATGCGGAAGCGTATTTGAAGAACTAACAGATATGTTTGATAGATTTAGAACACAATATAAATAAACAGTGAACAGGAAATAATATCTCAAAGTTTACTGAATATATATATATATATATATATATATCAAGAACAGAATCAAGAACAGTGAGTAAGCAAAGCTTTAAAACAGATATGACTCTCAAAGTATATAAGCTATGTGTTCTTTATGTTTTTCTCTCTTTATTTTCGATTCTTTTTTAGGAAGATCTCAACATGAGGCTTCCTTTTATACTACTCAAAAGGGACCATAAAGCATAAGCTACTATTCAGAACGGACGGTATGAATAGTTGGACGGTTGGCATGAACAGTTGGACGGTTGGCATGAACAGTTGGACGTGCTGTATTGCATTTAATGCAGCAGACGTCTATTATGTACTAAGCCCTATTGAGTCCACTCAGAGTTTGACACGTTGAAGTTGGACAGGTTATGTTGCCATGCAAGTTGATGAACAGGTCCAGGAACAGTAGCAAGATATTATAAATCTCTTTGAAGTCTTTGTTGAAGACTGCAGAGGCTCTGTGAAGTGTCACAGAGGTTCTGCGGTTTGGTCCTTTGTAGAGCAGTCTTCACCGGATTCCGAGTCTTTGGTCTTCTTTGCGCGTATGACAGAGCTTCTGTAGGACGCCTCTTTAGCTTCTGTAGCTTCTCGACCTTGATCTCTCGGTAAGTTCGGCAGAGCCTCTGTAAGAGGATTTCTTCACTTAGCCTATTTTTCACTACTTCTAAATACTTCTATGATTAGGAAGATTGAAGCTAACAAAGAGTCTATCGTCCGGCCAGAACCGGAGGGACCTACCCCGGACTCAACCCCTAGGCGAGAGGAGTCGGTGAGGTTTCAGGATGCAAGGGCTACTGAACGGGGAGAGTTGAGGGTAAATACCGAGGGGGGAACCGGTGGGGGTCAGTCACCTGGACTTGAAGATACACGGTTGTCGTCTGAGGACACACAACTAGATGATCGTGTACGACAAGACACCGATGAGCTAATTCCCCAACATGTTGGAAGAGCTCCTTTGGTTGAGTCTACTAGTGATGGTACAGGGTATGACAATGTGTCTGATCCCGCGGAGGAACAAGCAGATAAAGATTGTTGATCCAAACCGTCAGTGATTTGATAATGACCCTCTCTTATACACTTAGTGAAAATTGTAAGTAAACAATATGTATTAGAGTTTCACTATCGCTGATAAGTACTAAGACTTTACAGTACCGCTGTTAGGAACTCTCACTCTTTAGATTAGATATTCAGCGAACACTGTTCATCATCTTATAGCTCTGAGCCTGTTCAGTCTATGAGATGATCGCTGATAAACTAGTTGTTTACTTATGATCCCTGAAGACAAGTTTCACGTCAACCAAAGTTCTACGCTGAAGTCGAAGATCAAGCTCAAGAACCAGCGACAAGTCTACTCATGAACTGATGCGGATATCAGCGAAGCAAGACCTGTCCATTCAACGTGAACTATCAAGTAGAAGACTTCAGCAATCGCTGAACTTTATCATTCGCTGATAAAGATCTGACTCAACGAAAGCTGATCATGAAGTCTCCCTGCATGTTACTATTGTCTTACCTCCCTTGCACGTCTCCGTATGAACTGTCAGAACGGACATCCCTTTTGTCTGTAATCGTACAACAACTCTGATTCTACACGGTGCACCATGCGGCTACTAAGGTTGTCTATAAAGGTCAATGACATGCAACCACTCAGCTGCTGCCATGTGTAAAGCCATATCGCAATGCATTAAATGCATGCAGTATATAAGAAGAACCTTACTTCAGTTTTGAAGTGTACTCGGACCATCTTCTTATTTCTCTCTTATTGTTAAGTTATTATTCATAATTTCTTTAACTCTTTCTAGTGCAAGAAACTTAGTGTTTCTCAAGACTTGTTTAGATTAGGTTTATCCTTAATCTTGTTCCGCAACAAGTTGTAAAATGTCTTGATTTATCAATAAACAATTTAGAAAAGTAAAAACGTGTGTTTGTATTAACCCCCCCCCCCCTTCTACAAACTCGTATAGCCCTTCGGTACCAACAAGTGGTATCAGAGCAGATTTGTTTAATCTCATAAACAAGATCAGATCTATACTAAGATTTCTCTTCCTTGCTATTTCCTACAATGGCTACCAACACAAACACAAACTATATTGACAATGGTTCTCTTGCAAAACCCCCTAGATTCTCCAGAGATAATTTTAATCAATGGAAAAATAGGATGATTCTCTTCTTAGAAGGAGTAGACCCTACTATGACTTATTATCTTGAAAACGGCCCATATATTCCTAGAAGAATTGATGCTGCATTTCCAGCCGCTGAGAATAGACCTGCTATTCCAGAAAGGCTGATTCATAAGGAAATTCATATGTGGACTGATGAAGATAAGAAGAAAGTGGCTATCGACACCAAAGCCACATCCATACTCTCCATGGCTCTTCCTGACGAAGTCTACCATTCCGTCATGAACCTGAAAAACCTCAAAAGCTATGTGGGACACAAACTGTGTTCAGTATGAAGGTACTTCTGAAGTCCAGGACTCTCGAAAGATCAACCTGGTAGGACAGTATGAAAGATTCATTTGTGGTAAGAATGAAACTCTCTCTGAAGTACACCAACGTTTTAACTGCTTAATAATAGATCTGAAAACTGTTGGTAAGGAATATTCTAACTTTGAAGTACTGACAAAGTTCTTAGACTGTTTACCTGAAAGCTGGGACAGTTATTCTATGTGTCTCAAGCTGTCAAAGGATCTAAAATCAATGACCCTTTCTACCTTATATGGCACGATGCTGAATCATGAGCAATCGAGTCATCTTAAGAAGAATCTTGTAAAAGATTCCAAAAGCACCCCTGTTGCTTTAATCTCAGAGTCACCTTCCACTCAGCGATCGACTATTACTGTCACTGAGTTGGAAACTAACTCTTAAAGATCATCAGACTCTGACGTTTCAGATAATGATGAAACTCTGGCATTCCTGGCTAATAAGTTCAGGAGATTTGCTAGAAAGAGTAATTTCAAGAAGAACAAACCTTTTTCTATTACTGACAAGCCAAGATTATCAACCCCTGTTGATAAGGCTACTGCTACTTGCTATAACTGTGAAAACATAGGACATTTTGCTAGCGAGTGCAGGTCAAAGATAGTCTCTAGACCCTCAGCTTTTCGCAAGAAAAACTTTACTCACAGGACTAGATATGAAAAATACAAAAAGCTGAAAGAAAGGTATTCAAAGTTGAAAACCTTTAAGAAGAAAGGCAAAGGCCTTATGGCTGACTATGATTGGGCTGCCTCTGACGAAAAAGAATCATCAGACTCTGAAGATGATGATGAAGCCAATCTATGTCTCATGGCCAAACTTGAAGATGAGGAAGAAAATTCTGACATTCCCTCTACTTCAACCTCTGCAACTCAGGTATCACCTTCCTTCTTTACCAATATTGCAAATATTGATGAAACTGATAGTCTTCGAAAGATCGATCTCTTGACTAGAAGTTTATATGAAGCTATGAATGGCAAAACTGTGGTTGAAAATCAAAACCTTGATCTCGCTGAACAGCTTAAAAACTGTCACCTTCAAATAGAAAATCTTTCTAAAATTGAAGAAGATTTTAAAGATCAAGTTCACTTAAATCAACTAGTCAAAATCGAGCGCAAAGAAGCTATCGCTGCATTAAAAGCTGAAAAAGCTACTGTTGATGGATGGTATAAGTCCTCAACAAATATCACTGAGATAATTAAGTCTCAGATTCCCCTGAGTGATAAACGTGGTCTTGGTTACAAACCTGATACTCTAGAATCAACCACTGACCGTTCCATGCTTAAATTTGGAATGTTCGTATCCTCTATCTCTGACACTTTCTCATCTCAGTGTTCCTCTTCTAAACCGCCTATCCCTGAGGAAATCTCTACCTTAACTTCTAAAGGTAAAGAAAAAGTTGTTTACCCAGAACCTACCTCAGTCTTTAAAAACAAAGGTAAAGGAATTGCTTCTAACCAAAATCCTCAGAAGGTTACCTCTGTACCAAAGCTGAACGTTTCTAAAGCGTCAGTGACTTATCCCTCTGATTCAAAGAATAAGATCTCTGGATTTATTCAGCGTGGATCTATTCAGCGATCTACTCCTAGAATCAAAATGGAAATTATTGGTAAGAAATCCGGAAAACTGAATGTTCCTCCCATTTCAAAAGGCAATAGCTTACTTGGTGCTGGTCCTTCTAATTCAAAATCAAAAGCTCAGCATGCAAGTGGTCCTAGAACTACTTTCAGTTATAGGAAATGTTATCATTGTGGACTTACCAATTATATTGCTAGTAAGTGCCCCACAGCCACCCAAGCTGAAAAGATAGCTAAGGTGAAGATCATTGCTCCCAAGGCAAAGAAGACCACTGAGGTTAAGAAATTTACCAAAGTGAAGACTGACAAAGATGAATCTTCAAATACTGCGAAGACTGCTGAACCTTCCACCTCCTCTTCTACCCCCACTGACAAGTGTGTACACATGGTTAAGTGGGTACCCAAGAAAAACTAATCTTCTTTTGTAATGCAGGTTAAGAAGGGTATCTGCTATCTCGATAGCGGATGCTCTAGACACATGACTGGTATGAAGAACCCGCTCACTGAGTACATAGAAGAGAAGGGTCCCTCTGTAACTTTCGGTGGAAATGGAAAAGGACATACCCGAGGGTTTGGTGTACTCTCTATTGGTACAACAACCATCGAAAGAGTCGCATATGTTGAAGGGCTGAAGCATATTCTTCTAAGCATCAGTCAGCTTTATGACAAGGATAACAAAGTAATCTTTACTAAGGAATCCTGCTTTGTCGCTGACAAAAAGGAGAAGATAGCTCTCAGCGGTTATCGTTTGGAAAATGTTTATGTAATAAACATGGACTCAACAACCACTGAGAACTCCTGTTTCTTCTCAAAAGCCTCATCTGATGTCAACTGGCTATGGCATAAGAGGCTCTCTCATCTCAACTTCAGGACACTGAACACTCTTTCTTCAAAAGAGTTAGTCACTGGTCTACCTCAGCACTCATACGCCAAAGAGTCCTTATGTTCAGCGTGTGAGAAAGGCAAGCAGACCAAAGCAAGATTTAAGTCAAAGAAAGTTTCCTCAGTGTCATCTCCTCTACAACTTCTCCATATGGATTTGTTTGGCCCTGTCAACAAGCAATCCATCGCTGGAAAGAAATATACATTGGTCATAGTTGATGAATTCTCTCGATATACATGGGTTATGTTTCTCCATTCTAAGAGTGACACCCCTGAAGAACTCATCACTTTTGTTCGAAAAATGGAAACCCTGGACAACTTGATCGTTCGCTCAATAAGGAGTGATCATGGGACTGAATTCAAAAACAGTTCTCTTGATTCCTTTTTGAGAGTAAGGGTATTTCTCACAACTTTTCTTCAGTGAGAACACCGCAACAAAACGGAGTCGCTGAAAGAAGAAATAGAACTATTATTGAAGCTACACGTTCAATGCTCAGCGATTCTCACCTGCCTACTCAGTTTTGGGCAGAAGCTGTCAACACTGCTTGTTTTACGCAAAACAGGTCGCTGATAGTCAAAAGATTTAATAAAACAACCTATGAACCTTTTTCATGGGAGAAAGCCTTCAATTAGCTTTCTTCACATCTTTGGATGTCAGTGTTTCATACTGAACAACAGAGATGCCCTTGGAAAGTTTGATCCTAAGGCTGATGATGAAATCTTTCTTGGATATTCTTCAATCTCCAAAGCTTTCAGAGTCTTCAATCAAAGAAGACAAACTGTTGAGGAAACTATTCACGTCACTTTTGACGAATCCCGTTCAGCGAATTCTCGACCTTCTGCTGATACTGAAGAACTGAGTCAATGGATGTTTTCTCATCTTGGTGATTCAGAAGATATTCCCACTCCTCATACTCAAACAGTTGAAGATGATGGTCCTACTATCATCCCAAACATGCAAAATAGTGAAGCTGAAACATCATGGGTCTCAGCTGTTCCTTTAAACACTATACATGCTTCTGAACCAAATGTCTCAGACATTCCATCTACTTCTCAGCAATCAGTGAATGTGATGATATCTGCACCTACTTCTCTCTTGTTTGATATTCCAGAAGTTGCTGAAGCTTCATCTTCAGCTCCTCCAGTTCAATTTGAGTCAGCGACTTATGCTCCAGCTCAGCGATGGACTGTAAATCACCCAATTGATCAAATCCTTGGTGATCCAAATGCTGGTGTTTAGACTCGACGAAGTGCAGGTAATATTTGTTTATTTGTTAACTTTATTTCTCTGATTGAACCAAAGAAAATTGATGATGCCCTCAAAGATCCAAACTGGGTCAGCGCTATGCAAGAAGAGCTGACTGAATTCGAATGAAACAAAGCTTGGAAAATTGTTCGAAGACGAACTGACAAAACAGTGATAGGCCCTAAATGGGTCTATCGAAACAAGTTGGACGAAAATGGAACTGTAACCTGCAACAAGGCTCGACTTGTTGCTCCGGGATACAAACAAGAGGAAGGCATAGTTTACGACGAAACATTTACTCCAGTAGCAAGACTAGAACCTATTCGTATATTCTTAGCATACGCTGTACACAAAGACTTCAAAGTTATCTGATGGATGTTAAGTCAGCGTTTCTAAATGGAAAGCTGAATGAAGAAGTCTATGTGGAACAACCTCCAGGATTCTCAGATCCTAAGCGTCCAGGTTATGTTTATAAACTGGATAAGGCACTATATGGATTAAAGCAAGCTCCACGTGCATTGTATGACACTTTATCCTCTTATCTCCTAATTGAAAAATTTGAGCGAGGTAAAATCAACAAAACTCTATTTTTCAGAATAGTGAAAGGTCATATCATTCTTGTTCAGATATATGTTGATGACATTATATTTGGTTCTACTAACCCTGATCTTTGTACTCGTTTCGCTGATAGAATGAAAGAAGAGTATAAAATGCGTATGATGGGTGAGCTAACATATTTCCTTGGTCTTCAGATATAGCAAAATGAAAAAGGAACTTTCATTAATCAGGGAAATTATGTTAAAGATATGCTGAAGAAATTCGATTTAACTCAGAGTTCAGCTATGAAAACCCCTATGGCACCACCGCTGACACTAAACAAGGATTCAAATGGAATACCTGTTAATGTCACGCTGTACCGTGGGATGATCGGCTCTCTCTTGTATCTTACAGCTAGCCGACCCGATATTATGTACGCAACCTGTTAGTGTGCACGATATCAAGCTGAACCTAAGGAATCTCATATGATCGCTGTAAAGTGAATCTTTCGTTACCTTAAGGGTACTATGAACCTAGGTATTTGGTATCCCAAAGACTTAGGGTTTGATCTAATCGCCTATTCAGATAGTGATTTTGCAGGTTGCAAATTGGATGGGAAAAGCACCACAGGAGGCTGTCAGCTCCTGGGTGGAAAGCTGGGGAGTTGGACAAGTAAAAAGCAAAACTCAGTGTCTACCACAACTGCTGAAGCTGAATATGTAGCCGCTGGAAGTTGTTGTTCTCAGGTCTTGTGGATGAGAAATCAACTACTAGACTATGACCTTCAGCTCTCAAAAATTCCAATCTATTGCGACAGCACAAGTGCCATCGCTATAGCCAACAATCCAGTGCTACAGTCAAAGACAAAACACATCGAAATCAAGTATCATTTTATCAGAGATCATGTGATGAATGGTGATATAGAACTTCATTTTATCCCAACTGACTATTAGTTAGCTGATCTGTTCACCAAACCTCTTGATGAGACAAGATTCAACATTCTCATCAGCGAGCTTGGAATGCTGAAATTTGAAGAATAAAATCTTCAGCGGTTCACATTTGATCAGCGATAGGATAAAAGCAACTTGTATAACCCACTCTATCATTCTCTCTCTGAACAAAAATTAACTCGCTGATATCAAGGTATGTTTTCTCTCTTACTCGCTAACGTTCGCCTAGAACTCAAATATTTCAAAACATCTTGCATTGCTGAATATCTCTTCCTTAACAGCGATACTTTGAAATTTCTTAAACCAACACTGATATTTCTACTCAGTGCTTCATATTTTCAAAAGTGTCCCTGAGCCCTCAAAACCTCAGAGACATCCTAAAATATGAAAGGACAGTTGTGACGTCATCGCAACGGATAAGCCCTGGCACGTTCTTTTTCTGACACACGTTTGCACGTTTCGTTTAGCTTCCAATCAAATGCAAACACGTGTCCGTGTCATGATGAAATTATTTTCCCGCTCAAGATTTTCTCTCTCTCTACTCTCTCTATATAAACCATTTTGGGTTTCTATTTTTCTCTTTACGCGAAAAACTTCTCCTCCAAGCAAGCAAAATATTTACTGTTGCATTTTGAGCTCTCAAAATTTCCAGAAACTGTTCATCTTCTTCTTTGACGAACCAGGTTAATACTCTTATTATTTACATACATTACTTGTTTATGATCTTATTCTTTGCTTTTAACAGATCAAACAAAAGAACTTTTAAAAAATGAAATCATTTATGTTCATGATTTTATGAATACAACCTTCATGGTTGTTCTTCAAGTTTATATCAAAACTCATAAACTTGTTATTCATATGTTTTTCCAGAATTCCTTCTTCAATTGAAAACTGGAAAACACATAATCTCTAAGTTTTGTAACTCTTTCTCAAAACAAGAAAAACCCTAATCTTTCTCAAAGGGATTTTTGGCTGAATAAAATGGACAAAATTCAAAAACATCTTATTGGAAAATATTTCCACATTAAGACTATTTGTTTTGTTGATCTTTGGTTGAGCTGATTACAAAAATGGCTGCTTCTTCTACTGGTATTCCAACTGCTGAGAACACTCCTGCTACTGAGGAACATGAAATCACCAAGGCTCCTCAGGTCAAGTTCAAACTTGAGGATGTCTCTTTTATAAAATCAAACAACCTCCATGCGCTGTTCGATTTTCCTCCGAAAAAACAAGTCAAACATCTAGACGATGCCGTGAATTTTCTGAAAACCTGTTGCCTCTCTACAGCCTTGACCATAACACCCCCTGCTCATCAGTTACTATTATCTCAATTCTGGTATACCGCCAGACACACTCAGCTACCATTATCCAAAGACCCTACCAAACTACTTGATGTCATCCTCTGTGACACTGATTTTGGCACCATCAAAATCAACCCTGCTATCATTCGAAAAGCACTGAATCTCCCTGTTGCCACCAAAGATAAACAATTTGTTCCTTTTCCTGACCCCAAGAAACATGACGATAGAGAAACACTCATTGCATTCTTTGATGCAATGAAGTACGCTTGGGATCAAGGGAGAGATGAAAAAACCGAGAAGAAACTGACTGTAATCAAGAAGTCAAAGATGCCCAGCGAGATGAACTTCATCTTCGCACACCTGATAAGCTGCATGACAGCAAAGAGTGGCTCCTCTGATCAAGTTGCTCAACCTCAGCAAGCCATGGGCTATGCATTGCTGAAGGGTCCCCATGTTGACTGGGCCTCGATAATCTACGACGATCTTGCGCTCAGAGTAGATTTTGCTGATAGACCATCATGGGTTCCATACCCAAGATTCCTCAGCGCCATCTTCCAAACCGGCCTTAAGGATAACTACCCAAAAGTAGGAGACCTGAAACTCTCTCAGGTTGGCCCTAATGTGCTCGACTTCAAGCCCCTGCCAAACGAGGTACGTTTCTCTACTATCTTATCTATTCTCAATCCTCCTTCTTCTACTTCTGCGGCTCATTCAGTGGAAATCCCCACCGCTGATACCCCAGCTGCAACCTTCCACTCCTTCTAGAAAAAGGAAACACTCATCTTCCTAATTTGGCTCCGAAAGGACCAAGAAAACCAAAGAGCAACCCCCAAAGCATTCCCATACTAAAGACTCATCAGCTCATCTTGAAGGGCTGATGGATAGTTCCGTGGTACGCTCTGCCACAGCTGAACAAGCCACCCCTTCCATCCCAGCTTCAGCGTCTCTAAACGTTGGAGTTATAAACTTAGAAAAGAACCCACCTCCTTCAGCCTCTCTACAGATTGAAGTGATTTTTAGCGGATCCAACGCTGAACCCCGTACCCATCCAATCGTCTCATCCTCTATTCCTCTCACCTCTTCTTTGGTCACTCAATCTATTCCCCTATTCTCCTCAACAACTGTTATCCTCAGCGACACTACTGCTGAACATTTTCAGAGGATGATAGGACACACCACAGGACCTGCAGGTACTTCCAGTCGTCTAGGAAATATTGAAGACGACTACGAAACGTTTTCAGGACATCGAGGTTTCGACAACTTCACCATCCCGCCTGCAGGTATACACAAATTCCCACACACTTCTCTCTCTCAACCCCAAACTTCTGAGCTTTCCTCTGTTCATAAGTTGATAACTTTTTCAGGTCCTAATTTGGGGGATATCAACACCTCCCTAACGGCCCTGGAAACAAAGATGGAGTCTTTCAACAACACTCTAACTGCCAACTCTTCAACGGTTACTAACGCTGGAGAGAACTTGAAGACATTGACCACTGAGGTCGAAAAGAAATCCTCCAAAGCTGATCTGGAGAAGGTGGATGGTAGCATTGCTAAATTTGCTACCACCCTCGCTGAAAACTCAACCGCCACAACCACTCTCTTAAAAAACTTCACCTATCTGTCCAATGAAGTCACATCATTGAAGACAGAGGTTGGTTCTATTAAGGGTGAAGTTTCCACGATCAAGACTGAGGTCTCTGCGGTCAAAGAGATTGTTCAGAAAGTGCTCGATCGCCTGAACACCTCAACTTCTCATTTCACTCAGGCCGATCGAGATGATCTCAAAAAGATCAGTCCTACTATTACTGGCCTAGAAGACAGAGTAGCAGTGATTAAATACTGCATAAGAATTACTGGCCAAGAAGACAGTAATCCTATGGCTGCTGCTGTCGCAGAAAAGTCCGTTACCTTCCCCAACCATGATGTGGAAGAGGGGGAGAAGAAAAATAAAGAAGACCTTCCCCATGCTGAGGGGGAGGGTATTGAAACTGCTGCTGCTGGTACTTCTACTTCACGACCTCAGGGAGTTGAAAACCCTGAGGAAACCGAGAAACCTCCCTCTGATCTGAGGGGGAGCAACTCGAAGAGCAGAACATTGAAGCTGCTGCTGATGTAACCTCACCCTACGCTGAAGAGGTTGAATCTGATGAAGACGAAGTTGAAGACAATGAAGCTGTCGACATCTCTGATGATGAACCATCTTCTTCTCCAAAGAATGATGATGATGACGATGATGATGATGACGATGATGATGATGACTACTTTATTGTAAAGCCTGTTCAGAAGACTACAACTCTCAAAGGGATTTCGATAAACGAACCATCAGGGGAGAAGACAAAGCCTGCAGCGTCTGAAGCTGACAAAGGCAAAAACAAAGGCCTTGCTGCAGAAGACAATCTGATGATCTTGCTTTAAAAGCCAGTTTGTCAGGTACAATACCTCCTATTCCCTTACACTGAATCCCTCCTCTATCCCGTCTCAATCTCAATGCTTCTATCCATAAAACCTCTATACACTTAAACCCCATTCTTTCTCTATCTCTTTCTTCCCCAACTCTTCTCACTTAAACGATCGATGTGTTTCAACTAGTCCTCTCCCCTGTTTGAGGATCCCGCTGAAGCTCCTTCGACTACACCAGGAATAATCCCAGCCACAAGAGCTGAAGAAATAATCCCAGCCTTGGATTTAACCACTGAGACTGATGAACCTGAAGAACAGCTGCTCTCTCACCAAAACAGACCTTCCTTGGCTCCTCAAAAGCTAAGTGAAGAGGATCAAGAAAAGAGAGATGCAATGATCAAACAGCTCGAAGATCAGCGAATCATTCTTCCTCGTGACCAAATCCATGATCCCACAAAGTTCAGGATCTCAAGGAAAGAATACGAGGATCATCTAAGAGCTGAAAGATTACTCACCGAAAAGAAGAAAGCTGAAGAAAAAGATAAGGCTCTCGCCATCCAGCTTGTCCAACAATCGGTGAAAAGAACTCCCATTGATGTCCAACGTCAGCGATGGGATGACGCCCAAAGGATCATTGAAGAAAAGACTAAAGTATCTGATACGGCTTTGAAATGGTGTAAAGAAATGCTGAACTATTGATCTCGACCATCCAAAATCATCAAAGTAAACATCAGAGGAAGACTGTTCGTAGACGTTCCTGTTGTTGAAGTTGATGTATTCAGAGAAGACAAAACCAAGCAAACCTTCTATGCTGCTACTTTAGAGAAGTTTGGTTTCTCTGAATGGTTGGAAGTGAAATTAGCCATTCAGGGATCACGCTCAAAATTCAAGAGCCATGTCGAGAAAATTTTAAATACTCAGATCGACTTGGTTTCTTCTGCTGTGGATATTCCTCCTTCCACTCTTCTTCCTCCTCAACAAAGAAGAGTCTCTGGAAAGGAAAAGAAAGTCTCAGACTCTGGTCCTCCTATACGAAATGAAGCAGGTATTGGTTTCTCTCGTGCTGAAGTTCTTGGCCCTGATGCTGATCTCTCAGCATTTGACACCTCCCTACCACCTGGTGAAACTTTCATCCCTGGCAAAGTCGTAAGTGATCCCTATGGTATATTCTTTCTAGACTACCAAGGAAATCATCACTTTCAACGCATCTTTGAGCTTCCAATCACTCCCATCGAATAGCTCAAAGATCTCATATACTGGTGTGAAGTCAGACACGACATTCAAGCTCGTCACCTCAAGCCCCTGATCTTCGAAGAAGCAAAGAACAAAAAGGATCAAGGTGTCACTGTCCCTGACTAGATGATTCCCACATCAAAGACCCTCGATGAACTTCTCATCAAGGAAGAACCTTTTGACTGATAGGATCGCCTTGTAACTCTTTCTATCCTTATCTGTCTACATCTTTTGTACTTGTAATTTTATTTGTTGTACTTGTAATTTTTCTACTTCTCTCTGTAATCTTTACGACGTTTAAAGAAAAATTTCAGCGAATATACTTTACTCCATCAGTACTTAAAAGATCCCAGAAAACAGTAAAAGGGACAAATATTTTATGAGTTCTTTTTATCCTTATGTTTTCATTAAATAGCAATTTTCTCTGTTGCTATGTCATAATCAAATAGGGGGAGATTATTGATCCAAACCCTCAGTGATTTGATAATGACCCTCTCTTAAACACTTAGTGAAAATTGTAAGTAAACAATATGTATTAGAGTTTCACTATCGTTGATAAGTACTAAGACTTTACAGTATCGCTGATAGGAACTCGGACTCTTTAGATTATATATTCAGCGAACACTTTTCATCATCTTATATCTCTAAGCATGTTCAGTATATGAGATGATCGCTGATAAACTAGTTGTTTACTTATGATCCCTGAAGACAAGTTTCACGTCAACCAAAGTTCTACGCTGAAGTCGAAGATCAAGCTCAAGAACCAGCGACAAGTCTACTCATGAACTGATGCGGATATCCGCGAAGCAAGACCTGTCCATTCAACGTGAAGTATCAAGTAGAAGACTTCAGCAATCGCTGAACTTCATCATTCGCTGATAAAGATCTGACTCAACGAAAGCTGGTCATGAAGTCTCCCTGCATGTTACTATTGTCTTACCTCCCTTGCACGTCTCCGTACGAACTGTCAGAACGGACATCCCTTTTGTCTGTAATCGTACAACAACTCTGATTCTACACTGTGCACCATGCGGCTACTAAGGTTGTCTAGAAAAGGTCAATGACATGCAACCACTCAGCTACTGCCACGTGTAAAACCATACTGCAATGCATTAAATGCATGCAGTACATAACAAGAACCTTACTTTAGTTTTGAAGTGTGCTCAGACCATCTTCTTATTTCTCTCTTATTGTTAAGTTATTATTCGTAATTTCTTTAACTCTTTCTAGTGCAACAAACTTAGTGTTTCTCAAGACTTGTTTAGATTAGGTTTATCCTTAATCTTGTTCCGCAACAAGTTGTAAATTGTCTTGATTTATCAATAAACAATTTATAAAAGTAAAAATGTGTGTTTGTATTCAACCCCCCCTTCTACAAACTTGTATAGCCCTTCGGGACCAACAAAGATGATGATTCTGATGACAATGATGATGATGATGATGCTGATGCGACTAATGTTTTTGGTAATATAGCTGATATTCTAGAATTTCCACAAATGCATTCTTCAGCTAACATTAATGTGGAAGAGTTCAACTTTGAAGATATGCCTTTGATGTCTCCTCAAAATATTGAGGAAATGGGAGGTACAAGGAAAATCGAGGGAGATATAGTCGAAGATGTTAGTGAGCCTGTGAGAGATATTGAAGAAAAAAACATGGAGAGTGTGAGAGATACCACGACTTTCTATACCAGACGGGCAACCACATCCACCATCAGATTTCATGTGTTGGAATCCGGTGTTGAAAAAGTCGTTAGTAGCCCACTAACGCATTTGCACTCCCAAGCCATCCATTCGGCTTCTTCTCAACAAGAAGACGTCTCACTTTCTCACGGGGTTTTAGCAGAAAATATATCCGGCTCTCACTTGGAGAGTCCGGGTATTGAAACAGAGTGACTCCCTCCCCGGTCCTCGACCTTCATTCCTACACAAGTTCAGGGTCTAGTGCCAGTTGCTAATATATTATCTTCTTTGCATATGACACTTGTTGGAACAACTGATGAGAGTCTTCGTGACCCATCCGGAACACTCAAAGTAGATCCTTCTATAGGACTACGAGGACAGAGTCGAAATCCTACCAGTGCTAACATCACGCCAATACTGAACGTAGGTCACACAGTTGATTCAACTGGTGTGTCAACGGAACACCTAAGTGGTACCGGAGTTAAATTACCCGTCTTTGTGACAAGGGAAGATTTCAACGGCGCCCTAAAGGCTGTTGAGGAAACTTTTATTCAGGAGTTACAAGGGGTGAAAGCGTTATTGAAAGGTAAAGGGCCGGTTATTGATGAGCCCTTGGTACGTACACGTCCGGAAATATATATGCCTCCGCCTTCACAAGCTCATGTAACTCCGCCTCCACAATCTACTGTGCCTCCACAAGAGTTATCAGTGGAAGAATTAAAGAATCTATTCTACGCGAAGTTATTATCCATCAGTCCTGACGATCAGCAATGCAAAACTCTGTTATCATTGCTCGGGAACTTCCAATCCAATCCACATCCACCTCCATCCACACCTTAACCCGTACAAAATATCTTACTTCAACCGAATTCCAAGAGTTTAAAACTGAGGTCATTCAAAACCTTAGTGATATGAAGAGGATGATGGATGACATGAAAGCTATGTTCAGTCAGTCGTGCAAATCTCAAGCCCAAGGTACGAAACGAAAGCATGATCAGGATCCCGATGATCATGATCATGACGGGGAGATGACTAAGAAGAGACGGGCTGAGACTAAAAGCTCAAAAGGTGGAAAGAAAATTCCGTCTGTTTCTGAGATATCTTATATGTTTGAATCTGGTGCTATGGGAAAGGAAAGCGGGAAACAGATTGTGTTGTACATTGATCCGAACGTGGAACCGACGGTTGAAAAGCCTGAGGTAGATGAGGAGGAAATAAGAAAGGCGAACGAAAGTGAAGGATTTTTGGATGTTATTGATGTTAGTTCGGATGAGGAAGATAATGAAAGGGGCAAAAAGTATGACAGTTTTTGGAAAGTAAAGGAGGAAGAGGAAGAGGAAAACATGTTGATGGTTGATAATGGAATGGCAGATATTAAGGTTGATTTTAATGATGATGAGGTTGACTTTTTCACTGAGATTTATGGTCCGAAAACACCGGAGGACATCACTCTGAGACCCATTCAATCACCTGAACCCATTTCTTCTACGTTATTACCAACCCAGCCTGAAACCACAAATCTCAACATCAACCTTAGCTAACCAAACCTTGATCAAACCAAAATCCCTTCACCCGAACCAATAATTAAAAAATCCGAATCACCAATCCTATCTGATCCTTTCACTGAAGAAACCAAACCCAAAATACCCGAACCACCCATGATACCAACTTCCAACCCTTTAGCTGATCAAGTTGGACCCTCAAACCCTTCTACATCCAACCAGCCTGGTCCTTCTAGTACAGTTCAAGAGGCAGAGGAAAGATTAAGACTATCAAGGTTGAGAACACCGTTGATGGAGGACACTGAAAGACGGTTGTTTGTGCTCATAATAAAGAGACTTAATCCGTATGCAGTTTTGGGGATCAACGATCAGTAAGGTGAGTTCAAGTTCGAATATGTTTATTTCTTAAGGGGGAATTGCCAAAAGGAAAGGTATGTTAAAAACAAGAAGTTATATGTGCAAATAAAGGAGGTCTATGTCAAAAGATTCTACAAGATGTTCTTTCCTTACTTCGTGGTACAAAGACAGGATTGTCGAGATTATACCTTCAGTGAAGCTGATTTTTGCCATCTCACAATGGATGATTTTGAGTTCATGTACAACTTCTTCCGAGACTTATAAATTAGAAAAGAAAATGTTCTTATTGCTTTGAACGCCATCAAAAGGTTTTTGCGGAGACATACTTTGTATACTCAGTGTCATGATTTCCAAATGGCATTGGAGAGTAATCAACCGATGGTAAATCTTATTCGTCCAAATCAAGAATTGGGAGGTCTAATGAGAATGCCTCTATATACTGTTATTGATGATTCGGAGTTTGGAATTAAGTTCAGAAATGATAGGGGACATAAAATCTTTATTCGGATTGCTGAGTTGGCCAAGTATTCTGATGGGACACTAAAGGTGGTACTGTTACAGTTGCAAGAAAGACTGAAACGACATGACGGAGAAAGGAAGATTACTTGGATGTCTTGTCGCGCAAGAATGTTACTGGTTAATGCAATTAACGAGATCAACGACAGAATCTCATTCCGAATTGCCATGCGAAGAATAGAAGCATATTTAGATTTCAGACCAAGACAACCGGAGCTGCCTTGATAACTAAGGGGGAGATTGTTAGTGCTATATTGTAGTTATCAGGCAGATAGTCTTTTGTACTATTTAATACTTTCCAGTATGAGGTATTGGAATGTAATACCCTTACTATATAAGGAAAGTCTCTTTGTGAATTTCACAACCTTTGTGTCATTTGTACTTACCACTTTGAATACATGAATGACATATTCTCTCATTACTTTCTCTCTCTAGATTACACTTTGATTGTTTGCTAGATATTGGGATTTATCAAGTAGATGTAGGAGGTGAGGAACAGTTAGGAACTGTGTTTTGCATAGAATCGGTTGCGGAAGATTTTTGAAAATAAGAGTTTTAGATTCTTTGGCAAACATATTACTTGAGGTTCTTTTCTTTTTCTTAAAGAGATTGTGCATATTGAAGCCTTACAATAAGATGTATCTGATGAGTTTGAGGAAGGTTCAGACAGAGTGACTTTCTTGTTTTGAAGTCGGTTAAACTTCTTTTGAAGTTCTCCCTTACTCACTTGCTCTTGCATCACTTCTGTTGCCAAGGCAGACAGTTTGGATGTGAGACGGTTGATTTCTGTCTTAAGAGCTTCCTTTTCCTCACTGAATACAATTTTTGTTTTTATGGAACTAAAATTCTCAAATTTAAGTAAAAGTTCTTGTTTTTCTTTTTGAAATTTAATCCTTTCCTGTTCAAGTAACTCTTCTAACTCGACTATTTTCATATCTAAATAAGAGGGGGAACATAGCGTTTAAACTCGTCCGTCTCTGTTTTAGTTTTAGTTGCTGGGGCCTCATCCTTTTTGGAAGAATCCTGGGGTTTGTAACTTTGTAGCCGTCAAAGTAGTCATTTGAAAGGTACTTGGATTCCTTTTTCTCATATGATGTATTAAGAACTTCATACGCAAAAGGTATTTGCGTATAAACTTCATACGCAAAAGGTAATTACCGCTTTTATTGCTAACCCACGCCCACTCCAAAACCTAAACTGTGAACTCCTCAAAAACCTCTTTCTTTTAATTCTCATCCCCTCATATGCTGCTTAAACCTTCATCCTCATCAGAAGCTCAAATAGACAGGGATACAGTCGAGTTGTGATAAAGATGTTTCTAACTCAGTTGATCCTCATCCTCTACTCTCTCTCTCTCTCTCACACACACACACACACATATATATATATATATATATATATATTTGCTTTTGTTTTTGTCATTCAGGTTCATAAATCTTAAGGTACGTTTCCAACGAGTTGTTTCTTTGTTTTTTTACTGTGTGTTGCAATTGATTTTTAGACTGGGGATATGTATATGATGAACTTGAATTTTACGTTCATTGATTTGATAGTTATTGGCTTATTAAACTTGTAGTCTATTGATGAAGCAACAGACGGCCAATTACACGACACCATTGTTGTTTTTCGGCACACACACTCAATCCAATTATTATCCATCCATCCTTACACTCAACACTCAACTTTGTTTCTGGACTCTTTCTTTCCAGATCTAGATACGCATTTGAGATAAAGGGTTTGTATTCGAGATTCAGATAAGGATCGCTTGAATCAGGTACCGCCTTCACCACTCATTCTTCGTTTTTCTTCAAGATTCTTTCCGGGTAATCCCCAAATTTCAAACTGATTTTGATTTTGATTTTGATTTTGATTTTGATTTCAACGCTCGTTGAGGTTTGCTCGTATTATTTTACTTTTTGAATGAGGGGAAATTATAGGGTTTGGTTTCTTATTTGAGAGTCACACATGCTCTGTATTTGAGATTGTTGCCTTTTTTGCTAGTTAAAATAATGATTTTCGATTATTATTCTTTTGTCTTTCCATGTTCTCATTTTTCTTTCCCCATTATTAGTGTCATATTTCATATTGTATCAAAGTTGAGGGTTTGTTTTTTAAATACCTTGTTGGTATAAATACCTATTGTCTTTCTTAGATTTGTAATTCTAAGCATTTGACATAAACTACCTTTTGTAGGATTATCTCTGTAAACACTTCTCACATTATATGAGATTGAATCTTGTGAGTTAATCTATGTGTTAATTATTTGTATCTTGATTATCTGTATCTGGTGATCTCAATTGGTATCAGAGCTGAGGATCTTGGAATCATCTCAGAAACTTTTGAAGATTTTTCTTGGTTCTTGAGAAAGTCGTCTATGGATCTCAAGTTTGTCAATCTGTTGCGTTTTGGACTAAATTCTTGGTGTTTTGTATGAGTTTTCAATCATAGATCAGTTATGTGATTGATTGTCTCCACATTTGTTCCATATTTATCAACAATTTTCGAGTTTTTAGGAGTTTTTGTTCGAAAAAGATAGACACTGTTTTGGGTTCAAGTTGCTAGAAATACGTTTTCGAGCATCTCTGTACATGTTTCAGATTGGAATTTGGATTTTTGGTGAAAAAGATGGATTTTGGAAGGATATTCATCGTTGTCGGATAGTTCAAGTTCAGTAGATTCATACTCGTCGAATACAACAAACATTCATCGTTGTCGGCTACAAGGCATCCGACTTGACGCTATCAGATAAGTAGCATCCGACTTGTGGCTATTGAATAAGTGTCATCCGACTTGAGGTTGTCGGATTAGGGTTATGTCTCTTGGTTATGATGTCTAATGTCCTGTTCTGTTTGTGGGAGAATACGAGCATTGGCCTGACCGCTTCTTGGATTTTGTGGGTTGACAGAAAAATGGGGTTAATATAAGAGATTCTCTAAAGAACGTACCGATGAAAGGTTACAGTGGAAGAAGCCAGGATTACCTAAAGATGGGATTCAGGAGAAAATGGAGGGTATGCCTCTGAATAAGTATACCGAGGAGGAAATGGATAGGTATAATGCGGATCAACAAAGTTTGAGGAGAAAATGGATATGTATATTGCGGATCAATAAGTATACTGATGGTGTTCAGGAGAAAATGGAGGGTAAGTCCCTGTTCATACAAAGTTTGACAAACGACATCTACATTATGATAGATAGTTACAAAGAGACGGAGAAGATTATGTTTGATCAACTTCAAAAAATTATGTTAGGTTCGAGAATAGGGAACCAGATGAAGGTGGCGAATTGTATAAACAAATATGAAGAGTTTAAATCCAAGGAGGGAGAATCTTTGGAACAAACTTATGATCGATTTGTCACACTTCTGAAGGAGCTCAACAAGAATAAGATTCCAAAGGGTCTATTTGAGAACAACATGAAGTTCTTAAGTGTTCTTCAACCCGAATGGATTAAATTCTGTCGCCGCATGAAATAAAACAAGATGCTCGTTGTTATGCTACTTCATGAGTCATATGAGACTCTTAGACAGGACGAAGAGAAGGTTGATGAGCTTAGAGTGAAAACAAAGAAACAAGAAAAACAAAGTGTAGATCCACTTGCTTTACTTAGTGAGAGAACTGAAAGGAGAACTTCTAGAGGCCGTTCTTTGTCTTCGACGGTTGAAAGATAGTTTAGTGAGCCTGAAGTTGAAGAGTTTGATGGTGAAGTTTCAGATGACGGAGAAGAACTGAAACAGGCATGATTTTGTTGGCTCGTGCTTTTCAGAAGAAGTATTTTAAGAAAACCGGGTCGAACAATCAGAGGTATTCTTCAGGTTAAAGGAACTATGAGCATAAGACAGAGTGAAAGGTCGAAAGAGGTTTGAAGAAAAGAGTTATAATGGTAAAAGGTTTGAAGAGAAGAGAGGAGAGTACAATACAAAGTTTTGAGGATAAAAAGAGTGATGAAGCCAAGTGTTATAACTGCGGCAAACCCGGTCACTACGCCAAAGATTGTCAGAAACCTATAGTAAGGAATTCTGATTACTACAAAAACAAGATGCTACTTGTGAAGCAAAAAGAATCTGGCAAAGCGTTGATGGATTTGGACGAGTATTGTCTTGATCTGACTGATGACGAGGGAGCTAAGGAAAATCAAGCAAACATGTGCTTCATGGGAAAACAGTATGAGAAGGAAGAAATCTCATATAACGAAGCCAATTCCGACTCCGGGTCTGAGGTAGACTCTTTGACTGAAGCTAATTTTATGACTCAGATGAATATTATTGTTAGTGCATAAAATGTATTCAAGATTTAAGGTGTTTTTGTATTAATTGTAAAGAGTCAAAGCAATAGTCAAAGTCAAACATAGAAGCATTAAAGGTCAAAGTCAAGGTGTTTAGTTAGATGGTCAAAGGTATAAATACATACCTTGTAGTTGTAATTGGAAGTGTAATACGTAGAGAGAGAGGCATGACATTAGAGAGAGAAGTTAGAGAGAGAAAGTAGATCTCAACTCCAAGCTTGTATCTTTCTCATTCTAATGAAGATATTTCATGGTTATTGCATTGTTACTTGATTAGAAGTGGGATCACAAGTGGTATCAGAGCAGAATTGAAGATATTTCTTCGATACGATCATCGGATCTCGACAATTCAAGTGAAAAACTGCCGAATTTTGAAGAATTTGAAGATTTTGGAGTTCGATCTTCCAGTAAGTATGTTCTAATCACCTGATCTCGTAAAGATATGTTCGTTGTTCGATTCCAGATCAATTCCTATATTCAGAATCGATCAACGTGAACATACTTGGTGATTTTGAAGTTTTTCGGTAATTTTGAAGAAAAATCTTAGATCTAGAAGATTTTGATGTGCATGGATTGATTTTAGCCAATCACATCATTTTCTGCATTGATTATGAAGAGATTGCAACAATCAGATCCAAATTTGATGAAGAATTGAGTGAGTTATGAATTTCTGATATGAACAGTGCCTAGCCTCGCCGAAAAAACGATTTTGGCCGGAATTTGGATTTTTCACCGGGGATTTGATGTTAGTTGCTCACAGATCTGTTCGGTATGAAGTAACGATCAGTTTGCAGTAATTTGGTGTGGAATTCAGCAAGAAATCGAGGCTTTTGGGCTGATAAAAGTGTTCGTCGGAATGGTTCGTAACTGTCGCATGATGATACTCATAACTGTCGGACAACAAAGGTCTTCAAATATTCATAATTGTCGTTCGCTGAAGTGTTCATTATATTCATAACTGTCGCACGATACTAAAACTCATAACTGTCGTACAAGGCGTGTCCGACAGTTACTGTTCATTGGGTCTAGTCGTACAAGAAGCATACGACTTCTACTGTTCATGTGCGCTAGTCGTACAAGTGGCATACAACTACGACTATTCTTTCTCGCTAGTCGTACAAGAGACATACGACTACAACTGTTCTTTAGCGCTAGTCGTACAAGACCCATGTGACAGTTACTATTCACCTGAGTTAGTCGCACACGACTTCTACGACAGTTACTGTTCATTCGTGCTTGTCGTACAAGAGGCGTACGACTTCTACTGTTCATTGATCAAAGTCGTACAAGACATGTCCGATAGTTACTGTTCACTGGAAGTTATCGCACAAAAGATGCCAGATTACAACTTCTAGTCGCACAGATTTGAGTTGATTTTAGCGGAACCCCCGTGCTAAGTCTCGGGAGGGGGACATTTTTCTTGGAATTGAGCATAAAGCGTGGATGCTACATGATGCTTCCTTCTTCGAGCAAATCCGAACCAAGCTCTTAAGCCGAATTCCTACTCGACCCGCGGTTCATTGACGGATTCTTTTTTATATACTGTGATTGCATTTGGGTTGTCACTCAAAACTCGCTTGTTATCTTTCTTGTAAGCTTATCGGAACGAGCTTGAGTTTCTACTTTTTGAAGATGTGCTCGTGCATCCAATCGAGGTTATGGGGCACATCGAATCCGATTTTTCATGGTTGAAAATTAGAAGAGTAAGAGATTCTTTCAAGGGGGAGCCTAGACTTCATTCGAAGAAAAAGCATCGCTAAAGTTTTTCCAAGAAAATCAAGGGGGAGAGGAGCTAAAGCTTTTGAAGATTGATATGATTTTGCTTTACAAAACTTTAGGGGGGGAATGTTAGGACCAAAAAATGTTCTAATTATATGAAAGTTTTGTAAAGGGATTATGTTAGTTTGTAAAGGGCTTATGTTTGTAATGGGCTTGGGCTTAGCACTAAGTGGGCCTTGGGCTTGACTATATAATGTGTTAGGAGCTCATTTGTAGAAGGTGTGGCACAATGTAAGGAGCATAATTCTAGAGAGAAAGAGAGAGTCTTCCATGTACTAAAATGATTAACATCTAATATGAGGATGACGGTTGTATCTCGATCTCTCCCTAATACTTGAATTGTTGTTGATTTATGGGATCACAATTATGATGCTTGAACTTAAAGCTTTACAATAAAAACTCATATCTGAAAAAGAGAAAGTTGCTAGAAAACATCAAACTATTTTGAAATTTAATAGTGAGGGAGCTGAGAAAAGTGACCTCATTATATCTTTGACTAAACAAAAAGAAAAGTTTGATGTGGAAAAACAATTTTTGAAAGAACAGTTATTTGACTTATCCAAAAAGTTTCAATGTATAGAAGATGAGAAGAATGAGTTTGAAAGGATTTTATCTTTTAATAAAATTATGAACAAAGATTTGGTTGAAAAGGTGACACGTTTGGAAGATAAGATTTATAAAAGAGGTCAAACTGATCATACGAGTCCTCTTAACAAACCTAAAGAATTTAAATATTATAACTCTACTTGGGGAATTGGATATGATAATTGATAACTCTATTTTTAGAGTTATTATTTCCTTTTATTTTTATTTATTTATTATTTTATTTTGTCAGATTTTAGCCATTTCACGTCTCAAAACCCCCATTCTTGGTAATATTCATAAAAATGAGCAAAAAGAGTGAACCATAGTTTTTATAAATCACTTAGTGGTATTTTGTTGCTTTTTCACGAAATATCTGCAGTGACTTGCGCATCCCACTCCGGACCCCACTGACGAGCAGAGAAGAAGACAAAAGAAAATAAAATCTTCGCTTGAAAGTACAAATCTGGAGAATGGAAGGTTCAATTGGCAGAGGCATGGGATTGAGAAGTACAAGCATGTTCCTAAAAGCATGGCAAGATGAATTGTTTAATAAAACCCATGGTACTTTAAGTGGACTTTTTGGAAAAGGTGAAGGGACTCATGGATAAAAGAGCTACACATTTGTGGATAGAAGTGTTACTCAAAGAAGCTGAATTCTATGCCTTATATCTTTAGTCCTTATTCTCTAGTTCTTACCCATCTTTTGTAAAGTCCAACTTTTCCTCTTAGTATATAAAGAGGTGTTGGGTTTCATTTAATTCATCCTTCATATCTCATCTACCACATTTAGTGCTAGTTTAGTTCTAGTTGTTAGCTCTCATTTAGTGCAGTAGTTATCTAATTTTATGTATTTTCAATTCCTAGTGTAATTGTAGTTTCAAGTAATCAGTGGCAGTGACGTACCCTCGTTCCCCACTGCGGTTTTAATTCAAGTCACTTTCAGTTTATTTATGTTCATCTTCTCATCCTTTGTTTTCTTTAGTTCAGTAATTATGGGCTAAGCATCCCTTGGGATGTAGGAAAGAGAAGTACCTGGATTTTATGAAAAATGCTTGAGTAATCTTTATATTTGGAATATTTATTGTTTTGGTCATTCACTCTCGATTATTGCCCAATGATACGAACAAGCCGATCACTTGTAATGATCTAGAGTCTAGTTCTTAACTCAGAAATGAGTAGAACGTAGTGACACGAGCTTGGATGATGCTAGGGGATTCGAAAGAATTCTTATGACACTTAAGAAAGTGAGGTCGGCACAGTGAGCTAATCTCAACCCACTGGAGTAGTAGGCAAGCTAGTTGATGTATTCAAAACACTTAGAGTATTTGTCTCTACACATTCCATCGAGACCTGAAAAGGTCCATTTTGAGATTACCATTGACAAAACAGTAAATACTAAGAGTATGGGATTTTTACTTAAAGGTGTGAGTATTTTGTAACCGGGCTTTTCTATAAAAAAGGCCCACCTCAAGTACAAGGATCGCTTTTAGGATCAGGTATTTAATATAAAATCTAGGGAAAATCTAACCTCCATTCCTTCTTTTAAATATTAAGTAAAATCCTAAAGTAGTGTTTCACCAAACCAAACCAAACCAAAATATTGCTTCTTCTGTAATTGAAACATGTAAAAGGAAGATCATGAGAACCGTATTGTCTTGATTGCCCAGTCCATGTGGATTTGATTCTGGTATTTTACCAACTATTACTTGCTGTGACGATCATAGTGGTCAGTGTACATTTGCACTTCCCACTGTGGACAGTTTGCAACCCACTGCGATTAATTCACATATTTCGCACGTACCATGTTTTTGGCGCCGTTGTCGGGGACTGTCGTGATTCAAAATATCAAGACATTAGTTTTTGTTCGAGCCCGAGTAACTCGTTTTTCTAAGTCGTTCGTGTTGCATGCCAAGGCAACAACACGGACCTTTGGTACCAATCGATCTTGAAATAAAAAAAACTTTTCGAAGAAGACGAAGAAACAAAAATCGACAACCCACTGTGAACCCCACTGTAAACATGGCAGAAAATCCACCATTAGGGGAGACCACAGTGACGATGGCCGATAGCAAAGATCGAAAAATACGGGACTATGCTACTTCCAGAGTTAGTGATTTGAGCTCCGGGATTTTAAGGCCCAACATTGTTGCAACACATTTTGAACTCAAACCTGTGATGTTTCAAATGATCCAAGCCATGGGTCAGTTTGGAGGATCACCGTCTGAGGATCCGCACTCACACTTAAAATCTTTTTTGGAAATGACTGATTCCTTTCAATTGCAAGGTGTGAGTGATGAAGCGTTAAGGCTAAGGCTTTTCCCTTTTACACTAAGGGATAAGGCAAAGGTTTGGCTGAACTCACATGCACCTCACTCGATAACCACTTTGCAAGAACTTGCTGACAAATTTTTACAAAAACACTTTCCTCCCACAAGGAATGTAAGGTTTTGAAATGATATTATTTTGTTCAGACAAGAAGAAGATGAGGCTGTTTCGGATGCATGGGAACGATTTAAAGATTTACTTCGAAAGTGTCCACACCATGGCATCCCACATTGCATCCAATTGGAAACCTTTTACAATGGTCTTTCCAATGCAGCCAAAATCATCTTAGATGCAACAGCAAGTGGAACATTCACGAGTAAGACTTACAATGAAGGATATCAAATCTTAGAAAAAGTGTCCAACAACAATATCGAGTGGTCAAATCCTAGAGCACCCATACCAAAGACCAATACCATTGATTCCGAGGCACTCAAAACCATGAATGCGCACTTAGTGGCCTTGACTAAATTAATTTTGAATCAAAATAGAGGCCAAGTCAATTCCGCATCACATCTCACTAAGAGTTGTTCCCACTGTGGAGAGGAACTTGTTTTTGACTATTGTCTAGCAAATCCTGAGGCCGTTAATGTTATAGGAACCAACCCGAGGAACAATCCGTATTCACAGACTTATAATCCAGGTTGGAGAAATCACCCGAATTTCTCTTGGGCTGGTAATCCAGGACTTCAACCCCACGGGGTGAGTCATGTCCAGCAAAGAACATAAAACCCCCTAGGATTTCACCAACATCACAGTGGGCAGCACCCACAGAACTTTCCCCAAGGGCAATCCTCACAACAGTTCCATCCACAACCAACTCAACCCGTCGAGAGTCAACCATCACTCGAATCAATTCTCAAGGGTTTCATGAATCAAACTCAAGCAGCCATTAGGAACATAGAGACTCAAGTAGGACAATTAGCGGTCGAAGTTAAGAATAGACCGCCAGGGACGTTACCTAGTGATACCGAACATGCTAGGGTAATAGGAAAAGAGCAAGGCAAATCCATAACGCTTAGGAGTCGAAAGGATCTGAAAGATATCGTTTTTGATTCTGATGATTCGCCTCAAATACCTACTGTCCCTAAAACCACAGTGGCCACTCCTCAAGTCACTGTCCAACCCACAGTGAGGACCGATGCCCCTGAGCTTCCCACATTTGGGCCCATACCAAAACCTACAGTTCCAAAGCCAACACCACAGCAAATTCAAATCGACACACGAAGTGTACCTTTTCCTGAAAGAATGAAGACTAAAACTGTCGATGTTCAATTCAAAAAATGCTTAGACATTTTTAAACAACTTCACATTAACATACCCTTGGTAGAGGCTCTCGAGAAAATGCCAAGCTATGTTAAATTTTTAAAGGATATTTTGAACAAAAAAAGAAAGTTGGGTGAGTTTGAGACTGTAGCTTTGACCAAGGAATGTAGTGCCCTCCTTACTAGCAAGATTCCGCCTAAGTTGAAAGACCCGGGTAGTTTCACCATTCCATGCACGATAGGAGGACAAGAAGTAGGTCAAGCACTTTGTGATTTGGGAGCTAGTATAAACTTGATGCCATTGTCCATTTTTAACAAGTTAGGTATTGGAGAGGCTAGACCCACAACCGTGACATTACAACTAGCCGACCGATCCATTGCCTACCCCAAAGGAAAAATAGAAGACGTTTTGGTCCAAGTGGATAAATTTATCTTCCCCGCCGATTTTCTAATTTTAGATTAGGAGGCCGATAAAGAAATCCCAATCATCTTAGGGCGTCCGTTTCTTGCAACCGGACGTACTTTGATCGATTTGCACAAAGGGGAACTCACTATGAGAGTCCATGACCAAGAAGTAACAGTCAATGTCTTCAAGTCCCTTAAGTTCATAGAAACCGAAGACTGTTTTGCTTTGAGTTCGATTAGTGGTACCCAAAGTTTTGATACAGTGAACACAGTGGGGAGTGAGAGTGAGCACTCCGACTCTAAGAGTGATGACACTTTTGAGGATGAGTGTAACGCAACAGTGGCAGCCTTTGAACCTCTGGACTTTAAGGACAGAAACGTTCAACCCCCTTCAATAGAACACCCTCCCTAGTTAGAGATTAAACCATTGCCTTCCCACTTGAAATATGCTTATCTCGCTAAGGATAATAAACTTCCCGTTATTATCTCTTCCAAACTTAGTGAGAAACAAGAACAACTTCTGATTGATTTGTTGATGAAGCATAAGAGGGCGATTGTGTGACAACTGTCAAATTTACACCTCAGGTTGAAACTGCACTGGATATTTCAATTATTCATGTCATAGTTCACACAGTGCGATTTTAGCAGTAAACTCGGTACGGTAGGAAAATTTGATAAATTTTGCCTAGGAACCCCTTGATTTAGGAAATTATCCATAAATCTCATAAAATGCCAACTTAAGCTACAATTATACCACAAGTATTATATAATTAACAACTTGATCTATTTTCAACTAAATTATATAAATACTTTACTTTTATATAATTACTTTGCTATTTATAATTTATGAGAAAATACTTGTGCTTTAAATAAATCAAAAAGACAAGATTATACTTTATTATTGCATCACACCACACCACCACCACCCCTCTCTCTACTCTTTATGTATTTCTTTTGGCTATCACAATTCATTTACAAAACATTTCATTCTCTCTCTAAATTCTCACACAATAATTCTCTCTTCTTTCTCTCTCCATCTTCATCAAATCTTCACCCACCTTCATCCACAAATTCAGCCTCTAAACACCTCTTTTCAAAGAGATAAAAGTGTTCAAGGTAAATACAAGTGTATTGGATGAAATCCACACACTCTCTTTTGTCTAAATTTTCATTTCTTGCATTTTCTTATGAATGTTCTTCACCTTCTTCTACATTTCTTTAATATTGTTAAAAATCATCTTTACACATCTTAATGTTTGTAGATTTACCACCATAACACTTGCATGTTAGTAAAAAGGTGGTGAATCCAAAATCAAACCCATGTTAAGATCAAAGATGAACTTTTAAACACATGCATGTAGTTTTCTTGAAAAATCCATACCCTTTTGATTCAAAGGTTTCATGAGTGGGTCTTTAAATCCATTAAAAACATGTTTTAACCAACATGCATGAGCTAAAAATACACAATTTTATGATACATGATGAGGATCTTGACATAAACACCAAAAAGAACCATTTTCAAGATTTATAAAAGATGAGATGATGGGTAAACTTGCATGTAGTTTAAATGGCTCAAAAACATGTTTTGGAACTGAAATTAAATGTATGGGGATGAGTCAAATCGTATTTTCCATGCAAAGGAATATGAATTTTGGGTAAAAAGTCAATATAGGTGCACATGCACAAAGGGTGGTTTTGACAGCTTGCTGCCAGATTCCACACCTCTTTTCAAAAGGTCATATCTCACTCAATACTACTCCAAATTAAGTAATTCTTTTTCTGGAAATTATTTTTATGTGTTAGGATTCAAACCCAAGTAGTTTCACTCAAAAAATCAAAGATTTAGTCTACCAAACAGTCTTCACAAAAACAGTGCACAAACAGCAACGTTTTCTGTCGAGTTTTACGTCAAGTATTTTTTCACGTACTTAAATATTTCTAAAAATTATTAAACTTATGCCAAACGTTTCCTAGCTCATTAAAACACTTGGACATAAAATATATTGACCTAACTATACCTAGAAGTTATCCAAAAATGGACACAAAATGACACCAAAATCTGGACAGCAAAGGACAATTTTTTTGTTATGATTGAAAGTTAACTCTTGATCCCATTTCATCATTTTATGATGAAATTGTGGAATGTATATATATATGTATACTATATATTTATATATTAATGCATTTTATATACTCTTGATCCCATTTCATCATTTTATGATGAAATTGTGGAATATATATATATACTATATATATTCATATAATTATGCAATTTATATACTTTAAACCCTTTTCATCATTATTATGAAGAAATTGTGGTATATATAAATATATATTTGTACTATACATTTATAAAGTTATGCACTTTAAATACTTCATTTTTATATTTTGAACCCTTTTTATCATTCTTATGAAAAAAATCCGGTATACATATATATACTATATATAAAGTCTTTGGACCCTTTTCGTTACTTATTGTGACGAAATTGCGGTAACTTTAATCTAACAAGAATGAAGCATACTTATTTTACGATTACAAATGTTGGTAACTCCATACGATTTATAATATTTAAATCACAATAAAGGCATTTTATGACGATTTGGATAGTTAGTACCGAACCTGCAAAATTAAAAACTCACTAGTGACCTTACGTTCATAGGTTTGAAGTAGGATCATCTTGAAGTACTTGTGGGAGATTCCCGGATTCTATCGCTTATCAAGTGAGTTATCACAGCCCCTTTTTCAATATTTTACATATTTGGGGTGAAAAGCATGTCGTTATTACAACTACTTTACGCACCGGTTAACTCGTTTTCTTGAAAATGTAAACTTTGCTATACTCTTTTATCCTCTATGGTATGTATAGGTTACGCATGTTGTAAGTTTTTGAGCTTTTCTCTATCATACGTAAGTCCCCATTTGACTCTACGTTACCCGTTTAACTCACGAGTGTGAGCCGTTGGTAATTATGGATAGCGCTATTTGGTTGACACCCCACTCACAAGTCGCGCTTGTTTGAGTGCATAATTATTGTTGTTCGTGCGCATTGTTGGCGGTAGAACATGCGTTGTGGCAGCTGTCATATAGGTCGGGTAACGGGCTCACTACTTAAACATAATACATACTATTTCCATGAGCAAGTATTTTCATAACCGGTTGCCTTATCCACTTGCGCGGATTTAAACTATTTTGCTATGATAAACAATGTTGTACTCATTAAACCTGTGATCTCACTAACTAGTGCATTAGTTGACCTTTTCATTAACATGCATTTCAGGAGAACGTCTTTAAGGTTGGGATCTAGGAAGGCTACACGTGATGAAGCTTTCTTCATTATCTTTTAATTATGTCATTTCCCCTTTTGAAAAACGATTGTAAAAGACAATGTCTTCATCTTTTGAATGTACTTTGATGGTTGGTGTAATATTGTAACTCTTGCTTTGAAACTTGAGCTGCACATCCCGTGTTTCCGCTTTAGCGGGGTGTGACAGACTTGGTATCAGAGCCAAAGGTTATAGAGAATACCGGTTTCCTTTGGAAAACTGCAACTATAACCAAAAACGGGAAAGAACACATAAATTACTAAACATGTTGCTAGTATAACTAATTCGGGTATTGCGTCATCGGTCTTTAATTAAACAAAGCCTGATCACCTATGTTTAATTAAAGAAAGAGTAATGCGAGACCGGAAATGGATATACTAGGAATATGTGTGTTTTCGCACTTGATGCTTCACGTTGTATGCCTAGTATGAGTGGTACGAGCGAAATATGTGTTTTAATCGCAGTGGGTTGCAAACTGTCCACAGTGGGAAGTGCAAGTGTACACTGTCCACTATGATCGTCACAGCAAGTAATAGTTGGTAAAACACCAGAATCGAATCCACAGAGACTGGACAAGCAAGACAATATGGTTCTCATGAGCTCCTTTTGCAAGTTTCAATTAGAGAGGAAGCAATAGTTTGGTTTGTTTGGTGAAATAGCTACTTTGACGATTTTACTATGATTTTAAAAGAAGGAATGTAGGTTAGATTTTCCTTAGATTTTATACTAAATACTCGGTCCTAAAAGTGATCCTTGTATTCGAGGTAGGCATTTTCGCTAGAAAAGCCCGGTTACAAAATACTCACACCGTTAGATAAAAATCCCATACTCTTAGTATTTATTGTTTTGTCAATGGTAATCTCAAAAATGGACATTTTCAGGTCTCGATGGAATGTGTAGAGACAAAAATACTCTAAGTGTTTTTAATACACAAATTAGCTTGCCTAATACTCCAGTGGGTTGAGATTAGCTCACTGTGCCGACCTCACTTTCGTAAGTGTCATAACAATTCTTTCGAATCCCCTAGCATCATTCAAGCTCGTGTCACTACGTTCTACTTATTTCTAAGTTAAGAACTAGACTTTAGATCCTAGCAAGTGATCTGCTTGTTCGCATCCTTGGGTAAAAATCGAGAATGAATGACCAAAATAACAAATATTCTAAGTATAAAGATTACTCAAGCATTTTTAATAAAATCCAGGTACTTCTCCTTCCTACATCCCAAAGGATGTTTAGCCCATAATTAAAGTAAAGAAAACAAGAGAGTAGAAGTTGCACATAATTAAACTGAAAGTGACTTGAATTGAACTCACAGTGGGGAACGAGAAGTCGTCCCTGTCACTGTGTACTTCGAACTACAATTAAACTAAGAAATTAAGATACAAAATTTTAAAGCTAGCTACTGCAGTAAATGAAAGACTAACACTAATGTAGTAGTTGAGATAATTTAAGACTAAGCCAAGCATATCATAAATGGCACCCAAGTGCTCCTTTATATACTAGGAGAAACAGTTGGGTATTACACAAAGAGGTGGGTTTTTCTAATGGGTAAAGACTGCAGTATTATGACAGAAATCAGCACTTTGGACAATCCTTTTACCCAATAGACCCTTCACCAAGTCAATCTCTAAGTACAAGAAGGTGTACTTGTTGTCATCTTTAAGGAAACTACTTTGTACTTCTCCAGCCCATATTTCCCTGCCATTTGAACCTTATAAACTCCAGAATACTTGCATCCCAACTACTAGTTTCTTTTGTCTTCTTGCTCCGCTCGAATAGTGGGAAACCGGAGTGGGCACAATGTTGGTTCTATATGCTCAAGAATGATTATAAAATAATATTACCGGTAATATATGATCCTATAGGGTCACACCGAACAACAAGTAGACACCGAATTAATACTTATAAGAATTTGATTCTTAATAAATATTATTATTTCTTGATAAATATTATTAATTATATTTTTTGAATATAATTCATAATATTAAATGCAAATGAAATATTCTAGTTTATTAAATAATATGATGGGTTCATATGTAACTAGAATTAGAAGGAGGGACTAATGTAATATAGTTTAAATTGTTAAAATCTTGATTTTACCTAATTTAAACTAGAGGGGCTCAAGTGTAATATTGCATGTATTTTGGTTGGACCTTCTTATGGTCCAATAGAAAATACTTGTGTTTTCTCTAATTTTTTATAAGGAGGAGACTCACTTGGTAAAAACACAAATATCATTTTTGGCTCTCACTCTCTTCCTCTCCCCTACCTTCGGCCGAAACACACACACATAGTGTGTGTGTGTTTTGTGTTCTTCCATTCCAACTCTATTGTAGAGATTGTAAAGGTTTTTGCATCAAATCTCAAGAAAAGTACTAGCATACTTTGGTGTTGGAGCTTGTCGGTGGACTACTCTAGAGGAACTCTATTTTGGGTTCTGCCATCTTCACCAACATCCAACCTCCCGAGAGGATTCAAAGTCTTCAAAGGTTGTAATCTTGAACTCTCTTGGTATGTTGTTCTTATTTATCTTTTCATGCATGTAACAAGATCTTTGGTGGGAATAAAATGGTTTTATGTTTTTGTTCAAAAACTTTATTTTTGCTTCCGTTGCGTAAATTATTTTTACCTCTTATGAGTTTTTGAAACCCGTTTTTGAACATAAAATCCCAACAAGTGGTATCAGAGCCAATGTTATAATGCATGATTAGTAAATAAGTTTTTTTTTTGGTAAAAACTTGGTTTTTGGAAGCCATGGATAAAATTTCATTTTTGTATGAAAAGTTCATGCATGCTTCTTTGGCAACTTGTTTGTGAAAATTTTATATTTTATGTAACCAAATTTTAACATGCATTTTTGCTACATAAAAGTTGCCTAACAAAAACAAAGTGTTGTTTTATTTATTTTGTTTTATGAAAAATGTGCATAAACAAGCCATGGACCAATTGGTTGTTGTTTTTTTTAAAATTTGTTTATAATTTTTATTATTATTCATGTTGGTTTGTAATAGTAAATAGGTTTTATTATTTCATGATTCTTTTGTTCATTTTGTAAGTGTTAGATTAGTTGTTAGAACTAGTTTTATTTTATAAAATGTAACAAGAAGAAGGCCAACATGGAGCTTGAAGATGGAGCTTGATGCATGGAGATGCTAAAGCAAGTAGGAGCTTGTTTTTTATTTATTTTTGTCCCTTAGGAATGGACTTGACATTTCTTGTTTTGGCTCACAAGAAATGTCATTAGAAATGGCTTTGTTTTATGCACATTCTTTTGCATGCTTATGGTTGATTATGTTCTTTTGATGCGTTAAAATATAGGATATTGTATGCTAGTAAAGAACATAAAATTGGTTCAAACGCGCTTATTTAAAATCGTTTAAAGTTGAAGCGACAATTTTTAAAATTAGATTTTAAATGAACCAAGTTTAAAATCGAGATTTTATATCAACCAATTTTTAAAATGGAGATTTTAAAATTGATAACATGCAAATTGGTTCAAATACATTTTATGTAAAATTGTTTATTTAAAAATGAATTTTAACTATCTCAAAACTATAAGGGTTAAATTGAAAGATTGCATGTTATCTCATTGGTCATTTTGGGAGGCAATGTAATGGCATGTGCAAGTATATTTTATTAATATACTTGCTAGACACTTGTTTATAAAAGACATCATTGACCAATACATTAGTAACTTGGTTTGTACTTTTTTCTACATATTTTATATGTTTATATTTTATGTTGATATTATCATATATGATTGAAATAGGTTCTAGCATACTAGATAATATTTTGAACATAAAATAAATCATCTTTTGGATTTTGGCTTTCAAAATAACATTTTAAAAGTAAAATGGTTAAAATGGGTTTTATAAATAAAATGAGTTTTATTCTAAAAACCCATAAAATTTTGAAATGTCAAAGTAAATTAAAATGACGATTTTAAAAACTCTTACAAACTCCAAGTGTCATGTGATATTGGATGCATGCAATAATATGGTACCATGAGTTTTAAAAAATTAAAATTGAGATTTTAAATGGAAATTTCAAAACACATACAAACTCATAGTCTAGTATTAATAAAAATGTTTATTAATAGACTATAAATGGTTCTTATAGTGCTCAAACTCAAAAATTAATATTTGATATTAAAATTGATGACACATAATTAGTTGATAAAATTAAGATTTTATTTAAACTAATAGAAACCATTTGATGAGAAATAAGTTTGTACCATATATTATTAAATGCATGCAATACTAAAATGTTTTTAAAACTAGAATTATAAAACATTATAAATCCCTTTTTCAAAACGCAAGTCATATGCTGTCCTTTTGAGAAAACACTCAATACGTCACTATGACACCCTTGTGGGATAAAGGTCACCTAACCACTCGGATTGTCTTGTGATGGATGAGGTGATTCTTGTGTCTTTGTGGGATAAAGGTCACCTAACCGCATGGATGTAAGTTTCACACGTTGTTTCAAGTAGGATGACTTGATTGAGAATCTTTTGTGATAAAGGTCACCTAAGCACTAGAGACACAAGGCATAGATGGGATCAAACATGCCAATTAACAAACAAGATGTTAAGGATCCCATAAAGCTAGGAATTACATTCGATGTAATCGATAAACGTTATCTACCTTGTTGGATTAAATGGACGGGATAAAGGTCACCTAACCGTTTCATTTGTTTTGCAACGTTGGATCCTAGATTTTGTGCAAATTAATGTTTTTAGAAAACTAAAGGGTAATTAATTTGCTAAAAATTAATATTGAAAATACTATATTAACTTTGTTAAATTTTGTAGATGGCCTAAAATGCAAACACTACAATTAACACATCCCTAAGACCTTTTCTTTTGGAAGAAAAGTTAACCACTCAGAACTTCCCAATTTGTTTTCAAAACATTGAGACGCGTTCTCAGACGTGAAAACAAATTATACGTACTCTTCATACCTATTCCTCAAGAACCTCCTCTTACCTCCATAGAAGCTAACGATACTTGATTGAAACATAATGATGATTCAATCAATGTATCACGTCTTATGCTTGAAACCATGGTTCCATCCTTACTAGAAAGAATGGAAACGTTTCCACTGAGGGCATTTGACATGGTAAACCGATTACCAAAATATTACCCAATGTATATGGTCCGTGAACGCTTCGATACAATTGGACAAATACCAATATGTAAGCTCTCATATTCACAAAATGAGGACGCACCTTGACTATTTGGATAGACTTGGCTATCCTTCTTCCAATGGGAGAGCCGTAGATGTGATCCTCAAATCTCTGACCAACGCATTTGATGTTTTTGTCGAGAATCTGAATGTAGTGATAGATGAGGCAACATTGGTCATAGAAGAGGAGATTGTCCTTCTGAGAAATAAATGTTTTCTAACGAAGGAAAGTCCTTCAGGTATCAATATTAAAGATAGAACTTTTACTTTCTATCTTACACTTGCGTATTTGATACTAAGTATAGAACTCACTTTTGTAATATGTTACAAATAATCAAGAAAGGTAAATGACTGAAAGACAAACAAAATGGTGATCCATATAAGCAAGGAAGCAAGATTGCGTACCAAGCTTATAGGAGATTTTATTATGAAACCATATGGCTTGTATTGTTAAACAAGTTTGTTTCGAACAATGTTTAAATTTAGTTTGACTAAATTATTATTTTTCCAGTCATATGTTTGTTGATTGAATGAAATTCACTTAACCGTTTTGGAAACGATTATATTCATATTCAAAATGAATTATTCTATTTCGAGAAATAGTTCTCTTAATTGAATAATAAAGTGAATCTCAAAAGTCTTCTAAAACATAATTCTATATAAACACCATAAGACTCAAATGTGATTTGAATCAAGTCTACACATGTAATAGTCAACTTAATCAAGAAACTTTAAACGCGTATCTAAATTTCAAAACTGTGGTATTTTTGAAACTAAATATAAATATTTTCATTTAATATATGCGATCTTGATAAAGTTGAATATAGCTCTTTTCTCTAATTTATAGAGAAGAAGAAAAAGTTTATTTTTTAGAATTAATACATATAGATGTATATGGTCTCTCAAAACCAAGTCTAGATATGGTGATAGATAATACCTTCACTGACGATTTCAATTGTTGAAGTTTATGGAACATAAAGATGAAGCATTTGATGTAATTCAAGTTGTTTCAAGATTAAGAAAACAACTCAGCAGGACCATTAAAGTCTTTTCTGATATATGAGGATAGTAACTAAACCAAGAACTCTTGGATCATCATAGAAGTTGTATACATCCGAAAGGATGAACCAAATATGGTTCGCTCCATGATGAGTAGAAGTATTATTCCTATATCAATTTCAGAATTCTACCCTAGTTAAAGTAATCCGTACTTTTTGACACCAACCAAAAGGTAGACAAAACACCTTATAAGATTTCGTATGAAAAGTTTTTTCATCCTTAATCTTAGTTGAAGGCGTGGGTTTATGAAGCTCATGTGAGACAATAAGCTTCAAGTAAACTTAACCCAATGTCTACCAAATGTATATATTGTAGAATAAACTATAAACTGTTTTTATATACCGATTCTACAATCCCACAAACAATAAAATTGTTTATTGTTCCAAAGCCAAGTTCTTAGAAAGCATGTTTTTTTGGCAAGGCAAGTGGGAGTGTTAAGGAACTTGAAGGGAATCAAGAACTTCATAACCTAATGCACTTATTGGTTGGCACTAGTTATCAAACAAAGGTCGTTGAAACTGAGCGATTTGATTGATCAGAAACTTAGTAATAACACCAAGTGTTCGCAAATCTAGTAGAATCATTCAGAAATTCGAGAGATATCGATTTCTTATAAAGAATGATGTATGACTGGGTTCTAGTAAACCCATCAACTGCTAAAGTGCTATGTCAGATTCTGAATCTGGTGAGTGGCTTAGAGTCATGAACACTGAGATACAATCCATTCATGGATCAGTACAAGTATCTCAAAACTGGAATCTTCATTTTGACAGGAAAATTAAAAGTTTAATTTTCATCAAAATAAAAGATGACTCATGTATTTGCTAAAACTAGTGGGAGCACAGTAAAATTCCTAATCCTGTATGTGCAAGACATACTAGTAGTTGGAAATTAACATTCCGACATAGCAAAACATCATGTTTTGGCTCGGACAGTATTTCCTCAATAAAAGACTTAGAAAGGGCTAATTTTGTTCTTGGAATAAAGATCTTTAGAGATTAGATCAAGACGACTTATAGGTTTAAGTCAAAGTGCATATGTTGACATGATCTTGAAAGGTTCAAGATGCAAGGCTCTAAAGGTAGTTTCTTGCAAATATGATATGGCATCATTTTGAGCATGTCTCAATATTCTAGCACAAAAGATGAGCTAGATAAAATGATTAGTATTCCATATGCTTCGGCAATTGGATCTATCATATATGCCATGACATGCACTAGATCGAGCGTGTCAAAATGCTTTAGAGCATTAGAAAACAATACCAACGAAAAACGAGGGAAGGTCATTGGATGACTATAAAGAACGATTTAAGGTACTTAGAAAGAACCAAGGAAGTGTTCTTTAACTGAGGGATGGAAGAAGATCATAGCAAAATGTTGCACTAATGATAGCTTCCATAAAGATTGGGAAGGTTCTCAATCACAAACGGGAAATGTCTTCATTGTGAATGAAGAACTAGTTCGTTTGAAAAGGTTCAAGGCGAAGGTCAAATTGCATAATACACTACAAATAAGAACACACTGCCACTTTAGAAGCCGCAAGAGAAAGATGTTTGGATGAAAGAGTTCATTGAAAAGCTAGGTAGACGCCTCCCATTCAGGATCACCTAGAAATCCTTTGTGAGAATGTGGGTGCCATTACTCAAGCTAAAGGACCCTATCTTACAACAGAGTACCAAGCATCTACTCCAAACATTTAACTATATTTGGAATAAAGTTAAAAATGGAGATGTTAGTGTTCACAAAGTTTACTCAAATCAAGTTTCTGGATGAACCCATTCACGAAGCTCCTTATATAAGCAAAACCTGAAGGGTCATGTTTGAGCTTTAGGACTTCGTTATTCTAGTGATGGGATTTTATTTGAATTTAGTATTTGGATATTGGAACAGGTTAAGCAACAAGTATAGTATTTAGTTAGATATATAGGATATAATCTTTTCATACTCGTTGTGTTCCATATTAGCATGTTTAAATCCTTGAATAAATTAATTATTCTAAATGTCCATAGTCGATCATAGTTGTGGGAGCAACTATGAAGTAAGACTAATATGAATTGGATTGGTTGACTTTTAAGAGTAAAAGTGGCAAAATGTTGCAACCAAGTTCATAAGTACTTGTTAGGGAACGAGTACTGGACCTGACCCGCTTCAAGATCACCTCATGGATCGTCGTCATAAGTGATTCTTGAATAAAAGGTAGTATCTTTGTATCCTTCGACCTGAGATACATATTTGGGACTCAAGTGTAGGAACTGTTATGTTTTGATATGGTTAACCGTTGTTCTTGAAAAAGACAGCTCTAAAGGCCATTATCGGGCATAGCATGAACTGCATGAGAGGCGTATGTAGTCAAGATGGGATTTGTTTCTCTAAATATATTAAGAGTGAGACATCTAAGGCGCCTTAACAAAAGTTGAACAATAGATGAGAATGATAGTGATCCATGTCTCATGTTCAACATGATGTCTAAACAAAGGGATAACTGATACCACACCTAATACATCAATTGAAGCTATGAGCTCGTGGGAATTGGATGTTGTTGAATGGCACTTACAGTCATACGTTGCTGGGGGCAGTGAGATGTTGCTAGACGTCCACCACTGTCTATATCATTCTATAATGCAATCTTGAGCAAGTGGGAGATTGTTGGTTCTATATGCTCAAGAATGATTATAAAATAATATTACCGGTAATATATGATCCTATAGGGTCACACCGAACAACAAGTAGACACCGAATTAATATTTATAAGAATTTGATTCTTAATAAATATTATTATTTCTTGATAAATATTATTAATTATATTTTTTGAATATAATTCATAATATTAAATGCAAATGAAATATTCTAGTTTATTAAATAATATGATGGGTTCATATGTAACTAGAATTAGAAGGAGGGACTAATGTAATATAGTTTAAATTGTTAAAATCTTGATTTTACCTAATTTAAACTAGAGGGGCTCAAGTGTAATATTGCATGTATTTTGGTTGGACCTTCTTATGGTCCAATAGAAAATACTTGTGTTGTCTCTAATTTTTTATAAGGAAGAGACTCACTTGGTAAAAACACAAATATCATTTTTGGCTCTCACTCTCTTCCTCTCCCCTACCTTCGGCCGAAACACACACACATAGTGTGTGTGTTTTGTGTTCTTCCATTCCAACTCTATTGTAGAGATTGTAAAGGTTTTTGCATCAAATCTCAAGAAAAGTACTAGCATACTTTGGTGTTGGAGCTTGTCGGTGGACTACTCTAGAGGAGCTCTATTTTGGGTTCTACCATCTTCACCAACATCCAACCACCCGAGAGGATTCAAAGTCTTCAAAGGTTGTAATCTTGAACTCTCTTGGTATGTTGTTCTTATTTATCTTTTCATGCATGTAACAAGATCTTTGGTGGGAATAAAATGGTTTTATGTTTTTGTTCAAAAACTTTATTTTTGCTTCCGTTGCGTAAATTATTTTTACCTCTTATGAGTTTTTGAAACCCGTTTTTGAACATAAAATCCCAACACACAACAGTGGTCACTGCAGGATAAATCGTGAAAACACCCAAATTCCACCAAATAATTTATTAAAGACTATGGTTCACTCTTTTTGCTCATTTTCGAGAATTGTTCCAAGAATGGGGGTTTTTAGAAGCGAAATGGCTAAAATTTACAAAATAAAATAGAAAATTCAAGGAAATAATAACTCTAAAAATAGAGTTATCAATGAGCGTAGTTATTGCCTATAGTATGCAATAGTATAGTGCGCCTAGCCTTTACATTTGTGCGATAGTAATGTTATACACTCTTACTTCAGCACCACTATGTCGCCATCATCATCATCACACTCTCGACCCTCCTACACGCCGTCGAGCGAGCGATCGTCGGAAGGCGAACAAGACCCGTATGATGGACCGAGGATACCACCGACTGTGGTTCCACCGCAACCCACTCCTATAGTGATACAACCAAACTCTAGAGGGCCATGCACGAGACTAACCGCTAGGAAAAGCGTTCCTATACCTAGACGAGTGAGTTTGAGGTCCGATCGGCAAGGGGCACCGGAACCCTCGCGAGTTATCGAAGGAGTGCCTACTGGTCGTACGTCTGGCATGACCTGGGCCGAAGAGCAGCACCTTAGGGCTGTGACCAGAGTCACAGATGTCAAATGAGGGTCAGTCACCAGAGTCAAGTCCTAACGGAGCTAGTAGTACGTACACTTTCAGTCTTTATTTGGGTATGACTATTTTTTCTTGAAAGTGGGTATTCTGATGGTCCAGAATAGGCACGCCATCTTTTTCTGGGAGTGATCACTTTGATGGTCCAGAAAAGGCACACCATCAATTTTGTTAGTGATACTCCGTTTTTCTTCTGTTTTTGTATTTTTGTGTTTTTCTCTTTTTTTTGTGGAGGTGGGTATGGTTTACCCACCTCAAACTTATGACCTCACAGTGTCCCCACTGTGGGAAGACTGGAAGTCACTCTGGAAGTTCCCACCTCAAACTTAAAATTGCACAGTGTCTCCACTGTGACATGGAAATAGGGATGAACGAGGTGTTTTGGGGATGCAAAAAGGGTCGTGTTTGGATGCGAAAAACGGCCTATATCATTTCATGGTGACAAGTTGAAATTTGTACTTACAAAAGTGACCTTTTATGTCGGAAACTGAAAGTTGTACCTTGAAATGGAAACGAGATCAAACAAGCATTCAACTAATAAAATACGTTAGTAACCCAAAATCAGCTACTCAGCATTAGGATTTCCATGCACCATTAACCAAAAGTTTAAAAGCAGCAAATAATGTCAAATGCCTAGCCATAGGCAGAATACGAACATCATACAGAAAAATAAAGTTGTTTTTGGAGCAGCAAAAGAGTGGAATCAAAGTTTTAACAAACCATTAGTGGGTCAGGGTTGCTTGTGGTGAACTGTCGCCATAATCCTCCTCCTCGAAATCATCCTCACTGTCATATGAGGGGCAAATACCTTCTGGAAACTCAGGGAGCTGTGCAGCGAGCAGGGGATCAGCACCCTGGTACATCTGATTGAGAACTGCATCACGGTCCCGAGTATACATCCAGAACAACTCATTGGCTCGGTTGGCATGCTTCTGCTGGGCCTCCCTTAGTTCGAAACGATAGGTGAGAGATGTCAATGTTTGCATAATTGCTGTCAGGGGGTTACTTGTGCTTGCGGTTCCTACAGTTGGCTGGCGCAGTGGGGTACCAGCTCTTCTCACAGTGGGATCATCAGTGTTGCCCACTATGTGATCATCAGCGATGATCACAGTGGGCTGTTCCTGAGCATGTTCTTCAGAAGGGCCGACAATTGTCCTCCTTTTTTTCTTGATGGTTAGGACACTTATGTTGCTCGTAGAAACGAGCCACTGATCATCTGCAGCTGAGGGTACTCCAGCATCGATTAGTAATGAAGTGATTAAACAAGGGAGTGGCAAGATTACCTTTTTACGAGTGCGGGCTTGATGAATGGCAGCGTGCATGACAATCCCCAAATTGATCTTTTTCCCAGTGAGGATGCAATATAAGAAGGCACACTTGTGCATTGAAAGAGTTGTATCATGTGATGCTGGGGATACAGAGGCACGGAGAAATTGGAACCATACAACGGCCTCTGTAGTGAGGGAGCTAGCGTGCAGACACTTCCTCTGGCCATCTCTATCCCATGGCTTTCCTTTAATTGCTATCTCTTTTAAAATAAGATCCTCATCTGCCGAGGTCATTTTTTTCAAAAACTGTGAAAAGTCACAAGCTTCCGGGATCCTTCATAGAACCCGATTAATTTCATCTGCTGTATAGTTCACGGTTCGACCCCAGATTTTTACAATGGGGTCCTTCTTTTGGGAAGCCTCGGCGTAAAACTCCCGCACCAACGAGGCATTTGCTCGACGATTGGCAGATGCGAATGTCGACCAATCTTGCACTAAAATTCTATCTTTGACAAATGGGTTGTCCTCTATAAAGTCGGGGTCGAAACCCCTCTCTAAGTTCAACTTTTGATTAGAAATAAAAGCATAGTGGGTTGCTGCTGCTGGAGTGGTAAACTGCCTGGGCACCCCACTGGGGGCATGTTCAGTCCCCACAGTGGAATGGTGTGGGTTTTCAGATGGCATTTGCCCATCTCCAGCATCAGTTTCAACAGATGAACTCAAAGAGGGTTGGAGACCCTTACCTTTCCCAGATGATGCTTTTCTCAGCTTCTTGGTGGGTGTTTTCTTTGACATGGTCACCCCAGATCTGGTGACCATTCCTTTATTTCTCAGGGCTTTTCTTATCGGATTTTCCTCACTGTGGGCAGTTGCATGTATTGCCTCCAAGTCATCAGTGTTTGCGACTTGGTGGATTTCTTCAGTCTGAATCGACTCTTTGCCCTTTCTTTGAATCTCCTCCTCTTGTCGGATTTTTTCTTGCTCTTCCCTTGCCAATCGTTCATCTTCATCCTTTTTCTTCTCTTCCTCAAGAAGCCTTGCCTCCTCAGCCTTTTTCTTTTCTTCCTCTGCCCGAATTCTTTCTTCTTCAATTCTCTTTCATTCCTCTTCCTCTCTTGCCAATCTCTCGGCTTCTTCCTGTCGTTTCCGCTCCTCCTCTTCTTCTCGTAACCTCTCTTCTTCTTCTCGTTTCAGTCTCTCCTTTTCTTCTCGTTTCAGTCTCTCCTCTTCCTCTTTTCGCTTCTTCTCGAGTTCTTCCTTTCTCTTTCGGATAGCAGACATCCTTTGGGTAAACTCTTCTTCCAATCTCCTATCTTCTTCTTCGGTCTGCAATGCCTCTTCATCGAGGTGGCTAGAACTGGAGTCCGCAACTTTTGATGAAGAAACACCCCTTGGACTCCCTTGCTTGGACGAACTTGTGTCTGGAATATCGGGCACGATCGTAGGTTCGCCGGAGATCGGCGGTGGTTCATTTAGGTCGCCGGTGACGGTTTCCGGCATGTGGTCTTCGGTGGTTCGACGGCGGACCGCCGGACGTGTGGGTGCCTCAGGGTTGGTGTTTAGCCTTTTGCTTCTAGCCATTGTTAGGGTTTGGGAAGGGTTTTTCGGTTATGGTTCGTGAGAAATGAAGAAGAAGGAGAGAGGGTAAGTATTTTGAAATAAGAAATGGAAAGGGTTTATTTTGGTTAGTACAAAAGGAGGGTACGGTTTACATAGGAGAGAGAAAAAAAAATGATGGTTTTTATGGGAAGTTGAAGGAATTATGACACAAGTGTAGCAAAAGTAGACTATGTGGCAGAAAAAGGTGACGTGTGTCAGCCTTGGGCCCCTCAAAAACTGTCCTATCCTTCTTCAGAAGCGGAGTGGGGAACGCATGGACTTGCATCTCCCCACTGCGTGTTAATTTCTTGGCTTTTTCTTCAAAAGTTGAGAATCTCTCCTACACACGTTCAAACTGAACTACCATGCAGAATTAAAAATACTAAAAATAATAAAAAGGCAGCAAAGAACTTAAATAAAATATTTACAAGCGGTTCCGATATTTCTTAACCATAGTGGGGTGGAGAGTGGGGTATAATGTGAGCACTCTCACTCATAAAATGTTTCACTCTCTGCCCATTGACTTTGAACGTTTGACCAGACTGTGGGGACTTTAACTCCACTGTTCCAAAGGGACTCACTTTCACAATGGTGTATGGTCCCGTCCATCGTGATTTTAGCTTACCCGGAAAGAGTTTAAGACGGGAATTGAACAATAATACCTGTTGTCCTTCCATGAACTCCCTATGGTTGATTCTTCGATCATGCCACAACTTGGTCTTTTCTTTGTATAACTTTGCGTTTTCATAGGAGTGATATTTCAACTCCTATAGTTCATGCAATTGTAAACTCCGCTTAATTCCCGCAGCATCCTCACTCATGTTAAGCTCTTTAAATGCCCAAAACACCTTGTGCTCCAATTCAATCGGTAAATGACAAGCTTTGCCAAAAACTAATTTAAATGGAGACATTCCCAATGTAGTTTTATAGGCCGTTCGATAGGTCCAAAGAGCATCATCAAGTTTGGTTGACCAATCTTTGCGGTGCGGTTTAACAACTTTTTTCCAAAATTCCTTTGATCTCACGGTTTGAAAGCTCGGCCAAACCGTTGGTTTGCGGATGGTATGCGGTGTCCACTCTATGATGTATATCATATTTAGCAAGGACCGAGGCCATGACTTTGTTTACAAAATGCGTGCCTTCGTCACTGAACAATGCCCGTGGTGTTCCGAATCGAGTGAAAATATTTTTATGCAAAAATTTCACCACGGTATTGGTATCATTAGAATGACACGCAATGGCTTCCACCCATATCGAAACATAGTCTACCGGAACCAAGATATAAAAATTATTATTAGAATTTGGAAAGGGTCCCATGAAATCGATCCCCCAAACATCAAAAAGTTCTACCTCTAAGATGTTGGTAAGAGGCATCTCGTTCCTTTGCGAAATGTTCCCGGTGCGTTGACATTGATCACAACTTTTCACAAATTCATAAGAGTCTTTAAACATAGTGGGCCAAAAGTACCCACTTTGCAAGATTTTTGTCGCAGTGCGGTTTCCACCAAAGTGCCCACCGTAGTGGGATGTGTGACAACCATGGTGTATTTGATGTTGCTCACTCTCGTGGATACAACACCTCAATATTTGGTCCGTCCCTATCTTATACAAGAAAGGGTCGTCCCAAACATATTGTCGTGTATCATGTAAAAACTTTTTAAATGGTTGTCCACTCATCCCATGGGGTTTTAGTCCACTTGCTAAAAAGTTGGCAATGTCAGCATACCAAGGAATATTATTTTCGAGATGTTGGGCTGATAACAATTGTTCATCGGGAAAATTCTCTCTGACCGGAGTGGGATCAACAGTGCCCACTATCTTCTCGAGCCTGGAAAAATGGTCAGCTATTTGATTGCTTGTTCCTTTTCTATCAATGATCTCAAGGTCAAATTCTTGCAGCAATAAAACCCACCTAATCAAGCATGGCTTGGAATCAACCTTGTTGATCAAGTATTTTATCGCTGCATGATCCGTGTGCACTATGACCTTCGTCCCTATCAAGTACGACCTGAAACGATCAAAAGCAAACACCACCGCAAGTAATTATTTTTCAGTTACTGTGTAATTAATCTGAGCTTCAATCAGTGTTTTACTTGCTTAATAAATGGGGTGAAAAACTTTGTTCTTTTTCTGTCCGAGAACAGCCCCCACAGCCCACTCGCTGGCATCACACATAACTTCGAATGGGAGTGACCAGTCAGGAGTGGTCACTATGGGTGCTGTGACTAAGTCTTCCTTGATTGTTTCAAAAGCATCTTGGCATTCTTTCGTAAAAATGAAATCTTTTTCGTGTTGTAACAGGTTGCATAGGGGTTTTGTTATTTTTGAAAAATCTTTGATGAACCTCCTATAAAAACCTGCCTAACCCAAGAAACTGCGAATACCTTTTACTGTTGTGGGTTCGGGAAGTTGTGCCACTACCTCAAGCTTGGCTTTGTCAACTTCCAACCCTCTCCTTGAGACAAGATGACCTAGGACAATACCTTCTTCTACCATAAAATGGCATTTTTCCCAATTCAAAATAAGGTCGTGGGTCTCACATCTCACTAGGCTTTTCTCTAAATTTCCTAGGCAGTTGTCGAATGATGTCCCTATCACAGAAAAGTCATCCATAAAAACTTCTATGGTATCCTCAATCATGTCGGTGAAAATGGCCATCATACAACGTTGGAAAGTGGCTGGGGCATTACACAATCCAAATGGCATCCTCCGGAATGCAAAAGTACCGTAGGGACAATTAAAGGTGTTATTTTCTTGGTCCTCGGGGGCGATGTGGATTTGGTTGTATCCGGAGTATCCATCTAGAAAACAATAAAATTCCTTTCCTGCTAACCGATCAAGCATTTGGTCGATGAAAGGTAGGGGGAAGTGGTCTTTCTTAGTGGCCAAGTTGAGTTGTCTATAGTCCATGCATATCCTCCACCCCGTTACAGTTCTAGTGGGAATGAGCTCGTTCTTTTCGTTCTTTACTACGGTCGTCCCTCCCTTTTTAGGGACACATTGGACGGGGCTCACCCAACTACTACTAGCAATGGGATAGATAATACCGGCATCTAACCACTTCAAAACTTCTTTCTTAACTACCTCCTTCATGATGGGGTTCAACCTTCTTTGAGGTTGGACTTTCCCAGGGTGGTCACTCTCCAAGTTAATCTTATGTTGACAGAGGGAGGGGCTAATACCTCGAATGTCTGCTATGGTCCAACCAATTGCCTTCTTATGCTTTATCAACAAATCGATCAGAAGTTGTTCTTGCTTCTCACTAAGTTTAGAAGAGATAATAACGGGAAGTTTATTATCCTTAGCGAGATAAGCATATTTCAAGTGGGAAGGCAATGGTTTAAGCTCTAACTTGGGAGGTTGTTCTATTGAAGGGGGTTGAACATCTCTATCCTTAAAGTCTAGAGGTTCAAAGGCTGCCACTACTTCGTTACACTCATCCTCAAAAGTGTCCTCACTTTCTAAGTCGGAGTGCTCACTCTCACTTCCCACTGTGGGGACGGAGTCAAAACACTGGGTTTCACTAATCGAACTCAAATCAAAACAGTCTTCAGTATCTATATACGTCAGGGATTTAAACACATTAAATGTCACCTCTTGGTCATTAACTCTCATCGTGAGTTCTCCTTTGTGTACATCAATCAAAGTTCGTCCGGTTGCAAGAAACGGACGTCCTAAGATGATTGGGATTTCTTTATCGGCTTCATAATCTAGAACTAGAAAATCGGCTGGGAAGATAAATTTATCCTCTTGGACCACAACGTCTTCTATTTTACCCTTTGGGTAAGCAATGGACCGATCGGCTAATTGTAATGTCACGGTTGTGGGTCTAGCCTCTCCAATACCTAACTTGTTAAAAATGGATAGCGGCATCAAATTGACACTAGCTCCCAAATCACAAAGTGCTTGACCTACTTCTTGTCCTCCTATTGTGCATGGAATGGTAAAACTCCCCGGGTCTTTCAACTTAGGCGGAATCTTGCTAGTAAGGAGGGCACTACATTCTTCGGTCAAAGCTACAGTCTCAAACTCACCCAACTTTCTCTTTTTGTTCAAAATATCCTTTAAAATTTTAACATAGCTTGGCATTTGCTCGAGAGACTCTACCAAGGGTATGTTAATGTGAAGTTGTTTAAAAATGTCTAAGAATTTTTGTAACAACCCAGATCCCATAACATACATCATATAACATAACATAACATGCATACATATCATTGATTTACAACAAAAGTTTCATAACAAACCAAGTACAGTCTCATTAGTCTTGAAACTACAAAATATATAAAAGCTTCTTAAACATCATCGATCAACGGAGGCAGCCTACACCTTATTCTTCCCTTGGCCGCTATCAATTCCTCGACCTGGAAAACATATTTTTGAAAACAAAATGAGGGTTAGACCAAACGGGTCTAGTGAGTTAATCCCAGTCCTTTCCAAAATCATTATAAAACCTTTTATGTAAATCCTTTGTATCAAAATAGTTTAGATAAACCTTTGGTAATCCTTTCGTAAAATATAAACATACCACACGTATTTAAATACCAATCCAGACTCGTGCATCGTGTACATCTCATCCACCTTATTTCTCCACAAATGGCCATATTAGTTGTTAGCAAGCCAACTAATAAATCAACAACTCGGCCGCACACCGGAACCCGGCTACCCGTCGGTCCGCACACCGGAACCCGACTACTCACCGGTCCGCACACCGGAACCCGGCTACTCACCGGTCCGCACACCGGAACCCGGCTACTGTGCACTTGTGTAGTGCAAAGCTTATATAAATACAATATATATCTCATTACATCATATTGTCATTTATATACACATAATCATATTCCTACCACATAATAATGTTGGTCCCGAAAGGCCTATACAAGTTTGTAGAAGGGGGGGTTGAATACAAACACACAGATTTTACTTTTCTAAATTGTTTATTGATAAATCATTAACAATTTACAGCTTGTTGCGGAAACAAGATTAAGGATAAACCTAAATCTAAACAAGTTGGAACACTAAGGTTTCTTGCACTAAGAAAGATAAGGAGATTACTAATAAAATCCTATCGTGAGAGAGATTTGAACTTGTCCAGAGTTAGCAAGTTACTTCAAAAGAAGTGAGTTCATCTCTTTATATACTGCATGCATTTAATGCAAGTCAGTATACACTTTACACGTGTCATCAGCTGGTTGGTTGCATGTCATTGACCTTGGTGGACAACCTTAGTAGCCATAAGGATGAACAGTGTAGTATCAGAGTGGTTGTACGATTTCAGATATTCGGAGGTTCTTTTCTGACATTTCGTACGGAGGCGTGCAAGGGTGGTTAAGACAAAAGTACTTTGTACGGAGGACTTCATGATCAGCTTTCGTTGATTCAGCGATTATCATTTACTATTCAGCAGATGATAAAGTTCAGCGATAGCTAAAGTCTTGTACTTGATACTTCACGTTGAGTGGACAAATCTGAGTCTTCGTTGATCCGCATCAGTTCATTAGGAGACTTGTCGCTGGTTCTTAAGCTTGATCTTCGACTTCAGCGTAGAACCTTTGTTGACGTGAAACTTGTCTTCAGGGATCATAAGTAAACAACTAACTTATCAGCGATCATCATAATGACTGAACAGACTCAACGCATTAATGATGAACAGTGTTCGCTGAATGTTTAATCTAAAAAGCGAGAGTTCCTATCAGCGGTACTGGAAGATCTTAGTACTTATCAGCGATAGTGAAACTCTGATACATATTGTTTACATACAATTTTCACTAAGTATTTAAGAGAGGGTCATTATCAAATCACTGAGGGTTTGGATCAACAATCTCCCCCTATTTGATTATGACATAGCAACAAAGAAAATTGCTATTTAATGAAAACATAAGGATAAAAAGAACTCATAAAATATTTGTTCCTTTTACTGTTTTCTGGGATCTTTTCAGTACTGATGGAGTAAAGTACGTTCGCTGAAATCTTTCTTTAAATCTTTGAATCAGGTTACAATGAAGAACAGAAAGATTACAAGTACAAGCGAAATAAATTACAAGTACAGAAGGATAACTGATACAATAGAGAAAAAGGCGATTATATCAGTTTTCAAAAGGTTCTTCCTTAATGAGAAGTTCATCAAGGGCCGTCTTTTCAGTGGGGATCATCCAGTCAGGAACCGTTACACCTTGTTTTCTTTTGTTCAGCGCTTCTTGAAAGATCAAGGGTTTTAGGTGTCGTGCCTAAATGTCCTTTCTGAAGTCACACCAGTAGATGAGATCTCTGAGCTGTTCGATTGGAGTGATTGGAAGCTCAGCGATCCGTTGAAAGCATTTACGTCCGTCGTAGTCAAGAAAGAATATTCCATAAGGATTACTGATGACTTTACCAGGGACGAAAAGTTCACATGGTGGCAAAGAGATGTCAAGGGCAGATAGATCAGGATCAGGACCAAGCACTTCAGCGCGAGAGAAACCAATTCCAGTTTCATTTCGTATGACAGGTCCTGAGTTTGAATCTTGACGTTTCCTCTTTGGAGAGCCCCTTTTTCTTTTCAGCTTTAGATCAGGAACAGGAGGAATATCCACACAAGAAGATATCAAGTCAATCTGTCTGTTTATCAACTTTTCGAAATGATCCTTGTACTTAGATTGTGACGATTGGATAGCTAACCTCATCTCCAACCATTCAGAGAGACCATACCTTTTTACAGTGTCAGCTCGAAAGGTTTCAGATTTGCCATCTTCTCTGAACAGTTTGATGTCAACAATAGGTACTCCGATAGAGGTTCTTCCAGAGATGAATACCTTGTTGATCTTCGCTGGACGATATCTGAAGTGAATTTTATCTTTACACCAGATCAGGGTGGTCTGAGAAACTTCAGTTTTCTTTTCCACGATCTTCTGGGCTTCTTCCCAAAGTTTTCGTTGGACTTGAATGGGAACACGCTTCAGCTTTGGGTCTTTGACAGATTCTTGAGTAAGCTTGATGGCGTATTCTCCGTCTTTCTCTTCAGCTTCCTTCCTTTCAGCAATGAGGCGTTCATCTCTAAGGTGTTCCTGATATTCAGCTTTTGAAATTCTGAACTTAGGAGGAACTGAAGGCAGTTGATCAGGCCTTAGAATGATTCGCTGATCCTCGAGTCGCTTTATCATTTCTTCTCTTCTCTTTTGATCCTCTTCACTCAGCTTTTGAGGAGCTGAGGAAGGTCTGTTTCTGTGCAAGAGAGGTTGTTCTTCTGGTTCATCAGTCTCAGAGATCAAATCCAAGACTGGGATTATTTCATCAGCAGCAGCTGGCTTTATTTGTGAAGTCGCTATAGTAGAACCTTCAGCGATATCCTCAAACAGGGGAGAGGACTAGCTGAAACGCAGCGATCTTACAAATAAGAACTGGGTAGAAGAACTTGGGTAGAAAAGATAGAAAAGGATTGTGGATGTGTAGAGAGGTTGTTGAGTAGAGAACTGATTGTGTATTGAGATGTTCAGGGAAGGAATATAAGTAAAGTTTAGTGTACCTGACAAACCGGCTTTTCAAGCAAGATCGCCAGATTTTCAAATTCAGCGAGACCTTTGCCTTTGCTTTTATCAGCGCCAGAGGCTGAGGGCTTTGTCTTTGTCTTCTCCCCTGAAGGTTCTTTTATTGAGATTCCCTTAAGAGCTTTGATCCTTGGGGCAGGTTTGACGATAAAGAAATCATCATCATCTTCATCATCATCATCATCCTTTCTTGGAGGGGAGGATGGTTCATCTTCAGGGATGTCGATGTCTTCATCTTCTTCTGCTTCGGATTCCTCAGCATCTTCTTCGAGTTGCTCCCCCTCAGATACAGAGTCGAGCTTCTCGGTTCCCTTAGGGTTTTGATCTCCCTGAGGTCCAGCGGTTAGATCTTCATTCCTCTCTTCCCTGATAGATTCATCATGGGAAAGGTCTTCAGCGCTTTTGTTTAGATCTTCAGCGCTCTTCTCCTTGGAATGTTCAGCGCTCTTCTCCCCCTCTTTCTCATGATGACTGGGGGAGGAATGGGTAGATTCAGCGTTTGTGTTATCTCTGTCTTCTGGGCCAGAGATTTTCACACAACCTTCAAGCTTTGCTATTCTGTCTTCTAGGACAGAAATAGCAGGCGTGATTTTCTTCAGCTCTGTGCGATCTGCCGCTGTGAAAGATTCCAAAATAGGGACAGGGGCAGGAGCAGGAGCTGGATTATTTGCCTTGATGACCAGCGTCTCGATCATCGTCTTCATAGAACTAACGTCGGTCTTTACAGAGCCTAAGTCAGTCTTGACCGCTGACATATCACCCTCGAGTTTTCCAACCGATGTCTTCAGCGTTGTTACTTCGCTGGACACGGTCGAAACTGAGCTTTTGAGGCTGGTGTAGTCAGTGTAGATGTCAGAGAGCACCTTGGCAAAATCGGCGAGAGTCTTATCAAGTCCCTTGATGTCTTCAGTGGAAGCTTTCTTCTCCACCACCGTCGTCAGCTTTGTCAAATTTTCTCCAGCGTTTGTTACAGCTGTAGAATTGTTGGAGAGTGTGGTGGTGAGACTGGTCAGCTTTGTTTCCACGGACTTTAGAGAAGCGTTGATGTCTCCCAAATTAGGACCTGTAATATATAAGTACTTGTGAACAAAGGAAAGCTCAGAAGTTTCAGGTATAGTTACAGTGTTTAAGGTGGGATTTGTACCTGCAGGAGGATTGATGAACTCGTCAAAGTTGCAAGTTCCTGAATAATGTTCCATATCCTCTTCGAAAGTACGGTGAGGTATGGTGATCTATGCAGGTCCTTTCTTCATCATTTGTTGAGAAGCATCAGCGGTGGCCTCTGGAATGATGGCATCTCCAGTGTTAGCTGGAGGAGTGTCCAAAGAAGTGGAGGGAGGAGCGAAGAATAAGATTAGGATTCGGGTTCTGAGTTCAGCGTTGGAATCGCTGACAATCACTTCATCAGTCTTTTGAGAGACTGAGGGAAGTTGGGTAGTTTCCAAGTTTCTAACCTCAGCGTTTAGAGACGCTGAAGTCTGGATTGGAGGGATGGCTTGCACGGGTGTGGCAGAGCGTACCACGGAACTTTCCTTCAGCTCGTCAGAATGAGCTGAGGAGTCTTCAGCATGGAATTGCTGGGGTTGCTCCTTGGTTTTCTTTATCCTTTTGGAATCAAGTTGGGTGTGAGAGGGTTTCCTTTTCTTAGAAGGAGAGGATTTTGTGGCCGGGGTATCAGCGATGGGTATTGTCGCTGAAGGAGCCACAGAAAGCGGAGAATTTAGAAGAGTGAGAAGAGTAGAGAGACGTACCTCATTGGCGACAGGCTTGAAGTCGAGAACTTTAGGGCCAATCTGAGAAAGTTTCAGATCACCCTCTTCAGGATAGCTGTCCTTTAGGCCATATTGAAAGATGTCGCTGATGAATCGTGGGTAAGGAACCCATGCTGGTCTGTCAGCGGCAGAATCGACACGTTGAATCAGGTCATCATAAATAATGGAGGCCCAGTCAATGTTTAGACCTTTCAGCAGTGCGTATCCCATGGACTGCTGAGGTTGGGCGGCTTGATCAGAAGAGCCGGACTTCGCTGTCATGCAGCTGATCAGGTGTGCGAAGATGAAGTTCATCTCGCTGGGCATCTTGGACTTCTTTATCAGCGTCAGTTTCTTCTCAGGCTTCTTGTCCCTTCCAATATCCCAGATATAACCCATTGCGTCAAGGAAAGCAATGATTTCTTCTTTGTCAGCGTGCCTCTTGTGGTCAGGGAATGGAACGAAGGGTTTTTCTTTGGTAGCATTTGGGAAGTTCAGGGCTTTTCGGATTATGGCAGGGGTTATCTTGATGGTGCCATACTCAGTATCGCTGAGTATGCAGTCGATGGTTTTGGATGCATCTTTGGCAGAGGGTAGCTCAGTGTGTCTGGCAGAGTACTAGAACTGGGATAAGAGCCTCTGACTGGCAAGAGGTGTTATGGTCAGGGCTGTGTAGATGGGGTTGTTCTTCAGAAAACTCACAGCATCGTCCAGATGTGATACTTGCTTCCGAGGAGGAAACTCGAGAAGAGCTGAGAGATTGTTGGCCTTGGTCCAATCTAGTTGATCCAACTCGAACTTAACCTGAGGGGCTTTGACGATGTCCACTTCCTTAGAGTCAGTGGAGATGGACTCAACGGTGACATTGATTTTTGAAGATGCCATTTCTCTGTATTATCAGTTCAACCAAAGATGTTAACAAATAAGAATTGTCTTAGTATGGAAAGAATATCCATTAAGATTTTTCGAATTTTGTCCATTTCATTCAGACAAAAATGTCTTAATGAAGATTAGGGTTTTTTATGATTTTTGAAATGAAATGTAAAACCCATAAAGTCTTGTATTCCAGTTTCTAAAAGAAACTGGATACGAATGAAGAACAAGTTTAAGATTTAGATTTAAAACTTGAAGAACAACCATGAAATGGTTGTGTTCATAAAAGCATGAAAGAAATGATTTTATTTTACAAAGTTCTTTTGTTTGATCTTGTTAAAACAATGAGAAGATCGAAAACAAGTTATACGCATTTGATAAAAGATAAGAACATATTAACCTTGAAGTTTTGATGAAGAAGATGATGAACAGTTCTTGAGGTTTTTGAGAGCACAAATGCAACAGAGGATTCTTTTCTTGCGAAGAAAGATTGTTCGCGTAAAAGACAAATATAAACCAAAAGTTGTTTATATAGGGATTTATAGAGAGAGAAAACCTTGAGCGGGAAAAGGTTTTCATCATGACACGGACACGTGTTTGCATTTGATTGGAAGTTTGAACGAAACGTGCAAACGTGTGTCAGAAAGAAATCGTGCCTGGTGTTATCCGTTGCAATGACGTCACAACTGTCCTTTCACATTCTTTTAGGATGTCTCTGAGGTTTTGAAAGCTCAGGGACTCTTTTGAAAAACACGAAGCACTGAATAGAAAATATCAGTGAAGGTTTAAAGAACTTTCAAAATATCGCTGTTAAGGAAGAGATATTCAGCGATGCAATTTATTTTGAAATCTTGCATTTACATGCGATTGTCAGAGAGAGAAAACATACCTGGATATCAGTTTAACCAAGTTTATTCAGAGAGAAGATGATGAAATGGATTATACAAGTTGATTTTATCCCGAAGGCTATACAAGAATGTATAAACGTATCGCTGATCAAATGTGAACCGCTGAAGATTTTACCCTTCAAAGTTCAGCATTCCAAGCTCGCTGATGAGAAAGTTGAATCTTGTCTCATCAAGAGGTTTGGTAAATAAATAAGCTAACTGATAATCAGTTGGGATAAAATGAAGTTCTATATCACCATTCATCACATGATCTCTGATAAAATGATATATGATTTCTATGTGTTTTGTCTTTGAGTGTAGCACTGGATTGTTTGCTATAGCGATGGCACTTGTGCTGTCGCAATAGATTGGAATTTTGGAGAGCTGAAGATCATAGTCTAGTAGCTGATTTCTCATCCACAAGACCTGAGAACAACAGCTTCCAGCGGCTACATATTCAGCTTCAGCTGTGGAAGTGGACACTGAGTTTTGCTTCTTACTTGTCCAACTTACCAGCTTTCCACCCAGGAGCTGACATCCTCCTGTGGTGCTTTTCCTATCCATTTTGCAACCTGCAAAATCACTGTCTGAATAGGCGGTTAGATCGAATCCTGAGTCTTTGGGATACCAAAGACCTAGATTCGTTGTACCCTTAAGATATCGAAAGATTCGCTTTACAGCTTTCATATGGGATATCTTAGGTTCAGCTTGATATCGTGCGCACAGACATGTTGCAAACATAATATCGGGTCGGCTAGCTGTAAGATACAATAGTGAGCCGATCATCCCACGGTACAGCGTGACATTGACAGGAACACCCTTTGTGTCCTTGTCAAGTGTCAGCGGTGGTGCCATAGGGGTTTTCATAGCTGAACTTTCAGTTAAGTCGAATTTCTTCAGCATATCTTTAACATATTTTCCCTGATTTATAAAAGTTCCTTTTTCAGTTTGCTTAATCTGAAGACCAAGGAAATATGTTAGTTCACCCATCATGCTCATTTTATACTCATCTTTCATTCTATCAGCGAAACGAGTACAAAGCTCAGGGTTAGTAGAACCAAATATAATGTCATCAACATATATTTGAACTAAAATGATATGACCTTTCACTTTTCTAAAAAATAAAGTTTTGTCAATCTTTCCTCTCTCAAATTTTTCAATATGGAGATAAGTAGAGAGAGTATCATACCATGCACGAGGAGCTTGCTTTAAGCCATAAAGTGCCTTGTCCAGTTTATAAACGTAACCTGGACGCTTAGGATCTGAGAATTCTGGAGGTTGTTCCACATACACTTCTTCATTCAGCTTTCCATTTAGAAACGCTGACTTAACATCCATCTGATGTACAGTGAATTTTTTGTGTACAATATATGCTAAGAAAAGACGAATAGATTCAAGTCTTGCTACAGGAGCAAAAGTTTGGTCATAATCTATGCCTTCCTCTTGTCTGTATCCCTGAGCAACAAGACGATCTTTGTTGCGAGTTACAGTACCATGTTCGTCCAACTTGTTTCGATAGACCCATTTAGTGCCTATCACTGTTTTGTCAGTTGGTCTCCAAACAAGTTTCCAAACTTTGTTTCTTTCGAATTCAGTCAGCTCTTCTTGCATAGCGCTGACCCAGTTTGGATCTCTGAGGGCATCATCTATTTTCTTTGGTTCAGTTATAGAAATAAAGTTAACAAATAAACAAATATTACCTGCACTTCTACGAGTCTGAATACCAGCGTTGGGATCACCAAGAATTTGATCGATTGGGTGATTTACAGTCCATCGCTGAGCCGGAGCATTCGTCGCTGACTCAGTCTGAACTGGAGAAACTGAAGATGAGGCTTCAGCTACTTCTGGATTATCAGCTAAGAGAGGAATGTTTGCATTTGTCACTTCATTCACTGATTGCTGAGAAATAGACGGAATTTCTGAGACATTTGGATCAACTGCAGGTATAGTGTTTATAGGCACAGTTGAGACCCAAGATGTTTCAGCTTCACTATTCTGCATATTTGGAATGATAGTGGGACTATCATCTTCTACTGGATGAGCATGAGGAGTGGGAATATCTTCTGAATCACCAAGATGAGAAAACATCCTTTGATTCAGTTCTTCTGTATCAGCGTCCGGTTTAGAGTTCGCTGAACGAGATTCGTCAAACGTGACGTGAATAGTTTCTTCTACAGTTTATCTTCTACGGTTGAAGACTCTGAAGGCTTTGGAGACTGAGGAGTATCCAAGAAAGATACGATCATCAGCCTTAGGATCAAACTTTCCAAGGGCATCTCTGTTGTTCAGTATGAAACACTGACATCCAAAGATGTGAAGAAAGCTGATTGAAGGCTTTCTCCCATGAAAAAATTCATAGGCTGTCTTTTTGAATCTTTTAACTATCAGCGACCTGTTTTGCGTAAAACAAGCAGTGTTGACAGCTTCTGCCCAAAACTGAGTAGGCAGGTGAGAATCGTTGAGCATTGAACGTGCAACTTCAATAATTGTTCTATTTCTTCTTTCAGCGACTCCATTTTGTTGCGGTGTTCTCACTGACGAAAAGTTGTGAGAAATACCCTTACTCTCAAGGAAGGAATCAAGAGAACTGTTTTTGAATTCAGTTCCATGATCACTCCTTATTGAGCGAACAGTCATATTGATCAAAGTTTCCATCTTCCGAACAAAGGTGATGAGTTCTTCAGGGGTGTCACTCTTAGAACGGAGAAACATTACCCATGTGTAACGAGAGAATTCATCAACTATGACCAGCGTATATTTATTTACAGCGATGGATTGTTTGTTAACGGGGCCAAACAAATCCATATGGAGTAGTTGTAGAGGAGATGACACTGAGGAGACTTGCTTTGACTTGAAGGTTGCCTTGGTCTGCTTCCCTTTTTCACACGCTGAACATAAAGACTCTTTGGCGTATGAATGCTGAGGTAGACCATTGACTAACTCTTTGGAGCAAAGAGTTTTTAGTGTCTTGAAATTTAGATGTGAGAGCCTCTTGTGCCATAGCCAGTTGACATCAGAAGATGCCTTTGAGAAGAAACAGGAGTTCTCAGTGGTTGTTGAGTCCATGTTTATTACATAAACATTTTCCATGTCGCAAAGCTGACTGATGCTCAGAAGATTATGCTTCAGCCCTTCAACATATGCGACTCTTCTGAAGGAGGTTGTACCATTTGAAAGTACACCATACCCTCGGGTGTGTCCTTTTCCATTTCCACCGAAAGTCACAGAGGGACCCTTCTCTTCCTTGTATTCAGCGAGCAGGTTTTTCTTTCCAGTCATGTGTCTAGAGCATCCGCTATCGAGATACCAGATACCCTTCTTAACCTGCATTTACAAAGGAAGATTAGTTTTTCTTGGGTACCCACTTAACCATGTATACACGTTTGTCAGTGGAAGTAGTTGGAATGGAAGGTTCAGCGGTCTTCGCAGCATTTGAAGATTCAACTTTGTCTTTCTTCACTTTGGTTAATTTATTAACCTCAGTGGTAGGAGTCACCTTGACCTAATTTGCACCAGGGTTGGTCTTCTTTGCCTTGGGGGCAATCTTCACCTTAGCTATCTTTTCAGCTTTGGTGGTTGTGGGGCACTTACTAGCAATATGATCAGTAAGTCCACAATGATAACATTTCCTATAACAAAAAGTAGTTCTAGGACCACTTGTATGCTGAGCTTTTAATTTTGAATTAGAAGTACCAGCACCAAGTAAACTATTGGTTTTAGAAATGGGACGAACATTCAGTTCTTCAGATTTCTTACCAAGGATATCCACTCTGAGTCTAGGAGTAGATCGCTGAATAGATCCAGAGATCAGCTTTCTAGATCCAGAGGGGTAGGTCACTGAGGCTTTAGAAGCATTCAGCTTTGGTACTAAGGTACCCTTCTGAGGATTTTGATAAATAACAATTCCTTTACCTTTGTCTTTAGAGACAGAGGTAGGTTTTGAATAAACCATTTTCTCCTTACCTTTTGAGGAGGTAGGAGTTTCCTCAGGGATTGGTGTAATGGACGAGGAGCACTGAGATGATGAAGTGTCAGCGACTGAGGATACGAACGTTCCAAATTTAAGCATTGAACGTTTAGTGGTTGGTTTTGGAGTATCATTTTTATAACCCAGACCACGTTTATCACTCAGAGGAATCTGAGCCTTAATTATCTCAGTGATCTTTGTTGAAGAATTACACCATCCTTCAACAGTAGCTTGTTCAGCTTTTAATGCAGCGATAGCTTCCGCTCGTTCGATTTTGACTAGCTGATTTAAATAGACTTGATCTTTAAAATCATTTTCAATTTTAGAAAGCTTTTCTATTTGAAGGTGGCAATTTTTAAGCTTTTCAGCGAGATCAAGATTTTGGTTTTCAACCACAGCTTTGCCGTTCATGGCTTCGTATAAACTTCTAGTCAATAGATCGATTTTACGGAGACTATCAGCTTCATCAATATTTGCAATATTGGTAAAGAAAGAAGGTGATACCTGAATGGCAGATGTTGAAGTGGAGGGAATGTCTGAACTTTCTTCCTCTTCTTCAATCTTGGCCATGAGACATTGATTTGCTTCATCATCTTCAGAATCAGATGATGAGGCTTCTTCATCAGAAGCAGCCCAATCATAGTCAGCCATCAGGCCTTTTCCTTTCTTCTTAAAGCTTTTCAGCTTTGCATACTTCTCCTTCAGCTTTGAGTATTTGTCATCTTTATTCCTTGGAATAAAGGATTTCTTTGTGAAAGCTGAAGGTCTCATGATTTTCTTTGACCTGCACTCATTAGCGAAATGACCTGTCTTTTCGCAGTTGAAACAAGTAGCAGTAGCCTTATCAACAAAAGCTGATGATTTAGGCTTGTCAGTTATGGAAAGAGGTTTGTTCTTTCTAAACATTTTCTTCTTGGCGAATCTCCTGAACTTTTTAGTTAGGAGAGCCAAGGATTCATCATCATCTGAAAAATCAGAATCTGATGACCTTTCAGAGTTACTTTCTAACTCAGTGATGGTGACCGAAGGTCGCTGAATAGAAGGTTCCTCTGAGATTAAAGCAACATGGGTGCTTTTGGAATCTTTTACAAGATACTTCTTAAGATGGCTAGATTGCTCATGATTCAGCAATGTGCCATATAAGGTAGCAAGGGTCATTGATCTTAGATCCTTTGACAGCTTGAGACACATGGAATAATTGTCCCAGCTTTCAGGTAAACATTCTAGAAACTTTGTCAGCACTTCAAAGTTAGAATATTCCTTACCAACAGTTTTCAGATCTATAATTAAACAATTAAAACGTTGGTGAACTTCAGAGAGAGTTTAATTCTTACCAGAAATGAAGCTTTCGTATTGTCTTACCAGGTTGATCTTTCTTGAGTCCTGGACTTCAGACGTTCCTTCATACTGAGCACATATTGTGTCCCACATAGCGTTTGATGACTTCAGGTTCATGACGGAATGGTAGACTTCGTCAGGAAGGGCCATGGATAGTATGGATCTGGCTTTTGTATCTATAGCCACTTTCTTCTTATCTTCGTCGGTCCACTGATGGATTTCTTTAGGAATCAGCCTTTCTGGAATAGCAGCTCTAGTTGCAGTGGCTGGAACTAAAGGATCAATTGTTACAGGGATGTGTGGGCCGTTCTCAAGATAGTAAGGTATAGTAGGGTCTACACCTTCTAAGAAGAGTGTCATCCTATTTTTCCACAAGTTGAAGTTGTCTCTGGAAAATCTAGGGGGTTTTGCAAGAGAACCATTGTCTATATAATTTGTGTTTGTGTGGGAGGCCATTTTCAGATAATAGCAAGGAAGAGAAATATCTTAGATTAGATCTTGTTTATGAGATTAAACAAATCCGCTCTGATACCACTTGTTGGTCCCGAAAGGCCTATACAAGTTTGTAGAAGGGGGGGTTGAATACAAACACACAGATTTTACTTTTCTAAATTCTTTATTGATAAATCATCAACAATTTACAGCTTGTTGCGGAAACAAGATTAAGGATAAACCTAAATCTAAACAAGTTGGAACACTAAGGTTTCTTGCACTAAGAAAGATAAGGAGATTACTAATAAAATCCTAACTTGAGATAGATTTGAACTTGTCCAGAGTTAGCAAGTTACTTCAAAAGAAGTGAGTTCATCTCTTTATATACTGCATGCATTTAATGCAAGTCAGTATACACTTTACACGTGTCATCAGCTGGTTGGTTGCATGTCATTGACCTTGGTTGACAACCTTAGTAGCCGTAAGTATGAACAGTGTAGTATCAGAGTGGTTGTACGATTTCAGATATTCGGAGGTTCTTTTCTGACATTTCGTACAGAGGCGTGCAAGGGTGGTTAAGACAAAAGTACTTTGTACGGAGGACTTCACGATCAGCTTTCGTTGATTCAGCGATTATCATTTACTATTCAGCAGATGATAAAGTTCAGCGATAGCTAAAGTCTTGTACTTGATACTTCACGTTGAGTGGACAAATCTGAGTCTTCGCTGATCCGCATCAGTTCATTAGGATACTTGTCGCTGGTTCTTAAGCTTGATCTTCGACTTCAGCGAAGAACCTTTGTTGACGTGAAACTTGTCTTCAGGGATCATAAGTAAACAACTAACTTATCAGCGATCATCATAATGACTGAACAGACTCGGCGCATTAATGATGAATAGTGTTCGCTGAATGTTTAATCTAAAAAGCGAGAGTTCGTATCAGCGGTACTTGAAGATCTTAGTACTTATCAGCGATAGTGAAACTCTGATATATATTGTTTACGTACAATTTTCACTAAGTATTTAAGAGAGGGTCATTATCAAATCACTGAGGGTTTGGATCAACAAATAATCTCATATATATATATACACATATATATGTATCCCAGTTCAAAAACGTTTTAAATCAAAACTCACCTCGATCGCTTATCCATAAACACTTCCAAGCTTTTCTCCAAAAGATTCAGTCCTTTACTCGGGATTCACAAAATCTGTAACAATCAGATACAATATCTCTTTACCATATAGAACACATGAGACTCTTTTAGCAACTGAGAATCCTATTTAACCTATCAAACTCTTATCCTCAATTGTTCCCCTACGACGACTTAACACGGGGGTTCCGCTACCCGGTTAGCGGATGGGGTCAAGGGGCAACGCCCTTGCGGGGTCTGTTTTCGGAACAACTTATCTCAAAATACATTTGGAAACTAAATCCGAACACTCAAAAGTATCCGAAATCACAAAATTGGTCAAACAGCTAAAGTATCCGGAAACCATAGTTTATCCGGACAACACCACTTTTCCGGACAGCATGACTTTTCCGGACAACCTATACAATCCGGACGTCATCCGGACGCCAAAGTAATCCGGATACTATCCGGTATCCAATTCTATCCGGAAAACATAGGAAAAAGGAAACTTACCTGGATAAGGAAACCGTCCGGACACCTTTAGAACACCATCCGGACACTATCAACAAAAGTACCCGGACACATTGATACTGTGTCCGGAAACCACTGTCGGTTTACCCAATTTATGCCCAGATTCGACTGAAATTAACCTAAATCGTGAAATCGAGTATTCTACTCCGATAGGAACTATCTAATAGCAATTACCAACATAAAACATAAAGGAAACATACCTTAATTCACTTCCAAAGCACCAATTGAAGCCTTAACCCTCTTCCTTTTCTTCTTCTTCTTTTTCTCTCAAAACACACAGTTACACCTACTGATTTTCTGGATATTTCTGAGTTTATGAAATATCTGAATATCTTTTAGATAATATCTATGCCTATTTACCACTTTAACCCCTAAACTATTTATTAATGACTAAAATACCTTTAACTCCTAATTTAACCCAAATTTACCCTAAACATTAATTATAAGGTTAAATAACTTTAACGGAACTAACTTCTGACTAACGAACTTACTCGGGGTATTACAATTTTTTAAATTGAACATCGACATTTTTAGGCTTCATTCTGTCCGGAAAAAGGTATGCTTCGTGGGTCAATTTGAGTTTGCTGTGGCATTGGCTTTGGAACAGTAGGTTTTAGAACAGGTCCAAAAGTGGGAAGGTCAGGGATGTCGTTCCCCACTGTGGGGATGACAGTGACTTGAGGAGTGCCTACTGTGGGAGTTACAGTGGGTATTTGAGGCGAATCATCAGACTCGAAAACGATATCTTTCAGATCCTTTCCACTCCTCAGTGTTATGGACTTGAGATGTTCATGTCCTTTTCCTAGCACCCTAGCATGCTCGGTATCACTAGGTAACGTCCCTGGTGGTCTATTCTTAACTTTAACAGCTAGTTGTCCTACTTGGGTCTCTATATTCCTAATGGTTGCTTGAGTTTGATTCATGAAACCTTTGAGAATTGATTCAAGTGATGGCTGAACCTCAGCGGCTTGAGTTCCTCGTGGTTGGAATTGTTGTGAGGATTGCCCTTGGTGAAAGTTCTGTGAGTTCTGCCCACTGTGATGTGGGGACTGGCCACTGTGATGTTGCTGAAATCCAGGGGGATTGTGTGGTCTTTGCTGAGCATGACTCACCCCGTGGGGTTGGAGTCCTGGATTACCAGCCCAAGAGAAATTTGGGTGATTTCTCCAACCTGGATTATAAGTCTGTAAGTATGGGTTGTTTCTCGGATTTGTTCCTATAACATTAACGGCTTCGGGATTTGCTGGACAATAGTCAAAAAGTTGCTCCTCTCCACAGAGGGAGCAGTTTTAGGCTAGATGAGTTGCATAATTGACTTGGCCTCTATTTTGGTTCAACACGATTTTTGTTAAGGCCACTAACTGTGCATTCATGGTTTTGAGTGCCTCGGAATCGATGGTGTTGGTCTTTGGTACTATTGCTCTAGGATTGGACCACTCGGTATTGTTGTTGGACACTTTTTCTAAGATTTGATATCCTTCATTGTAGGTTTTACTCGTGAATGTTCCACCGGCTGTTGCATCTAAGATGATTTTGGCTGCATTGGAAAGACCATTGTAAAAAGTCTCCAATTGGATGCAATGGGGGATTCCATGATGTGGGCACTTTCGAAGTAAATCTTTAAATCGTTCTCATGCATCCGAAACAGCCTCATCTTCTTCTTGCCTAAACAAAATTATATCATTAACCTTACATTCCTCGTTGGAGGAAAGTATTTTTGCAAAAATTTATCGGCAAGTTCTTGCCAAGTGGTTATCGAGTGAGGTGCATGTGAGTTTAGCCAAGCTTTAGCCTTATCCCTTAATGAAAAAGGGAAAAGCCTTAGCCTTAACGCTTCATCACTCACACCTTGCAGTTGAAAGGAATCAGTCATTTCCAAAAAAGATTTTAAGTGCGAGTGTGGATCCTCTACCGGTGATCCTCCATACTGACCCATGGCTTGGATCATTTGAAACATCACAGGTTTGAGTTCAAAATGTTGTGCAACAATATTAGGCCCTAGAATCCCGGAGCTTAGGTCATTAGCTAAGTAAGTAGCATAGTCCCGTATTTTTCGATCTTTGCTATCGGCAATCGTCACTGTGGTCTCCACTGCAGGTGGTCTTTCGGCCATGTTTACAGTGGGGTTCATAGGGGGTTGTCGATTTTTGTTTTTACGTCTTCTTCTAAAAGTTTTTTCTATTTCAAGATCGATTGGTACCAAAGGTCCGTCTTGTTGCCGTGGCATGCAACACGAACAGCTTAGAAAAACGAGTTACTCGGGCTCGAACAAAAACTAATGTCTTGAGATTTAAAATCACGCCAGTCCCCCGCAACGGCGCCAAAAACTTGGTACAAGCGAAATATGTGTTTTAATCGCAGTGGGTTGCAAATTGTCCATAGTGGGAAGTGCAAGTGTACACTGTCCACTATGATCATCACAGCAAGTAATAGTTGGTAAAATACCAGAATCGAATCCCCAGAGACTGGACAATTAATACAATATGGTTCTCATGAGCTCCTTTTGCAACTTTCAATTAGAGAGTAAGCAATAGTTTGGTTTGTTTGGTGAAATAGCTACTTTGACGATTTTACTAAGATTTTAAAAGGAGGAATGTAGGTCAGATTTTCCCTATATTTTATACTAAATACTCGGTCCTAAAAGTGATCCTTGTATTCGAGGTAGGCATTTTCACTAGAAAAGCCCGGTTACAAAATACTCACACCGTTAGATAAAAATCCCATACTCTTAGTATTTATTGTTTTGTCAATGGTAATCTAAAAAATTGACCTTTTCAGGTCTCGATGGAATGTGTAGAGACAAATACTCTAAGTGTTTTTAATACACAAATTAGCTTGCCTACTACTCCAGTTGGTTGAGATTAGCTCACTGTGCCGACCTCACTTTCGTAAGTGTCATAAGAATTATTTCGAATCCCCTAGCATCATTCAAGCTCGTGTCACTACGTTCTACTTATTTCTAAGTTAAGAACTAGACTTTAGATCCTAGCAAGTGATCGGCTTGTTCGCATCCTTGGGTAAAAATCGAGAATGAATGACCAAAATAACAAATATTCTAAGTATAAAGATTACTCAAACATTTTTAATAAAATCCAGGTACTTCTCCTTCCTACATCCCAAAGGATGTTTAGCCCATAATTAAAGTAAAGAAAACAAGAGAGTAGAAGTTGCACATAATTAAACTGAAAGTGACTTGAATTGAACTCACAGTGGGGAACGAGAAGTCGTCCCTGTCACTGTGTACTTCGAACTACAATTAAACTAAGAAATTAAGATACAAAATTTTAAAGTTAGCTACTGCAGTAAATGAAAGACTAACACTAATATAGTAGTTGAGAGAATTTAAGACTAAGCTAAACATATCATAAATGGCACCCAAGTGCTCCTTTATATACTAGGAGAAAGAGTTGGGTATTACACAAAGAGGTGGGTTTTTCTAATGGGTAAAGACTGCAGTATTATGACAGAAATCAGCACTTTGGACAATCCTTTTACCCAATAGACCCTTCACCAAGTCAATCTCTAAGTACGAGAAGGTGTACTTGTTGTCATCTTTAAGGAAACTACTTTGTACTTCCCCAGCCCATATTTCCCTGCCATTTGAACCTTCTAAACTCCAGAATACTTGCATCCCAACTACTAGTTTCTTTTGTCTTCTTGCTCTACTTGAATAGTGGGAAACCGGAGTGGGCACAACAGTGGTCACTGCAGGATAAATCGTGAAAAACACCCAAATTCCACCAAATAATTTATTAAAGACTATGGTTCACTCTTTTTGCTCATTTTCGAGAATTGTTAAAAGAATGGGGGTTTTTAGAAGCGGAATGGCTAAAATTGACAAAATAAAATAGAAAATTCAAGGAAATAATAACTCTAAAAATAGAGTTATCAATGAGCGTAGTTATTGCCTATAGTATGCAATAGTATAGTGCGCCTAGCCTTTACATTTGCACGATAGTAATGTTATACACTCTTACTTCAGCACCACTATGTCGTCATCATCATCATCACACTCTCAACCCTCCTACACGCCGTCGAGCGAGCGATCATCGGAAGGCGAACAAGACCCGTATGATGGCCCGAGGATACCACCGACTGTGGTTCCACCGCAACCCACTCCTATTGTGATACAACCAAACTTTAGAGGGCCACGTACGAGACTAACCGCTAGGAAAAGCGTTCCTATACCTAGACGAGTGAGTTTGAGGTCCGATCGGCAAGAGGCGCCGGAACCCTCGCGAGTTATCGAAGGAGTGCCTATTGGTCGTACGTCTGGCATGACCTGGGCCGAAGAGCAGCACCTTAGGGCTGCGACAGCGGATTTGCACGGATGTCAAATGAGGGTCAGTCACCAGAGTCAAGTCCTAATGGAGTTAGTAGAGTTAAGTCACCTTTTGACCAGCATGTCGTCTGACGCCCTAAACGGAGCGAGAATAGCTCGGAGGATAGCTTTACGGGCCGAGATAGTGTGCATAGTAGTAGTGATGCTACTGACGTTATTGGTGTTGTGGGTTTTGATTGAAGTGTATCGGGGCGGATATTGACGTGGATGGTGGAAGATTTAGAAAACGAATTTTTATTTTATTTTATTTCTAGCTGTTTCAACCTTGTATTTCAGTTTGTAATTCAGTACTGATGTACGATGCACATAAGAAATTTTGTATCAACGGCTATTATTAACGACCTTAATGAAAAGGCAATTTCGCATTTTAATTACATATGTGTCGAACATGCGACAGTTATTCTTTTTATTTATTTCCAATATTTCAAAATTACAAATGTATTCTTTACAAAACATCCGACTTTATCTACTCAAAATTTTAACCAAATCGATATTTGCAAATGTGTTTTAAAAAAATGCCACCAAGAAGATACACACGTCGCACGGGAGAAAATCCTGATGATCAAAACCCCGATATTGCCCAGATCATAGCTCAACATATCCAAGAGGCGATACCCGACATTGTAACCCAAGTCACCGCGGGCATCAATGAGCGTCATAGAATGTCAATGTGGGAGGAGGAACTCCCAATGATGTTCATGACAGTAGAGGATGCAGCTACAAAACATTCATGACTTGCAAGCCTGTAAGTTTAGGATCCACTCTTACAATCAATATATCAATGTATAGAACAGTAATTGAGAAGTAATTTGATCGAACCAACTTGTATTCAGTGAAGAACAGATTTACAGATCTTAGAGACAGAGTATCTCAAAGATTACAAAAGATGAATACAAATATATGCGGGAAAAGTCAGTTAGCGTAACAGTGCTAACCACTATATATACTGTAACGGAAATACTAAAACTACAGTACAAATATGAAAGACTAATAGGAACAATACACGTGTCCTAATTATTTATCTAAATACAAAGTAAAGCATTTAGTTAGAAGTTCTGAACATGTTGTTCAGAACTTCTGAACATTATTCTGATTAGGCTTCTCAGAACTTCTGACTCTTCTTCCCAGACTTCTATACTTGGTAAGCTTTCAAAGAAATACTTCTGAGTCTTCTTAGTCAGAACTCTGACTCTTCACTTCAGAACTTCTGAGCCTTCTTAGTCAGAATTCAACACTTAGTTTATTGACAAAACTCAGATCTAACAAAGCCCAAGGAATTTCACGGAACCGAGGGTGCTACAGGATTACTTTCATGGTTTGATAGCATGGAGTCGGTACTCCATATCAGGAAGTGCTCAGAGGATCGCATGGTGGATTATGCGGCCTGCCAGTTCCAGAAGCGAGCTTTGACTTGGTGGAACATTCAAGTCCAAACCCGTGGATGGGAGGAAGCTTACAAGCTGTCCTGGACTGAGATTAAGGAATTACTCATTGAGGAATACTGTCCCAAGAGCGAAGTTTAAAAATTGGAGGCTAAACTTTGGGATCTTACCATGGTTGGTTCGGGGATAGATCGATACACCGCTCGTTCTCACGAACTTGAAAAGTTAGTGGCCCACATGGTTACCCCGGAGAGCAAACGGATGGACCGATATTTGTATGGATTGGCCCTAGAGATCCGAGAGATGGTTAAGTCAGCAAGTCCGACCACGATCCAAGTCGCAGTGGCATTAGCAACTAGTTTGACCCATGATGCGGTCAGGGCAGGAACTCTGACTCAGAAAGGTGTCGGTAGTAAGAGAAGGCCAGAGAGTCAGTCAGGAAACGCGATTGGAAGTAGTTCAAGTAGGAACAAGAAAGTAGTGGGAAACTTCGGGATGAATGCTAAGGAAGTAGGGCGTTTCCATGGACCCCATCCGAAGTGCAACCAATGCAATCTGCATCATGAGGGAACCTGTCCCATCTGTGGCGTTTGTAAACAAAAGGGTCATTTCTCCCGGTACTTCAAGATGGGAAAGGATGTAAAGGAGGAAGGAAGGGCATGCTATGAGTGCGGAAGTCTGGATCACTTCCGGAATGTGTGCCCGAAGTTGAAAAGGGGACCGATCAATAACAATGTTGGGTACCAGGAAAGGCAAGCCAATCAGGGAAACCAAGGAGGACAAGCTCGAGGACGGGCATTTGTTTTAGGAGCAGAAGAAGCACACCGAGACCCCAATGTAGTGACAGGTACATTCCTCCTAAACGATTATTACGCATCAGTATTATTTGACACTGGTGCCGATAAGAGCTTTGTTTCGTTAGAATTTAGGCCTTTGATCAATCTAGAATCTAAGAAAATGCTGAATGCTTATATTGTTGAGGTTGCTAATGGATATGAGTTAGAAGCTAAGGATGTAATCTTAGGCTGTACTTTGAACTTAGCTGATAAGCTATTTAGTGTTGATCTTATTCCAATTGAATTGGGGAGTTTCGATGTAGTGATAGGCATGGATTGGTTATCTAAGAATCGAGCTGAGGTTAGTTGTTTTGAAAAGACTGTCAAGTTACCATTACAAGGCGGAGAAACCCTTGTTGTCCAAGGAGATAGAGCTGGAAGGAGCCTAAAGATAGTGTCCTGTATGAAGGTCCATAAGTATTTGAGAAAGAAGCGTGTTGCGTTCTTGGAGCAAGTAATCGAGAAGAAGTTTGAGGAGAGGCGAGTCCAAGATATTCCTGTGGTGAAGAATCACCCAAAAGTGTTTCCAGACGATTTTCCTGGACTTCCACCGTGTAGACAAGTTGAATTTCAGATTGACCTTATACCCGGAGCGGCGCCTGTAGCCAAGGCCTCATATCGTTTAGCACCTGCCGAAATGCAAGAGTTGTTTTGAAAAGACTTTTGGATAGCCAAGGGGAGCCACGATTCTCTTCGTCAAGAAGAAGGATGGATCGTTTCGAATGTGTATCGATTATAGGGAACTAAATAAGATAACAATCAAGAACCGATATCCTCTCCCTCGAATAGACGATTTGTTCGAACAGTTGCAGGGTGCAACTTATTTCTCGAAGATTGACCTTCGATCGGGATATCATCAGTTAAGAGTCCGAGAGGAAGACATTCCTAAAACAGCTTTTAGAACTCGCTATGGACACTACGAGTTTTTAGTTATGCCTTTTGGATTGACGAGCGCGCCAGCTGTGTTTATGGATCTAATGAATAGAGTATGTAGGCAATACCTTGATAAGTTTGTGATTGTATTCATCGATGATATATTGATCTATTCTCAGAGTTAGAAAGATCACGAGCAGCATCTAAAAGTGATTCTAGAACTTCTCAAGGAGCATAAACTGTATGCCAAATTCTCTACTTGTGAATTTGGGATTCCGAAAGTACATTTCTTAGGTCACGTGATTGGAGAAAAAGGGATTCACTTGGACCCGGCTAAAGTGGAAGCCATTAGGAAATGGGAAGCCCCAAGGACTCCAACGGAAATTCGCCAATTTCTAGGTTTGGCAGGATATTATCGGCATTTTAGCGAGAATTTCTCTAAGATCGCTAAACCCCTCACCACGTTAAACCAAAAGGATAAGGAATCCGTTTGGAGAGCTTCACAAGAAGAAGTGTAAGTTCAGGATACACTCTTACAATCAAATATGAACAATTAAGATCGTATTCACAGCAACTGGTCATATGATTTATTAATAATCTGTGAATTACAAGATATTACAATGAATTTCTCTCTCAATAGGTCTAACAAATTTATGCGTAAAGAGTTATCCAAAAGGTTCTCCAAAAGGATAAGGAATTCGTTTGGGGAGCTTCACAAGAAGAAGTGTAAGTTCATGATACACTCTTACAATCAAATATGAACAATTAAGATCGTATTCACAACAACTGGTCATATGATTTATTAATAATCTGTGAATTACAAGATATTACAATGAATTTCTCTCTCAATAGATCTAACAAATTTATGCGTAAAGAGTTATCCAAAAGGTTCTCCAAAAATTCAGTTAGCTACAGTTGCTAACTCCTATATATACTGTAGAGAATAGCTAAAGCTACAGTACATATGAGAAACATACTAATAGAACAATTACACGTGTCCTAATTAGTAACTGAATATAACAGAATATCCATGTCATAAGTTCTGAACATGTTGTTCAGAACTTCTGAACATACTTCTGAATAAGCGCTTCAGAACATTTGTCTTCATAGTCTCCTACTCAGAACTCTGAACCTTCTAGTCAGAATCCAACACTTAGAATCTTTTTGAGTCTTCTACTCAGAACTTCTGAGTCTTCTTTAGTTTTCTTACTCAGAACTCAACACTTGTGTTTTTGACAAAACTCTAGACCTAACAATCTCCCCCTTTTTGTCAAACACACTTGTACTTTTCATCATCAAATTCTTAGAGCAGGAACAATCTTCAGAAGGAGCTCTTCTGAATGCTTCGACAACTTTTGCTCAGAACTTCTGAATAATATAAGTTAACAACTTCTGATCAGTCTTTAATCAGCAGCATCAACGATTTCCAAATTGATTTCTGTTATATATTTGCTTTTTCTTTGCTCCCCTTGAAATGACAATTCTCATCTTCATGTCAGCTTTCATAAGATTTCTTTATAAGAAACAACCGATCAGTTTTCTTTTCCTCTTCTCCTTCTTAAAATAACATTTCTCTCTTTTGTTATTTCTGTACGAAAACCATATCAATCTTCAAAATCTTTAGCTTTTCTCCCCCCTAAAGTTTTGGAAAGCAAAATCATCTTCAAAATCTTTAGCTTTTCTCCCCCTTGATTTTCAAAACTTTAGCGATGCTTTTTCTTCGAATGAAGTCTATGCTTTTTCTCCTCCTTAATGAATAACCTTGCTCCCCCTCGAAATAAGAATTATGGAGCAATTTGTTTTCTCCCCCTGAAAGTATGCATATATTTCATTAAAATTATTCATTTCAAATATAGTGCTTTAATAAAAACATTTATACAAGGAAAATAAGATTCACTGAACTACACTTGATAACTACTAACATTTGATCATTTGAAAATTTTACAAAAGAAATCAAACTTAATGAAATTTATCAGATTTTCAATCAAATGAAATCAAATGCATGTGTTTGGATTCAAATACAAGTCATCATTGCATATCAAGTTAAAAATGTTCAGTTTCAATCCCTTTATTAAATCTATTTGGTGTGCTTAGCATGTGAAATATGATTAGCTTCAAGAATATGCAATTCTAAAACATATACGAATACTTTGCTTTACTTACACTATTTGTCCAAAATCAGGATTTTCACAAATTTACAGGTTTATTGCGACTTTGTATTTTCCCAAAGTTTCAAGAGATGTGTGCTCATTGGCATCTTTTAATTTTGTGCACATTGGCATCTTTTAATTTTGTGCACATTGGCATATTTTAATCAAAAAATTTAGTAAGAATAAGATACATCGTTAAACATGACTTTCTAGCTGGTTCTATAGCAGGATTTTGGTCAGCATATCCCATACCAGTTGGTCTTAGGTGCTAGGTGACAAGCACCCCTTGGAACTTAATTTCCCAAACCAGAAAGGCCACATCGATATATCTTAAACCCATTTGTACCAGTAGAACATGGCTTTCTATCTGGTTCTATTGCAGGATTTGGGTCAGCCGATCCCAGACCAGTTGATCTTAGGGACTAGGTGTCGAGCACCCCTTAGGACTTACTCTCCCAAACCAGAAAGGCCACAGGTACAAACTTTCAAACTAAATGATTTTATATATATTTATATTTCATCTCAATCACTTGGTACTAAAACGTAGTACTTCCCCCATATTTTTGTTTCCATCCAACATTCTGACATTTAGGCTTTTTGAACATTATATTCTATATAAGTCTAAATTTACATAACATTGAGCATTCAGTATAATTTCATTCATGTTTTGCTTACCTTTTGATTTATTTCAGAAGTGAAAGTTGAAACAAATATAGCTCAGATAATACAACATACTTGTAAAATCACTCTTTGACACACATTTTATTCATTGAATGAAAATTAAAAAAAATCATATCATTGAATTAAATTTGATAAGATTCAAGCATTCAAAGCAATAGAAATAAACATAATGCAACGTAACATTTCACCACTTGTTCCTTGAAACATAAAAATATGACAGTTAAGGATATCACCTGAGAAATATGAGTTCTAAACTGATTTGTTTAGAAGTCTTGGTCTCTGAAGTACCGGTCCTGAACTGAATTATTCAGAAGCCATTGTCATTTAAGTACGCGTTTCAACTTTTGAAGAAAAAGTTGTGCCATGCACCGATTCTAGCTTTATCGGAAGGAACGGAAAATTTTGTGGTGTATTGTGACGCATCACATCAGGGATTAGGTTGCGTATTGATACAAAATGATAAGGTGATAGCATATGCCTCGAGACAATTAAAAGTTCATGAGATGAACTATACCACGCACGATTTGGAACTCAGAGTTGTGGTATTCGCTCTAAAGATATGGAGACATTATCTATATGATACCAAGTGCACTATTTTCACTGATCACAAGAGTCTTCAACACATCTTTGATCAAAAGATGCTTAATATGAGGCAAAGAAGATGGGTAGAACTGCTCACTACGATTGTGAGATACGTTACCACCCAGGTAAGGCCAATGTGGTAGCCGATGCCCTGAGTAGGAAAGAAAGGGTAAAACCTTCACGAGTCTGAGCATTAGGAGCACTGGTTCAACAAGTTTGAAAACCCGGATTTTTGAAGCTCAAGTCAAAGCAATGAAGTCTGAAAACCTGGAAAACGAGACTCTTCATGATTTAGAGGCTAGATTTGAAACTAAGATTGATGGAGTACGTTACTTTAAGGGCAGAGTATGGATCCAAAAGGCTGACAACCTACGGGAAATGATTTTGGAGGAGGCACATAAATCTAAGTACTCAATTCACCCAGGAGCAGATAAGATGTACAAGGATTTAAGGGAGTACTATTGGTGGCCAGGAATGAAGAAGGATGTTGCCATATATGTAGGGAAATGCATAACTTGCTCAAAGGTCAAGGCTGTTTATCCAAAGCCATCAGGATTGTTGCAACAACCAGAGATTCCACTGTGGAAATGGTAGCAAATCACTATGGATTTCATAACCAAACTTCCAAGAACTGCCAAAGGACGCGACTCGATTTGGGTTATAGTAGATCGATTTACGAAGTCTGCACATTTCTTGCCTATTCGGGAAGACTATAAGATGGAGAAGCTTGCCCAAATCAATATCAAGGAAATCATCACGCGACATGGAGTCCCAGTTCCCATCATATCAGATAGAGATAGCCGCTTCACATCTCGATTTTGGCAGTCACTTCAAAAAGCGTTAGGTACGCAATTGAATTCGAGCACGGCCTATCATCCTCAAACGGATGGTCAGAGTGAGCGAACCATTCAGACATTGGTGGACATGCTTCGGGCATGTGTGATAGACTTTGGAGGAAGTTGGGATAACCACTTGCCGTTAGTTGAGTTTTCTTACAACAATAGTTATCACACTAGTATTCAGTATGCGCCATATGAAGCTCTGTATGGACGCAAGTGTCGAACACCTCTTTGTTGGTTAGAGATTGGAGATAGACAACTATCTAGTCCGGACATTGTTCAAGAAACCACCGACAAGATTGCAATCATCAGAGATAGGATTAAAGCAGCTCAAGATCTTCAAAAGAGCTATGCGGACAATCGTAGGAAGCCTTTAGAATTTCAAGTTGATGACATAGTCTTTTTGAAAGTGTCCCCTTGGAAGGGAACAGTCCGATTTGGGAAAAGTGGAAAATGAAGTCCACGGTATGTTGGACCATTCAAGATCACGGAAAGAATTAGACCAGTAGCTTATAAGTTGGAATTGCCAATGGAGTTAAGTGCTATCCACAACACGTTTCACGTGTCAAACCTGAAGAAGTGTTTAGCTGACGAAACAGTAACCGTGCCTTTGGAAGACGTCCAAATCAACGATAAACTGCACATCGTAGAGGAACCAATGGAAATACTCGATAGGGAAGTCAAGCGTCTTAAGCGAAGCAAAATCCCGATAGTAAAAGTCAATTGGAACACAAGGCGTGGGCCTGAGTACACTTGGGAACGGGAGGATTACATGATGCATAAGTATCCTCATCTCTTTGCTAGCAAACCTGTTAAAGCTAGTAACACTTGAATTTCGGGACAAAATTCTTTTAACCGGGGGAGACTGTGAAAACTTTCAAATTTACACCTCAGGTTACAACTTCACTGGATATTTCAATTATTCATGTCATAGTTCACACAGTGCGATTTTAGCAGTAAACTCGGTACGGTAGGAAAATTTGAGAAATTTTACCTAGGAACCCCTTGATTTAGGAAATTATCCATAAATCTCATAAAATGCCAACTTAGGCTACAATTATACCACAAGTATTATATAATTAACAACTTGATCTATTTTCAACTAAATTATATAAATACTTTACTTTTATATAATTACTTTGCTATTTATAATTTATGAGAAAATACTTGTGTTTTAAATAAATCAAAAAGACAAGATTAGACTTTATTATTGCATTACACCCCCCCCCCCCCCCAATGGAGAGCCCCCCCCCCCCCCCCCTCTCTACTCCTTATGTATTTCTTTTGGCTATCACAATTCATTTACAAAACATTTCATTCTCTCTCTAAATTCTCGCACAAGAATTCTCTCTTCTTTCTCTCTCCATGTTCATCCATCTTCATCAAATCTTCATCCACCTTCATCCACAAATTCAGCCTCTAAACACCTCTTTTCAAAGAGATAAAAGTGTTCAAGGTAAATACAAGTGTATTGGATGAAATACACACTCTCTTTTGTCTAAATTTTCATTTCTTGCATTTTCTTATGAATGTTCTTCACCTTCGTCTACATTTCTTTAATATTGTTAAAAATCATCTTTACACATCTTAATGTTTGTAGATTTACCACCATAACACTTGCATGTTAGTAAAAAGGTGGTGAATCCATAATCAAACCCATGTTAAGATCAAAGATGAACTTTTAAACACATGCATGTAGTTTTCTTGAAAAATCCATACCCTTTTGATTCAAAGGTTTCATGAGTGGATCTTTAAATCCATTAAAAACATGTTTTAACCAACATGCATGAGCTAAAAATACACAATGTTAGGATACACGATGAAGATCTTGACATAAACACCAAAAAGAACCATTTTCAAGATTTATAAAAGATGAGATGATGGGTAAACTTGAATGTAGTTTAAATGGCTCAAAAACATGTTTTGGAACTGAAAGTAAATGTATGGGGATGAGTCAAATCGTATTTTCCATGCAAAGGAATATGAATTTTGGGTAAAAAGTCAATATAGGTGCACATGCACAAAGGGTGGTTTTGACAGCTTGCTGCCAGATTCCACACCTCTTTTCAAAAGGTCATATCTCACCCAATACTACTCCAAATTAAGTAATTCTTTTTCTGGAAATTAGTTTTATGTGTTAGGATTCAAACCTAAGTGGTTTCACTCAAAAAAGCAAAGATTTCGTTTACCAAACAGTCTTCACAAAAACAGTGCACAAACAGCAACGTTTTCTGTCGAGTCTTACGTCAAGTATTTTTTCACGTACATAAACATTTCTAAAAATTATGAAACTTATGTCAAAAGTTTCCTAACTCATTTAACCACTTGGACATAAAATATCTTAACCTAACTATACCTGGAAGTTATCCAAAAATGGACACAAAGTGACACCAAAATCTGGACAGCAAAGGACAATTTTCTTGTTATGGTTGAAAGTTAACTCTTGATCCCATTTCATCATTTTATGATGAAATTGTGGAATATATATATATATATATATATATATATATATATGTACACTATATATTTATATATTTATGCATTTTATATACTCTTGATCCCATTTCATCATATTATGATGAAATTGTGAAATATATATATATATATACTATATATATTCATATAATTATGCAATTTATATACTTTAAACCCTTTTCATCATTATTGTGATGAAATTGTGGTATATATAAATATATATATGTACTATACATTTATAAAGTTATGCACTTTAAATACTTCATCTTTACATTTTGAACCCTTTTTATCATTCTTATGATAAAATTTCGGTATACATATATATATACTATATATAAAGTCTTTGGACCCTTTTCGTTACTTATTGTGACGAAATTACGGTAACTATAATCTAACAAGAATGAAGCATACTTATGTTACGATTACAAATGTTGGTAACTCCATACGATTTATAATATTTAAATCACAATAAAGGCATTTTATGACGATTTGGATAGTTAGTACCGAACCTGCGAAATTAAAAATTCACTAGTGACCTTACGTTCATAGGTTTGAAGTAGGATCATATTGAAGTACTTGTGGGAGATTCCCGGATTCTATCGCTTATCAAGTGAGTTATCACAGTCCCTTTTTCAATATTTTACATATTTGGGGTGAAAAGCATGTCGTTATTACAACTACTTTACGCACCGGTTAACTCGTTTTCTTGAAAATGTAAACTTTGCTATACTCTTTCATGCTCTATGGTATGTATAGGTTACACATGTTGTATGTTTTTGAGCTTTTCTCTATCGTACATAAGTCCCCATTTGACTCTACGTTACCCGTTTAACTCACGAGTGTGAGCCGTTGGTAAATATGGATAATGCTATTTGGTTGACACCCCACTCACAAGTCGCGCTTGTTTGAGTGCATGATTATTGTTGTTCGTGTGCATTGTCGGCGATAGAACATGCGTTGGGGCGGCTGTCATATAGGTCGGGTAACGGGCTCACTACTTAAACATAATACATACTATTTCAATGAGCAAGTGTTTTCATAACCGGTTGCCTTACCCACTTGTGCGGATTTAAACTATTTTGCTATGATAAACAATGTTGTACTCATTAAACCTGTGATCTCACCAACTAGTGCATTAGTTGACCTTTTCATTAACATACTTTTCAGGAGAACGTCTTTAAGGTTGGGATCTAGGAAGGCTACACGTGATGAAGCTTTCTTCATTATCTTTTAATTATGTCATTTCCCCTTTTGAAAAACGATTGTAAAAGACAATGTCTTCATCTTTTGAATGTACTTTGATGGTTGGTGTAATCCTGTAACTCTTGCTATGAAACTTGAGTTGCACATCCTGTGTTTCTGCTTTAGCGGGGTGTGACAGATTTGTTGGACCATAGCGGACATTAGAGGTATTAGCCCCTCCCTATGTCAACATAAGATTAACTTGGAGAGTGACCACCCTGGAAAAGTTCAACCTCAAAGGAGACTGGACCCCATAATGAAGGAGGTAGTTAAGAAAGAAGTGTTGAAGTGGTTAGATGCCGGTATTAGACCCAATAGCTAGTAGTAGTTGGGTGAGCCCTGTCCAATGTGTCCCTAAAAAGGGAGGGACGACCGTAGTGAAAAACGAAAAGAACGAGCTCATTCCCACTAGGACTGTTACGGGGTGGAGGATATGCATGGATTATAGACAACTCAATCTAGCCACTAAGAAAGACCATTTTCCCTTACCTTTCATCGACCAAATGCTTGATAGGTTAACGGGAAATGAATTCTATTGTTTTCTTGATGGATACTCCGGATACAACCATATCCATATCGCCCCCGAGGACCAAGAAAAGACCACCTTTACTTGTCCCTACGGTACTTTTGCATTCCGGAGGATGCCATTTGGATTGTGTAATGCCCCAGCCACATTCCAACGTTGTATGATGGCCATTTTCACCGACATGATTGAGGAAACCATAGAAGTTTTTATGGATGACTTTTCTGTGATAGGGACATCGTTTGACAACTTCCTGGGAAATTTAGAGAAAAGCCTAGTAAGATGTGAGACCCACGACCTTATTTTAAATTGGGAAAAATGCCATTTTATGGTAGAGGAAGGTATTGTCCTAGGTCGTCTTGTCTCAAAAAGAGGGTTGGAGGTTGACAAAGCCAAGCTTTAAGTAGTGGCACAACTTCCCGAACCCACAACTGTGAAAGGTATTCGAAGTTTCTTGGGTCATGCAGGTTTCTATAGGTGGTTCATCAAATATTTTTCGAAAATAACTAAACCCCTATGTAACCTGTTGCAACATGAAAAAGAATTTAATTTCGCCCAAGAATGTCGAGATGCTTTTGAAACCATCAAGAAAGCCTTAGTTACTGCACCCATAGTGACCACTCCTGACTGGTCACTCCCATTTGAAGTCATGTGTGACGCCAGCGAGTGGGCTGTGGGGCTGTTCTCGGACAAAGAAAGAACAAAATCTTTCACCCCATTTATTATGCAAGTAAAACACTGATTGAGGCTCAGATTAATTATACCGTTACTGAAAAAGAATTACTTGCGGTGGTGTTTTGTTTTGATTGTTTTAGGTCATACTTGATAGGGACGAAGGTTATAGTGCATACTGATCATGCAGCGATAAAATACTTGATCAACAAGGTTGAGTCCAAGCCACGTTTGATTCGATGGGTTTTATTGTTGCAAGAATTCGACCTTGAGATCGTTGATAGAAAAGGAACAAGCAATCAGGTAGCTGACCATCTGTCCAGGCTCGAGAAGGTAGTGACCACTGTGGATCCCACTCCGGTCAAAGAAAATTTTCCCGATGAACAATTGTTGGCAGCCCAACATCACGATAATAATATTCCTTGGTATGCTGACATTGCAAACTTTTTAGCAATTGGACTAAAACCCCACGGGATGAGTGGACAACTATTTAAAAAGTTTTTACATGATACACGACAATATGTTTGGGATGACCCTTTCTTATATAAGATAGGGACGGACCAAATATTGAGGCGTTGTATCCACGAAAGTGAGCAACATCAAATACTCCTTGGTTGCACACATCCCACTACGGTGGCCACTTTGGTGGAAACCGCACTGCTGCAAAAATCTTGCAAAGTGGGTTCTTTTGGCCCACTGTGTTTAAAGACTCTTTCGAATTTGTGAAATATTGTGAGCAATGTCAACGCACCGGGAACATTTCACAAAGGAACGAGATGCCTCATAATAACATTTTAGAGGAAGAACTTTTTGATGTTTGGGGGATCGATTTCATGGGTCCTTTCCTAAATTCAAACAATAATTTTTAAATCTTGGTTGCGGTAGACTATGTTTTGAAATGGGTGGAAGTTGTTGCATGTCACTCTAATGATGCCAACACAGTGGTGAAATGTTTGCATAAAAACATTTTCACTCGATTTGGAACACCACGGGCATTGATTAGTGATGAAGGCACCCATTTTGTGAACAAAGTCATGACCTCGGTCCTTGCTAAGTATCATATACATCATAGAGTGGCCACCGCATACCACCCGCAGACCAACGGTTTACCCGAACTTTCAAACCGAGAAATCAAAGGCATTTTTGAGAAAGTCGTTAAACCATACCGTAAGGATTGGTCAACCAAACTTGATGACGCTCTTTGGGCCTATCGAACAACCTATAAAACTCCCTTGGGAATGTCTCCGTTTAAATTGGTTTTTGGCAAAGATTGCCATTTACCGATTGAATTAGAGCACAAGGCGTTTTGGGCCCTTAAAGAGCTTAACATGAGTGAGGATGTTGCGGGAAATAAGAGGTGTTTAAAATTGCATGAACTAGAGGAGTCGCGATACCACTCTTATGAAAATCCAAAGTTGTACAAAGAAAAGACCAAGATGTGGCACGATCGAAGAATCAACCATAGGGAGTTCATGGAAGGCCAACATGTACTATTGTTTAATTCCCATCTCAAACTCTTTCCTGGTAAGCTAAAATCACGATGGACGGGACCATACACCGTGGTCAAGGTTAGTCCCTTTGGAACAGTGGAATTGATGTCCCCACAGTCTGGTCAAACATTCAAAGTCAATGGACAGAGAGTAAAGCATTTTCGGAGCGATAGTGCTCACATTCCATCCCACTCTCTACCCCACTCTGGTTAAGCAAAGTCAAAACCACATGTAAATATTTTATTTCAGTTATTTGTTGTGTTTTTATTATTTTTGGTCTTTTTAATTCTGCGTGGTAGTTTATTTTAATGTGTGTAGGAGAAATTGCCAATTTTTGAAGAAAAAGTCAAACAATTGCTTCGCAGTGACATCGAGCATGTCACTGCGCTTCCTACTGCCGGACTGACGCTAAGATGGGACGGTTTGGGGGGCCCAAGAACTGATAGCAAATCACCTTTTCTTGCACAAGGGTCTACTTTTTCTGCCACCTTACACCCGTTTCGCTTATTTTCAAGAAAACCATCATAACCCCTCTCTCTCTCTCTCTAAATATCCGTTCCCTCCAAAAGATAATACCCAAAGATTAAACCCTTTCCACACCAAATTCCAAAAACCACCTTTTGCTCAAATATTTCAAACAAAACTCTTTCTCTCCTACTTTTCTCTCACAAACCAGAACAAAAAAACCCTCCAATGGCAAGAAACAAAAGACTCAACCCTGACTTTAATGAGCCTGGTCGTGTCGTGCTCCGCCGCAGAACCACCGACGATAACCCGCCGGAAAACATCAACGGCGATCTAAACGAACCTCCGCCATCCTCCGGCGAGCATCCAATGACGACCGAAGTACCAGATGCAGGGTCTTCGAAGCAAGAGGGTTCGAAAGCTGCTTCTTCATCGAAGCCTTCAGACACCAGTCTGGGTCAGTTTGATGATAAGGAACTACAAACTGAAGAAGAAATGTTGAAGTTGCAAGAAGAATACAACCAAAAACTTCTTGCACTTCGCAAAAAGAAAGAGGAGGTTGAGAAGAATCGAAAAGAAGAGGAAGAAAGGTTGGCAAAAGAGGATGCGGAAAGATTAAGAAAAGATGAGGAAGAGGGAATCCAGAAAGAAGAAGCCGAACGGTTGGCGAGAGAGGAAGAGGAGAGAAAAGGGTTGAAAAAGAAAGACTACTTGAGGAAGAAAAGAAAAGGGCAGAAGAAGAAAGGCTGAGAAACGAAGAAGAGGGCCGAATCAGACAAGAAGAGGAAAAACAAAGAAAAAATGCCGAAGTTGCGACACTTCAAAACAAGGAGCAGATTCAGACTGATCAAAACCTCCATGTCACAAACACTATTGATTTGGAGGCACTTCAAAAGGCTGCACATAGTGAGGAAAACCCAATCAAAAGAGCATTGAGGAAGAGAGGAATGGTCACCAGATCTGGGGTGACCATTTCGGAAAAAACACCGGCCAAGAAATCAAGGAAACAACCATCTGGGAAAGGTAAGGGTCTCGAACCCTCTTTAAGTTCATCATCTTATGAATCTGATGCTGGGGATGAGCAAACTCAATCTGAAAACCCATATCAGTCCACAGTGGGCACTAAGCATGCCCCCAGTGGGGTGCCCAGACAATTCACGACCCCAGCAGTCGCTGCCCACTATGACTGCATTCACCAGTAGAAGTTGAACTTAGAGAGGGGTTTTGACCCTGACTTTGTAGAGGCCAACCCTGTTATCAAAGAGAGGGTTTTACAGCAAGATTGGGTGACGTTGGCAACTGCCAATCGACGAGCCAATGCCTCTTTGGTTAGGGAGTTTTATGCCGAGGCCTCTCAGACGAATGACCCATTTGTGAAATTCCGGGGTCAAACCGTGCACTATACCGCCAGTGCTATCAATCGGGTCCTTGGAATAAGGATCCCAACTACAGGCTCCTATGCACGGTTCCTACAAAAGATGACCCCGGCGGATGAAGATGTTATTTTGAAAGAATTGGCAGTTGAAGGTAAGCCCTGGGATTAAGATGGCAGTAGACGGTGCCTGCACCCTAGCTCCCTCACTACCGAGGCCGCTGTGTGGTTCCAGTTTTTACGGGCCTTCTTGTCCCTGACTACTCATGATACGGCCCTCTCGATGCACAAGTGCGCTTTGCTGTACAGCCATCTCGAAGATGGAGTGCCATCTGCTACAGATGACCAGTGGATCACCTCTATGAACAACATCAGTATTGTGACCATCAAGAAGATGGGGATAGCAATCACTGCCCCCCCCCCCCCCCCCCGAAGAACCTGTTGATGAGGAACTGTTAGGGTCAGTTTATGTTGAATTAAAGTTCAAGTGGCTATTTGTAATTGTTTAAACCGAGTCTAGTTAGTGAACGGGCCGTGGGCATGTTAACCACGGGCCCACCCTATATAAGCTTTGTTTAGCCTTTGTTTTTAGGCGAGTTGTTCATTTGCTTTCATAATTTGTATTGTAAACTCTCTCAAGTTGAAAGCTAATTAGATGACCAGTTGAAATCATAACTATTGTCTTACATCTATTGATTTCATTATTGTTCGTGGCACGGATCTGAGACTCACAATTGGTATCAGAGCAGACGGACAGATCGATTCAAAGTATTCTTATTGGATTCTGGTATGTTTTTCGAAAATTAAGGCTGTATTCTTGATTGAAATCTCGTTTTTGATTCGGATTAAATTGCTTAGTTACATTTATTGCATTCTGTTAGTGTAGAAACCAGGATTCAATCTTACAATCAATTATGAACAATTAAACAGTAAATTGACATAGAATAGGATCCAAAAGCTTTGTATTCGATTAAGAACAGATTACAGATCTAGAGAGAGTGTCTCTCAAAGATTACAAAGATAATGCAAAGTTATGCGCAAAAGTTAGTTATCTTACAATTGCTAACTTCTATATATACTGTAAAGAAAAGCTAAACTTTAGTACATATAAGTAACAGACTAATAGAACAATTGCACGTGTCCTATTTAGTAACAGAATCCAAAGGAAAATATCCTGACTTAAGTTCTGAACAACATGTTCAGAACTTCTGAACATTCTTCTGATAAAGCACTTCAGAACATTTGTCTTCATCTTCAGAAGTTCTGAGTCTCCTACTCAGAACTCTGAACCTTCTATTCAGACTTCACAGTTAGCAAACTTTGCAGTACAAAACTTCTGAGTCTTCTTACTCAGAACTCTGAGTCTTCACTTCAGATCTCAACACTTGTGTTTTTGACAAAACTCTAGATCTAACAATCTCCCCCTTTTTGTCAAATAGTCTTGTACTTTTCATCATTGAATTCTTTAAGTGCAGGAACAATCTTCATAAGAATCACATTTCTCAAAGCAAGCCTTCTATCAATCACTTCAATTAGATCTTTTGTCTTTTCAACTTTTCCATCTTTAACTCCTTTTTGTAACTTCTTGGTCAGATTATTCTTGATAAATCTGAGTGTTCCAGAGCAGTATTTGGCAGCTTCACTAGCTCTGAAGTAGATCTTTTGCTTGTGATTGTTTTTCATTACAATTCCCCATTCTGGAAATTCACTGACATATCCAGTCTTCATAACATCTAGCTGTACATGTTCATTGTTTGGCTTGGAGAGATACACACAAGGTCTACCCACATATAGAGCAATTTGAAAATCTGTATATGCATGCCATCTCATAACGTAAAACATAGCACTTTTCACTGTTGCTAGTGCTCCTATTTCCTTTTTGTACTTGCTGCAATCTTTATTCTCCAAAAGACAATACAATCTGTAGAAATCAAAAATTGAGATTTCATCAAAGTCAGCTTCAGTGAAGTAGTAGACTTTTCCATCTTCTCTTAGAACTTCAAATCCATAGTACTCGTGTTTCTTGAACTGTCTGACAACCAATTCTCTGATTCCAGTGATCATGAAATCAGAATACACAAACTTCTTTTTCTTTCCCACATTCCTTTTCATTTCAGCACGAAGCCATTGAGAGAATTCTGGCCTATCATGATATACACTCAGAAAGTTCACTTCTCTTGGTTGAAAGAAGTTTGGCAAAGTAAATTCCAAGAGCATGGCCTTTAGATCAATAGATATCTCTTCTTCATTTGCTTCAGATTTTTCTGCTTGTTCAGCATCTTCCATCTGAACATCTTCTTGAGATAACACTTCTGGAATAGTCTCCTCAACATCATCTGAGTAAATACCATTTACTTCATATTCAGCAGGAAATACAAAGTCAATATGTAACAGCTTCTTTGGGTTTTCTTCTGAAAGCATACATTCACTTCTCTCCTTGATTCTTGTTCTGAGATCCAACCTTTCTTGGATGTGCCTTAAACATTTTTTCTTCAAAATAGCTTTCTCTCCCTCAGCAGGTACATTCATCTCTATCAACAACATATGTAGAGTAGCATCACTGTATTTTACCAAATCATTCAGTCTGAAAAACTTTGGTGAATCAGAAGCTATGTAGAAGAAACCTTCATTTTCAACTCCTTCAATCACAAATCCACGAGCACAGTTTTCATTGCTAGGCTTTCTGATTGGACAGCTTAAATTGCACTTTTCTTTTCCTGCTTCAATGGCCAATTGAAAATCATAGAAATGCATGTTCCTGACATATATCCCTAAAATTCTTCTGCATTCAATTTCTATCCAAGTTTCCTCTGTGCTTGCAAAGAACTTTACCCGAAATATTTGATCATCAAGAAACATCCTACGAAAGTCAAAATTTGTAAGACTCACTTTTAGATTTCCTTCCTTCAGTACTGTCATACTCGCATACATTAAGTCACCAAGATCTTCAGTTTGGAACTCCAACACCTTTTCAATGCTTTTCTGAACATGTAGCTTCTCATCAGGTTTTCTCATTCTATTTGAAGCCTCAACATAGGTCATCTGTAGTCTTTCATCCATGAAGCCATCAATAAAATTTTCAATCATCATAAACTCATCATCTGTGCAGTAGATATACTCATATGTTTCTTCTGGAAAGACATCACAATAAAATTGCCTTGTAAGAGGAGTGTCACTCTGATCTATGATAAAGTCACACAAAGGTTCTTCCAGTGTTGGTAATTCAAGTCTTGGAATCGCAATGGGTCTTCTGAACACATAATCCACATGCATGAAGTAGTTCTCAACTTTGGCATACACTTCATCATTAGCTCCCAATTCATCCATAAAGTGTAGTTGAAATTCATTCTGAAACTTCTGTGAATAATCAACTGAGTGATCCTCTTCTCCAAACAAATCAATAGGCCTCACTATTCTGATACATCTTTGAACATTCTGGATATTAAGAGCTCTGACCAACTCACTATGCATTCTCCTTATCAAAACATCATTTAGTCTTCTTTCTTCAATCTCAGAATTAAAAAGCTCACTTCTGATATAAGGAACAATTTCCAAGCATGTATTCACCTCAGAACTTTCAATTAAACTTTCCTCAGACAAATCTGCCATACTCATCTCATAACCTTATTGTTAAACCAAGATCATTCAAGATAGAGAGAGAAATTCTAGTGAGAGAAAGTATGTCATCTCTATTAAGCACTATATTGTTGCAAAAGCTTACAAAGCGTTTATATACCCTTGACTATTACAAAAGTCAAACTAAAGGAAAGTAAGCTAATATATAAGAAGCCTTGATTACAACATATTATAGCATTAACAATCTCCCCCTTTGTAATCAAGGGTGCTCGAATCTTCTGTGTTGGCGATTCTTGCCAATCAAAATCTCCAAGCATCTTAGAGTCAACCGAAAGTTCAATCTTGTATCAATCGTCTCTATTGCTCTCCTCAAAAGTCCGATCTCAGCATTATCAACTTGGTACAAACTACTTCTTATCTCCAAAAGCTTCTCCAAAGCTTCCTTCAATCTTTGATTTAATTGTAATCGGATAATCTTCAAAGTACCATCTGAATACTTACCAATCTCATCAAATCTAAGAAAACGTCTAATACCAGATTGATCTCTATACACGACTCCATAAGGATCTTCAAGAATAGTGAATAGTGAATAGCTATCAATATTTGGTAAATCTCTATCAGGTCTTCTTACATTGACAACTAGCTGGAAGCTTTCGATAACAAGTTGGAAGTCAAAGCATCTATAGAATCTAACTTGTCTTCGTAAGAAACGCTTGACTGCTTCCAAAGCCCTGAGGATATCATCAGTGCGAACAGGCATATCTCGAAATTGATGATACATTACCTCAAAGTCATCAATAGAAAGATCATTGAAGTCTGCTTCAGAAAACTGATATCTCTGACAGTCTTGACGTTCAACGTAAAATATAGGATACCAAATTCTGACAAAACTAGCTATCTCCACCTTAAGTAGCCTTACGATTCCATGCTTTGAGAACACTAGAAGTCTTCCTTTACGAATACATTTGATAAACATCAGATATTCGTATTGATACCAGCCCGGTTCTTTCTCAATCCCCAGAATGGCATGAATATTAACTCTCCTTCTTTTCTTGACATAAAAGTTGCGTTCTGAGTCTTCAAGAAAAGCAGATCTCATTCTGGTGACTTGAAATTTTTCTTCAAGTCTTTGCAAATGTTGTTGTCTATCCAAAGCTGGACCTGGTTGAAGAATGCTAGGTGGACCATTCATAAACGGATCAGGAACCTCTTGATTTGCTCTAGACGACTCACCCTGAACAAAAGTGTCTTTTGGAATAGTGGTAGTCGGAGCTTGAGAGTCAGAAACAACTGAAGGAATTGATTGAACAGGAACTTCGGGACCTTGAACAGGTGACTGTACTATAGGAGATTGATAACTCACATCTTCATTATCAGAAAGATCTCCATATAGCATATTAACAATGTTAATGTCTTTTTCATCAACTTCTACATCCATTTCAGTATCTGAGATGACGATTATATCATCTTGATCTTCTTCTTTTATCTTCCAGAACTTATCAAACTTTCTATGGACGTCATCATCAGAATCTATCTCGACATAGTTGGAAAAGAAGTTGCGCATATCATCATAATCTTCAGACTCATGCATGTGAGAAGTTTCCCGATTTTCTATAAACACCGGTGCAGAATCTGGATTTACATAAACCACGAGTTGTAGATTATTCACAATTTCTGGCACAACATAGTTAATCTCGGAAGCCATTGCCGTCAAATCTATTTCATCTAGCAACTCATCAACTATACTTTCTGGATGAGCTTCTTTATCTCTTTCTTCATTTGCTCTATCCTCATTTGCCATGTCTTCAACAATTGTTTCAGCAGATTCATCATGAACAGTTTCTTCTACTCTTTGTCTCTTTGAATTCTCCCCCTCATGACCTTGATGGTCCGAATCATCCTGGTCATGTCTTCGCTTAAGAGACGAAAGAGCGGCAGTCTGACAGGTTTCTTCATGCTTTGCTACACGATCAGAAAGTGTAGAAAGTGCTTTCGTCATCAAATTTATAACTGTCTTAATATCGAATAAACTAGTATTGACTTCAGATCTGAAAGAATGAAATTCTTCTGCCAAAGAAGAAACTCGAGGCTGAGTCGGTTGGAAATTCCGAAGCAGAGAAATTAAGTCCTTATCTTGATGTTCCGGAGGTGAAACTGACAATAAACGTGCATAGAAAGCATCCAAAAGTTCAGTCAACGAAATATCCGCAAGATTTCGATGAAATGAAGGTGGATCTTGAACAGGAGGAATGATAGGCGGTTGAGGAACTAGACGACTCGACGGTTGAGATGACGGTTCCTGAATAACAACTCCAGTCGGTCTACTTAAAGGAATATCAAAAGGAATTTCAGGAATTTCTGACATCTTCCCTTTTCCTTTCAGCATCGCCTTCGTTCTAAGTAACTGGTCATCTCTTTGAGCATCCATCCGTTCTCGCATTTGCCTTAAAAACTCATTTCCTGTCATAATACCTGACTTTCCTTGAACTGGATTTGTTTCTTCTTGAACAGAATCAGTGACTTCTTGAACTGTAGTAGTAACTCCTTGAACTGATGCCCTGGCAGCTTGAAGATCGAGCTCATCTACTTCAATATTTACCACTTTTGGGTTAATCGGAATAGTCTCTGATGTATCAACCGTGTTACCTTTCGAAAAATCTCTTTCAGAAGAATGTTCGACCTCAACAATAGGTTCTCGAAACACCGATTCACCGAAATCCATACCACCACCATTTCCATCATTATCATCATCATCATCTTCATCATCTGCTTCATTTGCTTCATCTTCAGTATCTGCTTCTTCATTACTATCATCCTCTTTAGAACTGCTCGGTTCAACTTCTTCTTCACTTTGATGTTCTTGATCTTCTTGTGCATTTTCATCCTGAACGTTCTACGGCTGAAGTTCTATGCCATGTTCTGCACAGTAGTCAATAACTGCTTCATCTTCTGGATCAGCATATTTCCGAATTAGCTCCGGAGGAATAGGCATGAAATGATCAAACGATCGTTTTAGCTTGTTGATGTATCCCATAGCAAAATCAGGAGCAAGCGGCCAGTTAGATCTTCGTGGAATCTCCTTGTTACTTCTTAACATACTCCATACGATAAGCTCTAGAAATCGAATAAACGGCAGGAAGCTACGATGCTTGTTCGTAAACTTTGAGTGAACAATCTCACTCAGGTCTGTCCAAAAAATAAGAGTATAATCGACATGAAGATCATATATGATGGCATAGAAAAGACGTAAGAAATGAAGACTAGCATTATCTGTACCAGAATGCTTAGCAGTCAAACATCTGATGATAACCGAGAATAACGCATACCAAACTGGTGGAAGACGATTCTTCTCAAAATCACTTACCATCGTCAAATTACCAACATAGCCTAACTCCCGAATACCAGCTAACACAACTTCTTCCGGAGGAAAATCTTCAAATTCTGTAAATCCCGGTCTTGAGTCTGCTTCTGGAAGACGTAGAATCAAACGAAGACGTTTATAATTAAGAAACGTTTCGTATTGATCTATCTCTAAAACAAATCTGGGCGGTGTAACATTCTCGATCTTCCGAATAGTATGCCACGCCTGTTGTAGATACACTTCTGGAACTCCATGTCTAGCAGATAAAGCATATCGAAGCGGATGTCCTCGAAGAATCGATACAATAATCGAATGTATACGAATTCGATCGAGATCTACATAATGATTATTCGAAAGATATCGAGTATAGCTTGCTCGCGGAAATACATCATCCGGAGAACTTCGCAGTGCAGATAAATCAGCCCCTGAAGATCTGTTTGATGGAAGAGGTTTATCTCGAGAAGCATGATCTGAAGGCTCATTTTCACCTTCCTGAACTAGATGATCATGCTCATCATCTGAAGCCATATTATACTCTGTAAAATATTCATATATAGTAAGAGTAATTAGTAAGAAACAATGAAAAACAAAGCAATAAAACTATACTAGAAGATTAAAAAAACAAAAGAAACAAAACTTAAAAAGAAAAAAAATTTGAAAGAAATAAAAAATTTGAAAAAAAATTCACTAAATGTAGAAAACGCAAGGTACTAAAGCGAGAAGTGAGCTTTTCGCAAGCAACAGAAGCGAGAAATGAGAAAAATCGCAAGCTACATATGCGCATTCTGAGGAACTCGCAATCAACATATGCGAATTTTGAACTTAGAAAATAATTGAAAAGAAAATCGCATAAAGAGATTGCGCAAAGTTAGGAAATCGCAACAGGCGGTTGCGAAAAGTGATAAAACTCGCAAAAGGTGGTTGCGATTTTCACACAAGAACAGAATGTGAAACTTGCGAAAAGACTCAAACACAGATTAAAACACAAAATTAACCTAAAAAAATCTATCTAAATGATTCGAAAAGTAATACTATCTACATTTAAACATGAGCCGACTATTAACAAACACATATTAATCACTGATTTGAAATAAACCCTAGAAAACGAATTCCGATCAAACGAACAGTGGCATACTCGAATCTTAAAATATAAAGCATGAAATCGAATAAGAAATTGAACTCGAAAAGATATGATATCAATGATTAAGAGTTCGAAAACTTACCTGATTCGAAGAACACACTGATTTACACTGATGAATCGAAGATCAGAAGATGAAATCGCAAGATAAAGTTCACGAAAAGTCTCAGAGGGAAAAAGAATTGAAAAAATGAGAAGTCAAAATAGGTCAAACGTCATTTAAACCCCTTAAAATTCATTATTTTTAAAAAATTCAAAATTAAAAAATATTGAGCATTGCGCAACTGAAGGTTGCGCAAAGTGTACTTTGCGCAAGCAACGGTTACGCAATGTATACTTGTAAAAATTTGAATTTTTCAAAAAAATGAATTTTCTCAAATTTAAAATCCTTACACCCCCCCTACACAAATGCATTAGATATTTTCAATTCAAAATGGCATTTGTGAACATTGGCATCTTTTGATTTTGTGCTCATTGGCATCTTTTGATTTTGTGCTAATTAGCATCTTTTGATCACAAAGTTTATTAAGAATAAGATACACCGTTAAACATGGCTTTCTATCTGGTTCTATAGCAGGATTTGGGTCAGCGATCCCAGACCAGTTGGCCTTAGGTGCTAGGTGACGAGCACCCCTTAGAACTTACTTTCCCAAACCAGAAAGGCCACATCGATATATCTTAAACCCATTTGTACCAGTAGAACATGGCTTTCTACTTGGTTCTATAGCAGGATTTGGGTCAGCCGATCCTAGACCAGTTGGTCTTAGGGACTAGGTGTCGAGCACCCCTTAGGACTTAATCTCCCAAACCAGAAACGCCACAGGCACAAACTTTCAAACTAAATGATTAGATTTAAAACTTAGAGCATCTCAATCACTTGGTTCTAAAACATAGTGCTTCTCCCATATTTTTGTTTCCATCCATAATTCTGACAAAAAGGTTATTTGAGCATTATATTCTATGTAAATCTAGAATCACATAATTTTGAGCATTCAGCATAATTTCATTCATGTTTTGCTGACCTTTCAATTTATTTCAGAAGTGAAAGATGAAACAGATGTAACTCAGATAATACAAAAACACTTGTAAAATCACCCTTGACACACATTTCATTAATTGAATGAAAGTTTAAAATATTTCACTTCATTGAATTAAATTTGTAAAAATTCAAATATTCAAAGCAGTTGAAATAAAACATAATGCAATGTTACCTTTTACCACTTGTTCCTTGAATTGAAAAGATGTGACAGTTAAGGATATCACCTGATAAGTATGAGTTCTAAACTGATTTGTTTAGAAGTCTTAGTCTTTGAAGTACGGGTCCTGAACTGAATTGTTCAGAAGCCATAGTCGTTGAAGCACGGGTTTTCAACTGATATGTTCAAAAGTCATTAACTTTGAAATTCGGTTTCTAAACCGATGTGTTTAGAAACCAATTCTTTACTCACCCTTAATGGCACAAATAATCTTCTTCCGAGAGTTCAACGCTTTGCTTCTAAATCTGCAAAAACAGATTAAGTAGATTTTGGTACCCAACGTGTCTTGGGTCCTGGCTTGTTAAGCGGAGCTCTATAGGAAGGAAAATGATAAGTACCATACCAATATTGAATACTATCATTTTAAAAAAAAATCATAAGTACCACAATAAGAACAACAAAAATTCTTTTGTGCTAACCTGATTAAATGATTTGCAGAATATAATGAATCAGGTTTAGCAAAAGATTTACCTTTCAGGTTAGTGTTCTTGTTGGGAGCAGATGATTTTGGTACATCTTTTTCAGGAAACGTACCTTTAACTCTCCATTGCATGTTGACTTTCTTGTATGAAGGAAGATCAGCAGATTGAAATTTGGAAGAATTATCCACTGAATGATCATAAAAAAGATTAGACGGTCGAATCGGACTTTCTGAATAGCTTTTGGATTTGTTGAGTGACTTCACTTTGTTTGATAAGTCATTTCGTTCCTTAGTCACGAAATCAAGCTTCTTCTGAATGTCAGACTTAACCCTCTTCTCTATCATAATATCAGTTGATAACACTGCCAAATTCTTTGTTAGCTTTCGTATTTCTTGCTGAAAAATCTTCCTTTCAATAGAAAATTCATCTTTAACGCTCCTAGCCTGAAAGTCAGCTTTCTTCATCTTTTCTAGCTCATGACTTTCCTTATCTAGCTCTTGCCTTTCCTTTTCTAAATCCTTTTGAAGATCAGAAATTTTCTTTGACAGTTTCGCATTCTTCACTTCAAACTCTTTCCTTTTATCTTCAAATTCAACCCTTTCCTTTTCTAGTTTTTTTTTTTCAAGAAATAAAACTTTCTCAAAATCTAAGTTTTGTATGGAAAGTTTTCTGCATCTAAGTTCAAGAGCTTTCTTTTCTTCACTTTCTTTCTTCTCCGTCTTTGAAGCTTGTTCAAATTCAGAAACTTTCTGGGAAAGAGAAAGAATTTGCTTTTTGTCATCTGAACGAGCAACTCTTTCTTTTCTGAAATTTTCTCTTTCCTCTTTTAGCAACTTTTCCGTTTCAGACAACTTCTTTGTAAGTTCAATAACCTTTTGCTTGAGTTCCTCATTTTCAGCATCTGATGATTTCTGTTCCGTATCCTCTTTTTCAGCTTTCTTTTCTTTTTCCTTTCTCTTAAAAGCAACTTCAGATCCAAGCATTTGCTTTGTTAACTCGTTCCACATAAGCATTGGATTGTTTTTGAAACATTCAACGCGTTTTAAGATGTGTTGTGGAAGTTTGTAAAGTGCGAAGATGAAGTTGGATGAAGCTTCCTTGTCGGCTTTCATTCTTTTAATCTCTTCTTCTGTATAATCTTTGTCAGTTCTGATCATTGGGCCTTCAGTAAAAGATTTTATCATATTTTCACCATTTTCTCTACTTGCAATAAAATCGATGAACGAAACTCTCCATAGTTCAAAATCAGATTCTTTGAACAGCACTGGAAGTCGCTTCATGTTTGAAGAATTAATTCATGTAGGTTGCGCAATTCTCATTTAGCAGCTTGCGCAATTCTCAGTTAGCAGCTTGCGCAATTCTCATTCAGCAGCTTGCGCATTTCTCATATAGTTGCTTTTGCAATTCTCATCAATGGGTTGCGCAATTCTGAGAAAAGTAGTCTCCCTTTAATTGTTGTTGGCACTAGGCTGCTGCACGTAAACACACTCACCAAACAATATTAGATTTTTCAATTTAGGATCAAAACATATCACAAACAACTTTTTATAAAATCTCAAATAAAAATATGGATCAAAAACTCAGATTTAAAATTTTTATCCAAGAACACCTTCAACCCAAAAAATTCAAAAATGAATTTTATGCATTAAAACTTGAAATCTTTAATTGAAACATGTCTAAAACTTGTTTTTAGAAAGGATTTTGCACAAAAACAAATCAAAATATCAATATTTTGCAAAATCACAATCCAAAAAATATCACAGTAAACTTTTTCTCAAGAACACCAAATTTTCAAAAATCTCAAATTGAACAATTCTTGATGTATTTTTGTGAAATTGATGATGCAAATCTTGTTAAGAATGATGGATAAACACTTTGCAATCAAAATCAAACACAAAAACACACTAAAAATTCATAACCCATTTGTGTTCTTCAAGTTCTTCAAAAATGGTGGATTTCTCCAAAAATCTTCAAATCTTCATCAAATATTGGAATTAATCAACCAAACATTGCAGAAATGTTAGAAAATCAGTTTCTAACACGATGATGTGAACCAATTTTGCTGAAAATCACTGAATCAAAATCTGAAAAACTGATCAGACTGATACGAACGAACCGAACAAAAATCTTGAAATCCTTCAAATTGACCTCCAAATCTTTGAAATTAGCTCTCGATCCTTGAACAAGAAATGTTCCTCTGTCAAAAACGAATCCAACGAACTAAGATTTGAACAAATTCGATCAAAAATCACCAAAATTTGATAAAATCTCAAGAAAACGAGATTTTCTTGAAAAATTCAAGAAAGTCGATCAAATTTGCTTGTGAAATCACCAAATTCGTATGTTTGATCAGTAGAATTCCATCTCTAAATCTTGTTCCAGCTCTGATATCAATTGTTAATCCAAGATCTATCAATATTAGAGAGAAATTCTAGAGAGAGAGTAGAGAGAGAAAGTAGATCTTGATTCAAAAGCACTCAATATTACAAGATGTGAATTATGCTCTAAGTGTTGAGAGTGTTACAAGATTAGTCAAGCCACATGCCTATATACCTAAGACTAACAAGGCATTAAGCTACTTTGACAACTCTAATTATAAAGACTTTGACTTTATACAATGACTTTGACTTTGACTTTCTATATTAAATCTTGAAGACATATTTTAGCCTTAACACTTCTTCAGAAGAATCTGTCATAATTTCCTCTTTTGTCATAGCATTTTCATCTGACATTATCACTTCATCTGATCCAAAAATACTCACTGTCTTAACATTCTGACCTGTCATGACTACATCATCTGTCATAAGTACCTCAATTTCATCAGAATTTACCTCCAACTCAGTGTTTAACTCCAATTCCTCAGTTTTATCAGTGACTTCTTCAGAAGACTTTTCATGTATCACTTTATCAGTTTCCATAGCATCTTCAGATTCAGAACTGATTGTAACAATTGCTATCTTTTCAACATCTGCTATCTTCTAATCATCTGTTATCTTCTGAACATCTGTTGACTTCTCAACATCGTCTAACTCAGTACTTTGCTTCTGCCTTTTCTCCCCCTTTTGATGATGATGACGATCATTATCATCAAATTTTCTCTTTGAGGACTGAGTTGATTTTGATTCTGGCTCTGCTACAGACAAAGGAATGGTGGCAAGAGGCTTTGAGACATTAGCAAGATTTGAACTGAATGCTTGCAAGAATGAAGACTTCATATCATCCATATTTTTCAGAAGCTCTTTTTGAAATTCTGACAATTCATCCTTGATCTCCTTTTGATGAGATTATAAGGATTCTTTTACTCCATCCACCTTTAATTCAACTGTAATAGCCAAGTATTTTATTTAATTTAAAATATGAATTTTATAAGTTTTTATGGGTATTTAAGGAGTTAGAAGTTAACGGGTAAGTTTTGATATTGAATATGGAAGTTTAGGGATAAGTGTTGCCAATTAAGAAAAGTCTAGGGTGGCTTAGTCACTTTTGCCAAACCCTTTCTCTTAACCGACTTGTGTATAGTCAAATGGGAAATGATGTCTTATTATTATTATTATTAGCAAAAAACACAATTATCCTAGTGTGTGTGTGTGTTTCGTGAAAAGAGAGAGAAGAGAGAGAGGAAGGAAAAAACTAAGAAAGAAGAAGGAAAGCTGTAGATTTTCTGCTGGAATTGTTTATAACAACTGAAGAAATCAAGGTAACAATCTATCCTAATTCTTCTTTTTATGCATAATAGGTTTTACATGAACTTTAGAAGTGGGTTATGTTATTTTTAGAAGGTATATGAATTATGGGTTTGGAATAGCGTTCTAATGGTAGTATAAAACATATCTGCAAAGTTATATAAACATACATAGAATAAAACTGTAAAAATCTGGGTTTTAGGATGAAACAGTAGACTGAGACTTTCATCGAAGTCGCAGTAGGCTAGTATTCATCGAAGTCGCAGTAGGTTAATATTCATCGAAGTCGCAATGGACGACTGCGACATTCATCGGAGTCGCAATGGTTGGTTGCGACTTGGGTATGAAGTCGCAATGGTCGTTTGCGACTTGGCTTGGAATCGCAGTAGTTGATTGCGATTCGGGTTTGGGATCGCAATAGTAGGTTGCGACTCCAGGGTGGAATCGCAATGGTGTATTGCGACTTAGGGTGAAGTCGCAATAGTGGGTTGCGATTTCGGGGGTGAAGTCGCAGTAAGAGGTTGCGACTTTGTACTGTTCATCACGGTTGCGACTTGTACTGTTCATTGCGATTTCATGTCTTTTTGGGGTTGCGGCTTGGGTTGAGGATTTCGTGAGTTTAGTGTTAAGAGAAATATTTGGTATTTTGTGATTTCAGATTCGGTGAAAGGGCGATTTACGTGAATTACCTTGAAAGAGTTTTTGTAATAACGCATGAGGTGAGTTTTTATTTGAAATGTTTTCAAATGGAATACATATATGTGATTAAATGTAATATGGTGCATATAATGTTTATATGAATATTGCATTGTATGAGTACTAGTTGGCCGGGCTTAGGACCGGTGAAAGTTGGCTGTACAAAGGGACAGTGGTGTTGGCTGTATTTAGTACAGCGGAGTAAATTAATTAATTGGCTTGCTACCAATTAATATGGCCAAGGAAAAGAAAGGAGAAAGAGATGGAAAAATTACATGAGTCATAATTGGTATTCTTATGTGAAGTATATGTATGACTTTGTGCAAAAGTTTTCTTTAACTAACGGGGATTTTTCTCACTAGACCTCAAGGTCTAACCCTCATTTTTGTTTTAAAATATGTATTCCATGTCATGGAGCAAACAAGAGACAATGATAGGATTTATCATGTTAGCTTTTGTGGATGTTGAATGATTATGAAGATTCCAGTTATAATTAGTAGATGTTATGTATTTTACTTTATTCGAAAAAGTTGTACTGAAAGACTTAATTGTAGAATTTAAGGGACCATATTTGGATTATGATATGTTATTTTGTGGTGAATTTATATGGAACTTGTATGTTGGGATTAAGGGATGTTACAAATGGTATCAGAGCCTTAGTTTAAGAGATTTAGGTATTAGTATCTGTACCTAGACTTAAACTGCATGCGAAGTAGGAGTTCCTTGTTATTTTAGAACCTTGGGATGATAAATATAAAAAGGTAGAAGGAACATCATGTAAGGTAATTTCAGATTACACCTGGTCAGTGTAATTATGATCTTACAGGTACATGTTTGAACCATAATACTTTATTATATGGGGTATGTGCTTATGTGTATATTAACCTTGTTTGAATCAACAGAATGGCAAGTGGAACGAGACAAACAGCCGGAGGAAGGGGAAGAGGGGGAGAAAGAGGCAGAGGTAGGACAGGGGGCAGTGTACAGGGGCGAGGCACGGAGTTTGTTACGAGAGACGATCTAGCGGTTGAAATGGGAAGACTTCAGGCAAATATACAAGCTATGTTTAACCAGATTCACCATTCGGAAACAGCAATACCAGACCCTACCCTTGAAAGTGAAGTGCCTATCACACCTATTGTCACGTCAGTACCAAGGAAGTGTGATTATAAAATGTTTTTAAGCTGTAAACCACCCAATTATGGAGGGGACAGAGATCCAGTAAAAGCAATGCGATGGCTGAAGGAGGTTGAAGCTGTATTTAAGACCAGTAAATGCGCGGAAGAAGATAAAGTGTTATATGGAACAGCAATGTTGAAAGCAGAGGCCTTGTATTGGTGGGAAGCCCTTATTGACTCTGAAGGACCTGAGGTATATTCAACTTTTACTTGGGGCGAATTCTCGAGAGCATTTAAGGAACAGTTTTGCCCGCAAGCCGCAGTTAGACAGTTGGAAGAGGAATTCCTGAGCCTACAACAAGGAAATTTGTCAGTAAGAGACTACACTGCTCGCTTCTTCGAAAAGTCGCGTTTTGGGGAGTATTATGTTGCCACCGAAAAGATGAACATGGAAAGGTATGTATTCGGATTGAATTCAGAGATCAGGAAGTTAGTGACTGCAGCGAGACCTAATACTTTTTCAGAAGCAGTAAATGCTGCGGAAAATGTGGAGCGAGACAATAAGCGGGATGTTGGGGATAAGAGTGCGGGAAAGAGAAAATGGGAAGGACCACCACAAGATGTGAAGAAGTCTGGATTTCAGCGATTTGATAGTCGTCCACCTTTTAGAGCAGCTGGAAGACCTTGCCCAAAGTGCCACCGTTTCCACCAAGGAAGCTGTCAAGTAGATCCTAGAAACTGTTATAAGTGCGGGAAGTTTGGACACATTGCTAAAGATTGTAGGGTGGTTAGATTTTGTTATTCATGCAATTCGCTAGATCATCTTCAATCAGATTGTCCACTGGGAAGAATACCATCGGGTGGCACGTCAACAAGAGCATCGGGTGTTAGACCAACAGCACCGAGGTTAGAGCCAGCAAGAGCAAGAGGCCGTTCATTTCAAATGACAGCAAAAGAAGCGGAGGAAACTCCGGACGTGGTTACAGGTACATTCTTAATAAATTCTACACGTGCTAAGGTGTTATTTGATTCCGGTGCAAACCGATCATTTGTGTCTCCTTCATTTGTTGCTTACATGCGTTTAAAGCCGAAAGTGTTAGATCATGCTTTATTGGTAGATACGGCAAATGAAAATCAAGTATCAGTTAAAGAAGTATTTGATAGTTGCGTGATAGATATAGAAGGGTGCGGAGTACCGATTCAGTTATTTCCAATAGCCCTGGTAGAGTTTGATGTGGTAGTGGGAATGGACTGGTTAGCCGAGAACCAAGCTAATATAAATTGTGATAAGAAGTTAATAAACGTAGTGTTACCTGAAAAAGGGCCGATAGTGATTTATGGCGATCGTAGGAATTATCAGTATAATCTTATTAACATGATAAAAGCCCGTAAGTGTGTTAGTAAAGGTTGTCAGAGTTACTTAGCTTATGTAATAGATACTAAGCTAGAGAAGAGTAAGTTGGAAGACATTCCAATTGTTAGTGATTTTCCAGAAGTATTTCCTGAAGACTTGAACAGTCTTCCGCCCGTTAGGCAGGTAGAGTTCGGTATAGATCTAATTCCTGGAGCCAACCCTGTAGCCCGTGCACCGTATCGTTTGGCGCCTCCAGAAATGAAAGAACTGATGGCACAACTGCAAGATCTATCCGATAAGGGTTTCATCAGACCAAGTTCTTCACCGTGGGGAGCACCAGTCTTATTTGTGAAAAAGAAGGATGGTTCGATGAGAATGTGTATCGACTACAGAGAATTGAATAAGCGCACGATCAAAAACAAGTATCCTCTACCTAGAATTGATGACCTCTTCAATCAATTAGTTGGAGCTTGTTGTTTCTCCAAGATTGACTTAAGATCCGGTTATCATCAGTTGAAAGTCAAAGAAGAAGACGTATTGAAAACTGCTTTTCGCACCAGGTACGGTCACTATGAGTTTCTAGTAATGCCATTTGGTTTGACGAATGCTCCAGCTGCTTTCATGGATTTAATGAATCGGGTATGTAAGTCGTATCTTGATAAATTCGTTATTGTGTTTATTGATGATATACTTATTTATTCCCGATCCAAAGAGGATCATGCACGACATCTTCGTTTGATTTTGGAATTATTGAAGGAAGAAAAGTTGTATGCGAAATTTTCAAAGTGTGAATTTTGGTTGCGGGAAGTTCAGTTTTTGGGGCATATAGTTTCTGAAAAGGGTATACAAGTCGATCCGATGAAAGTGGAAGCAGTTGAAAAATGGGAACCACCAAAGACAGCAACAGAAATACGAAGTTTTCTGGGTTTGGCCGGCTACTACCGAAAGTTTATAAAAGATTTCTCTCGTATTGCCACACCGTTGACGAAGCTGACTCGGAAGAATCTGAAGTTCGAATGGAAGGCAGAACAGGACGAGGCATTCAGGATATTAAAGGAGAAACTCTGCAGCGCGCCGATTTTAGCATTGCCAGAAGGTTCGGATGATTTTGTGGTCTACAGTGATGCTTCTAAGTTAGGTTTGGGATGTGTACTCATGCAACGTGGAAAAGTAATTGCCTATGCTTCTCGTCAATTAAAGGATCATGAAAGGCAATATCCTACCCACGATATGGAACTGGCAGCAGTTGTTTTCGCTTTGAAGATTTGGAGGCATTATCTTTATGGTTCCAAGTGCCAAATTTTTACGGACCATAAGAGTCTCCAACATCTTTTTGATCAGAAGGAACTGAACATGAGGCAAAGAAGGTGGCTAGAGTTAGTGAATGATTATGATTGTGAAATCCTTTATCACCCAGGAAAAGCGAATGTGGTGGCAGATGCCCTAAGTCGACAAGAAAGAAGTGGAACGATAAAAGCGATATCTTTAAGAGCTGAACTTCTTCCAAACATTTTTGACGAATTACTGAAGTGCCAATTAGATGCTTATCAAGAAGAAAGATTGAAATCTGAACAGTTGGTTGGGATATCAGCATTGCTTGGGAAAGATAACCGTGGGTTGTTGTCTTTGGGGAATAGGATTTGGGTACCTCGTTTGGGTGGATTACGTGATCGTGTACTACAAGAAGCTCATCAATCTCGATTCTCCATTCATCCAGGTACAAATAAAATGTATAGAGATTTGAAACAATTCTATTGGTGGCCGGGGATGAAAAGAAGTATTGCTAAGCATGTGGAGGACTGCATTACCTGCAAGAAAGTAAAGATTGAGCATCAGAAACCGTTTGGTCAGTTACAACGCTTAGATATTCCAGTATGGAAATGGGATCAGATCACAACTGATTTCATTACCAAGTTACCAAGAACTTCAAAGGGATTCGATTCTATTTGGGTGATTGTGGATAGGTTGACAAAGTCTGCTCATTTCTTTCCAATAAAAGAAACCGATTCTTTGGAACGTTTGGCCAAACTGTACATTAATGAAATAGTAACTCGACATGGAGTACCAATTTCGATTATTTCTGATCGAGATAGTCGTTTTACTTCTAGGTTTTGGAGAAGCTTTCAAAAAGAGATGGGAACACAAATCAAGTTGAGTACAACATATCATCCACAAACTGATGGACAGAGTGAAAGAACGATCCAGACTTTAGAAGATATGCTCCGGGCTTGTATAGTTGATTTTGGAGGATCATGGGATAAACATTTGCCTTTGATAGAGTTCGCTTACAACAACAGTTATCATTCTAGTATTCAGGCGGCACCGTTTGAAGTATTGTATGGTAGGAAATGCCGAACGCCTTTGTGTTGGAATGAAGTGGGGGAAAAGCAGTTAGCAGGGCCAGAAATAGTACAGTTAACAGCAGATAAGATTACTCAGATCCGGGAATAGATTGAAAACGGCACAAGACAGACAGAAAAGTTATGCAGATCGACGTCGGAAACCGTTAGAATTTCAGGTTGGGGAATTTGTGATGTTAAAAGTTTCACCTTGGAAAGGAGTCATACGTTTTGGGAAGCAAGGTAAACTCAGTCCGCGGTATATTGGGCCATTTGAAATTACAGAAAGAATTGGTGAAGTAGCATACAGATTGGATCTTCCGTTAGAATTGAGCAGGATTCACAACGCGTTTCATGTGTCGAATTTTCGGAAATGTTTAGTCACGCCAGACCAGGCAGTCTCTCTACCGGATATCCAGGTTGATGAAAAACTGAACTACGTGGAAGAACCGGAAGCTATAGTTGATCACAAGGTTAAAGTATTAAGGAATAAGGAGATCAAACAAGTAATTCCGGGACGGAATGCTTTTAAGGGGGGGATGTTGTAATAACCAAGTATTTTATTTAATTTAAAATATGAATTTTATAAGTTTTTATGGGTATTTAAGGAGTTAGAAGTTAAGGGGTAAGTTTTGATATTGAATATGGAAGTTTAGGGATAAGTGTTGCCAATTAAGAAAAGTCTAGGGTGGCTTAGTCACTTTTGCCAAACCCTTTCTCTTAACCGACTTGTGTATAGTCAAATGGGAAATGATGTCTTATTATTATTATTATTATTAGCAAAAAACACAATTATCCTAGTGTGTGTGTGTGTTTCGTGAAAAGAGAGAGAAGAGAGAGAGGAAGGAAAAAACTAAGAAAGAAGAAGGAAAGCTGTAGATTTTCTGCTGGAATTGTTTATAACAACTGAAGAAATCAAGGTAACAATCTATCCTAATTCTTCTTTTTATGCATAATAGGTTTTACATGAACTTTAGAAGTGGGTTATGTTATTTTTAGAAGGTATATGAATTATGGGTTTGGAATAGTGTTCTAATGGTAGTATAAAACATATCTGCAAAGTTATATAAACATACATAGAATAAAACTGCAAAAATCTAGGTTTTAGGATGAAACAATAGACTGAGACTTTCATCGAAGTCGCAGTAGGCTAGTATTCATCGAAGTCGCAGTAGGTTAATATTCATCGAAGTCGCAATGGACGACTGCGACATTCATCGGAGTCGCAATGGTTGGTTGCGACTTGGGTATGAAGTCGCAATGGTCGTTTGCGACTTGGCTTGGAATCGCAGTAGTTGATTGCGATTCGGGTTTGGGATCGCAATAGTAGGTTGCGACTCCAGGGTGGAATCGCAATGGTTTATTGCGACTTAGGGTGAAGTCGCAATAGTGGGTTGCGATTTCGGGGGTGAAGTCGCAGTAAGATGTTGCGACTTTGTACTGTTCATCACGGTTGCGACTTGTACTGTTCATTGCGATTTCATGTCTTTTTGGGGTTGCGACTTGGGTTGAGGATTTCGTGAGTTTAGTGTTAAGAGAAATATTTGGTATTTTGTGATTTCAGATTCGGTGAAAGGGCGATTTACGTGAATTACCTTGAAAGAGTTTTTGTAATAACGCATGAGGTGAGTTTTTATTTGAAATGTTTTCAAATGGAATACATATATGTGATTAAATGTAATATGGTGCATATAATGTTTATATGAATATTGCATTGTATGAGTACTAGTTGGCCGGGCTTAGGACCGGTGAAAGTTGGCTGTACAAAGGGACAGTGGTGTTGGCTGTATTTAGTACAGCGGAGTAAATTAATTAATTGGCTTGCTACCAATTAATATGGCCAAGGAAAAGAAAGGAGAAAGAGATGGAAAAATTACATGAGTCATAATTGGTATTCTTATGTGAAGTATATGTATGACTTTGTGCAAAACTTTTCTTTAACTAACGGGGATTTTTCTCACTAGACCTCAAGGTTTAACCCTCATTTTTGTTTTAAAATATGTATTCCAGGTCATGGAGCAAACAAGAGACAATGATAGGATTTATCATGTTAGCTTTTGTGGATGTTGAATGATTATGAAGATTCCAGTTATAATTAGTAGATGTTATGTATTTTACTTTATTCGAAAAAGTTTGTACTGAAAGACTTAATTGTAGAATTTAAGGGACCATATTTGGTTTATGATATGTTATTTTGTGGTGAATTTATATGGAACTTGTATGTTGGGATTAAGGGATGTTACAAATAGATTTAGCTTTGCCCTCCAACAACGTTCTGAGATCCTTGATTTCATCTTTCAAGGAATTAACAGTTTTCTCCAATTTCTCCACCTTTACACCAAGATCATGATTTTGTTTCTGAATCTTTTAAAATTCAGAAGAGTCTAACTGTGAACCTGGATCAACAAATGACCCAGTTTTCATGTGTTCAGAGAACTCATGGCCTGTAGGTGTCACGAAGTCACCATGTACTATGTAAGGAAGCTTTTAAGATGTTCACTTCCCCAGGACTTCCATCCAATCCTTGACAACCAATAGTAGGAATGTCTATGGATGTTGATACAGGAATACAAAATTCTTGTGATGCGCATGTGTTCAAAGGAATTTCAGGCTCAAATTGGATGTTACTGTGTAATCCAGACTCTAAGTGTTGAAGAATATCTTGGAATTTATCACAACCCTCCAAATGAGTATGTGATGGTTCCCCTGTATGAAGTGAAACATTAGCATGTTTGAATGCTTCTGAGTGGCTAGGGATGGGTTGTTCAAGTTCCACCACGGGCTCCATGGTGTTTTCTTCAATATTGACCACCAAGGGTTGTGAACCAATAGTAGATGTGGTTGCCCGGATTTATTCAGCTGGATCAGAATTATCTCTTTCGGTTTCTAATTCTGTTAACATTCTCTCATCCTCACCTCTCTCTTTTTGTTTTTCACTTTCCATTATAACCAATCTCTCTAAATTTTCCCTCTCAATTCTCTCAGAATGTTCTCCCTCCTGAACATTCTCTCCCTCTTTAACTACACTAGACCCCTCACCTCTCCTCTCAGGGTTGTCCTCATGGGTAGGGATCTGAGGTTGTTCAAATCCCATAGAGGTGCAATATGCTTTTAATATCCCACTCTCCCTTGGAATATATTGTCTAAGTGACATTGGAAGTGGTCTGTGATTTGGAAAATTCTCATGTTTAAGAGCAGAAATCATGTTACCTATGTAGAAGATTGGCCCATGCTCCTTATTTGATCTTCTTGGAATATTTATGTCTTGATCCATTGCATACCGGATTACCAACTGTCAATACCTCTGATAAGGTATATATGTAAGTGGCTTATCCCTTGCTTTTCCCTCTAATGCTTTCTGATTCCTCTCAAAAGTATTCTTCATATCTTCCCATAAGATAGAAGCATAGTCATAGTGCCTATTCTTCACTAACCCATGAAAGATCTGCAAGATTTTCCTTGATCCTTGATCTAAAGAACTGCTCTTCCCAGATAAACACTTGTTAATAATGTTGAAGAAACAAGCCCAGATTGGTGGTAATTTGTTCCTTCTGAATGAGCTTAGATTCCTCAACTCTTCATTATACCCTAATCTTCTGAATTCAGCTATTAATTCCTCTGGCAATGGAGAATCTTCAAAATCTAATCTCCCCTGTAAATCATCTTTTTCTGGTAGCCTCAGCATTGTTCTCATAAATTGTACAGTCAAAGTTACAGTAACTGCCCCTATTTCAGATACAAATTTGTTACCTTGTAACTCCAAATGCTTCCACCACTGTTGTATATACTGTACTGGAACGGATTTCTTCATTGTAAACCACTTCTTGAATGGATGGAATTTCAGCAATTCGATGATTATCCTATGTTCCTCTTTGAACTTAGTTTCATCCAACACTAACACATAGTTATTCTCAACTAGGTCTAAGTATTCATTTTCAGGTACAACTCTCTCCAAAGAATTTGATCTTCCAGACATTACAGACCTAACCGCACTCTGTTCATGTTGTATATTTTCATTTCCCCCATCTGTAGTTCCCTCTGATTCAGCCATATTCTCATCTCCTGTACCTCCTTCAACATTTCCTCCTAGAACGATATTCTCTCCTATATCCCCTTCTTCTACGGCTCTGTTCTCAGGCATTCTAACTTCCTCATTCTCTGAATCCGAGGATTCCATCAAGGTTTTCGAAGAGTGTTATGAAATAGGTTTACTTCGTCTTGAACCATACATGATTTCAATATGGAAGATTGAAAGAAAACAGAATCGAAGAACTCTGGATTTATGTGTTTCTCACTTTTCGCTCTTGTAATTCAAATAAATTTGAAAGAGGGATTTTAAGGTCTATTTAAAATCCGCAAAGCTGAAAGGATTTAACGGTGAAAAGTTGCTTTTTTGTCAGAGTTATAACGAATTTAAACACTGTGAAATGCCACAAAAGATATTTAATGAAACGTGGCATATTCAAAGAATAAGATGCTGACACGTGTTATTTGATAGAAATTAACACAAATTAAAATTTCTGAATAACACGCTCAGAGTTCTGAGAATGCATACTCAGAAGTTCTAAGTACACAGTTCAGAAGAAAATTCCCTTGTAACCAAAATTCATTTAAATCTCAACTTCTGATTATATAAAGCATGTAATCATCCAGAAGTAGTTTGAACAAATAGAAAATTGTTTTATCATCAAAATTCTGTCCTTCTTTTGATGATTTGAAATTTATGAAAATCATTTAAAATCTAACATCTGACCTTAAAAATCGTTTGAAGATTTAGATGAAGTTTGAACAAGTGAAAATTTTGTCATTGAAAGCTTGTTCCCCTTAAAATGATTAGTGATAAGAACGAAAATACAAACCTTATAAGCACCTCATAATGATTTCTGAAAGATAACAATGCTCCCCCTTAACTTAAGCATATACTCAAACACATATTAGATATAAGGAATCTGAAACTATATCAAAGAAAATATATAATCAAAAAAATTGAAACACTTGTATTTTTCAGAAATGAGTTCTGACAGGTAATCACAAGTTCTGATTAACCTAAAAAAAATCTAAAGTCAGATTTCTGAAGTATCGACTCAGAGAATCTGAACTCAAGACTCAAAAGTTCTGAACTCAAGAGTCAGAATTCTGATTAAGAGAGTCAGAGTTCTGAGTACACTACTCAGAAAATCTTACTTGGTAAAATATTCATTTCTGAAAAGTAACAAATGTACTCAATTAGTCAGATTAAGCATTCCTATTTTATATATGAGAAAAGTGAACCTTTTGTGATCAAGAGGCTATGTGAACAAATCAGCCAATTGATACTTTGTATGCACAAAGTGCATTTCTATAGTTCCCTTTTCCACATAGTCCTTAATAAAATGATACCTTACATCAATATGCTTGGTTTTTGAGTGTTGAACAGGATTCTGAGTAATAGCAATGGCACTTTCTGAATCACAATATATGGGAATCTTGTTGAGTTGATAGCCATAATCCATGAGTTGTGTTCTCATCCACAAAGTTTGAGAACAGCTAGCAGCAGCAGCTACATACTATGCCTCAGTAGTTGATGTGGAAACACAAATTTGCTTCTTTGAAGCCCAACTCACTATCTTGTCTCCCAAAAAGTGACAAGCACCAGAAGTACTTTTCCTGTCTAACCTGCTTCCTGCATGATCAACATCAGTAAAAGCAGTCAGCTTAAAATCAGTTTCTTTTGGATACCAAAGACCCAAATCAGGTGAACCTTTGAGATTCTTTTGGATTAGATTGAAATCTAGCACAGAAACATGTAGCAAACATGATATCTGGCCTACTTGCAGTTAGATAAAGTAAAGATCCAATCATGCCCCTATAAACCTTGTTATCTACTGAAACTCCAGAGAGACCAGCAACTAACTTGACATTTGTTGCCATATGTGTTCTCATAGCAGCACAATCAGACATCTTAAATTTTTTTTAAATATCTTTTACATATTTTCCTTGATTTATGAAAATTCCATTTGACAATTGTTTTATTTGAAGACAAAGGAAAAAGTTCATTTCTCCCGTCATGGTCATTTCAAATTCCGATTCCATGACTTTTGAGAATTCATTACATAAATCTGCATTTGTAGAACCAAATATGATATCATCTACATATATCTGAATCAAGATCAAATCATCACCTTTTTTCTTTAAAAACAAAGTAGTATCAATTTTACCTTTCTTGAAGCCAGATTTTAATAAGTGTTGAGTTAGAGTGTCATACCAGGCTCTTGGTGCTTGTTTCAGACCATACAATGCTTTATCTAAAACATAAACATGAGCTGGAAACTCAGGATCAACAAAACCTTCTGGTTGATAGACATAAACCTCTTCATTAAGTATTCCATTCCAAAATGCTGATTTGACGTCCATTTGAAATACTTTGAAGTTCTTATGTGCAGCATATGCCAAAAATATTCTGATTGCTTCAATTATGGCAACTGGTGCAAATGTCTCATCATAATCAATTCCTTCTTGTTGTGAGTATCCCTTAGCAACCAATCTAGCTTTATTTCTGACCACAACACCTGACTCATCTTTCTTGTTTTTGAACACCCATTTTGTTCCAATAATAGATTTTCCTTCAAGTCTTGGAATGAGTCTCCAGACTCTGTTTCTTTCAAACTGTAGAAATTCATCTTGCATAGCTAAAATCCAGTCTGGATCCTCTAGGGCTTCAGTGGCTTTCTTAGGTTCCATCATACTTAGAAAACCTGCAAACATTGCTTCATTTGCTGTTGCTGACCTTGTCTGAACTCCCACTGATGGATCTTCTATCACTTGATGAATAGGATGATCTTTTGTCCATTTGTTTGTACTTGGAAGCAACTCAATATCTGATAGACTGTTGTTTGTATCATTCTCATATGTAACAGCAAGTAATTCTGAACCATTCCTCTGAGGTGTGACATTCAAGTCTGGATTCTGAGTAGCAGAGTCAGAATTCTGAATAACTTGCTCAGAGTTATGAGTACCTTGTTCAGAAGTATGAGCACCATGTTCAGAGTTCTGATTGACTTGTCCAGAATTCTGAGTACCTTGTCCAGAATTCTGAGTACTAGGCTCAGAAATTTCATCACTTGTATTGATTAAATTTGGACATTCCTCAAATGGACCTCTATCAGAAATTACTGTTGTTTGAACCTCTGAACTTCCCTTTTTCATTTCTTGAATCATTTTTGGATTTTCAAAATCTGCATAAGATTCAGAAGTTAGTTCCAGAAATACATCCTTAAACAATAAATTGAGTTCTGAACAATTAGGATTAGAATCTGATTCAGAAGTCATTTTTGTCTTATCCTGTTTGAGTCCTGAGTTGTTTTGTTCAGAAGTCTTCATTCTTGACTCATCAAATATGACATTGATGCTTTCCATAATCCTCTTGGTTCTTCTATTGTAGATTCTGAATGCTTTGGAAGTTAGTGAATAACCAACAAAGTATCCTTCATCTGCCTTTTTATCAAACTTACCAAGATTTTCTCTATCATTGAGATCATAGCATCTGCATCCAAATACATGAAAAAATTTAATCAGTGGTTTTCTTGTAATACCCCGGGTAAGTTCGTTAGTTAAATCCTAGTTCCGTTAAATTTAGTTAACTTTAAAGTTGGATGTTTAGGGTAAGTTTGGGTTAATTTATAAGTTATGGGTGTTTGGGTCATTATTGAGAAGTTCAAGGTCTATATGGTAAGTATGGATAGATATTATCCCTTAAGCTATATCCAAATATTTTCATTTACAACAATTATCCAGATTTCAGTTTAGTGTGTGTGTGTGTGTGTGTTGAGAGAGCAAGAAGGAGAAAAGAAGAAAGCTAGGGTTAAGGCTTCAATTGGATTGCTTGGAAACGATTTAAGGTATGTCCCCTGTGTATTTTGTATTGGTAATTGCTAGTAAGTAGTTCCTATCGGAGTAGAAACATCCCAAACACTACTGTTAATGATTCAGTCGATTTCTGGGTGAAATAGGGATAAACAGTCAGAGGTGTCCGGATAATATGAAGGTATCCGGGTAGTTTCTTGGGTGGTGTCCGGGTAGTTTATTGATAGTATCCGGATGATTTGTTTGAGGGTTTCCGGGTGATTTAGTGTCCGGATGGCATCCGGATTCCTTGTGTTGTCCGGATAAATCGTGTTGTCCAGATTAGTCTTGCTGTCCGGATTACTGAGGTTGTCCGGAAAAGTCATGTTGTCCGGGTTGTTTGGGTTGTCCGGATACTTTAGCTGTTTTGGTCACTTTTGAGGATTTGAGTTATCTAGAGTCCTTGGTCTTCTAGTATGTTTTATGTGATCAATTAGTAAGGGGATATTTGTATTTAATCTATTTGCAGACTCTGTGGATTGGGATTGATAGATTGAATCTTTGGAAAAGGCTTGGAAGCGTATTTTAAGAATTCGAGGTGAGTTTTACTTTAAAAGTATTTTCAACTGGAATATATACGTATGGTTTGGGAATGTGATAATTAGTGATTAATGTGCCTATATGTATGGTGTACGTGATTGATAATATATTGAGATATATGTTGTGTTTATATTGCACGAAACGAGTATAGGTGAGCCGAATTATTGTTCGGCGGAGCTGTATGGAAATACAGCGGGGCTGCATGAAATTGCAGTGGAGCTGTAGGTAATTGCAGCGGGGCAATATGTAATTACAGTGGAGTCGACTCTATTGTACAGTGACGATGATTAGTTGGCTTGCTACCGACTAATGTGGCCAGGGGAAAGAAGATGAGATGAGGAGAGATACACGGTGCACGAGTCCTAATATGGTATTTATATACGTGTGGTATATGCGTGCTTATACGAAAGATTTTATGTAAACTATTCTGATACAAAGTATTATGTGAAAAGAGTTTTATATTGATTTTGGAAAAGACCGGGATTAACTCACTAGACCCGTTTGGTCTAACCCTCATTTTGTTTTCAAAAATATGTTTTCCAGGTTAAGGATCGGCAGGAGAGGATGAAGTGTAGGAAGCTTTTGATGAATGTTGATTAGGAAGCTTTTATATATTTTGTAATGTCAAGACTTTTGAGACCGTACTTGGTTTGTAATGTATCTTTTATTATGAATGTAATGAAGTTATGCAATGTATGTTATTTGTTGTATGTTTGGGAAACCGGGTCGTTACAAATGGTATCAGAGCCCTAGTTTAAGAGATTTAGGTATTTGGATTTATACCTAGACTTAAACTGTATGTGAAGTAGGATGTCCTTATTATTTTAGAACCTTGGGATGTTAAATATAAAAAGGTAGAAGGAACATCATGTAAGGTATTTTCAAATTACACCTGGCCAGCGTAATCATGAACTTACAAGTACATGTTGAACCAGAATATCTTGTTATATTGGGTATGTGCTTATGTGTATATTAACCTTGTTGAATCAACAGAGTGGCAAGTCGAACTCGACTTATGGATATAGACGAAGACAGGTATATTTCTATAAACTTTATACGTGCTAAAGTGTTATCTGACTTCGGTGCAAACCGATTCTTTTGTTGTTTCAATTTTTTATTTGTGTTAGAAAAATATTTGATAATTGTGTTAGAGATATAGAAGGGTGTGTTTAATTATTGTTGTTTTAATTTGTAAGTGTGTGGAGTGTGATGGCTTGAGTGTAAAGAATAATAGCAGTATGTAGAACGTGACGATTATATGTGGAGAGTAACGGTAATGTGTGAAGTCTTGACCTTGTCATGAAGGCGACGGTTTAGTATGTTGTGAAGATTATACTTAATGTGATTGTTGACGCTATCAAGAAAGGTATTGTTTAAGCGTGTGGATTGATGTGGATAAGATGATGGCAGATTATAATTAGTGAATGTGCGAGGTGTAGTAGTAATGAATTTCGTAAGATTAAGTGGTGGATTTGTGACGATATGGGGTGAGTATAAGTGGAAACCTCTGCTCGGAATTTTGTTTGTAAGTTGTGTAGATGTGCCAAAAGTATGTGTGAAGAAGTATGGATGTCTAGGTGGTGTGTAGTAGTGTTATTCAAGAATAAGAGAATGGAGTGGCGGTAGATGGTTAGCTAAAGAATGGAGTATTACCGTTTGAGAAATGGAAAATGTGTAGTTGTTCCGAGCATTGAGTGTGATTTCAGATTGACTCGATTAAGTTCCTGATATGAGGTATGGTGAAATTGTTAGTAAGGTATAGTAGTTGTTGAAATTGGGTACGTGCGATTGGTTTGGAGGTGAAAGAAAGCTAGCTCATAGGATCCGTTAAGAGTGAGTACCTTCTAGAGTGCTATCCTTGGAGAAAACGTGTTTTATGTTGAGAAGAGAGTGGGAGAAAGTAGTCGAATGTAATGATCAGAGTGAAGGACCATTGGATAGGACATGATAGTAGTTACCCTCGTTTATTGCTTAACCGAATTCCGGGACGGAATTCTTTTAAGGGGGAGATAATGTAATACCCCGGGTAAGTTCGTTAGTTAAATCCTAGTTCCGTTAAATTTAGTTAATTTTAAAGTTGGATGTTTAGGGTAAGTTTGGGTTAATTTATAAGTTATGGGTGTTTGGGTCATTATTGAGAAGTTCAAGGTCTATATGGTAAGTATGGATAGATATTATCCCTTAAGCTATATCCAGATATTTTCATTTACAACAATTATCCAAATTTCAGTTTAGTGTGTGTGTGTGTGTGTGTTGAGAGAGCAAGAAGGAGAAAAGAAGAAAGCTAGGGTTAAGGCTTCAATTGGATTGCTTGGAAACGATTTAAGTTATGTTCCCTGTGTATTTTGTGTTGGTAATTGCTAGTAAGTAGTTCCTATCGGAGTAGAAACATCCCAAACACTTCTGTTAATGATTCAGTCGATTTCTGGGTGAAAATGGGATAAACAGTCAGAGGTGTCCGGATAATATGAAGGTATCCGGGTAGTTTCTTGGGTGGTGTAACATCCCTTAATCCCAACATACAAGTTTCATATAATTCACCACAAAATAACATATCATAATCCAAATACGGTCCCTTAAATTCTACAATTTGGTCTTTCAGTACAAACTTTTTCGAATAAAGTAAAATACATAACAACTACTAATTATAACTGAAATCTTCATAATCATTCAACATCCACAAAAGCTAAACATGAGAAATCCTATCATAGTCTTTTGTTTGCTCCTTGACCTGGAATACATATTTTAAAACAAAAATGAGGGTTAGACCTTGAGGTCTAGTGAGAAAAATCCCCGTTAGTAAAAGAGAACATTTGCCCATAATTCACGTAAGAATACCAAATATGACTCATGCATCATGTATCTTTCCATCTCTATCTCTTTTCTTTTCCTTGGCCATATTAATTGGTAGCAAGCCAATTAATTACTTTACACCGCTGTACTAAATACAACCAACACCACTGTCCCTTTGTACAGCCAACTTTCACCGGTCCTAAGCCCGGCCAACTAGTACTCATACAATGTAATATTCATATAAACACTATATGCACCATATTACACTTAATCACATATATGTATTCCATTTGAAAAACATTTCAAATAAAAACTCACCTTGTTTTTATCACAAAAACTCTTCCAAGATAACTCACGTACGTCGATCTTTCACCAAATCTGAAATCAGATAAAATACCAAATATCTCTTTTAATACTTAAACTTACAAAATTCCCAATTGAAATCGCAATGAACAGTACCAAAGCGCAATCTCCTATGGCGATTCCACTTTGAAGTCGCAACCCCTTATTGCGATTCCACCCTGAAGTCGCAACCCCTTATTGCGATTCCACCCTGGAGTCGCAACCTACTATTGCGATTCCACCCTGGAGTCACAACCAACTACTGCGATTCCAAACTCGAATCGCAATCAACTACTGCGATTTCAAGCCAAGTCGCAAACGACCATTGCGACTTCAATGCCAAGTCGCAACCAACTGTTGCGACTTCGTTGAATGTCGCAGTCGTCTATTGCGACTTCGATGAATGTCTCAGTCTACTGTTTCATCCTAAAACCCAGATTTTTGCAGTTTTAAGCTATGCATGTTGCTATAAAGATGCAGTTATGATTAAGACTATAAACATAACCTAACCTTAAGCCCAGATTTCCCAAAACACCCCTTATTAACAAAACCCACCAAGAACTTAACTATAAACCTCAAGAACACTTTAGAGAATTAAAACACATATAAGGTATGAATTGTTTACCTGAATCACTTCAGTTTATTCCCTGAATCACAGCAACAAACTTCTTAATCTTTTCCTTCTTCTTCCCTTCAAACTTTCTCTCGATTTCTCTCTCTCTCTCTCTCTAACCGAATGCACACACACACACACTAATACTTGAATATATTTTGAATAATTAAAAGAGAAGACATCATCTTCATTTTCTCTTGTTGGAGTCGGTTGTGGTATACAAGGTTAGCAAAAAGACCAATTAAACCCTAAACTTTACTCTTTTGGCAAAACTTACCCCCAAACTTCCAAGTAACAAGTAAAACTTATCCCTTATCTCCTAATTCCATAAAATACTAACATAAAGACTTATAAAATTCCAAATTTAATTTAGATAAAAACCTGGTTATTACAACATCTCCCCCTTAAAAGAATTCCGTCCCGGAATTCGATTAAGTGAACAGATGAGGGTATTTGGCTCTCATCTCCGCCTCCGATTCCCATGTTGCATCCTGACCCCTATGATGTTTCCACTGGACCTTTACTTGCTTGATCTCCTTATTCCTTAATACTTTAACCTTGTGATCAACTATTGCTTCCGGTTCTTCCACGTAGTTCAGCTTTTCATCAACCTGGATATCCGGTAGAGAGACTGCCTGGTCCGGCGTGACTAAACATTTCCGAAAATTCGACACATGAAACGCGTTGTGAATCCTGCTCAATTCTAACGGAAGATCCAATCTGTATGCTACTTCACCAATTCTTTCTGTAATTTCAAATGGCCCAATATACCGCGGACTGAGTTTACCTTGCTTCCCAAAACGTATGACTCCTTTCCAAGGTGAAACTTTTAACATCACAAATTCCCCAACCTGAAATTCTAACGGTTTCCGGCGTCGATCTGCATAACTTTTCTGTCTGTCTTGTGCCGTTTTCAATCTATCCCGGATCTGAGTAATCTTATCTGCTGTTAACTGTACTATTTCAGGCCCTGCTAACTGCTTTTCTCCCACTTCATTCCAACACAAAGGCGTTCGGCATTTCCTACCATACAATACTTCAAACGGTGCCGCCTGAATACTAGAATGATAACTGTTGTTGTAAGCGAACTCTATCAAAGGCAAATGTTTATCCCATGATCCTCCAAAATCAACTATACAAGCCCGAAGCATATCTTCTAACGTCTGAATTGTTCTTTCACTTTGTCCATCAGTATGTGGATGATATGCTGTACTCAACTTGATTTGTGTTCCCATCTCTTTTTGAAAGCTTCTCCAAAATCTAGAAGTAAAACGACTATCTCGATCAGAAATAATCGAAATTCGTACTCCATGTCGAGTTACTATTTCATTAATGTACAGTTTGGCCAAACGTTCCAAAGAATCGGTTTCTTTTATCGGCAAGAAATGAGCAGACTTCGTCAACCTATCCACAATCACCCAAATAGAATCGAATCCCTTTGAAGTTCTTGGTAACTTGGTAATGAAATCAGTTGTGATCTGATCCCATTTCCACACTGGAATATCTAAGCGTTGTAACTGACCAAACGGTTTCTGATGCTCAATCTTTACTTTCTTGCAGGTAATGCAGTCTTCCACATGCTTAGCAATACTTCTTTTCATCCCCGGCCACCAATAGAATTGTTTCAAATCTCTATACATTTTATTTGTACCTGGATGAATGGAGAATCGAGATTGATGAGCTTCTTGTAGTACACGATCACGTAATCCACCCAAACGAGGTACCCAAATCCTATTCCCCAAACACAACAACCCACGGTTATCTTTCCCAAGCAATGCTGATATCCCAACCAAACGTTCAGATTTCAAACTTTCTTCTTGATAAGCATCTAATTGGCACTTCAGTAATTCGTCAAAAATGTTTGGAAGAAGTTCAGCTCTTAAAGATAACGCCTTTATCGTTCCACTTCTTTCTTGTCGACTTAGTGCATCTGCCACCACATTCGCTTTTCCTGGGTGATAAAGGATTTCACAATCATAATCATTCACTAACTCTAGCCACCTTCTTTGTCTCATATTCAGTTCCTTTTGATCAAAAAGATGTTGGAGACTCTTATGATCAGTAAAAATTTGACATTTGGAACCATACAGATAATGTCTCCAAATCTTCAATGCAAAGACAACCGCTGCAAGTTCCATATCGTGGGTAGGATATTGCCTTTCATGGTCCTTTAATTGACGAGAAGCATAGGCAATTACTTTTCCACGTTGCATGAGTACACATCCCAAACCTAACTTAGAAGCATCACTGTAGACCACAAAATCATCCGAACCTTCTGGCAATGCTAAAATCGGCGCGCTGCAGAGTTTCTCCTTTAATATCCTGAATGCCTCGTCCTGTTCTGCCTTCCATTCGAACTTCAGATTCTTCCGAGTCAGCTTCGTCAACGGTGTGGCAATACGAGAGAAATCTTTTATAAACTTTCGGTAGTAGCCGGCCAAACCCAGAAAACTTCGTACTTATGTTGCTGTCTTTGGCGGTTCCCATTTTTCAACGGCTTCCACTTTCATCGGATCGACTTGTATACCCTTTTCAGAAACTATATGCCCCAAAAACTGAACTTCCCGCAACCAGAATTCACACTTCGAAAATTTCGCATACAACTTTTCTTTCTTCAATAATTCCAAAATCAAACGAAGATGTCGTGCATGATCCTCTTTGGATCGGGAATAAATAAGTATATCGTCGATAAATACGATGACGAATTTATCAAGATATTGCTTACATACCCGATTCATTAAATCCATAAAGGCGACTGGAGCGTTTGTCAATCCAAATGGCATTACTAGAAACTCATAGTGACCGTACCTGGTGCGAAAAGCAGTTTTCAACTCGTCTTCTTCTTTGACCTTCAACTGATGATAACCAAATCTTAAATCAATCTTGGAAAAACAACAAGCTCCGACTAATTGATCGAAGAGGTCATCAATTCTAGGTAGGGGATACTTGTTTTTTATCGTTCGCTTATTCAATTCTCTGTAGTCGATACACATTCTCATCGAACCATCCTTCTTTTTCACAAATAAGACTGGTGCTCCCCACGGTGAAGAACTTGGTCTGATGAAACCCTTATCGGATAGATCTTGCAGTTGTGCCATCATTTCTTTCATTTCTGGAGGCGCCAAACGATACGGTGCACGGGCCACAGGGGTGGCTCCATGAATTAAATCTATACCGAACTCTACCTGTCTAACGGGCGGAAGACTGTGCAAGTCTTCAGGAAATACTTCTGGAAAATCACTAACAATTGGAATGTCTTCCAACTTACTCTTCTCTAGCTTAGTATCTATTACATAAGCTAAGTAACTCTGACAACCTTTACTAACACACTTACGGGCTTTTATCATGCTAATAAGATTATACTGATAATTCCTATGATCGCCATAAATCACTACCGGCACTTTTTCAGGTAACACAACGTTTATTAACTTCTTATCACAATTTATATTAGCTTGGTTCTCGGCTAACCAGTCCATTCCCACTACTACATCAAACTCTACCAGGGCTATTGGAAATAACTGGATCGGTACTCCGCACCCTTCTATATCTATCACGCAACTATCAAATACTTCTTTAACTGATACTTGATTTTCATTTGCCGTATCTACCAATAAAGCATGATCTAACACTTTCGGCTTTAAACGCATGTAAGCAGCAAATGAAGGAGACACAAACGATCGGTTTGCACCAGAATCAAATAACACCTTAGCACGTGTGGAATTTATTAAGAATGTACCTGTAACTACGTTCGGAGTTTCCTCCGCTTCCTTTGCTGTCATCTGAAATGAACGGCCTCTTGCTCTTGCTGGCTCTGACCTCGGTACTATTGGTCTAACACCCGATGCTCTTGTTGACGTGCCACCCGATGGTATTCTTCCCAATGGACAATCTGATTGAAGATGATCTGGCGAATTGCATGAATAACAAAATCTAACCACCCGACAGTCTTTAGCAGTATGACCAATCTTCCCGCACTTATAACAGTTTCTAGGATCTACCTGACAGCTTCCTTGGTGGAAACGGTGGCACTTTGGGCAAGGTCTTTCAGCTGCTCTAAAAGGTGGACGACTATCAAATCGCTGAAATCCAGACTTCTTCATATCGTGTGGTGGTCCTTCCCATTTTCTCTTTCCCGCACTCTTATCCCCAACATCCCTCTTATTGTCTCGCTCCACATTTTCCGCAGCATTGACTGCTTCTGAAAAAGTATTAGGTCTCGCTGCAGTTACCAACTTTCTAATCTCCGAATTCAATCCGAATACATACCTTTCCATCTTCATCTTTTCTGTGGCAACATAATATTCTCCGAAACGCGACTTTTCCAAGAAACGGGCTGTGTAGTCTCTTACCGATAAATTTCCTTGTTGTGGGCTCAGGAATTCCTCTTCCAACTGTCTAACTGCGGCTTGCGGGCAAAACTGTTCCTTAAATGCTCTCGAGAATTCGCCCCAAGTAAAAGTTTAATATACCTCAGGTCCTTCAGAGTCAATAAGGGCTTCCCACCAATACAAGGCGTCTGCTTTCAACATTGTTGTTCCATATAACACTTTATCTTCTTCCGCGCATTTACTGGTCTTAAATACAGCTTCAACCACCTTCAGCCATCGCATTGCTTTTACTGGATCTCTGTCCCCTCCATAAGTGGGTGGTTTACAGCTTAAAAACATTTTATAATCACACTTTCTTGGTACTGATGTGACAATAGGTGCGATAGGCACTTCGTTTTCAAGGGTAGGGTCTGGTATTGCTGTTTCCGTATGATGAGTCTGGTTAAACATGGCTTGAATATTTGCCTGAAGTCTTCCCATTTCAACCGCTAGATCGTCTCTCGTAACAAACTCCGTGCCTCGCCCCTGTACACTGCCCCGTGTCCTACCTCTGCCTCTTTCTCCCCCTCTTCCCCTTCCTCCGGCTGTTTGTCTCATTCCACTTGCCATTCTGTTGATTCAAACAAGGTTAATATACACATAAGCACATACCCCATATAATAAAGTATTATGGTTCAAACATGTACCTGTAAGATCATAATTACACTGGCCAGGTGTAATCTGAAATTACCTTACATGATGTTCCTTCTACCTTTTTATATTTATCATCCCAAGGTTCTAAAATAACCAGGACCTCCTACTTCGCATGCAGTTTAAGTCTAGGTACAAATACTAATACCTAAATCTCTTAAACTAAGGCTCTGATACCATTTGTAACATCCCTTAATCCCAACATACAAGTTTCATATAATTCACCACAAAATAACATATCATAATCCAAATACGGTCCCTTAAATTCTACAATTTGGTCTTTCAGTACAAACTTTTTCGAATAAAGTAAAATACATAACAACTACTAATTATAACTGAAATATTCATAATCATTCAACATCCACAAAAGCTAAACATGAGAAATCCTATCATAGTCTTTTGTTTGCTCCTTGACCTGGAATACATATTTTAAAACAAAATGAGGGTTAGACCTTGAGGTCTAGTGAGAAAAATCCCCGTTAGTAAAAGAGAACATTTGCACATAATTCACGTAAGAATACCAAATATGACTCATGCATCATGTATCTTTCCATCTCTATCTCTTTTCTTTTCCTTGGCCATATTAATTGGTAGCAAGCAAATTAATTACTTTACACCGCTGTACTAAATACAGCCAACACCACTGTCCCTTTGTACAACCAACTTTCACCGGTCCTAAGCCCGGCCAACTAGTACTCATACAATGTAATATTCATATAAACACTATATGCACCATATTACACTTAATCACATATATGTATTCCATTTGAAAAACATTTCAAATAAAAACTCACGTTGTTTTTATCACAAAAACCCTTCCAAGATAACTCACGTACGTCGATCTTTCACCAAATCTGAAATCAGATAAAATACCAAATATCTCTTTTAATACTTAAAGTTACAAATTTCCCAACTGAAATCGCAATGAACAGTACCAAGTCGCAATCTCCTATGGCGATTCCACTTTGAAGTCGCAACCCCTTATTGCGATTCCACCCTGAAGTCGCAACCCCTTATTGCGATTCCACCCTGGAGTCGCAACCTACTATTGCGATTCCACCCTGGAGTCGCAACCAACTACTGCGATTCCAAACTCGAATCGCAATCAACTACTGCGATTTCAAGCCAAGTCGCAAACGACCATTGCGACTTCAATGCCAAGTCGCAACCAACTGTTGCGACTTCGTTGAATGTCGCAGTCGTCTATTGCGACTTCGATGAATGTCTCAGTCTACTGTTTCATCCTAAAACCCAGATTTTTGCAGTTTTAAGCTATGCATGTTGCTATAAAGATGCAGTTATGATTAAGACTATAAACATAACCTAACCTTAAGCTCAGATTTCCCAAAACACCCCTTATTAACAAAACCCACCAAGAACTTAACTATAAACCTCAAGAACACTTTAGAGAATTAAAACACATATAAGGTATGAATTGTTTACCTGAATCACTTCAGTTTATTCCCTGAATCACAACAACAAACTTCTTAATCTTTTCATTCTTCTTCCCTTCAAACTTTCTCTCGATTTCTCTCTCTCTCTCTCTCTCTCTAACCGAATGCACACACACACACACACTAATACTTGAATATATTTTGAATAATTAAAAGAGAAGACATCATCTTCATTTTCTCTTATTGGAGTCGGTTGTGGTATACAAGGTTAGCAAAAAGACCAATTAAACCCTAAACTTTACTCTTTTGGCAAAACTTACCCCCAAACTTCCAAGTAACAAGTAAAACTTATCCCTTATCTCATAATTCCATAAAATACTAACATAAAGACTTATAAAATTCCAAATTTAATTTAGATAAAAACCTGGTTATTACAGGTGGTGTCCGGGTAGTTTATTGATAGTATCCGGATGATTTGTTTGAGGATTTCCGGGTGATTTAGAGTCCGGATGGCATCCGGATTCCTTGTGTTGTCCGGATAAATCGTGTTGTCCGGATTAGTCTTGCTTTCCGGATTACTGAGGTTGTCCGGAAAAGTCATGTTGTCCGGGTTGTTTGGGTTGTCCGGATACTTTAGCTGTTTTGGTCACTTTTGAGGATTTGAGTTATCTAGAGTCCTTGGTCTTCTAGTATGTTTTATGTGATCAGTTAGTAAGGGGATATTTGTATTTAATCTATTTGCAGACTCTGTGGATTGGGATTGATATACTGAATCTTTGGAAATGACTTGGAAACGTATTTTAAGAATTCGAGGTGAGTTTTACTTTAAAAGTATTTTCAACTGGAATACATACGTATGGTTTGGGAATGTGATAATTAGTGATTAATGTTCCTATATGTATGGTGTACGTGATTGATAATATATTGAGATATATGTTGTGTTTATATTGCACGAAACGAGTATAGGTGAGCCGAATTATTGTTCGGCGGAGCTGTATGGAAATACAGCGGGGCTGCATGAAATTGCAGTGGAGCTGTAGGTAATTGCAGCGGGGCTGTATGTAATTACAGTGGAGTCGACTGTATTGTACAGTGACGATGATTAGTTGGCTTGCTACCGACTAATGTGGCCAGGGGAAAGAAGATGAGATGAGGAGAGATACACGGTGCACGAGTCCTAATGTCGTATTTATATACGTGTGGTATATGCGTGCTTATACGAAAGATTTTATGTAAACTATTCTGATACAAAGTATTATGTGAAAAGAGTTTTATATTGATTTTGGAAAAGACCGGGATTAACTCACTAGACCCGTTTGGTCTAACCCTCATTTTGTTTTCAAAAATATGTTTTCCAGGTTAAGGATCGGCAGGAGAGGATGAAGTGTAGGAAGCTTTTGATGAATGTTGATTAGGAAGTTTTTATATATTTTGTAATGTCAAGACTTTTGAGACCGTACTTGGTTTGTAATGTATCTTTTATTATGAATGTAATGAAGTTATGCAATGTATGTTATTTGTTGTATGTTTGGGAAACCGGGTCGTTACATTTCTTTTGTTAATCAGTTCATAAGCAGTTTTATTCAGTCTCTTATTAATCAAAGTTCTTGTTAGGACATTTAAGTTGTCCTAATTAATTAGAAAGTTTTGTAAAGTAATAGCTTTGGGCCTAATGGGTATTAGACATGTAAATGGGCTTGGGCTTACTTGTTGTAACAAGGGGGAAGGGCTATAAATAGGACATTTCATGTATGTTTGTAATAATAACTTCCATAATACAAAATGTAGCTCTTAATCTTATATTGTTCTCTCTAGATTAGATTTCCTTTTCTAATAAACCAATAGTCCTTCTCTACCTAATCTTGTTACATATTTCTTGATTTGTTGAAGATCATGGACTCACAATTGGTATCAGAGCCAAATCGACGATTCTTTTCTCGATACGATCATCGGATCTCGACATTTCAAGTAAATTAGCCCGATTTACATGTAAGTTTGTTCTAATCTCTTATGCTCTTGAAGATCTGCTCGTTATTCGATTCCAGATCATCTCCAATATTTGGAATCGAATTTCGACAATTTTTGGTGATTTTCGAAATTTTTTCGAGTTTTTTGGTGTTCTTCGTGAAGATCTTAAGATCTGGAAAGTTTATCTTGCATGATTCAATTCTATCTACTCCGATCTGTTTCTATATTGTTTTTGGAGAGTGTACATCATTCAGATCTGAAATATCTCTTCAAGATATGTGAATTTGATTTTTTTAAAGCGACAGTAAGTTCTTCGAAGCTTTCATGGAAGGAGATGTTCAATATTGTTCATTTGATGGTTTTGATCGATTAAACTTCTTCAGATCTGTTAGTTTTTAAGTATAGAGCAGAAAGAAACTTTCAGATCTGATTTTGATCGAAAAACCAATGAGTTATGTGTTTTGAAATGAAGCTCGCCGGAAAAACGAAGTTCGCCGGAAAAACGTTTTTCAGCCGGAGTTTTGCTGAAATTTTTGTTCAGATCTGTTAGTTTACGATTTTGAATCATGTTGCAAGTTTCAAAACTGATTTTCGGTGAAAAATCAGCGAGCTACAAATTTCCAAAGTCATCAGCTTAAATGTGCTCGCCGGAAAAAATGTTTATGATCGAGATCTGTTTTTTGGCCGGCATTTTTTTGACGATTTTCACCACATATCGGTTTTGTTCTTCAATTCCATTCCATTTGCAATTATTTGGATTGAAATTTAATCAAGGATTCATAAATTTTGGGTTGTTGGAAGACTCGCAGGAATAAGTTAGTTACTACGCCGGAAAAGTTTGTTACATCGTCGGAAAAACGTGAACGTTGCTGCTGTTTTGTAACTATACATGGCCATAATTTTGACTTGAAAATATTTAGTTGATGGTCAAAGGGCATAAAAGATTCAAAAGGGAGAAATTTTGATGTGGAAAATGGAAGAAAATCGTGAATGCTTTTGCTTTACCATGGCTGTTATTCCGATGCATGGTCTTCCTATTGTCTTGAAAATCAATTGGTGATGATTTATGATGATAAAGGAAAAAAAAGGAGGCTGATTGGATGAAAAGTTAGAAAGTAAAAGGAAGCCAAAATCAACAGATCGCATGCTTTTTGATGGTAGTGATGATGAATAGGACTAACGGAGTACGTTAGTGACCAGTTAGTTTTTCTAACATTTTTGGTCCAAGTTCCGTTAAATTCGTCAAAATTCATGGATTTTGCTAATGGAACTCGTGTGACATCACTCCTACATCTCGTTTGTCACAAATCCATCTCCACGACATCGTTTTGTGTTCGATTCCTCGAAATCCCTACCGAGTAGCGCATGTTTTTATCGTTCCTCCTTCGAGCAAATTCGGACCAAGCTCTTAAGCCGAATTCTTACTCAACTCGTGGTCCAACGACGGATTCTTTGTTTTACACTAAATGCATACACTTTGAAGATGATTTTCGTGCAATTGGTCGGGGTTATGGAGTACATTGGATCCGATTTTTAAAGTTGAAAATATGATGAATAAGAGCAACTTTCAAGGGGGAGCCAAGCCTAATTTTGAAGAATTGCACCGGTAAAGTTTTTCAAGAAAATCAAGGGGGAGAGGAGTAAAGACTTTTAAGTGATTTTACTTTCCAAAACTTTAGGGGAGAATGTTAGGACATTTTAGTTGTCCTAATTAATTAGAAAGTTTTGTAAAGTAATAGCTTTGGGCCTAAAGGGGTTAGACATGTAAATGGACTTGGGCTTACTTGTTGTAACAAGGGGGAAGGGCTATAAATAGGACATTTCATGTATGTTTGTAATAATAACTTCCATAATACAAAATGTAGCTCTTAATCTCATATTGTTCTCTCTAGATTAGATTTCCTTTTCTAATAAACAAATAGTCCTTCTCTACCTAATCTTGTTACATATTTCTTGATTTGTTGAAGATCATGGACTCACAATTGGTATCAGAGCCAAATCGACGATTCTTTTCTCGATACGATCATCGGATCTCGACATTTCAAGTAAATTAGCCCGATTTACATGTAAGTTTGTTCTAATCTCTTATGCTCTTGAAGATCTGCTCGTTATTCGATTCCAGATCATCTCCAATATTTGGAATCGAATTTCGACAATTTTTGGTGATTTTCGAAATTTTTTCGAGTTTTTTGGTGTTCTTCGTGAAGATCTTAAGATCCGGAAAGTTTATCTTGCATGATTCAATTCTATCTACTCCGATCTGTTTCTATATTGTTTTTGGAGAGTGTACATCATTCAGATCTGAAATATCTCTTCAAGATATGTGAATTTGATTTTTTTAAAGCGACAGTAAGTTCTTCGAAGCTTTCATGGAAGGAGATGTTCAATATTGTTCATTTGATGGTTTTGATCGATTAAACTTCTTCACATCTGTTAGTTTTTAAGTATAGAGAAGAAAGAAACTTTCAGATCTGATTTTGATCGAAAAACCAATGAGTTATGTGTTCTGAAATGAAGCTCGCCGGAAAAACGAAGTTCGCCGGAAAAACGTTTTTCAGCCGGAGTTTTGCTGAAATTTTTGTTCAGATCTGTTAGTTTACGATTTTGGATCATGTTGCAAGTTTCAAAACTGATTTTCGGTGAAAAATCAGCGAGCTACAAATTTCCAAAGTCATCAGCTTAAATGTGCTCGCCGGAAAAAATGTTTATGATCGAGATCTGTTTTTTGGCCGGCATTTTTTTGACGATTTTCACCACAGATCGGTTTTTTTCTTCAATTCCATTCCATTTGCAATTATTTGAATTGAAATTTAATCAAGGATTCATAAATTTTGGGTTGTTGGAAGACTCGCAGGAATAAGTTAGTTACTACGCCGGAAAAGTTTGTTACATCGTCGGAAAAACGTGAACGTTGCTGCTGTTTTGTAAATATACATGGCCATAATTTTGACTTGAAAATATTTAGTTGATGGTCAAAGGGCATAAAAGATTCAAAAGGGAGAAATTTTGATGTGGAAAATGGAAGAAAATCGTGAATGCTTTTGCTTTACCATGGCTGTTATTCCGATGCATGGTCTTCCTATTGTCTTGAAAATCAATTGGTGATGATTTATGATGTTAAAGGAAAAAAAGGAGGCTGATTGGATGAAAAGTTAGAAAGTAAAAGGAAGCCAAAATCAACAGATCGCATGCTTTTTGATGGTAGTGATGATGAATAGGACTAACGGAGTACGTTAGTGACCAGTTAGTTTTTCTAACATTTTTGGTCCAAGTTCCGTTAAATTCGTCAAAATTCGTGGATTTTGTTAATGGAACTCGTGTGACATCACTCCTACATCTCGTTTGTCACAAATCCATCTCCACGACATCGTTTTGTGTTCGATTCCTCGAAATCCCTACCGAGTAGCGCATGTTTTTATCGTTCCTCCTTCGAGCAAATTCGGACCAAGCTCTTAAGCCGAATTCTTACTCAACTCGTGGTCCAACGACGGATTCTTTGTTTTACACTAAATGCATACACTTTGAAGATGATTTTCGTGCAATTGGTCGGGGTTATGGAGTACATTGGATTCGATTTTTAAAGTTGAAAATATGATGAATAAGAGCAACTTTCAAGGGGGAGCCAAGCCTAATTTTGAAGAATTGCACCGGTAAAGTTTTTCAAGAAAATCAAGGGGGAGAGGAGTAAAGACTTTTAAGTGATTTTACTTTCCAAAACTTTAGGGGGAGAATGCTAGGACATTTAAGTTGTCCTAATTAATTAGAAAGTTTTGTAAAGTAATAGCTTTGGGCCTAAAGGGCTTAGACATGTAAATGGACTTGGGCTTACTTGTTGTAACAAGGGGGAAGGGCTATAAATAGGACATTTCAAGTATGTTTGTAATAATAACTTCCATAATACAAAATGTAGCTCTTAATCTCATATTGTTCTCTCTAGATTAGATTTCCTTTTCTAATAAACAAATAGTCCTTCTCTACCTAATCTTGTTACATATTTCTTGATTTGTTGAAGATCATGGACTCACAATTGGTATCAGAGCCAAATCGACGATTCTTTTCTCGATACGATCATCGGATCTCGACATTTCAAGTAAATTAGCCCGATTTACATGTAAGTTTGTTCTAATCTCTTATGCTCTTGAAGATCTGCTCGTTATTCGATTCCAGATCATCTCCAATATTTGGAATCGAATTTCGACAATTTTTGGTGATTTTCGAAATTTTTTCGAGTTTTTTGGTGTTCTTCGTGAAGATCTTAAGATCCGGAAAGTTTATCTTGCATGATTCAATTCTATCTACTCCGATCTGTTTCTATATTGTTTTTGGAGAGTGTACATCATTCAGATCTGAAATATCTCTTCAAGATATGTGAATTTGATTTTTTTAAAGCGACAGTTAGTTCTTCGAAGCTTTCATGGAAGGAGATGTTCAATATTGTTCATTTGATGGTTTTGATCGATTAAACTTCTTCACATCTGTTAGTTTTTAAGTATAGAGAAGAAAGAAACTTTCAGATCTGATTTTGATCGAAAAACCAATGAGTTATGTGTTCTGAAATGAAGCTCGCCGGAAAAACGAAGTTCGCCGGAAAAACGTTTTTCAGCCGGAGTTTTGCTGAAATTTTTGTTCAGATCTGTTAGTTTACGATTTTGGATCATGTTGCAAGTTTCAAAACTGATTTTCGGTGAAAAATCAGCGAGCTACAAATTTCCAAAGTCATCAGCTTAAATGTGCTCGCCGGAAAAAATGTTTATGATCGAGATCTGTTTTTTGGCCGGCATTTTTTTGACGATTTTCACCACAGATCGGTTTTGTTCTTCAATTCCATTCCATTTGCAATTATTTGGATTGAAATTTAATCAAGGATTCATAAATTTTGGGTTGTTGGAAGACTCGCAGGAATAAGTTAGTTACTACGCCGGAAAAGTTTGTTACAACGTCGGAAAAACGTGAACGTTGCTGCTGTTTTGTAACTATACATGGCCATAATTTTGACTTGAAAATATTTAGTTGATGGTCAAAGGGCATAAAAGATTCAAAAGGGAGAAATTTTGATGTGGAAAATGGAAGAAAATCGTGAATGCTTTTGCTTTACCATGGCTGTTATTCCGATGCATGGTCTTCCTATTGTCTTGAAAATCAATTGGTGATGATTTATGATGTTAAAGGAAAAAAAAGGAGGCTGATTGGATGAAAAGTTAGAAAGTAAAAGGAAGCCAAAATCAACAGATCACATGCTTTTTGATGGTAGTGATGATGAATAGGACTAACGGAGTACGTTAGTGACCAGTTAGTTTTTCTAACATTTTTGGTCCAAGTTCCGTTAAATTCGTCAAAATTCGTGGATTTTGCTAATGGAACTCGTGTGACATCACTCCTACATCTCGTTTGTCACAAATCCATCTCCACGACATCGTTTTGTGTTCGATTCCTCGAAATCCCTACCGAGTAGCGCATGTTTTTATCGTTCCTCCTTCGAGCAAATTCGGACCAAGCTCTTAAGCCGACTTCTTACTCAACTCGTGGTCCAACGACGGATTCTTTGTTTTACACTAAATGCATACACTTTGAAGATGATTTTCGTGCAATTGGTCGGGGTTATGGAGTACATTGGATCCGATTTTTAAAGTTGAAAATATGATGAATAAGAGCAACTTTCAAGGGGGAGCCAAGCCTAATTTTGAAGAATTGCACCGGTAAAGTTTTTCAAGAAAATCAAGGGGGAGAGGAGTAAAGACTTTTAAGTGATTTTACTTTCCAAAACTTTAGGGGGAGAATGTTAGGACATTTAAGTTGTCCTAATTAATTAGAAAGTTTTGTAAAGTAATAGCTTTGGGCCTAAAGGGCTTAGACATGTAAATGGACTTGGGCTTACTTGTTGTAACAAGGGGGAAGGGCTATAAATAGGACATTTCATGTATGTTTGTAATAATAACTTCCATAATACAAAATGTAGCTCTTAATCTCATATTGTTCTCTCTAGATTAGATTTCCTTTTCTAATAAACAAATAGTCCTTCTCTACCTAATCTTGTTACATATTTCTTGATTTGTTGAAGATCATGGACTCACAATTGGTATCAGAGCCAAATCGACGATTCTTTTCTCGATACGATCATCGGATCTCGACATTTCAAGTAAATTAGCCCGATTTACATGTAAGTTTGTTCTAATCTCTTATGCTCTTGAAGATCTGCTCGTTATTCGATTCCAGATCATCTCCAATATTTGGAATCGAATTTCGACAATTTTTGGTGATTTTCGAAATTTTTTCGAGTTTTTTGGTGTTCTTCGTGAAGATCTTAAGATCCGGAAAGTTTATCTTGCATGATTCAATTCTATCTACTCCGATCTGTTTCTATATTGTTTTTGGAGAGTGTACATCATTCAGATCTGAAATATCTCTTCAAGATATGTGAATTTGATTTTTTTAAAGCGACAGTAAGTTCTTCGAAGCTTTCATGGAAGGAGATGTTCAATATTGTTCATTTGATGGGTTTGATCGAATAAACTTCTTCACATCTGTTAGTTTTTAAGTATAGAGAAGAAAGAAACTTTCAGATCTGATTTTGATCGAAAAACCAATGAGTTATGTGTTCTGAAATGAAGCTCGCCGGAAAAACGAAGTTCGCCGGAAAAACGTTTTTCAGCCGGAGTTTTGCTGAAATTTTTGTTCAGATCTGTGAGTTTACGATTTTGGATCATGTTGCAAGTTTCAAAACTGATTTTCGGTGAAAAATCAGCGAGCTACAAATTTCCAAAGTCATCAGCTTAAATGTGCTCGCCGGAAAAAATGTTTATGATCGAGATCTGTTTTTTGGCCGGCATTTTTTTGACGATTTTCACCACAGATCGGTTTTGTTCTTCAATTCCATTCCATTTGCAATTATTTGGATTGAAATTTAATCAAGGATTCATAAATTTTGGGTTGTTGGAAGACTCGCAGGAATAAGTTAGTTACTACGCCGGAAAAGTTTGTTACAACGTCGGAAAAACGTGAACGTTGCTGCTGTTTTGTAACTATACATGGCCATAATTTTGACTTGAAAATATTTAGTTGATGGTCAAAGGGCATAAAAGATTCAAAAGGGAGAAATTTTGATGTGGAAAATGGAAGAAAATCGTGAATGCTTTTGCTTTACCATGGCTGTTATTCCGATGCATGGTCTTCCTATTGTCTTGAAAATCAATTGGTGATGATTTATGATGTTAAAGGAAAAAAAGGAGGCTGATTGGATGAAAAGTTAGAAAGTAAAAGGAAGCCAAAATCAACAGATCGCATGCTTTTTGATGGTAGTGATGATGAATAGGACTAACGGAGTACGTTAGTGACCAGTTAGTTTTTCTAACATTTTTGGTCCAAGTTCCGTTAAATTCGTCAAAATTCGTGGATTTTGCTAATGGAACTCGTGTGACATCACTCCTACATCTCGTTTGTCACAAATCCATCTCCACGACATCGTTTTGTGTTCGATTCCTCGAAATCCCTACCGAGTAGCGCATGTTTTTATCGTTCCTCCTTCGAGCAAATTCGGACCAAGCTCTTAAGCCGAATTCTTACTCAACTCGTGGTCCAACGACGGATTCTTTGTTTTACACTAAATGCATACACTTTGAAGATGATTTTCGTGCAATTGGTCGGGGTTATGAAGTACATTGGATCCGATTTTTAAAGTTGAAAATATGATGAATAAGAGCAACTTTCAAGGGGGAGCCAAGCCTAATTTTGAAGAATTGCACCGGTAAAGTTTTTCAAGAAAATCAAGGGGGAGAGGAGTAAAGACTTTTAAGTGATTTTACTTTCCAAAACTTTAGGGGGAGAATGTTAGGACATTTAAGTTGTCCTAATTAATTAGAAAGTTTTGTAAAGTAATAGCTTTGGGCCTAAAGGGCTTAGACATGTAAATGGACTTGGGCTTACTTGTTGTAACAAGGGGGAAGGGCTATAAATAGGACATTTCATGTATGTTTGTAATAATAACTTCCATAATACAAAATGTAGCTCTTAATCTCATATTGTTCTCTCTAGATTAGATTTCCTTTTCTAATAAACAAATAGTCCTTCTCTACCTAATCTTGTTACATATTTCTTGATTTGTTGAAGATCATGGACTCACAATTGGTATCAGAGCCAAATCGACGATTCTTTTCTCGATACGATCATCGGATCTCGACATTTCAAGTAAATTAGCCCGATTTACATGTAAGTTTGTTCTAATCTCTTATGCTCTTGAAGATCTGCTCGTTATTCGATTCCAGATCATCTCCAATATTTGGAATCGAATTTCGACAATTTTTGGTGATTTTCGAAATTTTTTCGAGTTTTTTGGTGTTCTTCGTGAAGATCTTAAGATCCGGAAAATTATCTTGCATGATTCAATTCTATCTACTCCGATCTGTTTCTATATTGTTTTTGGAGAGTGTACATCATTCAGATCTGAAATATCTCTTCAAGATATGTGAATTTGATTTTTTTAAAGCGACAGTAAGTTCTTCGAAGCTTTCATGGAAGGAGATGTTCAATATTGTTCATTTGATGGTTTTGAACGATTAAACTTCTTCACATCTGTTAGTTTTTAAGTATAGAGCAGAAAGAAACTTTCAGATCTGATTTTGATCGAAAAACCAATGAGTTATGTGTTCTGAAATGAAGCTCGCCGGAAAAACGAAGTTCGCCGGAAAAACGTTTTTCAGCCGGAGTTTTGCTGAAATTTTTGTTCAGATCTGTTAGTTTACGATTTTGGATCATGTTGCAAGTTTCAAAACTGATTTTCGGTGAAAAATCAGCGAGCTACAAATTTCCAAAGTCATCAGCTTAAATGTGCTCGCCGGAAAAAATGTTTATGATCGAGATCTGTTTTTTGGCCGGCATTTTTTTGACGATTTTCACCACAGATCGGTTTTGTTCTTCAATTCCATTCCATTTGCAATTATTTGGATTGAAATTTAATCAAGGATTCATAAATTTTGGGTTGTTGGAAGACTCGCAGGAATAAGTTAGTTACTACGCCGGAAAAGTTTGTTACATCGTCGGAAAAACGTGAACGTTGCTGCTGTTTTGTAACTATACATGGCCATAATTTTGACTTGAAAATATTTAGTTGATGGTCAAAGGGCATAAAAGATTCAAAAGGGAGAAATTTTGATGTGGAAAATGGAAGAAAATCGTGAATGCTTTTGCTTTACCATGGCTGTTATTCCGATGCATGGTCTTCCTATTGTCTTGAAAATCAATTGGTGATGATTTATGATGTTAAAGGAAAAAAAGGAGGCTGGTTGGATGAAAAGTTAGAAAGTAAAAGGAAGCCAAAATCAACAGATCACATGCTTTTTGATGGTAGTGATGATGAATAGGACTAACGGAGTACATTAGTGACCAGTTAGTTTTTCTAACATTTTTGGTCCAAGTTCCGATAAATTCGTCAAAATTCGTGGATTTTGCTAATGGAACTCGTGTGACATCACTCCTAAATCTCGTTTGTCACAAATCCATCTCCACGACATCGTTTTGTGTTCGATTCCTCGAAATCCCTACCGAGTAGCGCATGTTTTTATCGTTCCTCCTTCGAGCAAATTCGGACCAAGCTCTTAAGCCGAATTCTTACTCAACTCGTGGTCCAACGACGGATTCTTTGTTTTACACTAAATGCATACACTTTGAAGATGATTTTCGTGCAATTGGTCGGGGTTATGGAGTACATTGGATCCGATTTTTAAAGTTGAAAATATGATTAATAAGAGCAACTTTCAAGGGGGAGCCAAGCCTAATTTTGAAGAATTTCACCGGTAAGGTTTTTCAAGAAAATCAAGGGGGAGAGGAGTAAAGACTTTTAAGTGATTTTACTTTCCAAAACTTTAGGGGGAGAATGTTAGGACATTTAAGTTGTCCTAATTATTTAGAAAGTTTTGTAAAGTAATAGCTTTGGGCCTAAAGGGCTTAGACATGTAAATGGACTTGGGCTTACTTGTTGTAACAAGGGGGAAGGGCTATAAATAGGACATTTCATGTATGTTTGTAATAATAACTTCCATAATACAAAATGTAGCTCTTAATCTCATATTGTTCCCTCTAGATTATATTTCCTTTTCCAAAAAATAAATAGTCCTTATCTACCTAATCTTGTTACATATTTCTTGATTTGTTGAAGATCATGGACTCACAGTTCTGTTCTGTGTAAAACAAGTTGTGGCAATTGCTTCAGCCCATAGGAAGCTTGGAAGATTTGCCTAGGCCAGCATGGTTCTTGCAACTTCAACTAGAGTTTTGTTCTTCCTTTCAACAACACCATTTTGTTGAGGAGTTCTGACAGCAGAATAATTATGAGAAATTCCAGAACTTTGTAAAAAGGTCTGAAGAGTCTCATTTCTGAATTCTGTTCCATTGTCACTTCTGATTTTCTGAATTGGAAGTTGTAAGAATACTTGAATTCTTTTGATGAAATTAATCAGTATTTCAGCAGCTTCTGACTTTGCTCTTAAGAATTTAACCCATGTATATCTGGAATATTCATCCACAATGACAAGCATATACTTCTTTCCTCCCATTGATTGAACTGAAATAGGACCACACAAATCAGTACGTAGCATCTCCAATGGTGACATGCATGAAGAATCCATTTTCAACTTGTGAGAACTCTTCTTCATCTTGCCCATTTTACATGCTGAACATAATGATTCTTTCTCAAACTTGATCTTTGGTAACGCTTTAACCGGATGTTTGCCAACCAGATTGTTTAACTCCTTAAAATTCAAATGAGAACATCTTATGTGCCAAAGCCAACATTCATTTGCAGTTTCATTTGATAATAGACATACTGGGGTTAATGCTTGAATCTTTGAAAAATTAACCACAAATAAATCCATGTGTCTCTTAGCCCAAAACACCTTTATTCCATTCTCATTCAGAATTAAACATCATGTTATGTTGAACTTGATATCACATAGACTGTCCAAGAACTGACTTATGCTAAACAAATTATGTTGTAAGCCTTCCACATCATGTTATCCAAGAACTTTCTAAATGGTCAGATCCCCTTTTGTTAGATCTCCATATCCTTTAACTTGTCCTTTACTATTATTACCAAAGTTAACTACTCCTCCAGTCTTTTATGTGAAATTTGTTAGAGAAGACTTATGACCTGTCATGTGTCTTGAAGCTCCAGAATCTAAGAACCACACATGACAGCCCTGCAAAAACATTTAGTTAGATTCAGGTACCCATACTGGAATGGGTCCTTCTTTGTTAGCTTTAATCTCAGATTTAACAAAAGTTCCTTTAACTTTCCATTCAGAATCTTCTTTTAAGCACCATTTTCCTTGTACTTTTATGAAATCAGAACATTTTCTGTTCACAAAATTATTTCTTTTCTTCTTGAAAACCTTAGGTTGAGACTGAGTATCACTTTCAGTCTTCTTTTTATTAGATTTAAACAAGTTTTCATTGTTCTTTCCTTTTGATTTATATTGAGAATTGTTTTCAATCTTCTTTCCTTTTGTCTGAGTTTGAGACACATTTACAGTCTTCTTTTCTGAATTCTGATTTGCTTTGTTTTTATAAAATGATGTTTTTGATCTTTGACTTTTCTGAGATAGTTGAAATGAATGACTACCACATTGAACACACTTAAGATTCTTTCTTGCAAGTGACAACAGATCTGAATCAAAAGTCTTTTTGCTTTTATTGATAGTATTCAGATTACAATTGCATCTATTACAAAAATTACTAGCTTTAGGTTCAGAAGTAGTATTCAATCCACTCTCCTCAGAAATCCTTTTCAGATCATCTTCCCTTTTGCTTTCTTCCTTTTCTGAAACATTCAACTTTTCAGAATTAGTAGATGATTTGGATGATTCACCATTCTCAAATGTACTTGATTCATCAAAGAATTTCTTATCTTCTTTTAAAGCATTAATCTTAAAAAGATCATACTCAGCCTTTAATTTCTCAAGCTCTGTTATTTTCTGGACATAAGTTTTGTTTTCCTTTAAAACTTGTTCCAGTTTAAAATCAACATCGCAGTAATCATTTTCAAGTTCATCAAAAGTTTTCCTCAAGTCTTCAAGTTCTTGGTTAACCAATTTACACCTCTTTTCAAGATCTAAGAAATTTTCTGAATTAGATTGAGAAATTTCAGTTGACTCAGAATTTTGACTAACAGTCTCAGAGTTCTGACGTTCAGACTCAGACTTCTGACTCATGGATTCAGAATTCTGACTAGAAGATTCAGAATTCTGACTAACTGTTTCAGAATTCTCCTTGTTTTCAGAAACCTTGCTTGCATCAAATATACTTTCAATGTCAGGATATGAAAAAATTTCTTGTGTATTTTTGTAACTAACATTCAGAGAGTCATATTTGAATTTAGCATCATTATATATTGGTTTCTCTTCTGTTGGTTTTGAAATTTCTTTCTTAACCGTGTCTTCTGAAATTTCTGACTTCTCAGTTTTTGGTTCAGAGATTGTTTCCTTTGCTTTTACAGGACTTGATTTTAGTAAACTATCTGAACTTGTTATAGAACTTGCAGGTCTTACAAAAATTTCAGTAATCACTGGGATTTCTGATTTAGGAACTTGTAGTTTATCAAAGTCATAAAGATTTATTGAGCCCTTTTCAAAACAACATTTTCCTCCAACCCTAATCCCATTTTTGGATTATAAAATCTTGTGTCTTTAACATTACTTGTGAGAAGACTCAAGGTTTGTTGAGTTTGACCTCTTTTCAGATTAAGATCTTCCAACTCTTTGATTTTCGAATATAAATTCTTTCTTTCATCAAGCAACATCTCAAATTTAATTTGTAAATCAACCTTTTGTTAGATCTGTGTTTTGTCAATAAACCAAGTGTTGAATTCTGATAAGAAGGCTCAGAAGTTCTGAAGAGAAGAGTCAGAGTTCTGACCAAGAAGGCTCAGAAGGAATGCTCTGATAGTTTGCTAAGTATTGAAGTCTGAGAAGAAGAGTAAGAAGTTCTGAGAAGCTTAATCAGATGAATGTTCAGAAGTTCTGAACAACCTGTTCAGAACTCATAACTAGATACTTTCCTTTGTACTTAGTTAACTAATTAGGACACGTGTATTGTTCCTATTAGTCTTTCTTATATGTACTATAGCTTTAGTGTTTCCGTTGTAGTATATATAGGAGTTAGCAACTGTAAGCTAACTAATCTTTGGCATAACTTTTCCCGCATATTCTTGTATTCATATTTTGTAATCTTTGAGATACGCTCTCTCTAAGATCTGTAAATCTGCTCTTCATTGAATACAAGTGTTCTTGATCAAATTACTTCTCAATTACTATTCTATTCATTGTTATATTGATTGTAAGATTGGATCCAGAACTTTCAATTGGTATCAGAGCTTGTCAACAAACAAATTCGATCGAGATCGCATTCTTAAGGGTTTCCTGCTTGTGTTCTTGAAGATTTTGTAAAGCCCGTATCCCGGTATGTATTCTCGTTATTCCTTTTTTTTTAAAAAGGAGCATTTAATTAATTAACGTGGTTTCCGTTAGCGGGGTTAGCCGAGTCGGGCCAAAAGGTTAAGTGAAGTAACCTTTGTGGGATTTTGCTAAGAAGTGTAAGTTGAGGGGCTGTTTGGGACTTTCTCCATAGTGGGGCAAGAGGATCGGCCAAGAGGCACGACCCCTCCCCTCCCCTTCGGTTTCATCTTAACAATCCTCCCCCAAAACCCTTAGCCATTTTCTTTCCCTTCCCCTTGTTGTTTTCGGCCAAGAAGAAAGGGAAGTGAAACCGAGAAGAAAAGAGAGAGAGACCGAAAGAGAAAGAGAGCGAGTCGAGAGGAGGAAGGAGGCGATCACCAGCGTGAGGGAACCAGCGTCGGGACTGTTCGGAAAGGAGGAAGAAGAGGGATTCCGTTAAGGTAAGTGTCCCGTTCGTTTTATTGATGTTTTCTTCGTCGGAAATTGTAAACCGCAACCACCGTGTCACCGCCAATCACCACCACCTCCGGAGGCGGCAGTGGGTGGTGCTTGGTGTGTTTCAGACCATGGTAACCCTAAAACAGTAAGTCAAGTTGTTTTGCGGGTCTGTTTGGATTAAGACGTCTTATTGGGATCAAGTTCAAAAGGTTATCATTTTATGTAATTTTTTTAGTGTTCTGTCCAGTTCTTCAATCGTGCGTAACTTTCTCGTCGTAACTCGGATTGAGGCGAATTCGGTGCCCACGGTTCACATTCTGTGTCGGGCACGTTTTTCGTGTTTTAGAGAAAGTTTGGTTCGGCCTCTAACTAGGAGAAAAAGTGTGGTTTTTACAGCAGGTCGGGATTTTAGACAGCTTTCTGTCCCTGTTTTGTATGGAGCATAACTCCTTATAGGAATGTCGGATTGGGATGAAACTGGTGTCAAAAGTTCCCATTCTGAGCCTAGTAACTTTTCTATGTTTTGGGGAACAACCAGTTCGGAGCGTAGCCTATGTCAAATCGTCGTTTTGTACTGAAAGGTTCTGTTTCTCGCTGTTCTGCGAATCGTTCTTGTAAAATCCATATTAAATTATAGAAAAATCGTTAGGACGCGTGCGATACGTCCCTGGAACCGTGAAACTTAGAACTTCGTGAGTATGGAATTTGATTTCTGTATTTATCAGTTTTAAGAGGGTAAAACAGGTCCCGAACAGACCCGTGTTTTAGATAAAAAGCTGGAATGTTTAGTCTTATAAAATCTAGTAAAGGTGTCGTGAGTTGGGACCTTCCGTTGACGTTTTAGTGCGTAATTAGGTGGGAAAATGTGAGGAAGGTTGACTTGCTGGTGTTGCGGCTCGGGAGCGCGTCACTTTGCTTTGAGGTGAGTTCTCTCACCGCGTAGTTAGGAATTTCATGTATGTCGTTCTTTTGTGTTACGTGTTATTACGTGTATTTATGTGCTTACATGAACTAGTTGGGATGTGATAACTGGATGTGATTTGTTGAATTCTTAAGTGGAATATTTATGCATGTGTACACCTCGGTGGGACTGAGGGGCTCGGTGGGACCGAGGGCTTGGTGGGACTAAGCTAGTACAGTAATCTTTACTCGGTGGGACCGAGGGCTTGGTGGGACTAAGCTAGTACGGTAATCTTTACTCGGTGGGACCGAGGGCTCTGTGGGACTGAGCTTGTATTAATGTGTTTTGTGGTGGGACCGAGGTTCGTACTTATATAATAATCATTATGTGGTTTGATATTCGTAGTGATGGTGATGTTGCCTACTTGCGAGTAGGGGTGATATGCGTGGGGTTACTACCTACGTGTGTGGTTGGATTCACTAAGCGTTTAGCTTACCCTTCCCCAATATGTTGTGACTGCAGGTGCGAGCGGCAGTCGGGCTTGACGGTACACACAAAGCGCAGGCGTCGGGAATTGTTGGAATTTACACTTTTGATCTTTTAGATTTTATTTATAATATTTCCGCTGCATAAATTCTTTTGACTGTTTGAGTTGACGATATTAACTTTAATTGAGTTACGGTTTATTAAAAATGTGGTTGTTTTATAATGGAATATATGTTTTAGAAAACAAAAATTTCCTTGTAATTTTTGGGACGTTACAACTTGGTATCAGAGCACAGCTTGAGTGAATCAAACACATCTCGGTGTGTTTGGTCTCAAGTTGCGGCTATGAAGTTTTTAAACTCTCTTATTAAAATCTTTGAAAATAAATGAACGGAGGAAGCCCGTTTGGGAAACGGTGATCGTGGGCGCAGTGTGTACAGTCAGCCGACGCCAATTGGGAAGGTACCGCACTTAGTGTATTTATTGCTTTCTAGGCATAGGGTATGCATGCTAGATTGCCGATGTTGTTTACACTGTACTGTACGATGACTGCTTGCTAGTAGGAATCAGTGCTAGTTATAGTAAGTTGTCAAGTGAAGGCCCTATAGGTTGCATGCAGTAAGAATCATATAGCCTTAGAATATTTGATTTAGATCTATTGCGCAGCTCTTGTTTGAGTCCAACCGTTCTAGGATAGAATCTTGTATTCGAATGTCTATTTGATTCACGCTGCGTGCGACTGGGTATTCGTGAGGCAACTCGTTATGGCTAACAGGGATTCCGTTGTAGCAAGAGTAGTGGGATGAGATGAAATTCCTAGTGAGCTGGGAATAGCGTTTACATAGGAGTATGTATGCTAGATTGCTTACGTGGATTTTGTGGTACTGTATACTTGTTACTTGCTATTAGGAACTCATGTTAGCCTTGATAGGTTGTTATGTGAATGCACCTTAGGTTGTATACAGTAGGAACTAAATAGCCTTAGAATGTTGGATTTTGTTCTATTGCGCAGCTCTTGTTTGAGTCCAACCGTTGTAGGATAGAATTTTATATTCGAATGTCTATCTGGTTTCACTGTATACGACTGTGCGTTTACGAGGCGACTCATCAGGGCTAGTGGGGGTTCCGTTCTAGCAAGGGTAGTGGGGTATTACGACTTTTCTAGGGAGCTAGGAAAAGTGTTTGCATATGCCGGAATGGGCATATGTGTTAGTTTGTGGTAAGCAACTACTTGGACGTCCCGGGACAGGACTCGAAACGAGTAAGGATAGGTGTGAAGGGTAGTAGCAGAGCTCCTACTATCTGAAGCACAGGATCCGTGCTCGAGTCGGGGAAAGTCACGGAGAATCCGAAGAGTTGAGTGTGAGCGTAGTTAGCAGGTATTAATGTGTGCTAGTAGCTCGTTAAGGAGGAACAACAATGTTGATCCAGATGCTGATGCTGGAATTATTGCTGATCAGATTTGTGAGATGTTTACGGTCGAGGTGACGCATATTTTGAGGAGGCGATCCCCGAAATTATTACCGCCATTCGTGATGAGGTAATAGTGTCGATGGAGGAGCGCATCGCGGCGATTCCACCCCCTGCGGGTGGGCAGCCCCGAACAAGAGGGTCGGGATCGGTTATAAAGTGCACATTCCTTATCGGTGGTTGTCCTGCGAACTAGAAGGTTCGCTTCACGGTGAACCTGTTACGAGACGGAGCGAAAGACTGGTGTGCTATTGCTTTGACGCTTAACGGGCGCACTACTTGACCTGGAAGGAGTTCGTCGTATGTTTCGTGTAGAGCATGTGCCTCTAGTGGAGATGGAGAGGAGTGCCAAAGAGTTCTTGGAGCTCTATCAGACTGCGGAGGCCATAAAGGAGGTGAACCGAAAGTTTACGGAAATGACATTATTCTATCCTTAGCATGCTGCTTTTGAGGACATGAAGAGGACACGGTGCAAGGATATGTTACATACCAAGATCAGGGAGTTCGTGAGTACCGCGCAGTATGCTTCACTTGCTGTAGTGATGGAGGCGGCCCGAGGTAGAGTTCGTCAACTGGGAGTGGAGGAGGCACAAGCTACGTATAAAGTGGTGACAGGTACGTTCTTGGTTAACTCGGTGCTTGCTATGGTGACGATTGATAGCGGGGCTACTCATCCTTCTGTGTCTCACATAGTCAGTGAGTGTTTGGGGCCGAGTTGTAGGACGGTTAGGCTGTCCACTTGTGGTTGCAGTTGCTGAAGACAGGACCTCGACGGTTACTGACGTGTACCGGGGGTGCACTATGGAGATTTCTGGTGTGAGGTTCCTGATTGATTTGATTCTGATCGCTATGCGGGAGTTGTGCGTGACTGTGGGCATGGATTGGATGGATGCGTATGATGCGGAGATTGTTTGTCGTCGCAAACAAGTACGAGTTCGAACCCCAAGTGGGGGAGAAATGCTAGTTCAGGGCGGCTTGCCCAGGCGGACCTCAGCGATATGTTCGGCTGCGAGGGCTCAGAGGTACTTGCAGCACAGTGGTCAGGGAATTTTGGCGTATGTGATCGACACACGCGTCGACGGAGAGAAGAAGTCTGTGGAGGATGTGCCAGTTGTACGGGAGTTTGCTGACGTATTTTCCCGAGGAGTTACCGGGGATACCTCCCGAGCGACAGGTAGTGTTCCACGTTTATTTGATTCCGGATGCTGCTCCGGTGGCCAAGGCACCTTATCGCTTGGCTCCACCGGAAATGAAGGAGTTGTACACTCGTTGCAGGAACTTATCGAAAAGGAGTTCATCAAGCCGAGTTGTCCACCGTGGGGAGCCCCGATTCTGTTTGTGAAAAAGAAAGACGGGTCCCAACGGATGTGTATAGACTATCGTGAGTTGAATAAGCTTACGGTGAAGAATCGTTATCCTCCGCCAAGGATCGATGACTTGTTCGATCAGCTTCAGGGAGCCTCGTGGTTCTCTAAGGTTGATTTGAGATCGGGGTATCATCGAATGCGGGTGAGGAGAGAGGATACGGAGTAGACGGCCTTTCGTTCACGTCATGGCCATTTACAAGTTTGTGGTGATGCCTCTCGGGCTCACCAATGCACCCGCAGCGTTCATGGACCTCATGAACCGGGTATGTAGCCCTATGTGGGATCGATCGGTGATCGTGTTCATCGACGATATTATTGTGTAATCGAAGTCGAAGGAAGAGCATGAGATGCATTTGCGAGAAGTTTTGGAAGTTTTGAGGCGGGAGAAGTTGTATGCTAAGCTCTCCAAGTGTGAGTTCTGGTTACGAGAGGTCCACTTTCGAGAACATGTCGTGAACCAGAATGGTATTATGGTGGATCCGGCCAAGATTACGGCTGTGATGCGGTGGGAAGTGCCAAAGACTCTCACTGAAGTACAGAGTTTTCTTGGGGTAGCAGGGTACTTTCGGAGATCCATTCAGGATTTCTCCAAGATTGCTTTACCGATGACCCAATCGACGAAGAAATCTGCGGCTTTTAGTTGGGGTGAAGAGCACCAGAGGGCTTTGGGGAGATACGCAGGCGTTATGCGAGGCTCCGATGCTGACTTTGCCGGAGGGTATGTAAGAATTGGTGGTGTTTGCTCTCAAGATTTGGAGGCACTATTTGTATGGCGTCAAGTGTATACACTAACCATAAAAGCCTCCAGTACCTGATGACCGGCAAAACCTCAACATGCGTCAGAGGAGGTGACTTGACGTGGTCAAGGATTATGATGGTGAGATACTTTACCACCCCGGTAAAGCGGATGTTGTTACGGACGCACTTAGTCGACATCTGGATGGTGAGCCACTGTGGGGCTTGTGTCAACGGTTAACAGTGGTTGCACCTCTTCTCGAGTCGATAGGTAGTGCTCAGGAGGTGGCAGTTTTGGAGGAAAATGCCAATAGCGAGAGAGTTTCGAGGGAAATTCCGAATTTTGTCCGTGATAGTCATGGGTCAATTGCTCGGTCTTAATCGAAGGTTGGGTATCCCACGCGTGTGGGTACTGTAGGCCGAATAGTATCGGTTAGGGAATGCTGCCCTTTGTAATAAAGAGGATAAATGCGTAGAATTTTTTAGTTAAATAGTATACTTAGGTGTCGACTTTCGGGCTTAAGGCCAAATGCCTTAGTGTAATTGGGGAATTGTAGTCGATTTTAAGGAAATTATGTTGATGGTAGTAGTAATCCTGAGATGTTTGCTTGTGGTGAATGATTGTGGTGGAGTGACCTTCGTGGATGATTATAAATTTACTAGTTTGATAATTCATGTGGAATAAATTGTGGGAGTCTATTAGAACTCGTGAAAGTTAATCGACAGTTAATGATAGGAATGATCGAATTCGAGTATCCTGTAGGGTATATTGGTGAGCAACTTTAGAATGGTTAGAGCTTGAAATTTGAATCAGGATGTTTTGATTATCTATGGTTGGGAGACAACCGAAGTCGTTTGACTAGGAATGAATCTAGTTGTTGGAATGTTCCTCCGATCATACTTGCGGTGTGCTTGAAGGAGTTTTGTGGTAAGAAAAGTATTCGAGAGATTTTTAGGTGGTGTGGGAAATCTTAAATTCCAGTTAGTGAAGGTCTAGTGGAAACACCGAAAGTGTTCTGAGTGAACTTGGGAACCGGAGGTTGAGATGAGGGAGACCTATCTATAGCTATTCACGGGCATAGACTTCGAGGACGAAGTCTAATCCAAGTGGGGGAGAGTTGTAAAGCCCGTATCCCGGTATGTATTCTCGTTATTCCTTTTTTTTTTTAAAAAAGGAGCATTTAATTAATTAACGTGGTTTCCGTTAGCGGGGTTAGCCGAGTCGGGCCAAAAAGTTAAGTGAAGTAACCTTTGTGGGATTTTGCTAAGAAGTGTAAGTTGAGGGGCTGTTTGGGACTTTCTCCATAGTGGGGCAAGAGGATCGGCCAAGAGGCACGACCCCTCCCCTCCCCTTCGGTTTCATCTTAACAATCCTCCCCCAAAACCCTTAGCCATTTTCTTTCCCTTCCCCTTGTTGTTTTCGGCCAAGAAGAAAGGGAAGTGAAACCGAGAAGAAAAGAGAGAGAGACCGAAAGAGAAAGAGAGCGAGTCGAGAGGAGGAAGGAGGCGATCACCGGCGTGAGGGAACCAGCGTCGGGACTGGTCGGAAAGGAGGAAGAAGAGGGATTCCGTTAAGGTAAGTGTCCCGTTCGTTTTATTGATGTTTTCTTCGTCGGAAATTGTAAACCGCAACCACCGTGTCACCGCCAATCACCACCACCTCCGGAGGCGGCAGTGGGTGGTGCTTGGTGTGTTTCAGACCATGGTAACCCTAAAACAGTAAGTCAAGTTGTTTTGCGGGTCTGTTTGGATTAAGACGTCTTATTGGGATCAAGTTCAAAAGGTTATCATTTTATGTAATTTTTTTAGTGTTCTGTCCAGTTCTTCAATCGTGCGTAACTTTCTCGTCGTAACTCGGATTGAGGCGAATCCGGTGCCCACGGTTCACATTCTGTGTCGGGCACGTTTTTCGTGTTTTAGAGAAAGTTTGGTTCGGCCTCTAGCTAGGAGAAAAAGTGTGGTTTTTACAGCAGGTCGGGATTTTAGACAGCTTTCTGTCCCTGTTTTGTATGGAGCATAACTCCTTATAGGAATGTCGGATTGGGATGAAACTGGTGTCAAAAGTTCCCATTCTGAGCCTAGTAACTTTTCTATGTTTTGGGGAAAAACCAGTTCGGACCGTAGCCTATGTCAAATCGTCGTTTTGTACTGAAAGGTTCTGTTTCTCGCTGTTCTGCGAATCGTTCTTGTAAAATCCATATTAAATTATAGAAAAATCGTTAGGACGCGTGCGATACGTCCCTGGAACCGTGAAACTTAGAACTTCGTGAGTATGGAATTTGATTTCTGTATTTATCAGTTTTAAGAGGGTAAAACAGGTCCCGAACAGACCCGTGTTTTAGATAAAAAGCTGGAATGTTTAGTCTTATAAAATCTAGTAAAGGTGTCGTGAGTTGGGACCTTCCGTTGACGTTTTAGTGCGTAATTAGGTGGGAAAATGTGAGGAAGGTTGACTTGCTGGTGTTGCGGCTCGGGAGCGCGTCGCTTTGCTTTGAGGTGAGTTCTCTCACCGCGTAGTTAGGAATTTCATGTATGTCGTTCTTTTGTGTTACGTGTTATTACGTGTATTTATGTGCTTACATGAACTAGTTGGGATGTGATAACTGGATGTGATTTGTTGAATTCTTAAGTGGAATATTTATGCATGTGTACACCTCGGTGGGACTGAGGGGCTCGGTGGGACCGAGGGCTTGGTGGGACTAAGCTAGTACAGTAATCTTTACTCGGTGGGACCGAGGGCTTGGTGGGACTAAGCTAGTACGGTAATCTTTACTCGGTGGGACCGAGGGCTCGGTGGGACTGAGCTTGTATTAATGTGTTTTCTGGTGGGACCGAGGTTCGTACTTATATAATAATCATTATGTGGTTTGATATTCGTAGTGATGGTGATGTTGCCTACTTGCGAGTAGGGGTGATATGCGTGGGGTTACTACCTACGTGTGTGGTTGGATTCACTAAGCGTTTAGCTTACCCTTACCCAATATGTTGTGACTGCAGGTGCGAGCGGCAGTCGGGCTTGACGGTACACACAAAGCGCAGGCGTCGGGAATTGTTGGAATTTACACTTTTGAACTTTTAGATTTTATTTATAATATTTCCGCTGCATAAATTCTTTTGACTGTTTGAGTTGACGATATTAACTTTAATTGATTTACGGTTTATTAAAAATGTGGTTGTTTTACGCCCCTTTAGAGAGAGGGGCGCGCTAGCGCTTGACTAATAGAATAGGGGGCTGAGAAGCTCTTGCTTGCTGTCTACTTCGCGAGCCTTCACTGCCCCGTTCTGTAACTTACCTTCAATATATGTTTTAGAAAACAAAAATTTCCTTGTAATTTTTGGGACGTTACAGATTTCTTGATCAATTCGAAAATTGATTCCGCTGCTACTCACTGTTCTTGAATTCTTAGCAATTCTTGAATTAATTGTGTTTTTCGATCAAGGAATTTGGATTTGTCTTTCTGTTGAAGCTATCTTACAATCATGTCTTCTAAAGAGTATCTAGCCATGGGATCTGAAACAAAACCACCTGTTCTAATACCTGAAGAGTACCAGCAATGGAAAATCCGAATGATCCAATTCTTGGATAACATAGATGAAAATCTAATGGTCTCTATCCGTGAAGGTCCTATCGAAGTGTATGTCGATGTCGCTGCAACTCCTGGAACAGAGACAACTCCAGAAATTCCAGCTACAAGGGTGAAGAAGAGTTTTTCTCAGTATACAGCAGAACAGAAAAACAGACATGCTCTAGACAAAAGAGCAATTACGTTGATGACTTTGGCTGTTCCAAATGAAATTCTTAACAGGATTGACAGTGGATCATCTGCCAAGGAAATGTGGGATGAACTGGAAAGACAGATGTTAGGAACTGTGAGGTCTATTCAAGCAAAGTTAAATCAGAGCATAAATGCCTATGAAAGGTTCAAGGCTAAAGAGTCAGAAAGTTTGACTCAGACGTACAGTAAATTTTGTACTATTCTGAATGATTTGAGAAGAAATGAGCTGAAGAAAACAAAGTCAGAAATAAATTACAAATTTCTGAATAGTCTAAACTCAGAATGGTCATCATTTGCTATAAGTCTGCAAATGAATAAAGATATGTGTGAAGAAGACCTCAGTGATCTGTTCTGTGTTCTAAATCAACATGAAGAATCTGTCAAGTTAGTTGTGGAAGAGAAGAAAAATGTTGCTGATCAGTTAGCATTTTTATCAAAGTGCAAATTTATCAAAGCACCCAAGAAGACTGCATATCTATCTGAGATACCAAAGCTGAAAGAATCTGACAAGGAAGAAGGATCAGAGGATGATGAAGATATCAAGATAATGGCTGAGAAACTGGCCTTGTTGACAAATACTTTCAACAAGAGGAATGGAAGGGTAGATTTCAGGGAAATTACAAGAGAGAATAGAGGAGTTCAGATTATAAGAAGAGAGAAGACAGAGAAGAAAATAAGTTTGAGAAGAAAGTAGAGAGAAGTGAAGAGAAAAAAGAAGAGAAGGAAGAGAGAAAAGAAAACAATTTGTGTTTCAAGTGTGGAAAATCTGTCCACTATGCTAAGGACTGCAGAGTAAAGATCGTGAAAGATTATGAGTACTATACCAAAAAGGCTCAGCTTGCAAAGAAGAAAGATGATGAGATTGCTATGTTGGCTGAACAGGAGAATTGGCTGTACTACACTTCAGATGAAGATGATCATATTAATTTTTCACAGATGCAAAGTTACATGGCCAAAATGAAGAATGAGGATGATTCTGACTATTAGGATGCTGATTCCGAGTCATCTACTGAGGTACATTCTGCACTTGAAATAGACTTAATGACACAGATTGGTGACATGAAAACTGAATTTGTTAATCTTAGAAAACAGATAAAAGGTGAAAGAAGTCTGGTTAACAAATTCAGAATTGAAAAAGAAGTAATAAGAGAAGAATATGAGGAATCTGAGGCTGAGAAACATAAAGTTAAAAATGAAAATTCTGAATTGGTAAAAAAGCTTTCTGAATTAAAAAATGAATTTTCAAAGATTAAGGATGAAAAGGGTGATTTACAAATAAAATTTGATATGCTATTTGAGGAAAGAAAGAATTTATACACCAAAATCAAAGAATTAGAAGATCTAAATTTGAAAAGACGTCAGACTCAGCAAACATTAAATCTTCTAACAAGTAATGTTAAAGATACAAGATTTTACAATCCAAAGAAGGGATTGGGATTGGAAGAAAATGTTGTTCTAAAAAGAGCTCCAGTCAACTTGTATGATTTTGAAAAACTTCAAGTTCCTAAACCAAAAATCCCAGAAATTGTTGAAGTTTTTATCAGACCTGCAAGTTCTATAACAAGTTCTGACAATTTGCAGAAACCAAGCTCTAAAAAGACAAAGGAGATAGTTTCTGATTCAAAATTGAGAAGTCAGTTGTTTCAGAAGATAAGATTAAGAAAGAAATTCCTAAATCAACAGATGAGAAACCAAAATACAATGACATTAAATTCAAGTATGATTCTTTAAATGTCAGTTACAAAAATAAACAGCCAAGTTTTTCACATCATGACATTGAAAGCATATTTGATACAAGTAGTCAGAAGTCTGAAGCTTCTAGTCAGAACTCTGATTCTTGAAGTCAGAAATCTGAGTCTGAAGGTCAGACATCTGAGTCTGTTAATCAGAATTCTGATTCAGGTAGTCAGAAGTCTGAGTCAACTGGATTTTCTGAAACAAAGTCAGATGATTTTTCAGATCTTGAAAAGAGGTTTAATCTTGTAAGTCAAGAACTTGAGGATTTGAGGAAATCTTTTGATGAACTCGAAAATGATTACTGTGATGTGGATGTTAAACTTAATGAAGCTTTAAAAGAAAAGAACATCTTTATTCAGAAAATAACAGAGCTTGAGAAACTGAATACTGAGTATGATCTTTTTAAAATTAGTGCTCTAAAAGATAATGATAAATTCCTAAATGAATCAAGTACATATGAAAAAGGTGAATCATCTATTTCTCCTTCTAACAAAAAGGGATTGAATTTTTCAGAAAAAGAGGAAAGAAAAAGGAAAGATGGTGTGAAAAGAGTTTCTGAGATGAATGGATTGGTTCATGCAACTGTACCAAAAGCACAGAGTTATTGTGATAAATGTAGTTGTACTTTGAAAACCAACAATAAAAATGAAAAGGCTTACGGTACAGATCTGTTATTAATTGCAAAGAAAAATCTTATTTGTGTTCAATGTGAAAGTGATTCATTCCAATATTCTCAGAAATGTCGAATCACAATAACTTCTGTTTCCTATGTAAGAAATGACATTCAGAATACAGAAAAGAAAAATGTTTATGTTCCTCAAACTCAGAAAAGAGAAATAATAAAAGAAGTGAAGCCTCATATTAAAATCACAGGAAAGAATGAAAAAAGGTGTAATGTGAAAGAAAAGAAGGCTGAAACTTCTTCAACATCTAAATTTAAAACTTTTAAGAAGAAATTGAACAATTTTGTGAACAGAAAATGCTCTGACTTCATAAAAGTTCAAGGAAAGTGGTGTTTGAAAAAAGACTTTGATTGGAAAGTCAAAGATACTTTTGTTAAATCACATAAAAAGGCTAACAAAGAAGGACCCATTCCAAAATGGGTACCTAAATCTAACTTATTGTTGTTGCAGGGCTATCATGTGTGGTTTTTAGATTCAGGAGCTTCAAGACACATGACAGGTCAGAAGTCTTTTCTATAAAATTTCAAAGAAAAGGATGGAGGAGCAGTAAACTTTGGAAATAATAGCAAAGGTCAAGTTAAAGGTTATGGGGATTTAACAAAAGGAGATCTGACAATTCAAAAAGTTTTCTATGTTGAAGGCTTACAACATAATCTTTTCAGCATAAGTCAGTTTTTAGACAGTCTTTGTCAAATCAAGTTCAAAATAACAGGTTGCATGATTTTAACTGAGAATGATCTTAAAGTCTTCTGGGCCAAAAGACACATGGACTTATTTGTGGTTAATTTTTCAAAAATACAAACATTAAATCCTGTTTGTCTTTTATCAAACTCAATTGTAAATGAATGCTGGCTATGGCACAGAAGATGTTCTCATTTAAACTTCAAATATCTGAATAATCTTGTTGCAAAACATCTGGTTAAAGGATTACCAAAGATTAAATTTGAAAAGGAATCATTATGCTCAGCTTGTGAAATGGGCAAGATGAAAAAGAGTTCTCACAAATTAAAAATGGACTCATCTTGCAAAGCACCATTGGAAATGATTCATACTGATCTTTGTGGTCCTATTTCAGTTCAGTCTATAGGAGGAAAGAAGTATATGCTTGTAATTGTTGATGAATATTCCAGATACACATGGGTTGAATTCCTAAGAGCTAAGTCAGAAGCTGCTACTACATTGATAAACTTTATCAAAAGGATTCATGCTCTCTTACAGCTTTCAGTCCAGAAAATCAGAAGTGATAATGGAACAGAGTTCAGAAATGAGACTCTTCAGAAGTTTTTAGAAAGTTCTGGGATTTCTCACAATTTCTCTGCCATCAAAACTCCTCAACAAAATGGTGTTGTTGAAAGGAAAAACAGGACTCTAGTTGAAGCTGCAAGAACCATGCTGGCTTATTCAAATCTTCCAACTTTCTTATGGGCTGAAGCAATTGCAACTGCTTGCTTTACACAGAACAGAACTTTAATCAATAAAAGATTAAACAAGACTGCTTATGAACTGATAAACAAAAGAAAACCATTAATCAAATTCTTTCATATTTTTGGCTGCAGATGCTATGTCCTTAAAGACAGAGAAAATCTTGGTAAGTTTGATAAAAAGGCAGATGAAGGATACTTTGTTGGTTATTCATTAACTTCCAAAGCATTCAGAATCTACAACAGAAGAACCAAGAGGATGATGGAAAGCATCAATGTAACATTTGATGAAGTCAGAATGAAGACTTCTGAACAAGACAGTTCAGAACTCATGCAGAACAGGACAAAAATGACTTCTGATACAAACTCTAATCCTATTTGTTCAGAACTCAATTCACTGTTTAAGGATGCTTTTCTTGAACTGACTTTTGATTCTTATGCAGAGTTTGAAAACCCTATGATGATCAATGAAATGAAAAGAAGAACTTCAGAAGTAGTTCAAACAACTGTAATTTCTGATAAAGGTCCATCTGAGGATTGTCCAACTCTGATAAATACAAGTAATGAAAAATCGGACCCTAATACTCAGAATTCTGAACCTTGTATTCAGACTTTTGAACCTCGTATTCAGAACTCTGAACAAGTCACTCAGAACTCTGACTTCATTGCGCATGATTTGAACTCAAATTTATCAGAACAAGGGGACAGTTCAGAATTACAAGCTATCGTTGATGAGAATGATACAAACAACAATTATTCAGAGATTGATGTGCTTCCTAGTGCAAACAAATGGACTAAAAACCATCCCATTCATCAAGTGATTGGTGATCTATCAGCAGGAGTAAAAACCAGATCAGCTACTGCAAATGAAGCAATGTTTGCAGGTTTCCTAAGTGTTATTGAACCTAAGAAAGCTAATGAAGCCCTAGAGGATCCAGATTGGATTTCAGCAATGCAAGAGGACTTGCTTCAATTTGAAAGGAACAAAGTCTGGAGACTCATTCCACGGCCTGAAGGTAAATCTATCATTGGAACTAAATGGGTATTCAGAAATAAAAAGGATGAGTCAGGTGTTGTCATCAGAAACAAGGCAAGATTGGTTGCTAAGGGATACTGTCAACAGGAAGGAATTGATTATGATGAGACATTTGCACCAGTGGCAAGAATAGAGGCCATCAGGATATTTTTGGCCTATGCTGCTCACAAGAATTTCAAAGTATATCAGATGGATGTCAAATCAGCATTTTTGAATGGTATACTTAATGAAGAGGTGTATGTACATCAACCTGAAGGTTTTGTTGATTCAAAATTTCCTGACCATGTTTATATTTTAGATAAAGCTTTATATGGTCTAAAACAAGCACCAAGAGCCTGTATGACACTCTTACTCAACACTTGTTAGGTTCAGGTTACAAGAAAGGTAAGATTGACACAACTTTGTTTTTAAAGAAACAAGGTGATAATTTGTTTCTTGTTCAAATTTATGTTGATGACATAATATTTGGCTCTACAAGTGCAAAAATGTGCGATGATTTTTCTAAAATAATGAAATCTGAATTTGAAATGAGCATGATGGGTGAACTTAATTTTTTCCTTGGACTTCAAGTCAAACAATTACCAAATGGAATTTTTATAAATCAAGGAAAATATGTAAGGGACATCCTGAAAAAGTTCAAAATGTCTGATTGTGCTTCTATGAGAACTCCTATGGCAACAAACATAAAGTTAGATGCTGATCTCAAAGGAGTTTCAGTAGATAACAAACTTTATAGAGGCATGATTGGATAATTACTATATTTGACTGCAAGTAGGCCAGACATCATGTTTTCTACTTATTTTTGTGCAAGATTTCAATCCAATCCTAAAGAATCACATATGTTGGCTGTCAAAAGGATTCTCAAATATCTCAAAGGAACACCTGATCTTGGTTTATGGTATCCAAAGGAAACTGACTTTAAACTAACAGCCTTCACTGATGCTGATCATGCAGGAAGTAGAATGGACAGAAAGAGTACATCTGGTGCTTGTCACTTTCTAGGGGATAAGATAGTGAGTTGGGCATCAAAGAAGCAGAATTGTGTATCCACTTCAACTGCTGAGGTAGAGTACGTTGCTGCTGCTGCTTCATGCTCTCAAACTTTGTGGATGAGAACATAACTCATGTATTATGGGTATCAGCTCAACAAAATTCCTATCTACTGTGACTCAGAAAGTGCAATTACCATTACTCAGAATCCTGTTCAACATTCAAAGACTAAACATATAGATGTGAGGTATCATTTTATAAAGGACTATGTGGAAAAAGAAACAATAGAGATGCACTTTGTGCATACAAAGTATCAATTGGCTGACTTGTTCACAAAGCCTCTTGATTATAAAAGATTCTCATTTCTCATATGTAAAATAGGAATGCTTAATCTGACTAATTGATCTTACTTGTTAGTTGATTTTCTGAAATGTTAAATCCTGCTAAGTAAGATTTTATGAGTAGTGTACTCAGAACTCTGAGTCTTGTACTCAGAATTCTGACTCTTGAGTTCAGACTTCTGCGTCAATACTTCAGAAATCCAACTTTCAAGATTTCATTTCTGAGAAATACAAGTACTTCAATTTTTGTGGATTATCTTTTTTCTATTACTCTTTATATCTCATCTCATCTTTATTAAGTACATGCTAAAGTCAAGGGGGAGCATTAATATCTTTTGGAAATCATTTCATGCTGATTAAAAGGTTTGTTTTCATTTCTTATCTCTGATCATTCTAAGAAGAACAAGCTTTTAATGATAATTTTTTTTTCACTTGTTCAAACTATATCTGAATCTCAAAATTTTCTTATTCAGATATAAGATTTTAAATGAGTTTCACTAATTCTGATTATAAAATGATTTTCTATCTGTTCAAACCTCTTCTGAATAATTAAAGCTTTTACATTTGTCAGAAGTTGATTTTAAATAGTTTGGTTACAAGGCAAATTCTTCTTAATCATGGACTCAGAACTCTGAGTAGAATAATCAGATCTCCGATAAAGGAACGAAAATCATCTGAGCGTGTTATTCAGATCTTTGACTTGTGTCAATATTCTATCCAATAACACGTGTCATCTTCATATTTGGTTGATTATGCCACGTATTTCATTTAAATCCTCTGTGGCATTTCAAATGTGTTGACTCCGTTATAACTTTGACCTCGTTTTTCCGTCAAACCTTTCAACTTCGCGGATTTTAAATAGGTCTTAAATTCCCTCTTTCAAATTCTTTCAAATTTCAGAGCGAAAAGTGAGATACGAATCATTCCAGAGTTCTTTGAATTTGTTTTCTTCTTAAATCATGTCTGGATTTCGAAGAAGTGGTCATATATCTCTGCATAGTACTAAGTCTTTAATGGAGGAATCTGATTCGGACAATGATGAAGTTCAAAATAGACCTATTGAAGAAGAAGCAGTAGGAAACGATGAAATAAATGCAGAAGATGAAGAAATGGCTAAATCTGAGGGGAATGCAGATGAGGGAAATATGAATGTCGAACATGAACAGAGTGCTGCAGGGTCAATAATGTCAAGAAGACCAAATTTAGTGGAAAGAATTGTTCATGAAAGAGAATGGTTGAAGTTGTCAGAAAATAATTGTGTATTATTGTTTGAGGAAAATAGATTTAAGCCTGAACACAGGATAATAATGGAGTTATTCAAATATCATCCCTACAAGAAATGGTTCACAAGACACAAATCTATCCATGTTCAGTATATTCAACAATGGTGGAAATATCTTAGGTTAGAAGAGAATAAATTTGTATCTGAAATTGGAGGAGTAACAATCACTTTATCAATCCCTGCACTGAGGGAAATGCTTAATTTACTAGAAAAAGATGATGTACAACAAAGGACAGACTTTGAAGACTCACCTTTAACAGAATAATTGATTGCAGAGTTTATGAGGTTAGGATACAATGAGGGGTTAAGGACTCTTAGTAGTTTCAGAAGGAACAAATTGCCACCAATTTGGGCATGTTTCTTTCATGTGGTGAATAAGTGTTTGTCAGGGAAGAATAGCTCTGCAGATCAAGCTTCAAAACAGATTCTTCAAATTTTTCAAGGTTTAGTTAAGAATAGGCATTATGACTATACTACTATACTTTGGGAAGACATGAAGAATACAATTGAGAAAAATCAGAAGGCTATTCAAAAGAAAACAAAGGATACACCCCTGTCATATATACCTTACATAAGGTATTGGCAACTTGTTATTTGGTATGCAATGCAAGAAAACAGAAACATTCCAAGAAGATCAGAGGAGCAGCATGGTCCTATTTTCCATTTGGGTAAGATGTCTTCTGCTACTAATATTCAAAATTATCCAAATCAGAAACTCTTGCCAAGATCACTTAGGAGTTACATTCCAAGGGAGACTGAGATTTTAAAAGCTTATTGCACCTCTATGGGAATTGAAGTACCTCAAATCCCTACCCATGAGGACCAACCTGAGAGGAGAGGTGAGGGGTCTAGTCATGTTAGAGAGGGGGAGGATGTTCAAATGGGTGAACATTCTGAGAGATATGAGGGGCAAAATTCTGAGAGCTTGGTTAGAATATGTGAAGAAAAACAGAATGAGAGTGGTGAGGATGAGAGAATGTCACCAGAGGTTCAAACAGAAAGAGATGCCTCTGTACTAGCCAATCTTAACCAGGTAACCACATCTGCTATTGAGACACGACTCTTGGTGTCCAATATTGAAAAAATCACCATGGACCTAGTGGTGGATCTTGAACAATCCATCTATACCCACTCAGAAGCAGTTCAACCTGCTACTGTTTCACATAAATCAGGGGAACCATCCCAAACTCATTTGGAGGGAGGTGATAAATCCTAACCTATTCTTCATCACATTGAGTCTGGATATCACAGTCCTATCCATATTGAGTCTGAAATTCCTTCAAACACTTGCACAAATCAGGAATTTCGTATTCCTGATCAAACATTCATAGACACTCCTAATTTTGGATGTCAAGGATTGGATGGAAGTCCTAGTGAGGTGAACATTACAAAAGCTTCATTAAAATGTGCATTTGTTGTACAAGATGACTTAGTGTTATCTACAGGCCATGAGTCCTCTAGACACATGAAAACTGGACCATCTGTTGGTTCAAGTTCACAGTTAGAATCTTCTGAATTTGTAATGATTCAGAAACAAAACATGGTGATGGGGGAAAAAGTAAAAAAATTGGAGGAAAAGGTGGATGGACTGAATGAGAGGTAAAGGAGTTGAAAACAATGTTGGAGGGGAAGATGAAATCTGTTGAGACTAAGATAGATGATGTAAAGGTATCCTTGGAATCTCATAAAAAGGAGATCAAGGATATTATGTCTGAGTTTCAAAAAGATCTGTTTAACCAAATGCAGAGTATGCAAGAATCTATTTTCAAAGCACTTAGTACTTCTTTGGCTTCAACTTCTAAACCACTTGATCTTGTTCCACTAGCAGAAGCTGAACCTGAAGATGTTCCTGTTCAGAACCTCAAAAGAAAGTTTGATGATAATGAGTTTCATGATCATCAAAAGGGGGAGAAAAAGCAAAGGTTGAGTTCTGATGATGATATTGGTATAGAAGATTTTGAAATAGCAGATATGCAGTTGGTTCAGACAGAGGCAAATATTCAGAAAGTGGATACTCAGATTGTTCAGATTACAAGCTCAGATACAGAGGATATGGAGATGGAATGTATGGATGGTAATGATTCTGATAAAACAGAGGAATTGAACTTAGATGCAGAAATGGAAGATAATTCTGATGAAACTGAAGCTATTGAGGAACCTGTGTTGAGATCAGAAGAAACAGTTGAGAGTTCAGTGGTTGTGAACACGTGTACATATATTGTCCCATATGTCAAAGTTAGTTTGGTGGACTCTGAGTCAGAAGAAAGGAGATTGAATGAGATTTTGATCAGAAGGATGCACAGTGAGTTAGTCAGAGCACTCAATGTTCAGAAAATTCAAAGAGATGTGAAGATGGTAAGACCTATTGATCTGATGGGAGAGGAAGATAGTACTGTTGGTTATTCTCAGAAATTTCAAGAGGATTTCTATTTTAACTATGTGGATGACATTGCTGATATTAAAGAAGAATATGAAAAAGTTAAAGAATACTTCATGCCTTCAGAATATCTATTCAGAAAGCCAATTGTGATTCCTAAGATTAACTTGCCAATCTTAGAGGAGCCTTTGTGTGATTTTGTTCTAGATATGAGTGATGTACCACTTGCAAGACAATTTCACAGTGATATTTTTCCAGAGGAAACATATGAGCATCTATACCACACAGAAGGAGACTATGTTGTTTTAGAAAATAACATTGATGGTTTCATGGATGGAAAACTTCAGATGATCTATGCAGAAGCCTCAAACAGATTCAGAATTCCTGATTCAAGGCTACACATTCAGAAAAGGATTGAGAAAGTATTGATGTTTCAGACAGAAGAATTTAATGGTCTGAAGTATGTAAAATTGGAAGTATTGAAAGAAAAAGATGTAAAGGTTTTCTTATCAAGTTTTGATTTCCACAGATTAACTCTTGAAGATCAGATCTTTCTTGTTAAGTTCTTTGCCAGTACTGAAGAAGCCTGGATAGAGATTGAATGTAGAAGACTTCTGGGCATCTATGTCAGAAATATGTATGTGTATGACTTCCAGTTGGCAATTGAAGGAAGAAAAGAGAAGTGCAATTTGAATTGTCCAATGAAGATTCCAGGAAGTGGTGTGATTGTGAAGGGTTTTATAAATGAAGGAATGGAATCTGAAGGGTATGCATATAGTAATCAAGGAAATCTTGAGCTGTTCAGATTAAAGGAATTGGTAAAGTATAGTAATGCAACTTTGAGTTGGTTACTAATTGAAATGAGAGTTTCTAAAACTGAAAGGGAAAATCTAAAGAAAAGATATGTGAAAGCTGTGAAAAGAAGGATAGATCTTAGAAGTAAGGTCAGAAGCTGTGGTGAATGGTTATTATCAGAAGAAAATCCTAAAAAGTTGTTGCATAGTGATTTTGTGTTTCCAGCAGAATATGAGGTGAATGAGGTCTTTTAAGAAGAAATTGAAGAAGAAATTCAAGAGACAACTCCTCAGAATGATCAAATGACAAGTATTGATCAACATGAACAGTCAGAACCAAAAGAAGATGAAAGATCTATAGATGTGAATGGGTATTTTCTGGAGTTTGATCTGCCAAACTTCTTTAATCCAAGTGAAGTAAACTTTCTAAGTGTATATCATGACAAACCAAAAGAGACTCGGATCTGGTTGGCTGAGAAGTCAAGATGTCTTGGAAAACCAAAGAAAGATGTGTATTCAAATTTTCTAATCACTGGGACCAGAGAACTAAAGATCAAGCAGTTCAGAAAGCAAGAATACTTATCCTTTGAAGTATTAAGAGAAGATGGAAAGGTGTACTATTTTACTGATGCAGACTTTGAAAAGCTATCAGTAATGGATTTCTACAGACTACACAGTATGTTGTGCTTCAAAGAATCAAGCAAAGATAAGAATGAAAGGAAGGCAAGGAGTGTAGTGATTGAAGCTATGTTTTACTTCCTAAGATGGCATTGTTATACAGATTTTCAAATAGCTCTGTATCTACAAAGGCCAAGTGTCTATATTTCAAGACCCATCACAGATCATGATCAGAAACAAGTATTAAGAACTGGAAGTGTGTCCAGACATCCAGAATTGGGAGTCTTTTTGAAAAACAAGAGTGAAAAGATCTTTTTCAGAGCAAAGGAGACTGCAAAATATAGCTCTGGAACTTTGAGATTCATCAAGCATAATTTGGAGAAAAAGGTGCTGAAGGTGAAGCAAGCTAATATGACTCAAGAAGTGATCACTCAGCAAGTTGAAACTATTCAGGAAATTATTGATAGAATTGACAAGAGACTTACTCAGAAAAATGTGTTGTTACAGAAAATTGTTCTTGCATTGAAAGAGCTTGGTGATACAAAGTATAAGTTTATTTGACAAAAAGGGGGAGATTGTTAGATCTGTGTTTTGTCAATAAACCAAGTGTTGAATTCTGATAAGAAGGCTCAGAAGTTCTGAAGAGAAGAGTCAGACTTCTGACCAAGAAGGCTCAGAAGGAATGCTCTGATAGTTTGCTAAGTATTGAAGTCTGAGAAGAAGAGTAAGAAGTTCTGAGAAGCTTAATCAGATGAATGTTCAGAAGTTCTGAACAACCTGTTCAGAACTCATAACTAGATACTTTCCTTTGTACTTAGTTAACTAATTAGGACACGTGTATTGTTCCTATTAGTCTTTCTTATATGTACTGTAGCTTTAGTGTTTCCGTTGTAGTGTATATAGGAGTTAGCAACTGTAAGCTAACTAATCTTTGGCATAACTTTTCCCGCATATTCTTGTATTCATATTTTGTAATCTTTGAGATACGCTCTCTCTAAGATCTGTAAATCTGCTCTTCATTGAATACAAGTGTTCTTGATCAAATTACTTCTCAATTACTATTCTATTCATTGTTATATTGATTGTAAGACAGGATCCTGAACTTACACCTTTTCATCTTTTATTTCTGAGAGTTCACTTTTTAATTCAGAAATCTTTTTCAAAAGATCAGAATTCTCTTTTCTGACTTTTTGTTTCTCAACCTCAGATTCTTCAAATTGTTCCTTAATTATTTCTTTTTCTGTTCTGAACTTGTTAACTAGAATTCTTTCACCTTTTATTTGTTTTCTAAGTCTAACAAATTCAACATTCATATTGCCAACCCGAGTCATTAAATAAATTTCAAGGGCAGAATGTACCTCAGTTGAAGATTCAGAACCTGCATCTTCATAGTCAGAATCATCTTCATTTCTCATTTTAGCCATGTAGCTTTGCATTTGAGAAAAATGAATAGAGTCCTCTTCATCTGAAGAATAGTACAACCAGTTCTCTTGTTCGGCTAACATTGCAATCCCACTATCTTTAGTTTTTGCCAGTTGAGCCTTCTTTGTATAGTACTCATAGTCCTTGACTACTTTTACTCTGCAGTCCCATGCATAATGACCAGATTTTCCACACTTAAAACACAAATCCTTCTCTTTTCTTTCTTCCTTCTTTTCTTTCTTTTCAAACATACTTTCTTCTCTATCTTCCTTCTTCTTAAATTTCTCTTCTGAACTCCCCTGTTCTCTTCTGTACTTACCCTCAAACCTCTTCTTTCCATACCTCTTGTTGAAAGTATTAGTCAACAAAGCTAACTTCTCAGCAATAAACTTGATATTAGTATCTTCCTCAGATCCTTCTTCCTCAGATTCCTCCTCTATCTTTGGTATTTCAGACAAAAAAACAGATTTCTTGGATGTTTTAGATGTTTTGGTGATTTTGGATTTTGAAAGCAAAGCTAATTGATCAGAAACACTTTTCTTTTCCTCAACCACTTGCTTAACAGAATCCTCATGCTGATTCAGAACACAAAACAGATCATTCAGATCTTCCTCACACATATCTTTGTTCATCTGGAGACTAATTGCAAAAGATGACCATTCTGAATTAAGACAATTCAGAAATTTGTAATTGATCTCTGACTTTGTCTTCTTCAACCCATTCCTTCTGAGATCGTTCAATATTGTGCAAAACTTGCTGTAAGTCTGAGTTAGACTTTCAGATTCCTTTGCTTTGAATCTTTCATATGCATTAATGCTTTGATTCAGTTTTTCTTGAATTGATTTGAGTGTACCTAGCATTTGCTTCTCCAGTTCATCCCACATTTCCTTTGCTGATGTTCCACTATCGATTCTGTTGAAGACTTAATTTGGAACTGCCAAAGTTAACAAAGTAACAACTCTTTTGTCTATTGCATTTCTCTGTTTCTGTGCTTCATTATATTGTGAAAAACGTTTCTTCACTCTGGTAGCAGGAATCTCTGGTGTAGTATTAGTTGCAGGTGTGGCAGCAACATCAACATAAACTTCAATAGGACCTTCGCGAATTGAGATCATCAAGCTCTCATCAATATTATCTAGGAATTGAATCATACGAATTTTCCAATGCTGGTATTCTTCAGGAATAAGAACAAGTGGTTTCGTCTCAGATCCCATCGAGAGAAAATCTTTAGAAGACATGATTGTAAGATGATTCAACAGAAAGACAAATTTGAATTTCTTGATCGAAAACAGAACTAATTCAAGAATTACTGATAATTCAAGAATTATGAGTCGCAGCAGAAATCAATTGTCGAATTGATCAAGAAATCTTCAAGAACACGATCTTGAACAAATTTGTTTGTTGATTGGCTCTGATACCAATTGTAGAAACCAAGATTCAATCTTACAATCAATTATGAACAATTAAACAGTAAATTGACATAGAATAGGATCCAAAAGCTTTGTATTCGATTAAGAACAGATTACAGATCTAGAGAGAGTCTCTCAAATATTACAAAGAGAATACAAAGTTATGCGCAAAAGTTAGTTAGCTTACAGTTGCTAACTTCTATATATACTGTAAAGAAAAGCTAAAGCTATAGTACATATAAGTAACAGACTAATAGAACAATTTCACGTGTCCTATTTAGTAACAGAATCCACAGGAAAATATCCTGACTTAAGTTCTGAACAACATGTTCAAAACTTCTGAACATTCTTCTGATAAAGCACTTCAGAACATTTGTCTTCATCTTCAGAAGTTCTGAGTGTCCTACTCAGAACTCTGAACCTTCTATTCACACTTCACACTTAGCAAACTTTGCAGTACAAAACTTCTGAGTCTTCTTACTCAGAACTCTGAGTTTTCACTTCAGATCTCAACACTTGTGTTTTTGACAAAACTCTTATTAGTAATTCTGCACGTTTTCGCAACTTAATTCGATCGTTTGAGTGGTTTATAAGCAAATTAAAGTTCAAAAGTTTTGGTTGTGTTCTTGAGAAAAATCGAATTTTTATCCATCAAAACATGTTGTTTTTGCTTCAAAATCGATTTGGGTAGTGTTATTTTTGTGTTTGGTCGAGTTCCTAATCTTTCAGGAACGATCTTGAGCAACCGTAGTCAATTCTCAATCGATTTAGAAATCCCAGCCGCTGTTTCCGGATACACCAGCAGCACTTTCCGGAAAATCGCTTCACCATTCCGGACACGTCTCACTTTCCGGGTAAGTTCACTGATTCTTAATCTTTCCGGGTATAATTGTTCCGGAAACCCAAAGTTTCCGGTAAAACATTTTATCCGGAAAACTCAAGGTATCCGGTAAAATTGATTTCATCCGGAAACCCATTCCATCCGGAATGCATTTTATCCGGAAACTCTTGTCATTCGGTAAGTCTGTGTTTAATTTTATCACTTGGAAACTCTTGCATCCGGTAACCTAGTGATATCTGTAAACTTAGTTTATTCAGATTCTTTCAATCTTATCCGAATACTTCTGTGTTTTTGAACTGTTTTCACTTAATCTGATCCGGACACTTCCAGATCAGACATCTCATTCGGATTCCTATCCGGTAAGTTAATTTCTGCTTGAATTCTTACCTGTTCCTAGTACAACTCAGTCGTAGAACCTGCGCTAGGATATCACTCTTAGTGCCTTGCGTTAGGTTATCACTTTGAATCGAACACTTCTTCTGGCGATCACTCCAGTGCAACTGAAGATGACTTCACGCGACGCTCTTGGAATTGGTACCGACTCCAAACCACCTTGTCTCTACCAAGGTGAGTACAACCAATGGAGGGAAAGATTCAAAATATTCATTGAATCGAAGGACAACATCGAGTACATTTGGCGAGCCTTAGAAGATGGGCCAATTCCTACGCCTATGAAGACCGTTACACCAGCTCAAGAAGGTGGGAAAACACTCACTGTGAAAAATACTCTCTCCGATATGACCGACGACGAAAAAGGCATGCTTGAGGGAGAAAAACATGCTAAGCGGTACCTTGTTCAAGCTCTCCCCAACACGATCTATACTGCCATCGACAGTTACAAAGATACATCTAATGGCATGTGGGATCAGGTGGAAAAGATGATGCGTGGGAGCGAAGTCGGGAATCAACTGATGATTAGTAGCTCAATAACCAAGTTTGATAGTTTTAAACAACGAACCGGTGAATCCCTTTCCCAAACTTATGAACGGTTCTGTCTTCTTCTCAACGAGCTCCGCAAGAACAAGATTACTCGTTCGAACACGGAGAATGCTCTTAAATTTCTCAACAATCTTCTGCCTGAGTGGAAAGTTTTTGCTTCACACGTAAAGCACAACCACCTGATGGAGAAAGTCGACATCCACGAGGTATATGAGACGCTTCTTCAAGATGAAGATGAGGTGATGGAAATACTCAAAGAGAAGAAGGACACATCCAAACCAGCTGCTGATCCTCTAGCACTCATGTCCTCAAAACAAGGAAAATCTTCAGGCCGTAACTCCAAACGTGCTCAAAAGCAAAGCTCATCTCAGTCAGAACCAGAAGAAAAGGAAGACAGTAATTCTGATGATGAAGTATCTGATTTCAAGAAAGCGATAGTCCTACTTTCCAAATCCTTTCAACAACAAAAGTTCTATAAGAAGCCATCGTCGAATAATCAGCGCTACTCCACCTCCTCCAACAAGCGCCACGATTATAAGGACAAGTATGAAGGAAAGAAGAAGGCCGATGAGCAAGATAAGTCTGAGAAGACGGAGAAAGATGACAGTAAGAAGAAAGATGAACCCGTGACCTGTTACAACTGCGGAAAGCTTGGTCACTTTACAAAAGATTGTCGGAATCCAGTGGTAAATAATGTTCACTACTACAAGGTGAAGCTCGCATTGGCTGAGCAGAAGGAAACTGGAGAAGCTATGTTTGTGGAAGACGACTACTGGTTGGGTCGTTTTGATGATGAAAGCGATTCTGATGGTGCCAATGCTTTCATGGGATATCACTCTCCAGCCGATGAAGAAAAGTCAAGTCAGGTATGTGAATCTAACCAGCAAGATTTCTTGAATCAAATGCAATCACTTGCTGAACGAGCAGATTCCTTTAAGGCCACCTCTAATGAACAACTGTTGATCCAAACCCTCAGTGATTTGATAATGACCCTCTCTTATATACTTAGTGAAAATTGTAAGTAAACAATATGTATCAGAGTTTCACTATCGCTGATAAGTACTAAGATCTTACAGTACCGATGATAGGAACTCTCGCTCTTTTAAGTTAAACATTCAACGAAAACTGTTCACCATTAATGCTCTGAGTCTGTTCAGTCATTATGATGATCGCTGATAAGTTAGTTGTTTACTTATGATCCCTGAAGACAAGTTTCACGTCAACAAAGGTTCTACGCTGAAGTCAAAGATCAAGCTCAAGAACCAGCGACAAGTCTCCTAATGAACTGATGCGGATCAGCGAATACTCAGATTTGTCCACTCAACGTGAAGTATCAAGTACAAGACTTCAGCTATCGCTGAACTTTATCATTCGCTGAAAAGAAAATGATAATCGCTGAATCAACGAAAGCTGATCATAAAGTCCCCCGTACAAAGTACTTTTGTCTTAACCCCCCTTGCACGACTCCGTACGAAATGTCAGAAAAGAACCTCCGACTGTCTGAAATCGTACAACCACTCTGATACTACACTGTTCATCCATGCGGCTACTAAGGTTGTCAACCAAGGTCAATGACATGCAACCAACCAGCTGATGACACGTGTAAAGTGTATACTGACTTGCATTAAATGCATGCAGTATATAAAGAGATGAACCCACATCTTTTGAAGTAACTTGCTAACTCTGGACAAGTTCAATCTCTTATCTCAAGATAGGTTATTATTAGTAATTTCCTTATCTCTCTTAGTGCAAAAACCTTAGTGTTCCAACTTGTTTAGATTTAGGTTTATCCTTAATCTTGTTTCCGCAACAAGCTGTAAATTGTTAATGATTTTTCAATAAACAATTTAGAAAAGTAAAATCTGTGTGTTTGTATTCAACCCCCCCCCCCCCCCCATTCTACAAACTTGTATAGGCCTTCGGGACCAACAAGTGGTATCAGAGCAGATTTGTTTAATCTCATAAACAAGATCTAATCTAAGATATTTCTCTTCCTTGCTATTATCTAAAAATGGCCACCAACACAAACACAAATTATATAGACAATGGTTCTCTTGCTAAACCCCCTAAATTTTCCAAAGATAACTTCAACTTGTGGAAAAATTGGATGACACTCTTCTTAGAAGGTGTAGACCCTACTATGCCTTACTATCTAGAGAATGGTCCATTCATCCCTGTAAGAATAGATGCTGCAGTTGCAGCCGCTGAGAATAGACCTGCTATTCCAGAAAGGCTGGTACCTAAGGAAATCTTTCAATGGACTGACGAAGATAAGAAGAAAGTGGCTATAGATACAAAAGCCAGATCCATACTATCCATGGCTCTTCCTGACGAAGTCTACCATTCCGTCATGAATCTAAAAACATCAAAAGCCATGTGGGACACAATATGTGTTCAGTATGAAGGAACGTCTGAAGTCCAGCACTCAAGAAAGATCAACCTGGTAAGACAATACGAAAGCTTCATTTCTGGTAAGAATGAATCTCTCTCTGAAGTTCACCAACGTTTTAATTGTTTAATTATAGATATGAAAACTGTTGGTAAGGAATATTCTAACTTTGAAGTACTGACAAAGTTTCTAGAATGTTTACCTGAAAGCTGGGACAATTATGCTATGTGTCTCAAGCTATCAAAGGATCTAAAATCAATGACCCTTTCAACCTTATATGGCACGTTGCTGAATCATGAGAAATCGAGCAATCTTAAGAAGAATCTTGTAAAAGATTCCAAAAGCACCCCTGTTGCTTTAATCTCAGAGGAACCTTCTACTCAGCGACCCTCGGTCACTATCACTGAGTTAGAAAGTAACTCTGAAAGGTCATCAGATTCTGAGTCTTCAGATAATGATGAATCTTTGGCTCTCCTAACTAAAAAGTTCAGGAGATTTGCCAAAAAGAAAATGTTTAGAAAGAACAAACCTCTTTCCATAACTGACAAGCCTAGATCATCAGCTTTTGTTGATAAGGCTACTGCTACTTGTTTTAACTGCGAAAAGACAGGACACTTCGCTAACGAGTGCAAGTCTAAGAAAGTTTCTAGACCCTCAGCTTTTACAAAGAAACCCTTTGTTCCAAGGAATAAAGATGACAAATATTCAAAGCTGAAAGAAAATTATGCAAAGCTGAAAAGCTTTAAGAAGAAGAATAAAGGCCTGATGGCTGACTATGATTGGGCTGCTTCTGATGAAGAAGCATCATCATCTGACTCTGAAGATGATGAAACAAATCTATGTCTCATGGCCAAGATTGAAGAAGAGGAAGAAAGTTCAGACATTCCCTCCACTTCAACCTCTGCTAATCAGGTATCACCTTCTTTCTTTACCAATATTGCAAATATTGATGAAGCTGATAGTCTCCGTAAGATCGATCTCTTGACTAGAAGTTTATAAGAAGCCATGAACGGAAAAACTGTGGTGGAAAACCAAAATCTTGATCTCACTGAAAAGCTTAAAAATTGCCACCTTCAAGTAGAAAAGCTTTCTAAAATTGAAGAAGACTTTATAGATCAAGTATATTTAAATCAGCTAGTCAAAATCGAACGAGCAGAAGCTATCGCTGCATTAAAGGCTGAAAAAGCTACTGTTGAAGGATGGTGTAATTCTTCAACAAAGATCACTGAGATAATAAAGTCTCAGATTCCCCTGGGTGATAAACGTGGTTTGGGTTATAAATATGATACTCCAAAACCAACCACTGAGCGTTCAATGCTTAAATGGAACGTTCGTATCCTCAGTCGCTGATACTTCATCTTCTCAGTGCTCCTCGTCCGTTACACCAATCCCTGAGGAAACTCCTACCTCCTCAAAAGGCAAGGAGAAAATGGTTTATTCAAAACCTACCTCTGTCTCTAAAGACAAAGGTAAAGGAATTGTTATTTACCAGAATCCTCAGAAGGGTAACTTAGTACCAAAGCTGAATGCTTCTAAAGCTTCAGTGGCTTATCCCTCTGGATCAAGGAAGCAGATCTCGGGATCTATTCACCGATCTACTCCTAGACTCAGATTGGATGTCCTTGGTAAGAAATCTGAAGAACTGAATGTTCGTCCCATTTCTAAAGCCAATAGTTTACTTGGTGTTGACACTTCTAATTCGAAATTAAAAGCTCAGCATTCAAATGGTCCTAGAACTACATTTAGTTATAGGAAATGTTATCAATGTGGACTTACCGATCATATTGCTAGTAAGTGCCCCACAGCCACCAAAGCTGAAAAGATAGCTAAGGTGAAGATTGCCCCCAAGGCAAAGAAGACCAACCCTGATGCAAATCAGGTCAAGGTGAATCCTACCACTGAAGTTAAGAAATTAACCAAAGTGAAGAAAGACAAAGCTGAATCTTCAAATGCTGCGAAGACTGCTGAATCTTCCATTCCAACTACTTCCATTGACAAATGTGTATACATGGTTAAGTGGGTACCCAAGAAAAACTAATCTTCCATTGTATTGCAGGTTAAGAAGGGTATCTGGTATCTCGATAGCGGATGCTCTAGACACATGACTGGAAAGAAAAGCCTGCTCGCTGTAACTTTTGGTGGAAATGGAAAAGGACATACCCGAGGGTATGGTGTAGTTTCAAATGGTACAACCTCCTTCAGAAGAGTCGCATATGTTGAAGGGATGAAGCATAATCTTCTAAGCATCAGTCAGTTTTGCGACTTGGATAACAAAGTAATCTTTACTAAGGAATCCTGCTTTGTCGCTGACAAAAAGGAGAAGATAGCTCTCAGCGGTTATCGTTTGGAAAATGTTTATGTAATAAACATGGACTCAACAACCACTGAGAATTCATGTTTCTTCTCAAAGGCCTCATCTGATGTCAACTGGCTATGGCATAAGAGGCTATCTCATCTAAACCTCAAGACACTGAACACTCTTTCTTCAAAAGAGTTAGTCACTGGTCTACCTCAGCATTCATACGCCAAAGAGTCTTTATGTTCAGCGTGTGAAAAAGGGAAGCAGACCAAAGCAAGCTTTAAATCAAAGCAAGTTTCTTTAGTGTCATCTCCTCTACAACTACTCCATATGGATTTGTTTGGCCCTGTTAACAAACAATCCATCGCTGGAAAGAAATATACGCTGGTCATAGTTGATGAATTCTCTCGCTTCACTTGGGTAATGTTTCTCCGTTCTAAGAGTGACACCCCTGAAGAACTCATCACCTTTGTTCGGAAGATGGAAACCCTGAATAATCTGACCGTTCGCTCAATAAGGAGTGATCATGGGACTGAATTCAAAAACAGTTCTCTTGATTCCTTCCTTGAGAGTAAGGGTATTTCTCACAACTTTTCTTCCGTAAGAACACCGCAACAAAATGGAGTCGCTGAAAGAAGAAATAGAACAATTATTGAAGCTGCACGTTCAATGCTCAGCGATTCTCACCTGCCTACTCAGTTTTGGGCAGAAGCTGTCAACACTGCTTGTTTTACGCAAAACAGGTCGCTGATAGTTAAAAGATTCAAAAAGACAACCTATGAACTCTTTCATGGGAGAAATCCTTCAATAAGCTTTCTTCACATCTTTGGATGTTAGTGTTTTATACTGAACAACAGAGATGCTCTTGGAAAGTTTGATCCTAAGGCTGATGATGGAATCCTTCTTGGATACTCCTCAGTTTCCAAAGCCTTCGGAGTCTTCAACCGTAGAAGACAAACTGTAGAAGAAACTATTCACGTCACGTTTGACAAATCCCGTTCAGCGAACTCTAAACCGTCCGCTGATACTGAAGAACTGAATCAATGGATGTTTTCTCATCTTGGTGATTCAGAAGATATTCCCACTACTCATGCTCATCCAGTAGAAGATGATAGTCCTCCTATCATTCTAAATATGCAGAATAGTGAAGCTGAAACTTCTTGGGTCTCAGCTGTCCCTATAAACACTATACCTAACGCTGAACCAAATGTCTCAGACATTTCATCTACTTCTCAGCAATCAGTGAATATAATGACAACTGCATCCATTCCTCTCTTGGCTGATACTCCCGACGTCGCTGAAGCTTAATCTTCAGCTCCTCCAGTTCAAGTTGAGTCAGCGTCTCACGCTCCGGCTCAGCGATGGACTATAAATCACCCAATTGATCAAATTCTTGGTGATCCAAACGCTGGGATTCAGACTCGACGAAGTGCAGGTAATATTTGTTTATTTGTAAATTTTATTTCACTAACTGAACCAAAGAAAGTAGATGATGCCCTCAAAGATCCAAACTGGGTCAGCGCCATGCAAGAAGAGCTGACTGAATTCGAAATAAACAAAGTTTGGAAACTTGTTCAGAGACCAACTGATAAAACAGTAATAGGCACTAAATGGGTCTATCGAAACAAGTTGGACGAACATGGTACTGTAACCCGCAACAAAGCTCGTCTTGTTGCTCAGGGATACAGACAAGAGGAAGGTATAGATTATGACGAAACATTTGCTCCAGTAGCAAGACTTGAATCTATTCGTCTATTCTTAGCATATGCTGTACACAAAAACTTCAAAGTACATCAGATGGATGTTAAGTCAACGTTTCTAAATGGAAAGATGAATGAAGAAGTGTATGTGGAACAACCTCCAGGATTCTCAGATTCTAAGCGTCCAGGTTATGTTTATAAACTGGATAAGGCACTTTATGGCTTAAAGCAAGCTCCACGTGCATGGTATGACACTCTTTCCACTTATCTCCATATTGAAAAATTTGAGCGAGGTAAAATTGACAAAACTCTATTTTTTAGAAAAGTGAAAGGTCATATCATTCTAGTTCAAATATATGTTGATGACATTATATTTGGTTCTACTAACCCTGAGCTTTGTACTCGTTTCGCTGATAGAATGAAAGATGAGTACAAAATGAGCATGATGGATGAACTAACATATTTCCTTGGTCTTCAGATTAAGCAAACTGAAAAAGGAACTTTTATTAATCAGGGAAAGTATGTTAAAGATATGCTGAAGAAATTCGACTTAACTGAAAGTTCAGCTATGAAAACCCCTATGGCACCACCGCTGACACTTGATAAGGACACTAAGGGTGTTCCTATCAATGTCACGATGTACCGTGGGATGATCGGCTCACTATTGTATCTTACAGCTAGCCGACCCGATATTATGTTTGCAACATGCTTGTGTGCACGATATCAAGCTGAACCTAAGATATCTCATATGAAAGTTGTAAAGCGAATTTTTCGATATCTTAAGGGTACAGCGAATCTAGGTCTTTGGTATCCCAAAGATTCAGGATTCGATCTAACCGCCTATTCAGATAGTGATTTTGCAGGTTGCAAAATGGATAGGAAAAGCACCACAGGAGGATGTCAGCTCCTGGGTGGAAAGCTGGTAAGTTGGACAAGTAAAAAGCAAAATTCAGTGTCCACTTCCACTGCTGAAGCTGAATATGTAGCTGCTGGAAGCTGTTGTTCTCAAGTCTTGTGGATGAGAAATCAGCTACTAGACTATGATCTTCAGCTCTCCAAAATTCCAATCTATTGCGACAGCACAAGTGCCATCGCTATAGCAAACAATCCAGTACTACATTCAAAGACCAAACATATAGAAATCAGATATCATTTTATCAGAGATCATGTGATGAATGGTGATATTGAACTTCATTTTATCCCAACTGATTATCAGTTAGCTGACTTATTTACCAAACCTCTTGATGAGACAGGATTCAACTTTCTCATCAGCGAGCTTGGAATGCTGAACTTTGAAGGATAAAATCTTCAGCGGCTCACATTAATCAGCGACAGGATAAAATCAACTCATAACCTATTCATCATCTTCTCTCTGAATAAAACTTGGTTAAAGCGGATATCAAGGTATGTTTTCTCTCTCTGACAATCGCATGAAAAATGCAAGATTTCAAAACAAAATGCATCGCTGAATATCTCTTCCTTAACAGCGATATTTTGAAATTTCTTAAAACCATCGCTGAATATTTTCATTCAGTGCTTCATGTTTTCAAAAGTATCCCTGAGTTTTTCAAAACCTCAGAGACAACCAAGAATATGAAAGGACAGTTGTGACGTCATTGCTACGGATAAACCCCGGCACGTTTTCTCTTCCTGACACACGTTTGCACGCAAACTTCCAATCAAATGCAAACACGTGTCCGTGTCATGATGAAAATCTTTTCCCCCTCAAAATTTTCTCTCTCTAATCTCTCTATATAAACAAACTCGAAGTTTATATTTTTCTTTTACGCGATCAATCTTCCTCCGCAAGAAAGAATTCACTGTTGCATTTGTGATTTCAAAAACTTCAAGAACTGTTCGTCATCTTCTTCATCAAACATCAAGGTTAATATGTTCTTATTATTTACCGAATGCAAGTAACTTGTTTCTGATCTACTCTTTGTTTAACAAGATCAAACAAAAGAACTTCTTAAAAATAAAATCATTTTCTTTCATGGTTTTATGAACACAACCATTTCATGGTTGTTCTTCAAGTTTAAATGCAAAAATCTTAAACTTGTTCTTCACACATTCGTTTTTCCAGAATCTATTTATTCATAGAAAACCGGATAACAAGAATAAATGGGTTTTCTATTTCATTTCTTAAATTCAAGAAAAACCCTAATCTTCATTAAGACATTTGTGTCTGAATGAAATGAATAAAATTTGAACCATCTTAATGGAAATTCTTTCCACATTAAGATCATTCTTATTTGTTAACATCTTTGGTTGAACTGATAATACAGAGAAATGGCTTCATCTGACATTCCTGCTACCGCTGAGAACATCTCCGATGATTCTGAGGAAGTGGACATCCTCAAGGCTCCTCAAGTCAAGTTTGCCATTGACAAACTGGATTGGACAAAGGTGAATAACCTCTATGCGCTTTTCGAGTTTCCTCCTCGAAAGCAAGTCACACATCTAGATGATGCTGTGAATTTCCTAAAGAATTGCTGCATCTCCACAGCCCTGACCATAACACCTCCTGCTCATCAGCTCTTGCTCTCACAATTCTGGTACTCAGCCAAACACTCTCAACTACCTTCAGCCAAAGACCCCTCCAAAATAATCGATTGCATCCTCTGCGACATCGAATATGGCACGATGAAGATCATCCCTGCCATTATTCGCAAAGCTCTCAGCCTTCCAATAGCTACCAAGGAAAAACCGTTCGTTCCCATCCCTGACCCCAAGAAAAACTCAGACAGGGAAGCCATCATTGCATTTTTCGATGCGATGGGCTATGTATGGGAAATCGGCAGAGACATGAAGGCTGAGAAGAAGCTGACGATTATCAAGAAATAAAAAATGCCCAGCGAGATGAATTTCATCTTCGCTCATCTTATCAGCTGTATGACTGCAAAGAGCGGCTCCTCTGACTAAGCCGCCAAACCTCAGCAAGCAATGGGGTATGCACTACTTAAAGGTCTCAACATAGACTGGGCATCCATTATCTATGATGACCTAGTTCTAAGGGTGGACACCGTCACTGACAGACCTCCATGGGTTCCCTACCCCCGATTCATCAGCGCCATCTTCCAATATGGCCTGAAGGAGAGCTACCCAACTGAAGGTGACCTGAAACTCTCTCAGGTCGTCCCAAAGATACTCGACTTCAAACCAATGGTGAATGAGGTACGTCTTTCTACACTCTTGTCTCTTCTCAACCCTTCTTCTTCTCATTCTGTGGCTCCTTCAGCGACAATACCCATCGCTGATACCTTGGCCACAAAATCCTCTCCTTCTAAGAAAAGGAAACATTCTTCTACCCCACTTGGTTCTTAAAGGATCAAGAAAACAAAGGAGCAACCCCAGCAATCTCATGCTGAAGACTCCTCAGCTCTTTCTGCAGAGCTGAAGGAACGTTCAGTGGTACGCTCTGCCATACCAGAACAAGCCATCCCTTTAATCCCAATTTCAGCGTCTCTAAACGCTGAGGTTACAAACTTGGAACCTACCCAACCTCCTTCAGTCTCTCAAAAGACTGATGAAGTGATTGTCAGCGAATCCAACGCTGAACTCAGAACCCAACCCCCATTCTTATCCTTCGCCCCTCCCTCCACTCATTTGGTCTCTACTCCAGATCTCACTGGAGCTGCCATCATTTCTACGGAACATAAAGCTGATTCTCCAGGAATGATGAAGACAGGACCTGCAGAACAATCCATGGGCACTTTTGAAGATGACATGGAACTTTACTCAGGAACACGTGATTTTGATGAATTCACCAATCCTCCTGCAGGTACAGACCAACCAATAAACACTGTGACTAAACCCCAAACTTCTGAGCTTTCCTATGTTCACAAGTTTTTATATGTTACAGGTCCTAATTTGGGAGACATCAACGCCTCCTTGAAAGCTGTGAAGACAACGCTGACAGATCTCACCACCACTCTTACTAATAACTCTACAGCTGTAACAAACGCTGGAGAGAATCTGAACAAGCTGACAACGGTGGTGGAGAAGAAGGCTTCCACATATGACATGAAGCAGGTGGATAAAACTCTTAGCGACTTCGCCAAGGTGCTCGCTGACATCTACACAGACTACACCTCTCTCAAAAATTTAGTTTCATCCATGTCCAGCGAGGTTACATCGCTGAAAACATCGGTTGGACATCTAGATGGGGATATGTCTACTGTGAAGACTGACTTAGGCTCTGTAAAGACCGACATTAGTTCGATGAAAACGATGATCGATCAGCTGCTTCACAAAGCGAATACTCCTGATCCTGCTCCTGCCCCCGTCCCTGTATCTGACGACTTCACAGCGGAAGATCGCACTGAGCTAAAGAAGATCAATCCTGCTATTTCTGGCCTTGAAGACAGAATAGCAAAGATTGAAGTTTGTATAGGTCTCTCTGGCCAAGAAGACAAAGAACCTACCAACGCTGCTGAATCTACCCATTCCTCCCCCAGTCATCATGAAAAAGAGGGGGAGAAGAGCGCTGAAGACCTCTCCAAGAGCGCTGAAGACCTTTCCCATGATGAATCTATTAGGGGAGAGAAGACGAATACTGAAGAAACCACTGCTGGACCTCAGGGAGATGAAAACCCTGAGGAAACCGAGAAGCTCGCCTCTGTATCTGAGGGGGAGCAACTCGAAGAAGAAGCTGAGAAAACTGAATCCGAAGCAGAAGATGATGAAGCCGTCGACATCCCTGATGATGAACCATCTTCTTCTCCAAAGAATGATGATGATGATGACGAAGATGACGATGACTTCTTTATCGTCAAACCTGCTCCGAAGATCAAAGCTCTTAAGGGAATCTCGATAAATGAACCTTCAGGGGAGCGGACAAAGACAAAGCCCTCAGCCTCTGGAGCCGAGAAAGGCAAAGGCAAAAGCGTCGCTGAAGAAGACAATCTGATGATCTTGCTTGAAAAGCCGGTTTGTCATGTATACTAAACATCTCTCACTTCATCCCTCCTCTTTCATACACTATCAGTTCTACTACCCAAGCCTATACACTTGAATCAATTCTCTCTATCTGATTCTACCCAAGTTCTTACTCGTAAGATCGCTGTGTTTCAGCTAGTCCTCTCCCCTGTTTGAGGATATCGCTGAAGGCTCCACAACTGCGACTTCACCAACAATACCAGCTGCTGCTAAAGAAATAATCCCAGTCTTAGATTTAATCTCTGAGACTGATGAACCAGAAGAACAGCTACTCTCGCACAAAGGCAGACCTTCCTTAGCTCCTCAAAAGCTAAGTGAAGAGGATCAGAAAAGAAGAGAGGAGATAATAAAGCGATTCGAGGATCAGCGAATCATTCTGAGGCATGATCAATTTCCTTCAGTTCCTCCAATTTTCAGAATTTCCAAAGCTGAATACCAGGAACATCTCAGAGCTGAACGCCTACTCGCTGAAAGAAAGGAAGCTGAAGAAAAAGACAGAGAATACGCCATCAAGCTTACTCAACGATCAATAAATGACCCCAAGCTGAAAAGAGTTCCCATTGATGTTCAACGTCAGCTATGGGATGATGCTCAAGAGATCGTTAGAGAAAAGACTAAGGTCTCTGATACGACTTTGGAATGGGCTAAACAAATGTTGACCTATCGATCTAGACCATCCAAAATCGTCAAGGCAAACATCAGAGGAAGACTGTACGCTGAAGTTCCTGTTGTTGAAGTGGACGTCTACAGAGATGACGAAACCAAGGAAACTTTCTATGCTGCTACCTTAGAAAAGTTTGGTCTCTCTGAATGGTTAGAAACAAAATTAGCCATTCAGGGATCGCGCTCAAAGTTCAAAAGCCATGTCGAGAAGATCTTAAACAAACAGATCGACCTGCTTTCATCTGCTGTGGATATTCCTCCTACTCTTCCTCAACCAAGAAAAGTCTCTGATAAGAAAAAGAAAGCCTCTAGTTCAGGTCCTCATATTCGGAATGAAACGGGCATTGGTTTCTCTCGTGCTGAAATTGTTGGCCCTGATGCCGATCTCTCAATGCTTGACACCTCCCTACCTCCTGGAGAAACTTTCATTCCTGGCACAATTGTAAGTGATCCCTATGGTATATTCTTTTTAGACTACTATGGAAATCATCACTTTCAACGTATCTCTGAGCTAGACATCGCTCCCATCGAACAACTCAGAGATCTCGTATACTGGTGTGAAGTCAGACGCAACATCAAAGTTAGACACCTGAAGCCCTTGATTTTTGAAGCAGCTCTGAAGAAAAAGAATCAAGGAGAAGATGGCCCTGACTGGATGATCCCCACATCAAAGACCCTTTATGAACTTCTCATCAAGGAATAACCTTTATAAGCTGATATGATCGCCTATTTCTCTATTGTATCAGTTATTCTTCTGTACTTGTAATTTATTTCGCTCGTACTTGTAATCTTTCCATTTCTCTTTGTATCCTGATTCAAGTTTTAAAGAAAGATTTCAGCGAATGTACTTTACTCCATCAGTACTGCAAAGATCCCAGAAAACAATAAAAGGGAGAAATATTTTATGAGTTCTTTTTATCCTTATGTTTTCATTAAATAGCAATTTTCTTTGTTGCTATGTCATAATCAAATAGGGGGAGATTGTTGATCCAAACCCTCAGTGATTTGATAATGACCCTCTCTTATATACTTAGTGAAAATTGCAAGTAAACAATATGTATCAGAGTTTCACTATAGCTGATAAGTACTAAGATCTTACAGTACCGCTGATAGGAACTCTCGCTTTTTTAAGTTAAACATTCAGCGAAAACTGTTCACCATTAATGCTCTGAGTCTGTTCAGTCATTATGATGATCGCTGATAAGTTAGTTGTTTACTTATGATCCCTGAAGACAAGTTTCACGTCAACAAAGGTTCTACGCTGAAGTCGAAGATCAAGCTCAAGAACCAGCGACAAGTCTCCTAATGAACTGATGCAGATCAGCAAAGACTCAGATTTGTCCACTCAACGTGAAGTATCAAGTACAAGACATCAGCTATCGCTGAACTTTATCATTCGCTGAAAAGAAAATGATAATCGCTGAATCAATGAAAGCTGATCATGAAGTCCTCCGTACAAAGTACTTTTGTCTTAACCCCCCTTGCACGACTCCGTACGAAATGTCAGAAAAGAACCTCCGACTGTCTGAAATCGTACAACCACTCTGATACTACACTGTTCATCCATGCGGCTACCAAGGTTGTCAACCAAGGTCAATGACATGCAACCAACCAGCTGATGACACGTGTAAAGTGTATACTGACTTGCATTAAATGCATACAGTATATAAAGAGATGAACCCACTTCTTTTGAAGTAACTTGCTAACTCTGGACAAGTTCAATCTCTTATCTCAAGATAGGTTATTATTAGTAATTTCCTTATCTCTCTTAGTGCAAGAAACCTTAGTGTTCCAACTTGTTTAGATTTAGGTTTATCCTTAATCTTGTTTCCGCAACAAGCTGTAAATTGTTAATGATTTATCAATAAACAATTTAGAAAAGTAAAATCTGTGTGTTTGTATTCAACCCCTCCCCCCTTCTACAAACTTGTATAGGACTTCGGGACCAACAACAACTGCTTGAGATTAGATCACTATCTGAAAAGCTAGATGTTCAAAAGATAATAACTGAGAAATATAAGTCTGAAATTGCTAATTTAAAAGACAAATGCAAAAATCTTTCAACAGCACCTAAGGACTTAAGGGCCAAAATATCTGAACTTCAGTCTCAGATTGATCAGTGTATGAATGAGAAAGCAGAAATTGTTTATCAATGTTCTGCTCTTCAAATTCAACACAAGGAATTTGTTACTAAAATTCTTGATCTTGAAACCAAACTTCATAAAAGAGGTCAAACTAATCAAACTATCCATATGAATAAACCAAAGGAGTTCAAGTATTTCAACAAGGACTGGGGAATAGGATATGATAACCCGCACTACCTTAAAAAGGGTATAGCCAAAAGACCTATTTTGTGTGATTTTAGTTGTCTTGGAATAGCCAAAGAGTATCTGGAATATGCAATTAAATGGACTGGTCCTCTTGAACCTGAAAAGGAAGAGGAAACTGAGGAATAAAAGCAACCACGCACATCCAAAATGAAACTTCCATTATGTTATGGATCTTTAAATTATTCCTATGAGAAAAACAAGAAGTACCTCTCGAATGACTACTTCGATTGCTATAAGGTTGTAACGCCCAAGGATCCTCCAAGAAGGATGAGGTCCAAGCAACCGAAACCAAGACTGAGACGGATGAGTTCAAACTCTATGTTCCCCCTCTCATCTTGGAAGAACAGAGAGTCGAGTTGGAGGAGTCCCTTGATAACGCCACTTTTTGGCGTTATTTTCGGTCCTGAAACCAATGAGATTGGCTTGTATTTAAGCAAAGAGGTGGAATTTGATGTTTTATCAAGTGAAATGTGCAAGTAATCTAAAAGGCGGCAATCATCGAGAAAAGAAGCGAAAAAGAGCCCAAAACAAGTACAAAACGAAGCCAACGGAAGCTCGAGATCCAAGCCCAAGACCCGTGCCCGAACCTAACCCGGAGAGCATCAGAAAACCGCACGGTTTTGTGCGCGGTTTGCAAGTCGCGGTACAAACCGCGGGTGTCTCTGTTTCAGCCCTATACCTTTGTGTTTTGCGGATTTTAGGTCATATCTCACACACGACGAACGGCAGCGACTAGAAGCCGATTTTCAGAGGTTTTCGGAGCTTTTGGAGCCACGATAGAGGATCGATTGAGGTGGAAGTCACGACGCGAAGTGGATTAGAGCCGAGAGAAGGGAGTTCGTTATTACATTCACCACGATCACGTTCACCATGTTTACATTTATTGTTTCCTTTACTTCTCTTATGTATTTATCCACCACCAACATGAACTAATCTGTAGATGTTGGGGGTTGGAGTGATTTTGGTTTAAACCTATGAACAGATGACGTGATACTTTTATCAGTTTTCCTATTTTAATGAAGCATGTAATTTGGTTTTTAATGCTTTTGTGAGTTTAGCTACCTTACAATTGTTTTGTTGTTTTCAGTTAAGTTTGAGAGAATTAATTGTTAACTAGAACTAGAAATTTCATGCCTAAGGTGAGAAATTGGATAGAGATATACCAGTGTAAGCTTTAGTCCCGGTTATATCTTGTTTTTAATGTGTTTTGAGTGTCATATGTTAAGTTCGAGAGATAAAGCTTGTGTCTTCAAGATAAAACCCGTTGTTGCTTGAGAGAGAACAACGGTGATTTTCGAGATTGGGTATTCATTAAAGGGAATAACTTGGTAATTGTTTTAAGTTAAATGTTCGTTCGTGAAAACCTTAGGATCTCCAACCCTCAACTGGTTTCTCTATCAAAGTTTCCGAAGTTGTTTACTGTCCCGTTTGTGATTTGTTTATTTGCAATTAATTAAGTCATACCAACCACTCAATTTGCGACCGTTCAGTTAATAGAACTTATAGTCATTGTGATACTCAGTTCCTAGTTCCCTGTGTTCGATACTCGTACTTTTGTACTATTACTTGACTTCGACCCGTACACTTGCGGTTAGATAAACGGGGGTGTAAACCCACCTATCATCCCTCGAGAAAGAAAGGTCGAACTTTCAAAAGGAAAAGCAAGAGCTAATCACGGTGCAACTACAACCGAAGATGCACCCGAAGCCGAGTTGCCGTTAGCCGAGATGGTAATCGATATGGATATTTCAGATGACGAAAACCCGACGGTTGAAAAGACTGAGGGAACTACACGGGATCTGGTTACTTTTGACACATCAGATAGCCCGATACTGGATTTGATTGATCCAGACTGCGAGACCAACCCGGAGACCGAAGATGCATGGTATGAAAAAGCCGCCAGTGCCGTAAATCTCCAGGTTAATTTGGCCTTCCCTACTGATGAAGATGATAATATAGACTACGACCAGTTTCTACTCCTGAATTTGTATGGTACTCCCGTTCACTCAGCTCAAGCCGCCGAAACTTCAACAAGACCCGAAACTACAACTGTCGATATTCCGACATCTCCTCAACAACAACCGACAGCTTCTGATCTTCCTCCTCCTCAACAGCAACAGATCCGATGGGAGAAGATCACGATATTTATTCCTCATCTGGAGGAATCCCTGAAAAGGTTGCTTGTTCACAAGAAACGCCCAATCGAGCCTACCTTCTGCCATGGTATTTTCAGCTCCAACCCAGAATATCAACGCTGGTACATAAGCGCAATGAAGCGGTGTCTACTAGTTATCCAAGTCCGAACCAAGTATAAGATCACCGAAGTGCTCAACATCCAGTCAGGCCGTATTATGAAAGTCGTTTATCTAGTTTTCACTGTCCGACGCGAAGACGGAAATGAATGGCGATTCTCTGAAGCCGACTTCCAGCACCGACGACCGTTCGACTTCTATGCTATTCTGAAGGACCTCCGTACCAGAACCATCCGACCGCTTCAAGTTACAAAAGCGCTCGGAGCTGTTCGTCGATTCCTAGTCCGTTCCATCATGATGTCCTATCTCACGGACTTCCAAATGGCAATCGAGAACAGAGCTAAGAAGGTAAACCTGATAAAGCCCGATCTAAAAGCACCTGAGTTGAAGATGTATCCCGAGAACACACTGCTTCTGGAACCAGAATTTGGGATTGTCTACATTAACGAACAAAAAGAAAAGAGATTTTTGCGCTTTAGTCAGGTAGACAAATTTTGCGACGGCACGCTCTTCAAAGTTCAAGATGCTCTTCGAAAAATCATCTATTTCGAATCTGAAAATCGAAGGCTTTCGTATGTTCCCAATCCGAATGAAACTACTGCTCGGAAAGCCTTCGAAGTGGTTGAAGAACGCATCGACTATCGCCGTGCTATCCGAATGTTTGAGGTACACTTTGCACTCCGTAAAAGATATGTCGCAAACTGGCGCCAACTCGAACTTCAATTCAAAGGGGGAGATTGTTAGGGCCGTAGGCTTGTTAACCACAGGCCCGCCATATATAAGCTTTGTTTAGCCTTTGTTTTTAGGCGAGTTGTTCATTTGCTTTCATAATTTGTATTGTAAACTCTCTCAAGTTGAAAGCTAATTGGATGACCAGTTGAAATCACAACTATTGTCTTACGTCTATTGATTTCATTATTGTTCATTGGTACGGATCTGAGACCCACAGTGAGATCCACCGGTACCCCACTACGCCAACCCACTTCAGGAAGCTCTAGAAATCCCTTGGCCGACATTCTGGCCGCATTAACTGCACTAACTGACCGTGTCACTCTCATAGAAGCCCAACAGAAGCATATGAACAGGGCAACTGAATCTTTCTGGATGTATACTCGCGATCGGTATACGGTCATGAACCAAATGTTACAACATGCTGATAAAGAGCTAGCCGCACAACTCCCCGACTTTCCAGAAGGTACCTGTCCCTCCAATGACAGTGACGATGGTCTCAGTGAAGACTCTGCTTCAAACTCATCGCAAGCAACTCTGACCCACTGAATGGTTTGTTGGGACTGTGGTTCCCACTCTCATGCTCTCAAAAACAAGTTTTATTTTCTGTTTGGTTTCGTATTTTGCCTATGGCTAGGCATTTGACAATATCGCTACTATTTTATTTTTGTTAAATGATGCATGAAATCCTGCTGCTAAGCATGTACTTTTGGGTACTACCTTACTTCTTGTTTGAATGTTTGGTTGATCATTTTCCATTTCAAGGTGCAACTTTCGGCTTCCAACTTAAAAAGTCTCTTTTGTAAGTACGACTCTCAACTTGTCACCATGAAATGAGATAGGCCATTTTGCATCCAAACACGACCGTTTTGTACCCCCAACCACCTTGTTCGCCCCAATTTCCAAGTCACAGTGAGGACACTGTGCGATCTTAAGTTTGAGGTGGGGACTTCTAGTGACTTCCAGTCTTTCCACAGTGAGGACACTGTGAAGTCTTAAGTTTGAGGTGGGTAAGCCATACCCCCCTTCAAAAAAATATACAAAAACAGAAAAAAATCGGAGTGTCACTGCAAAAGATTGATGGTGTGCCTTTTCTGGACCATCAAAGTGCTCACTCCCAGAAAAAGATGGTGTGCCTATTCTGGACCATCAGAATACCCACTCTCACAAAAATAGCCATACCCAAATAAAATGCCTGAAGTGTATGTACTCACCCATGCAAAAATACAAAACACTCACTTCTTGAAATAAAAATCTCAAAGCGAGATTTTCGGTCTTTGTTTGGAAACTGCTTGCCGCAAAATCCTTGGGAAAATATTCAAAGCCACAAACCCTTGAACCCAAGAAAGTCCTATTGATCAAATGTGAACAAGGGAAAGATGTCGTCAAGTACAAAAGTGAAGTTTTTATATTGGAACCGAAAGAAGCATCCATGGAGGGAGATCAACATCCATTCACATTGAGAAGTCGGTAAGTCCCTGAAAGATCAAAAGTGCATTATTTTTATTTTTTTTTATTTTTTTTTACTTGGGGACAAGTAATGATTTAAGTTTGAGGTTGTGATAACTCTATTTTTAGAGTTATTATTTCCTTTTATTTTTATTTTATTTTGTCAGATTTTAGCCATTTCACGTCTCAAAACCCCCATTCTTGGTAATATTCATAAAAATGAGCAAAAAGAGTGAATCATAGTTTTTATAAATCACTTGGTGGTATTTTGTTGCTTTTTCACGAAATATCTGCAGTGACTTGCGCATCCCACTCCGGTCCCCACTGACGAGCAAAGAAGAAGACAAAAGAAAATCAAATCTTAGCTTGAAAGTAAAAATCTGGAGAATGGAAGGTTGAATTGGTAGATGCATAGGATTGAGAATTACAAGCATGTTCCTAAAAGCATGGCAAGATGAATTGTTTAATAAAACCCATGGTACTTTAAGTGGACTTCTTGGAAAAGGTGAAGGGACTCATGGGTAAAAGAGCTACACATTTGTGGATAAAAGTGTTACTCAAAGAAGCTGAGTCCAAATTTTGTAAAGTCCAACTTTTCCTCTAGTTCTTACCCTTCTTTTGTAAAGCTACACATTCTCTAGTTCTTACCCATCTTTTGTAGAGCTACACATTCTCTAGTTCTTACCCATCTTTTGTAAAGCTACACATTCTCTAGTTCTTACCCATCTTTTGTAAAGTCCAACTTTTCCTCTTAGTATATAAAGAGGCGTTGGGTTTCATTTAATTCAACCTTCATATCTCATCTACCACATTTAGTGCTAGTTTAGTTCTAGTTGTTAGCTCTCATTTACTGCGGTAGTTCTCTAATTTTCTGTATTTTCAATTCCTAGTGTAATTGTAGTTTCAAGTAATCAGTGGTAGTGACGTACCCTCGTTCCCCACTGCGGTTTTAATTCAAGTCACTTTCAGTTTATTTATGTTCATCTTCTCATTCTTTGTTTTCTTTATTTCAGTAATTATGGGCTAAGCATCCCTTGGGATGTAGGAAAGAGAAGTACCTGGATTTTATGAAAAATGCTTGAGTAATCTTTATAAATGGAATATTTATTGTTTTGGTCATTCACTCTCGATTATTGCCCAATGACGCGAACAAGCCGATCAATTGTAAGGATCTAGACTCTAGTTCTTAACTCATAAATGAGTAGAACGTAGTAACACAAGATTGGATAATGCTAGGGGATTTGAAAGAGTTCTTATGACACTTACGAAAGTGAGGTCGGCATAGTGAGCTAATCTCAACCCAATGGAGTAGTAGGCAAGCTAGTTGATGTATTCAAAACACTTAGAGTATTTGTGTTAGAGCATTATTGTATTCATGATTTACTGTAAAGTCAATGTATTCAAAACACTTAGAGTATTTGCTAAAAATGGTTTCGTATCCTTCTTAATTTTTTTTAGCTGTGTGTTTGTGTGTTTGAGCAACTTGTCTATGTGCTTAACAAATGGTTTCGGATATGTGCGTGAAATGTGAGGTGTGAGTGTGTGTGTTTCACCTACTTGTGTGTAAACATACGAAACCAGGATTTCGCACCGTCTTTACGTAAGGTTTCGGACCCTCTTGACATCAGATTTCGGACTCCACAGCATACGAAACCATCAATTCGGACTCCACAACGTACGAAACCATCAATTCGGACCATCAAGTGTACGAAACCATCAGGTTTCGGACCCTCTTTGATACGAATTCTCTGATTTCGGACCCTCTTTGGTATGAAATCCTCAGTTTTCATCTTCGTCGGAGTTCTCGCCGGAAAACCGGGATTCGCCGGAAAAGGGTTTTTGCAAGGGATTTTAAGTTTCATTCTATCATAAATCTGTTTGTATTAAGATTTCGATCATATTGCTACAATTTTCGACAAAAACAGCAAAGAAATCAACAACTTTCACACTCGCCGGAGATCTCATCGGAAAAACGGGTTGTCGTCGGAAATTTGTGGGTCACCGGAATATCGTGCATAATCGAGTTTCTTTGGTTGCATTTGATTGGTTTTCGGTCAAGGGTCACATAGAAACAAAAACGAGCGATTTTCGTTGAGATACGAATTAGTTATCAGCAGTTGAATTTTCAGTTAGTTGATGGGTCATGCGATGATGAAGATGAACAGTAATTTAACGAAGACCGTTAAGTCTCCGTTAAATTTTTGACATTTTTAGTCCAAATCTATTAAATCAGTTAGTTTCTGTTAGATTTTGTTATTTTTTGTTGTTGTTAGTTTTCTAGTTAACTTTCTTACATGTTTAGTTCTTCCGTTAGATTTTCCGTTAAGTCTAGTTAGGTAGTTTTTAGACCTGTTAGTTTTAGTCCGTGGACTTATAGTTTCAGGGTTTGTCATTTGTTAGTCCCTGTAGTTTAGTTTGAGTCTTTTACATTTTTGGTCCCTGAAGTTTATAGTTTAGGATTTTATCATTTTTAGTCCTTCTAGTTTTAAGTTTTAGGTTTTTACATAGTTTCTAGATTTTTCCACTTTTAGTCCCTAGATTCTTAAGTTTCATTTTTTTGACAATTTTAGTCCTTGTTTTTGTTGAGTCTTAGTATTTTTCATTTTAGTCCCTATATTTTGTATTTTTGACATTTTTAGTCATTTTTGTGTTGAATTTTTGTCATTTTACCTACTTTTATACGCAACTGACATATTTTTCTTATTTTGCAGGTTTATCAATTAAAGTCCAACATTTCCGCGCAAATTTTTTAAAATTAATCTTTGGAAGACAAATTTATAATTTGTTTTTTAAATTTTATTTTTGAAAATTTTTCTGACTTTAATTGTGTTTTTCTGATTTTTAAGAGTGTGCACATAATTCTAACTTCTAAGCGAAGTTTCTCTTGACGATCACTCTATTAGGTAGTATTATTTTTCATATTTTTCATCAAATATTTTTTGTGTTTATTTTCAGGTTTTCTTCAAGATGTCTACTTATACAGCAGATGGGGTTTTAAGATTGCAACAAGTTCTTATATCTGAAATACCTCCAACTCCACAAGTTTTTGTTAAACCAAATAATGAAATTTTGCATCAAGTTCTTATAACAGACAGACCTTCAACACCACAAACTCTTGTTAAATCTAATAATGAAAGTTTGAAGCAAACTATTGTTAAATCCAGTGGTGAAGGTTTGAAGCAAAATTTTGTAAAATCTAATAAAAGAGTTATTAAAAGAGTTACTGATCTGGACGTTTATATTGCAGATTTTGAAGCAAAGAAAGACAACTCAAGTCTGCACGATCAAATCGGGAAACTTCAAAAGAAAGTAACAACTCTTCAAAAAGAAAATATTGATCTGAAGAGCATTGAAGACAAGAGAGAGAAGGAGAACTCATATCTACAAGATCAAATAAAAAGAGTTCAAGAGAAAGGAACAACGTTGGAAAGTGAAAACGTTGAATTGAAGAAGAAGCTTTCTGAACGTGAAATAGAGTCTTCTTCTTCAAAGAAAGTTCTTAAAGAAAAGGACGCATTTGAACTGAGAAGTATAAAACTTTCAAAACAAGTTTCTGACTTTGAGAAAGTTTTATTTTTTGAAAAAGAGAAGCTTGAGAAAGAAAAAGCTAAATTTGAAACTGAACGAAAATCTTTTGAGATTAAAAGTTCTGAGCTTTCCGTGAAAATCTCTGAATTGGAAAGGAAAGAAAAGATTTTGCGGAAAAGAAAAATCTCGTTGAAAAGGAAACTAAAACCCTTAAAAAGAAAAATATGGAAATTTTCAAAGAGATTACTGATAAAAGAAAGTTTTTGGAAAAAGATTTTGAATCGGAACGCGAATATTTTGAAGATGCGATTCTTAATCATACCAAAAGATTATCTGGTTTATCAGCTGATATTATGAAAGATCAATTGATGAAATCTGATCTCCAAAAGAAATCTGATCTAATCTTTAAAGAGAAAATTGTTTTGATAAACAAAGTCAAAGAACTTGAAGACATCATTTTTAAATTTGATGTCTCTAAGCAGGCCAGTCATGATACTATCTTTCAGACTCCATTTGTGAAATTAAATGATTCTGAATACTCTTTTAAAACTGCTTCAAGTTCAAGTTTTAAAAACATTTCTTCTAAACAATTTAATAGATCAACTGATTTCTCAAAAGATCAGATTCGTTCAACAAATCTCTTCTATAATCCTCTGCTAGATAAATCAGATAAGAAACCAAATGTGCCTAAAGTTAATACTTCCAAACCTGAAGAAGTTCCAGTCTTCAAAAAGGTGAAGATGGAATGGAGAGTCAAAGGCACAACGATTCCAAAGAAAGATGTACCAAAATCATCTACTTCCGTATCAAAGGCCAAAAAGAACAATGCTCCGAAAGGTAAATCTTCTGCTAAACCTAATCCTATTCATTGCGCAAATCATCTGATTAGGTTGGCACATAAGAAAATATGTTGTTCTTATTGTGGATCAAATGATTTTGTACGTAAAGATTATACTTCTTATTGGTACGGTACTTACAGTATTCCTTTTAAGAAATCTACACCTAACACACTAGGACCCAAGTGTCGTTGGGTACCAAAATCTGCTTAATCTGTTTTGTAGGTTCATCATGTGTTATGCTGAATGTTACATATATACCACACGCATGACTGAAAACAGAAAGGAAGCGGTGAATTTTTTTAGAAGAGTATTTGTGCCATTAAGGGAGAGCAAAATTATGGCTTCTAAATATATCAGTTTAGGACCCGTTCTTCAAAAAAATATTGGTTTCTGAATACCTCAGTTCAGGACCCGTGCTTCAACGTTATTGGCTTTTGAACATATCAGTTCAAACCCGTGCTTCAACGACTATGACTTCTGAACAATTCAGTTCAGGACCTGTACTTCAAAGACTAAGACTTCTAAACAAATCAGTTTAGAACTCATACTTCTCAGGTGATATCCTTAACTGTCACATCTTTTTGTTTCAAGGAACAAGTGGTGAAAGGTAACATTGCATTATGTTTTATTTCTACTGATTTGAATGTTTGAATCTTTACAAATTTAATTCATTGAGATGAAAATTTTCAATTTTCATTCAATGAATGAAATGTGCGTCAAGGATGATTTTACAAGTGTTTTTGTTTTATCTGAGTTATATTTGTTTCATCTTTCACTTCTGAAATATATCGAATGGTCAGCAAAACATGAATGAAATTATGCTGAATGCTCAAAATTATGGAATTCTGCACTTATATAGAATATAATGCTCAAAAAGCCTATTTGTCAAAATGATGGATGGAAACGAAAATATGGAGGAAGCATTATGTTTTTAGAACCAAGTGATTGCGATGCATCAAATAAACAAATAAAAATCATTTAGTTTGAAAGTTTGTACCTGTGGCCTTTCTGTTTTGGGAGAGTAAGTCCTAAGGGGTGCTAGACACCTAGTCCCTAAGATCAACTGGTCGGGGATCGGCTGACCCAAATCCTGCTATAGAACCTTTTGGTTCCCGGTTTTGTTTAAACAAGATTATCATATCTATTAGTTCAAGTTTGAGTTTGATGCGGAAGCGTATTTGAAGAACTAACAGATATGTTTGATAGATTTAGAACATAATATAAATATACAGTGAACAGGAAATAATATCTCAAAGTTTACTGAATATATTTATTAAGAACAGATTCAAGAACAGTGAGTTAAGCAAAGCTTTTAAAACAGATATGACTCTCAAAGTGTTTAAAGCTTGTGATTTTTTTCTCTCTTGAATTCTTGTTTCGATTGTTCGATTGATCGATCGATGGATAGGAAGAACTCAACATGAGTCTTCCTTATATACTACTCTAAGGGGACCATAAAGCATATGCTACTATTCACAAAGGACGGTATGAATAGTTGGACGGATGGCATGAACAGTTGGACATGCTGTTTTGCATTTAATGCATCAGACGTCTATTATGTACTAAGCCCTATTGAATCCAACCAGAGTTTGACATGTTGCAGTTGGACAAGGCATGCTACCATGCAAGTTGATGAACAGGTCCTGTAACAGTAGCAAGATATTATAAATATCTTTTAAGTTTTTGTTGAAGACCGCAGAGGCTCTGTGAAGTGCCACAGAGGTTCTGCGGTTTGGTCCTTAGAAGAGCAGTCTTCACCGGATTCCGAGTCTTTGGTCTTCTTTGCGCGTATGACAGAGCTTCTATAGGGCGCCTCTTTAGCTTCTGTAGCTTCTTGACCTTGATCTCTCGGTAAGTTCGGCAGAGCCTCTGTAAGAGGCTTTCTACACTTAGCCTATTTTTCACTACTTCTAAATACATCTATGATTAGGAAGATTGAAGCTAACAATCTCCTCCTAAGTAGTGAAAAATAAAAAAAAATTAACTTGAGTTTAGTTAGGCTAAGTTAGATAAGACAGAGGTTAAACAATACCTCGAAAGTTCTTTCATTCAGAAATATGCCAGAGGCATTTTACATTTGAGTACAATGAAAGATAAATTTTTGACTTGGTTTGCAGAGATTTGAGGTTTGAGAATCAGATTTTGGCATCTTTGAAATCGTTGTAGCTTCTGTTGTCTATTCCGATTCTTCTGATCTCTTTGTAGAAACTGATGCAGAGTTCTCTTAGGCGAATTGTGGCATCAATCTCTCTGATGAAAGTATCTGCAGCATCTCTATCCATTTTTTCTGTACCTCTGTATTTTACAAGGCTTGCTCTGAACTTGTTCAGAGTACTAGTTGCGTACTTCTGACAATCCATGCACACAAATAGTTTGATTTCGCCTTGTGGGTTTTGAAATACTAACCCGAATCTTGGTTCTGTAATGATAGAGTTGGGCACGACGTCGGGTGGGCAGCGATCTTCTGGTGGTCGTAAATTTAGATGTTTGAGACCAAGATCCTTTCCCAGTTGAAAATCTATCATACTGAAGATCAGAAGCTTTTCCCTCATTGCTTTTCTTAATACTTGATAGGCTCTGGTGTTTTCCTCTGTGTTTTAGTTATCCTTTGTCCATTGCAGAAGGTCAGGTAGATCATAAGGATTGATATTTCTTAGGTCAGCGTCAGCGAAGGTGGTTTCTGAATTGTCTTCTCTTCTGACTTTGTAAAGGTTGTACCTGACCCTTGGATAGGTTCTTGTAAAGGAGAACTTGCAGAAGATTACCTTTTTGATCTTGTGGATTGAAAAGACATCTGCTTTGGTTCTTGGCTTTGTCCTTGTGAAGATGTTCTCAAATTCTTCTTTGATCCTTGAATCTGTCACATGATCTGTTGGATGATTGGTCTGAAAGGTTTGTTTATAGAGGTATTTGTATACCACTTCTTCCATCTCTTCATGTGTTGGACCAGGTTGTGGTACTTGTCTTCTGAGACTCTCCATCTGTTGAACAACTTCTGCAACTCTACCTGTTAGTGGAATGTCTGACAGAGGCTTCAATCCATATGCCCAGTCAACTTCTTCAGGCTTTGGAGTTTGGAAGGCATCAAAGGCGCTCTTCATCAATTTCTCTATAGGCTTGGGCAATGATTTCTTTTTATTGGGCTCTTCTGTCAGTATTGCTTTGCCCTTGTCTTTGGCTTTTGGAGGTGCAGAACCTGTTTCTTCTGTAGGTTTGGAGGTTGGTGCTTCTGTTGGCTTGATGGTTGCCTCTGTAGGTTTTGACACTTGTGTTTTAGAGGACTTTTGTGGCGATGGTTCTGTTGGCTTGAGTTGCTCTGTAACCTCTGTTGGAGGTTCTTTGGTGACTTCTTCTGTGAGCTCTATTTCTGTTGGTGAAGATTGGACATCGAATCTTCTTGCCATTTTGAAAGCTAATGTGAACCTGTGCCTTTCTTCTTCTCTTTGCGACATTCGATCAGTCATTGTATTGTGCATCTTTCTCAGAATATCAGAAGCAGAGGTCGCAGAGGTCGTTGCTCTTATTGGTTTGGTGGCAATCGACTTTCTTCTTGGTATGGTATGGAGTTTTTCTGCTGATTTTGTTGAAGGACTCTTTTCCAAGTTGATTACTACAGGGGTTGTTGTTGCCTCTGTGGTATGCTGATCAGCTTCTGGAATATTGGTTTCTTCAGGACTTGATTCCACAGAGATGGGTGTTGTCTCTGTGGTCTGTTGATTTTGATGTTGATCTTGGGTTTGTTCTGGAGGGGCTTGACTGAATGGTTCTGCTGCAATTGGTGGAGCTTGTATTCCTTTGGTCGTAGCTTTCTCTCTTATATTCTCCCCCTCAGGATTATCTGATGGACCAGGATGGTCATCATCAGAATCATCCTGACTTTTATCAGAAGTACCCTCTGCTCTGCAGGAAGCTTTGGGTTTCTTTGGTAGTTCTGCTCCTGCGGCCATCAACTTCGCACATACATCATCACAGAGGCCGAAAAGAGTTGCAAGCTCTGCTTCTGTGTTGAAGCGCATTCTGCCGACACTTTTTCTGAACTCTTTGACGTAGTTGGCATTTGCAGTAGTGAAGTAGACAATGACTTCAGTGACCTGGTTTATGACATTTTGGCCGAGCTCTGTTAGCTGTGCTCTGGTGATGTAGTCTTTAGGCTGCATCAGTATTGTGTTGCGCATTGCTTCTGCATGAACGTTTTGCAGAGCTTTCTGTAGACTGCGGGTGTGATGCTCTATGATTTGTTGGATTGCTTGTTCATTTGTTCAAGGAAATGTTTTACTGATTCCTTGAATCCAGAAGTTGCGGTAATTCCAAAATCTTTAGTAGCAGAAGTGGCTGTAGTTGTTGCAGTTGTTTGCGCAGAAGATTTCATCTCTGTGATGGCTGTTTTCACCTCTGTGGACAGATTGTCCATTTTTGTGTTCAGATTCAGCATGGCCGTTGATGTTTTCTCTGCAAAAGATGTGAAAGAGCTTTGCAACTCTTTCATGGTCTGGTTCACAGAGGTGACAAGGGCTTGGAACTCATCCCTTGATACTTGTGTCCCTGGTGTAACCTCTGGAGGAACACATTCGTCTCCAGAGTGAGTCCCTGCTCCTGGGACACCTTCGTTCACCCTTGTTTGTACGTTAGGGGTGGAAGGATTTCCATCTGATCTTCGAGCAGAAGCATCTAGTGCTTCAAACTCTACAGAAGTTCTGTAAACGACATTGTCTAGATCCACTCCAGAGGTGGGTACTAGATTATCCTTCTGTTGACTCGGAGACTTGTCTAGAGTCTCTTCGTCGTTCTGCTCACTACTTCTCTCTGAAAGAAGGGTTGGCCCTAGTTGTGTGCGTGTGGTAGAGGAAACGAATTCCTCTGTAGGGTGTTCTGTTGTGATCTGGGGCGATTGATCATGAACTATAGGTGAGTCTCTCTGAGGAGACTCCCTAGGAATGGATTCCCCGGTTTCTGTGGGCGCAGAAGTCGAAAGAGTGACTTCTGGCTGGATGGATTGGGTTTGGATCGAGCTGTGCTGCTTTATTTCAATAACTCCTTCTTCAGCTAGACCTGCGGAGTTAGATGTGTGGGTTGCACTGGGAGGGGGTGAGGGATGTGTGCCTTCTTCATCTTCGGCATCATTTTCTTTTATATTTTCTTTTCCTCCAGATGTTTCTACCTGTTGGTCCCGTTTATGAGCAACAATAGAAGAAATATAGAATCCATATTTAAATATAGAGATAAGATATGCATGAAGAACAATTATAAAGAAACTTATCTCATATTCATTGACGATTAAATATGGAGAGGAGAAAACATGAAGAACACCACACTTAACATGTAAAACCGACTCTCTTCTAGTCTATGTGTGTTTTTGTGTGCTCTCCAAAATTTCTCACTTCTTGAAATAAAACCATGGACACCTCTTATATAGGGCCATTTACACATTAGATATTTAAGATATCTAATGTCTAGACAATATCTAAAATATCTATATAAACTATCTAAGTAAATATCTATTACAAAATATCTAAAACACAAAAATATCTTTATAAAACATTCATTAAATTAGGAGCTAATTAAAGCTAACAATCTCCCCCTAATGTTTTATAAAGAAAGCATCATCTTATAGTCTCCCCCTTGCTTTCTTTAGAACCTTTGATGTTCCGTTCTTCAAGTCTTCAAAGCATCATGTGCTCCCCCTCAAATGTAGGCTCACCCACCGAGCTCTAAACGTGAATAACAGAGGATGGAGTGACATTTAAAATGTGACAAATATAGCTTGACACCATGAAGAACCGTTGAGAGAACACCGTTCTTGAAAGCGGAAAGAGCATGAATTAATTGCAATGCTTTCGGTCCAGCACTTTACAGCAGACTTTGAAGCAGATTTCGGCATATCAGCTCACATAATTTGAGAAAACTCAAAGCATCAAAGTCGTGCGTCTGTGAATTATCTTTCCAATGCCGCTGGAATCGAGTAATTTGGAGCACCGAGTCAAAAGTTATGCGCATTTTTCTGAAGCAGCGCAAATCTGTCAAACAAACACTAATCGGGCTCTTAGGTTGAGTCGTAGAGGTTCAATCCACAGAGGTTCTGTCGGATTTCACAGAGGTTCTGTGGTGAACAGTTCCACAGAAGTTAGTCGGCAGAAGTTGGTCGGCAGAAGTTGCTCGTACTGCCGATAGAGCTCTGATGATGATTTGTCAAACTCAACTTTCTGTCCAGCAGAAGTATACTGTCTTTAACAGAGATTCTGACCAAGAATAACACCGATTCAGACCAAGATCAAAACACGAAAAGTGTTCATCTATGTCTTAGGAATCCAACGCATCTGGATTCATCAAATTTGGAGCTTCGATGAAAAGGTTATGTTGAAAATACGACAGGTGCGCAAAGCTGACAACAAGAACACTAAAACGTTGCGCTTTGGGCTCTTAGGCTCGGTTGCAGAAGTTCGGTCCACAGAAGCTCTGCTGAGTTTCACAGAAGTTCTGTAGTGAACAGTACCACAGAAGATGGTCGCCAAAAATCCGAGCCAAAGTACGAGTTGTCCACAGAAATTGGTCTGAGTGGTCGACAAAAGTGATCGTTGCTTGACAAACGTTTGACAAAAGTTCTGCAGAAGTTTGGTCGCGGCTCTGCAGAAGCTGGTCTCATGCGGCAGAAGCTTGGTCGCGTGCGGCAGAAGCTTGGTCGCCGCTCGGCAGAAGCATAACATAAGTGTTATACTTACTTTGACATTGATTTAGACCATTTTACCTCTAAATTTTGCAAGAACGCAAAACACAAACAACTTGAATTTGTTTGTTAGCAGTTCAGATCATCTTGAATCACCTCTTTTCGAGCTCGTACGACAAATATATGGTTGATTTCCCACAGTTGCGCAGATCTGTCCATCAGCTTTCCATCAGCACACTGATGTCTACTTCAACGATGCATATGACCCTTATAAATTTCGAATCTCTGAATTCTCAAAACACAGAAATTGTTCATCTGTGTCTTAGGAATCCAGGGCCTTTTGAATCGTATCAATCGGAGTCTTGAGCAGTGAGATATGACCATTTTACTACAGCATCGCAAATCTGCCAGCATGTTGTTATTAAACCTGATTTGATGTAGAAAAACAAGACGATCTCCATATAACTTTTAGAACCGTGAGTGCAAATACTCAGATCTCTAATTGATCAGGTCAGAGAACTAATTAAAAATACTCAAAGTTATAAAAACTTTTCAGATCAGACTTTGAACATGTAGCACAACACCAAATCTTTCAAAAAAAAAAAAAAAAAAACTTCTATTGTTGCCATGATGACCGATTTTGAAGAAACGTTTCTTCAATTTGCTCTGATACCAATTGTTGGTCCCGTTTATGAGCAACAATAGAAGAAATATAGAATCCATATTTAAATATAGAGATAAGATATGCATGAAGAACAATTATAAAGAAACTTATCTCATATTCATTGACGATTAAATATGGAGAGGAGAAAACATGAAGAACACCACACTTAACATGTAAAACCGACTCTCATCTAGTCTATGTGTGTTTTTGTGTGCTCTCCAAAATTTCTCACTTCTTGAAATAAAACCATGGACACCTCTTATATAGGGCCATTTACACATTAGATATTTAAGATATCTAATGTCTAGACAATATCTAAAATATCTATATAAACTATCTAAGTAAATATCTATTACAAAATATCTAAAACACAAAAATATCTTTATAAAACATTCATTAAATTAGGAGCTAATTAAAGCTAACACTACCCTATCCACTGTTGAAGTTCTTTGCTCTGTGCCTAAGAAGTCATACATTTGATGAGATCCGTATAACTTCATGACATGTGGATGATAGAGACCTTTTCGTATCCAGACAGCTTCTTCTTCGTCTGAATCTATCTCTGAGACCTCCATTCTTGTCTCTGTTACTTCATCTCTATTCCACTGAGCTTCTGTTTGTCCTATTTCTTCTGAAGCTGGGCTTGGACTCCTTCTGTGAACGTCCAATCCTTGCTGAATGAAGGGGTTCTGTAGAATAATAGGTGTCTCAGCTGATTGATCTCTGGGTGTTTGATCATCTTCCTGCAGATGTGTGTCAATGCCGGAAATAGGAAAGTATTGTTCTTCTGGGGAATGGTGGTCGAGAGGTTGTGCCGTCCACCCTGCTGTATTTAAAGTGTTGGCAATGTCGGTGTTCTGTAGGAAATCGTTAATGTTTCCTTGGTGAGCAAATCGATCTGGGGATTGATGGGACGATTGATATCCCTCTTCTATCATTTCTTCTTCTGCATCTTCTTCTTCTGCAGTTCTTTCTTCTGCGATTGCTTCCTCTTCTATGGTAACCAATTTTTCAAGTGGTTTACCATGCTTCTTTTTGGATTTCCTCCTCTTTGGTTTTGGTGCCCCTTCCTGTGTAGTTTTTGATTTTCTTTTCTTTCTCTATTTTGGAGAAGAGGGAGGAGCAGAGGAGCCAATTTATGTGGCATGAGGAGGTCAAGGTTGATCTTCTGCAGCGCTTGTAGAGGTGCCTTCTGCAGTTTTCCTCCTTTTTTATTTTGAAGAGGACTTCTTTCCCATGAGCTCTGCACGTTTGGCTATGAAGCTGAGTTGAATAGCCATGTGTTTTGCTAATTTGTTATCTTTTTCTTCTTGAGTGGAAAGGGGTTCTGCAATCATTGTTCCTAGGGGGACACCTAAACGCGGGGGTGTCATAGGACTCGGTTTAGGAGTTCTATGATCGCGCATATACTCTTTCTTAAGGATTTTATTCTTGGCATACCTCAGAAGTTTCTTTGACAAAGGTCTGCAGTGTGTGTAGCCATCTACATGATCAGTGGGAATATTTTTGCTCATTGGGAACTGTTTGGGAATTGGCCCTTCCATTGGCCATTTCTGTATTAGCAACAGAGGTTCGAACAAGACTCCCAGTATTCTTTGGAATTGCAGAGGTGGTAGAAACTTAGGATCGTTCTCTTTGACCCTTCTTGTGTTGTTCTTTCTGTCGATGGTGTTAATGATCTCTTGCATCATTATGGTCGCGTAATCCAGTGGGAGATCATAGTAAACCCCATACATGATGGTCAATATCTGATGTGAGCTCTGGTCAATACTGCCTATCTTCCCTGTCAGACATCTGTTAAGAATTGAGAACAAGGTGTTCCACAGAGGTGGTAATCTGCCTCTGCGGAAGTCATTTCTCTTCCTCAGTGGTGTGTTGTACCCAAGCATTTCTAGGAAACGACAGATCTCGTCGTCTGTTGGTTGCTCTGCGTACTTCTTTAATCCAAGAAGACCCCTTGTTGGTAGGTTGAATTCAAGTGAGAACATTGTTCTATTGAACTTGATTTCCAGATGCTCAGATTTGTCGGGTTTTGAAATGTATCCTTTGATAAGAGAATCATCTTTATCAAATCGGCAACTTTGCCAAAACTGGTTCAGATATCTTACTGGAATTTTCTTTGGGGTTCTTGAGAGTAAAGGGAAGAGGATTTGATTTTCCATTATGTTTAGAAGAATGGCATGGGCTTCGCCGAAAGCAGTGGGTGAGGGGACTAAATAGCAATTGTTGGATTTGATTGGTAGTACTTTTTCGAAATGATCCTTTGCTATGAAGTTTTGAAGATGTGTGGTTGGAGCAAAGTCTGCTGAATCGCCGGAATCTTCTAGTTCAATGTTTTGGGCAGGGTTGGAGTTTTCTGAATGTTCAGAATAAGCAGGTGAATGTTCTGGTGAGGTCGCCGGAGAGTGTGCAGGGGAGATAGCTTGAGAAGATGAAGCCATTTGGTACTGAGAATAAGAAATTTGCAGGTTTCGCCGGAGAAGAATGAGAGTTTGTAAAACGTTTATGAGAGGGTAAGCTTGGTTTTTATAGGAGGGTAAAACGGTAGAAGTCGAAAGAGTAAAATATATGGCAATGGATTAAAATTTGGAATCCGAACTCAAGTTAGAACGACGGGTTCAACTTTCCACAGAAAACGTTCCATGTACGCCCAATGAAAATGGGACACGTAGGCCATGTCAGAGGATGACAGGACGTCGTGCGCGGCCCATTAATGCTAGGCGCGTGGGGTTATTCTTAGCCACATGTAGTTCACTCTCAGTAAAAGTAACCGTTATTACTACAGAAATGCCCAAGTAACAGATTGACAGAACTTCTGTAGTTTACAGAGGTTCTGTGATTTTGAAAATCTTTGATGTGTATCCCTTTCTCATATATCTCATTGTTATCATGACTTCTGTGAGGTTCCTTTTTAACCAAAAACGTTTTGTAAAGGCATTAGAGAGGATCAAATAGGATTTTTAGTTAAGAGTTTTTACTCGCAGAGGTTTTGTGGCTCTGTTGGAACTTGCAGAAGCTCCGGGAGGGCCAGCAGAAGCTCTGTGAGGGAAAAAATCTCATAACGAAAATTCTATTAACTTTTCTGATCATCCAATTTTTTATCTGTTTTAAGGGATGTTTTTCGGACATATTTGAAAGTTGGTGTCCGAAAAAATTGTTATGGAAAAAGTTTTGTTCGAGAAGGTCATGGTGAGTCTGTTTGGTTTCCGAGATAACATTCCAAAAGATCGATAGAGGTTAAAGTTGCGATCTCAGAGCATATTTCTGGCAGAGCTTCTGTTGAGCTCAGTAGAAGCTCTATGACCTTAAATTTCTCATAACTCAAATTTTATGAAACTTTTCGATCTTTTGATTTTTGAAATGTTATCCACAATATATTTAGGACATATTTGACAATTTGTGTCCTAGAAAACTGTTTTCAAAAACCTTTTGTGCGAGAGACATACCTTTTGGTTCTTCTTTTCTCGGCAGTGATGTCTGACTTCTGTCGATATAGATTCATTGACATTCTTCTTTGGCTTTCCCTTGAAAGTTTTACCTCTGTAGATCATTTCAGGATCCCTTTTTGCTCCCCCTTGATCTAATCACCTCTGTAGATCAGGAATTTTCCTTTTGCTCCACCTTGACCTATGCTTGGATCAAAGAATGATAAGTTTTGCATAGAACATAGGTCATATTTTCCAGAGGTTTTGTAGGGGTTGTCAGAGGTTCTGAGTAGACTTACAGAAGCTCTGTGATTTTAAGAACTATTTAAGATTGAGAACTTACATACAGAAATAAATTAATTAAAGCAAAAATAATTAGAAATATATACATATTTACAGAAGATAAAGCTATACTTACAGAGGATTTTTTTTACGTCATATTGATCATTCCTAACTTACCCACCAAGAAATTGAATCTTTTCTCGTCTAAAGCTTTGGTGAATAAGTCCGCGAGTTGGTATTCTGTGGGCACGAAATGCGTCTCGATTGTACCGTATTCAACATGATGTTTCAAGAAATGGTACCTTATATCGATATGCTTGGTTTTTGAGTGTTGCACAGGATTGGCAGAGATAGCAATGGCACTCTTGGAATCACAGAAGATAGGTATTTTGAATAGGATGTGGCCGTAGTCTTTTAGCTGAGTCTTCATCCATAGAACCTGAGAACAACAGCTAGCAGCAGCAACGTATTCAGCTTCTGCAGTGGATGTTGAGACACATATTTGATTTTTGGATGTCCAACTGACTAGTTTACCACCTAGGAATTGACAACTCCCAGAGGTACTCTTTCTGTCGAGCATGCATCCTCCATAGTCTGAATCTGTATAAGCTTTAAGACTAAAACCAGAGTTCTGTGGATACCAGAGACCGAGATTTTTGGTCCCCTTTAGATATCTAAAGATTCTTTTCACAGCATCATAGTGTGATTTCTTTGGATTAGCTTGATAACGTGCACAAAGACATGTGGCATGCATAATGTCATGTCTGCTTGCAGTTAAGTATAACGGATCCAATCATGCCTCTGTAGAGAGTGCATTCTACAGAGATGCCATCTGGATCTAAGGATAACTTATTTCCAGTGGCCATTGGAGTTTTCATTGCAGAGGTATCAGAGAGGCTATACTTGAAAAGAATGTCAGAGACATATTTGGCCTGATTTATAAAAATTCCCTCTGATGTTTGTTTGACTTGAAGTCTGAGGAAGAATGTTAGTTCTCCCATCATACTCATTTCAAACTCACTCTGCATGAGTTTTTCAAAACTTTTGCACTCTTCTGTGTTAGAAGACCCAAAAATTATGTCGTCCACATAGATTTGTACAAGCATTATTTCACTATTTTTACGTTTATAGAATAAGGTAGTATCTGTTGTACCTCTGTTGTAGCCATTTACTAGAAGAAAGGTAGAAAGTCGTTCGTACCATGCTCTTGGAGCCTGTTTCAGTCCGTACAGGGCCTTTTCAAGGTAGTATACATGCCTTGGGAACTTTGAGCTTTCAAACCCTGGTGGCTGATTTACGTAAACCTCTTCTTGGATTTCACCGTTGAGAAAAGCTGATTTTACGTCCATCTGATAAACTTTAAATCCTCTGTGGGCTGCGAAGGCTAAGAATATTCTTATTGCTTCGAGCCGTGCGACAGGGGCAAAAGTCTCATCGTAGTCTATGCCTTCTTCTTGTCTATATCCCTTGGCCACCAATCGTGCTTTGTTTCTGATGACCACTCCATCTTCATCCTTCTTATTTCTGTAGACCCACTTAGTCCCAATGGCCTGTTTCCCTCGTGGCAGAGGTACTAAAGTCCATACTCTGTTACGCTCAAACTGCAGAAGTTCTTCTTGCATGGCGTCTACCCAGTTTGGGTCATCTAGTGCTTCAGAAATCTTCTTTGGTTCTATCACACTAATAAAATTTGTAAAGAAACAAAAATTAGCAGTGGCAGACCTGGTTTTTACTGAGTCAGAAGGTTCTCCGATTATTTGGCTTGGAGGATGGCTTTTTGTCCACTGGGTGGTGCGAGGAAGATGGTCATCAATGTCATCGAACCTTTCTTCAGAAGCTTCTTGTGGATCTTCTTCTTGTATAGCCTCTGTCGTTCTTCTTACCTTGGTAGAAGATTCTACCATTTGTGGAATGATTGGTATGAGTGGTGGTGGAGTTTGTTCCTCTGAGGACGTATAGTCTTGGTCCTCAATTACCTCTGTAATTGGTTCTTCTGTGGAATGTGGAGTTTGTTTTTCAGCAGCTTCTGTCGTCGTTTTTCTTGATGTTTCATCTTCTGCATTTTCTTCTTCGGCATTTGCATCTGTAGTATTTATAGAAGAAGATGAAGCATTATTTGGACCAGTTAGAGTCATACCTGTAGGATTTTGTCCAACAGAGGATGGTTCTTCAGAAACTCTGATGGTTCCAACAGAAGGATCAATGTCATCGTGGAACATCTCTAAAAATAGAAGATTCAAGTCTTCTTTCGTTTGCGAGATGCCAGAGGTTTCTCTTTTAAGTTCGAGTTCTGAACGGATTTGCTCAGAAGTCATTTGGAAAGAATCATCAAAAGAAACATTGATACTTTCTATGATTTTGCGAGATCTTGTAAGGTATACTCTGTAGGCTTTAGAAGTGGCAGAGTATCCAATGAATTTTCCTTCGTCAGCTTTTACTTCAAACTTTCCTCTTGAATCTCTGTCGTTTAAAACAAAGCATTTACATCCAAACACATGGAAAAACTTGATGTTTGGCCGCCTTTTGTTGATCAGTTCGTAAGGAGTCTTGATGTGTCTTTTCACAATGGTTGACCGATTATGTGTGTAACAAGCGGTAGAAATTGCTTCTGCCCAAAAGTTCATCGGTAATCCGTATGTTGATAGCATAGTTCTTGCGGCCTCCACGAGCGTTCGATTCTTCCTTTCGACTACGCCATTCTGCTGTGGAGTGCGTGCGGCAGAGAAGTTCTGTGATATTCCTTCTGTAGAAAGATAGGCTTCAATGACAGAGTTTTTAAATTATGTGCCATTGTCACTTCTTAACTTCTGTATTCTGCATTCATAAAGAACTTGGATTCTTTTCATTAGATTAATCAAGATGATTGGAACATCCGATTTCTTTCGTACAAATTCAACCCATGTGAAGCGCGAAAACTCATCAATTAAGACAAGTATATATTTCTTGCCACCTAGGCTCTGTATGGAAATGGGACCGCAGAGGTCGACATGAAGCATGTACAGAGGCCTAGTGCAAGACACATCTGTTTTGCCTCTGTGGGAAGCTCTTCTGAGTTTTCCCATTTCACAGGCAGAACACACGTGATCCTTATTAAATTTAACATTAGGCGAACCTTTAACTAGATCAAGTTTGACCAGTTTATCCAAGGTGTGAAAGTTCAAGTGACAGAACCTGTTATGCCATAACCAGGCTTCTTTACTTTCGCAGGCTACAAGGCAAACTTTGTCCTTGGTTGTTGAACAAAAGTTCATCAGATACAGATCACCTTTTCTTTCGGCTCGCAGAAGTTCCATTTCTGTGTCTTCACTTTGCAGAGAGCAGAAAGTCCTTTTGAACAAGACATCAAATCCTGTATCACAGAGTTGACTTACACTGAGTAGGTTGTGTTTAAGGCCATTTACATATGCAACTTTGTATATAGAGACGTTTTCCTTCTGTATGACTCCATAGCCTTTGATGTGTCCCTTCTGGTTGTCTCCAAAAGTTACAGATCCACCATCGTGTGTTTCTTTGTACGTGGATAGTAAACTTCTGTCGCCAGTCATGTGCCTTGAGCATCCGGAGTCAAGATACCAAATTGGCACATACCGCTTCTGTAAGACAATCACAGAGACTTAGGTACCCATATCCATATGGGTCCAATATTGTTAGAATTTTTCAAGTTTTCCTTAGCATTCTTGAAATACATTTTATTTTTTGTAGAAAGATCAGATTGTATCTCTCTAGGTTTTGACTTTAGAGTTTGAATTTTAGTGGAGAGTAAGCAATCTGGACTTGAGAAGTGATTTTTCAATCTGAACATAAGATCAAAACAATGACAGTATTTAATATGAGACGTGATTTGATTGAACTTTTCATTGAATTCATTGAACTGAGTCACAGAGGCATTACATTCGTTCTTAACATTAGATTTCCTATTACAAGAAGATCTATGAATACTAGAATGTTTTTTGCAAAAATATTGATCAGGTCCTGCCTTCTGTGAGTCTCTTCTGTAGTGAACGTCTGTCTTCACTGTCACAGAGGAAAGATATTTGTTAGCTTCAGGCCTTAAAGGTTATGAAAAATTTGAGCTTTTAGGATTTTCAGAGGCCTTTTTCAAATTATCAAGCTCTGTAGATGTTTTGACTTGTATACACATTTTTAGAAAATCTGGACAGATAGGTATCTCTGTGATTTTCTCTTTTGGAGAAATTGTTCTGTTAAGAACCTCAGAGGAGAATTTAACATCCTCTGTGTCACAGTGAATTATCCCTGATTTAGAATCAGTCTCTGAGTCGTAAGAGGATGAATCGTCCTTATATACAGAGGTTGAGTCATTTCTTTCGACAGAGGTTGGATTTTCTGAGCATGTATCGTACGAGTTTTCTTCCTCTGTAGAAAAACTTTCATAGATGGCAGAGGTTTCAGATGAGATCTCTTCAGCGAGAATTTGATCTATAGAAGATGTACAGAGATTTTCTAAAACATTTGATTTCAAAACTTCCAAAATTTCTTTTTCAATTGATCTTTTAAGATTTTCTTCTGAAAAGATGGGTTTAAACTCAGGAGCTTTTGCAGATAAAATCTTTTTGACATCTATCATACAGACAAAAGCGACCTGTGTTTGAGTCTCTGGTTTACCAAACTTAAAGATACCAATCTGATCTTGTGTTTTCAAATATTTCTTTGGTTTGATATCTCTATTGACAGAGGTTGAAGATGATGAATCTGTGTTTTCAAACCACACATTGATCATCTTCGTATGTTTCCTTAAGTGAGGTTCTTCAGAGATTTTAACCCTCTTACTTACAGAGAGTAAGTTTGGGAAAATGGTTTATTTGTTTTTCCTACCACAAACAGAGAAGACAGAGGTTTAAGTCTTTTGCCTTCAACACCTAGAGTAATATCATCGTACCCTATACCTCGTCTTCCTATTTGTGAGTTTACTTTCTCATACACCTTCTGTGCATCTTTATAGTTTTTAAGTAAAACCTCTCTTCTGAGTAGATCTTGCCAAAGTACCTCTCTCTCTTTTTGAAAGTATTCTTTGAGAGCTCTTATGTCAGTTGTTTCACTCCTAGAAACTGAAAGCTCTTTAGTTTTGACTTTTAAAGCAGAGGTTAATTCAGAAATTTGCCTTTTTAAAGGATCTACATTTTTGCTCCAATATTTTTCTACTCTTTCCTTTTCTTCAAAAATTTTGGCTTTTTCTTGAGTGAGAAGCCTTACTTCTCTCTCATTAAAGGTGAGTCTTTTCTGAATACTTTCATTTATCTCTTTGAGTTCAATCAATTCAATGTAAAGTCTAACTGAATCATTTTCTACATATTTAATACAAGAGGTAGAGTTTGAAATGGATACCTCATTGTCAGTGCCTGAGTCGACTTCTGCCATGCCATAGAACAGGGCATTGGTGGTGAATTCATCATCAGATGTAGAGTCTGACTCGAAGTCCTCTTTATTCGCTTCAGAATGCCCTTTGTTCGCCAATAGGGATTTTTGTGCATAATATTCAGCCTTCTTTTTGTAAAAAGCTGAGTCCTTCTGTGGGCGATTTTGTCTACTTCTGCAATCTTTTGCGAAATGGCCTGGCTTGCCGCAGTTGAAGCAACCTTGGGAGGTGTTTCCAGTTCGATCGTCGGACTTCTGTTGGTCTCCACCTTTCTCTGTTCGGCATTCGTTTGCATAATGTCCAGGCTTACCACATTTGTAGCATTCTTGTGTGTGGCCTACATTGTCATCTGACCTCTGTCGGTCATTTCCTCTGTAGTTTCTGTCGCTCGACCTCTGTCGGTCACTTCTGTAGTCTGACCTCTGTCGGTCACTTGATTCTTCTCTTCTTTCATCATCTCTTCTATCTCTCTGGTTGTCTCTGCTATATCTGTCATTTCCAAAATTTCTTTGATTACATCTGAACTCTCTTGTCAATAGAGCCAATGATTTAGCTAATGACGCAAGAGTTATTTCTTCCTCTATCAGCTCGTCTTCTTCGCTATCAACCATCACTATCTTCTTTTTCTCCTTCTTCTTTTCATCTGTTGCTCTCTCATTTCTTGGTCTCTCTGTAGCCTCTGTTGTTTTACTAACCAATGCGTATGGTGCAATGGCTATTGTTTTAGCCTGTAAAGCCTGTGTCCCGGTAGGTATAATTTTTTTATGTTAAATCTTTCTCTTAACGTTGCTTGTTAACGGGGTTAGGCGGCAAGGACTTTAATTGTTAAAAAGTTTTGGTTAGGAGGCCAAATGTGGAACTTAAACTACAGGGACCATTGTTGTAATTTTCTCAAGGTGTGCTTGGGGGTTCGGCCCATGTAGAACCGACCCCCCATCCTCTTTTTCCCTTCTTGTGTATTCACGGGAATCACCAAAACCCTACCACCTCTTCCCTCTCGTTGCAATTTCACGGCAAAGGCATACCACACCCAAAACGTTAATCATCTTCACACCGTTCTCCTCTCGGTTGCTGCTGCCACCGGAGCCACGTAAACCGCCGCTGCTGTTTTCTGCCGGAGAGAGAGAGAGTGAGCGAGCGAGAGACAAGAGAAGCCGGAGTCGTGTGTCACGGTTGTGTCGTCGCGAGGTAAGGTTTCTTTTCGTCTTGTTTCCTTCTTGCGTTGTTGCCGAAACCGCCACCGCCGGTGGTGGTTGCCGCCGCCGCCGACCACAACTGCCGGAGGCGGCAGTGGGTAGTGATTGGTGTTGTCCAGCCTTCGTACGCCCGTGATATCTAAACCGTAACCCAATCGCGAAAACATTTAAGCCGTTTTAAAAATCACTTTCTGTCCCTATTTTGCGTCGGCCATAACGTCTTCTCCGTAGCTCGGTTTGAGGCGAAACTGGTGCCCACGGTTCACGTTCTGGGTCGGGCACATTTTACGTGTTTTATCGGAAATCTGGTTCGGCCTCTAGCTAGGTGAAAAAGTGGTCGTTTTTACAGCAGTTCATCATTTTATGTGAAGACGTCGTTTCTGTCACTGTTTTATTTCGTGCATAACTTTTCTGTCGTAGCTCGGATTGGGGCGAAATCGGTGCCCACGGTTCACATTCTGTGCCGGGCACACTTTTTATGTTTTAGCGGAAGTCCGGTTCGGCCTCTAGCTAGGCGTAATTTTGCTATTTATACAGCAGGTCCGGTTTTGTCAGTTCGCGTTCCGTTTTAAAAGTCACAGTTTCTGTCACTGTTTTGCGGAAGCCATAACTTCTGCTAGGAATGTCGGATTGGGATGAAACCAGTGCCAAAAGTTCCCATTCTGAGTCTAGTAAGTTTCTTATGTTTTGCGGAAGAACCTGTTCGGACCGTAGCTAGTGTCAAACCGCTGTTTTGTAACGAAATGTGCTGTTTTTTGCTGTGCAGTTAATCAGTTTTGTAAAATCCATAATAAATTGTAAAACAATCGTTAGAGCGCGTGCGATATGTCCCTGGAATCCTACGACTTGGGACTTTGTGTTTATGGAAAAATATTTCTGGTTTAATCAGTTTTTGAGGGGTTAAACAGGTCCCGAACAGACCTGCGTGCGTGTTGAGTGTAAAAACTGGAATTGATGCGTTTTAAAGCTAGTAGTCGTGGCCTTGGTTTGGGGGCGTCAATTTGATAATTGTTAACGTTCGATTAGGTGTCGGGAAGTGATCTTGGATTTGTGGAGCTTGAATTATTGTTTGTGAGCTAGGCGCGCTTACGAGGTGAGTTCTCTCACTATAACTAATGTCGGTTATTTTTACATTACGATTTGTACGTGTGTGGTAGTTTTAATTGTTTGTGATGCGGGACTAAATAGTGGGGTGTCTAGTCGGACCTTTATTGTTATGACTACGCGGGTGGCGTAGGAGTTCGGTGGGGCCGAGGTTTATATACGCGGGTGGCGTAGTAACTCGGTGGGGCCGAGGTTTATATATGCGGGTGGCGTAGTAACTCGGTGGGACCGAAGGTTGTATACGCGGGTGGCGTAGGAACCCGGGGGAGCCGGGTAATGCTTGCACGGTTATCGTGTGGTCGGGTGGACCAGTTTATGCCTTTGGGTGGGATGGTGTAGGTATGCATGTTTATGATTTGTTCGTAGACTTGTATGATGTTTATGTGCAATTAGCTGTTTAGAGGTGGTGTGGAAGTAACTGTGTTATTTATGGTGTCTGAATTCACTAAGCTTCGTGATTACCCTTTCCCAATAAAATTGTGGTTTCAGGTGCGAGTGGCTCCAAGGCGTGACGAGTACACACTGGCGCGTGGGAATAGTTGATTACTTTTATGATTTTAATTTTAGACATTTATTCCGCTGTTTATTGTTCGTAAGAATATTAATTATGAGTTTGCAAACGAGATGATTGAATTATTAAATGAGTTTTTAATAATGAAATGTTACTTTAAAAATTTTAAATTCCTTGTAATTTTTGGGACGTTACAACTTGGTATCAGAGCACGGCTTGAGTGAATCAAACGCATTTCGGTGTGTTTGATCTCAAGTTTGCGGCTATAAAATTTTCTTTAAAGTTTTTTTGGGAAATAAAAAGAAGGAAAAATCCGTTTGAGGAACGGTGATCGAGGCCGCAGTGTGTACAGTCAGCCGGAGCCAAGGGGGAAAGGTACATTGCTTAGTGTTGTATTGCTTTCTAGGCATAGGGTATGCATGCTAGATTGCCTGTTGTTGACACTATGCTGTATGTTGACTGCTTGCTAGTAGGAATCAATGCTAGTTATAGTAGGTTGTTAAGTGAAGGCCCTATAGGTTGTATGCAGTAAGAATCATATAGCCTTAGAATATTTGATTTAGTTCTATTGCGCAGCTCTTGTTTGAGTCCATCCGTTCTAGGATAGAATATTGTATTCGAATGTCTATTTGATTCACGCTGCATGCGACTGGGTATTCACGAGGCAACTCGTTATGGCTAACAGGGATTCCGTTGTAGCAAGGGTAGTGGGATGAGATGAAATTCCTAGTGAGCTGGGAATAGCGTTTACATATGAGTACGTATGCAAAAATTGCTTTCTAGAACATAGGAGTATGTATGCTAGATTGCTTGGTGCTTAATACACTGTATTGTATGGTTGTTACTTGATATTAGGAACTTATGCTAACTTTGATAGGTTGTTAAGCGGATGCACTATAGGTTGTATGCGGTAGGAACCGAATAGCCTTAGAATGTTGGATTTAGTTCTATTGCGCAGCTCTTGTTTGAGTCCAACCGTTGTAGGATAGAATGTTATATTCGAATGTCTATCTGGTTTCCACTGTATACGACTGTGCGTGCACGAGGCGACTCGTCAGGATTAGTGGGGGTTCCGCCCTAGCAAGGGTAGTGGGGTATTATAATTATTCCTAGGGAGCTAGGAAGAGTGTGTACATATGCCGGTGCGGGCATATGTGTGTAGTTATCGGCGAGAAACTACTTGGACCCATCGGATGGAACTCGGAACGAGTGATGATAGGTGTGGAAGGTAGTAGTAGAGCTCCTACTATCGGAAACACAGGATCAATGCTCGAGTCGGAGAAAGTCACGAGGAATCCAAGGAGTTGAGCGTGAGCGTTGTTAGTGCGAGTTATTATGTGCTAATAACCCGTTGTAATATCTACCCTGAATAGCTATCACAAGGAGGAACGACTATGGTAAACCTACTAGTACAGGTGGGTACTTGTTTTGCTTGAGGTGATGATCGTTGGGGTAGTGACGAAGGTTATAAATTAGTAGTCGTTGGAATAAAAGGACGATTCTAGTATTAATCACTTGGAGTGAAGATGAGGATGATGTTTGTGTCGGGCCAAGATGGATGATTGTGCTAGAATCATAGGCTTAGAGAGCCGACTTTGATTTGAGGAAAAATCGTAGTGATTATTTGACGTAATTTCCCAACTTGCCTAAAAGGTTTCAATGTCCGGATGACGTTAGTGGATCGGAGAGATTTGGAGGAGTAGGAGTCGAGGCGTAGAATGCTGACTGAGTCATGCACAAAGTTTGATTTTGAAATAGATTGCATTAACAAATTCTTGTGTTTCAAATCATTTTATGGATGGTGTTTTGGAATTTTGGGAAATGTTCAGCACACACACAAGATTTTGAAATATGGTTTTGAAAGTGTATGAAATCGTTTTATCACGGGAGTTCAAACTTTGTTAGAATTTGTCTCATTTCGTTGTTTTTCCAACGGTTCTTTCGGGTAAGATGATATCCGTGTTTTGTGGTATTTAAAATGTTGGGCAAGTGGCTACGACTTGTGACTTTAACATTGGAACTCCTCCACATATGTTAGAGTTGAGACGGAAAGTTACATTCCACGATGTCTGTATAAATCTATTTGAGTGATTTGGTTAAAATAAGTTTGTTTTACGGCATGTTGAGTCGTGTGGGTTTAATTTCACGAGGTGCATATCTTATTTGTTTATGTGACCATTTGGGGAAATCTTGATGATGATGATGATGAAGCATCAGAATTAATGAAAGCTATTGCCCTTCTGACTTAATTCTTTCAACAACAAAAGTTCTACAAGAAGCCGTCCTCCAATAGTCAACGCTTCTCCACCGCCTCCAATAAGCTTCACGACTATAAGGATCGGTATGAAGGAAAGAAGAAGGTAGAAGAGCAAGAGAGATCTGAGAAGAAGGAAAAGACAGAGAAAAGTGACCGCAAGAAGAGAGATGAACCTGTGAAATGCTACAACTGCGGGAAACTCGGTCACTTCGCTAAAGACTGCCGTCAGCCCACTGTGAAGAACTCTCGTTATTATGAGGCCAAACTTGCACTGGCCAGACAGAAGGAGGCTGGAGAGGTAATGTTCGCTGAAAATGAGTACTGGCTAGGCAGATCTGATGATGAGGAAGAGTATGAAGGTGTTGATGCTTTCATGGGATATTTATCTTCTACAGATGAAGACAAGGCAAAAGCAAATCAGGTATGTGAATCTTGCCTACAAACCTTCGTACTTCAATTGAAAACCATCACTGAAAAGGCAAACTCCCTCAATGCCACATATGCAGAACAAAAGCTTGAAATTACCTCAATAACTGAAAAGCTCAATGTTCAAATGAAATTAACTGAGAAGTATAAGTCTGAAAATGCTGATTTAAAAGACAAATGCAAAAATCTTTCATTAGCACCTAAAGACTTAAGGGCCAGATTATCTGATCTTCAACGTCAGTTTGATCAGTGCTTGAATGAGAAAGAAGACATTACTTATCAATGCTCTTCTCTTCAAATTCAACACAAGGAGTACGTGGCTAAAATTCTAGATCTAGAAACCAAACTCCACAAACGGGGTCAAACTGATCAAACCATTTTTTTTGAACAAACCCAAAGAGTTCACGTATTTTAACAAAGAATGGGGAATCGGATATGATAACCCACATTATTTGAAAAAAGGAAGATGGCATACACCCACCTTGTATGATTTTGCTTGTTTTGGGTTAGATAAAAAGTATCCGAAATATGCAATTAAATGGACTGGTCCTCTTGAACCAGAAAAGGAGGAGGAAACCGAGGAATACAAGCGCACACACAAACGAGGAATTCAACTTCCATTTTGCTATGAACCTTTAAACTATTCATACCAAAAGAACAAAAAGTACCTTTCAAATGACTACTTCGACCCCTACAAGGTAGCAACACCCAAGGATTCCTCCAAGAAGGATGAGGATGTAGCACCAGTAACCAAGACCGAGACGGATGAGTTTAAACTCTATGTTCCACCTCTCATCTTGGAAGCAAAGATAGTCGAGTTGGAGGAGTCACTTGAAAAGGAAAAGTTGGTTTTTCAAAATGAGAAGAATGAGTTAATTAAGGATCTTGAGAAACTCAAATCTGAGAAAACCGATGGTATGTCAAGTGAGGAAAAGGAAAAATTTCAGTGGGAAATCAATACGCTCTCATCCAAATTGTCTGAAATGACAAGAGAAACGATGAAAGAGCACCAGAGAAGTGTTCAACTCCAAAAACAGATTGACCTTATCCAAGCTCAAAAACAGAATTCCCCTGATCTCTCTTCCAACTTATCTGACACATCATCGTGTAAAGCTTTCATTGGAAATATCTCTTCTCAAGAAAGTAACGTTTCTCAAGACGACTGTGTTAAAAGGAATTTAGACTCTGATTTTTCAAAAGCTTCTGCACCAAGTTCTCCTAAACACACAAACACAAAGTGTTCCTCGCCTTCCTCACCTGCTTTCGTTCCTGATACTCACATGATAGATTTCTCAGCATACATGAACTCCGAAGGTAACTGTGATGAAGAGTTTGATTCGTTTCCATTCGACAAACCTCTTCCAAGTCACACTGATTTTTCTCCCGTGGTCAATTCCCCGGTTAGTTCTTTAAAAGAAAGCTGTTCTAAAACAAAGTCCTCAGCTGTGATCAAGATTTCCCAGCCAAAACCAACCTCGAAACCTGTTCCCAAAAGGCAATCACAGCCAAGGCAAGCTACCGGACCATTGACTGCCAACACTACTATTTCTCCAAGTCAACCTGGTTTTTTGTCTCCAGTGGTTAATCGTCCGGTCAATTTTCTAAAGGGAGACTGTTCTCAACCTAAGACTCCGGTTGTGACCAAGATTCTTCAAAATGTTTCCAATTCTCAAAAACAGTCACAACCGAAGCAAAAGACCGAACGAACGACCACTAAGACTCATGTTTCCTCAAAAGTCACTGATCATTCTGTCCCTGCTGTTTCAGATAAACATGGTCGAGCTAATAAAGAAAAACCAAAGTGGCTAACGAGTGATTCTGTCAAGAAGGATGCGTCAAAGTCTTCCCCACCTGTTTTCATTTCAAGAATAGACAAAGACAATAATGCATGCAATAATTGGAACCATTTTGATGTTTCTTTTCCTGTTAAAGTTAATTCTCTTCATCAATTGATTCAGTTATCGCATGATTGTTTATGTTGTTCTAATTGTGGTTGGAATGATTTTGATGACATTCATAACAATGCTTGGTATGCGCCTTACTTTGTCGAAAACCTATTCCATAAGCGCAAACCCCGAAATAAAAGGCAACCACATCATTTCCAACGGGGTTTCAATCACACGGTTAAACCACAGCAGGAGACCCGACCCATTCCTACACGGGCTGCTCCTACTGAAGTTAAACCGGCACCCAGGTGGAAATCTGCCCCAAAATCTGTTCCTCCAAAAGGTGTACATTCTGCACCCAAGAGGAAACAAGTGCCAAAACCAGTTCCCTCCAACGGTGTAAAATCTGCACCTAAAGGGAAGGCTGTGTGAAAGCAAATTTCCCCAGGCAGTGCCAACCCTAACCCCCAAGGACCCAAACAAATTTGGGTACCTAAACGTCACTAATCTTGTTTTGCAGAACGGTCATGTGTGGTACTTAGACTCTGGACGCTCCAAGCACATGACCGGACGAAGGGAGCTTCTCAGGAATTACAAGGAAGAATATTGCGGAGACGTGAGATTTGGAAATAACGAGAAGTCGCCTATCGTGGGCTACGGTGGCATCGTACAAGACAAGATAACAATCAAGAAGGTATCCCACGTCGCAGGATTAGGACACAACCTCTTCAGCATCAGTCAATTCTGCGATAAGGATCTCGAGGTCAGCTTTAAAGCCACACGGTGTCGAATCCTCAACAACAACGGAGAAGAGCTACTGGTTGGGACTCGAAAGACCAATCTATACACCATCGACCTCGCGGCAATCAAAACCGACAAACCTGTCAGCCTCTTGTCTAAAGCCGATTCTGACCAAGTTTGGCTCTGGCATAGACGTCTTTCGCACCTCAACTTCAGAAGTATCAATCAACTGGTGCTAGGCAAACATGTCAGAGGCGTGCCCCAACTTCCGTTTGTAAAGGACCGTCTCTGTGGAGCCTGCGAAAAGGGAAAGATGACTCGTGCATCACATCCGCCTAAGACAACTCCGAGCACGACCCAGACCCTCGAACTCATTCATATGGATTTATGTGGTCCAATACGTATTCCAAGCATCAACAAACGCAAATACGTGCTCGTGATGGTGGACGACTACTCACGCTACACTTGGGTGATGTTCTTACGCTCGAAGGACGAAACTCCGGAGCTCATCATTGATCACCTGAAGACTGTCCAGCAGAACAAGCTTCAACACGTTCAGTCCATCAGAACTGACAACAGGACAGAGTTTAAGAATCAGAAGGTGGATGACTATCTGCGATCCGTGGGAATCACACACACTTTCTCTACAGCACGTACTCCTCAACAAAACGGAGTGGTGGAAAGACGGAACCGTACCCTGGTTGAAGCTGCTCGAACAATGCTATCCCATGCAAATCTACCTCTATATCTATGGGCTGAGGCGGTATCTACAGCTTGCTACACACAAAACCGCTCTATCCTTCTCAAGCGGTTCAACAAGACACCGTACGAGATCATGAATAATCACGTTCCAACCGTCGGCTACTTCCATGCATTTGGATGCACTTGCTATGTACTAAACGACAAGGATGATCTCGGGAAATTCAGCCCCAAGGCGGATGAAGGAGTCTTTATTGGATACTCCATGCAGGCTAAGGCGTATCGCGTTTACAACAAACGGACCAAAACCGTTGTTGAAAGCATAAACGTGACATTCGACGAAGCCGCAGATTTGGCTTCTGAACAACTCAGTTCAGAACCCGGTTTAACTGGCGTGTTAGCTTCCGGACCTCCAAGTTCGGGATCTGCACAAGCATTAGTAAATCCGAATCATGCATCTTCATCGAATGATAATCTTTCTGATTTAGATTTACTATTTGAATTCTTTTATGATGACAATGCTCACTCTTCCACACCTGTCTCAGCGCACCCGCGAATTGAAGCTGCTCGCAATGCGGATTCAGATGACTTAACTGGTCCGCCACCGTCCACGAGTACGCCATCAGCATCTGTGAAGACAACTCAACCATCCTCATCTGATACGAGTACACCTGGTAATGTAACCCCCCGGAGGAACCTATACACTCAGAGATCGCTCCTAATGATTCGTCTTCTACCACATCCGATGTTCAACCTCTGAATTCCTCGGAACCAGCGGTTGTTCAACCATCGACGAATCCTCCCCCACTTCCTCCAAGAAACACGACTGCTACACTTGAACAGGTTCAAGACCCTCCATCTGGTGCATATGTGGATCCGGACGCATCTCACTCTACCCAACAGCCGCTTCCACACACCACCAAATGGACAAAGGCACATCCCCTGCATCAAATCATCGGTGATCCTTCCACTCCTGTACGTACACGAGGCGCTTCCGCCAACTTCTGCCTATTTTCTGGATTCTTAAGCAAGATCGAGCCGACGAACGTTCGTGAAGTGCTTGACGATCCATATTGGATCATAGCCATGCAAGAGGAGCTGAATCAATTCGAAGCTCTAAAGGTATGGCGACTGGTTCCACTTCCTACACACAAAACTGTGATAGGCACCAAATGGATTTTTAAGAATAAGAAGGACGAAGACGGCATTGTGGTTCGCAACAAGGCACGTCTCATGGCCAAAGGATACCGGCAACAAGAGGGGATCGACTATGATGAGACCTATGCTCCGGTCGCTCGCATCGAAGCAATCCGTATGTTTCTCGCTTATGCAGCACACAAGAACTTCACATTCTTCCAGATGGATGTGAAGACAGCTTTTCTCTACGGTGATCTCCAAGAAGAAGTTTACGTGTCGCAACCCGATGGATTTGTGGATGACTCGATGCCTGATCATGTCTACATCTTGGACAAAGCACTATACGGTTTAAAGCAGGCTCCGCGAGCATGGTACAACACCCTGTCAAAGTTCTTGTTAGAATCCGACTTCACATGAGGTACTATTGATTCTACTCTATTTATCAAGAACGAAAAGGGTCACATCATCTTAGTTCAAGTATATGTCGATGACGTCATTTTTGGTTCTACTAATCCTTTATATGCAAAGAACTTTGCCAAACTCATGGGAAAAGTTTTTAAAATGAGTATGCTGTGTGAGATGAACTTTTTCCTTGGTCTTCAAGTTAAACAACTGTCGACCGGAATCTTCATAAACCAGTCCAAATACATTAGGGATATTCTTCGGAAATTCCAATTGGACCAGTCCTCACCAATGAAAACTCCCATGGCAACCACTACAAAGCTAGACACCGATCCTAACAGAAAGGCTGTCAATGCCAAATTGTATCGGGGAATGATCGGTTCTTTAATCTACCTTACTGCCAGTTTACCAGACATAATGTTCTCGACATTTCTTTGCGTCCGTTATCAGTCCAACCCTAAAGAGTCTCATTACAATGCTGTTAAACGTATTTTTTGTTATTTACGTGGTACTGTTGATCTTGGCCTCTAGTACCCGAAAGAGACAGGTTTTGGACTTTCCGCTTACTCGGATGCGGATCACGCGGGATGCATGTTGGACCGCAAGAGCACTTCAGGACACATTCAATTCTTGGGAGATAGCCTGGTAAGTTGGGCATCGAAGAAACAACAATGCGTGTCTACGTCCACTGCCGAAGCCGAGTACGTGGCCGCCGCGAGATGTTGCTCTCAAGTCATCTAGATGAGGACACAACTCAAGGACTACGGGTTCACGTATGTCAAAGTCCCAATATACTGTGACTCCAAGAGCACCATTTCAATTTCAAGTAACCCGGTCCAACACACAAAGACGAAGCACATCGACGTTCGGTATCATTTCATTAAAGATCACGTCGAAAGAGGTACCGTCGAGCTCTACTTCATCAATACAGAACATCAGTTAGCAGACCTCTTTACCAAAGCCTTGGACGAAAAACGCTTTAAAACTCTTGTGTTCAAGCTCGATATGCTAAATCTGAAGACTTAGTCCGACTATGTACCTTTACAAGTTCCATACCTCTACGAGTAACTGTCCACTCATCATCCGGAGTTAACACTCTTGATGATTGAGCATACACTTCCTCGCACTGGTATTCTACTTGTCTCGGTTACTTAGTTAGATTTAGTCTCTGTATTGTTTAGGTAGATTTTGTCTGTTTCTCTGATTAACTCTTTCTTCGTGTGTTTCTTTTACTTCATACCATCGTTTGTTTTGATTACTTCATTATCTTTGTGCTTTCATCATTTACCATTATGTTCAGGGGGAGCACACTGCGACATCAGGTAGGTTTACTCATACTTTGAGGGGGAGCGTCACACATAATTTTTTGTTACGTATCAAAAGTTTTTGTGTCTGTGGGCACTCCTAAATTGGTCATCACTTGATGGGGAGCGCCACCGGTACTCTCTCAAAAGCTTAAAGTTTTTTTTTGTGTCGGACCCCTCCATTGCACCCTACTACACGATTCGAGGGGGAGCAATGGCATTCCCATGCTCTGTTTGAGGGGGAGCGAGAGAAAGGTCTCTTAAAAAGATCCGTTTGTTTTTCTGAAAATTCACGAATAAGGACTCATCCGTATTCTCATGTCATCCGGATTTTCTTGTTATCCGGATTCTCATGTTATCCGGAGTCTTCTGGTATCTGGATTCTCATGTTATCCGGATTCTTCTGGTATCCGGATTCTCATGTTATCCGGATTCTCTTGTATCCGGGTCGGTCATAAACCCGGACCACACCCGGGTTATATAAGGTTCCCGGGCCGCTGCTTTTTTCCCATCCGGACATTTTTCACCTAAAACCCTCTCTCTCTCTTTCTCTCTCGCTCGGACAACTCACGCACTACCGATCTGCACTCGTTTTCACTCACTCCTTCAGGTATGTTGCTCGCACTTAACTGTTAGTTACATATACGCACATTTCTCACACATCGCACAACAAATCGAACCCTGAGTGGATCGATTTCTCAGTCCCAAACCCCAATGGGTTTTTTTTACGGATTCGCGTAAACGGCAGGGTGTCACGAGTTGTCCCCACTACTCTAAGCCCCTAGTCACCTCTGGGTATCCATTCCGCACCTTAACACAAGCATGAGATCCCCTGGTAGTCCTTGTGGACAAATCAGTTTTCGTCCGGACACATTCATCGTGTCCGGACACGTTCAACTTCATGCGAGTTTACCCGGACACCTTCAACAGACATGCATATCCATCCGGACAACATCATACTCCCGGAAACCTAGTTGTCCGGAAACCTTAGGGTTTCTGGTAAGTTCAACTACCGGGTAGTCTTGCGGGTTCGGACACCATCTTATCCGGAAAACCTTTTGTATCCGGACACATTCATCTGCTCATCCGGACAACCCTGTTATCTGGACACATGCATATGCCCATCCGGACACCCCTGTTATCCGGACTCTTTGGAGTTATCCGGACAACATGTCTATTCATCCGGATTCCCCTGCTGTTGCGTCCATTCTGTTCCTGTTTTCTCCCTAGCAGTCCTCGATCTGTCTCAGATTGAGCCATTCAACGCAAAGGTACGCCCCGACACTTGTTCTTCTGGTTATGTTCCTAACTGTGTGCCATTTTGACAGATTTATAGATGGCGGAACAACAAAATCCGGAAGACCAAATTCCCCAGGAGGAGGAAATCATCGACGAAGTAGCAGATGCTGCCTTGGTTGATCCTGATCATGGCATCGAGTTGGAGGCCAACAATCATTACTTGGACCCGGCGCTGTTCAGACCTAACCCGCAACATCAGGTCATTCTAGACATTCTGATGCACCATCCCATACGCGAGGCACTCACTCGCACTGCCGACGTTCCTTTGATCTACGTTTTACAAGTCTGGCTGACGGCACAAGTCCGTACGATTGGCAATACACAGACCATCACGGCGCAGATTGACAACCACCCATTTACTCTGACGCCCGACTCTTTTCGCAGACTACTGTCTCTACCGGAAGCCACTACCAACAACCATGAACGGTACGATCCTGCCGTTAACGATGCCACACTTTGCGCACAAATGCTTTGGCTACAACTCCGACCTTCAAAGACCATCTGTCTTCAATCGCAAGTTCTTGGCGCCAATTTGGTACACGCTCTTCACCATACTCAACCGCTGCCTATCCGCCCGATGGAAAGGTTTTGATCAATGTACCGGCGACTTTCTGCGACTTGTTCACGCCGTGTGCTACCACCGCCACGTCGACTTCGCCATGATAATCTGGCGTGAACTTGTGACAACCATTCGACACATCGGCGGAACCAAACAGAAGAAGTTCCTCCCATACCCGCGTTTCCTATCGCTTGCCGTTCGTCAGCACATGGATGCGAATCCAGGCATTCCAAGACGTATTACACATCCGGTATGCCCCATCAGACACCTCCTATTCGTGGTGATCCGCAACCCATCCGATGTGGTCGCCTCGCCCATTCATGTCGCCCTACTAGCCATCGCCGATCCCGCTGCACCAGGGGTAGTTGCTTATAGGGGAGAGTTAGGAATTCCCATGGTCCAGCCAGAGCCGGAGGGACCTGCCCAGGGAAATAGGCCTGAGGGACGTGAGGGTCCTAGGACGAGAACGTTAGTTGTGAGAGGAAGGGGACAGAGAGTAGGTGGTGCAGCGGAATCGCAACCCGGTTCCAGCTCAGCCCAAGCCGGTCAATCCTCCAGACCGATTCTACATCACTCGACCGAGCCTTACGTCACCGAACCCCCGTCACCATCTCATGATGTTGAAGACGTGGAATCTGACTCCACGGACTCCGATACCGACCATAACATACGCCTGAGACAAATACCTCACGGTATCGGATCCAACCCTGATTTTACCGTCGGCATCCCACTTGAATCACCTCCACACTCTGGAACCGGACCGATCACTAGGATATCTGAGGGAGACACAGGTGATGAGTTAGATCATGCGAGAAGGAGAGAACTGCGTTCAAAGTTGAACCAGGAAAGATCGAGCCATAAAGATAAAGAGGCTCATGAGCGACCCCAGCCGAGTGAAATCCAGGTCACCACATCTACTGTCCCGTCTAATCCGGTGGGACGGGGTATTGAAACAGACTCCGTGGACCTAGCGGAGAAATTGCACGACCCCCATAGCCACTCATCTGTCTCTCAAAAGACGGGTGTTTTAGTCTTACACGGGGATTCAGCACAACTTCCACCGGTCCCTCATTCGGAGGGTCAAGGTGTTGAAATAAGAGACCCGCAGCCCCCGATCTCGACTTTTTTGTGTGCACCATCGAGTCTAGAGCCTATTGTTACTGAACATTCTTCGCCTAGGACACTTGATGCGGAACAACACCATGTCGCGACTCTTAGTGACCCGACCGGAACGTCTATAGTGTCTCCGACTTCCGGAACACGAGGATTGGACGGAAATCCTACCACAGTTATTACCACGCCAGCTATGAACGTAGGTGGCTCTGCCTCTAAGGTAGATGCCTCAACGGGTACTCTAAGTGAGCCCGACATTAATTTACCCGACTTTGTGTCAAAAGGGTCTCTGGACAACACCCTTGAGGCTGTCCGACAGGGTATGGAGCAACAAATGCAGGAACATGTAGCCGCTGAACTTGCCAAAGCGATGCGTGCTATCAAAGGAAAGGGCCACCTCGTCGACACTGAAACCGCCTCTGTGCCTCCACCGACTCCACCACAACCTACTTATTCGGTGGACACCCTGAAGACGATGCTCTTAGCCCAACTGCTCCAGGAATCCGACTCCACCGCATCTACCGAAGCAGACCTAATCTCCGTTCTCCGATCACAGGTCACTGCTCCATCTTCGTCCATCACGTCACGCCTTGATGCCATTGACTCGACCCTCAACGACTACAACAAAGCGCTTGCCACGCTGTCTGAGAGGGTCCGCTCACTAGAAGACACTTGTAAGAGTCAAGTCGGCGGTCTCAAACGCAAGCACGATGACCAGGATGATCCTGATCACCGTGAGGGGGAGAAGCGTCTACGCCAAACCGAGACCGTCCAGATCGTGACTGCCGAAACTACAACAGTGGTTCAACAGGAACCCCCAACTGCGGCAACTTCAACAGCAACACCCGAAGCCGAGTTGCCATTAGCACAGATGGTCATCGACATGGATATTTCAGATGCCGAAGCCCCAACGGTTGAAAAGCCCGAGGGTACAACACAGGAATTGGTCGCACAAGAACCATCAGACATGCCAGTGCACACCATGATTGATCCAGCATGTGAAACCAACCCGGAAACCGAAGACGCATGGTACGAAAAAGCTGCCAGAGCCGTAGACTTCGAGGTAAACTTGGTGTTTTCCAGTGATGAAGAAGACAACGTTGATTATGACCAGTTTCTGCTTCAGAATTTCTATGGTACGCCTCCCGTTCACTCGACTCAACCCGCTACGACTTCAGATCAACCCGAAAGCTCAAATGCAGAAATCCCGACATCTCCTCAGCAAACGACAGCTCCTGATCTTCCTCCCCCTCCTCAGCAACAAAACCGTTGGGAGAAGATCAAGATCCTCATTCCTCATCTGGAGGAATCTCTGAAGAAGCTGTTTGTTCACCGAATTCGCCCGATCGAGCCGACCTTCTGTCTTGGCATCTACAGTCCTGATCCAACACGCTAACTCCGATACGTAGAAGCCCTGAAGCAGTGTCTCCCGAGAGACCAGGTTCGAACCAAACATAAAATTTCAGAGGTGCTAAAGATTCAGTCAAACCGAATTATGAAGATCGTCTTTCCCGTGTTCACTGTTCGACGTGAAGACGGAAAAAAATGGATTTTCTCTGAAGTTGACTTTAAGCATCTCCATCCGTTCGACCTCCTGGTTATTCTGAGAGACCTTCGCACCAGAACCATCCGACCGCTTGCTGTAACAAAGGCGCTCGAAGTGGTTCGTCGATTCCTCGTCCGTTCTATTATGATCTCTTATCTTACGGACTTTCAAATGGCAATCGAGAACCGAGCGAAGAGGTAAATCTGCTCAAACCGAATCTGAAAGCTCCTGAACAGTCAATGTAACCCGAGAATGCAATGCTGCTTCAACCGGAATTTGGGATCGTCTTCCTCAATGCTCAGAAAGAAAAGAAGTTTATGAGGTCCAGTCAGGTAGATCGATTTTGCGACGGCACACTGCTCAAAGTTCAAGACGCTCTTCGGAAGATCATCCAGCATGAATCCGAAAATCCAAAGGTATCATATGTACCCAATCTGAATGAAAGAACTGCTCAGACTGCGTTGGATATGGTTGAAGAACGTCTCGACTACCGCCGCGCCATCAGATTCTTTGAGGTTCACTTCGCGTTGCGCAAACGCTATGTCTACAACTGGCAAGAGATAGAGCGCGAACTCGAACTTCAAATCAAAGGGGGAGATTGTTAGGGTAGAATTTATGTTGATTTTAAGTTCAAGGGTTTATTTTGTAATTGTTTAATCTTAGTCCATAGTGAACGGGCCGTGGGCTTGTTAACCACGGGCCCGAGGTATATAATGTTGTATTAGCCTAGAAAAATAGGTTAATCATCTCATTTGCTTTCCTACTCGTATTGTAAACACTCTGATTGAAAGCATAATACAGGGATGACCAGTTGAAATCATTGTTCTTATTGTTTATTATTTCGATTTCATATTTGTTGCACGGATCTGGATTCAATACAATGTACTGTATTAGTTCGTAATGCCTTTATACCTTGTATGTTATGGGTATAAATAGGCATGTCTAGTTCTTAGTTAGATAACAAAGAAATCTAGAACTCTTGTAACAATTGTAGCATTTGTCATTTACTCTCTAAAGATCAATACATGGATGACTTGTGCACTCTAGATTTTCTCTCTACATATAATTGCTAGATTCTGGGTTTCACAATTTGTCTCTACACATTCCATCGAGACCTGAAAAGTTCCATTTTGAGATTACCATTGACAAAACAGTAAATACTAAGAGTATGGGATTTTTACTTAAAGCTGTGAGTATTTTGTAACCGGTCTTTTCTAGCGAAAATGCCCACCTCAAGTACAAGGATCACTTTTAGGATCAGGTATTTAATATAAAATATAGGGAAAATATAACCTCCATTCCTTCTTTTAAATCTTAAGTAAAATCCGTAAAGTAGTGTTTCACCAAACCAAACCAAAATATTGCTTCTTCTGTAATTGAAACTTGTAAAAGGAATCTCATGAGAACCGTAATTTCTTGATTGCCCAGTCCCTGTGGATTCGATTCTGGTATTTTACCAACTATTACTTATTGTGACGATCATAGTGGTCAGTGTACACTTGCACTTCCCACTGTGGACAGTTTGCAACCCACTGCGATTAATTCACATATTTCTCACGTACCAATAATCTTAAATATTTACAAAAAGTCATGTCTAATGTTTCAGGCTTGTATGAGTCTGATTTTCTAGATCTTGGATCTATATATGCCAACTATAAGATCAAGTGGACTGAATCATCTGAAAAAGATGAGAAAAAGGAAGATTTAAATCGGAAAAACACCGTTAAGATGCAACTTCCATTTTGTTATGATGAAGAAACAAAAAGTATAAATCCAATTCAAAACATTCTCTTTCGAATGATTATTTTAAAAGCTATTCTGATGCTGAGTCTAAACCTGTTGAAGGAAAGATTTATGTTCCGCCTCTAATCTTAGAAAAGAAAATCATCGAGCTTGAAGATAGTTTTGAAGATGGACAGATTGTTTTTGATATTTAAAAAGAAGTGCTTTTAAGTGTGATTTTAAATAGTGACAAAAAGGAAGTTCAAAACTTGAAGCTATATCTGAATCAGATTGTAACACCCCAAAAATTGGGACAAACAAAAACTTCCATAAAACGAAGAGTTGTATAAGTTTCCATAGCATGAGCCTCCTAAATAGGGGATTTAATTTACACCTGTTTAATTACAAGTTTGTAATATAACGGAAAAATAAACGACAAACAACTAACCTAATTTCTAAACAGAAATAAGATTACAAAAGGGGCGTCGCCTCTACTTCCAACAATAAGTCATCCATGAATAGGTGTCCCAAAAGAATGCGTCCCCAAGCTCACACTAAACCGCCTAGACCTTCTTAGAGGCGACGCCACTAGATCCTGAGATACACGTCGACACCAAACAAGTGTGTTAGCCCCAAGTACTCTAATGTAAAACTATTGAAAATATCACAAGTCAAAAGTACGTCAGAGACCAAGACTTCAGAGATTGAGCAGAAGACTTAGCAGAAGAACAACAGAAGACCATCATACACCATCAGAGCTCTGCCAGAAGACCTCTGATCCAACATCAGAGTCCAAGACCAACAGAAGACCTTTAGAGTTCTGGCAAATGATCTCTGGTAAACAAGGGCCTCTGTGAAGCTGAAACCTGGTAGAAATTCTCAAAGTGTTAGATTAGTGTTCGCACTTTCCACGTCTGTAACGACCCGGTATCCCAAGACATACATAATATACATCAATTAACATGTTATACATAACGTCGTTACATTCATAACAAAAGATACATAATAATTCACATACGGTCCCATAGTCTCAAAACTATACAATACAAAACATAAGCCTTTCCTAATCTTCGTCAGCTATCAACCGCATCCTACACTTTATTCTTTCCTTTATACCTTCTTGAACCTGGAATACATATTTTTGAAAAAAAAGAGGGTTAGACCAAACGGTCTAGTGAAATAATCCCTGTCAGTTTAGTAATCCTTTTTGTAAAAACATACATATATCACAAATACTTATATACCAAACAAGACTCGTGCATCGTGTACCACTCATCCATCACATGGCCAAATTAGTTGGTTGCAAGCCAACTAATCAATTACTCCACCGTACGACAATTACAACCAACACCGCCGTATGACAATTACAGCCAAAACTCCACCGACTATTAGTTCGGCTAACGTATACTCGTGTAGTGCAATATACATATAAATACAATATATATCTCAATATATCATATTGTCATTTATAAACACGTCATCACATTCCTACCACATATCCATCTCAAACGTAAACACATAATCACACCATCTATCACATATCCATCATATATATATTTATATATATGTATTCCAGTTTGAAAACGTTTTTAAAGTAAAACTCACCTGATTGCTTTATTACAACTCTTCCAAGCCTTTTCCAAAGATTCAGTCTTTCAATCCAAATCCACCGAGTCTGAAACAGATTAAATACAAATATCCCCTTACTAAATAAACACATAAGACATACTAGGCTAAGAACTCGAGATAACTTAAATCCTCTAAAAGTGACCAAACAACAAAACTATCCGGACAACACAACTATCCGGACAACACAAACATTTCGGATACCATAAAACTGTCCGGACAATACAACTTTCCGGTTAATACGTTTAATCCGGACGACATAGCTTTCCGGACACAACCAATCCGGATAAAGAACCCGTCCGGACACCTTTAGAACATTATCCGGACACTATCAACAAAACTACCCGGACACATTCAACTTATCCGGAAACCTCTGTCGGTTTACCCAGTTTTTCACCCAGATTCGACTGAAATCATTACTAGACATGAAATCAACTATTCTACACCGATAGGAACCATCTAATAGCAATTACAAACATAAATTACAAAGTAACATACCTCAATTTCACTTCCAAATGCACCAATTTGAATCCCTAGCTTTATATTTCTTCTTCTCTTTATCTAAAAAACACACACTTACACACACTGAATTTGGATATTTCTGAGTTGTGAAATATCTGAAGTCTAAAAGGGGTAATATCAAACCCAATTTACATTTTAGCCCTTAAAAAATTCTACAATAACCCAAATACCCTTAACTTGTAAATTTACATAAACTTACCCTAAACCTCCAAATATTAAAGTTAACTTTATTTAACGGAAAGGGATTTTAACTAACGAACTTACCCGGGGTATTACATTATCTCCCCCTTAAAAGAATTCTGTCCCGGAATTCGGTTAAGCAAAAAGGTATGAATACTTATCACTACTACTTCGAACTCAATCAAAACCATAGAAACTAACTGAATAGACACCCCACACCGACCTATATCTCTAACACAGATAAGCAACAAAAGCACGGAAATACCAATAACTATTTTGCACCGAAGTCAGATAACACCTTAGCACGTATAGAGTTTATTAGAAATGTACCTGTAACCTCATCCGGAATTTCCTCCTCTTCTTGTGTTGTCATTTGGAAGACACGACCTTTTGCTTTTGGTACCTCAGACCCTTGTACCTCTCCCGACCTAACACCCGTTGGTCTCACCGCCATACTACCCTGCTGTACTTTCTGAAAGTCCAGGATTCACTCTTACAATCAATATATCAATGTATGTAATAGTAATTGAGAAGTAATATGATCAAACTGATTTGTATTCAATGAAGAACAGAATTACAGATCTTAGAGAGAGAGTATCTCAAAGATTACAAAAGATGAATACAAATATATGCGGGAAAATCAGTTAGCAATGTAGTGCTATCCACTATATATACTGCAACGGAAATATTAAAGATACAGTACAAATATGAATGACTAATAGGAACAATACACGTGTCCTAATTAGTTAAATAAACACTAAGGAAAGTATCTAGTTATAAGTTCTGAACAAGTTGTTCAGAACTTCTGAACGTTCTTCTGACAAGGCTTCTCAGAACTTCTGGCTCTCCTTCTGAGCCTTCTTAGTCAGAACTCTGACCCTTCATATCAGAACATCTGAGCCTTCTCATCATATCTTTAACACTTAGTTTATTGACAAAACTCGGATCTAACAATCTCCCCCTTTTTGTCAAATAAACTGATACTTTGCATCATCCAAATCTTTCAAGGCAGGAACAATCTTCTGTAAGAGCACATTTCTTTGATTAAGCCTTTTGTCGATCTTGACAATAATTTCTTGAATAGTTTCAACCTGCTGAGTCATCACTTCCTGAGTTATGTTGGATTGCTTTGTTTTCAACATCTTTTTCTCCAAATTATGCTCGATGAATCTCAAAGTTCCAGAGCAGTATTTTGCAGTCTCCTTTGCTCTGAAGAAGATCTTTTCACTCTTGTTTTTCAAAAAGACTCCCAAATCTGGATGTTTGAGAACACTTCCAGTCTTTAACACCTTTTTCTGATCATGATCTGTGTTGGGTTTTGCCAGATAAACACATGGCCTTTGCAAATACAGAGCTATTTGAAAATCTGTATAACCATGCCATCTTAGGATGTAAAACATAGCTTCAATCACCACACTTCTTGCCTTCCTTTCAATCTTATCTTTGCTTGATTCTTTGAAGCACAACATACAGTGTAATCTGTAGAAATCCACTATTGATAGCTTTTCAAAATCTGCATCAGTGAAATAGTATACCTTGCCATCTTCTCTCAAAACTTCAAAAGACAAGTATTCCAACTTTCTGAATTGTTTAACTTTTAATTCTCTGATCCCTGTGATTAAGAAGTCTGAATATACATCCTGTTTTGATTTCCCAAGACACCTTGATTTCTCTGCCAACCAGATCTGAGTCTCCTTTGGTCTATCATAATATACATTCAGAAATTGTATCTCTTTAGGCTTGAAAAACTCAGGTAGATCAAACTCAAGAAAGTATCCATTCAAATCAATTGACATCTCATCTTCTTTTGGTTCAAGTTGTTCAGCTTGATCAACACTTGTTATTTGCACATTCTGAGGAGTTGTGTCCTGAACTTCTTCAACTTCATCTGAAAGGATTTCATTCACTTCATATTCAGCAGGAAACACAAAGTCATTATGAAACATCTTTTTAGGATTAACCTCTGATAATAACCATTCACCACAGCTTCTGATTTTTCTTCTGAGATTTAATCTTCTTTCCACAGAATTTACACATTTTTTCTTTAGATTTTCTCTTTCAGTAGCAACATTAACTTTCATTTCAGTTAGTAACCAACTCAAAGTTGCATCACTATACTTCACCAATTCCTTCAGTTTGAATATTTCAACTCTTCCTTGAACTGGATATGCAAACCCTTCAGTTTCCATTCCTTCATTTATAAATCCCTTCAAATATACACCAAACCCTGAAATCATTGCTGGACAATTCAAGTTGCATTTCTCTTTTCTTCCTTCAATTGCCAATTGAAAATCATACATGTACATATTTCTGACATAAATCCCCAGAATTCTTCTACACTCAATCTCTATCAAGGTTTCTTCAGTACTGGCAAAGAACTTAACTAGAAATATCTGATCATCAAGAGTTAATCTGTGAAAATCAAAACTAGACATGGAAACCTTTGTACTTCTTTCTTTCAGCACTTCCAATCTAACAAACATCAGACCATTGAATTCTTCTGGTTGAAACATCAACACTTTCTCAATCTTCTTCTGAATGTGTAGTCTTGAATCAGGAATTCTGAATCTGTTTGAGGCTTCTGTATAAATCATTTGAGATCTGTTAACCATGAATCCATCAATATTGCTCTCCAAAAGTTCATAATCTCCTTTTGTGTGATAGAGATTCTCATATATTTCCTCAGGAAAAATGTCATCATTAAATTATCTAGCCAGTGGTACATCACTCAACTCCAGGATAAAATCACATACAGGCTCCTCCAAAATTTGCAAGTTAATCTTAGGGATCTCAATTGGTTTTCTGAATATATACTCAGAAGGCATAAAGTAATCTTCCACTCTCTCATATTATTCTTCTGTATTCATCTCATCAGCATAGTTAAATCGAAACTCATGTTTAAATTTCTGAGAATAATCAACAGTTCTATCTTCTTCTCCCAATAGATCAATAGGCCTTATCAGTTTTACACCTTGTTGAATATTCTGGACATTAAGTGCTCTGACTAACTCACTTTGCATCCTTCTGATCAAATTCTCATTTAATCTTCTTTCTTCTGATTCAGAATCCATCACACTATCTCTGTCATAAAGAACAATATATGTACAAGTGTTGTCAACAATTAAACTCTCCACTGTTTCCTCTGACCTAAACACAGGTTCCTCAATAACTTCAGTTTCATCAGAATTGATTTCCATCTCTGTGTCTAAATTCAATTCTTCTGTTTTATCTGAATCACCACCATCTATGCTTTCCACCTCCATTTCCTCTGTATCTGAACTATCAATCTGAACTATCTGAATTTTTGTATTCTTTGTACTGACTAAATGCATATCTGCTATTTCAAAATCCTCTATGCAAATGTCATCATCAGAACTCAACCTTTGCCTTTTCTCCCCCTTTTGATGATCATGAGGTTCATTATCATCAAACTTTCTTTTGGAGTTCTGACCAGAAACACCTTCAGGTTCAGCTTCTGCAAGTGGAACAAGATCAAGAGGTTTTGAGGTAGAAGCCATAGATACATTCAGTGCTTTCAATACGGATTCCTGCATACTCTGCATTTGTTTCAACAGATCTTTTTGAAATTCAGACATTATATCCTTGATCTCCTTTTTATGAGATTCCAAGGATACCTTCACAGTATCTATTTTAGTTTCAACAGATTTCAATTTACCCTCCAACATATCTTTTAATCCTGTCACCTCATCATTCAAATCATCCACCTTTTTCTCCAATTTTTCAACCTTTTCCCCCATCACCTTGTTTTGATTCTAAATCTTTTCAAATTCAGAATGGTCTAACTGTGAACCTGAACCAACAGATGGTCCAGTTTTCATGTGCCCAGAGGGCTCATGGCCTGTAGATAACACAAAGTCATCTTGTACAACAGATGCACGTTTGAATGAGGGTTTTGTAATGTTCACCTCACCAGGACTTCCATCCAATCCTGGACACCCAATATTAGGTATGTCTATGAATGTTGTGTCAGGAATACGAAATTCCTGATTTGTGCCAGTGTTAGAAGGAATTTCAGGCTCAAATTGAATAGGACTGTGATATTCAGACTCAATGTGTTGAAAAATAGGTTGGGATTTATCACCTCCCTCCAAATGAGTTTGGGATGGTTCCCCTGATTTTTGTGAAACAGTAGCATGTTGAAATGCTTCTGAGTGGGTATGGATGGGTTGTTCAAGATCCACCACTAGGTCCATGGTGTTTGTTTCAATATTGGACACCAAGAAAGGTGAACCAATAGCAGGTGTGGTTACCTGGTTAAGATTAGCTGGTTCAGAGGCATCTCTTTCTGTTTGAACCTCTGTTGACAATCTCTCATCCTCACCACCCTCATTCTGTTTTTCCTCACTTATTCTAACCAAGCTCTCAGAATTTTGCCCCTCATTTCTCTCAGAATGTTCACCCATTTGAACATCCTCCCCCTCTCTTACTGGACTAGACCCCTCACCTCTCTTCTCTGGTTGGTCCTCATGGGTAGGGATTTGAGGTATTTCAATTCCCATAGAGGTGCAATATGCTTTTAAAATCTCACTCTCCCTTGGTATGTAATTCCTAAGTGATTTTGGTAACAGCTTATGATTAGGATAATTCTCAAGTTTAGTAACTGAATACATCTTACCCAAATAGAAAGTAGGACCATGCTCTTCATTTGATCTTCTTGAAATGGTTCTGTTTTCTTGCATTGCATACCATATTACAATTTGCCAATACCTTATGTAAGGTATGTATGCCAGAGGAGTATCCTTTGTCTTCTTTTGAATAGCTTTCTGATTTTTCTCAAAAGTATTCTTCATGTCTTCCCAAAGTATAGCAGTGTAATCATAATGCCTATTCCTTACTAAACCCTGAAAGATCTGAAGAATCTGTTTTGAACCTTGATCTGCTGAGCTATTTTTCACTGACAAACACTTATTCACCACATGAAAGAAACAAGCCCAAATAGGTGGCAATTTGTTCCTTCTGAACAAACTAAGGGTCCTCAATCCTTCATTATATCCTAATCTCATAAACTCTGCAATTAACTCCTCTGTTAATGGTGAATCTTCAAAATCTGTCCTTCTTTGTACATCATCTTTCTCTGGAAGATTCAGCATTTCTCTTAGTGCAGATATTGATAAGGTAATTATGACTCCTCCAATTTCGGATACAAACTTGTTGTCTTCTAACCTAAGATGTTTCCACCATTGTTGAATATACCGAATAGGAACTGTTTTGTTTCTTGTAAACCACTTTCTGTAAGGATGATATTTGAATAACTCCATGATGATTCTGTGTTCAGGCTTAAATCTACTTTCCTCAAATAATAAAACACAATTGTTTTCTGATAATTTCAACCATTCTCCTTCAGGAACAACCCTTTCCACTAAAATTGGTCTATTCGACATAATCGACCCTGCAGCACTCTGTTCATGTTCAACATTTATATTTACCTCATCTGCATTTCCTTCTGATTCAGCCATTTGTTCATCTTCTTCATTTATTTCATCACCCCTTATTGCTTCTTCCTCAACAGCTCTATTTTGTACTTCATCATTATCCGAATCAGATGAATCCATCAAAGACTTAGTAGAATGTAGAGAAATTTGACCACTTCTTCGAAATCCAGACATGATTTAAGAAGAAAACAAACTCAAAGAACTCTGGATTGATTCGTATCTCACTTTTCGCTCTGGAATTTGAAAGAATTGGAAATAGGAATTTTAAGACCTATTTAAAATTCGCGAAGTTGAAAGGTTTGACGGAAAAGCGAAATCAATGTTATAACGGAGTCAACACATTTGAAATGCCACAAAAGATTTAAATGAAATGCGTGGCATAATCAACCAAATATGAAGCTGACACGTGTTATTGGATAGAATATTGACTCAAGTCAAAGATCTGAATAACACGCTCAGAAGATTTGACTTTCCTTTATCAGATATCTGATTGTTCTACTCAGAGTTCTGATTCCATTATTTAGAAGAATTTTACCTTGTAACAAAAAATTATTTAAAATCAACTTCTGACAGATGTAAAACTTTTAGTTATTCAGAAGAGGTTTGAACAGATAGAAATACATTTTATCATCAAAATTTTGTTCATATAATGATGATTTTAAAAAAATCATTTAAACTCTTATATCATCTGAATATAAAATTTTGTTAATTCAGATATAGTTTGAACAAGAAAAAATTTTTTATCATTAGAAGCTTGTTCTTCTTGCAATGATCAGAGATAAGAAATGAATACAAACCTCTTTAGCATCATGATATGATTTGCAAAAGATATTGATGCTCCCCCTTGACTTTAGCATGTACTTGACCATATACGATACATAAAGATGAGGTAAAAAAAATAATAGAAAAGAAATGATCCACATATTTGAAGTATTTGTATTTCTCATAAATAAATTCTTGAAAATTAGATTTCTGAAGTATTGACTCAGAATTTCTGACCTTAAGACTCAGAAGTTCTGAACTCAAGACTCAGAAGTTCTGAACTCGAGACTCAATTTCTGTTCTCGACTCAGAAGTTCTGATCTCAAGAATCAGAATATTTGATCTTAAGACTCAGAGTTCTGAGTACACTACTCAGACAATTTTACTTGAAAAAATTTATCATTTTCTAAGAAACACAAATATTTTCAATTAGTCAGATTAAGCATTCCTATTTTACATATGAGAAAAGAGAACCTTTTGTGATCCAGAGGCTTTGTGAACAAGTCAGCCAATTGATACTTTGTATGCACAAAGTGCATCTCTGTAGTTCCTTTTTCCACATAGTCTTTTATAAAATGATACCTCACATCTATGTGTTTAGTCTTTGAATGTTGAACACGATTCTGAGTAATAGCAATTGCACTTTCTGAGTCACAATAGATGGGAATTTTGTTGAGCTGATATCCATAATCCATGAGTTGTGTTCTCATCCACAAAGTTTGTGAGCATGAAGCAGCAGCAGCAACATACTCTGCCTCAGCAGTTGAAGTGGACACACAATTCTGTTTCTTTGATGCCCAACTCACTATCTTATCCCCCAAAAAATGACAAGCACCAGAAGTACTTTTTCTGTCCAACCTACTTCTTGCATGATCAGCATCAGTGAAAGCAGTCAATTTGAAGTCAGTTTCTTTTGGATACCATAATCCTAGATCAGGTGATCCTTTGAGATATCTTAAAATCCTTTTGACAGCCAACATATGTGATTCTTTTGGGTTAGATTGAAATCTAGCACAGAAACAAGTAGAAAACATAATATCTGGTCTACTTGCAGTCAGATAAAGTAATGATCCAATCATGCCTCTATAGAGTTTGTTATCTACTGAAACTCCTTTGAGATCAGCATCTAACTTTATGTTTGTTGCCATTGGAGTTCTCATAGAAGCACAATCAGACATTTTGAACTTTTTCAGAATATCTCTGACATATTTTCCTTGATTTATAAAAATACCGTTTGGTAATTGTTTGACTTGAAGACCAAGGAAAAAATTCAGCTCACCCATCATGCTCATTTCAAATTCAGATGACATGATTTTAGAAAAATTATTACATAATTCTGGACTGGTAGAACCAAATATTATGTCATCAACATAAATCTGAATAAGAATTAAATCATCACCCCGTTTCTTTAAAAACAAAGTTGTGTCAATCTTACCTTTCTTGAACCCTGAAGCTAACAAGTGTTGAGTAAGAGTGTCATACCAGGCTCTTGGTGCTTGTTTTAGACCATATAAAGCTTTGTCTAAAATATAAACATGATCAGGAAATTCTGGATCAACAAAACCTTCAGGTTGATGAACATACACCTCTTCATTAAGTTTGCCATTTAGAAAGGCTGATTTGACATCCATTTGATACACCTTGAAATTTTTGTGTGCAGCATAGGCCAAAAATATTCTGATTGCCTCTATTCTTGCCACTGGTGCAAATGTCTCATCATAATCAATTCCCTCTTGTTGGCAGTATCCCTTAGCAACCAATCTTGCCTTGTTTCTGATAACAACACCTGACTCATCCTTTTTGTTTCTGAATACCCATTTAGTTCCAATAATAGATTTACCTTCAGGATTTGGAATGAGTCTCCAAACTTTGTTTCTTTCAAATTGGAGCAATTCCTCTTGCATTGTTGAAATCCAATCTGGATCCTCTAGGGCTTCATTAGCTTTCTTTGGTTCAATCACACTTAAGAAACCAGCAAACATTGCTTCATTTGCTGTAGCTGATCTGGTCTTTACTCCTGCTGATGGATCACCTATTACTTAATGAATAGGATGATTTTTAGTTCATTTATTTGCACTGGGAAGCACATCAATCTCTGAAAAATTGTTGTTTGTATCATTCTCATCAATGATTGCTTGTAATTCTGAACTGTCCCCTTGTTCTGATGTATGTGTAGGAGTTGCATCCAAGTTTGGATTATGAGCAATGAAGTCAGAATTCTGAGTGACTTTTTCAGAGTTCTGAATACAAGGATCAGAATTCTGAGTACAAGGTTCAGAATTTTCACCACTTGTATTTATCAAATTTGGACATTCCTCAAGTGGACCTTTATCAGAAATTACAGTTGATTGAACTATTTATGGAGTTCTATTTTTCATCTCTTTTACCATCTTTGGGTTTTCATATTCTGCATAAGAATCAAAAATTAGTTCTAGAAAAGCATCCTTAAACAGTAAATTGAGTTCTGAACAAATAGGATTAGAATTTGTATCAGAAGTCATTTTTGTCTTGTTCTGCATGAGTTCTGAACTATCTTGTTCAGAAGTCTTCATTCTGGCTTCATCAAATGTTACATTGATGCTTTCCATAATTCTCTTGGTTCTTCTATTGTAGATTCTGAATGCTTTGAAAGTTAATGAATAACCAACAAAGTATCCTTCATCTGCCTTTTTATCAAATTTGGCAAGATTTTCTCTGTCTTTAAGAACATAGCATCTGCAGCCAAAAACATGAAAGAATTTGATTAATGGTTTTCTTTTATTTATTAGTTCATAAGCAGTTTTATTTAATCTTTTATTGATTAAAGTTCTGTTCTGTGTAAAGCAAGCAGTTGCAATTGCTTCAGCCCATAGGAAGGTTGGAAGATTTGAATAAGCCAGCATGGTTCTTGAAGCTTCAACTAGAGTTCTGTTTTTCCTTTCAACAACACCATTTTGTTGAGGAGTTCTGATAGCAGAGAAATTATGAGAAATCCCAGAACTTTCTAAAAAATTCTGAAGTGTCTCATTTCTGAACTCTGTTCCATTATCACTTCTGATTTTCTGAACTGGAAGTTGTAAGAGAACTTGAATTCTTTTGATAAATTTATCAATGTAGTAGCAGCTTCTGACTTAGCTCTCAAGAACTCAACCTATGTGTATCTGGAATACTCATCAACAATTACAAGCATGTATTTCTTTCCTCCCATAGATTGAACTGAAATTGGACCACAAAGATCAGTATGAATCATTTCTAATGGTGCTTTGCAAGATGAGTCCATTTTTAATTTGTGAGAACTCTTTTTCATCTTGCCCATTTCACAAGCTGAGCATAATGATTCTTTTTCAAATTTAATCTTTGGTAGACCTTTAACCAGATGTTTTGCAACAAGATTATTAAGATCTTTGAAATTTAGATGAGAACATCTTCTGTGCCATAGCCAGCATTCATTTGCAGTTGAATTTGATAAAAGACAAACAGGATTTAATGATTGTAATTTTGAAAAGTTAACCACAAATAAATCCATATGTCTTTTGGCCCAGAGGACTTTAACATCCTTTTCAGTTAAAATCATGCAACCTGTTATTTGGAACTTGATTGGACAAAGACTGTCTAAAAACTGACTTATGCTGAAAAGATTATGTTGTAATCCTTCAACATAAAAAACTTTTTGAATTGTCAGACCTCTTTTTGTTAAATCCCCATAACCTTTAACTTGACATTTGCTGTTATTTCCAAAGTTTACTGCTCCTCCAGCCATTTCTGTGAAGTTTGATAGAAAAGACATCTGACCTGTCATGTGTCTTGAAGCTCCTGAATCTAAAAACCACACATGACAGCCCCTGCAACAACAGTCAGTTAGTTTTAGGTACCCATGTTGGAATGGGTCCTTCTTTGTTAGCTTTGTCATTTGATTTAACAAAAGTGCCTTTTACTTTCCATTCAAAATCTTTCTTTAAACACCATTTGCCTTGAACTTTTATGAAGTCAGAACATTGTCTGTTCACAAATTTATTCAATTTCTTCTTGAAAGTTGTAACTTTTGATTTTGCAATGTTTTCAACTTTCTTTTCTTTCACATTACTCACTTTCTCATACTTTGTTTTGACTTTAACTTGATGATTCACTTCTTTTATCTGTTCTTTTCTCTGAGTTTGAGGAACAGAATCATTCTTCTTTTTGGTATTCTGAATATCTTTTCTTATGAATGAAACAGATGTTATTGTGATTGGACATTTCTGAGAATATTGAAAAGAATCACTTTTACATTGAACACAAGTCAGATTTTTCTGTGCAAGTAACAACAAGTCTGTACCATAAGTCCTTTCATTTTATTTCTATTTTTAAAAGTACATGTACATTTATTACAGAAACTATGAGCTTTTGGTACAGAATAAGAATTCAATTCAGTCTTCTCATGAACTCTTTTCAGATCATCTTTCCTTTTGCTTTCCTCTTTTTCTGGAAAATTCAACTTATTTTTGTTAGAAAATGAATTAGATGATTCACCTTTTTCATATGTACTTGATTCATTAAAGAATTTATCATTTTCTTTTAGAGCATTAATCTTGAACAGATCATATTCAGCTTTCAGTTTCTCAAGCTATGTTATTTTCTGAATAAAAACATTCTTTTCTTTTAAAGCATTTTTAAGATCAAAATCCAAATCACACAAGTCATTTTCAAGTTCATCATAAGCTTTCCTTAGGTCCTCAAGTTCTTGACTTACAAGATTAAATCTCTTTTCAAGTTCTAGAAAGTCTTGTGACTTTGTTTCAGAATTTTCAGTTGACTCAGAATTCTGACTCTTTGAATCAGAATTCTGATTAATAGACTCAGATTTCTGACCTTCAGAATCAGAAAACTGATTAGAACAATCAGAGTTCTGATTAGAAGATTCAGATTTCTGACTCACTATTTCAGAAACCTTACTAGTATCAAATATACTTTCTATGTCAGAATAAGAAAAACTTTGTTGTTTATTGGTTTCTCTTCTTTTGGTTTAGAAATTTCTTTCTTAACTTTTTCTTCTGAAACATCTGATTTTTCTGTTTTTAACTCAGAAACTATTTCTTTGGGCTTTTTAGAACTTGATTTCTGTAAGCTGTCAGAACTTGTGATAGAACTTGCAGGTCTTATAAAGACTTCAACAACTTCTGGAGTTTTTGGTTTAGGAACATGAAGCTTATCAAAATCATACAAGTTTACTGGAGCTCTTTTTAAGACAACATTTTCTTCCAGTCCCAATCCCTTATTTGGATTATAAAATCTTGTATCTTTTACATTGCTTGTAAGAAGATTTAATGTTTGCTGAGTCTGACCTCTTTTCAAGTTAAGATCTTCTAATTCTTTGATTTTGGTGTATAAATTCTTTCTTTCCTCAAATAGCATATTAAACTTTATTTGTAAATCACCCTTTTCATCCTTAAGTTTTGAAAGCTCAATTTTTAATTCAGAAAGGTTTTTCATCAACTCAGAATTTTCAGTTTTAATTTTCAGTTTCTCAACCTCAGATTCCTCAAATTGTTCTTTTATTACTTCTTTTTCAATTCTGAATTTGTTAACTAAATTTATTTCTCCTTTTATTTGTTTTCTTAGTTTAACAAATTCAGTTTTCATTTCACCAATCTGTGTCATTAAGTCTATTTCAAGTGCAGAATGTACCTCAGCAGATAACTCAGAATCAGCATCTTCAAAGTCAGAATCATCCTCATTCTTCATCTTTGCCATATAACTCTGCACTTGTGAAAAGTGTATTCAGTCATCTTCATCTGAAGTGTAGTACAACCAGTTTTCTTGTTCAGCTAATTATGCCACTTCTTCATCTCTTTTCTTCGCCAGCTGAGCCTTTTTGGTATAATACTCATAATCTTTCACAATTTTCACTTTGCAATCCTTTGCAAAGTGGCCAGACTTTCCACACTTGAAGCACATATTCTTTTCTTTTCTTTCTTCCTTCTCTTCTCTATTTTCTTCTCTTCTTTCTTCCTTCTTTTCATACTTACTTTATCCTCTCTCTCTTCTCTTTTCTTGAAATCTGAACTTCCCTGCTCTTTCCTGAACTTACCCTGATATTTTCCTTTTCCATACCTCTTGTTGAAAGTATTAGTCAACAAGGCCAACTTTTCAGCAATCATTTTGATATCCTCATCTTCTTCTGATCCCTCTTCCTTATCAGACTCCTCCAGATTTGGTATCTCAGATAGATACACTGCCTTCTTGGGTGTTTTCACACTTTTGGACTTTGACAGAAAAGCTAATTGTTCTGCAACATTTTTCTTTTCTTCAACCACAATTTTAACAGAGTCCTCATGCTGATTAAGAACACAAAATAGATCATTTAGATCTTCTTCACACATGTCCTTATTCATTTGTAGACTTATAGCAAATGATGACCATTCAGAGTTTAGACTGTTCAGAAATTTGTAATTAATTTCTGACTTTGTCTTTTTCAGCCCATTCCTTCTCAAATCATTCAGTATAGTACAGAATTTACTATATGTCTGAGTCAAGCTTTCAGATTCTTTAGCCTTGAACCTTTCATAAGCATTTATGCTTTGATTTAACTTGGCTTGTATCGATCTGACAGTTCCTAACATTTGTCTTTCCAGTTCATCCCACATTTCCTTGGCTGATTAACCACTATCAATTCTGTTAAGAACTTCATTCGGAACTGCAAGTGTCATCAATGTGATCGTTCTTTTGTCTATTGCATGCCTATTTTTCTGTTCTGCTGTGTATTGAGAATAGTTCTTCTTCACCCTCGTTGCCGGAACTTCTGGAGTTGTTTCTGTTTCAGTAGTTGCTTCCACATCGATGTAGACTTCGATAGGACCTTCTCGAATAGAGACCATCAGATTCTCATCTATGTTATCCAAGAATTGGATCATTCGTATTTTCCATTGCTGGTACTCTTCAGGAATTAGAACAGGTGGCTTTGTTTCAGATCCCATAGCGAGATATTCTTTAGAAGACATGATTATAAGAATTTTCAACAGAGAGACAAATTTGAATTTCTTGATCGAAAGACACCAATTAATTCAAGAATTGCCAAGAATTCAAGAATTAGAACTAGCAGCGGAATCGATTTTTGAACGAATCAAGAAATCTTCAAGAAATTGATCAATAAACCTTCGCGATCACGATCTTGAACAAATTTGTTTGTTGAATGGCTCTGATACCAATTGAAAGTCCAGGATTCACTCTTACAATCAATATATCAATGTATGTAATAGTAATTGAGAAGTAATATGATCAAACTGATTTGTATTCAATGAAGAACAGAATTACAGATCTTAGAGAGAGAGTATCTCAAAGATTACAAAAGATGAATACAAATATATGCGGGAAAATCAGTTAGCAATGTAGTGCTAACCACTATATATACTGCAACAGAAATATTAAAGATACAGTACAAATATGAATGACTAATAGGAACAATACACATGTCCTAATTAGTTAACTAAACACTAAGGAAAGTATCTAATTATAAGTTCTGAACAGGTTGTTCAGAACTTCTGAACGTTCTTCTGACAAGGCTTCTCAGAACTTCTGGCTCTCCTTCTGAGCCTTCTTAGTCAGAACTCTGACCCTTCATATCAGAACATCTGAGCCTTCTCATCAGATCTTTAACACTTAGTTTATTGACAAAACTCAGATCTAACACTTTCCATCATGGACAGTCTGACTGAATATGATCAGGGAAATTGCAAACGAAACAGAATCGAGTTACGTGACTGTCTTTAGCAATGTGACCAGTCTTCCCACACTTGTAACATCTTCGGGAATCCACATAACAGTTTCCTTGATGAACACGGTTGCATTTTGGACATGGTCTTTCAGCTGGTCTGAAAGGTGAATGACTATCAAACCTCGGGGATTCGTATTCCTCCAAATCGTACGTCATTTCTTCCAATTTTCTTTTTCTAGTACTCTTATCACCAGTGTCTCTCCTATTATCCCGTTCCACATTTTCCGCGGCATCTACTGCGACTGAGAAGGTATCGGGTCCTTTTGCAATCACTAGCTTTCTAATTTCTGAATTTAACCCGAAAATAAACCTTTACATCTTCAGAACCTCCGTGGCAACATAGTACTCCGCGAAGCGAGACTTCTCCAGAAAACGAGCAGTGTAATCCCTAACCGATAAACTTCTCTGATGTAGGTTCATGAATTGCTCTTCCAGTTGTCTAACTGCTGCTTGAGGACAAAACTGTCATTTGAAAGCTGTTGTGAATTCGTCCCAAGTAAAAGTTGAGTACACATCAGATCCTCTAGAGGTAATAAGATCCTCCCACCAAAATAGAGCATCTGCCTTCAACATTGCGGTTCCGTATAGTACTTTATCTTCTTCTGCACACTTGCTGGTCCTAAAGAAAGCTTCTATCTCTTTCAGCCACCTCATGGCCTTCACTGGATCTCTTTCTCCTGAATATGTCGGGGGTTTGCAAATTAGAAACATTTTATAGTCACACATCCTTGGCATCGGTATGACAGTAGGTGTAATGAGCATTTCGTCTTCCAGACTAGGATCTGGTATTCCAGTTTCTGTGTGACGAGTTCTATCGAACATAGCTTGTATATTGTCTTGAAGTCTTCCCATTTCCGCCATCAAATCATTTCGTGTAACAAATTCGGTACCTCGCCCCTGAACTCTGCCTCCAGTTCTGCCCCTACCTCTTTCTCCCCCTCTTCCCCTTGTTCCGACTGTGGGATTCGTTCTGTTAGGATTTCCTCCTCCTTCTCTATTCGTATTTCGAGTACGGCTTGCCATCCTGTTGATTCAGACAAGATTAATATACACGTAAGCACATACCCCATATAACAAGGTATTCCAGTTCAAACATGTACCTGTAAGATCATAATTACACTGGCCAGGTGTAATCTGAAATTACCTTACATGATGTTCCTTCTACCTTTTATACTTAATCATCCCAAGGTTCTACAATAATTGGGACATCCTACTTCACATGCAGTTTAAGTCTAGGTACAGATACGAATACCTAAATCCCTTAAACTAGGGCTCTGATACCATCTGTAACGACCCGGTATCCCAAGACATACATAATATACATCAATTAACATGTTATACATAACGTCGTTACATTCATAACAAAAGATACATAATAATTCACATACGGTCCCATAGTCTCAAAACTATACAATACAAAACATAAGCCTTTCCTAATCTTCGTCAGCTATCAACCGCATCCTACACTTTATGCTTTCCTTTATACCTTCTTGAACCTGGAATACATATTTTTGAAAACAAAATGAGGGTCAGACCAAACGGTCTAGTGAGATAATCCATGTCCGTTTAGTAATCCTTTTTGTAAAAACACACATATATCACAAATACTTATATACCAAACAAGACTCGTGCATCGTGTACCACTCATCCTTCACATGGCCAAATTAGTTGGTTGCAAGCCAACTAATCAATTACTCCACCGTACGACAATTACAGCCAACACCGCCGTACGACAATTACAGCCAAAACTCCACCGACTATTAGTTCGGCTAACGTATACTCGTGTAGTGCAATATACATATAAATACAATATATATCTCAATATATCATATTGTCATTTATAAACACGTCATCACGTTCCTACCACATATCCATCTCAAACGTAAACACATAATCACACCATCTATCACATATCCATCATATATATATATATATATTTATATATATGTATTCCAGTTTGAAAACGTTTTTAAAGTAAAACTCACCTGATTGCTTTATTACAACTCTTCCAAGCCTTTTCCAAAGATCCAGTCTTTCAATACAAATCCACTGAGTCTGAAACAGATTAAATACAAATATCCCCTTACTAAATAAACACATAATACATACTAGGCTAAGAACTCGAGATAACTTAAATCCTCTAAAAGTGACCAAACAGCAAAACTATCCGGACAACACAACTATCCGGACAACACAAACATTCCGGATACCACAAAACTGTCCGGACAATACAACTTTCCGGTCAATACGTTTAATCCGGACAACATAGCTTTCCGGACACAACCAATCTGGATAAAGAACCCGTTTGGACACCTTTAGAACATTATCCGGACACTATCAACAAAACTACCCGGACACATTCAACTTATCCGGAAACCTCTGTCGGTTTACCCATTTTTCACCCAGATTCGACTGAAATCATTACTAGACATGAAATCAACTATTCAACACCGATAGGAACCATCTAATAGCAATTACAAACATAAATTACAAAGCAACATACCTCAATTTCACTTCCAAATGCACCAATTTGAATCCCTAGCTTTATATTTCTTATTCTCTCTTTGTCTCAAAAACACACACTTACACACACTGAATTTGGATATTTCTGAGATGTGAAATATCTGAAGTCTAAAAGGGGTAATATCAAACCCAATTTACATTTTAGCCCTTAAACTATTCTACAATAACCCAAACACCCTTAACTTGTAAATTTACCTAAACTTACCCTAAACCTCTAAATTTTAAAGTTAACTTTATTTAACGGAAAGGGATTTTAACTAACGAACTTAACCGGGGTATTACAACGTCAGCCCTAAAGGATAAAGACACACTTTACACGTGTCCCTCCAGGGTTTGATAGTACACTGTCTACACTTTATCTAGATATAAAGAGAACGTTAGTGGAGCACACAATTGTAAGAATTTGTAAGAATCATTGCTAGAATTGTGAGAGCACAAACATTGCACATTCCATTCCACTAATTGTGTACGTTCTTGTAGCCTCAGAGAACTCAGAAGACACACAAAAGAAAGTGTTCTTGGTGTTCTTCATATCAATACAAGAGCAGTTTATTATTCAATCTTATATTATTGTTTATTGTTCAAATATTGTTATTCTCTCATTATTCTTACCACACACAATCACTCATAATCAAACAGTATGTTTATGCTTCAGCTACTCTTGATGTATCTGTTTGAATGAGACAAGGTGAGTCTAGGAACCTACAATTGGTATCAAAGCAGCTTGATTTGCTTATATCAAATCGATCCAATCTATACGGGTTGATTCGCTCTTGTTGATTATCTATTTTCTTCAAAGTTTTAAGGTATACTCTATTTTTCAACAAAAACCTGAAACTCTTATTTTCAAGCTTCAAATACTTGTTTAAATCTTCAAGCAAGTTTAGAAAGTACTCTTACATTACTTACTGTTTCATTACATTACTGTTCATCCATTTTATGTTTAAAAATCTTTCTCTGTTTCAAAAAACCTTCACACTCTATTTTCCTGAAAATGGCAAACAACAACATCAATGCTATTTATACAGCTAGTTCTTTGACTAAACCTCCTATTATTTAGAGGGATGAATACCCTCAATGGAAGATCAGTATGGTCAATTTATTTGATGACATGGACAAGGATCTTATACGATCTGTCACTAATGGACCATTCCAACCCATGGAATTGGTTCCTCGTATCCCTACAACAGAAACCACTGCTGAGATTCCTGCTCACTTCGAACCTAAAACCACTGGTTTTACAGAAGAAAAGCTCAAAATCGAAAATGATCTTAAAGCAGCTAGACTCTTGATTATGGCTATTCCAAACGATATTTTTCAAGAATTAGACTCTTGTGTTACTGCTAAGGAAATCTAGGATTAACTTCTTAACCAACTTGAAGGGGGAATCAAAACCCAAAAGAACAGAAGGATCCAATGTATTAATGAATACAATGATTTCAAAGCTCTTCCTGAGGAAACTTTGCAACAAACCTACAACAGGTTTAACATCCTGATAAACAAATGTAAAAAATGTGGGGTTGTAAGGTCAAGGGAAGATAAGAATGTCTTGTTATTAAAAAGTTTGAATGATGAATGGTTAAATCTGTCTATGTCTCTACAAGCAAACCAGGACCTGGATACATGGTCACTCATAGATGTGTATGGCACTCTTGTTGTACAAGAAAAGGATGTTGTCAAACAAAAGGGCAAATCCTCTGTGGGAGGACCGTTGGCATTGATCTCTGAATCAAAAGTACCCTCAGAAGGGAAATCCAGCAGAGATAATGCCTCCAGAGACAAGAAGAAGGAAAACGTCCTGAAGAAGAAGGGAAAGAAGATCCTTATTGCTGAGAGTGATGAAGAAGAGAGTATGTCAGATGATGATTGTGGATCCTAGATTAGTGCAATAACGATAGAATCAATAATCAATAAGTAATAACACATATTGATTTCAACTTGTCATCCATCTATCATTCATTCAAAGGTTAAGAACCATTCAGAGAGTTTACAATACGTATGAAAGAGATTTAGAAAGATTTCTGGGTTGCTAACCTAAAACTAGGCTTAACTAAAGCTATTTATACCTAGACCTATGATTACCAAGGCCTAAGCCATTAACGTAGTAAAGCCCATTTAATACATTTAGGCTTATACAAACAATAAACCAAACTAATCTTTTCTTTATATCACTGTTTATCCAAACCCTCAGTGATTTGATAATGACCCTCTCTTTATACTTAGTGAAAATTGTAAGTAAACAATATATGTCAGAGTTTCACTATCGCTGAGAAGTACTAAGATCTTACAGTACCGCTGCTAGGAACTCTTGCTCTTTAGATTAAACATTCAGCGAACACTGTTCACCATAATACTCTGAGTCTGTTCATTCCTTATAGTGATCGCTGATAAGTTAGTTGTTTACTTATGATCTCTGAAGACAAGTTTCACGTCAACATAGGTTCTACGCTGAAGTCGAAGATCAAGCTCAAGAACCAGCGACAAGTCTCCTAATAAACTGATGCAGATCAGCGAAGACTCAGATTTGTCCACTCAACGTGAAGTATCAAGTACACGACTTTAGCTATCGCTGAACTCTATCATTCGCTGATATAGAATGATAGATCGCTGAATCAACGAAAAGCTGATCATGAAGTCTTCCGTACAAAGTACTTTTGTCTTAACCACCCATGCACGACTCCGTACGATATGTCAGAAAAAGAACATCCTTATTCTCTAAAATCGTACAACCACTCTGATACTATACTATTCAAACATGCGGCTACTAAGGTTGTCAACAAAGGTCAATGACATACAACCAATGAGTTGCTGCCACATGTAAAGTGTAAACTGCCATGCATTAAATGCATGCAGTATATAAGAAGATGAACTCACTTCATTTTGAAGTAACTTGCTAACTCTGGACAAATTCATCCTTCTTATCTTGAGATAGGTTATTATTAGTAATTTCCTTCTCTTTCTTAGTGCAAGAAACTTAGTGTTCCAACTTGTTTAGATTTAGGTTTATCCTTAATCTTGTTTCCGCAACAAGCTGTAAATTGTTAATGATTTATCAATAAACAATTTAGAAAAGTAAAATCTTAGTGTTCGTATTCAACCCCCCCCCCCCTTCTACAAACTTGTATAGCCCTTCGGGACCAACAAGTGGTATCAGAGCGGGTTTGTTTAATCTCATAAACAAGATCTGATCTATACTAATATTTCTCTTCCTTGCTATTTCTGAAAATGGCTGCCAACACAAACAAAAACTATATTGACAATGATTCTCTTGCAAAACCCCCTAGATTCTCCAGAGATAATTTTAATCTATGGAAAAATAGGTTGATTCTCTTCTTAGAAGGTGTAGACCCTACTATGCCTTACTATCTTGAAAACGGCCCATATATTCCGTTGAGAATAGACCTGCTATTCCAGAAAGGCTGATACCCAAGGAAGTTCATATGTGGACTGACGAAGATAAGAAGAAAGTGGCTATCGACACCAAAACCAGATCCATACTATCCATGGCTCTTCCTGACGAAGTCTACCATTCCGTCATGAATCTGAAAACCTCAAAAGACATATGGGACACAATTTGTGTTCAGTATGAAGGTACGTCTGAAGTCCAAGACTCTCGAAAGATCAACCTGGTAAGACAATACGAAAGTTTCATTTGTGGTAAGAATGAAACTCTCTCTGAAGTTCACCAACGTTTTAATGGCTTAATAATAGATCTAAAAATTGTTGGTAAGGAATATTCTAACTTTGAAGTGCTGACAAAGTTTCTAGAATGTTTACCTGAAAGCTGGGACAGTTATTCTATGTGTCTCAAGCTGTCAAAGGATCTAAGATCAATGACCCTTGCTACCTTATATGGCACGATGCTGAATCATGAGCAATCGAGTCATCTTAAGAAGAATCTTGTAAAATATTCCAAAAGCACCCATGTTGCTTTAATCTCAGAGGAACCTTCCACTCAGCGACCCTCGGTCACTATCACTGAGTTGGAAAGTAACTCTGAAATGTCATCAGATTCTGACTATTCAGATGATGATGAATCTTTGGCTCTCCTCACTAAAAAGTTCAAGAGATTCGCCAAAAAGAAAATGTTCAGAAAGAATAAACCTCTTTCCATTACTTACAAACCAAGATCATCAGCTATTGTTGATAAGTCTACTGCTACTTATTTTAACTGTGAAAAGATTGGACATTTCGCTAACGAGTGCAGGTCTAAGAAAGTTTCGAAAAACTCAGCGTTTCCCAAGAAATCCTTTATTCCTAGGAATAAAGATGACAAATACGCTAAGCTGAAAGAAAAGTATGCGAAGCTGAAAAGCTTTAAGAAGAAAGGCAAAGGCCTGGTGGCTTATGATTGGGCTGCCTCTGATGAAGAAGAATCATCATCTGACTCTGAAGATGATGAAGCCAATCTCTGTCTTATGGAAAAGATTGAAGAAGAGGAAGAAAGTTCAGACATTCACTCTACTTCAACCTCTGCTATTTAGGTATCACCTTCCTTCTTTACAAATATTGCAATATTGATGAAGCTGATAGTCTTCGTAAAATCGATCTCTTTACTAGAAGTTTATATGAAGCCATGAATGGCAAAGCTATAGCTGAAAATCAAAACCTTGATCTCGCTGAACAGCTTAAAAACTGTCACCTTCAAATAGAAAATCTTTCTAAAATTGAAGAAGATTTTAAAGATCAAGTGCAATTAAATAAGCTAGTCAAAATCGAGCGCGAAGAAGCTATCGCTGCATTAAGAGCTGAAAAAGCTACTGTTGATGGATGGTATAATTCCTCAACAAATATCACTGAGATAATTAAGTCTCAGATTCCCCTGAGTGATAAACGTGGTCTTGGTTACAAAACTAATAATCTAGAACCAACCACTGATCGTTCCATGCTCTTATTTGGAACTTTCGTATCCTAAGTCGCTGATACTTCATCCTCTTAGTGTTCCTCGTCCAGACCGCCTATCCCTGAGGAAATTTCTACCTCTTCAAAAGGTAAAGAGAAAATGGTTTATCCAAAACGTACCTCTGTCTTTAAAGATAAAGGTAAAGGAATTGCGTTTAACCAAAATCCTCAGAAGGGTACCTTAGTACCTAAGCTGAATGCTTCTAAAGCTTTAGTGATTCATTCCTCTGGATCAAGGAATCAGATCTCTGGATCTACTCAGCGTGGATCTATTCAGCGATCTACTCTTAGAATCAGAGTGGATGTCTCTGGTAAGAAATCCGAAGAACTGAATGTTCCTCCCATTTCAAAAGCCATCAACTTACTTGGTGCTGGTACTTCTAATTCAAGATCTAAAGCTCAACATTCAAATGGTCCTAGAACTTTTAGTTATAGGAAATGTTATCACTGTGGACTCACTGATCATATTGCTAGTAAGTTCCCCACAGCCACCAAAGCTGAAAAGATAGCTAAGGTGAAGATCATTGCCCCCAAGGTAAAGAAGACCACTGAGGTTAAGAAATTAACCAAAGTGAAGACTGACAAAGCTGAATCTTCAAATGCTGCGATGATTGCTGAACCTTCCATTCCAACTACTTCCACTGACAAACGTGTACACATGGTTAAGTGGGTACCCAAGAAAAACTAATCTTCCTTTGTGATGCAGGTTAAGAAGGGTATCTGGTATCTCGATAGCGGATGGTCTAGACACATGACTGGAAAGAAAAGCCTGCTCGCTGAATACAAGGAAGAGAAGGGTCCCTCTATGACTTTCGGTGGAAATGGAAAAGGACATACCCGAGGGTTTGGTGTACTCTCTAATGGTACAACAACGTTCAAGAGTCGCATATGTTGAAGGGTTGAAGCATAATCTTTTAAGCATCAGTCAGCTTTGCGACAATGATAACAAGGTAATCTTTACCAAGGAATCATGCTTTGTCACTGACAAAAAGGAGAAGATAGCTCTCAGCGGTTATCATTTGGAAAATGTTTATGTAATAAACATGGACTCAACAACCACTGAGAACTCATGTTTCTTCTCAAAAGCCTCATCTGATGTCAACTGGCTATGGCATAAGAGGCTCTCTCATCTGAATTTCAAGACACTGAACACTCTTTCTTCAAAAGAGTTTGTCACTGGTCTACCTCAGCACTCATACGCCAAAGAGTCTTTATGTTCAGCGTGTGAGAAAGGGAAGCAGACCAAAGCAAGCTTTAAGTTAAAGCAAGTCTCCTCAGTGTCATCTCCTCTGCAACTTCTCCATATGGATTTGTTTGGCCCTATTAACAAACAATCCATCGCTGGAAAGAAATATACACTGGTCATAGTTGATGAATTCTCTCGTTATACATGGGTTATGTTTCTCCGTTCCAAGAGTGACACCCCTGAAGAACTCATCACCTTTGTTCGAAAGATGGAAACCCTGAACAACTTGACCGTTCGCTCAATAAGGAGTGATCATGGGACTAAATTCAAAAATAGTTCTCTTGATTCCTTCTTTGAGAGTAAGGGTATTTCTCACAAATTTTTCATCAGTGAGAACACCGCAACAAAATGGAGTCGCTGAAAGAAGAAATAGAACAATTATTGAAGCTGCACGTTCAATGCTCAGCGATTCTCACCTGCCTACTCAGTTTTGGGCAGAAGCTGTCAACACTGCTTGTTTTACGCAAAACAGGGCGCTGATAGTCAAAAGATTCAATAAAACAGCCTATGAACTTTTTCATGGGAGAAAGCCTTCAACCAGCTTTCTTCACATCTTTGGATGTCAGTGTTTCATACTGAACAACAGAGATGCCCTTGGAAAGTTTGATCCTAAGGCTGATGATGGAATCTTTCTTGGATATTCTTCAATCTCCAAAGCCTTCAGAGTCTTTAATCGAAGAAGACAAACTGTAGAAGAAACTATTCACGTCAGTGTTTCATACTGAACTCTAAACCGTCCGCTGATACTGAAGAACTGAATCAATGGATGTTTTCTCATCTTGGTGATTCAGAAGATATTCCCACTCCTCATACTCATACAGTTGAAGATGATAGTCCTACTATCGTCCCAAATATGCAGAATAGTGAAGCTGAAACATCATGGGTCTCAGCTGTTCCTTTAAACACTATACCAGCTTCTGAACCAAATGTCTCATACATTCCATCCACTTCTCAGCAATCAGTGAATATAATGACAAATGCACCCATTCCTCTCATAGCTGATACTCCATAAGTTGCTGAAGCCTCATCTTCAGATCCTTTAGTTCAAGTTGAGTCAGCATCTCACACTCCGGCTCATCGATGGACTGTAAATCACCCAATTGATCAAATTCTTGGTGATCCAAACGCTGGTGTTCAGACTCAATGAAGTGCAGGTAATATTTGTTTATTTGTTAACTTTATTTCTCTGACTGAACCAAAGAAAGTAGATGATGCCCTCAAAGATCCAAACTGGGTCAGCGCCATGCAAGAATAGCTGACTGAATTCGAAAGAAACAAAGTTTGGAAACTTGTTCGAAGACCAACTGACAAAACAATGATAGGCACTAAATGGGTCTATCGAAACAAGTTGGACGAACATGGAACTGTAACCCGCAACAAGGCTCGTCTTGTTGCTCAGGGATACAGACAAGAGGAAGGCATAGATTATGACGAAACATTTGCTCCAGTAGCAAGACTAGAATCTATTCGTCTATTCTTAGCATACGCTGTACACAAAGACTTCAAAGTATATCCGATTGATGTTAAGTCAGCGTTTCTAAATGGAAAGCTGAATGAAGAAGTCTATGTGGAACAACCTCCAGGATTCTCAGATCCTAAGCGTCCAGATTATGTTTATAAACTGGATAAGGCACTTTATGGCTTGAAGCAAGCTCCACGTGCATGGTATGACACTCTATCTACTTATCTCCATATTGAACAATTTGAGCGAGGTAAAATTGACAAAATCTATTTTTCAGGAAAGTAAAAGGTCATATCATTCTTGTTCAGATATATGTTGATGACATTATATTTGGCTCTACTAACCCTGATCTTTGTACTCGTTTCGCTGATAGAATGAAAGATGAGTATAAAATGAGCATGATGGGTGGACTAACATATTTCATTCGTCTTTAGATAAAGAAAAATGAAAAAGGAACTTTCATTAATCAGGGAAAGTATGTTAAAGATATGCTGAAGAAATTCGACTTAACTCAAAGTTTAGCTATGAAAACCCCTATGGCACCACTGCTGACACTTGATAAGGATACTAATGGTATTCCTGTTAATGTCACGCTGTACCGTGGGATGATCGGCTCTCTTTTGTATCTTACAGCTAGCCGACCCGATATAATGTACGCAACCTGTTTGTGTGCACGATATCAAGCTGAACCTAAGATATATCATATGACCGCTATAAAGCGGATTTTTCGACACCTCAAGGGTACTGCGAATCTAGGTCTTTGGTATCCTAAAGACTCAGGATTCGATCTAATCGCCTATTCAGATAGTGATTTTGCAGGTTGCAAATTGGATAGGAAAAGCACTACAGGAGGCTGTCAGCTCCTGGGTGGAAAGTTGGTGAGTTGGACAAGTTAAAAGCAAAACTCAGTGTCCACCTCCGCAACTGAAGCTGAGTATGTAGCCGCTGGAAGCTGTTGTTCTCAGGTCTTGTAGATGAGAAATCAACTACTGGACTATGACTTTCACTCTCAAATATTCCAATCTATTGCGACAGCACAAGTGCCATCGCTATAGCAAATAATCCAGTACTACACTCAAAGACAAAACACATTGAAATCAGGTATCACTTTATCAAAGATCATGTGATGAATGGTGATATAGAACTTCACTTTATCCCAACTGATTATCAGTTAGCTGATCTGTTCACCAAACCTCTTGATGAGACAAGATTCAAATTTCTCATCAACGAGCTTGGAATGCTGAAATCAGGTATCACTTTATCAAAGATCATGTGATGAATGGTGATATAGAACTTCACTTTATCCCAACTGATTATCAGTTAGCTGATCTGTTCACCAAACCTCTTGATGAGACAAGATTCAAATTTCTCATCAACGAGCTTGGAATGCTGAACTTTGAAGAGTAAAATCTTCAGCGATTCACATTTGATCAGCGATTGGATAAAATCGACTTGTATAACCCATTCTATCATCTTCTCTCTGAATAAACTTGATTCGCTGATATCAAGGTATGTTTTTCTCTCTCTGACAATCGCATGTAAATGCAAGATTTCAAAATAAATTGCATCGCTAAATATCTCTTCCTTAATCAACGATACTTTGAAATTTCTAAAACCAACACTGATATTTCTATTCAGTGCTTCATGTTTTCAAAAGTGTCCCTGCGTTTTCAAAACCTCAGAGACATCCTAGAATATGAAAGGACAGTTGTGACGTCATTGCAACGGATAAGCCCCGGCACGTTCTTTTTTCTGACACACATTTGCACGTTTCGTTTACCTTCCAATCAAATGCAAACACGTATCCGTGTCATGATGAAAAACTTTCCCGCTCGAGTTTTTCTCTCTCTCTAATATCTCTATATAAACACATTATGGGTTTATATTTCTCTTTTACGCGAAAAACTTCTCCTCCAAGCTAGAAAAATTACTGTTGCATTTGTGCTCTCAAGTTTTTCAAGAACTTAAGAACTTCTTCTTCTTCAACGAACCAGGTTAACATTTCTGTTATTTACCTATTTCTTAAACTTGTTAATGATCTTCTCTTTGTTTTTTAAAAGATCAAACAAAATAACTTTTCAAATAAAATCATTTCTTTCATGGTTTTATGAACACAACCTTTCATGGTTGTTATTCAAGTTTAAACGCAGAATCTTAAACTTGTTCTTCATACGTTTTTTCCAGAATCCTAATTCTCAAGGGAAACTGGAAAATAATATTTTTTTTGGGTTTTCATTTCGTTTTTCAAAAACAAGAAAAACCCTAATCTTCATTAAGACATTTTTGTCTGAATGAAATGGACAAAATTCGAACCATCTTATTGGAAAATCTTTCCACATTAAGATTATTCTTATTTGTTAATCTTTGGTTGAACTGATAATACAGAAAATGGCATCTACTGTAATAACCAGGTATGTTATTGGTTTATTTATAAGGGTTACTTTAAATTAATTTTATCGAGTTAGAAGTTAAGGGGTAAGTTTTAATTTTAATATGGAAGTGTAGGGGTGTATTTTGCCATATAGAGTAAGTTAAGGGTTTGTTTGGTATTTTTACCAAACTCCACACCACCACCGCCATATTCCCTCAATAGGAGGAGGTGTCCTCCTAATTGAGTAACTAAACAAAATATCCTAAGTATTGTGTGTGTGTGAATTCGGTTTAGAGAGAGAGAGAATAAGAAATCGAAGAAAGCTAAGAAGAGGAAGAAGGAAAGCTTAGATTTCTGCTGGAGTTGCTAAAAAAAACAACTGAAGGAATCAAGGTAATAATTCTGTACAATCCATACTTTTATTTGTTTAGTTTTTAAAAGTTTTGCTATGAGTATTAGAAGTGGGTTTTGATGATTTAGGGATGTTTAGAGAAATCTGAGCAAATGGTTAGGTTATGTTAATGGTCTTAAACATACCTGCATAATTTCAGCAACATGCATAGTTAAAAGATTAAATTCTGGGTTTAAGATGAACACTGTGGACTGAGACATTCAAGCAAGTCGCAATGGTGGGTTGCGACATGCTTGAATATGGCAATCTTGATGAATGTCGCAATGGTAAGTTGCGACTTGCTCATGAATTCGCAGTAGTTGATTGCGACTTAGATGGGAAGTCGCAGTAGTTGATTGCGACTTGAGTGGGAAGTCGCAGTAGCTGATTGCGACTTAGATGGGAAGTCGCAGTAGTTGATTGCGACTTGAGTGGGAAGTCGCAGTAGTTGACTGCGACTTGGGTGGGAAGTCACAGTAGTTGCTTGCGACTTGGTGTAGTGTATTGCGACATAGAGTATTTCCTTAGTTGATTGCGACTTGAGTCGTGGATTTCAGAACTTAGAGATTTCTAGCCTTAAAAGAGATATTTGTATTCATGTGGTACAGATTCCGTGAAACGTGACTGAAGGAATTGGAGTGCTCGGTAATAGCGTGGAAGGATTTTTGGAAATAAGCTAATCAAGTGAGTTTTTCTTTAAAATGTTTTCAAATGGAATACATATATGTGATTAAATGTAATATTGTGCATATAGTGTTTATATGAGTATTACATTGTATGGGTACTAGTTGGCCGGGCTTAGGACCGGTGAAAGTTGGCTGTACAGAGGGACAGTGGTGTTGGCTGTATTTAGTACAGCGGTGTAAATTAATTAATTGGCTTGCTACCAATTAATATGGCCAAGAAAAGGAAAAGAGAAAGAGATGGAAAGATACATGATGCATGAGTCATAGTTGGTATTCTTATGTGAATTATGTGTATGATGTTGTGCAAATGTTTTCTTTAACTAACGGGGATTTTCTCACTAGACCCCAAGGTCTAACCCTCATTTTTGTTTTAAAATATGTATTCCAGGTCAAGGAGCAAATAAGAGACAATGATAAGATTTATCATGTTTAGCTTTTGTGGAAGATGAATGATTATGAAGATTCAAGTTGTGTTTTGTATCTATTATGTATTTTACTTTATTCGAAAAAGTTTGTACTAAAAGACCTAATTGTAGAATCTAAGGGACCGTAATTGAAATATGATATGTTATTTTGTGTTGAAATATATGTTATTTGTGTGTTGGGATTAAGGGATGTTACAGATGGTATCAGAGCCCTAGTTTAAGAGATTTAGGTATTAGTATCTGTACCTAGACTTAAACTGCATGCGAAGTAGGCTGTCCTTATTATTATAGAACCTTGGGATGTTAAATATAAAAAGGTAGAAGGAACATCATGTAAGGTAATTTCAGATTACACCTGGCCAGTGTAATTGTGATCTTACAGGTACATGTTTGAACCAGAATACTTTGTTATATGGGGTATGTGCTTACGTGTATATTAACCTTGTTTGAATCAACAGAATGGCAAGTGGGACGAGACAAACGAACCGGGAAGGGGAAGGAAATCCGAATAGATCTAATCCAACAGCCGGAGGAAGGGGAAGAGGGGGAGAAAGAGGCAGAGGTAGGACTGGGGGCAGAGTACAGGGGCGAGGCACAAAGTTTGTTACGAGAGACGACCTAGCGGCTGAAATGGGAAGACTTCAGGAAAATATCCAAGCTATGTTTAACCAGATCCTAACTTTGAAAATAAGATGCCTATCACACCTACTGTCACATCAGTACCAAGAAAGTGTGACTATAAAATGTTTTTAAGCTGTAAACCACCCACTTATGGAGGGGACAGAGATCCAATAAAGGTGATGCGGTGGCTGAAGGAAGTTGAAGTTGTATTTAAAACCAGTAAATGTGCGGAAGAAGATAAGGTGTTATATGGAACTGCAATGTTGAAAGCAGATGCCTTATATTGGTGGGAGGCCCTTATTGACTCTAAAGGACCTGATGTATATTCAACCTTTACTTGGGGCGAATTCTCGAGAGCATATAAGGAACAGTTTTGTCCGCAAGCCGCAGTTAGACAGTTGGAAGAGGAATTCCTGAGCCTACAACAAGGGAATTTATCAGTAAGAGACTACATTGCCCGTTTCTTAGAGAAGTCGCGTTTTGGGGAGTATTATGTTGCCACAGAGAAAATGAAGATGGAAAGGTATGTATTTGGATTGAACTCGGAAATTAGAAAGTTAGTGACTGCAACGAGACCTGATACCTTTTCAGACGCAGTTAATGCCGCGGAAAATGTGGAGCGGGACAATAAGAGGGATACTGGGGATAAGAGTGCGGGAAAGAGGAAATGGGAAGGACCACCACACGATATGAAGAAGTCCGGGTTTCAGCGATTTGATAGTCGTCCACCTTTCTGATTAGTTGAAAGACCTTGCCCAAGATGCCACAGTTTTCATCAAGGAAGCTGTCAAGTTGATCCTAGAAACTGTTATAAGTGCGGGAAGATTGGTCACATTGCTAAAGACTGTCGGGTGGTTAGATTTTGTTATTCGTGCAATTCTCCAGATCATCTTCAATCAGATTGTCCACTGGGAAGAATACAATCGGGTGGCACGTCAACAAGAGCAACGGGTGTTAGACCCGCAGTACCGAGGTTAGAACCAACAAGTGCAAGAGGTCGTTCATTTCAGATGACAGCAAAAGAAGCGGAGGAAACTCCGGACGTGGTTACAGGTACATTCTTAATAAATTCTACACGTGCTAAGGTGTTATTTGATTCCGGTGCAAACCGATCGTTTGTGTCTCCTTCATTTGCTGCTTATATGCATTTAAAGCCGAAAGTGTTAGATCATGCTTTAATGGTAGATACGGCAAATGATAATCAAGTGTCGGTTAAAGAAGTATTTGATAGCTGTGTGATAGATATAGAAGGGTGCGGAGTACCGATTCAGTTATTTCCAATAGCCCTGGTTGAGTTTGATGTGGTAGTGGGAATGGATTTGTTAGCCGAGAACCAAGCTAACATAGTTTGTGATAAAAAGTTAATAAATGTTGTGTTACCTGAAAAAGGGCCGGTAGTGATTTACGGTGATCGTAGGAATCATCAGTATAATCTTATATCTATGATAAAAGACCGTAAGTGTGTTAATAAAGGTTGCCCGAGTTACATAGCTTATGTGATAGTTACTAAGCTAGAGAAGAGTAAGTTGGAAGATATTCCAATTGTTAGTGAATTTCCAGAAGTTTTCCCAGAAGACTTGGATAGCCTTCCGCCCGTTAGACATGTAGAATTTACTGTAAGTCAATGTACTGTATTAGTTGCTAATGCCTTTATACCTTGTATGTTATGGGTATAAATAGGCATGTCTAGTTCTTAGTTAGAAAGGAATCTAGATCTCTTGTAACTTCTTGAGCATTTTGTCATTTGTACTTTAGAGATCAATATATGGATGACAAGTTTGCCTTCTAAATTCTCTCTACATTTGTTCTTTACATATTGCTAGATTTGGGATTTCACATTTGGTATCAGAGCTTTGGGAGATTGAATTGTGTGCAAATTCGTCCAATTTCTTGAAGATTTGAAGATTTTTTGAAGATTTTTAAAGAAAATCTCCATTGTTGAAGAACTTGAAGAACACAAATGGGTTATGCATTTCTTGTTCGGTTTTTGATTTGATTTTGATTGCAAAGTGTTTCTCCATCATTCTAAATCTGTTTTGCATCATCAATTTCACAAAAATGTTTCAAGAATTGAGGAATTTGAAGATTTTTGAAAAATTTGTGTTCTTGATAAATAAGTGGGCTGTGAAAATTTTGGAGTTTGATTTTGCAATTTGTTGATGTTTTGATCCATTTCTGTGTAAAATCATTTCCAAAAAGTGTTTTTGAACATATTTCAATCATAAATTTCAAGTTTTAATCCATAGAAATCACTTTTGAATTTTTTTGAATGAATGTGTTCTTGAGGTGTTCTTGAGAATCTTCAAAGTGTTCTTGATGAAAAGTTTAGATCTTGAATTTTGATCCATTTTTGTTGTTAAGTGTTGTTAGAAATGTGTTTTTAAATTTGTTTGATCTTAAAATCTAGATTTAATATTTGTTTGTGAGTGTTTGTATGTGCAGAAAATCAACAGAAGAAAAGAAAAGAAGAAAGCTGATTGTGTGTGTGCTTATTAGAGGAATTCAGACCCTTCTTGACCAAGAATTCGAACCCTTCTAGATTCGAATTCTTTGAGTTCGAACCCTTCTGCATTCGAATTCTTTGAATTCGAAGCCCTCTAGATTCGAATTCATTGAATTCGAACCCTTCTGCATTCGAATTCCTTGAATTCGAACCCTTCTTCATCCGAATTCATTGAATTCGAACCCTTCTGCATTCGAATTCCTTGAATTCGAACCCTTCTTCATCCGAATTCATTGAATTCGAATCCTTCTTCATCCGAATTCATTGATTTCGAATCCTTCTTCATCCGAATTCATTGATTTCGAATCCTTCTTCATCCGAATTCATTGAATTCGAATCCTTCTTCATCCGAATTCATTGAATTCGAATCCTTATACATCCGAAATCTTAAAAAAAATGTTGCTTGATCAATGAAAATTTTTTATCTAAATTTTTTTGTATAGTGTATTTTCATACACTTTCTGCTTGATCTTCTGAACGATCATTTTCTAGCAATATTAAATATGGGTTTGAAGCAAATTATTATAACAGAAATACCTTCAACTCCACAAGTTTCTGTTAAACCAAATAATGAAAGTTTGAAACAATATATTGCTAAAGATGTTGCTTCAAGTCCTTCATTTTCTGATTTAAATAAAGCATTGGAGGAAGAAAATGTTGATTTAAAGAGACAGATTTTAGACTTTTCTTCTTCAAATGCTAAACTTACTAAAAGAATTACTGATCTTGAAGTATATATTGCAGGTCTTGAAACAAAGAAAGACAAAGACAACTCAAGTCTGCACGATCAAATCGAGAAACTTCAAGAGAAAGTAACAACACTTCAAAAAGAAAATGCTGATCTGAAGAGCATTGAAGACAAGAGAGAGAAGATTCTTAAAGAAAAGGAAGTAATTGAACTTAATTGTATAAAACTTTCAAAACAAGTTTCTGACTTTGAGAAAGTTTTATTTTTTGAAAAAGAGAAGCTCGAAAAAGAAAGAGCTATTTTTGACTCCACAACAAATGTCAAAAAGAACAATGCGCCGAAAGGTAAATCTTTTGTTCAACCTAATCCTATTCATTCTGTAAATCATCTCATTAGGTTGGCACATAAGAAAATTTGTTGTTCCTACTGTGGTTCAAATGATTTTGTGCATAAAAATCATACTTCTTATTGGTACGGTACTTACAGTATTCCTTTTAAGAAATCTACAACTAACCCACTAGGACCTAAGTGCCGTTGGGTACCAAAATCTGCTTAATCTGTTTTGTAGGTTCTTCATGTGTTGTACTGATTTGTGGATCCATACCACACACATGACTAAAAACAGAAGAGAAGCGGGGTATTTTTTGAAGAATATTTGTACCATTAAGGGGGAGACAAAGACCTATGGTTTCTAAACATATCAGTTTAGGACCCGCACTTAAAAGAGATTATGGTTTCTGAATACAACAGTTCAGGACCCGTGCTTAAACGTTTTTTGGATTTTGAACATATCAGTTCAAAACCCGTGCTTCAACGACTATGGCTTCTGGACAATCAGTTCAGGACCCGTACTTCAAAGACTAAGACTTCTAAAGAAATCAGTTTAGAACTCACACTTCTCAGGTGATATCCTTAACTGTTACATCTTTCTGTTTCAAAGAACGTGGTGAAAGGTAACTTTGGATTATATTTTGCTTCTACTGCTTTGAAAACTTGAATCTTTACAAATTTAATTCAATGACATGAAATTTTCAATATTCATTCAATGAATTAAATGTGTGCTAAAAGATGATTTTACAAGAATTTTTGTATTATCTAAGTTAGATTTGTTTCAACTCTCACCTCTGAAATAAATCGAAAGGTCAGCAAAACATGAATGAAATTATGCTGAATGATCAAAGTTATGTGAATCTTGACTTATATAGAATATAATTGTAAGATCCCACATTGGTTGGGGAGGAGAACTAAGGTTGCCTTATAAGAGGGACTTGATACCTCCCCTATCAGACGCGTTTTAAAACCGTGAGTCCAGGTGTGTGGACAAAGCGGACAATATCTGGTACGGTTGGTCTGGGATGTTACAGATGGTATCAGAGCCGGGAACCGGACTGGTGTGCCAGCGAGGACGCTGGGCTCCCAATGGGGGTGGATTGTAAGATCCCACATTGGTTGGGGAGGAGAACTAAGGTTGCCTTATAAGAGGGACTTGATACCTCCCCTATCAGACGCGTTTTAAAACCGTGAGTCCAGGTGTGTGGACAAAGCGGACAATATCGGGTACGGTTGGTCTGGGATGTTACAGATATATCTTAAACCCATTTGTACCAGTAGAACATGGCTTTCTATCTGGTTCTATTACAGGATTTGGGTCAGCCGATCCCAGACCAGTTGATCTTAGGGACTAGGTGTCGAGCACCCCTTAGGACTTACTCTCCCAAACCAGAAAGGCCACAGGCACAAACTTTCAAACTAAATGATAGTGCAACAATTTTATCTCAATCACTTGGTTCTAAAATATAGTGCTTCTCCCATATTTTCATTTCCATCCATCATTCTGACATTTAGGCTTTTTGAGCATTATTGTAAAGCCCGTATCCCGATATGTAATTTATTAGTATTAATTCTTTTCTTTTAAGTTTGATTTAATGTGGCTTCTGTTAACGGGGTTAGTCGAGTTGGACCTAATCATAAAATGTCGGAATTTTGGTTAGTTGCGAGAAAGTTTAAGTTGAGGGACCATTTGTGTCAAGGGCCAAAACTTGGATTAGCCTTCGGCCCATGCTTTCATAACCCAAATCCATAGGTTTTGTGGTATGCGTTGGTGGCGTGAGGATCAAAAAAAAAAAAAATATAGAAACCGAAACCCATTTCATACTTTGGCAATTGTGGTCGTGACTTAGAAACAAAAAGGAAGTAGAATAGAAGAAACCTAAACCCTACGGCTTCTTCTTCCTTTCCCCTTCCCCTTTCGTTATCGCCGGCCGGAAGAAAGAGAGAGTCGCCGGAGTAAGAGAAGAGAGAGTTCGCCGGAGAAGAGAGAGTTCGCCGGAAAGAAGGAAGAGTCGCCGTCGTTTCTGCCGGAAAGGGTGGAGGAGAAGCCACGTCGAGGTAATCCCGTGTTTCCGTTCTTTTTCGTTGTGTTTTCGTTGTCGGAACGCCGTAAACCGCCACCACCACCGCCGCAGCCACGGCTGCCGGCGGTGGGGCAGCCGCTGCACGCCGCCGTGGTGGCGGCAGATGGGTGGGTGCGGGTGTGTTGTGCGAGTGTGTCGGGAGTGGGTGACGTTGGGAGGTCTCGCCGGAAGGGTTACCGTAACCATCGTCGCCGCCGCCAACCACCACCGCTGCCGGAGTCGGATGTGGGTGGTGCTCGGTGGTTGTCCAGCGTAGTATAGCCCTTTCCAGTAAGCTTGTAGGCTGTTCGGGTCTGTTTGGATTAAGCTTTGGCTTAATGGGATTATAACCTTTAGTTATCATTTTATGTGAAAACGTTTGTCTGCCACTGTTTTGCGACGGCCATAACTTTTCCGTCGTAGCTCGGATTGAGGCGAATCCGGTGCCCACGGTTCACATTCCGTGCCGGGCACACTTTTCATGTTTTAGTGGAAGTCCGGTTCGGCCTCTAGATAGGCGTAAATTGGCTGTTTATACAGCAGGTCCGGATGTGGCAGATCGCGTTCCGTTTTAAAAATCGCAGTTTCTGCCACTGCTTTAGGAAAGCCATAACTTCTGCTAGGAATGTCGGATTGGGATGAAACCTGTGCCAAAAGTTCCCACTCTAAGTCTAGTAAGTTTCTTATGTTTTGCGGAAAAACCAGTTCGGACCGTAGCTAGTGTCAAGCTGCTGTTTTATAACGAAAGGTGCTGTTTTTCGCTGTGCAGTTAATCAGTTTTGTAAAATCCATAATAAATTGTAGAAAAATCGTTAGGAGGTGTATAATATGTCCTCGGAACCCTAACTCTAAGCACTTTCTGGTTATGAAATTTAATTGAGGATTTTATGGATTTATGGAGGTCGGAACAGGTCCCGAACAGACCTGTTTGGTTAGACCGGAAAGTCGTTTTAGTGACGATTTAAGGGTGCGTCGTGTTTTAGGGTCCGGGTCTCGTGTTAATACATTTTAACGATTGTTTAGGTGTTGGGAAGTGATCTTGGATTTGTGAAGCTTGAATTATTGTTTGTGAGCTAGGCGCGCTTACGAGGTGAGTTCTCTCACTATAACTAATGTCGGTTACTTTTTACATTACGATTTGTACGTGTGTGGTAGTTTTAATTGTTTGTGATGCGGGACTAAATAGTGGGGCGTCTAGTCGGACCTTTATTGTTATGACTACGCGGGTGGCGTAGTGACTCGGCGGGGCCGAGGTTTATATACGCGGGTGGCGTAGTGACTCGGCGGGGCCGAGGTTTATATACGCGGGTGGCGTAGTGACTCGGCGAGGCCGAGGTTTATATACGCGGGTGGCGTAGGAACCCGGGGGAGCCGGGTAATGCTTGCACGGTTATTGTGTGGTCGGGTGGACCAGCTTATGCCTTTGGGTGGGATGGTGTAGGTATGCATGTTTATGATTTGTTCGTAGACTTGTATGCTGTTTATGTGCAATTATCTGTTTAGAGGTGGTGTGGAAGTAACTGTGTTATTTATGGTGTCTGAATTCACTAAGCTTCGTGCTTACCCTTTCCCAATAAAATTGTGGTTTCAGGTGCGAGTGGCTCCAAGGCGTGACGAGTACACACTGGCGCGTGGAAAGAGTTGATTACTTTTATGATTTTAATTTTAGACATTTATTCCGCTGTTTATTGTTCGTGAGAATATTAATTATGAGTTTGCAAATGAAATGATTGAATTATTAAATGAGTTTTTATTAATGAAATGTTACTTTAAAAATTTTAAATTCCTTGTAATTTTTGGGACGTTACAACTTGGTATTAGAGCACAGCTTGAGTGAATCAAACGCATTTCGGTGTGTTTGATCTCAAGTTTGCGGCTATAAAATTTTCTTTAAAGTTTTTGGGAAAGAAAGAGAAGGAAAAATCCGTTTGAGGAACGGTGATCGAGGCCGCAGTGTGTACAGTCAGCCGGAGCCAAGGGGAAAGGTACATTGCTTAGTGTTGTATTGCTTTCTAGGCATAGGGTATGCATGCTAGATTGCCTGTTGTTGACACTATGCTGTATGATGACTGCTTGCTAGTAGGAATCAATGCTAGTTATAGTAGGTTGTTAAGTGAAGGCCCTATAGGTTGTATGCAGTAAGAATCATATAGCCTTAGAATATTTGATTTAGTTCTATTGCGCAGCTCTTGTTTGAGTCCAACCGTTCTAGGATAGAATCTTGTATTCGAATGTCTATTTGATTCACGCTGCATGCGACTGGGTATTCGCGAGGCAACTCGTTATGGCTAACAGGGATCCGTTGTAGCAAGGGTAGTGGGATGAGATGAAATTCCTAGTGAGCTGGGAATAGCGTTTACATATGAGTACGTATGCAAAATTGCTTTCTAGAACATAGGAGTATGTATGCTAGATTGCTTGGTGCTTAATACAATGTATTGAATGGTTGTTACTTGCTATTAGGAACTTATGCTAACTCTGATAGGTTGATTAAGCGGATGCACTATAGGTTGTATGCGGTAGGAACCGAATAGCCTTAGAATGTTGGATTTAGTTCTATTGCGCAGCTCTTGTTTGAGTCCAACCGTTGTAGGATAGAATCTTATATTCGAATGTCTATCTGGTTTTACACTGTGTGCGACTGTGCATTCGCGAGGCGACTCGTCATGACTAGTGGGGATTTCGTCATAGCAAGGGTAGTGGAGTTGGGTGGAATTCCTAGGGAGCTAGGAAGAGTGTGTACATATGTCGGTGCGGGCATATGTGTGTAGTTTTCGGCAAGGAACTACTTGGGCACTTCGAGACGGGACTCGAAACGAGTGAGGATAGGTGTGGAAGGTAGTAGTAGAGCTCCTACTATCTGAAGCACATGATCCGTGCTCGAGTCGGGGAAAGTCACGAGGAATCCAAGGAGTGAGCGTGAGCGTTGTTAGTGTGAGTTATTATGTGCTAATAACTCGTTGTAATATCTAGCCTGAATAGCCATCACAAGGAGGAACGACTATATAGTAAACCTACTAATACATGTGTGTACTTGTTTTGCTTTGATGGGATGATCGTTGGGGTAGTGTCGAAGGTTATGAATTAGTAGTCGTTGGAATAAAAGGACGATTCTAGTATTAGTCACATGGAGTGACGATGAGGATGATGTTTGTGTCGGGCCAAGATGAATGATTGTGCTAGAATCATAGGCTTATAGAGCCGACTTTGATTTGAGGAAAAATCGTAGGGATTATTTGATGTAATTTCCTAATTTGCCTAAAAGGTTTAAATGTCCGGATGATGTTAGTGGACCGGAGAGATTTGGAGGAGTAGGAGTCAAGGCGTAGAATGCCGACTAAGTCATGCACAAAGTTTGATTTTGAAATAGATTGCATTAACAAATTCTTGTGTTTCAAATCATTTTATGGATGGAGTTTTGGAATTTTGGGAAATGTTCAGCACACACACAAGATTTTGAAATATGGTTTTGAAAGTGTATGAAATCGTTTTATCACGGGAGTGCAAACTTTGTTAGAATTTGTCTCTTTTCGTTATTTTTCCAACGGTTCTTTCGGGTAAGATGATATACGTGTTTTGTGGTGTTTAAAATGTTGGACAAGTGACTACGGCTTGTGACTTTAACATTGGAACTCCTCCACATATGTTAGAGTTGAGACGGAAAGTTACATTCCACGATGTCTGTATAAAGCTATTTGAGTGAGTTGGTTAAAATAAGTTTTCTTTTACGGCATGTTGAGTCGTGTGGGTTTAATTTCACGAGGTGCATATCTTATTTGTTTATGTGACCATTTGGGGAAATCTTGGAAATCAATTTAAAGAACCCCACCTTTTGAGATATTATGAGAATATTTTGTAAATGATTTTGTAAACCATTTGGGAAGTGCGTTTATAAGTGTTATGTGTCATTTCGAGAATTTTAAGGGTGTGAGTCCTTTTGGAAAACTCTTTTGTTTAACTCGTGTCGAGTTTGAGACTAATGTTATTTAAGAGTATTGCTTGCTTAAACTTTATTTAAACGCGTTTTTGACCGACTTATGGGTCTAGCAAGCGTGGAGCATTTTGCTCGGTTTTGACTTTGAGATAGTCATGGGTCAATTGCACGGTTTTAATGGCTCGATGTGGAGTCTTGTTGATGGATTGTTTTGTTGCACAGTTTTGCATTTATGGCACGTTGAATATTTACACGTTTGGGTGAGCGAGTCATTCCGAGATAGGCATGTTGTTGGTAGACTGTTTGCATTGGATCCTTGGTCATGTCAGTCAGTCGTTGGTAATGATCGGTTGAGTATTTCGGGGTGGGACCCCGGTATTCATGTGTTATGACCTTGACTTTCCAGTAGGCATTGAGAGGATATAGTCTTGGGCACTTACCTGAGAGGTAGTTCCGATGTGCCGGGCCTTGAGACGTACCTGGGAGGTAGGCGTTAAGGCGTATCTTGATACAGTGTAACTAGGTTTCCTAGAGCGAGCGTGGAGGATAAGTAGACGGTGGAAGATTGGGTATTCCACACGTGTTGTTAGTGTAGACCGAATTGTGTCGGTTAAGGGATTGATGCCCTTTGTAATTAAGAGAATAAATGCGCAGTGATCTTTTTGAAGTAAGTAGTATATTTAGGGGTCGACTTTTGGGATTAAGGCCAAACACCTTTAGTGTAATTGGAGATTTGTAGCCGTTTTTAAAATAATTATGGTGATGGTAGTAGTAACCCTGAGATGCTTAATTGTGATGAATGGTTGTGGTGGAATGACCTTCGTGGGTGATTATAAATTTACTGGTTTGATGATGCGTGTAAGGTAAGTTTTGGGAGTCTATTAGAACTCGTAGGAATTAATCGACGGTTAATGGTAGGAATGATCGGATCCGAGTATCCAGTTGGGTATACTAGTGGGCAACTTTAGAATGGTTAGAGCTTGAGATTTGACTCGGGATGTATGGAATATCTAAGGTTGGGGGACAACCGAAGTCGCTTGGCTAGGAATGATTCCAACTGTTGGGGTGTTCTGCCGATCATAATCCCAGTGTCCTAGAAGGAGTACGTTAGTTAGAAAAGTATTCGAGAAGTTTTAGAAGGGATTTCAAGTGGGCTTAGGAACTGAGGTTGAGATGAGGGAGAACTATCCGGAGCTGTTCGTAGGTAGAGATTTCGAGGACGAAGTCTAATCCAAGTGGGGGAGAGTTGTAAAGCCCGTATCCCGGTATGTAATTTATTAGTATTAATTCTTTTCTTTTAAGTTTGATTTAATGTGGCTTCCGTTAACGGGGTTAGTCGAGTTGGACCTAATCATAAAATGTCGGAATTTTGGTTAGTTGCGAGAAAGTTTAAGTTGAGGGACCATTTGTGTCAAGGGCCAAAACTTGGATTAGCCTTCGGCCCATGCTTTCATAACCCAAATCCATAGGTTTTGTGGTATGTGTTGGTGGCGTGAGGATCAAACAAAAAAAATATAGAAACCGAAACCCATTTCATACTTTGGCAATTGTGGTCGTGACTTAGAAACAAAAAGGAAGTAGAATAGAAGAAACCTAAACCCTACGACTTCTTCTTCCTTTCCCCTTCCCCTTTCGTTATCGCCGGCCGGAAGAAAGAGAGAGTCGCCGGAGTAAGAGAAGAGAGAGTTCACCGGAGAAGAGAGAGTTCGCCGGAAAGAAGGAAGAGTCGTCGTCGTTTCTGCCGGAAAGGGTGGAGGAGAAGCCACGTCGAGGTAATCCCGTGTTTCCGTTCTTTTTCGTTGTGTTTTCGTTGTCGGAACGCCGTAAACCGCCACCACCACCGCCGCAACCACGGCTGCCGGCGGTGGGGCAGCCGCTACACGCCGCCGTGGTGGAGGCAGAGGGGTGGGTGCGGGTGCATTGTGCGAGTGTGTCGGGAGTGGGTGACGTTGGGAGGTCTCGCCGGAAGGGTTACCGTAACCATCGTCGCCGCCGCCAACCACCACCGCTGCCGGAGTCGGATGTGGGTGGTGCTCGGTGGTTGTCCAGCGTAGTACAGCCCTTTCCAGTAAGCTTGTAGGCTGTTCGGGTCTGTTTGGATTAAGCTTTGGCTTAATGGGATTATAACCTTTAGTTATCATTTTATGTGAAAACGTTTGTCTGCCACTGTTTTGCGACGGCCATAACGTTTCCGTCGTAGCTCGGATTGAGGCGAATCCGGTGCCCACGGTTCACATTCCGTGCCGGGCAAACTTTTCATGTTTTAGAGGAAGTCCGGTTCGGCCTCTAGCTAGGCGTAAATTGGCTGTTTATACAGCAGGTCCGGATGTGGCAGATCGTGTTCCGTTTTAAAAGTCGCAGTTTCTGCCACTGTTTTGGGAAAGCCATAACTTCTGCTAGGAATGTCGGATTGGGATGAAACCTGTGCCAAAGGTTCCCATTCTAAGTCTAGTAAGTTTCTTACGTTTTGCGGAAAAACCAGTTCGGACCGTAGCTAGTGTCAAACAGCTGTTTTATAACGAAAGGTGCTGTTTTTCGCTGTGCAGTTAATCAGTTTTGTAAAATCCATAATAAATTGTAGAAAAATCGTTAGGAGGTGTATAATATGTCCTCGGAACCCTAACTCTGAGAACTTTCTGGTTATGAAATTTAATTGAGGATTTTATGGATTTATGGAGGTCGGAACAGGTCCCGAACAGACCTGTTTGGTTAGACCGGAAAGTCGTTTTAGTGACGATTTAAGGGTGCGTCGTGTTTTAGGGTCCGGGTCTCGTGTTAATACATTTTAATGATTGTTTAGGTGTTGGGAAGTGATCTTGGATTTGTGAAGCTTGAATTATTGTTTGTGAGCTAGGCGCGCTTACGAGGTGAGTTCTCTCACTATAACTAATGTCGGTTACTTTTTACATTACGATTTGTACGTGTGTGGTAGTTTTAATTGTTTGTGATGCGGGACTAAATAGTGGGGCGTCTAGTCGGACCTTTATTGTTATGACTACGCGGGTGGCGTAGTGACTCGGCGGGGCCGAGGTTTATATACGCGGGTGGCGTAGTGACTCGGCGGGGCCGAGGTTTATATACGCGGGTGGCGTAGGAACCCGGGGGAGCCGGGTAATGCTTGCACGGTTATTGTGTGGTCGGGTGGACCAGCTTATGCCTTTGGGTGGGATGGTGTAGGTATGCATGTTTATGATTTGTTCGTAGACTTATATGCTGTTTATGTGCAATTATATGTTTAGAGGTGGTGTGGAAGTAACTGTGTTATTTATGGTGTCTGAATTCACTAAGCTTCGTGCTTACCCTTTCCCAATAAAATTGTGGTTTCAGGTGCGAGTGGCTCCAAGGCTTGACGAGTACACACTGGCGCGTGGAAAGAGTTGATTACTTTTATGATTTTAATTTTAGACATTTATTCCGCTGTTTATTGTTCGTGAGAATATTAATTATGAGTTTGCAAATGAAATGATTGAATTATTAAATGAGTTTTTATTAATGAAATGTTACTTTAAAAATTTTAAATTCATTGTAATTTTTGGGACGTTACAATATCGATGTGGCCTTTCTGGTTTGGGAAATTAAGTTCTAAGGGGTGCTCGTCACCTAGCACCTAAGGCCAACTGGTCTGGGATATGCTGACCCAAATCCTGCTATAGAACCAGATAGAAAGTCATGTTTAATGGTGTATCTTATTCTTACTAAACTTTTTGATCAAAAGATACCAATGAGCACAAAATCAAAGGATGTCAATGAGCACAGAATCAAAAGATGCCAATGAGCACAAAATCAAAAGATGTCAATGTGCACAAAATCAAAAGATGCCAAAGAGCACACATCTCTTGAAACTTGGGGAAAATACAAAGTCGCGATAAACCCGTAAATTTATGAAATTCTGATTTTGGACAAATAGTGTGAGTAGAGCAAAGTATTCTTATATGTCTTAGAATTGCATACGCTTGATGCTAATCATATTTCGCATGCTAGCACACCAAATAGATTTAATAAAGGGGTTGAAACTGAACATTTTTAACTTGATATACAATGACTTGTATTTGATTCCAAACACATGCATTTGATTTCATTTGATTGAAAAATCTGTTAAATTTCATTAAGCTGAATTTCTTTTGTAAAGCTTTCAAATGATCAAAAGTTAGTAGTTATAAAATAAAATTCAATGAATTTTACTTTCCTTGTGCAATGTGTTTTTGCTACAATTTCAAATACTGTGCGTTATTGAAATATATGCATACTTTCAGGGGGAGAAAAGAATTTGCTCCAGAATTCTTATCTTGAGGGGGAGCAAGGTTATCCACTAAGGAGGAGATTGTTAGTAATACTAAGAGACGCGACTGAAATTGAAGAAGGTTTTCGATGATAATGATGCTCACTTTCATCGAAAAAGGGGGAGAAATGTTTAATTCAATTTCATGTCAAAGAGCTTTCAAGTCAAATATATTTCAAGTCAAAGATTCGTGAACAAAGACTGAACATCAGGGGAAGAAGGATCATGTGAAGTCCAAATGTTGCTGAATTTGGTTATCTTAGTTCTGAGTTGTTCTCGGAATGCGCTTACACCTAAAAGTTCAACAATGTGGATGGTTTCACATCTTTCTGATCCAAACTCTAATTGTTTCTGATTCATCTTGTTCCGAATTGATGGTTTTATACAAAGATCTGAAATTCATGTTCAAGACTTGAAGACAATCTGTTGAAGATTGTATTGAAGAAGGTTGCCTTTTCAAAGAGAAAGACAAAGACTTTTCATGTTTGACTGAAGATTCTTCAAAGTTGAGTTCTTAATGAATGTCAAAGCATATAGTTCGCCGTGAACTAATGAATATAAAGATGTTTGAAGATTATCTTAGCTTCAAAGTTTAAAGTGATCAAAGTTAAAGTTTTGAAGATCAAGAGCTGAAGACTACTGTCATATTTTTTAAATCTTGAATCCAAAGGGGGGGATTGTTAGAGCATTATTGTATTCAAGATTTATTGTTAAAGTCTTGTAATGGTCAAACAATGTAAAAGTCAAAGATAGTCAAAGTCAAAGTAGATTAGATTTAATGCTTTGTAATCCTAGGTATAAATAGGATTAGTTAGCTTAGATGTTAAGTAAGTGAAAAGAAAGCAATTCATTAGTGATCTTAATTGTAATATTCTAGAGAGAGAAGTGAGAGCATTCTAGAGAGAGAAAGTGCATAATTCCTATGTAAATCTCTATTATGTTCAAGATCAATGGATGATTTGATGATTACCTAATAGAAACTGGTTTCATAGGTATAGATTTGATTCCCTGAGCCACCCCTGTAGACCGTGCACTGTATCGTTTGGCACCTCCGGAAATGAAAGAAATGATGGCACAACTGCAAGATCTATCCGATAAGGGTTTCATCAGATCGAGTTCTTCACCGTGGGGAGCACCAGTTTTGTTTGTGAAAAAGAAGGATGGTTCGATGAGAATGTGTATCGACTACAGAGAATTGAATAAGCGTACGATCAAAAACAAGTATCCCCTACCTAGAATTGATTACCTCTTCGATCAATTAGTCGGAGCTTGTTGTTTCTCCAAGATTGATTTAAGATCCGGTTATCATCAGTTGAAGGTCAAAGAAGAAGACGTTTTGAAAACTGCTTTTCGCACCAGTTACGGTCACTATGAGTTTCTAGTAATGCCATTTGGATTGACGAACGCTCCAGCTGCTTTTATGGATTTAATGAATCGGGTATGTAAGCTGTATCTTGATAAATTCGTTATTGTGTTTATTGATGATATACTTATCTATTCCCGATCCAAGGAAGAGCACGCGCAACACCTTCGTTTGATTCTAGAACTATTGAAGAAAGAAAAGTTGTATGCTAAATTTTCAAAATGTGAATTCTGGTTACGGGAAGTTCAGTTTATGGGGCATGTAGTTTCCGAAAAAGGTATACAAGTTGATCCGATGAAAGGGGACGCAGTTGAAAAGTGGGAACCGCCGAAGACAGCAACAGAAGTACGGAGTTTTCTGGGTTTGGCCGGCTATTATCGAAAGTTTATAAAGAGATATCTCTTGTATTGCCACACCTCTGACTAAGCTGACTCGAAAGAATCTGAAGTTTGAATGGAAGGCAGAACATGATGAAGCATTTCGGATATTGAAAGAAAAACTGTGCAGAGCGCCGATATTAGCATTAACCGAAGGTTCCGAAGACTTTGTGGTCTATAGTGATGCGTCTAAGTTGGGATTGGGTTGTGTATTAATGCAGCGGGGAAAGGTTATTGCTTATGCTTCCCGTCAATTAAAAGATCATGAGAGACAGTATCCTACGCACGACATGGAACTTGCAGCGGTTGTCTTTGCATTGAAGATTTGGAGACATTATCTGTATGGTTCCAAATGTCAACTTTATACCGATCATAAGAGTCTCCAACATCTTTTTGATCAGAAAGAATTAAATATGAGGCAAAGGAGATGGATAGAACTGGTAAATGATTGCGACTGTGAAATTCTTTATCATCCGGGAAAGGCGAATGTGGTAGCTGATGCACTGAGTCATCAAGATAGGAGTGGAACAATAAAAGCTATTTCACTAAGGGCTGAACTTTTACCCAATATCTTTGACGAACTGTTGAAGTGTCAGATAGAAGCTTGTCAGGAAGAACATTTGAAGTCAGAACGGTTAGTGGGGATATCAGCATTTCTGGTGAAAGATGACCGTGGGTTGTTACGTCTGGAGAAAAAAATTTGGGTGCCTCGTTTGGGTGGATTGCGTGATCGTGTGTTACAAGAAGCTCATCAATCTCGTTTCTCTATCCATCCAGGTACGAATAAGATGTATAGAGATCTGAAACATTTCTATTGGTGGTCGGGAATAAAAAGAAGCATTGCAAAGCATGTGGAAGAATGTACTACTTGCAAAAAGGTGAAGATTGAACATCAAAAGCCGTTTGGTCAGTTACAACGATTAGAAATACCAATGTGGAAATGGGATCAAATTACTACTGATTTCATGACAAAGCTACCAAGAACTCCGAAAGGATTTGATTCTATTTGGGTGATAGTTGACAGGTTGACGAAGTCTGCACACTTCCTACCGATAAAGGAAACTGACTCAATGGAACGATTAGCCAAGTTGTATATAGACAAAATAGTAACTCGACATGGAGTTCCAATTTCGATAATTTCTGATCGAGATAGTCGTTTCACTTCAAGATTTTGGAGGAGTTTTCAGAATGAGATGGGGACGCAGATAAAGTTAAGTACAACATATCATCCTCAAACTGATGGTCAGAGTGAAAGAACAATCCAGACTTTAGAAGATATGCTTCGGGCTTGCATCGTTGATTTTGGTGGATCGTGGGATAAGCATTTGCCTTTGATAGAATTTGCCTACAACAACAGTTATCATTCCAGCATTCAAGCGGCACCGTTTGAAGTATTATATGGTAGAAAATGTCGAACGCCTCTATGTTGCAATGTCGAACGCCTCTATATAGTACAGTTAACAGCAGATAAGATTACCCAGATTCAGGAAAGATTGAAAGTGGCTCAAGATAGACAGAAAAGCTATGCCGACCGACGCCGTAAACTGTTAGAGTTCCAAGTTGGAGATTTTGTAATGTTAAAAGTCTCACCTTGGAAAGGAGTCATTCGATTTGGAAAGCAAGGTAAACTTAGCCCAAGGTATATTGGACCGTTTGCAATTACTGAAAGAATTGGGGAAGTAGCTTACCGATTAGATTTACCGCCAGAATTAAGCAGGATTCACAACGCCTTTCATGTGTCGAATTTTCGGAAGTGTTTGATTTCACCAGACCAGGCAGTCTCTCTACCAGATATACAGGTTGATGAAAAGTTGAATTCTGTGGAGGAACCAGAAGCTATTGTTGACCGAAAAGTTAAAGTTTTGCGGAATAAAGAAATCAGACAAGTGAAAGTTCAGTGGCGACATCATAGAGGTCAGGATGCTACTTGGGAATCAGAGTCAGAAATGAGAGCCAAATACTCTCATCTGTTCGCTTAACAAGGGGGAGATGTTGTAATAACCAGGTATGTTATTGGTTTATTTATAAGGGTTACTTTAAATTAATTTTATGGAGTTAGAAGTTAAGGGGTAAGTTTTAATTTTAATATGGAAGTGTAGGGGTGTATTTTGCCATATAGAGTAAGTTAAGGGTTTGTTTGGTATTTTTACCAAACTCCACACCACCACCGCCATATTCCCTCACTAGGAGGAGGTGTCTTCCTAATTGAGTAACTAAACAAAATATCCTAAGTATTGTGTGTGTGTGTGTGTGTGTGTGAATTCGGTTTAGAGAGAGAGAGAGAAGAACTCGAAGAAAGCTAAGAAGAGGAAGAAGGAAAGCTTAGATTTTTGCTGGAATTGCTAAAAAAAACAACTGAAGGAATCAAGGTAATAATTCTGTACAATCCATACTTTTATTTGTTTAGTTTTTAAAAGTTTTGCTATGAGTTTTAGAAGTGGGTTTTGATGATTTAGGGATGTTTTGAAAAATCTGAGCATATGGTTAGGTTAGGTTATGTTAATGGTCTTAAACATACCTGCATAATTTCAGCAACATGCATAGTTAAAAGATTAAATTCTGGGTTTAAGATGAACACTGTGGACTGAGACATTCAAGCAAGTCGCAATGGTGGGTTTTGAATATGGCAATCTTCATGAATGTCGCAATGGTAAGTTGCGACTTGCTCATGAAGTCGCAGTAGTTGATTGCGACTTAGATGGGAAGTCGCAGTAGTTGATTGCGACTTAGATGGGAAGTCGCAGTAGTTGATTGCGACTTAGATGGGAAGTCGCAATAGTTGATTGCGACTTGAGTGGGAAGTCGCAGTAGTTGATTGCGACTTGGGTGGGAAGTCGCAGTAGTTGATTGCGACTTGGTGTAGTGTATTGCGACATAGAGTATTACCTTGGTTGATTGCGACTTGAGTCGAGGATTTCAGAACTTAGAGATTTCTAGCCTTAAAAGAGATATTTGTATTCATGTGGTACAGATTCCGTGAAACGTGACTGAAGGAATTGGAGTGCTCGGTAATAGCGTGGAAGGATTTTTGGAAATAAGCTAATCAAGTGAGTTTTTCTTTAAAATGTTTTCAAATGGAATACATATATGTGATTAAATGTAATATTGTGCATATAGTGTTTATATGAGTATTACATTGTATGGGTACTAGTTGGCCGGGCTTAGGACCGGTGAAAGTTGGTTGTACAGAGGGACAGTGGTGTTGGCTGTATTTAGTACAGCGGTGTAAATTAATTAATTGGCTTGCTACCAATTAATATGGCCAAGAAAAGGAAAAGAGAAAGAGATGGAAAGATACCTGATGCATGAGTCATAGTTGGTATTCTTATGTGAATTATGTGTATGATGTTGTGAAAATGTTTTCTTTAACTAACGGGGATTTTCTCACTTGACCTCAAGGTCTAACCCTCATTTTTGTTTTAAAATATGTATTCCAGGTCAAGGAGCAAATAAGAGACAATGATAAGATTTATCATGTTTAGCTTTTGTGGAAGATGAATGATTATGAAGATTCAAGTTGTGTTTTGTATCTATTATGTATTTTACTTTATTCGAAAAAGTTTGTACTAAAAGACATAATTGTAGAATCTAAGGGACCGTAATTGAAATATGATATGTTATTTTGTGGTGAAATATATGTTATTTGTGTGTTGGGATTAAGGGATGTTACATCTACTGATATTTCCACTTCCAAGGACACCACCGCTGAGAACACCACTGCTGCTGATGCTACTGAGGAATTGGAAATAATCAAAGCTCCTCAGGTCAAGTTCTCTCTTGACGAACTGGATTGGACAAACTCAAATAACCTCTATGCGCTTCTCGAGTTTCCTCCTCGAAAGCAAGTCACACATCTGAATGATGCTGTGAATTTCCTGAAGAATTGTTGCCTCTCCACAGCCCTGACCATAACACCTCCTGAAGAATTGTTGCCTCTCCACGGCCCTGACCAGACACTCTCAGCTACCATCAACCAAAGACTCCTCAAAGACAATCGACTGTATCCTCTATGATACTGACTATGGCACTATGAAGATCACCCCTGCCATTATTCGCAAAGCCCTGAGCCTTCCCATCGCAACTAAAGAAAAACCCTTTGTTCCCCTCCCTGACCACAAGAAACACTCAGATAGGGAAGCCATCACTGCATTCTTCGATGCAATGGGCTATGTATGGGAAACTGGGAGGGACAAGAAGCCCGAGAAGAAGCTGACCCTCATCAAGAAGTCTAAAATGCACAGCGAGATGAACTTCATCTTCGCTTACTTAATCAACTGCATGACTGCAAAGACCGGGTCCTCTGATCAAGCCGCTCAGCCTCAGCAAGCAATGGGATATGCCTTGCTGAAAGGTCTACATATAGACTGGGCATCGATAATCTACGATGATCTGGTACTCAAAGTAGACTCCGCCGCTGACAGATCTCCATGGGTTCCTTATCCTTGATTCATCAGCGCGGTCTTCCAAACAGGCCTGAAGGACAGCTACCTAAAAGAGGGTGACCTGAAACTCTCTCAGGTTGGCCCTAAAGTTCTCGACTTCAAAAGCTGTGGAAAACGAGGTACGTCTTTCTACACTTTTAACTCTTCTCAACCCTACTTCTTCTACTTTTGTAGCTCCTTCAGCGGACAAACCCACCGTTGATACCCAAGCTGCAACCTCCATTCCTTCTCTTAAAAGGAAACACTCCTCCACCCAACTTAGTTCCAAAAGAACTAAGAAAACCAAGGAGCAACCCCAACAATCTCTTGCTGAAGAGTCCTCAGCTCATCTCGCAGAGCTGAAGGAACGTTCAGTGGTACGCTCTGCCACAGCTGAACAAGCCACCCATTCAATCCCAGCCTCAGCGTCTCTAAACGTTGAGGTTATAAACTTGGAACCTACCCAACCTTCTTCAGTCTCTCCACAGACTGGAGAAGCATTTCTCAGCAAATCCAACGCTGAACTCCACACCCAACCAACATTCTCAACCATCGCTCCTCCCTCTACTCAATTGGACTCTACTCCAGTTGTCACTGAAGCACCTGTCATTCCTCCAGATGCTAAAGCTGACACTTAAGGAATGATGGATGTAGGACCTGCAGAGATGACCATGCGTACATGCACTTTAGCTGACGACATGGAACTTTTCTCAGGACACCGAGATTTTGATGAATTCACCAATCCTCCTGCAGGTATACACCAACCCCTATACACTGTAACTGAACCCCAAACTTCTGAGCTTTCCTTTGTTCACATGTTCTTATATGTTACTGTCCTAATTTGGGAGACATCAACGCCTCTCTGAAGACAATAGAGACGAAGCTGACAGGTCTCACAACTACTCTTTCCGAAAACTCTTCAGCTGTAACAAACGCTGGAGAGAATCTCACAAAGCTGACAACTGTGGTCGAAAAGAATGCCTCCAAAGCTGACTTGGAGAAGGTTGATAAAACTCTTGGCGATTTTGCCAAAGTGCTCGCTGACATCTACACAGACTACCTCTCCATCTAAACTTCAGTTCATACCATGTCCAGCGAGGTCACAACGCTGAAGACATCGGTTGGAAAACTCGAAGGAGATATGTCTGCTGTGAAGACTGAAGTCAGTTCAGTAAATACTGACATGCGTTATGTGAAGACCGACGTCAATACGATGAAGAATGACGTCACTTCTATGAAGACAATGATCCAGCAGATCCTGAACAACATGACCGCCCATCCTCCTGCACCTGAGCATTTTACTACGGCGGATCGTGCTGAACTCGTGAAGATCAATCCTGCTATTTCTGGTCTAGAAAACAGACTAACAACGATTGAAATTTGTGTGGGGATCCCTGGCCAAGAAGACAGGGACCCAAAACCAGCTACTGAGTCCTCACATTCCTCCCCCACTCATCATGAGGAAGGGGGGAGAAGAGCGCTGAAGACCTTCTGTTAGCTTCAATCTTCCTAATCAAAGAAGTATTTAGAAGTAGTGAAAAATAGGCTAAGTGAAGAAAGCCTCTTACAGAGGCTCTGCCGGACTTACCGAGAGATCAAGATCAAGAATCTAAAGAAGCTAAAGAGGCGCGCTACAGAAGCTCTGTCATACGCGCAAAGAAGATCAATAACTCGGAATCCGGGGAAGACTGCTCCACAGAGGACCAGACCGCAGAACCTCTGTAACTCATTACAGAGCCTCTATGGTCCTCACAATTAGACTTGAAGATATTTACAATATCTTGCTACTGTTACAGGACCTGTTCATCAACTTGCATGGTAGCATGCCCTGTCCAACGTCGACGTGTCAAACTCTGATTGGATTCAATAGGGCTTAGTACATAATAGACGTCTGCTGCATTAAATGCAATACAGCACGTCTGACTGTTCAGGCCACACTTGCAACTGTTCACGACATCCAACTATTCATCAGTACCGTCTGAATAGTAGCATATGCTTTATGGTCCCCTTTAGAGTAGTATATAAGGAAGACTCATGTTGAGTTCTTCCTTATCACATATAAATAAAACATCACAAGAACACAAAAGCTTATTCACCTTAAAAGTCATATCTGTTTTGAAGCTTTTCTTACTCACAGTTCTTAAACCTGTTCTTATTTTATATATTCAGTAAACTTTAAGATATAATATTTTGTTCACTGTTTATTTATATTTTGGTCTAAATCTATCAAACTTATCTGTTAGTTCTTCAAATACGCTTCCGCATCAAACATTAACTTGAACTAATACATCTGATAATCTTGTTTAAAGCAAAACGGGAACCAACACCTTCCCCATAATGAATCTATCAGGGGGGAGAAGACTGAAGACCTTACCCTTGCTGAAGAGGGTGAGAAAACAATTGAAGAAGCAGCCGCTGGACCTCAGGGAGATGAAAACCCTGAGGAAACCGAGAAGCTTACCTCTATATCTGAGGGGGGCAACTCGAAGAAGAAGCTGAAAAATCTGAGTCTGAAGCTGAAGATGAAGAAGCCATCGACTTGTCTGATGATGAACCATCCCCTTCTCCAAAGAATGATGATGATGAAGATGAGGATGATGATGACTCTTTTATCGTCAAGCCTTCTCAGAGGACTACATTTCTTAAAGGGATCGTGATAAACGAACCTTCAGGGGAGCGGACCAAATCAAAGCCTACAACGTCTGAAGCTGACAAGGGCAAAGGAAAAGGTGTCGCTGAACACAATGACAATCTGATGATCTCGCTTCCAAAGCCAGTTTGTCAGTCCTCTCCCCTGTTTGAGGATATCGCTGAAGTTCCTACAGCTGCGACTTCACCAACAATAATCCCAGCTCCCAACGCTGAAGAAATAATCCCGGTCTTGGATTTGATCTCTGAGACTGATGAACCTGAAAAACATATGCTATCTTACAAAAACAGACCTTCCTTGGCTCCTCAAAAGCTAAGTGAAGAGGATCATAGAAGAAGAGAAGAAATAATAAAGAAGTTTGAGGATCAGCGAATTATTCTGAAGCGTGATCAACTTCCTTCTATTCCTCCAAAGTTCAGAATTTCTCAAAAGGAATACATGGAACACCTCAGAGCTGAACGCCTAATCGCTGAAAGAAGAGAAGTTGAAGAAAAAGACAGAGAACTCGCCATCCAACTTACTTAAAAATCGGTGAAAGACCCCAAGCTGAAAAGAGCTCCAATCGAAGTTCAACGTCAGCTATGGGAAGAAGCCAAGAAGATCATTGAAGAAAAGAGAACTGTGTCTCAATCAACCTTAGCCTGGTGCAAAGAAAGGGTACACTTCAGACATCGACCTTCCAGAATCAACAAGGTACTCATCGCTGGAAGATCAACCCTCAAAGTTTCTATCGCTGAAATCGAGATATTCAGAGAGGATGGACAGTACGAAAAATTCTATGCTGAAGCTATCACGCAGTACGCTCTCTCTGAATGGTTGGAAATCAGATTAACCATCCAGAAGTCTCAGTCTAAGTACAAGGATCATTTCGAAAAGCTGATAAACAAACAGATCGACTTAGTCTATTCTTGTGTGGATATTCCTCCTCCTCCTCCTCTCGAAAGTCAGAAAAGAAAGGCCTCTGCAAAGAAAAAGCCTAAATCTTCAGAAGATGGTCATCAGATTCGAAACAAAATAGGTATTGGTTTTTCTCTAGATGAAGTCCTTGGTCCTGAACCTGACCTTTCTGCACTTGACACAACTCTTCCTCCTGATGAGACTTTCATCCCTAGGAAAGTCTTAAGCAAACCCTACGGGATATTCTTCATTGACTGGAATGGACGAAAGCGTTTTCAACATATCTCTGAACTTCCCATCACTCCCATCGAACAGCTGAAATATCTCATCTACTGGTGTGACTTCAAGAACGACATTCAGGCATGGCATCTTAAACCCTTAATTTTTGAAGAAGCGTTGAACAAAAGAAATCAAGGAGTAAATGTCCCTGACTGGATGATTCCCACATCAAAGACCCTTGATGAACTTTTCATTAAGGAAGAACCTTTATAAACTGATAGGATCGCCTTATTCTTCTATTGTATCAGTTATTCTTTTGTACTTGTAATTTGTATTCGCTGTACTTGTAATTTTTCCACTTCCCTCTGTAATCTTTACGAAGTTTAAAGAAAAATTTCAGCGAACGTAATTTACTCCATCAGTACAGAAAAGATCCCAGAAAACAGTAAAAGGGACAAATATTTTATAAGTTCTTTTTATCCTTATGTTTTCATTATATAGCAATTTTCTCTGTTGCTATGTCATAATAAAATAGGGGGAGATTGTTGATCTAAACCCTTAGTGATTTGATAATGACCCTCTCTTTATACTTAGTGAAAATTGTAAGTAAACAATATGTATCAGAGTTTCACTATCGCTGATAAGTACTAAGATCTTACAGTACCGCTGATAGGAACTCTCGCTCTTTAGATTAAACATTCAGCAAACACTGTTCACCATAATACTCTGAGTCTGTTCAGTCCTTATGGTGATCGATGATAAGTTAGTTGTTTACTTATGATCTCTGAAGACAAGTTTCACGTCAACATAGGTTCTACGCTGAAGTCGAAGATCAAGCTCAAGAACCAGCGACAAGTCTCCTAATGAACTGATGCGGACCAGCGAAGACTCATATTTGTCCACTCAATGTGAAGTATCGAGTACAAGACTTTAGCTATCGCTGAACTCTATCATTCGCTGATATAGAATGATAGATCGCTGAATCAACGAAAAGCTGATCATGAAGTCCTCCGTACAAAGTACTTTTGTCTTAACCACCCTTGCACGACTCCGTACGATATGTCAGAAAAATAACCTCCTTATTGTCTGAAATCGTACAACCACTCTGATACTACACTATTCAAACATGTGGCTACAAAGGTTGTCAACAAAGGTCAATGACATACAACTAATGAGCTGCTGCCACATGTAAAGTGTAAACTGCCATGCATTAAATGCATGCAGTATATAAGAATATGAAATCACTTCATTTTGAAGTAACTTGCTAACTCTGGACAAGTTCATCCTTCTTATCTTGAGATTGGTTTTTATTAGTAATTTCCTTTTCTTTCTTAGTGCAAGAAACTTAGTGTTCCAACTTGTTTAGATTTAGGTTTATCCTTAATCTTGTTTCCGCAACAAGCTGTAAATTGTTAATGATTTATCAATAAACAATTTAGAAAAGTAAAATCTTAGTGTTTGTATTCAACCCCCCCCCCCCCCCCCCCCCTTCTACAAACTTGTATAGCCCTTCGGGACCACAATCACTTTCTATTTTATAGGACATTTATGGTCCAAACAATCTCCCCTAAAGTTATATAAAGAAAAAATGGTCTTGAAAACTTTAGATCTTGATCTTCTATTCCTTTTGAATCTTTGAAATACTTTGGTGTTGCTTGTCTTCATATCTTTCAACGCTCCCCCTTGAATAAAGCTCTTATCTTCATATCTTCAACTTTATCACCAGGTTCAATAAATCTGTCTTTAAACTGCTTGTTGAATTTGCTTTATGCTTTAAAAACTTATAGAACCAATATGCTCGAAGGAGGGAATAATAATTTGTAGCAAGCACCACTTGATATGGAATTAGAAGATATGATCGCTTGTAAACAGTTTGAACTCTTTTTTCAGAACTAATCAAATAACACTCACTCCCCCTCAACATGATAATCTGTGTCTTTAAATCCATATCATTTCTCCCCTTCATGATGAGTAGGAGTATCCAAAGCATCATGTAGTTTCAAAGACGAAACCGAATTGCAAAATTCCAGATAAAACGTCATAGTAACCAGGGGGTAAATATCTAACACATAAACACAATAGTAACTGTTATCACAACAATTAAAATAATTGGGTGGCCTATGTTCAGAGTTGGCATCAGGGTATCTCTGATAGGACTTCCAGTTATCACTAAAGTAAAATTTTGAAAATTACTCCTCAAACTGTTCCGGCAATATCACGAAGATATGCAATTGGAATCACAAAGACTCGTGCATGTGTGAAAGAATTAAATTATATCGATTTGGCTCAAATATTGATTTAACTTGGGACTCAATTTAAAAATCAATAGACACAGTGATTAGAAAATGAAGTTCAAAGACCGGAGTTGATGTCTTCCTTTTTCAATATCTAAGACCTCCGAGTGATAAATAAATAGATTATGTGCTAAATCTCCGTGCATTTATGAAACAAGCATCTTTTGTGAGATACTTGAGTGGCTAGGTGGGGTGACACGAGTTATCGACAGTGGGTCCATGTCTGTTTCAATATTCATCTCCAAAGAACGAGAATGAATAGATTGTGTGGTTACCCGGATAACTGATTCGCTTTGGTACGGACCAATAAATTTTTTAAGTCCTGTCACATCCTCACCATTTGTCTTTTCACTTCGAACTCATCTATCAATCTAGACCCCTCACTGTTGTCTATAAGGGATGTGTTTCTTGGGTAGGTCCTTCCGGTTCTGGATAGACCATAGAAACGATGTAATTCCTAACACTCCTTTCATGCATCGATTAGAACAGTTTAGTAAACAGTGAAGTACGAGTTCTAAACTGAAATGTTTAGAAGTCAAAACTTTTAAGAACGAGTCCTGACCTGAGTTGATCAGAAGTCATAAAAATGAAGTACGAGTTCTAATCTGAGGTAATCAAAAGTCATAATAAAATGATAATGAGTTTCAAAGAACAAGATCAAACACTAAACAGAATGACCCAGTAAGCACAATATGTTCAAGAATGAAATAATGAACATAAAGTTTAATTGTGAAGTACGAGTTCTAAACTGAAATGTTTAGAAGTCAAAACTTTTAAGAACGAGTCCTGATCTGAGTTGATCAGAAGTCGTAAAAATGAAGTCCGAGTTCTGATATGAGGTAATCATAAGTCATAATAAAATGATAATGAGTTTCAAAGAACAATATCAAACGCTAAACAAAATGACCCAGTAAGCACAATATGTTCAAGAATGAAACAATGAATAGAAAGTTTAACTGTGAAGAACAAGTCACAATTAATATATCAGACAAGAGGTGAATCATTAGCATGAAATGACGAACTTTGAAAAACAAATTGGAATTCAAGCGAGTGTATTTCCATCGAAAAATCAACAAACATATGAGACACGGAAATAACTAATTCAATAAAAATATGACACATGGGAATTCTAGAATTTAGAATCGAAGAAAAACAAACACAAGTAAGTTTTTTTGAATAAATTACCACGGTTCTTTGAATTCACTAAAAACCATATGTGTGACAAATACCTGATGCTCCCCCTCAAATGTGGCATAACCTTCGAATGTAGTCATATGAAAAGTATATTCTGAACTAAACGCACATGACATTCCTGCAAAACAGATTAGAAGGATTTTGGTATCCATCCTTTGATGGATCCTTGACGGTTAGATGCCCTATTATAGTGAGGAACGGGGATACTATAAGTACCATACCAATGAGATGCATATTTTCAGTCAACAAAATCATTCATACCACATGTAGAACAACAAATACAATCATGGGAAAGTTGAAGCAACTGTTGAATTGAGTAAACTCTTAAAGGAAACATCACATTTTGTTCAACAGAAGTACGAGAATTAAAGGCATCGTGATTATGATTGTATGTCCTAACATGCGAAACTGACATAAATGAATTTGTATTTGTTATGCTTTCATTTGACCTTTTCACTACCCAAACTTGTTTGAACCTTTTTCTCCGACCATTATTATCTGAAATATCATTAAAGTAATGATCAGTAGAGCTTGAGTAGTAAGGATGTCTATTTTGGGGTCGACCGGTTTGTTGCCTTTTCTATGAACCTTTTTTGGATTTAGATTTGTTTTTAGAGACTTCGTTCACAGACCTGGGTTTAGGTGCAGATATAGAACATTCGCCCTTTTGAAATTTGACCGGTCGATCAACCATCTTTGAAAGAAAATCGATATGGCTTGGAAGAGGTTTATCGAACTCAAACTTTGAAAATTCTTCATCTGAACAAATATTTGAATTCATGAATGCGGAAAAATCATTTTCATATTCGGATGGAATATCAGTAGATGAAGGAGGTGAGGAACAATTAGGAACGGTGTTTTGCATAGAATCGGTTGCGGAAGCTTTTTGAAAATCAGAGTTTAGATTCTTTGGCAAACACATTACTTGAGGTTCTTTTCCTTTTCTTAAAGAGATTTTGCCTATAGAAGTCTTACTAGAAGATGTATCTGATGAGTTGGAGGAAGGTTTAGACAGAGTGACTTTCTTGTTTTGAAGTCGGTCAAACTTCTTTTGAAGTTCGCCCTTACTCACTTGCTCTTGCATCACTTCTGTTGCCAAGGCAGACAGTTTGGATGTGAGACTGTTGATTTATGTCTTAAGAGCTTCCTTTTCCTCACTGGATACAGTTTTTGTTTTTGTAGAACTAAATTCTCATGTTTAAGTAAAAGTTATTGTTTTTTCTTTTGAAATTTAATCATTTCCTGTTCAAGTGACTCCTCTAACTCGACTATTTTCATTTCTAGAACAAGAGGGGAACATAACGTTTAAACTCGTCCGTCTCTATTTTAGTTTCAGTTGCTGGGGCCTCATCCTTTTTAGAAGAATCCTTGGGCTTTGCAAAATTGTAGCCGTTAAAGTAGTCATTTGAAAGTGTTAGCTTCAATCTTCCTAATCATAGAAGTATTTAGAAGTAGTGAAAAATAGGCCAAGTGAAGAAAGCCTCTTACAGAGGCTCTGCCGACATTACCGAGAAATCAAGGTCAAGAAGCTACAGAAGCAGCAGAGGCTTCCTACAGAACCTCTGCTGTACTCAAAGAAGACCCAAGACTCGGAAACAAAGGTGAAGACTGCTCCACAGAGGACCAGACCACAGAACCTCTGTAACTCATTACAGAGCCTCTGTGGTCCTCACTGAAAGACTTGAAGATATTTATAATATCTTGCTACTGTTACAGGACCCGTTTCCTCAACTTGCATGGTAGCATGCCCTGTCCAACGTCGACGTGTCAAACTCTGATTGGACTCAGTAGGGCTTAGTACATATTAGACGTCTGCTGCATTAAATGCAATACAGCACGTCTGACTGTTCATGCCATCCTTGCTACTGTTCACGACATCCGTTCTACTATTCATACGTACCTTTTGAATAGTAGCATATGCTTTATGGTCCCTTTAGAGTAGTATATAAGGAAGACTCATGTTGAGTTCTTCCTTACACACACAACTTCAATCGAACATCAAGAAAAAAAAGCTTATTCACCTTAAAAGTCATATCTGTTTTAAAGCTTTTCTTACTCACGGTTTATAAACTTGTTCTTGATATATATATTCAGTAAACTTTGAGATATAATATTCTGTTCACTGTTTATTTATATTTTGTTCTAAATCTATCAAACTTATCTGTTAGTTCTTTAAATACGCTTCCGCATCAAACATTAACTTGAACTAATAGATCTGATAATCTTGTGTAAAGCAAAACGGGAACCAACAATTGGTATCAGAGCAAAGCTTGATTTTCAATATCAAGTGATCCTCGTTTTACAACTTTTATTTGATAGATTATTTTCTCTCTTCATCACCATATTTCTAGATATTAGTTGTACCCAGAAAACCTTCCAGATCTTCATACTTAGAAATCCTCCATCAGATTATCCTTTCCTCAAAATGACAAATACAAATAACCTTTTCACTGCTGGCTCACTAACCAAACCTCCTACTCTTCTTAGAGATGAGTATCCTCAATGGAAGATAAGAATGGTTCATTTCTTTGAGGGTACTGAAAAAACTCTCAAACAATAACTTTACAATCTTCCTCCAGTTCCGATGATAACTATGCCACGTGTACCAGCTACTGCTGAATCTGCTGAAATCCCTGAACATCAAAAACCTAAGCCAAGAGAAGAATGGTCAAATGAAGATAAGGCAGAAGATGAAGTTGCACAGAATGGTCAAACAAAGAGAATATTGATCATGGCGATTCCCAACGAACTTTTTCAATCCTTAGATGCATGCGAAACAGCGCACGATCTCTGAAAAGAATTAGAAAGACAGTGGGATGGGGGTGCTAAAACTCAGAAGAACCGAAGGGCACAATACATAAATGAATATCATGCTTTCAGAGCCTCTGCAACAGAATCTCTGCAAACAACATACGACCGGTTCAACTCTCTCATAAACAAATGCAAAAAGTCTGGTATTCACAGAACCACGGAAGAAAATAACGTCATGTTTCTAAAGAGCCTGAACGATGAGTGGCTTCAGTTGTCTATGTCTTTACAAACAAATCAAGATCTAGACTCCTGGACACTCTCTGATCTCTATGGAACACTTGCTGCACAAGAGCCTCAAATAGCTCAAGCTAAAACACTAACCATTGTGCCATACACATTGGTTAGTAAATCTACAGAGGCTGCAGACAGACCAAGAAATGAGAGATCTACAGAGGAGAAAAAGAAGGAGAAAAAGAAGATGGTAATGGTTGATAGGATTTATACCTAGACTTAAACTGCATGTGAAGTAGAATGTCCCCATTATTTTAGACTTGGGATGTTAAGTATAAAAAGGTAGAAGGAACATCATGTAAGGTAATTTCAAATTACATTTGGCCAGTGTAATCATGAACTTACAAGTACATATTTGAACCGGAATACCTTATTATATGGGGTATGTGCTTATGTGTATATTAACCTTGTTTGAATCAACAGAGTGACAAGTCGGACTTGATGTATGGATAGAGACGAAGACAGGTATATTTCTATAAACTATACACGTGCTAAAGTGCTATTTGACTTCGGTGTAAACCAATCATTTGTGTCTCCATCCTTTTGTTGCTTATCTGCATTAGAAAAGTATTTGATAATTATGTTAGAGATAAAAAATGGGTGTGCTAGTGATTCTGATTTTGCTAATGTGTAGAATGTGATGGCTTGAGTATAAAGAATAATAGTAGTGTGTGGAACGTGATGATTGTGTGTGGAGAGTAATGATAGTATGTGAAGTTTTGACATTGTCATGAAGGCGACGATTTAGTTTGTTGTGTAGATTATACAAAGTGTGATTGTTGACGCTATTTAGAAGAGTATTGTTTAAATGTGTGGGGCGATGTGGATAAGATAGTGGCAGTTTATAATTAGCAAGCGTGCGAGGTGTGGTTGTTTCGAACATTGAGTGTGATTTTGAATTAACTTGGTTAAATTCCGGGTATAAGGTGTGGTGAAACTGTCGGTTAAATATGGAAATCGTTGAAACTGGGTGTGTGCGATTGATTTAGAAGTGAAAGAAAGATAGCTCGTGGGATCGGTCTAGAGTGAACACTTCCTAGTGAGCTGTCCTTGAACGTGTTTCATGTTGAGAAGAAAGTGGAAGAGAGTAGAAGTGCGAGAGTGATGTTGTGGCAAGTGTGGAAATCAATTGTTATCTATGTTTCGTGGTCGGTGTAAATAATGCAAGAAATTGTTGTCTGCATTAACTTATGAGAACTAGGTTGTTAATGGCCTAGACTTAAGCTGAGGGGTATTATTTGATGATTATTGTGGTGTGTTTATTAGTTGGTTGAGAAGTTGGTATTGTACGCCAATATAGATGTGTAAGTCTTTGATTGGTCATCGACTTTTGCGTTTATGTTAAGTTATAACATTAGATTGTTATTACTAAAAGTGTTATGATCTAAATTTTTCTAATGGAATGTTTTGATTGGGAATTTAGACTGAAAAGAAAAATGATTAAGGGACTGGGATTTATATCTAAAATAATATGTTTATGCTGGAGTGAGAAGTGAAGGTTCTACGATATTGTGATATTTATTGATCTTTTTAAGTGAAGGATTCATGTTCTCTGTTCTCATTAATAGTGATGCATTTATTGACAAGATTATTTTGTTTGGATTGGACATTGATGAAAATGTCAGATTCGGTTTTTGGTATTAAGTTCAGGATTTTGAATTAAGTAGTAAGTGTATAGAAATGGAAATGGTTTGATTAAAACCATTTGGGAATTGATAAATGTCTGACATTTAGTGTTATTTGTGATGAACGAACATGACACAACCGTTGAATATTTTGATGATGGATTTTGATTGAACCATTTGGTTAGAATTCATATTGCAAGTAGAGATGTGGATTTGGTGTTAGGTTTGTTTAAGAAATGAAATTTTGGATGATGAATATAAATTTCTAATGATTTCAAATTGAGTGGTTAGCGTTAATGAGTTGGTGGTTACCGTTATATTAAAGATATGGTATTTTCATATGAGATTGAAATTATTGATGTTTGGGTGCTATTGAGAATAGCATACTTGTTCGACAAAGGGTTATTAGTTGACTTTAAGTGGAAAAGAAAATGGAAGGATGATCTTATTATAAGATAACGGAATATATGGTTGAGATGTGTAATCATTGGATTTATATTATTAGTGTTATGATTAGCAGGAAGAAAGCAATGTTCAATAAACATTTTGATGATCGTGTGACGAACTTTGTGGTGTAAATTGTAGTAGAATTATTATATGGCGATTTTTTTTATTTACGGTTAAGTAAAGTGAGGTTAATGTTGAAGAACTTTCTTTATGGAGTTGTTTAAATTAAAGAGTTGTTTTAGACCCTATGCTTGACTTGGCATGTTAAGTCTCATGTGTAAATCAATGAGATGATGACGGGTTTGCCGTTGCGTTTAAGAATTTGATTTAGTGATAATATTATAGTTGGAAATTTGGTTATGTTTATAGAATGACATGATGATGATTATAGATCGGAGTGATAATATGATCATTAGTTGATTTGGAATGTCATGATAAATGTTTAAGCCTTTGATAGGTTGATTAAAATTTTATAGATTTGTTAAGTAACGACATTTATTGTTATTACAAAACGGGTTACGATTCTACTGAGATGTTGATGCTAAGTTATTATGTATGGTAATTCATGGTTAATAGAAAGAAATGAACTACATCTCAATTGGAGTTTATCTTGTGAAATAAATTGATATTTATGATTAAAATGTGTTGGTCAAGTTAAAGTAGCTAGAGATAAAGAAAAGGAAATTGTATTGTTTTGTGCGGAAAGGATCGGTAGTTATAATGCAATAGCCGAGAAGAGCAGTTGAGTTTGAAGACTGTTATTGTGGTCATGAATCGGTTAAGGATAATTAGGGAGTGGTAAGCGTTGAGATGTCTACAACCTTTGTTCACATATTATGATTTATAAAATGGATTACAAGAATTCTTGGGAAAGTGTTTTCGAGATTAAAACACTGATCATTAAGGAATTGTTTGAGGTAAATCTAAGTAAGAAAGTCGGGATGACTTAATATACATATATATATATAGTTATCTGATTTTATGGTCGTTATGGTTAATTAAAAATATTTTGGAATCCAAGACCCCTGAATTAATAGACTTGAGTGGAAGATAAAATTTAAGATGATTGGGTTTTCCTGTTTTAAGCAGAGATTATAGGTTAATCAGAGTTGCGTAGCGAAAACGTGATAACCTATTATTAATTGTGTTTGGATTTGAAAGATGGTTCAAAGTGGTAACAAAAGTTATATTATGAGAACAAAAAGTGGTTGGTAGTTTAATTTTGAATGATTGATTTAACATTTGCAATTGTTAGCAAGTTTCATATTGAAGGTGTATGTTAGAATTTTGGAAAGGTATAGTGAAAGTGTAAAATGTAGCATTGTGCATAATTTCAAGATATCGATGCTAGATTTTGTCTGAAGTTGATGATTATTAGTAAAACTTTCCATATATAGAAATGAATTGTGATATAGATATTTTATGCTGAATTAGGCACGATGAGATTTTTCTTGGTGTTGAAAGAGGCACAAAGTGAAATAAAGACATATTGATATTAATTTTGTTAAAAAGATATTTTTTGATGGTTGTTATATAGATGGGTATGGAGTGCTTATTAAGTTAATTTCGATAGTCTCGATTGGAGTTCGATGTAGTAGTGAGCATAAAGCAACCGTACCTTTTTGCTTAACCGGATTCCGGGACGGAATTCTTTTAAGAGGGAGATGTTATAATACCCTGCTTTAAAAATGTATACTTTAACGTCTCCGAAATATATCGTATTTAAAATTGTCAATCAATTATAGTTCAGGAGCTAAAAGTGTCAATTAACCAAAGTTTTATTAATTAATAATAATAACTAAATAATAATATACATATATGTTAAATGATGATTCTAGAGTAAACTACATGCTTCGTTCATCATCATCTTCTCTTCACCGCCATCTCTCCCTCTCTCTAAAATCTATCTTCTTTCTAAAAATTCTCTCGTTCTGTTCAAGTAATCAAAGATACAATTACATATTCGGAATCATCTCGTCAAATCCTTCATAGAGGTATAACTTTCTCCTTATTTTGTTATAGTTTTTGTTGGTTCTTGAGATTGATTTGTATTTCGGTTTAGGTTTAGATTATGAAGTGGTATTGCAAAGTTATGATGAAATATATGTTTACATGTGTGGTTTTGTCAAAAATGAAGTAGGATTAAAAAGGGTAAAGTTTAGAATCAAAATGGTGAGTTTTGTGGTTATATGGGTAGTTGCTCACCAAGTGTTCGGTTTAATGTCTAAGAGAGTAAAGTTTCATGATTAAGCTTAAGAGATTAATCATTAAGCTTCATTTTGACGTTTAGTATGTTAATTTGTAATTAGAACATGTTTAATTGAGTAAAAGTTGAAGTTTGGTTCGTAAAAGTGAATGACGAAAAGTTTGGAAATCGGACGTTACGGTATGTGCAGGTCCGTACTTTGACAGCGCACAACTCACAAACCGTAAGTCCGATTGAGCTCAAATTTTACAGGTGAAAGGTACTCAATGTGTTCTACAATTCTTATGAAGGGCCTTAAACACAGTTTTGACTCTAAATAGCTCAAATATTGTGTTTTCTGGACTGATCGTAGCATACTCGGATCAGTTTCTGTGTTTTTATAAATTCCGTATAAAATCAGCCGACGATTCAAATGAGGTGATTCCAATTCGAGAAGAACCATAAGAGGTCAGAGAACAGCTTTCATTTAGATCTTATATTCTGGTTTGATCTCTAAATATGAGAAAAACGGTCGGAAAGAAGGGGCTTAGGAGCTGTCACGTACGGTTCTGCATGGTGTTGAGTTTAGTTTTTGAAATGCGTATCGGGTTGTCCGTTTTGAAATTTAAGTTGCGTAGATACCTTTAGAGCCAAAATTCAGTATTAGAATGATTATGATGAGAGTTTTATGTTGTTCAAGTAATAATAATTTATAGTTTAACATATGTGCTCGAGCTCGTTCAACTCCGTCGTGAACCTCGTTTGCTCGTGCTTTACATACCAACTTCGTTTAAGATTCTGTGGATTTTGAGTGAAAGACTGAATCTTTTGGAAAAGGCTTGGAAGTGTTTCTGGATAAGCGATCAAGGTGAGTTTTACTTTTAAAACGTTTTCAACTGGGATACATATATATGTGATATATATATGACATGGATATGTGTGGATTGAGAAAATGATTTATGGTGTGATTATGTGTATATATTAAGAGATATATATATATGTGGTTGAAATGTGGTAAAAGGTTTATAAATGACAATATGATATATTGATACATATATATATTGTATTTATATGTGCATTACATTACACGAATATACGTTAGCCGAAACTATAGTCGGCGGAGGTGTTTGCTGTAGTTGTTGTTCAGCGGTGCTGTAGTTGTTATACAGCGGTGCTGTAATTGTTGTATAGCGGTGTTGTTGGCTCGCAACCAACTGATATGGCCAGGGGAATGGGAATGAGAAAGAGGATGACTTGAACACGGTGCACGAGTCTTGATTGGTATTTAATTAAGTGTGATATATGTGTGTTTATATAAAGGATTTTATATAAATGGGTTTTATAACGATTTTGAAATGACAGGGATTATCTCACTGGACCGTTTGGTCTAACCCTCATTTTGTTTTCAAAAATATGTATTCCAGGTCGAGGAAATTATAGCGGCAAAGGAAAGGATAAAGAGTAGGACGCTTTTTGATGACTGATGTTGATTAGGAAGCTTTTATGTATTTTGTAGTTTCGATACTATGGGACCGTATGTGAATTATTATGTAATTTTCTTTTATGAATGTAACGATGTTATGCAATATATGTTATTTGTTGTATGTTTGGGAAACCGGGTTGTTACAAGAGTCTATGGTCCGGCCAGAACCGGAAGGACCTACCCAGGACTCAACCCCTAGGAGAGAGGTGTCTGTGAGTGTTTGGAAAGCCAGGGCTTCTGAACGGGGAGAGCAGAGGGAAAATATCGAGAGAGGAGCTGGTGGGGGTCAGCCACATGTTTTAGAAGATACATGGTTGTCGTCTGAGGACACACATCTAGATAACCGTGTAGTCCAATCCACCGAGGAACGGATTCCCAGACATGTTGGGACAACTGCTTTGGCTGGGGTACTTGGACCATCTGATGAAGAAACAGATTCCGACAACGCGTCTGATTCTGCGGAAGAACAAGCTATTGATGATAATGCTGATGATGATGATGATCAAGGAAATGATGATGATGATGATGATGATGATCAGAATAATAGAAATAATGATGTTGATTTTGGAGATGTGTCACAGTTTGTATTTCCAAATATGTCTGCAACAACAACAATTCCTTTGGAAGAGATTAACTTTGATGATATACCGGAAATGACTCATATGGATGCTGAAACTGTGGAAACTGTTCTTGAAACCGTTGTAGGAGATATAAGGAGAACTGAGGAAGTATTAGTAGAAAATATAAGTGAGTCTGCGAGAGAAATTGAAGAAAAAAATATGGAGAGTGTGAGTGCTACCTTAACCTACTATACCAGAAGGGCAACCACATCTACCACCAGATCTCATGTGTTGGGATAAGGTGTTGCAAAAGACGTTAGTAGCCCACTAACGCACTTGCACACCCAAGCCAACCATTCAGTTTCTTCTCAACAAGAAACTGTCTCAAGTTCTCACGAGGATCAAACACAAATTTTATCCTTCTCTCATTCGAAGAGTTTGGGTATTGAAACAGAGAGACATCATCCCCAGTCCTTGACCTTCATTATTGCACAGTCATTGAGTCTAGATCCAATTGCTGAAATATTACATTCTTTGACTAGGACACTACCGGTTTTTGTTACATCTGATGGGAGTCTTAGTGCCCCATACGGAACACTCGAACTAATTCCTTCTATAGGATTACAAGGATTGAGTGGAAGTCCTACAAGTGCTAACATCATGCCAACATTGAACGTAGGCCATACAGTTGATTCAACTGTTGTGTCAACAGGTAACCTAAGTGGCCCCGATGGTGAATTGCCCGTCTTTGTGACTAGGAAAGATCTCGACATCGCCTTAAAGGCTGTTGAGGAAAGCTTGATCAAGGAGATACAAGGAGTAAAATATTTGATGAAAGACAAAGGCCCGATGATTGAGAATGAGCCTGAATTGCCTACACCTCCACCTCTAGTTGTGCAAACACCACAAACTCAGCCTGATCCATCCGTATATGAACTGAAAGACATGCTATATGCCAAGATTCTCTCTATAAGCCCAGATGATCCACAAAACAAAACCCTTTTATCCTTACTTGAAAACTTTCAGCCAAGACCACAACCACCCCCACCTACTCCTAATGTTGTGACTTCTTCAGAGTTCAACACGTTCAAATCAGAGGTACTTAACAGTTTAAGTGATATGAAGAAGGCAATGGATGAAATGTCAAAGCAGGTTGCAATTCTGAATTGGAGTTGTAAGACACAGGCTCAAGGAGTTAAAAGAAGGCATGATCAGGATCTTGATGATCATGATCATGAGGGGGAGATGAGTAAGAAATGGAGAGCTGATTCTGAAACTCCAAGTTTGGGAAAGACTATGTCTACTGCTGAAGTTATCAACATGTATGAATCTGTTGCTATGGGTGAAGAAAGTGGTAAGCAAATAGTCTTGTATGTGGATCCAGATGTTGAACCGACGGTTGAAAAGCCTAAGGTAAATGAGGAGGAGATAAGGGAGGTTGTTGATTTATATGTTGAAGTGATGGTACTCAATTCAGATGATGAAGCTGATGAGAGTGAAAATGAATATGAAAAGTTCTGGAGGATTAAGGAAGAGTCAGAAAATGTGCTGATGATTGCAGATGGATTGATTGAGCAAGATGTAGAGTTCAGTAAAGATGAAGTTGATTTTCTTACTCAGATGTATAGGCCAAGTACACCTGAAGATGTACTTGTTAGCCCTATCCAATCACCTGATCCTATCTTAAGTACTTTGATTCCCACTCAACCTGAAACTACATCTGTAGCCATTAACCTTACCCAACCAAATCTCACTCAACCTGAAACATCATCACCTATACCTATTAAACCTGATTCTCCACCAACTCCTGAACCATCACCTGATGAACCCAAACCTGAAATTCATGAACAACCATTCATTCCAACATTTAATCCTTCATCTGACCAAGCTGGTCCATCCAACCCTTCTACCTCAAACCAACCTGGTGCTTCTACTTCCATAAACCAAAGGCTAACCTAATTGGAGAAAAGGCAAAAAACTCTGAGGTTGAGAACACCATTCTTGGAGGATGATGAAAGGAGGTTGTTTGTTCATCATATCATGAGATTGAATCCCTATGTTGTTTTGGGGATTAATGACCAGTCAGATGCTTACAAGTTTGAGTACATCTTCTTCTTGAGGGCCAAATATCAAAAGAAAAGATTTGTTAAGAGCAAGAAGTTGATTGTTACAATCAAGGAGATGTCAGCAAAGCTGTTCTACAAGATGTGGTACCCAGTCTTTGTAGTTCAGAGACAAGATTGTAAAGACTGTACTTTCTCTGAAGGTGATTTCTGTCATCTGTCTATAGAAGATTTTGAGACGATGTATCATTACTTCAGAGATCTTACCATCAGAAAAGAAAATGTGATAATTGCCCTGAATGCCATAAAGATATTCTTGAGGAGGCACATCCAGTACACTTAGTTCCATGACTTCCAAATGGGTGTGGTGAGTGATCAACCAATGGTGAACTTGATAAGGTGCAATCAGATGATAAATGGCTTGGAGAATATGCCATTATATGTTGTGATCAGAGATCCTGAATTTGGAGTTGTCTATAAGAATGAAAGAGGAGAGAAGAGGTTTCTCAGATTCATCGAAGTATTTAGATGGAACGTTGAAAGCGTTGTTACTTCAGTTGCAAGATCGTCTAAAAACTAATGATAGAGAAAGAGGAGATACTTGGATGCCTTCTCTGGCAAGATCTTTGGTGGTCAGAGCTATCAACGAGATAAATGATAGAATCTCCTTCAGAAGTGCTATGCGGCGAATAGAAACTTATTTGGGAGTTCGAAGAAGGAGAAGACCATTTCTGCCTTGATAACTAAGGGGGAGAATGTTAGGGTACTCAATTGTAGTTATCAAGTCATGTTGACTTTATTACATTTGTTGACTTTCTAAGTAGAGGCATGGGAGTGTCATGACCCTACTATATAAATAAAAAGTCCCTTTGTTCATTATGTAACTTTGGTCATTTGTACTTACTTTGGAAATCTATGAATGACAATGACTATCTCTCTCTCTAGAATCTCATACACTTTGATTGCTAAACACTAGATTTGGGATTAACAGAATAGTTTAACTATTCTTTTCCACAACAATCTGTAGTTTTCTGTGTGTAAATCTTGTTGAAGTTTTTCAATAAAAGAATTAAATTAAGTGAACTTTTGTATATTGTATTCAACCCCCCTTCTACAATACCTGTTTAAGCCATCTGGGACTAACAAGTGTTATCAGAGTAGAAAGTTTAATCAATAAACTTGATCTGCAATGGCTACATCTTCTTCAAACAATGAAACTCCTTTTCAAAACATCGTGTCTGAAAATGGCTCTATTGCCAAACCTCCAAAGTTTAACCCCAACATGGTAGTAGCCGAGCGCGCCAAACCTCCGAAGATCATGGTTGTAGCCGAGCGCGCGGATTTGTGCGCATAACGTGTCGTCATTTACGGTAGGATCGTACCGTTCATGTCCTGTGGCGTCGGCAGCCGGAAGAGAAAGGAGGCGGCGAAAGGAGTCAGGCGTCAGGGTGAACAGCTGGTTGTCGATCATTGCCGTAATAGTCTGGGAAGTGCCCGTGCGGATCTGTGCCGTGAACCAAACTTGTAGAACATACAACAAGGGGACGTCAGTAGTGCGGGTCAGGGCCTCACGGATGGGATGGCGCATGAGAATGTCCAGTATAATCTGGTGGTTAGGGTTGGGTTTGAAGAGCGCCGGGTCCAGGTAGTGATTGTTTGCCTCCATCTCGGTTCCATGGTCAGGGTCAACCAAGGCAGCATCTGCTGCTTCGTCTATGATTTCCTCTTCTTGAGGTATATGCTCTTCTGGAGGTTGTTGGGGATTTTGCTGATCCGCCATTGCAATATCTGTAAAAGAGCGCACAGTTAGAAACTTGGACGGATGAACACATGTCGGTGCGTACCTTTGCTTTGAATGGCTCAATCTGAGATAGATCGAGGACTGGCAGAGTGAAGACAGGTACGGAATGGACATAACAGGGGTGTCCGGGTCAAAGTTGTCAAAGTGTCTGGAAAACACAAAGAGTCCCGATAAGATTGATTAACCCGGACAAGGGTTCCCTGATACACTAGCTTTCCGGATAAATATTATGTTCGGACCCCAAAACTACCCGGTAGTTGAACTTACCGGAAAGCATAAGGTTTCCGGACAACTATGGTTCTGGGTGATTGGGAGTGTCCGGATAAATCAGCAAGATCTTGAATGTGTCCGGACACGATGAACATGTCCGGACGAGTTGAGAGATTAGCCACAGAGCCTAAACAGTTCCCAATCATCTAGATAATGATTCAATGGTATGCGAGGGACCTATACTAACAGACATGACCATCGTACGAATCTTATTGACACAAAATTGACACGTGGTCGTAGAAACCCGAATGGGTTTTGTGGTGTGCGTGAAACCATCGAATCGGTGGTCGATTCATGGGAAAAATCAGTTAAGTGTACTCGATATATGAGTAAGAGTGAGAATCGAGAATTTTACCTGAGTTTGGGACTGAATGCGATGGTGAGTCGAGTGATCGGGGAGAGTCCGAGCGAAAGAGAGGTCGAGTAGGGTTTAGGGTTTTGCGAGAAAATCCGGATAAGTGGAAATGAGAGAACCCGGGTGCGTATATATACCCGGGTGGGGTCCGGGTCCTTATCCGACCCGGATACCTATCCGGTCCGGATTCTGTCAGGAGAATAGAGGTGTCCGGATGGTGTCCGGATAACTCCAAAAAGTCCTGTTCCTTGGAATTTTGAAAGAATTATGATTTAAAAAGGACTTTCTCTCGCTCCCCCTCAAACTGAGCATGGGGAATCCCTTGCTCCCCCTCGGATAGTGCAGTAGAGTGCAGTGGAGGGGACCGACACACAAAAACTGTTAAGACTTTATGAAAGAGACTTGTGCCGCCTCCCCTCAGATGATGACCATGCTCACAGGAGTTCCCACACACATAAAAACTTTTTGACTTGTAAAGAAAAACTGTGTGTGATGCTCCCCCTCAACAGTTGCCAAAACTTACCTGATACCGCATTGTACTCCCCCTGAACACAAGAACATAAGGTGAAAGCACAGAGATAGTGAAAGGAAAAACAGACGACAGTATGAAATAAGAGAAACACACGAAGAAAGAAAGAAAACAAACGAGATCTACCTAATAAATACAAAGAATAAAATCTAACTGTGTAACCGAGACAAGTAGAATACAGGTGCGAGGAAGTGTATACTCAACCATCAGGAGTGATAACACCGGATGAGAAGTAGACAGTTACGCGTAGATGTATGGAACTTATAACGGGCACACATTCGGATTAAGTCTTCAGATTTAGCATACCTAGCTTGAACACAAGAATTTTGAAACGTTTTTCGTCCAAGGCTTTTGTAGACAGGTCTGCTAACTGATGCTCAGTATTTACGAAGTAGAGTTCGACTGTACCTCTTTCGACGTGATCCTTAATAAAATGATACCGAACGTCGATGTGCTTCGTCTTGGTGTGTTGGACCGGGTTGCTTGATATGGCAATTGCGCTCTTCGAGTCACAGTAGATCGGGACTTTGACATACGTAAAGCCGTAGTCTTTGAGATGTGTCCTCATCCAGATTACTTGGGAACAACAGCTTGCGGCGGCTACATACTCTGCCTCGGCAGTTGATGTGGAAACGCATTGTTGTTTCTTCGATGCCCAAGTCACTAGGCTATCTCCCAAGAATTGAATGTGCCCCGAGGTGCTCTTGCGGTGCAACATGCATCCCGCGTGATCCGCGTCAGAGTAAGCGAATAGGCTAAAACCTGTCTCTTTCGGGTACCAAAGGCCAAGATCAGCAGTACCACGTAAATAACGAAAAATTCGTTTAACGGCATTGTAATGAGACTCTTTAGGGTTTGACTGATAACGGGCGCAAAGAAATGTTGAAAACATGATGTCCGGTCTACTGGCAGTTAGGTACATTAAAGAACCGATCATTCCCCGATACAATTTGGTGTTGACAGCCTTTCCGTGAGGATCGGTGTCAAGCTTTGTATTGGTTTCCATGGGAGTTTTCATTGGTGAGGACTGGTCCAATTGGAATTTCCGAAGAATATCCCAAATGTATTTGGAATGGTTTATGAAAATTCCTGTCGACAGTTGTTTAACTTGAAAACCAAGGAAAAAGTTCATCTCACAAAGCATACTCATTTTTAAAAAAAAAAATCCCATGAGAGTGGCAAAGTTATTTGCATATAAAGGACTAGTAGAACCGAAAATGATGTCATCGAAAAATACCTGGACTAGAATTATGTGACCCTTTTCGTTATTGATAAACAGAGTAGAATCAATGGTACCTCGAGTGAACTGGGCTTCTAAGAAGAACTTTAACAGTGTGTTGTACCATGCTCGTGGAGCTTTCTTTAAACCGTAAAGTTCCTTGTCTAAGATGTAGACATGATCAGGCTTCGAGTAGTCCACAAATCCGTCTGGTTGCGACACATAAACTTCTTTTTGGAGGTCGCCGTAAAGAAAGGCTGTCTTCACATCCATTTGGAAGACCGTGAAGTTCTTGTGCACGGCATAAGCGAGAAACATACGGATTGCCTCGATGCGCGCTACCGGAGCGTAGGTCTCATCGTAGTCGATCCCCTCTTGTTGTCGGTACCCTTTGGCCACAAGACGCGCCTTGTTGCGAACAACGATGCCGTCTTCGTCCTTTTTATTTTTGAAGATCCATTTGGTGCCGATCACCGTCTGGTGCTTTGGACGTGGAACCAGTCGCCATACCTTGAGAGCTTCGAATTGATTTAGCTCTTCTTGCATGGCTATGATCCAGTCCGGATCTTCGAGCGCTTCGCGTACGTTCGTCGACTCAATCTTGCTTAAGAAGCCGGAAAATAGACAGAAGTTGGCGGAAGCGCCTCGTGTACGAACAAGAGTAGAAGGATCACCGATTATCTGATGTAGGGGATGGGCCTTCGTCCATTTGGTGGAATGCGGAAGCGGCTGCTGGGTGGAGTGAGACGCATCCGGATCCACATACGAACCAGATGGAAGGTCTTGAACCGCTTCAAGAGTAGCAGTCTTGTTTCTTGGAGGAAGTGGGGGAGGATTCGTCAATGGTTGAATAACTTCTGGTTCCGAGGAGTTCAGAGGTTGAGCATGAGTTGTAGCAGAGGACGAATCAGTAGGAGCGATCTCCGAGAGTATGGGTTCCTCTAGGGGGGTTGCAGTACCAGGTGCATGCGTATCTGATGATGACGGTTGAGTTGTCTCTATTGTTGTTGATGGCATGCTCGATGAAGGAGGCGGACCAGATAAAACGGCCGAATCCTCATTGCGAGCAGCTTCAAGTCGCGGTTGCGCTGAGACAAGAGCAGAAGAGTTAAGTATGTCATCATAGAAATATTGAAACAGTAAATCTAAATCAGAAGAGTCAGCATTCGATGAAGATGCATGATTCGGATTTACTGTGGCTTGTGCAGATCCCAAACTCGAAGGTCCGGAAGCTAGCACTCCAGTTAAACCGGGTTCTGAACTGAGTTGTTCAGAAGCCAAATCTGCGGCTTCGTCGAATGTCACGTTTATGCTTTCAACAATGGATTTGGTCCGCTTGTTATAAACGCGATACGCCATAGCCTGCATGGAGTATCCGATGAAAACTCCTTTGTCCTCCTTGGGGCTGAATTTCCCAAGATCATCCTTGTCGTTCAGCACATAGCAAGTGCACCCGAAGGCGTGAAAGTAGCCGATGGTCGGAACATGGTTGTTCATGATCTCGTACGGCGTTTTGTTGAACCGCTTGAGAAGGATAGAGCGCTTTTGCGTGTAACATGCCGTAGACACCGCTTCAGCCCAGAGATATAGCGGTAGATGTGCATGGGAAAGCATTGTGCGAGCAGCTTCAACGAGGGTACGGTTTTGTCTGTCCACCACTCCGTTTTGTTGAGAAGTGCGTGCTGCAGAGAAGGTGTGTGAGATGCCGACACGATGGTGGTGTATATCGACGACATGCTGGTCAAGTCAAAATAAGCGATCGACCATGTCGAGCATCTGAGGCAATCGTTTGATATCCTCAGAAAGTATAGCATGAAGCTCAACCCGACAAAATGTTCCTTTGGCGTCAATGCTGGGAAATTCCTAGGATATATGGTCACTCGCCGAGGCATCGAAGCCAATCCCGACCAGATCAAAGCCATTGTCGAGATCAAATCTCCTCTAAATTTCAAAGAAGTCTAAAGGCTCACTGGTCGGGTAGCAGCTCTAAACAGGTTCATCTCCCGATCTTCAGATAAATGTCATCTATTTTACAACGTCCTCAGGAAAAACAGAGGCTTCGACTGGACTGACGATCGTGAACAGGCATTGCAAAAGCTCAAAGAATACATGTCGTCGCCTCCCTTATTGTCGAAACCTCGCGATCATGAAATCTTGCAACTATATCTGGCTGTTAGTCCAAACGCGGTAAGTGCTGTCCTAGCACGAGAAGAAGAAAAACAACAACTGCCAATCTATTATGTAAGTAAATCTCTTCTGGACGCAGAAACCAGGTATTCCTCTATGGAAAAATTGCTCTTGTCGCTAGTCACAGCTGCTAAAAAACTGCGACATTATTTTGAGTCGCATCCCATTACTGTCGTAACTAACTTCCCTCTTAAGTCTGACTTAAGAAAACCTGAGTTGACAAGTGTTAATGCCAAAAATCGCACCAAAGAGACAACTTAAGGTCGATGTGGACTTAAACAACTAAAGAAAGAATCTTTCGACGAGACGTGCGACGATAAATAAAATAAAGAAACAAGGGATTTGATAACGCAAGAAAAACCTCAATCGAGGAAAAAACCTGCGGACGACATTGGATGTCGTCGCTAAACTATGGTCGCCAATCAGGGGCGATGTCCTTAGATACTGGTGTCGATCGCACAGTGATTACAATACAAATGAAGAAAATGCTTCGAAATGTAAAGTACAAGTGTTTGAATGTAAAAATAGGTGTTTGTCGTGTACGAAACAAAGTGTGAACTGCTGGTCGAGGGTTGTTGTCGTGCGTCGAGAGCGATACTTAGAATAATGGTTCTTCACTTCAGGTGTTCTTGAATATTGCTTCGGTTGTTAATCGCCGGATATTCGATGTCTTGAAATGTTGATTGAGCTTGATATTTATAGTCTTCGTGTCTTTAGCTTCATCCATGAATGCTCCTTTAATGGCCTTAACGGTTGGAAACGGTCGCCGGAGTAATGATCTTCGTCCGTTATGGTCGCCGGTTGTTTAATGATTGCGTCGGTTATAGTCGTTGCTCCTTAATGACTTTAATTCCTGCATTAAACACCTAACAAACGGTCATGGTGAACGTTAGCTTTGGTCGAGGTCGCACGTCCTTATATAATTGTCGTGCGGATCGGGCGACGCTATGGTCGAGCGTCGTAAGGAACTCTCGACTTACCTTTTATGAGGGACGATGATGGTGTTTTGGGTCTTTGTCGAGACCTTATCTTAATACAAGATATAGTCCTTAATCATACGTCTTACTTGTTCTGGTCGCGGTCGAGTGACGTGATTTTTTGCCCAAACAGTTTGCCCCCAAAATTTGAAAATTGAATGTAAAATTTAAGTTTTAAATTTTGCTTGTCGAACGCTTAGACTTGTGACCTGGGTTGAGGGACTTACCTGGTTGACGTGGAACTAGACTGGTTCGCCTTTAACTGAACGAGAAGTTGAGAAGTTGTGACGTCATACTGACGCGCGATGATGCTTACCAGCTATCGTGGACAGGTGTCGAAGATCCGGGTGGGTATACGAAAGGGCATGGACGCGTGTTGATTATCGAAACACTCGTCCTGATATTATCGGTTGCATAGAGATCACGACGGATCTTTTCTTGATACGTTTTCAAAGTGTTTTTTGAGAAGGGATTTTGTTCTGATTTTTTACCAATTTTCACTAGAACTTATTCGAATCTTTGCGAATCTTCGGCTAGCAGTTTAGAGCGTTTATCTTGTTCTGTCCTCCGATTCACAATGTCGACGGAACCTGTTAGCCTTATCATGAATCACGTAGACTTATATGCTTTTAGGAGTTTGGCAAAAATCTCGGCAAATATAGAGTTGCGGTATCCGGGGATTGTTCGTTCTATGGACTGCCCCGAGGGATATATTTCTTTGTATGAGTATCCTTTTATGATAGGGTTTCAGTGGCCGTTTTCTGGTTTATCTAAGTCATTCATTCAGGATTTGGATGTGTCGTCGGGACAATTGATGCCCCAACTTTGGCTAGTTCTAATGGTTATTGAGCGAGCGTCCGCAAAATGGGAGTCTCCTATAATCATGAATGTTTTCTTGGCGGCGTATTGTTTGGGCAAAAAATCACGTCGTACGACCACGACCAAAACAGGTAAGACGCATGTCCTAAGCTAAACCTTGTATTAAGATAAGGTCTCAACAAGAGCCCAGAAAACATCCGTAAAAGGTAAGTCGTACGTCCTTCTTGACGCTCGACCACATCGTCGCCCGTCCCGCACGACCATCGCGTAAGATCATTGTACCTTCGACCAAAGCTAACGTTAACCTTGACTGTTACGTTTGTTAAGTATTTAATGCAGGAGTCAAAGCCATTAACAGCAAGCGACCGTAACGGAAGAAGATCATTATGGATATTCACTCCGACAACCGTTTCCAGCCGTTGTAGTCGTTGATCAAAGCATTAATGGAGCTAATTAATGACGCGAAGACTAAAAAGACCACGCTGAGTCTTCACATCAGGGGACATCAGTGAACACCCAGCATACATCGGCTAGCATCATCGAACAGCAGAGAGAACGCACCCGAACTCATAAAGAAGATCACTCAAATCAAGTACTTGAGACCAGAATCGCTCAGCGAACTCAAGAACAACAGAAGCAAAGAGATTTATCTCGAAGAACAGCTCTCGACGCACGTCAACAGCTCTCGACCAGCCGTTCATACTTTGTTTAGTACACGACAAACACCTGTTTTTACATTCAAACACTTGTACTTTACATTTCGAAGCATTTCCTTCATCTGTATTGTAATCGTTGTAAGATCGACGCCAGTATCCAAGGACATCGCCCCTGATTGGCGACCATAGTATAGAGACGACACCCACTGTCGTCCGCAGGTTTTTTCCTCTTTTGAGGTTTTTCCTGTTTCTTTATTTTTATCCTCGTCGCACGTCTCGTCGAAAGATTCTTTGTTTAGTTGTTTAAGTCCACATCGACCTTAAGTTGTCCCTTTGGTGAGATTTTTGGCATTAACAGTTTGGCGCCATCCGTGGGACCACATCTAGAGAAAATCCTCGACGAACATGCATTCTACTAATAGTTTCTTGGAGTTTCTTCTATTTTCTGTTGCAGGGAAATGGCAGCCTCTGGAAATCCGCGGCAAGCCGCCGCTCAGATGTATCAGAAGCTCGAGGTTGTCAGGAATCAACTCAATGCAATGGCAGAGCAGAATCGCAGAGCAGCTGAAGAGATCGCGCGGTTAAGGAATCCTTTTGCACCCCAGAATGGTCCTAGACCATTCATCTAGAATCCAGGTCCGGGATCAGGTCCGTCCGCGCAGAATCAGCATCCAGGTCCATTCATGCAGAATCAGCAGCCGGGTCTTTTCATTCCGAATCCCCAGTCTGGGCAGATTCCCCCTCAGCACATCCGACCACCACCCTTGAACAATGGATCCCAACCATTGCAAGGTGGTGCCCAGCCGTTTCAGAGTGGATCCCAGCCGTTTTCCCAGCCATTTCAAAATGGTCCGCAACCTTTCCAGCAAGGATCGCAATCTTTCCAGCAGAGATCGCAGCCATTTCAGCATGGACCATAATCGTTTCGGAATGGACCACAACAATTTCACTATGGGTCGCAACCATATTTTGTTCCATTCAACGGGGACACCAATGGTTCGTCGCATGGTAATGGCACTAGTCCAGGGATCAATTCCTCGACAAGGGCAAATTCTGGTCTTAACGATCCCGTCGCCCATCGTTTGAAGATGTTAGAAGACCAAAATGAGCGCGTCCTGTCCTTACTCGCTAAGTTGCCTGGGGAAGCCGTGCCTGTCGACGTCGAGCCTTGCTCGGGGTATCAGGCGTCGCATTTCATCAACGAGATCGCCACCGTTAAGGTCCCAAAGAAGTATAACATTCCTTCCTTCACTCCCAAGTATTCGGGTGTGACTGATCCAACCGAGCATGTCGCGCAGTATAAGCAGCTCATGTGAACAATCTCGATTCCACACATGTACCAGGAAGTATGAATGTGCAAGAGTTTCGGGGCGACTCTCACTGGTCCAGCTCTCCAGTGGTTGATCAATCTCAAACCCAAATCTATCGGGTCGTTCGCTGAATTGGTCAACCAATTCTCCCGGCAATTTGCCAACAGTCGTAAGATGGAAAAGCAGACTAGTGATTTGTACTACGTCGTGTAGAAGACCAATGAGTCTATTCGAAGTTATTTCAATAGATTCAATGCCGAAATGATCAATATCCGCAATTGTGACATCAAAACTGCGATCAAAGCTTATAAGCGTGGTCTATACGATAGTTCAGGTCTATATATCAATCTGACCAAGTATCCCCCAGACACATTCGAAGACGTTCGAGCTCGAACCTTAGCATATATGACGGTCGAAGATGATGCTGCCTTTCGTCGCGAGCACACTGACGACAAGAAGTCGTTAGGCGTCAGAAAGCCAGAGTTCAAGACAAAGGTTGTTTCCAGAATAGAGCCAGCGCGCCAAATTTCGAATGTTCGTTTCAAGACGAAAGCAGAAGCCAAGACCGCGACTAAGTTCACTCAGTACCCCAAGATATCCTCCTACGGATTCAAAGGATCTGCAAAGGACCTAGTCGGAGCTCTGAAGACCGCTCAAACCACCATTCGATGGCCAAAGAAGTCTGAGCTGGACGATGCTAAGAAAGACCAATCAAAGTGGTGCGACTTCCACATCGATCATGGTCATGCGACAGACGATTGTATCGCATTGAAGAAGGAATTAGCGTATCATTTCCCGAAAGGAAATCTCAAGGATATCATCGACGATGTCGCTATTCCAGCTAATAGCCATCGACCGACGACCCCCGAGCATGCGAATGTCGTCAATTGCATCACCGGTGGTTCAGATGTGTGTGGTCTGACGTATTTAGCGACCAAGCGTCATGCCAGTCCGGCCCCCGATAATCGGCCTATTCCTCGCTCGTCTACACCCAAATGAGATTTGGAGCTAGAATCCATGAAGATTGTGTTCGACCACGTCGACCTTGGCGACTCGTATCAGAAGCATCACGATGGGTTGATCATTCAGCTCACAGTCGGTAACTGTCTAACGCGTCGAGTCTTGATCTACGGGGGAAGCTCAGCAAATGTCATTTTTCTCAACACCATCAAAGCCATGGGAATCGATCGCTCGGAAATCACCCGACGTTCGACGACTTTGGTCGGTTTCAATGGAAGAGCGACGAGCACCTTCGGAGAGATAATCTTGCCCGTCTATGCCGGAGGAGTCAACAAGCAGACCAAGTTTAGTGTCATCGATTGTTCGTCGGCCTATAACATCATCTTAGGACAACCATGGATCCATGATATGAAAGCCGTTCCCTCGACGTATCATCAAATGTTGAAATTCCCTACGCCATGGGGAATCCAAGAGATTAAGAGTGAGCCAAAAGTCGCTCGTGAGTGCTACAAGTCTACCTTGAAGTCGCGAAAATAAACCAAAGTCACAAGATCAGGCTCTCGACGGGTTCGTTCCTCTATCCCTAAATTAATATCTTTTTCACAGAGATAAGTCTACTATGGTGCCCGGTCGCACGACAACATAGTCGACCGCAGGACAATATTTCACCGGATCGCCGTGTCATTCTGTCATTTAAAACATATCTTTTCCTGCCAAAAAGAATAAGGTAATAAATGACAGGGGGCAAATAGAGAGAGTCTGAAATGGTACGTTCTCTAACTCCTTTTTATACGATTTTTTCTCAAAAAACGTTTACTGACTTAAGCATCGGAGGGTCGTTGGCTAGCCAACGACCAACCCCCGACATCATTTTATCGCAGAATCGCACGACAATAATCATTAAGTCTAATAGATGACTTTAAATTCGCAGAATCGCACGACATAAACAATCAGGATTTTCTTCCCTGACCATCTATCCACAGGGGCATACGACGTAAATTCCTCGTACGATCTCGTCGTACAATCGCAAAGCCTAAATAACTTACATCTAAGTTTCTTAGCTTTTATACCCTGAATGGGTGCTTTAATCGCGTGTTTTTATTTGTTTTACGTTCTTATTATCGTATTACAATGAGTGCCTTAGTCGCGTGATTTCATATGTATCTTATGTTCGACTTTATAATCTAATGTGATTCGAATAAAGCATAAGCAAAAGATATATTCATTAAGTAAACCATTATATACATGCTCGATCCCTGATTGGTCGAATGGCAAAACAAACAAGGAAAGGAAAATTCTAGACGGCAGGGGGAACATCGGTCGTATCCCTGCTCGAAGTCCCGACCCGAGGCCCTTCATCTGCCACTCCTCTCGAACGAATCTCCTGCAGTTCATACTAAACATCGAAAAGCTGGATGGCTAGATCGTCAGCACGCGCCAAGGCAAACCTCTCCCTATCTAAAGCCGCCTTCTCTCTCTCCAACGCCGCAGCTTTTCTTTCAAGGGCAGACGCCATCAACCCTTAAACTTTCGACATCCCAGCGTGTAATGCCAAAGACGACTGGAACGTCTGAAAAATAACACAAGAAAATATTAGACGACTAAACGAACAAGACAAGTCAAGAAAGATTGACACTCACCGTGAACGCCAGACTGGCAACTTGAGATCCAATCTCTCCGGCCGAAACTCCACGAAAACGCTCCTCGAAACACGGGAGCAAATACTTCTCCAGATGAGGGAACGACGCCGTCCCGTCTAGGACACCATCCGCCATAAAGTTAGACGACAATGTAAAATTGACCGTCATAACTTCGGCCGATGATCCCTCGCCCCTGTCGGCAGACATTGGGATCGACACTTGAGACACCGGTTTCATCACCGTCGCCGGAAGCGCAGAACTTGCTGGTGTCGCGTCCATCACGCCAGGACGGCTAGATGACGCCCTCGCCTTCTTAGGCAGAACAACTCCCGGTGAGTTATCAACCCTCGACGACGGTTCCATCAGGACTGTCCTCTTGGTTCTCTTCTGGCTCGACCCAGCTGTCGAAACATTTTCACGCCGAAGGGTACGCATAACATGCTTTCCTCTAGCCCTAGAGACCGATTTCCTCTCGGTCGGCGCTGATCAGGAAATACATGAAGCGTCAGACAGATAAAGTAAACGAAATAAAATAAAAACTATGGTACACTTACCAGTCGCCTCTTCTTGCACGTCCTCATCTCCTTCTTCTATCACGTCCTCGTCCTCGTCCTCATCCTCGACCGCCGATTGCCATGAAACGAAAGATCGGTCATCAACACTAAGACTCAAGAACTTGTTGATCTTAGCCTGGGAATCCACAGTCGGTTTCACTTCGTCAAGCTGAATCTCTGAAGGCGACAAGAGGAAAATGATAAGTAAAAGTCATAAAGATAAATAAAACTCAGAAACAAACGAAGCATACCTGTCTTATTCCAGTCTGACCGCATCCAATTGCTGCTGGAATCCAATGACTCGGTAAGAACAAATACATACCTCGACTTCCACCCACGATCATTGACGCCAGTTCCGAAAACCAAGGAACAATCACCCCTGAACTTAGAATAAGGACTATAACGCCAGTTCTTATCCTTTTTAACTTGGTACGCAGCCAAGAAATCATTCATGATCATAGGAGCCTCCCATTTCGCGGACGCTCACTCAATAACCAGCAAAACTCGCCAAAGTTGGGGCATCAATTGTCCCGGCGACACATCGAAATCCTGCATAAATGACTTGGCTAAACCAGAAAACGGCCATTTAAATCCTATCTTAAAAGGATACTCATACAAAACGAGATATCCCTCAGGGCAATCCTTAGAACGAACAATCCTCAGACACCGCAACTCTACCTTTGCAGGAATTTTTGCTAAACTCCTGAAAGCAACTAAGTCTACGTGATTCATGATAAGACTTGCAGGATCCGTCGACATTGTGAATCAGAGGACAGAACAAGGTCTTATATAAAATCTCTCAACTGCGGGTTGAAGATTTGCAACGATTCGAGTAAGTTCGGACGAAGAATGGAAAGGAATCAAGGCGAAATCTCTCCCCAAATAAACACTTCAAAGTATAGCAAGAAAAGATCTGTCGTGATCTTTATTTATACAAACAATCGCATCAAGTCGAATCCCTGGATGATTTCCCCACGTCCATGTCCTTTCGTATATCCGCCCGGATCTTCGACACCTGTCCTCGACAGCTGGTAAGCATCATTGTGCATCAGTATGATGTCATAACTTTTCAACTTCTCGTTAAGTTAGAAGTGGACTGGTCTAGTTCCACGACAACCAGGTAAGTCCCTCAACCCAGGTCACGAGCCTAAGCGTTCGACAAGCAAAATTTAAAACTTAAATTTGACATTCAATTTTCAAATTTAGGGGGCAAACTGTTTGGGCAAAAAATCACGTCGTACGACCACGACCAAAACAGCTAAGACGCATGTCCTAAGCTAAACCTTGTATTAAGATAAGGTCTCAACAAGAGCCCAGAAAACATCCGTAAAAGGTAAGTCATACGTCCCTCTTGACGCTCGACCACAGCGTCGCCCGTCTCGCACGACCATCGCGTAAGATCATTGTACCTTCGACCAAAGCTAACATTAACCTTGACTGTTACGTTTGTTAAGTATTTAATGCGGGAGTCAAAGCCATTAACAGCAAGCGACCGTAACGGACGAAGATCATTATGGATATTCACTCCGACCACCGTTTCCAGCCGTTGTAGCCGTTGATCAAAGCATTAATGTAGCTAATTAATGACACGAAGACTATAAATACCACGCTGAGTCTTCACATCAGGGGACATCAGTGAACACCCAACATATATCGGCTAACATCATCGAACAGCAGAGAGAACGCACCCGAACTCATAAAGAAGATCACTCAAATCAAGTACTTGAGACCAGAATCGCGCAGCAAACTCAAGAACGACATAAGCAAAGAGATTTCTCTCGAAGAACAGCTCTCGACGCACGTCAACAACTCTTGACCAGCCGTTCATACTTTGTTTCGTACACGACAAACACCTGTTTTTACATTCAAACACTTGTACTTTACATTTCGAAGCATTTCCTTCATCTGTATTGTAATCGTTGTACGATCGACGCCAGTATCCAAGGACATCGCCCCTGATTGGCAACCATAGTATAGCGACGACACCCACTGTCGTCCGCAAGTTTTTTCCTCGTTTGAGGTTTTTCCTGCGTCATCAAATCCCTTGTTTCTTTATTTTTATCCTCGTCGCACGTCTCGTCGAAAGATTCTTTCTTTAGTTGTTTAAGTCCACATCGACCTTAAGTTGTCCCTTTGGTGCGATTTTTGGCATTAACACGTATCAAGTTAAAAAGGATAAGAACTGGCGTTATAGTCCTTATTCTAAGTTCAGGGGTGATCGTTCTTTGGTTTTGGGAACTGGTGTTAAGGATCGTGGGTGGAAGTCGAGGTATGTGTTTGTTCTTTCCGATTCACTGAATTCCAGCAGCGATTAGATGTGGTCAGGCTGGAATAAGACAGGTATGCTTCGCCATTTTCCGAGTTTCATTTTTATGGCTTTTACTTACCATTCTTCTCCTGTTATCCTCAGAGATTCATTTTGACGAAGTGAAACCGACTGCGGATTCCCAGGCTAAGATCAACAAGTTCTTGAGTCTCAGCGTTGCCGAACGATCTTTCGTTACGTGGCAATTGGTGGCCGAAGACGAGGACGTGGCGGTGGACGCTGAACGTGAGGAAACGACCGGTAAACATTTTACGATTGTTGATTTTCACCATTTATATTTTCCATCTGATGTTTCATGTATTTCCTGGTTAGTGTCGACTGAGAGGAAATCAGTCTCTAAGGCGAGAGGGAAGCAGATCATGCGTGCCCTTCGAGGTGAAGACGTTTCGACAGCTGGGTCGAGCCAAAAGAGAACCAGGAAGACGTTCCTGAGGGAACCATCATCGAGGGTTGATAACTCATCGAGAGTTGTTATGCCTAAAAAGGCGAAGGCGTCATTCAGCCATCCTGGCGCGTTGGACGCGACACCGACAAGTTCGGCGCTTCCGGCGACAATGACGAGACCGATGTTCAAGATGTCAACCCCATCATTTGCCGTCAGGGGCGAGGGGTCGTCGACCGAAGTCGCGACGGTTAATTTTTCATTGCCGTCGGACTTTATGGCGGATGGTGTCCTAGACGAGACGACTTTATTTCCTCACTTGGAGAGGTGTTTGCTTCCATCTTTCAAGGAGCGTTTTCACGGGGTTCCGGCCGGAGAGATAGGATCTCAGTTTGCCAGTCTGGCGTTCTCGGTAAGTGACAATCTTTCATGACTTGTTTCAACGTTCGATGTCGTTCTTTATCTAACACTTTTTCGTGTATTTTTAGACGTTCCAATCATCTCTGGCATTGTACGCCGAAATGTCGAAAGCCGAGGAGTTGGTGGCGTCTGCTTTGAAAAGGGAGGAGGCGGCGTTGGAGAGGGAGAGGTTGGCTTTGGCATGCGCCGATGAGTTAGCTATTCAGCTTTTCGATGCTCAGTACGAACTGCAAGCCCTAAGTCGAACGAGGGAAATGGCAAATGATGATCATCAGGTTGGGACCTCAGGCAATAATGCGATGGATGCTCCTCCTGCAGTTTAGGAATTTTTACTTCCTTTGTTTTTGCTGGCCGTTGGTGGTCAATTTTTTGGATGTAACATATTGACCTGATGAAATGGAAGTTGTTTTTTTATCGAATTGACAATCTCGTCACATAAATGTTGTTAGTTATGTAACTGATTGTGGAATACATGATAGGTCATGCAACTACGTCGCCTATTGTTAGAGCAAGAGTAAAAGCGTAATATGAGAGCATGCGATTAAAGCACCCATTGACACATAAATCGTAAGGTTTTTTATTACGCTGACAAACATAAATACATGCGACTAAGGCATACATTTAAAACGCGAAGTTTTTCTAAGTTAAGAAACTCAGACTGCAAAGTCGTTTAGACTATAAAATCGTGCGATTAAGTCGTCGACGAGCTATGAGGCGTGATCAAGTCATGGACCTGATCATCTATGTCGTGTGATCCTGCGATAAAGCGATGTCGGGGGTTTGGTCGTTGGCTAACCAACGACCCTCCGATGCTTAAGTCAGTAATTGTCTTGGTAAATAATCATATGTAAAAAATTAAAAAAGGGTAAGGAACGTACCTTCTTGTCGAGTGTTCTGAAATACTTGTGAATTTTTGGTTTTCATGCTGGGCCTCTGGATATATTGTATCATCTTGCCCCCTTGTGGTGGCTTTGAGACGATATGCTAGATCTGGGACATGTCGTCGCAAGTCACTACAATATACGCGTCGCACGACCTGGCGTACCTGTTATTTCAGAAAAAAGAAACAAACCTGTCGTGACTCTTATGATCGTGTTTTTGCCTTGGGTTGGAGTGACGTTCTTGACGGCCTATTTTCGCGGCTTCAAGGTGGCTTTATAGCAATCTCGAGCGACTTTTTGCTCGCTTCTGATCTCTTGAATTCTCCACGGCGTAGGAAATTTTATGATTTGATGATATGTCGAGGGAACGACTTTCATTTCATGAATCCATGGTCGACCTAAGATGATGTTATGGGCTGACGCACAGTCGATAACACTGAACTTAGTCTGCTTATTGACTCCTCCGGCATAGACGGGAAAAATTATCTCTCCAAAGGTGCTCGTCGCTTCTCCATTGAAACCGACCAAAGTTGTCGAACGTCGGGTGATTTCTGAGAGATCAATTCCCATGGCTTTGATAGTGTTGAGAAAAATGACGTTTGCTGAACTGCCCCCGTCTACCAATACTCGACGCGTCAAACAGTTACCGACTGTGAGTTGAATGATCAACCCGTCGTGATGCTTTTGGTACGAGTCGCCGAGGTCGACTTGGTCGAACACGATCTTCATGGCTTCTAGTTCTAAATCTCCTTTGGGTCTGGATGAACGAGGAATAGGCCGGTCGTCGGGTGCTTGACTGGCATGACGCTTAGCTGCGGAGTACGTCAGACCACACACGTCCGAACCACCAGTGATGCAATTGATGATATTTGCAAGCTTGAGCACTGACGATCGGTGGCTATTAGCTGGAAGAACGACATCATCAATAATATCTTTGAGATTACCTTGTGGAACATGATATGCCAATTCCTTCTTGAGTGCGATACAATCATCTGTCGTATGACCATGGTCGACGTGGAAGTCGCACCACTTTGATTTATCGTTCTTAGCATCATCCAAGTCAGACTTCTTCGGCCATCGGATGGTTGCTTGGGTGGTCTTCAGAGCTTCGACTAAGTCTTTAGCTGACCCTTTGAACCCATAAGAGGAGATCTTGGTGTACACGGGGAATTTAGTTGCGGTTTTAGCTTCTGCCTACGTCTTGAAACGAACGTTTGAAATCCGACGCGCTGGCTCTATTCTGGATATGGCTTTCGGCTTGAATTCTGGCTTCTTGACACCTAACGGTTTCTTGTCGTCAGTGTGCTTGTGACGAAAGGCTGCGTCGTCTTCGACCCTCGTATATGCTAAGATTCGAGCTCGGACGTCTTCGAAAGTCCCTGGGGGATACTTGGTCAGATCGATATATAGACCTGAACTATCGGCTAGACCACGCTTATATGCTTCGATCGCAGTATTGATGTCATAATTGCGGAAACTGATCATTTCGGCATTGAATCTATTGAAATAACTTCGAATAGACTCATTGGTCTTCTGCACGACATAGTACATATCACTAGTTTGCTTTTCCATCTTACGACTGCTGGCGAATTGCCGGGAGAATTGGTTGACCAATTCGGCGAACGACCCGATAGATTTGGGTTTGAGATTGATCAACCATTGGAGAGCTGGTCCATTGAGAGTCGCCCCGAAACTCTTGCACATGCATACTTCCTGGTACATGTGTGGAATCGAGATTGTCCACATGAGCTGCTTATACTGCGCGACATGCTCGGTTGGATCGGTCACACCCGAATACTTGGGAGTGAAGGTATGAATGTTATACTTCTTTGGGAGATCGACGGTGGCGATCTCGTTGATGAAGGGCGACGCCTGATACCCCGAGCGAGGCTCGACGTCGACAGGCATGGCTTCCCCAGGCAACTTGGCGAGCAAGGACAGGACGCGCTCATTTTGGTCTTCTAACATCTTCAAACGCTGGGTGACGGGATCGTTAAGATCAGGATTTGCCCCTGTCGAGGGATTGGTCCCTGGACTAGTGCCATTACCATGCGATGAACCATTGGTGTCCCCGTTGAACGGGACAAAATATGGCTGCGATCCATAGTGGAATTGCTGCGGTCCATTCTGAAACGATTGTGGTCCCTGCTGAAATGGTTGCGATCTCTGCTAGAAAGATTGCGATCCTTGCTGAAAAGGTTGCGATCCTTGCTGGAAAGGTTGCGGCCCACTTTGGAACGGCTGGGATCCATTCTGAAACGGCTGGGCACTACCTTGCAATGGTTGGGATCCATTGTTCAAGGGTGGTGGTCGGATGTGCTGAGGGGGAATCTGCCCAGACTGGGGATTCGGAATGAACGGACCCGACTGCTGATTCTGCATGAATGGACCTGGATGTTGGATGAATGGTCTAGGACCATTCTGGGGTCCAAAAGGATTCCTTAGCCGCACGATCTCTTCAGCTGCTCTGCGATTCTGCTCTGCCATTGCATTGAGTTGATTCCTGGCAACCTCGAGCTCCTGATACATCTGAGCGACGGCTTGCTGCGGATTTCTAGGGGCTGCCATTTTCCTGCAACATAAAATAGAAGAAACTCCAAGAAACTATTAGTAGAATGCACGTTCGTCGAGGATTTTCTCTAGATGTAGTCCCACGGATGGCGCCAAACTGTTAATGCCAAAAATTGCACCAAATGGACAACTTAAGGTCGATGTGGACTTAAACAACTAAAGAAAGAATCTTTCGATGAGACGTACGACGGTAAATAAAATAAAGAAACAAGGGATTTGATGACGCAGGAAAAACCTCAATCGAGGAAAAAACCTGCGGACGACAGTGGATGTCGTCGCTATACTATGGTCGCCAACCAGGGGCGATGTCCTTGGATACTGGTGTCGATCGTACAGTGATTACAATACAAATGAAGAAAATTCTTCGAAATGTAAAGTACAAGTGTTTGAATGTAAAAATAGGTGTTTGTCGTGTACGAAACAAAGTGTGAACTGCTGGTCGAGGGCTGTTGTCGTGCGTCGAGAGCGATACTTAGAATAATGGTTCTTCGGTTGTTAATCGCCGGATATTCGATGTCTTGAAATGTTGATTGAGCTTGATATTTATAGTCTTCGTGTCCTTAGCTTCATCCATGAATGCTCCTTTAATGGCCTTAACGGTTGGAAACGGTCGCCGGAGTAATGATCTTCGTCCGTTACGGTCGCCGGCTGTTTAATGATTGCGTCGGTTATAGTCGTTGCTCCTTAATGACTTTTATTCCTGCATTAAACACTTAACAAACGGTCATGGTGAATGTTAGCTTTGGTCGAGGTCGCACGTCCTTATATAATAGTCGTGCGGATCGGGCGACGCTATGGTCGAGCGTCGTAAGGAACTCTCGGCTTACCTTTTATGAGGGACGACGATGGTGTTCTGGGTCTTTGTCGAGACCTTATCTTAATACACGATATAGTCCTTAATCATACGTCTTACTTGTTCTGGTCGCGGTCGAGCGACGTGATTTTTTGCCCAAACAACAGGTCGCTTAGCAAAATGGAGCATATATCTCAGCAGCTATGATATTGACTTCAAGCCCAGGACCGCGATCAAGTCGCAATCCTTGGCAGACTTCATTGCTGATTTCAGCCCTGAATTGGAGAAAGAAGCGGAACTCGAGGTCTCGACTGTGGCGACCCACGACGACGTGCCATGGATCTTGCACGTCGATGGGTCATCCAACATTAGAGGCTCAGGACTAGGCGTCGTCTTTAAAGTCGCCACAGGGGGCAAGATGGTATACTCAGTTCGATGCGATTTCAAAACCACCAACAACGAAGCCGAGTACGAGGCCTTGATCGTAGGGATGAATATGGCCCACGACTCGGGGGAAACCGCGCTATATGTCAAAAGTGATTCTCTCCTGGTCGTGAACCAGATGAATGGAGAATTCGCGGCCAAAGATTCAAAAATGACAGCGTACCTGAAGGTAGCAAAAGAAAAATAAAAATTGTTTAAAACATTTTCTATTGAACAAATCCTGAGAGACCAGAATACTCAGGCCGACACTTTAGCAAATCTCGGGTCTGCTTTAGTCGAACCCATATTCGACGTTATTCCCATGATCGATCTGGCGACATCTTCTACCGAAAACATTGATGTCGTCCAGATCGAAGACGAAAAAGATGATTGGTCGTGCGACATCCGAAATTTTCTTATGCACGCTCAACTCCCAGAAGACAAGATGGAAGCCCGAAAGATCTGATTCAAAGCATCTAAATATACCATAATTGGAGATACGCTCTATCGATGATCATCGACATGATTAAACCTAAGATGCGTCATTAGCAAGAGTCAGGTCCAAAAAATCCTTCACGAGATGCACGACGGAGAATGTGGCAATCATTCCAGTGGTCGCAGTTTGGCTAATCGTATCTCTCGACAAGGGTATTTTTGGCCAACATTGCGACAAGACGCCGTCAAGTACGTCCAGAACTGTGACCCTTGTCAGCGACATGCAGGTATGTCACATAAACCCTCTGAACCTTTGCACTCGGCACTCATCCCATGGCCCTTCATGAGGTGGGGATTGGATACTGTTGGCAAGATACCCCCGGCCCCGGGGCAAAAGGTATTCCTCCTTGTACTCACCGATTATTTTTCTAAGTGGGTTGAGGCGGCTGCTTTTCCCCAAATCAGGGAGAAGGAAGTCATCTGTTTTATCCAGACTAACATCATATGCATATTTGGGATTCCATCCGAAATCGTCTGTGACAACGGATCCCAATTCATAAGCGACAGGACCCAACAATTTTGCGAAGACAGGAGTATCAAGTTAACAACCTCGACTCCCAGAAACCCTCAGGCGAACGGACTTGCTGAATCAAGTAATAAGACCATTATAGCTTCGATCAAGAAAAGGTTAAAAGCTGCAAAAGGAAGATGGGTCGAATAACTCCCTTCAGTCCTATGGGCAAATCGCACGTCCACAGGACACAGGACAAACCCCTTTCTCTCTCGTCTACGGTTGCGAAGCAGTCCTGCCACTCGAAGTCCAGCTCCCAACTTCGAGCCATACTTCTGTCGACCACAACATGATTGATTTAAATTATGATATCGACGCCCTCGAGGAGCTTAGAGAATCAGCCTTGATCAGAATGGCATCTCAGAAGCAAGCAGTCGAGCGACATTTCAATAAACACATCAAAGTCAAAGTCTTTCAAGAAGGCGATTACGTCCTCCGTCGAATGTTCCAAAACACTCAAGAACTCAATGCCGGCAAGATTTCTATTAAAGGAGCCTATCGACTCCAGACTCTCGACAATCAAGAAATCCCACGCAGTTGGAATGCGACGCACTTGAAAAAGTATTTTTTCTAAAATCACCTTCCTCTCATGCAATTTAATTGTTTTATCACAGGGGCACATGATTCAAATTTCATCATGAAATTTGGTTACACGATCATAAGGTTTGAGCGACCTCTCGATCTGAGTTTCAGGATTCAGAAAATTTTGTACATTCTAACACGTCAATAATTGAGCCTATCAATACAAGTCAAACGTATGATATTTCAATCGTTATATTGCTATGAATGCCTAAGTCGCACAATTCTCCGCTCGTTCTATACTTAACAATGTTATACGGTTGATATTACATCTATCTACAACATATATAAATAGAAATAAAAATTCGACAAAAGGATGAAATTCATTTACGAAACGAACGATTACATAGGAGCGACCGACGGTCGAGTATACAAAGTTAAAATGGCTCGACCACCAACGATCGAGACATGAAAAAACACAGCATCTCCTAAATCTAGAGAGGAGTGTCGATCGCATGCTCAGTCTCGACCTTTGAGTCCTCGTCATACCCGAAAACACGCTAAGAAGCTAATGCAAGGATCAAATGAGTATGTTAGGAGTTATCTGATGCCCTATGTCGCGACATTTTTAGAATGCAGCTCTTAAGATTAACTTTAAGGTTAGAGGAAGGAATATGATCTTCTCGACGGTCGACTTCCAGTCCAACATCTCCTCTATCTCCGCGTATCTAACAAAAGAAGATTGAAACGTCTGTAAAATACAAAAAGGGTATGTTAAACAAACATTCGATGGAAACATTGGGAACATGAGTTTCGAAAGAAAAACTCACAAAGAACGCTAGTCCAGCTAAACGCGATCCCGTCTCTTCGATGAAGATCTTTTGAAAACGCTCCTTGAAAGTTAAGAGTTGATATTTCCCCAGATGCGGAAACGACTTCATCCCGTCAAGGACACAGTCAATCAAGAGGATCGACGACAACGTAAAGTTGATTTTCATGACTTCCTCCTCACCCTCTCCCGTCCTTATACCCTTGCCCTCGACGGCTGACGAAAGGGTCGACGTGGATACAGAGGACATCGTCGCCAGATGCGCAAGATCCACGAACGTCGCGTCTATCTCAATCAAAGTCTTCACCGACTCGGACATAATCATTCTAAAAGAGTCTCCAATCTTTGAAGGCTTGAGAGAAATCGAGAAACTATAGCTCGTATGGACACTCAAGAAACTTCGAAAAGTATTGAGCAAAGAACAGCAAGGGATCAAAGAAGAATTCCGCACTAAGAAACTTTTCAAGAGGATATAAAAGGAAATGATCCATTAAGATCCCTATTTATGCACTCGATCGTGTCAAGTCAAGTCCTCAGATGATCGCCACGCGTCCCCGTTTTTTTCGTATGACCACACAGATTGTCGACATCTGTCATCGACAGCTGGTAAGCGCCATCGTGCGTCGGCATGACGTCATGACTTTATCCTCTCTTCGATTTCCCTCTCTAGTTTGAATTGAACCGATTCAGTTCCAAAACAACCAAGGTATTTTTCAACACAAAACCCTGAACCCGACAAGCACAATTTAAAATTCGAATTTGCCATCCTACTTTCAAATTTTTGGGGCAAACTGTTTGGGCAAAATTTCACCAGTCTCGACCACGACCAGAAAAGGTAAGACACATGTTATGAACTATATCTTGTATTAAGATAAGGCCCCGATAAAGACCCAAAAAACCTCAGTCGTCCCTCCTAAAAGGTAAGTCGGGAGTTCCTCACGACACTCGACCTCGACGTCTACTACTTCGCACGACCGTCGCGTAGAATCATGCGACCTCGGCCGACTAACGCGTTATACGACTGTTATATTTGTTCAGTGATTAATGCAGGAGTCAAAGTCATTAATGGACAATTGCTATAACCGACGAAATTAGTTATGAGCATCTAATCCCACATTGAAGACGACGACCGTTACAACAATCATCAAAGATCTTAATGATTCAATTAAAATCATCCGAAGACTATAAATCCCAAGTTCAATCCTCAGTTTCAGGACATCGAAAAATACAGGAAGAGAGATAGAACAAGAGGACCGAACATTGAACAACACAAGCAAAGAACTCTCACTCGAAGAATCGCTCCCGACGCAAGACTTTCACTCTCGACCAACAGTTTACAATTTGTTTTCACACACGACGCACACTGTTTTTACATTTCAAACACTTGTACTTTACATTTCGAAGTCTTTCCATTCATTTGTATTGTAATCTCTGTACGATAGACACCTAGAACACCAAGGACATCGCCCCTAATTGGCGACCATAGTGCAGCGACAACATCCACTGTCGTCCGCAGGTTTTTCCTCGTTGAGGTTTTTCCTGCATCATCAAATCCCTTGTCTCATTTACATTTTTGTCTTTGTCGGATGCCTTTGTGGAACAATTACTTTCTTTAGTTGTTAAAGCCCACGTCGACCTTAAGTTGTCCCATTGGTGAGATTTTTGGCATTAACAAACATCATCTTAGGTCGACCATGGATCCATGAAATGAAAGCCGTTCCCTCGACGTATCATCAGACTCTGAAGTTCCCTACGCCGTGGGGAATCCAGGAGATAAAAAGTGAGCTGAAAGTCGCTCGTGATTGCTATAAAACCACTATGAAGCCGCGAAAATAGAACTTCTATTGTGGCGATTCACGACGACATTTAGTGTATCGTCTTAAAATCACCACAAGGGGGCAGGATGGTAGCAATAATCAAGACATCCCACGTCTTCTAAACCCTTTTCTATTTTTTCATACGATTTTTAACAACGACGATTACTAACTTAAGCATCGTAGGGTCGTTGGTTAGCCAATGACCAACCTATGACAATGTTTTATCGCAGAATCGCACGACATAAGTTACTGAGACTGTCATATGACACCAACAAGATTCCGCAAGGTCGCACGACATAAATGATCAGGTCTATGACTTAGTCGTACGATCGCGAGGTCTAGCGATCTCATGATCTAAGTTTCTTGACTTAGAAAAAATATTTCATACTCTATATGTATGCTTTAGTCGCATGTGATTATGTTTATATACATGATTTAAAAGTCTTATGGCGTACGTTCCAGTTATTGTCTTACAATAGATGCCTAAGTCGCATGATTCCTTGTATATATATTTTTTTTATGAATTTCACAGTTGATGTGATATTTTATAAAACGCAAGTTCAAAAGAAGCCCGAATTTCATTCATCGAATAAACTGTCATTTACAAAAAGCTCGACCACCAACGGTCGAGCAACAAAGAAACAGAAATAAACGAAGATATCTTTCTAAGATTGAGGAGGGACGTCGATCGAATCTTTGCCCGACACGTCGCCCTGGAAACCCTCCTCCTCGTCGACCTCCTTCTCATCATCCGAGTCGAGCTCTCTCTCGGTCCCGACCTCCTTGAAGAACAGATCCAACTCGTCTGACGCTGGGGCCACAGGATTCTTGCCTAGCAAGTGATTTCGCATGATAGCCGCTCGAGCAGTGAGTCGAGCGAAGGAAAAGATGGACTTAATCTTATCCCTCAACTTCTCTAACTCCTTCTCTAAATCCACGGCTTTGGATTGAGAATCCTCAACTTCTTTCTCCTTCATAACCAGGGATTCCTTCATCCCCTCCAGTTTCTCCCTTTGATTGTGCATCACGGACAGGGACTCCTTTAGACGCGAGTTCATATCATCCCTCGCTTGGTCGAGAGACTCCAACTCGTTCAAGGCATCGTCGAGTTTCACCGACGCCACCTCCTCGCGTTCTAAAGCAAGCATTTCCCTTTCTAACGCCGCATCTTCTCTCTCGATAACAGAAGCCATTAAGCCTTCTACCTTCGTCGTTTTAGCATACAGCGCCAAAGACGACTGAAACATCTGAAAACATATGAAAGTATATTAGCAAAATATACGACGTCGACAACAGATAACAAAAGTCTTGAAAGGACTTACCGTGAACGCTAGTCCAGCAACGTGACACTCAGTATCCTCGAGAGAAACCTCGTCGAAACACTCTCTGAAAGAAGAGAGCTGATACTTTCCTAAGTGAGGGAACAGTTTCATCCCGTCTAGGACGTTATCATCCAAAAAACCGATGGCAACGTAAAGTTCACCGTCGTTCCAGAACCCGTTTGCGCGCCCTTGCCCTTGTCGGCCGAGGTGGGGCCTAACACGACAGTAGGAGACATCTTCGCCGGTTGCGCAGTATGAGACATCATTGCCGGGTGTGCAGTATCATCAGATTTCGCGTCGATCGTATCAAACACGATCGACAACTTCGTCTTCTCGGGCGGAACAACCCTCGATGGGTCGCCCGTCTTCGAGATGGCTCCCTCGTGACGGACATCCTCGTCCTCTTTAGAAGTCCCGACCCAGCTATCGGAACCTCCTTTCTCTTTAAGACCCCCGACCCAGCTGTCGAGGTATCCTCCCCTGTCTACACTTGCCTTGTGAGTTAGCTCGACTTGAGCCATTTTCTCGACGGCTGCAGGCGCCCAAGATTCTCCTGTATGGTAAAAGAAAGAATTAGATGATTGAGAACAAAGATAGATTAGGACGAGCAAAAGAAAAGAGATACTTACCAGTTATCTCTACTTCCTCCTCCTCTCTCTCCTCGGTCGCCTCATAATCCTATCTCTCATCTTCTTCTTTCTCCTCTCGACCCATCCTCACTCTGTCGCTCAAGAAAACGGTGTCATCATCCTCGTCTACAAACTGACGCGTGACGTACGACCGGTCTTCAGTACTAAACTCCATAAACTTTTCGACCTTAGCCCGGGAAGCATCGTTCGGCTCTACCTTGTCGAAATCAATATCTACACATAAAAAAGAAGATCAGTCGAAAAAACAACCGAGCAACAGAATAACATAAAAACATACAATTGAAGTCTCACCTGTCATATTCTAACCCTCCCTAATCCAGACACTATCAGTATCCAGCGTCGACACCAACACAAATACATACCTCTTCTTCCACCCGCGTTCGTTGACCGCAGTATTTAAAACCAAGGTACGATCACCCTTGTGCCTTGAAAACAAACTATAGCGACGGTACCGATCCCTTTTGACCTTATACGCCGTCAGTAGGTCCCTCACATTCATCGGTGGATTCCAGTTGGAGGTAAGTCGTTCGATGATCAGGATAACTCGCCAGAACTGGGGCATCAGTTGCCCCGGTGAAAGATCGAATTCACACATGAACTCTTTGACCAGAGGCGAATATGGCCAATGAAAGCCTATCTTGAACGGGTATTCGTATATAACGACGTACCCCTCGGGGCACATTTCCGGGAGAACCTTGCCAACCTTGCTTATGGTGATCCCCATGGGAATCCTCGCTAGAGTTCTAAAGTCGTCGAGATCTTCTTCGTTTTTAATGGTGCTTCTAGGCTCTGTCGACATTGCTAACCCCGTTAAATTGATTTGCACTTCTGAAAGGCCCCAGATATCCCAGTTTTTCCTAGGCTTTCTAGCAATAGACTTGCGACGCATACGCAAACTGGAGGGTCGTATCGTATATGATCTCAGAAAATCCTAATTAGGTCAAAGATTCTTGCAGGTTTAGAAATAATCGAACGAAAATCGACAAGAAAACCCTTAAAGAAATCTTTGCTTAAAACCCTATGAAGTCATAAACAATAAAAGATCCATCGTAATCTTTATTTATGTAGTCGATCATGTCAGGTCGAATCCTTTGATGATCACCGCGTGCCCTAGTCCCTTCGTATGACCACATTGATCGTCGACACCTGTCAAAGACAGCTAGTAAGCACCATCGTGCGTCGTCATGACGTCACGGCTTTATCCTCTCTTCAATTTCCCTCTCTAGTTTGAATTGAACCGATTCAGTTCCAAAACAACCAAGGTATTTTTTAACACAAGACCCTGAACACCCGACAAGCAAAATTTAAAATTCGAATTTGCCATCCTACTTTCAAATTTTGGGGGCAAACTGTTTGGGCAAAAATTTCACCAGTCTCGACTACGACCAAGAAAGGTAAGATACATGTGATGAACTATATCTTGTATAAAGATAAGGTCCCGACAGAGACCCAAAAAACGTCCGTCGTCCCTCCTAAACGGTCATAACCGACGAAGAGCAATTATGAAGAGTTACAACTGACGACCGTTATGGCTGTTATCGAAGCAATCAATGAGCTAATCAAAGCAGCCAAAGGCTATAAAATATCAAGTTAAATCTCAGTTCCAGAGACCGAATATCAAACAACAGAAGCAAACGCAAACACTCGAAGAATATTCATTCGAAGCAAAGAGATCATTCATAGAATATCGCCCTCGACGCACGACTTTCACTCTCGACCAACAGTTTACACATTGTTTTCACACACGACGCACACTGTTTTTACATTTCAAACACTTGTACTTTACATTTCGAAGTCTTTCCCTTCATTTGTATTGTAATATCTGTACGATCGACGCACGGAACACCAAGGACATCGCCCCTGTTTGGCGACCATAGCGCAGCGACAACATCCACTGTCGTCCGCAGGTTTTTTCCTCGTTGAGGTTTTTCCTGCGTCATCAAATCCTCTGTCTCATTTACATTTTTGTCTTTGCCGCACGCCTTTGTCGAATGATTCCTTTCTTTAGTTGTTAAAGTCCACATCGACCTTAAGTTGTCCCTTTGGTGCGATTTTTGGCATTAACAATTATCATTGAACATTTCTTCAAATAGCAGATTAAGTTCTGCTTCTTTTGATTTAGAAACGCCTGAGGTTTCTTTGTTCAGCCCGAGTTCTGAACTGGTTTGTTCAGAAGTCTTTTGGAAGGTATCGTCAAAAAAATATTAATGTTTTCCATAATTGATCGAGTTCACAGAAGGTAGACTCTGTAGGCCTTGGAAGTGGCAGAGTATCCGATGAATTTTCCCTCGTCTGCCTTAACATCAAACTTCCCACGTGCTTCTCTAGTTTATCAAATGATATGGTGTCTTGATGTGTCTTTTCACCACTGTTGATCGATTATGAGTGAAGCATGCAGTGGAAGCAGCTTCTGCCCAGAAAGAGATGGGTAATCCAGATGCCGTAAGCATGGTTCTTGTAGCCTCCATAAGCGTGCATTTTTTCCGTTCAACCACGCCATTTTGTTGTGGAGTACGTGCAGCAGAGAAGTTTTGTGAGATCCCTTCCTCTGTTAGATAAGCTTCAATGGTGGAGTTTTTGAACTCTATCCCATTGTCGCTTCTCAACTTATGCACCCTGCACTCATAGAGAACCTGGATTCTTTTCATTAGATTGATCAAGATGTTTGGAACATCTGACTTCTTTCGGACAAACTCTACCCATGTGTATCTAGAGTATTCATCGACCAACACAAGCATATATTTCTTTCTACCTAGGCTCTGTGTAGCAATGGGACCGCAGAGGTCTACATGAAGCATGTACAGAGGCCTAGTGCATGACACATCAGATTTGCCCTTATGGGAAGCTTTATTGAGTTTTCCCATTTCACAGGCTGAGCACAGATGATCTTTGTTAAATTTAACATTTGACAAACCTTTCACCAGATCAAGCTTTACAAATTTATCGAGGGTATGGAAGTTTAGATGGCAGAACCTGTTGTGCCATAACCATGCTTCTTCATTTTTGCATGAGATAGACAGAGCTTGTCATCTTTGTTCTTGGCTTTAAAGTTCATAAGGTATAGGTCGCCTCTTCTTTCAGCTCGCAGAAGTTCTACCTCTGTGTCTTCCCCGAGTAGAGAGCAATAAGTTCTTTTGAATTTTACATCGAAACCTGTGTCGCAGTGTTGGCTTACACTTAGAAGGTTGTGCTTGAGGCTATCCACATACGCAACTTTGCACACAATTATATTTTCCTTCTTCATGACTCCATAGTCTCTGATGTACCCCTTTTTGTTGTCTCCAAAGGTCACAGATCCTCCTCCAAGTTTATCTTTGTATGAGGATAGCAAACCTCAGTCGCCAGTCATATGCCTCGAGCACCCGGAGTCTAGGTACCAGATAGGCACATACTGCTTCTGCAACATGATTAGAGAGATTTAGGTACCCATTTCTAAATGGGTCAATTCTTGTTAGAGGGCTTTAAGGTTGCCTTAGCATCCTTTGTTTTGGTTTTAACTTTTTTTGAAGAACCATTTTGTTTCTTCTTACCCTTGAATTTTGCATTCTTTTCTTTAGGTTTATAGAGGAAACAGTGAGGACCGGAGAAATGTTGATTTAATTGATACATGAGTTTAAAGCAACGACAGTAATCAATATGTGAAGAAATTTGCTTAAACTTTTCATTGAAAACATTAAACATGGGTTCAGAGGCTTTATGTTTGCAATCTCTTCGAGCATTATACTTTCTATTACAGAGAGACCTATCTAGGCTAGATTTATTTTTTGGAAAATCTCTGTTCAGAGTAGCCTTCTGTTGTACCCATCTTTTGTGGTGAACCTCTGCCGATGTCACTTTCACAAAATTAAAAGACTTGTTATTTTCAATCCATTTTCCTTTTTGTTGCCAAGTGAGTTTTTTTTTTGAGTTGGCCGTAAAGGTTTTGAAGCTTTTGGATTTTGAGATATTCTTTTCTTTTCTTCTTTGATTTTCTCAAGTTCAAGAGAGGTTTTAGCTTGTATACACATATCTAGAAAGTCTGGGTAGATAGGAACACTTGTGAATTTCTCCTTTGGTGGAATAGTTCTGTTAAGAATGCCAGAAGGAAGCTTAAATTCCTCTGATTCACAAGAAACTATCTCTGAGTCATCAGAGTCAGTCTCAGATTCAATAGAGGTTGAGTCATCCTCGTATACAGAGGATGGACAACAGGAGTCTCTGTCGTCAGAGGCTGGACATTCTGTGCATGTGTCATACTCAATTTCTTCCTTGCTTTTCGGAATATCTTTTAAAACTTTGGAAGTGTTCACTGATATTTCATCACAGAGATCTTGTTTGACAAAGAATGTATCATGACTTTTGAAAAAGTTGTTTTTACCAATTTCTTTAAACTCGTTTTCCGAAAGGTGTTGCAATTTTTCTTCTGTAGAAGCAGGCACAAATTTAGGTGCCTCTGCAGATAGCTCTTGTGAGCTCCAGATCAGTGCAACGAACAGTAGAAATCAATAGATGTATAACAAATCAGTATGATTTCCAATGGTCATCCAATTCACTTTCAATATGGAGAGAATTACAATACTAGTTCAGAATGTGTAAATAGACAACTAGCTTATTTCTAAGCTAATAAACACTTTAAATACTATGGGCCTATGGCCCGTTTTACGATTAAGGCTCAAAATACAAGAATAATATATTAGCCCTTGAACTTCTATTCCACCTATTTTTACCCTAACAATCTCCCCCTTTGAATTGAAGTTCGAGTTCGCGCCAGTTCTCGACATATCTCTTTCGAAGCGCAAAGTGGATCTCAAACATTTTGATGGCTCGACGGTAGTCGATGCGTTCTTCAATCAATTATAAGGCTTTTTGAGCAGTTATCTCGTTGGAGTTGGGAACATACGAGTGCTTTCTATTTTTGGATTCGAACGTGATGATATTTCGAAGAGCATCTCTGACTTTGAAGAGTGTCCCATCGCAGAATCTGTCGACCTGGCTGAAGCGGAGAAACCCCTTTTCTTTCTGATCGTTGAGGTATACTATCCAAAATTCTGGTTCTAGAAACAGTGCATTCTCGGGATACATCTTCAGCTCGGGCGCTTTCAGATTTGGTTTCAGCAGGTTTACCTTCTTTGCTCTATTCTCGATTCCCATTTGAAAGTTAGTAAGGTATGACATCATGATTGTGCGAATCAGGAATCGATGGACATCCTCGAGCGCTTTAGTCACATGAATAGGTCGGATGGTTCTGGTTCGAAGGTCTTTCAGTATAGAGAGGAAGTCGAACGGTCTGAGGTGCTTGAAGTCAGCTTCGAAAAATCTCCATTCACCTCCGTATTCGCGTCAGACGGTGAATACTGGAAACATGACTTTAAGGATTCGACCTGTTTGGATGTTGATAACTTAAGAGATTTTGTACTTGGTTCGGACATGGCTAATTGGCAGACACCGCTTCATGTCTTTTATGTACTGGCTTTGGTATTCCAGGTCTGAATTGGAAATCCCAAGGCAGAATGTTGGCTCGATGGGGCGTAACCTGTTAACATACAGCTTTTTCAGAGATTCCTCCAAGTGAGGAATAAGGATCATGATCTTCTCCTATCGGATTTGTTGTTGTGGAGGAGGAGGATGATCAGAAGCTGTCGGTTGTTGAAGAGATGTCGGATTTCTAGCAGTTGAAGTTTCGGGTATCGTAGAAGTCTCGGGGGCCTGAATAGAGTGAACTGGTGTACCATATAGGTTTTGAAGAAGAAATTGGTCATAATCAACGTTGTCGTCTTCATCAGTAGGAAAGATCAGGTTTACCTGGAGATTTATTGTACTGGCGGCTTTTTCGTACCATGCATTTTCGGTCTCGGGGTCGATCTTGGAATCCGGATCAATCAGATAAAGTGCGGGCCTACCTGATGCATCATAAGTGACCAATTCCTGTGTTTCTCCCTCGGGTTTTTCAACCGTTAGGTCTTCGTTGTCTGAGATGTCCATGTCTAATTCCATCTTAGCGAGGCTCAACTGGGCTTCAGGTTCTTCTTCAGTTGCAGTTGCCACAGTTGATGGTTCTGGTTTAACCACGGTCGTTTTAGGGATGATTGGGACGGACTCAGACAATCGTAGTCTCTTGTTCTCCCCCTCACAGTGATCAGGATTATCCTAGTCATCGTGTCGTCTCTTGAGTCCACCAGCTTGACTCTTGCAGGTGTTTTCTAGTGAACCGAATCTTTCAGACAGCGTTTTGAGCGCTTGTTGAACGTCCTTGAGAGTCGTGTCAAGCTGGTCCAATCTGGTGGTAATGGATGACGAAGGAACAGTTACTTATGATCGTAGAACTGAGATCAGGTTTGCTTCGGTAGAGGCATCAGTGTAAGTGTAATGGAGCAGTTGAGCTAGAAGCATAGTCTTCACGGTGTCCACCGTGTAAGTTGGCTGAGCAGGAGCCGGTGGAGGTGTTGCTGCGGTTTCAGCTTCGACTACCTTCTTTTTACCTTTGATCAATCTTTTGAGTTTGTCGAGCTCTGAGGTGAATCGCTGCTGCATTGCCTCGCGGACAGCCTTTAGGGCGTTGTCCAGATATCCCTTTGACACAAAGTCGGGTAAGGTAACACCGGGGTCACTTAGAGCACCCGTTGAGGTATCTACCTTAGAGGTAGAGCCACCTACGTTCACGGTTGGCAAGGGGTAGCCGTGGTAGGATTTCCTTCCGATCCTCGCGTTCCGCTTAAAGGCGGAGACACTACGGAAGTTCCGATCGGGTCACGAAGAGCACCAATGTTCGTTGTCTTGTCCTGTGTCCTAGTCGAAGAAATAACATTAGCAAATGGCTCTAGAGTCAAGAGTGCATCCAAAGAATTCAAGACCGGGGGAGGCTGGTCTCTTGTTTCAATACCAGTACTCTCTGATTGAGACACCAGTCTTTTGAGAGACGGATGAGTGGCTTGGGGGGTTGTGCAATTGCACCGCTAGGTCCACGACTTATTCTTCAATACCCCATCCCAACAAATGACATGGGATAGCAGATGTGGCTACCTGGTCGACACGGGTTTGGGTCGCTCTAAAGCCTCTTTATTTTTACGGCTTTCTCTCTCGTTATTCTTTTTCGACCTACATTCACTCTGTCTCACCTGTTCCAATTCTTCAACTAATACTCCCTCGTCTCTCCTTATATCTCCCGTAATAGGCTGGGTAGTAGGGACGAGTGGGGGTTTACGTGAGTCAAATGGCATTCCTTCGGTCAACGGAGGGTGTGTTCCGATACGGGGTGGTATTAAGGATGCGCGTATGGCACGGTCCGTATCGGAATCAGTAGAGTCAGATTCCACGTCTTTAACCTATCGGGGTGGCGAAGGAGGATCAGAGATGTATGGCTCCGGCTGACGGTGAAGCATTGGTTTAGACGACGGTCCTGCTTCGGTCGAGGTCCGGGTGATGGGAATGGAGAGTTGTTGGCTTGTTCCTTCTTGGCTGGAATGGGTAGTACTGGCATGCGTATCCAATGCACCGCCCGCGCCTGTTCCCCTCACGTGTACTCTCAACACTCCCCGTCCGGGAGCCCCAGCTTCCCGGACTCTACCACCTCTCATCCTTGGACCCTCACGTCGCTCAGTTCTATGTCCCTGGGGAGGTCCCTCCGGCTCTGGCTGGACCATGGGATTCCCTAACGCTCGCCTATATTCTATCACATCTGGTGCATTAGGGTCCGCGTGCGCCAGTAAGTGTTCCGGTATAGGCATGGCTGGGGTATCGGGTGGATTACGAATCACTAAGTACTGTAAGTTATTCTGAGGACATACCGGATGATTGATACATCTCGGGATAAGTGGATTCGCCTCTATGTGTTGTCGGATGGCCAGAGAGAAGAAGCACGGAAATGGGAAGAACTTTTTTTTGGTTCCGCCAGTCTGTCGGATAGCCTGCACCAGTCCACGCCAAATGATTGTTGAGTAGTCTAGGAGTCGGTTGTAGCACACAGCGTGAAATAAGCATAGGAAATCTATGGTGCACTGGTATATTCCCTTCCATCTGGAAGACAGACATCTATTCAGGATGGTGAATAGTGTGTACCATACGGGGGCGATGTATTTGCGGTTGAATGCGGACGGGCGGTCGAGATCGTGGCAACATCCAAGTGCGTGGATGTCAGCGCATAAAGTTGCGTCATCAACGGAGGGTGCATACGTGGCATGGCCTCCGGTGGTAGGTTCCGGAAGTGACAGGAGTCGTCGGAATGACTCCTGTGAGAGGGTGAACTGATGGTTGTCGATGTTTGCCGTGATGATCTGGGTGTTGTTGACAGTGACAACTCTCGCCGTACGCCATACTTGGTAAACGTAGATTACTGGCACGTCAGTTGTGGCGATAAGTGCTCGGCGAAGTGGGTAGCCGAGCATGATGTCGACGACCACTCGGTGTACGAGTCGGAATTCAGCGGCGTCCAGATGGTGGTTGTTAGCTGCAATCTCAATGCCATGGTCCTCAGGAACCAATGCATTGTCGGCCTCATCGTCTATAATTTCCTCTTGAGGAGGAATGTTCGGCTGTTCTTGTTCTTGTTGTTCCGCCATTTAGTATACCTGTGATTTTAGGACCTAAAATCGACCGAGAAAATCTAGAATTGAAGTGTCCGAGTGTGCGAGGGCGCAAGATGGTTTTGTGAAGCAGTTTCCGAGTAAATTGTAGAATTAGGGTTTTCGGATGCTTTTATGTGGTGGATACTGGGCGGGTGACCGGTCGGGTTACTCGGACACCCACCGGGTCCGGTTAGTGTACCCGGTAACTTGAGGTTACCGGACACTTACCGGGTAACCATCCGGGTAGTCCAAAATGTGTGTGATTTGACCATTTTGCCCCTAAGTAAAAAATTTCCTGCTCCCCCTCGACTTTTGCATGGATTTTTCCCTGCTCCCCCTCGGAACTTGCATCTGAATGAGGCGGGAGACGACCTCACACACAAAAACTTGTACACTTTTTAGAAAAAATGTGTGACGATCCCCCTCAAATGATGAGCGACTAAGGTTTTGCCCCCCCCCCCTCGGAATGTGCACGGAGTGTGATGTGTCCGGATCTATGTAACCACCAGTGGGAAGGTCTTGAACAGCTTCAAGTGTAGCAGGTTGGTTTCTCGGAGGAGACGGGGGAGGATTCGTTGAAGGTTGAGCAACTTCTGGTTCCGAGGAGTGCAGAGGCTGATCAATGATTGTAGTAGAGGACGAATCTTCAGGAGCGATCTCCGTGTTTTGTACTGGTTCCTCCGGGGGGATGGTTGTATCAAATGAAGTTGTTGATGATGGTTGAGGTGTCTCCACTGTGAGTGTTGTAGTGCTGGTCGAGGGCGGTGGACCAAAGAGATTCGCCGAATCCTCGATTTGAGCAACTTCAGGTCTTGGTTGCGCTGAGACACGAGGGGTAGAAACATTAAACATATCATCATAGAAGTATTGAAACAGTAAATCTAAATCAGAAAGATTAGCATTCAACGTAGATGCGTAATTCGGATTTACTGCTGTTTGTGCCGATCCCGAACGTGAATGTTCGGAAGCTAGCACACCAGTTAAACCGGGTTCTGAACTAATTTGTTCAGAAGCCAATTCCGCGGATTCGTCGAATGTCACGTTTACACTCTCAGTAACGGTTTTGGTCCGTTTGTTGTAAACGCGATACGCCTTAGCCTGCATGGAGTATCCTATGAAAACTCCTTCATCTGCCTTCGGGCTGAATTTGCCGAGATCATCTTTGTCGTTGAGGACGTAGCACGTGCATCTAAATGCGTGAAAATACTTGATATTTGGAATGCAGTTGTAGAAACCAGGATTCAATCTTACAATCAATTATGAACAATTGAACAGTAAATGATAGAGAATAGGATCCAAAAGCTTTGTATTCAATTAAGAACAGATTACAGATCTAGAGAGAGAGTCTCTCAACGATTACAAAGTGAATACAAAGTTATGTGCAAAAGTTAGTTAGCTTATAGTTGCTAACTTCTATATAAATACTGTAAGGAAAGTCTAAAGCTACAGTACATATACAAGACAAACCAATAGAACTAATACACGTGTCCTAATTAGTTAACAGAATACAAAGGAAAATATCATGTCTTAAGTTCTGAACAACATATTCAGAACATTTGTCTTCATCTTCAGAAGTTCTGAGTCTCCTACTCAGAACTCTGAACCTTCTTTTCAGACTTCACACTTATCAAACTTTGTAATACAAAACTTCTGAGTCTTCTTACTCAGAACTCTGAGTCTTCACTTCAGATCTCAACACTTGTGTTTTTGACAAAACTCTAGATCTAACAATCTCCCCCTTTTTGTCAAATAGTCTTGTACTTTTCATCTTTGAATTCTTTAAGTGCAGGAACAACCTTCAGAAGAATCACATTTCTCAAAGCAAGCCTTCTATCAATCACTTCAATTTGATCTTTTGTCTTTTCAACCTTTCCATCTTTAATTCTGTTGGTCCCAAAGAGCTATACAAGTTTGTAGAATGGGGGGGGGGGGGGGGTTGAATACAAACACACATATTTTACTTTTCTAAATTGTTTATTGATAAATCATTAACAATTTACAGCTTGTTGCGGAACAAGATTAAGGATAAACCTAAATCTAAACAAGTTGGAACACTAAGTTTCTTGCACTAAGAAAGAGAAGGAAATTACTAATAATAACCTATCTCAAGATAAGAAAGACGACTTATCCAGAGTTAGCAAGTGACTCGTCCAGAGTTTTCGAGTGCTTCAAAAATGAAGTTGTAGTCCTTCTTATATACTGCATGCATTTAATGCATGGCAGTTTATACTTTACACGTGGAAGCAGCTCATTGGTTGTATGTCATTGACCTTTGTATACAACCTTAGTAGCCGCATGTTTGAACAGTGTAGTATCAGAGTGGTTGTATGATTTCAGACAATAAGGAGGTTCTTTTCTGACAAATCGTACGGAGTCGTGCAAAGGTGGTTAAGACAAAAGTATTTTGTACGGAGGACTTCCTGATCAGCTTTCGTTGATTCAACGCTTTATCATTCTAAATCAGCGAATGACAAAGTTCAGCGATAGCTGAAGTCTTGTACTTGATACTTCATGTTGAGTGGACAAATTTGAGTCTTCGCTGATCCGCATCAGTTCATTAGGAGACTTGTCGCTGGTTCTTGAGCTTGATCTTCGACTTCAGCGTAGAACCTATGTTAACGTGAAACTTGTCTTGAGGGATCATAAGTAAACAACTAACTTATCAGCGATCACCATAAGTACTGAACAGACTCAGAGTATTATGGTGAACAGTTTCGCTGAATGTTTAATCAAAAGAGTGAGAGTTCCTATCAGCGGTACTGTAAGATCTTAGTACTTTATCAGCGATAGTGAAACTCTGATACATATTGTTTACTTACAATTTTCACTAAGTAGAAAAGAGAGGGTCATTATCAAATCACTGAGGGTATGGATCAACAATCTCCCCCTATTTGATTATGACATAGCAACAGAGAAAATTGCTATTTAATGAAAACATAAGGATAAAAAGAACTCATAAAATATTTGCCCCTTTTACTGTTTTCTGGGATCTTTTCTGTACTGATGGAGTAAGGTACTTTCGCTGAAATCTTTCATTAAACTTCGTATCAGATTACAAAGGGAAGTGGAAAGATTACAAGTACAAGCGAAATAAATTACAAGTACAAAAGAATAACTGATAAAATAGAAGAATAAGGCGATCCTATTAGCTTATAGAGGTTCTTCCTTAATGAGAAGTTCATCAAGGGTCTTTGATGTGGGAATCATCCAGTCAGGGACATTTACTCCTTGATTCATTTTGTTCAGAGCTTCTTCAAAAATCAAGGGTTTAAGATGTCGTGCCTGAATGTCGCGTTTGAATTCACACCAGTAGATGAGATCTTTCAGCTGTTCGATGGGAGTGATGGGAAGTTCAGAGATACGTTGAAAACGTTTTCGTCCACCATAGTCAATAAAGAATATCCCATAGGGTTTGCTTATGACTTTCCCATGGATGAAAGTCTCACCAGGAGGAACAGATGTGTCAAGTGCGGAAAGGTCAGGTTCTGGACCAAGAACTTCAGCACGAGAAAAACCAATACCTGTTTCATTCCGTATAAGAGGACCTGAGTCTGAAGGTTTAGAATTTTTCTTTGCAGCGGCCCTTCTTTTCTAATTTGCGAGAGGAGGGGAGGAGGAATATCCACACAAGAAGATACTAAGTCGATCTGTCGATTTAGCAGCTTTTCGAAATGATCCTTGTACTTAGATTGAGACTTCTGGATGGCTAATCTGATCTCCAACCATTCAGAGAGACTGTACTTCGTGATGGCTTCAGCATAGAATATTTCGTACTATCCGTTCTCTCTGAATATCTCGATTTCAGCGATTGAAACTCTGAGGGTTGATTTTCCAGTGATATGTACCTTGTTGATTCTGGCAGGACGATATCTGAAGTGTACCTTTTCTTTGCACCAGATTAAAGTAGATTGAGACACAGTTCTGTTTTCTTCAACGATCTTCTTGGCGTCTTCCCATAGTTGACGTTGAACTTCGATTGGAATTCGTTTCAGCTTGGGGTCTTCGACTGATTCTTGAGTAAGCTGGATGGCGAGTTCTCTGTCTTTTTCTTCAGCTTCTCTTCTTTCAGCGAGTAGACGTTCAGCTCTGAGGTGATCCTTGTATTCCTTTTGTGAAAGTCTGAACTTTGGAGGAATAGAAGGAAGTTGATCATGCTTCAGAATGATCCGCTGATCTTCGAATCTCTTGATCATTGCATCTCCCTTTTTCTGATCCTCTTCACTCAGCTTTTTAGGAGCCAAGGAAGGTCTGTTTTTGTGAGAGAGCAGCTGTTCTTCAGGTACATCAGTCTCAGATATCAAATCCAAGACTGGATTATTTCTTCAGCGTTGGGAGTTGGGATTATTGTTGGTGAAGTCGCAGTTGTAGAAACTTCAGCGATATCCTCAAATAGGGGAGAGGACTAGCTGAAACACAACGATCTTTCGAATAAGAACTTGGGTAGAACACAAAGAAAAGAAATAGGTTTAAGTGTATAGGCTTTTTGTGGAGAGTAGAGCTGATAAACTGTTTAAGTGTAAGTCGATGGCTTCTTCATCTTCAGCTTCAGATTCAGATTCTTCAGCAGCTTCTTCGAGTTGCTCCCCCTCAGATACAGAGGTAAGCTTCTCGGTTCCCTCAGGGTTTTCATCTCCCTGAGGTCCAACAGTTGTGACTTCATTTGTCTTCTCCCCCTCTTTAGAAAGGGGAAGGTCTTCAGTCTTCTCCCCCTCAATAGATTCATCTTGGGGAAGGTCTTCAGAGTTCTTCTCCGCCCCTTCCTCATGATGAGTGGGGGAGGAATGCGATGACTCAGCAGTTGGTTCCCTGTCTGCTTGGCCCGGGATCCCAATGTAGTTTTCAATCACTGCTACTCTGTATTCTAGGCCAGTAATAGCAGGAGTGATCTTGAAAAGTTCAGCATGATCCGCCGGAGTGAAATGTGAAGGTGCAGGAGCATGGGCGTTCATGCGTTCGAGGATCTGCTGTACCATCGTCTTCACTGAACTTACGTCAGTCTTTACTGAACTCACGTCAGTCTTTACAACAGACATATCTCCCTGAAGATTTCCAACCGATGTCTTCAGTGTTATGAACTCGTTGGACATGGTTTGAACTGTTGTTTTGAGAGAGGTGTAGTCTGTGTAGATGTCAACAAGAACTTTGGCAAAGTCACCAAGAGTACCATCAACCTTCTCCAAATCATATTTGGAGGCTTTCTGTTCCACCACTTTTGTCAGCATGTTGAGATTCTCTCCAGCGTTTGTTACAGCTGAAGAGTTGTCCGAGAGAGTAGTGGTGAGACCTGTCAGCTTTGTATCCAGGTTCTTCAGAGAGGCGTTGATGTCTCCCAAATTAGGACCTGTAACAGATAAGTACTTGTGAACAAAGGAAAGCTCAGAAGTTTCGGGTTTAGTTACAGTGTATATGGGTTGGTGTATACCTGCAGGAGGGTTGGTGAAGTCGTCAAAACTTCTGTGTCCTGAAAAGAGCTCAATGTCGTCAGCTAGAGTGCGTGTACGCATGGACATTCCTACAGGTCCTGCATCCATCATTACTTGAAAAGTATCAGGTTTAGCTTCTGGAGGAATGACGGGTTCTCCAGTGATCGTGGTGAAAACTGGATTAGAGTCCAATGGAGTAGAGAGAGAAGCGAAGGTTGAGAATGATGGTTGGGTGCGGGGTTCAACATTGGATCCGCTGAGAATCACTTCTTCAGTCTGTAGAGAGACTGAATGAGGTTGGGTCGATTCCAAGTTTATAACTTCAGCATTTAGAGACGCTGAAGCTGGGATGGAATGGGTGGCTTGTTCAGCTGTGGCAGAGCGTACCACTGAACTTTCCATCAGCTCTTCAAGATGAGCTGAGGAGTCTTCAGCAAGAGATTGCTGGGGTTGCTCCTTGGTTTTCTTAGTTCTTTTGGAACCAAGTTGGGTAGCTGAGTGTTTCCTTTTTCTAGAAGGAGTGGAGGTTGCAGCTGGGGTATCAGCGATGGGCTTGTCCACTGAATGAGCTGCAGAAGTAGAAGAAGGAGGATTGAGAAGGGTTAAAAGAGTTTAGAGACGTACCTCATTTTCCACTGGTTTGAAGTCGAGTACCTTAGGACCAACCTGAGAGAGTTTCAGGTCTCCTACTTTTGGGTAGTTGTCCTTCAGGCCTGTTTGGAAGACGGCGCTGATGAATCTAGGATATGGAACCCATGATGGTCAGTCAGCGGCAGAGTCTACTTTGAGCACAAGGTCATCGTAGATTATCGATGCCAAGTCAACATGAAGACCCTTCAGCGATGCATAGCTCATTGCTTGCTGAGGTTGAGCGGCTTGATCAGAGGAGCCGGTCTTTGCTGTCATGCAACTTATCAAGTGTGCGAAGATAAAGTTCATCTCGCTGGGCATTTTGGACTTCTTGATGAGGGTCAGTTTCTTCTCATGCTTCTTGTCCCTTCCAGTTTCCCATGCGTAACCCATTGCATCAAAGAATGCAGTGATGGCTTCCCTATCAGCGTGTTTCTTGTGGTCAAGGAGAGGAACAAAAGGTTTTTCTTTTGTGGCGATGGGAAGGCTCAGTGCTTTTCGGATAATGGCAGGGGTGATTTTTATGGTGCCAAAATCAGTGTCACAGAGGATGCAATCGGTTTTCTCTGTGGGGTCTTTGGCTGATGGTAGCTGAGTGTGTCTGGCAGAATACCATAACTGAGATAGTAGTAGCTGATGTGCAGGAGGTGTTATGGTCAGGGCTGTGGAGAGGCAACAGGTTTTGAGGAATTTCACAGCATCATTCAGATGTGTGACTTGCTTTCGAGGAGGAAACTCGAAAAGCGCATAGAGGTTGTTTGTTTTTGTCCAATCCAGTTCCTCAAGTGTGAACTTGACCTGAAGAGCCTTATTGATTTCCAGTTCCTCAGCTGCAGCAGTGTTCTCAGCGGTAGGAATAACAGTAGATGCCATTTCTGTATTATCTATATCTTAATGTGGAAAGATTTTCCAATAAAATGGTTTGAATTTTGTCCATTTCATTCAGACAAAAATGTCTTAATGAAGATTAGGGTTTTTCTTGTTTTTGAAAAAGAAAAGCAAACCCAATAAAAAGTCTTGTTTTCCAGTTTCCTTTGAGGATTAGGATTCTGGAAAAACGTATGAAGAACAAGTTTAAGATAGTTGCGATTTAAACTTGAATAACAACCATGAAAGGTTGTGTTCATAAAACCATGAAAGAAATGATTTCATTTGAAAAAGTTCTTTTGTTTGATCTTGTAAAAACAATTAGAAGATCATTAACAAGTAATGTAGGTAAATAACAAGAGTATGAACCTGGTTCGTTTGAAGAAGAAGATGAACAGTTCTTGAAAAACTTGAGAGCACAGATGCAACACTAAATCTTTTTCTTGCTTGGAGGAGAAGTTTTTCGCGTAAAGGAAAAATATAAACCCAAAAAGTGTTTATACAGTGAGATTAGAGAGAGAAAAACTAGAGCGGTAAAGTTTTTCATCATGACACGGACACGTGTTTGCATTTGATTGGAAGGTAAACGAAACGTGCAAACGTGTGTCAGAAAAAGAACGTGCCGGGGCTTATCCGTTGGGATGACGTCACGGATGTCCTTTCATATTTTAGGTTTTCTCTGAGGTTTTGAAAGCTCAGGGATACTTTTGAAAACATGAATCACTGAATAGAAATATCAGTGTTGGTTTTAGGAATTTCAAAGTATCGCTGTTTAAGGAAGAGATATTCAGCGATGTAATTTGTTTTGAAATCTTGCATTTACATGCGATTTTCAGCGAGAGAAAACATACCTTGATATCCGTGAATCAATTATGTTCAGAGAGTGAATGATAGAATGGGTTATACAAGTTGATTTTATCCTATCGCTGATCAAATGTGAACCGCTGAAGATTTTACTTTTCAAAGTTCAGCATTCCAAGCTCGCTGATGAGAAAGTTGAATCTTGTCTCATCAAGAGGTTTGGTGAACAGATCAGCTAACTGATAGTCAGTTGGGATAAAGTGAAGTTCTATATCACCATTCATCACATGATCTCTGATAAAATGATACCTGATTTCGATGTGTTTTGTCTTTGAGTGTAGCACTGGATTGTTGGCTATAGCGATGGCACTTGTGCTGTCGCAATAGATTGGAATATTTGAGAGCTGTAGGTCATAGTCCAGTAGTTGTTTTCTCATCCACAAGACCTGAGAACAACAGCTTCCAGTGGCTACATACTCAGCTTCAGCTGTGGAGGTGGACACTGAGTTTTGCTTTTTACTTGTCCAACTCACCAGCTTTCCACCCAGGAGCTGACAGCCTCTTGTGGTGCTTTTCCTATCCAAATTGCAACCTGCAAAATCACTATCTGAATAGGCGATTAGATCAAAACCTGAGTCTTTGGGATACCAAATACCTAGGTTCGCAGTACCCTTAAGGTATCGAAAAATTCTCTTTACAGCGGTCATATGATATTCCTTAGGTTCAGCTTGATATCGTGCACACAAACAAGTTGCGTGCATAATATCGGGTCGGCTAGCTGTAAGATACAAGAGAGAGCCGATAATCCCACAGTACAGCGTGACATTAACAGGAATACCATTAGTATCCTTATCTAGTGTCAGCGGTGGTGCCATAGGGGTTTTCATAGCTGAACTCTGAGTTAAATCGAATTTATTCAACATATCTTTAACAAACTTTCCCTGATTAATGAAGGTTCCTTTTTCATTTTGATTTATCTGAAGACCAAGGAAATATGTTAGCTCACCCATCATGCTCATTTTATACTCATCTTTCATTCTATCAGCGAAACGAGTACAAAGATCAGGGTTAGTAGAACCAAATATAATGTCATCAACATATATCTGAACAAGAATAATATGACCTTTCACTTTCTGAAAAATAGAGTTTTGTCGATTTTACCTCGCTCAAAATTTTCAATAAGAAGATAAGTAGAGAGAGTGTCATACCATGCACGAGGAGCTTGCTTTAAGCCATAAAGTGCCTTATGCAGTTTATAAACATAACCTGGACGCTTAGGATCTGAGAATCTTGGAGGTTGTTCCACATAGACTTCTTCATTCAGCTTTCCATTTAGAAACGCTGACTTAACTTCCATCTGATATACTTTGAAGTCTTTGTGTACAGCGTATGCTAAGAATAGACGAATAGATTCTAGTCTTGCTACTGGAGCAAATGTTTCATCGTAATCTATGCCTTCCTCTTGTATATATCCCTGAGCAACAAGTCGAGCCTTGTTGCGGGTTACAGTTCCATGTTCGTCCAACTTGTTTCGATAGACCCATTTAGTGTCTATCACTGTTTTGTCAGTTGGTCTTCGAACAAGTTTCCAAACTTTGTTTCTTTCAAATTCAATCAGCTCTTCTTGCATGGCGATGACCCAGTTTGGATCTTTGAGGGCATCATCTATTTTCTTTGATTCAATCAGAGAGATAAAGTTAACAAATAAACAAATATTACATGCACTTCGTCGAATCTGAACACCAGCGTTTGGATCACGCTGACTCAACCTGAACTGGAGGAGCTGAAGATGAGGTTTCAGCAACTTCTGGAATATCAGCCAAGAGAGGAGTAGGTGCAGATGTCATTTCATTCACTGATTGCTGAGAAGTAGATGGAATGTCTGAGTCATTTGGTTCAGAAGCAGGTATATTGTTTAAAGGAACAGCTGAGACCCATGATGTTTCAGCTTCACTATTCTGCATGTTTGGGATGATAGTAGGACTATCATCTTCAACTGTATGAGTATGAGGAGTGGGAATATCTTCTGAATCACCAAGATGAGAAAACATCCATTGATTCAGTTCTTCAGTATCAGCGGACGGTTTAGAGTTCGCTGAACGGGATTCGTCAAACGTGACGTGAATAGTTTCTTCAACAGTTTGTCTTCTTCGATTGAAGACTCTGAAGGCTTTGGAGATTGAAGAATATCCAAGAAAGATTCCATCATCAGCCTTAGGATCAAACTTTCCAAGGGCATCTCTGTTATTCAGTATGAAACACTGACATCCAAATATGTAAAGAAAGCTAATTGAAGGATTTCTCCCATGAAAAAGTTCATAGGCTGTCTTATTGAATCTTTTGACTATCAGTGACCTGTTTTGCGTAAAACAAGCAGTGTTGACAGCTTCTGCCCAAAACTGAGTATGCAGGTGAGAATCGCTGAGCATTGATCGTGCAGTTTCAATAATTGTTCTATTTCTTCTTTCAGTGACTCCGTTTTGTTGCGGTGTTCTCACTGATGAAACGTTGTGAGAAATACCCTTACTCTCAAAGAAGGAATCAAGAGAACTGTTTTTGAATTCAGTCCCATGATCACTCCTTATTGAGCGAACTGTCAAGTTGTTCAGGGTTTCCATCTTCCGAACAAAGGTGATGAGTTCTTCAGGGGTGTCACTCTTAGAACGGAGAAACATTACCCATGTATAGCGAGAGAATTCATCAACTATGACCAGCGTATATTTCTTTCCATCGATGGATTGTTTGTTAACAGGGCCAAACAAATCCATATGGAGAAGTTGTAGAGGAGATGACACTGAGGAGACTTGCTTTGACTTAAAGCTTGCTTTGGTCTACTTCCCTTTCTCACACGCTGAACATAAGGACTCTTTGGCGTATGAGTGCTGAGGTAGACCAGTGACTAACTCTTTTGAAGAAAGGGTGTTCAGTGTCTTGATGTTTAGATGAGAGCGCCTCTTATGCCATAGCCAGTTGACATCAGATGAGGCTTTTGAGAAGAAACAGGAGTTCTCAGTGGTTGTTGAGTCCATGTTTATTACATAAACATTTTCCAAACGATAACCGTTGAGAGCTATCTTCTCCTTTTTGTCAGCGACAAAGCATGATTCCTTAGTAAAGATTACTTTGTTATCCTTATCGCAAAGCTGACTGATGCTTAGAAGATTATGCTTCAGCCCTTCAACATATGCGACTCTTCTGAAGGTTGTTGTACCATTTGAGAGTACACCAAACCCTCGGGTATGTCCTTTTCCATTTCCACCGAAAGTCACAGAAGGACCCTTCTCTTCCTTGTATTCAGCTAGCAGGCTTTTCTTTCCAGTCATGTGTCTAGAGCATCCGCTATCGAGATACCAGATACCCTTCTTAACCTGCATTACAAAGGAAGATTAGTTTTTCTTGGGTACCCACTTAATCATGTGTACACGTTTGTCAGTGGAAGTAGTTGGAATGGAAGGTTCAGCAGTCTTCGCAGCATTTGAAGATTCAGCTTTGTCAGTCTTCACTTTGGTTAATTTCTTAACCTCAGTGGTCTTCTTTGCCTTGGGGGCAATGATCTTCACCTTAGCTATCTTTTCAGCTTTGGTGGCTGTGGAGCACTTACTAGCAATATGATCAGTAAGTCCACAGTGACAACATTTCCTATAACTAAAAGTAGTTCTAGGACCATTTGAATGCTGAGCTTTTGATTTTAAATTAGAAGTACCAGCACCAAGTAAGCTATTTGCTTTAGAAATGGGAGGAATATTCAGTTCTTCGGATTTCTTACCAAAGACAGCCACTCTGATTCTAGGAGTAGATCGCTGAATAGATCCACGCTGAGTAGATCCAGAGATCTGATTCCTTGATCTAGAGGGATGAATCACTAAGGCTGTAGAAGCATTCAGCTTAGGTATAAAGATACCCTTCTGAGGATTTTGATCAAAAGCAATTCCTTTACCTTTATCTTTAAAGACAGAGGTAGGTTTTGGATAGACCATTTTCTCTTTACCTTTTGAAGAGGTAGAGATTTCCTCAAGGATAGGCGGATTAGAAGAGGAACACTGAGAGGATGAAGTATCAGCGACTGAGGATACGAAAGTTCCAAATAAGAGCATGGAACGATCAGTGGTTGGTTCTAGAGTATCAGCTTTGTAACCAAGACCACGTTTATCACTCAGGGGAATCTGAGACTTAATTATCTCAGTGATCTTTGTTGAGGAATTATACCATCCATCAACAGTAGCTTTTTCATCTTTTAATGCAGCGATAGCTTCTTCTCGTTCGATTTTGACTAGGTGATTTAAGTGAACCTGATCTTTAAAATCTTCTTCAATTTCAGAAAGATTTTCTATTTGAAGGTGACAGTTTTTAAGCTGTTCAGCGAGATCAAGGTTTTGATTTTCAACTACAGTTTTTCCATTCATGGCTTCATATAAACTTCTAGTCAATAGATCGATCTTTCGAAAACTATCAGCTTCATCAATATTTGCAATATTGTTAAAGAAAGATGGTGATACCTGAGTTGCAGAGGTTGAAGTAGAGGGAATGTCAGAATTGTCTTCCTCATCTTCAAGTTTGGCCATAAGACAGAGATTGGCTTCAACATCTTCAGAGTCAGATGTTTCTTCCTCATCAGAGTCAGCCCAATCATAGTCAGCCATCAGGCCTTTGCCTTTCTTCTTAAAGCTTTTCAGCTTTGCATACCTTTCTTTCAGCTTGGCGTATTTGTCGTCTCTATTCCCGGGAATAAAGGATTTCTTGGGAAACGCTGAGTTTCTCGAAACTTTCTTTGACCTGCACTCGTTAGCGAAATGCCATATCTTTTCACAGTTAAAACAAGTAGCAGTAGCCTTATCAACAGGAGCTGATGATCTTGGCTTGTCAGTAATGGAAAGTGGTTTATTCTTTCTGAACATTTTCTTTTTGGTGAATCTCCTGAACTTTTTAGTGAGGAGAGCCAAAGATTCATTATCATCTGAAGAGTCAGAATCTGATGACCTTTCAGAGTTACTCTCCAACTCAGTGATAGTGACCGAGGGTCGCTGAGTGGAAGGTTCCTCTGAGATTAAAGCAACAGGGGTGCTTTTGGAATCTTTTACAAGATTCTTCTTAAGATGACTCGATTGCTCATGATTCAGCATCGTTCCATATAAGGTAGAAAGGGTCATTGATTTTAGATCCTTTGATAGCTTGAGACACATAGAATAACTGTCCCAGCTTTCAGGTAAACATTCTAAAAACTTTGTCAGCACTTCAAAGTTAGAATATTCCTTACCAACAGTTTTCAGATCTATTATTAAACAGTTAAAACGTTGGTGTACTTCAGAGAGAGTTTCATTCTTACCACAAATGAAACTTTCGTACTTTCTTACCAGGTTGATCTTTCGAGAGTCCTGGACTTCAGAAGTACCTTCATACTGAACACAGATTGTGTCACACATAGCTTTTGAGGTTTTCAGGTTCATGACGGAATGGTAGACTTCGTCAGGAAGAGCCATGGATAGTATGGATCTGGCTTTGTTGTCGATAGCCACTTTCTTCTTATCTTCATCAGTCCACATATGAACTTCTTTAGGAATCAGCCTTTCTGGAATAGCAGGTCTATTTGTTAGGACAAATATGTCTTCAAGATTTAATCTTGATTTATAGAGTCAAAGTCAATGTATTTTGTCTTGTGTAGAAAGTCAAAGCTAGCTTATTTCTTTAATAAGTCTTAGGGTATATAAGGCTTTGTTTAGAGTAATCTTGTAATCATTCCATAAGCTTTTGATCATAACTCATATCTTGTAATATTGAGCGCCGACATAATAAGATCTACTTTCTCTCTCTACTCTCTCTCTACAATTTCCCTCTAATCTTGATAGATCTTGGATTAACAATTGGTATCAGAACTGGAACAAGATTTAGAGATGGAATTCTACTGATCAAACATATGAATTTTGTGATTTCACAAGCAAATTTGATTGATTTTCTTAAATTTTCAAGAAAATCTCGTTTTCTTGAGATTTTATCAAATTTTGGTGATTTTTGATCGAATTTGTTCAAATCTTAGCTCGTTGGATTCGTTTTTGATAGAGGAACATTTCTTGTTCAAGGATCGAGAGCTAGTTTCAAAGATTTGGAGTTCAATTTGAAGATTTTTCAGATTTTGTTCGGTTCGTTCGTATCAGTCTGATCAGTTTTTCAGATTTTGATTAAGTGATTTTCAGCGAAATTGGTTCACATCATCGTGTTAGAAACTTGTTTTCTAACATATCTGCAAAGTTTGGTTGATTAATTCGAAGATTTGAAGATTTTTGGAGAAATCCACCATTTTTGAAGATTTGAAGAACACAAATGGGTTATACAATTCTTGTTTGTTTTTTGAATTGATTTTCATTGCAAAGTGTTTCTCCATCATATTAATCAAGTTTTGCATCAAAAGATTTTCAAAAACACATCAAGATTTGAGGAATTTGAAATTTTTGTGAAATTTGGTGTTCTTGAGAAAACTTGTCTGTCAAATTTTTTAAAACTTGATTTTGCTATTTTGTGTCGATTTGATTCATTTTTGTGCAAAATTGTTTCCAAAAACAAGTTTTAGACATGTTTCAATCAAAGATTTCAAGTTTTAATGCATAAAATTCATTTTTGAAATTTTTGGGTTGAAGGTGTTCTTGAGGTGTTCTTGGATAAAAATTTTAAATCTGAAATTTTGATCCAATCTTGTTATTCAGATGTGATTAGAAGTTGTTTGTGACTTGTTTTGATTCATAATTCAAGAGATTTAATTTGGTTGTTGAGTTTGTGATATTGCAGAAACAGAATTCGCAAGCTGCTGGACATATAATTCGCAAGCCACTGATCCAATTTGCGCAAGCCACTAAATCCATTTTGCGCAACCTACATGCATGCTTGCTTCTTGCGAGATTCTCACTTAGAATTATATTCACCTACATGCTTACTTGCTTAAGTCCATTTCTCGCAAGCTACATAAATTCAGCTGTGTGTATGCTTAAGGAATTCGCAAGCTACTAAATCCATTTTGCACAACTTTGGCTTGCGAGAAACAGACTTAACAAAAATTCCACCTACATGCTTGCTTCGATAACGCAAATGAATTAGTTTCACCTACTAGCCTGCTTGCTTTGAATTAATTTCAGCTACTTGTTTGCTTGCTTAATTAGTTTAAGCTACTTACTTGCTTGCTTAATTAGTTTAAGCTACTTGCTTGCTTGCTTTCTACCGAATTGCTCTATTTTCAGAAAAGTTTTAGAGTTTCAATTTTTTTCCTAAGTGAACTTTGCGCCTCTTTGACTTTCGCATTTCTGACTTAGAAATTGTTTGAATTTTTCAGATTAATTCTTCAAACATGAAGCGGCTTCCAGTGCTGTTCAACGAATCTGATTTTGAACTATGGAGAGTTTCGTTCATCGATTTTATTGAAAGTAGAGAAAATGGTGTAAACATGATAAAATCGTTCACTGAAGGCCCAATGATCAGAACTGGCAAAGATTATACAGAAGAAGAGATTAACAGAATGAAAGCCGACAAGGAAGCTTCATCCAACTTGATCTTCGCACTTTACAAACTTCCGCAACACATCTTCAAACGCGTTGAATGTTTCAAAAACAATCCAATGCTTATGTGGAACGAGTTAACAAAGAGGATGCGGAACAGAAATCATCAAATGCTGAAATTGAAGAACTTAAGGAAAAGGTTATAGAGCTTACAAAGAGACTTTCTGACACGGAAAAGTTGCTAAAAGAGGAAAGAGCGAATCATACAAATGACAAAATGTGCTATGAAAAGCAAATTTTGTCTCTTTCACAGAAAGTTTCTGAAATTGAAAAGAATGAGAAGAAAGAAAATGAAGAAAATAAAGCCCTTGAACTCAAATGCATAAAACTTTCTAAACAAAACTTAGATTTTGAGAAGGTTTTATTTCTTGAAAAAGAGAAATTGGAGAAGGAAAGGATTGAGAATGAAAATACAAGGAAAGTCTTTGAAGCTAAGAATGCGACATTGTAAAAGAAAATTTAAGAGCTTCAAAAGGACTTAGATAAAGGAAGTGAAGAGCTAGAAAAGAGGAAGAAAGCTGATTTTCAAGCTAAAAGCATTAAAGACGAATTCTCTGTTGAAAGGAAGATTTTTCAGCAAGAAATACGAAAGCTCACAAAGAATTTGGCCGTGTTATCTACTGATATCATGAAAGAGAAGATAGTTAATTGTGACATTCAGAAGAAGCTTGATTTGATGACCAAGAAACGGAATGATTTATCTGACAAAGTGAAGTCTCTCAACAAATCCAAAAGGTATTCAGAAAGTCCGATTCGACCGTCTAATCTTTTCTATGATCATTCAGTGGATAATTCTTCCAAGTATAAATATGCTAATCTTCCTTCATACAAGAAAGTCAACATGCAATGGAGAGTTAAAGGTACGTTTCCTGAAAAAGATGTACCAAAATCACCTGCTCCCAACAAGAACACTAACCTGAAAGGTAAATCTTTTGCTAAACCGAATTCATTATATTCTACAAATCATTTAATCAGGTTAGCACAAAAGAATTTTTGTTGTTCTTATTGTGGTACTAATGATTTTTTTAAAAATGATAGTATTCAATATTGGTATGATACTTCTCATTTTCCTTCCTATAGACCTCTGCTTAACAAGCCAGGACCCAAGACACGTTGGGTACCAAAATCTACTTAATCTGTTTTTGCAGATTTAGAAGCAAAGCGTTGAACTCTCGGAAGAAGATTATTTGTGCCATTAAGGGGGAGTAAAGAATTGGTTTCTAAACACATCGGTTTAGAACCCGGATTTCAAAGTTAATGGATTTTGAACATATCAGTTCAAAACCCGTGCTTCAACGACTATGGCTTCTGAACAATTCAGTTCAGGACCCGTACTTCAAAGACTAAGACTTCTAAACAAATCAGTTTAGAACTCATACTTATCAGGTGATATCCTTAACTGTCACATCTTTCAATTCAAGGAACAAGTGGTAAAAGGTAACATTGCATTATGTTTTATTTCTACTACTTTGAATGTTTGAATTTTTACAAATTTAATTCAATGAAGTGAATTTTTTTTGTTAGATCTGAAGTTTTGTCAATAAACCAAGTGTTGAAGTTCTGATAAGAAGATTCAGATGTTCTGAGTAGAGGAGTCAGAGATCTGAGAAGAGTCAGAGTTCTGAGAGAAAGAGTCAGAAGCTCTGAGAAGCGTTATCAGAAGAATGTTCAGAAGTTCTGAACTACCTGTTCAGAACTTATGACTACATACTTTACTTAGTATTTAGTAAACTAATTAGGACACGTGTTATGCTCTTATTAGTCTTTCTTATTTGTACTGTAGCTTTAACATGTCCGTTGCAGTATAAATAGTAGTTAGCTCTACGTTGCTAACTGATTGATTTTCCCATATATCTTTGTAATCTTTGAGATTCTCTCTCTCTTAGATCTGTAATCCTGTTCATCATTGAATACAATTGGGCTTGATCATACAACTTCTCAATTACTACTTTCTATATTGATTGTAAGATAAGATCCTGAACTTTCAATTGGTATCAGAGCCAATCAACAAACAAATTCGTTCAAGATTGTTATCCCGAAGATCGATTGATCATATTCTTGAAGATTTCTTGATTCATTCAAAATTCGATTCCGCTGCTAGGGCTAGTTCTTGAATTCTTGGCAATTCTTGAATTACCTGTTACATTTCGATCAAGAAACTCGAATTTGTCTTTCTGTTGAATTTTCTTACAATCATGTCTTCTAAAGAATATCTAGCCATGGGATCTGAAACCAAACCGCCTGTTCTTATACCAGAAGAGTATCAGCAATGGAAAATTCGTATGATCCAATTTCTAGACAACATTGATGAAAATCTTATGGTCTCTATTCGAGAAGGTCCAATTGAAGTGTACATCGATGTTGCTGCAACTCCTGCTACAGAGACAACTCTAGAAATTCCAGCGACCAGGGTGAAAAAGAGTTATTCCCAATACACAGCTGAACAGAAGAATAGGCATGCTATTGACAAAAGAGCAATTACTTTGATGACTTTGGCTGTCCCAAATGAGGTTCTTAGCAGGATTGACAGTGGATCATCAGCTAAAGAAATGTGGGACGAATTGGAAAGGCAGATGTTAGGAACTGTGAGATCTATTAAGGCAAAGTTAAATCAAAGCATAAATGCTTATGAAAGGTTTAAAGCAAAAGAGTCAGAAAGTTTGACACAGACATACAGTAAATTTTGCACTATTCTAAATGACTTGAGAAGAAATGGACTGAAGAAAACGAAGTCAGAAATAAATTACAAATTTCTGAACAGTCTAAATTCAGAATGGTCATCATTTTCCATAAGTCTGCAAATGAACAAAGATATGTGTGAAGAAGACTTAAATGATCTGTTCTGTGTTCTTAATCAACATGAAGACTCTGTCAAGTTAGTTGTGGAAGAGAAGAAAAATGTTGCGGATCAGTTAGCATTCTTATCAAAGTCCAAAGAAATCAAAGCACCCAAAAAGTCTGCATATCTATCAGAGATACCTAATCTGGAAGAATCTGACAAGGAAGAAGGATCAGAAGATGATGAAGATATCAAGATAATGGCTGAGAAACTAGCTTTGTTGACAAATACTTTCAATAAAAGGTATGGGAAGGGTAGATTTCAAGGAAATTATAAGAGAGTTGGGAGTTCAGGTTATAAGAAGAAAGAAGACAGAGAAGAAAATAAGTTTGAAAAGAGAGTAGAGAGAAGTGAAGAAAACAATGAAGAGAAGGATGAAAGAAAAGAAAAGAATCTGGGTTTCAAGTGTGGAAAATCTGGCCACTATGCTAAGGATTGCAGAGTTAAAATTGTGAAAGACTATGAGTACTACACCAAGAAGGCTCAGCTTGCAAAGAAAAGAGATGATAAAATTGCTTTATTGGCTGAACAGGAGAATTGGTTGTACTACACTTCTGATGAAGATGATCATATCAACTTTCCACAGATGCAAAGCTATATGGCAAAAATGAGGAATGAGGATGATTCTGATTATGAAGATGCTGATTCTGAGTCATCTGCTGAGGTACATTCTTCACTTGAAATAGAGTTAATGACACAGATTGGTGAAATGAAAACTGAATTTGCTAATCTAAGAAAACAGATAAAAGGAGAAAGAAATTTGGTTAACAAATTCAGAATTGAAAAACAAGTAATAAAAGAACAATATGAAGAATCTGAGGCTGAGAAACAAAAAGTTAAAGATGAAAATTCTGAATTGTTGAAAAAGCTTTCTGAACTAAAAGTTGAGTTTTCAAAAATAAAGGATGAAAAGGTGATTTACAAATAAAATTTGATATGTTATTTGAGGAAAGAAAGAATTTATACACAAAAATCAAAGAATTGGAAGATCTAAATTTGAAAAGGGGTCAGACTCAGGAAACATTAAATCTTTTATAGCAATGTTAAAGATACAAGATTTTACAACCCAAAGAAGGGATTGGGATTGGAAGAAAATGTCACTTTAAAAAGAGCTCCAATCAACTTGTATGAAAAACTTCAAGTTTCTAAGCCAAAAATCCCAGAAATTGTTGAAGTTTTTATAAGACCTGCTAGTTCTATAACAAGTTCTGACAATTTGCAAAGACCAAACTCTAAAAAGTCAGATGAGAAAATTTCTGAGTCTAAAACAGAAAAGTCAGTTGTTTCAGAAGAAAAGGTTAAGAAAGAAGTTTCTAAACCAGCAGATGAGAAGCCAAAATACAATGATATTAAATTCAAGTATGATTCTTTAAATGTCAGCTACAAAAATAAACAACCAAGTTTTTCATATCATGACATTGAGAGCATATTTGACACAAGTAAAAATTCTGAAACAGTCAATCAGAAGTCTGAAACTTCTAGTCAGGATTCTGAACTTCATAGTCAGAACTCTGAGTCTAAAGATCAGACATTTGAGTCTGTAAATCAGAACTCTGACTCAAGTAGTCAGAAGTCTGATTCAACTGGATTTTCTGAAACAAAGTCAGATGAATTTTTACAACTTGAAAAGAGATTTAATCTTGTGAGTCAAGAACTTGAGGACTTAAGGAAAGCTTATGATGAACTTGAAAATGATTTCTGTGAGGTGGATATTAAACTTGAAGAAGCTTTGAAAGAAAAGAATATTTTTATTCAGAAAATAACAGAGCTTGAAAAACTGAAGACTGAGTATGATCTTTTTAAAATTAATGCTCCAAGAGAAAATGATAAATTCTTTAATGAATCAAGTACATATGAAAAAGGTGAATCATCTAATTCTTCTAACAAAAAGGACTTGAATTTTTCAGAAAAAGAAGAAAGCAAAAGGAAAGATGATCTTGCAAAGTTGAATGATCTGAAAAGGGATCTTGAGAAGCTTAAAATGAAATCTACTTCTGAACTCAAAGCTAGAAATTCTTGTAATAAGGGCAATTGTACTCTGAACAGTATCAATAAAAATGAAATGACCTATGTTTCAGATTTATTGTCACTTGTAAAGAAAAATCTTGTTTGTGTTAGATGTAAAAATGATTCATTCCAATATTCTCATAAATGTCAAGTCAAAATAACTTCTGTTTCATACATAAGAAAAGATATTCAGAAAAGAAAATTGTTTCTGTTCATCAGAATACAGAAAAGAAGAAAATTTTTGTTCCTCGGACTGAGAAGAAAGAAAAGATAAAAGAAAAGAAAGTTGAAAATGTTGCAAAATCAAAAGATACAACTTTCAAAAAGAAAGTGAATAAGTTTGTAAGCAGAAAATGTTCTGACTTCATAAAAGTTCAAGGAAAGTGGTGTTTGAAGAAAGATTTTGAGTGGAAAGTAAAAGGTACTAATGTTAAATCCAATGACAAAACTAACAAAGATGGACCCATTCCAAAATGGGTACCTAAAACTAACTGATCCTTTTGCAGGACTGTCATGTGTGGTTTTTAGATTCAGGAGCTTCAAGACACATGACAGGTCAGAAGTCTTTTCTATCAAACTTCACAGAAAAGGCTGGAGGACCAGTAAACTTTGGAAATAACAGCAAAGGACAAGTCAAAGGTTATGGGGATTTAACTAAAGGGGATCTGACTATCCAAAAGGTTTTCTATGTTGAAGGATTACAGCATAATCTTTTCAGCATAAGTCAATTTTTAGACAGTCTTTGTCAAATCAAGTTTCAAATAACAGGTTGCATGATTTTAACTGAAAATGATGTTAAAGTCTTCTGGGCCAAAAGACATATGGACTTATTTGTAGTTAATTTTTCAAAATTGAAAACATTAAATACAGTTTGTCTTTTATCAAAATCAACTGCAAATGAATGTTGGCTTTGGCACAGAAGATGTTCTCATCTAAATTTCAAAGATCTTAATAATCTCGTTGCAAAACATCTAGTTAAAGGCTTACCAAAGCTTAAATTTGAAAAAGAATCATTATGCTCAGCTTGTGAAATGGGCAAGATGAAAAAGAGTTCTCACAAATTAAAAATGGACTCATCTTGCAAAGCACCATTAGAAATGATTCATACTGATCTTTGTGGTCCAATTTCAGTTCAATCTATGGGAGGAACGAAATATATGCTTGTGATTGTTGATGAATTCTCCAGATACACATGGGTTGAGTTCCTAAGAGCTAAGTCAGAAGCTGCTACTACATTGATAAATTTTATCAAAAGGATTCAAGTTCTCTTACAACTTCCAGTTCAGAAAATCAGAAGTGATAATGGAACAGAGTTCAGAAATGAGACTCTTCAGAATTTTTTAGAAAGTTCTGGGATTTCTCACAATTTTTCTGCTGTCAGAACTCCTCAACAAAATGGTGTTGTTGAAAGGAAAAATAGAACTCTAGTTGAAGCTGCGAGAACAATGCTGGCTTATGCAAATCTTCCTACTTTCCTATGGGCTGAAGCAATTGCAACTGCTTGTTTTACACAGAATAGAACTTTAATCAATAAGAGATTAAATAAGACTGCTTATGAACTGATAAATAAAAGAAAACCATTAATCAAATTCTTTCATGTTTTTGGTTGCAGGTGCTATGTTCTTAGAGACAGAGAATATCTTGCCAAATTCGATAAAAAGGCAGATGAAGGATACTTTGTGGGTTATTCTTTAACTTCCAAAGCATTCAGAATCTACAATAGAAGAACCAAGAGGATGATGGAGAGCATAAATGTAACTTTTGATGAAGCCACAATGAGGACTTCTGAACAAGACAGTTCAGAACTCATGCTGATCAAGACAAAAATGACTTCTGATACAAATTCTAATCCTATTTGTTCAGAACTCAATTTACTGTTTAAGGATGCTTTTAGTGAACTAATTTCTGATTCTTATGCAGAATATGAAAATCCAAAGATGATCAAAGAGATGAAAAATAAGACTCCAGAAATAGTTCAATCAACTGTAATTTCTGACAAAGGTCCATCAGAGGAATGTCCAAATCTAATAAATACAAGTGGTGAAAATTCTGAACCTTGTAATCAGAATTCTGATTCTTGTACTCAGAACTCAAACCTGGATGCAACTCCTACTCATACATCAGAACAAGGGGACAGTTCAGAATTACAAGCAATCATTGATGAGAATGATGCAAACAACAATTATTCAGAGATTGATGTACTCCCTAGTGCAAATAAATGGACTAAAAATCATCCTATTCATCAAGTAATAGGTGATCCATCAGCAGGAGTAAAAACCAGATCAACTACAGCAAATGAAGCAATGTTTGCTGGTTTCTTGAGTGTGATTGAACCAAAGAAAGCTAATGAAGCCCTAGAGGATCCAGACTGGATTTCAGCAATGCAAGAGGAATTGCTTCAATTTGAAAGAAATAAAGTTTGGAGACTCATTCCAAAGCCTGAAGGTAAATCTATTATTGGAACTAAATGGGTGTTCAGAAACAAAAAGGATGAATCAGGTGTTGTCATCAGAAACAAGGCAAGATTGGTTGCTAAGGGATACTGTCAACAAGAGGGAATTGATTATGATGAGACATTTGCACCAGTGGCAAGAATAGAGGCAATCAGAATATTTTTGGCCTATGTTGCACATAAAAACTTCAAGGTGTATCAAATGGATGTCAAATCAGCCTTTCTAAATGGCAAACTTAATGAAGAGGTGTATGTTCATCAACCTGAAGGTTTTGTTGATCCAGAATTCCCTGATCACGTTTATATTTTAGACAAAGCTTTATATGGTCTAAAACAAGCACCACGAGCCTGGTATGACACTCTTACCAAACACTTGTTAGGTTCAGGGTTCAAGAAAGGTAAGATTGACACAACTTTGTTTTTAAAGAAACAGGGTAATGATTTAATTCTGATTCAGATTTATGTTGATGACATAATATTTGGTTCTACCAGTCCAGAATTATGTGATAATTTTTCAAAAATCATGTCATCTGAATTTGAAATGAGCATGATGGGTGAGCTGAATTTTTTCCTTGGTCTTCAAGTCAAACAATTACCAAAAGGTATTTTTATAAATCAAGGAAAATATGTCAGAGACATTCTGAAAAAGTTCAAAATGTCTGATTGTGCTTCTATGAGAACACCTATGGCAACTAACATAAAGTTAGATGCTGATCTCAAAGGTGTTTCAGCAGATTTCAAACTCTATAGAGGCATGATTGGATCATTACTTTATTTGACTGCAAGTAGACCAGATATCATGTTTTCTACCTGTTTCTGTGCTAGATTTCAATCTAACCCAAAAGAATCACATATGTTGGCTGTCAAAAGGATTTTAAGATATCTCAAAGGAACACCTGATCTAGGTTTATGGTATCCAAAAGAAACTGACTTCAAATTGACTACTTTCACTGATGCTGATCATGCAGGAAGTAGGTTGGACAGAAAGAGTACATCTGGTGCTTGTCACTTTTTGGGAGATAAACTAGTGAGTTGGGCATCAAAGAAGCAGAATTGTGTGTCCACTTCAACTGCTGAAGCAGAGTATGTTGTTGCTGCTGCTTCATGCTCTCAAACATTGTGGATGAGAACACAACTCATGGACTATGGATATCAGCTTAACAAGATTCCCATCTATTGTGACTCAGAAAGTGCAATTGCCATTACTCAGAACCCTGTTCGACATTCGAAGACTAAGCATATAGATGTGAGGTATCATTTTATAAAGGGCTATGTGGAAAAAGGAACTATAGAGATGCACTTTGTACATACAAAGTATCAATTGGCTGACTTGTTCACAAAGCCTCTTGATCACAAAAGGTTTTCTTTTCTCATATGTAAAATAGGAATGCTTAATCTGCCTAATTGAAAATATTTGTTTTTCTTAAAAATGCTAAATTTTTCTAAGTAAAATTGCCTGAGTAGTGTACTCAGAACTCTGAGTCTTAAGATTCAGAACTTCTGAGTACTAAGATCAGAACTTCTGAGTCTTGAGTTCAGAACTTCTGAGTCTTAAGTTCAGAACCTCTGAGTCTTAAGGTCAGAGATTCTGAGTCAATACTTCAGCAATCTAACTTTCAAAAATTTATTTTTGAGAAATACAAATACTTCAACTGTGTGGATTATGCTTCTTCTATTATCTTTTTATCTCATCTTTATGTATCATTAATAGTCAAATGCATGCTCAAGTCAAGGGGGGGCATCAAAATTCTTTTGGAAATCATTTTGTGATGCTTAAAAGATTTGTTTTCATTTTCTATCTCTGATTATTCTAAGAAGAACAAGCTTTTAATGATAAATTTTGTTGTTATTCAAACTATATCTGAATTAAAAAAAAAATTCATATTCAGATATAAGATTTTAAATGATTTTTTAAATCATCATAATATGAACATAATTTTGATGATAAAAAGTGCTTCTATCTGTTCAAACCTCTTCTGAATAATCAAAATGTTTTATATTTGTCAGAAGTTGATTTTAAATGACACTTTGGTTACAAGGCAAAATTCTTCTGAGAAGAACAATCAGATATCTGATAAAGAAAAGTCAAAACATCTGAGCGTGTTATTCAGATCTTTGACTTGAGTCAAAATTCTATCCACTAACACGTGTCAGCTTCATATTTGTTTGATTATGCCACGCATTTCATTTAAATCCTCTGTGGCATTTCAAATGTGTTGACTCCGTTATAACATTGATTTCGCTTTTCCGTTAAACCTTTCAACTTCGCGGATTTTAAATAGGTCTTAAAATCCCTATTTCAAATCTTTTCAAATTCCAGAGCGAAAAGTGAGACACGAATCAAATCCAGAGTTCTTTGAGTTTGTTTTCTTCTTAAATCATGTCTGGAATACGAAGGAGTGGTCAAATTTCGCTACATTCTACAAAATCGATAATGGATTCATCTGATTCGGATAATGATGAAGTACAGAATAGAGCTGTAGAGGAAGGAGCAATAAGAAATGATGGAGAAGATGAACAAATGGATGAATCTGAAGGAAATGCGGATGAGGTAAACGTTAATATTGAACATGAACAGAGTGTTGCAGGTTCTATTATGTCAGATAGACCTATTTTAGTGGAAAGAGTTGTTCCTGAGAGTGAATGGTTGAAATTATCTGAAAATAACTGTGTTATATTATTTGAGGAAAGCCGTTTTAAGCCTGAACACAGAATTATCATGGAGTTATTCAAACATCATCCGTACAAAAAATGGTTTACACGAAGTAAAAATGTGCCTGTTCAGTACATACAACAATGGTGGAAACATCTTAGGTTAGAAGATAATAGGTTTGTGTCTGAAATTGGAGGAGTGACATTTGCCTTATCAATCTCTGCACTAAGAGAAATGCTGAATTTACCAGAGAAAGATGATGTACAAAGAAGGACAGATTTTGAGGACTCACCCTTAACAGACGAATTAATAGCAGAGTTTATGAAGTTGGGATACAATGAAGGATTGAGGACTCTCAGTTTGTTCAGAAGAAACAAATTACCACCTATTTGGGCTTGCTTCTTTCATGTGGTAAATAAACGTGTGTCAGGGAAGAATAGTTCTGCTGATCAAGGTTCTAAACAAATTCTTCAGATCTTTCAGGGTTTAGTGAAGAATAGGCATTATGACTATACCTTAATACTTTGGGAAGACATGAAGAATACATTTGAGAAGAATCAGAAAGCAATTCAGAAGAAAACAAAGGATGCTACACTGACATACATTCCTTATATAAGGTACTGGCAAATTGTTATTTGGTATGCCATGCAGGAAAACAGAACAATCTCAAGAAGAACAAATGAAGAGCATGGTCCCACATTTTATTTGGGTAAGATGACCTCAGTAACAAGACTTGAAAATTATCCCAATCATAAATTGTTGCCAAAATCACTTAGGAATTATATTCCAAGGGAAAGTGAGATTTTAAAAGCTTATTGCACCTCTATGGGAATTGAATTACCTCAAATCCCTACCCAAGAGGACCAACCTGAGAAGAGAGGTGAGGGGTCTAGTCGAATTAGAGAGGGGGAGGATGTTCAGATGGGTGAACATTCTGAGAGACTTGAGGGGGAAAATTCTGAGAGCTTGGTTAGATTTGGTGAGGAAAAACAGAATGAGAGTGGTGACGATGAGAGATTGTCAACAGAGGTTCAAACAGAAAGAGATGCCTCTGAACCAGCTAATCTTGACCAGGTAACCACAAATGCTATTGGTTCACATTTCTTGGTGTCCAATATTGAAACAAACACCATGGACCTAGTGGTGGATCTTGAACAACCCATCCATACCCACTCAGAAGCATTTCAACATGCTACTGTTTCACACAAATCCGGGGAACCATCCAAAACTCATTTGGAGGGAGGTGATAAATCCCAATCTATTTTTCAACACATTGAGTTTGAATATCACAGTCCTATTCATATTGAGCCTGAAATTCCTTCTGACACTTGCTCAAATCAGGAATTTCGTATTCCTGAAACAACATTCATAGACATACCTAATGTTGGGTGTCGAGGATTGGATGGAAGTCCTGGTGAGGTGAATATTACAAAAGCTTCATTCAAACGTGCATCTGTTGTACAAGATGACTTTGTGTTATCTACAGGCCATGAGCCCTCTGGGCACATGAAAACTGGACCATCTGTTGGTTCAGGTTCACTGTTAGAAACTTCTGAATTTGAAAAGATTCAGAAACAAAACAAGGAGATGGGGGAAAAGTAGAAAATTTGGAGAAGAAGGTGGAGGATTTGAATGATGAGATGTCAGATTTGAAAGTTGTGTTGGAGAAAAAGTTGATTTCTGTTGAAACCAAAGTAGATGATGTAAAGAAATCCTTGGATTCTCACAAAAAGGAGATCATGGATATAATGTCTGGTTTTCAAAAAGATATGTTAAAACAAATGCAAGGTATGCAGGAATCTATACTGAAAGCACTGAGTGTATCATTGGCTTCTACTTCAAATCCTCTTGATCCTGTTCCTATTGCAGAAGCTGAACCTGAAGTTACTTTTAATCAGAACTTGAAAAGAAAGTTTGATGATAATGAGCCTCATGATCATCAAAAGGGGGAGAAAAGACAGAGGTTAAGTTCTGATGATGACATTGGCATAGAAGATTTTGAGATAGCAAACAGGCACTTAGCCAGTACAAAAAGTTCAGAAGATCAGACACAAGAAAAGTTAAAGGCAATAACTCAGATAGTTCAGATTGATAGTTCAGATACAGAGGAAATGGAGTTGGAAAGTACAGATGGTGGTGATTCAGATAAAACAGAGGAATTGAACTTAGACACAGAGATGGAAGGAAACTCAGATGAAACTGAAGCTATTGAGGAATCTGTATTGAGATCAGAAAAGACAGTGGAAAGTAAAGTGGTCAACATGTGTACAGATATTGTGGTGTATAACAAAGAAAATATGACGGATTCTGAATTAGAAGAAAGGAGATTAAGTGAAGAGTTGATCAGAAGGATGCATAATAATTTAGTCAGAGCTTTGAATGTTCAAAAATTCAGCAAGGAATAAAAATGGTAAGACCTATTGATCTAATGGGAGAAGAAGACAGAACTGTGAATTATACTCAGGATTTTGAAGATGATTTTATATTTAACTTTTGTGATGAGTTAAATACAGAAGAAGAGTATGTGAAAGTGAAAGACTACTTTATGCCTTCTGAGTATGTATTCAGAAAACCAATTGAGATCCCAAAGATTAACTTGCAAAGACTAGAAGAACCTATATGTGATTTCATCCTAGAGTTAAGGGATGTGCCATTAGCCAGACAATTTCATGATGATATTTTTCCTGAGGAAATATATGATAATCTCTACTACACAGAAGGAGAGTATGAGCTTTTGGAAAGTAACATTGATGGTTTTATGGATGACAGAGCTCAGATGGTCTACTCAGAAGCTTCTAACAGGTTCAGAGTTCCTGACTCAAAACTGCATATTCAGAAAAGAATTGAGAAAGTTCTGATGTTTCAACAAGAAGAATTCAATGGTTTAATGTTTGTTAGAATGGAAGTACTGAAAGAAAGAAATACAAAGGTTTCCATGTCTACTTTTGATTTTCACAGATTGACTCTTGATGATCAGATCTTTCTAGTCAAGTTCTTTGCCAGCACTGAAGAAGCCTTGATGGAAATTGAATGCATAAGACTTCTGGGTATCTATGTCAGAAATATACACTTGTATGACTTTCAATTAGCTATTGAAGAAAGAAAAGAGAAGCGTAATCTGAGTTCTCCCACAAAGAAAACAGAAATTGGTTTACATTTGAAGGGATTTGTGAATGAAGGAATGGAGACAGAAGGGTTCACATATACAGTTCACGAAAGGCTTGAAATGTTCAGATTAAAAGAGTTGGTGAAGTACAGTGATGCAACTCTGAATTGGTTATTGATTAAAATGGAAATAAGTGTGGAAACTGAAAGAGAGAGTTTAAAGAAGAGATGTATGAAATCTGTGAAGAGGAGGCTGGATCTTAGAAGAAAAATCAGAAACTGTAGTGAATGGTTGCTATCTGAGGTGAATCCCAAAAAGATTCTTCATAATGATTTTGTGTTTCCTGCTGAGTATGAAGTGAATGAAATTCTGTCAGATGAAGTTGAAGAAGTCCAGAACACAACACCTCAGAATGTGCAGATAGCTAGTTTTGATCAAGCTGAACAGTCTGAACCCAAAGAAGATGAAATATCCATTGATCTAAATGGATACTTTCTTGAATTTGATTTGCCTGAGTTCTTCAAACCAAAAGAATTACAATTCTTGGATGTGTATTATGATAGACCTAAGGAGACTCAGATCTGGTTGGCTGAAAAATCAAGATGTCTTGGCAAAACAAAGCAAGTCGTTTACTCAGATTTTCTAATCACTGGAATCAGAGAATTGAAGGTTAAGAAATTCAGAAAGATGGAGTACTTATCCTTTGAAGTTCTGAGAGAAGATGGCAAGGTTTATTATTTTACTGATGCAGATTTTGAGAAACTATCAGTGGTTGACTTCTATAGATTACACAGCTTTCTATGCTTCAAAGAGTCAAGCAAAGACAGAAATGAAAGGAAGGCAAGAAGTGTGGTAATTGAGGCCATGTTCTACATCTTAAGGTGGCACTGTTATACAGATTTTCAAATAGCTTTGTACTTACAAAAGCCATGTGTTTATCTGGAAAATCCCAACACAGATCATGAACAGAAAAAGGTGTTAAAGACTGGAAGTGTTCACAAATATCCAAATTTGGGAGTGTTTTTGAAAAACAAAAGTGGAAAGATCTTCTTCAGAGCAAAGGAAACTGCAAAATACTGTTCTGGAACTTTAAGAATCATAAAGCATAATTTGGAGAAAAAGATGCTGAAAGTGAAGGAAGCAAATATAATTCAAGAAGTAATCAATCAGCAAGTTGAAATTATTCAAGAAATCATTGTCAAAATTGATAAGAGGCTTAATCTGAGAAATGTGCTACTTCAGAAAATTGTTCCTGCTCTGAAAGACCTGGATGATGCTAAATTCAAGTTTATTTGACAAAAAGGGGGAGATTGTTAGATCTGAAGTTTTGTCAATAAACCAAGTGTTGAAGTTCTGATAAGAAGACTCAGATGTTCTGAGTAGAGGAGTCAGAGATCTGAGAAGAGTCAGAGTTCTGAGAGAAAGAGTCAGAAGCTCTGAGAAGCGTTATCAGAAGAATGTTCAGAAGTTCTGAACTACCTGTTCAGAACTTATGACTACATACTTTACGTAGTATTTAGTAAACTAATTAGGACACGTGTTATGTTCTTATTAGTCTTTCTTATTTGTACTGTAGCTTTAACATGTCCGTTGCAGTATAAATAGTAGTTAGCTCTACGTTGCTAACTGATTGATTTTCCCATATATCTTTGTATTCATTCTTTGTAATCTTTGAGATTCTCACTCTCTTAGATCTGTAATCCTGTTCATCATTGAATACAATTGGGCTTGATCATACAACTTCTCAATTACTACTTTCTATATTGATTGTAAGATAAGATCCTGAACTTTCATTTTTCAACTTTCATTCAATTAATGAAATGTGTGTCAAGGGTGATTTTACAAGTGTTTTTGTATTATCTGAGTTACATCTGTTTCATCTTTCACTTCTGAAATAAATCGAAAGGTCAGCAAAACAAGAATGAAATTATGCTGAATGCTCAAAATTATGTGATTCTAGATTTATATAGAATATAATGCTAAAAAAAACCTTTTTGTCAGAATGATGGATGGAAACGAAAATATGGGAGAAGCACTATGTTTTAGAACCAAGTGATTGAAATGCTCTATGTTTTAAATCTAATCATTTAGTTTGAAAGTTTGTGCCTGTGGCCTTTCTGGTTTGGGAGATTAAGTCCTAAGGGGTGCTCGACACCTAGTCCCTAAGACCAACTGGTCTGGGATTGGCTGACCCAAATCCTGGTATGGGTATAAATAGGTTTGTCTAGATCATTAGCTAGTAACCTTTTGTGAACCTCTTGTATCATTTGTCATTTACACTTTAGAGATCAATATATGGATGACAAGTTCTCTCTAGATTCTCTCTCTACATCATTCTTGATTACTTGCTAGAATTTGGGATTTCACAAACCAGATAGAAAAGCCATGTTCTACTGGTACAAATGGGTTTAAGATATATCGATGTGGCCTTTCTGGTTTGGTAAAGTAAGTTCTAAGGGGTGCTCGTCACCTAGCACCTAAGGCCAACTGGTCTGGGATCGCTGACCCAAATCCTGCTATAGAACTAGATAGAAAGCCATGTTTAACGGTGTATCTTATTCTTAATAAACTCTGTGATTAAAAGATGCCAATGAGCACAAAATCAAAAGATGCCAATGAGCACAAAATCAAAAGATGCCAATGTGCACAAAATCAAAAGATGCCAATGAGCACAAAATCAAAAGATGCCAATGAGCACACATCTCTTGAAACTTGAGGAAAATACAAAGTCGCGATAAGCCTGTAAATTTGTGAAAATTCTGATTTTGGACTAATAGTGTGAGTAGAGCAGAGTATTCTGATATGTTTTAGAATTGCATATGCTTGTTGCTGATCATATTTCGCATGCTAGCACACCAAATAGATTTAATAAAGGGGTTGAAACTGAACATTTTTAACTTGATATGCAATGATGTCTGGTATTTGAATCCAAACACATGCATTTGATTTCATTTGATTGATAAATCTGTTAAATTTCATTAAGTTGAATTTCTTTTGTAAACTTTTCAAATGATCAAATGTTAGTAGTTATAAAATGTAGTTCAATGAATTTTATTTTCCTTGTATAAAATTTCAACTATTGTGCCTAAATGAAATATATGCATACTTTCAGGGGGAGAAAACAAATTGCTCCAGAATTCTTATTTTGAGGGGGAGCAAGGTTATTCATTAAGGAGGAGATTGTTAGTGAGAATCAGAGACGCGAATGAAATTGAAGAAGGTTTTCGATGATCATGATGCACACTTTCATCGAAAAAGGGGGAGAATTTTTTAGTTCAATTTCATGTCAAAGCTTTCAAGTCAAAGATTCGATTTCATGACAGGGGGAGAAATGTTTAAAGAAGACTTTGTCTCAAGAAAGGAAAGGGGGAGATTTCTTCTTCAAGAGGTTAAGAGAAATCGATTGATCATCTTGTGATCTCTTTTTCTTAAACTTGTGCTATATGGTAAATATCCTTACTGAAGATTGAAGTTCTCAAGTCAAAGAAAGAAAAGGGGGAGAATTCTTCAAGAGTTTAGGAAATATCGATTGATCATCTTGGTTTCTCAAGAAGATCTCTTTTTCTTAGATTTGCGCTACATTGTATCAAAATGCCTTGTGTGAAGATTCATATTCTCCAGATCAAAGAAAGAAAATCTCCGTTAGTTCCCCGTCTGAAGATTTTGTGACGATTTGACTTTGACAAACGTTGATAAAGACGGAAGATTTTGAAGATTCAAGAAGCCGAAGACTGCTGTTCTCAAATGTTTAAATCTTGAATCCAAGGGGGAGATTGTTAGGACAAATATGTCTTCAAGATTTAATATTGATTTATAGATTCAAAGTCAATGTATTTTGTCTTGTGTAGAAAGTCAAAGCTAGCTTATTTCCTTAATAAGTCTTAGGGTATATAAGGCCTTGTTTAGACTCATCTTGTAACCATTCCATAAGCTTTTGGTCATAACTCATATCTTGTAATATTGAGAGCCTACATAATAAGATCTACTTTCTCTCTCTACTCTCTCTCTAGAATTTCTCTCTAATCTTGATAGATCTTGGATTAACACTATTCTCAGCGGCTGGAACTGCAGCATCAATTCTTACAGGAATATATGGGCTGTTTTCAAGATAATAAGGCATAGTAGGGTCTACACCTTCTAAGAAGAGAATCATCCTATTTTTCCATAGATTAAAATTATCTCTGGAGAATCTAAGGGGTTTTGCAAGAGAACCATTGTCAATATAGTTTGTGTTTGTGTTGGTAGCCATTTTCAGAAATAACAAGGAAGAGAAATCTTAGTATAGATTAGATCTTGTTTATCAGATTAAAAAAATCCGCTCTGATACCACTTGTTGGTCCCGAAGGGCTATACAAGTTTGTAGAAGGGGGGGTTGAATACAAACACACAGATTAAGGATAAACCTAAATCTAAACACGTTGGAACACTAAGTTTCTTGCACTAAGAAAGAGAAGGAAATTACTAATAATAACCTATCTCCAGAGTTAGCAAGTGACTCGTCCAGAGTTTTTGAGTGCTTCAAAAATGAAGCTGGAGTCCTTCCTATGTACTGCATGCATTTAATGCATGGCAGTTTATACTTTACACGTGGCAGCACCTCATTGGTTGTATGTCATTGACCTTTGTAGACAACCTTAGTAGCCGCATGTTTGAACAGTGTAGTATCAGAGTGGTTGTACGATTTCAGACAATAAGGAGGTTCTTTTTTGACAAATCGTACGGAGTCGTGCAAGGGTGGTTAAGACAAAAGTACTTTGTATGGAGGACTTCATGATCAGCTTTCGTTGATTCAGCGCTTTATCATTCTATATCAGCGAATGACAAAGATTAGCGATAGCTGAAATCTTGTACTTGATACTTCACGTTGAGTGGACAAATCTGAGTCTTCGCTGATCCGCATCAGTTCATTAGGAGACTTGTCGCTGGTTCTTGAGCTTGATCTTCGACTTCAGCGTAGAACCTATGTTGACGTGAAACTTGTCTTCAGGGATCATAAGTAAACAACTAACTTATCAGCGATCACCATAAGGACTGAACAGGCTCAGAGCATTATGGTGAATAGTGTTCACTGAATGTTTAATCTAAAGAGTGAGAGTTCCTATCAGCGGTACTGTAAGGTCTTAGTACTCATCAGCGATAGTGAAACTCTGATACATATTGTTTACTTACTATTTTCACTAAGTATTTAAGAGAGGGTCATTATCAAATCACTGAGGGTTTGGATCAACAAATTCCCCCTATTTGATTATGACATAGCAACAGAGAAAATTTCTATTTAATGAAAACACAAGGATAAAAAGAACTCATAAAATATTTGTCCCTTTTACTATTTTCTGGGGTCTTTTCATTACAATTCCCAACTCTGGAAATTCACTGACATATCCAGACTTCATAACATCTAGTTGTACATGTTCATTGTTTGGCTTGGAGAGATACACACAAGGTCTATTCACATATAGAGAAATTTGAAAATCTGTATATGCATGCCATCTTAGAATGTAAAACATAGCACTTCTCACTGTTGCCAATGCTCCTCTTTCCTTTTTGTACTTGCTGCTATCTTTATTCTCCAAAAGACAATATAATCTGTAGAAATCAAAAATTGAGATTTCATCAAAGTCAGCTTCAGTGAAGTAGTAGACTTTTCCATCTTCTCTCAGAACTTCAAATCCATAGTACTCATGTTTCTTGAACTGTCTGACAACCAATTCTCTGATTCCAGTGATCATGAAATCAGAATACACATACTTCTTTTTCTTTCCCACAATCCTTTTCATTTCAGCACGATGCCATTTAGAGAATTCTGGCCTATCATGATATACACTCAGAAAGTTCACTTCTCTTGGTTGAAAAAAGTTTGGCAAAGTAAATTCCAAGAACATATCACTCAGATCAATGGGTATCTCTTCTTCATTAGCTTCAGATTTTTCTGCTTGTTCAGCTTCTTGCATCTGAACATCTTGTGAAGATAAAATTTCTGGAATAATCTCATCAACCTCATCTGAGTAAACTCCATTCACTTGGTATTCAGTAGGAAATACAAAGTCAATATGCAGCAACTTCTTTGGATTTTCTTCTGAGAGCATACATTCACTGCACTCTTTGATTCTAGTTCTAAGCTCCAACCTTTCTTGCATGTGCCTTAAACATTTTTTTCTTCAGAATTGCTTTCTCACCTTCAGCATTTACTTGCATTTCCACCAATAACCATTGTAAAGTAGCATCACTGTACTTTACCAGATCATTTATTCTGAAGAACTTTGGTGAACCAGAAGCTATGTAGAAGAATCCTTCATTCTCAACTCCTTCAATCACAAATCCACGTGCACAATTTTCATTTCTAGGCTTTCTTATTGGACAACTCAAGTTACACTTATCTTTTCCTGCTTCAATGACTAATTGAAAATCATATAGATGCATGTTTCTGACATATATCCCCAAAGTTCTTCTACACTCAATTTCCATCCAGGTTTCCTCTGTGCTTGCAAAGAACTTTACCAGAAATATTTGATCATCAAGAAACAGCCTATGAAAGTCAAAACCTGTAAGGCTCACTTTCAGGTTTCCTTCCTTCAGTACTATCATACTCGCATACTTTAAGCCATCAAAATCTTCAGTTTGGAACTCCAACACCTTTTCAATGCTTTTCTAAATATGTAGCTTCTCATCAGGTTTTCTCATTCTGTTTGAAGTCTCAACATAAGTCATCTGTAATCTTTCATTCATGAAGCCATCAATAAAGTTCTCAATAACTGCAAATTCATCATCTGTGCAGTAGATATACTCATAGGTTTCTTCTGGAAAGACATCATGAAGATAATGTCTTGTAAGAGGAGTGTCAGTCTGATCAATGATAAAGTCACATAAAGGTTCTTTCAGTGTTGGTAATTCAAGTCTTGGAATCACAATGGGTTTTCTGAACACATATTCTAGAGGCATGAAATAGTCCTCAACTTTGTCATACACTTCATCAATATCTCCCAATTCATCCGCAAAGTGTAGTTGAAACTCATTTTGAAACTTCTGTGAGTAATCAACTGAGTGATCCTCTTCTCCCAACAAATCAATAGGCCTCACTGTTCTGATACATCTTTGAACATTTTGAATATTAAGAGCTCTGATCAACTCACTATGCATTCTCCTTATCAGAACCTCATTCAACCTTCTTTCTTCCATCTCAGAGTTAAAGAGCTCACCTCTGGTATAAGGAACAATCTCTAAGCATGTATTCACTTCAGATCATTCCATTAGGCTTTCTTCAGAAACATCTTCCATACTTATCTCATAACCTTCTTCAGAAGAATCAGTCATGATTTCCTCTTCTGCCATAACATTTTCATCATTCAAAGTAACTTCATCAGATCCAAAGATACTCACTGTCTTAACATTTGGATCTGCCATGACTACATCATCTTTCATAATATTCTCATTTGCCATAATTACATCTGTTTCATCAGAATTCACTTCTACTTCAGTATTAAATTCCAATCCCTCTGTTTTATCAGTACCACCTTCAGAAGACCTTTCATGCACCACTTTTTCTGATTCTATAGCATCTTCAGATTCAGTACTGATTGTAACAACTGCTATCTTTTCAACATCTGCTATTTTCTGAACATCTTCTACCTCTGTGCTCTCAACATTTTCTAACTCAATACTTTGCTTCTGCTTCTTCTCCCCCTTTTGATGATGATGAGGCTCATTATCATCAAATTTTCTTTTTAAGGACTGAGTTGATTCTGATTCTGTCTCTGCTATAGATAAAGGCATGATGGCAAGAGTCTTTGAAACACTTGCCAAATTGGAACTGAATGCTTGAAGTAGTGAAGAATTCATATTATCCATATTTTTCAAAAGCTCTTTTTGAAATTCTGACAATTCATCCTTGATCTCCTTTTTATGAGATTCCAAGGACTCTTTCACTCCATCCACCTTTAATTCAACAGATTTAGCTTTGCCCTCCAACAATGTTTTGAGATCCTTGATTTCATCTTTCAAGAAGTCAACAGTTTTCTCCAATTTCTCCACCTTTACACCAAGATCATGATTTTGTTTCTGAATCTTTTCAAATTCAGAAGAGTCTACCTGTGAACCTGGATCAACAAATGACCCAGTTTTCATGTGTTCGGAGAACTCATGGCCTGTAGGTGTTACAAAGTCACCATGTACAACAGATGCACTGTGTAAGGAAGCTTTTAAGATGTTCACTTCCCCAGAACTTCCATTCAATCCTTGACAACCAATAGTAGGAATGTCTATGGATGTTGATACATCAATACGAAATTCTTGGGATTTATCACCACCCTCCAAATGAGTATGGGATGGTTCCCCTGTATGAAGTGAAACAGTAGCATGTTTGAATGCTTCTGAGTGGCTAGGTATAGGTTGTTCAAGTTCCACCACGGGCTCCATGGTGTTTTCATCAATATTGGTCACCAAGGGTTGTGAACCAATAGTATATGTGGTTGCCCGGATTAATTCAATTGGATCAGAATTATCTCTTTCTGTTTCTAATTCTGTTAACATTCTCTCATCCTCACCTTTCTCTTTCTATTTTTCACTTTCCGTTCAAACCAATCTCTCTGAATTTTCCCTCTCAATTCTCTCAGAATGTTCTCCCTCCTGAACATTCTCCCCCTCTCTAACTGCACTAGACCCCTCACCTCTCCTCTCAGGGTTGTCCTCATGGGTAAGGATCTGAGGTTGTTCAAATCCCATAGAGGTGCAATATGCTTTTAATATCTCACTCTCCCTTGGAATATATTGTCTAAGTGACCTTGGAAATGGTCTGTGATTTGGAAAATTCTCAAGTTTAAGAGCATAAATCATTTTACCCATGAAGAAGTTTGGCCCATGCTCCTCATTTGATCTTCTTGGAATATTTATGTCTTGATCCATTGCATACCAGATTACCAACTGCCAATACCTCTGATAAGGTATATATGTAAGTGGCTTATCCCTTGTTTTTCCCTCTAATGCTTTCTGATTCCTCTCAAAAGTATTCTTCATATCTTCCCATAAGATAGAAGCATAATCATAATGTCTATTCTTCACTAACCCATGAAAGATCTGCAAGATTTTCCTTGAACCTTGATCCATTGAACTGTTCTTCCCAGATAAACACTTGTTGATAATGCTGAAGAAACAAGCCCAGATTGGTGGTAATTTGTTCCTTCTGAATGAGCTTAGATTTCTCAATTCTTCATTATACCCTAATCTTCTGAATTCAGCTATTAATTCCTCTGTCAATGGAGAATCTTCAAAATCTAATCTCCCCTGTAAATCATCTTTTTCTGGTAGTCTTAGCATTGTTCTCATAAACTGTACAGTCAAAGTTACAGTAACTCCCCCTATTTCAGATACAAATTTGTTACCTTGTAACTCTAAATGCTTCCACCCCTGTTGTATATACTGTACTGGAACAAATTTCTTCATTGTAAACCACTTCTTGAATGGATGTGTTAGCCTCAAGTATCCACTATGTAAAAGTATTGAAAATAATTCAAGATAGAAGACCAACAGAGATCAGACAGAAGACTTGGAAGAAGTTCATCAAGAAGACCAACAGAGCTCAACAGAGCTCTGTCGGATCCAACAGAGCTCAACAGAGCTCTGTCGAAGACTTCCAACAGAAGAACAAGTATTCAACAGAAGACCAACACAGCTCTTTCAACAGAGCTCTGGTGAAGTGAAGACCTCTGTCAGCCTAAGTCTCGAAGGAAAGCCCAAGTGTTAGACAAGTGTCCATACTTTCCACGTATGCCCTAAAATAGGAGACACACTTTCCACGTGTCATTCCAGGGTACGATAGTACACTGTCTATACTTTTTGAGGGCTATAAATAGTGAGGTAGTGGGACAAACATTTGTAAGCTTTGGGAAGAGTAGTTTTTCCACAATTGTTTAAGCACATACTGCAGCAATCCCGAGCACTACCTCCGTACGATATTGTTGTCCTATGAGATTTCCGAACACACTTTAACTTGTTCTTGGTGTGATTCATTATCAATATATGAGCAGCTTTTATATCTGATCTTGTTATCATTTTACTGTTCAATATTTGATTCTCATAGTTCACTTATCGTTTACACAATCACTCATTTTAATGGCTTTATTTAATATGCTTCCGCTGTCTATTTTACTACCATTAATATGATACAACGTGAATCTGGGAACCTACAATTGGTATCAGAGCTTCTTTGGTTTTCTTAAGCCAAACGATCCAATCTACCAAGGTTGATTCACTGTTGTTGATTGTGTCTGTGTGTCCTTAAAAGCTTCATTGTATACTCCGTTTTTACTGCTTTCTAGTCCAGACAAGTCTTCATAGCTCATATAAATGTGTTTAAAGCTTTCTAGTTTAGCTTAAAATCTTCTCAAAAGTTACTGTTCCATTGGTTACTGTTTGAAACTCTGTTTCTAGCCGAAAATCGTTTTGCAACAAACTGTACTCTGTTTTTTTTTTAAAAAATGGCTAACAACGGTATAAATGCTATCTATACTGCTGGCTCTTTAACAAAACCTCCTACTCTTCTGAGAGATGAATATCCTCAGTGGAAAATCAGGATGGTTAATTTTTTCGATGGTATGGATAAAGACCTCATGCGATCTGTCACGGATGGACCATTCCAACCCATGGTTTTTGTTCCTCGTGTACTCGCAACATGAACTACTGCTGAGATTCCATCTCATTATGAAGTTAAAACCACAGGTTTTACTGATGAGGAAAATCTGAAAATGGAAAATGATCTTAAAGCAGTTAGACTACTGATTATGGCCATTCCAAACGAAATATTTCAAGAACTAGATTCATGTGTTACTGCTAAGGAAATCTGGGATCAACTTCTTAACCAACTTAAGGGTGGTATCAAAACCCAAAAAAACAGAAGGACCCAATGTATAAATGAATACAACGATTTCAAGGCACTTCCTGAGGAAACCTTACAGCAAACCTACAACAGATTTAATGTGTTGATCAATAAATGCAAAAAATGTGGGGTTGTTAGGTCGAAGGAAGATAACAATGTTCTGTTTTTGAAATGTTTGAATGATGAATGGTTAAATCTGTCCATGTCTTTACAAGCTAACCAGGACTTAGACGTATGGTCTTTAACGGATGTGTATGGCACTTTGGCCGCACAAGAAAAGGAGGTTGTCAAGCAAAAAGGCAAATCCATCAGTGCTGGTCCAATCGCCTTAGTTTCTGATTCTAAGAAAACCACATCTGAAAGGTCCAACAGAGAGAGTTCAAGCAAAGAGAAGAAGAAAGAAAAGTCTGATAAAAGGAAAGGAAAGAGAAGTTTGGTTGCAGAAAGCGAAACAGAGGAGAGCTCATCAGAGGATGATGACATTCAAGCCTTTGCCCAATCTCTTGCTTTAATAACTCAGCAATTTAACAAGAGATTTGGCAATAAGTTCGACAGAAGAGGCAGATATGAGAGAGAAGGAAGGGAAGACAGAAGAGGATTTACAGCACCAGAGCAAAGTTCCAACAGAGTTGCCACAGAAATAGGGAAACCTCCACAAAGAAGAGAAAATCCACCAGCACAACAGAAGGCCGATGTTGCCCAACCCATCAATCAAAATGATGGACGCTGCTTCAGATGCGGCAAACCTGGACACTTCTCTGTTAATTGTAGAGGCAAACTGGTAAAAGACCAGGACTACTACAAAAACAAATATAAGTACAATTACAGAGAAAGAAGTTATGTTGCTGAAATGGAAAATTGGGTTTCTGATTCATCCTCTGATGATGAACCAGAATAAGCCAACTTCTGTGGAGTTGCTGTGGATGATGAAAGTTTAGAAGAAGCTGTTGACTGGATGACTGGAGAACCAGAAATAACGAAGGGAACAACAGAAGAAGAAGATCTAGCTCATCCATTTGCTCTCACCACGACAGAGTCTAACGACAGAGCGCTGGAGACCACCAGACCCAGTGCCAAGGTATGCTCATCTGAATCCAAATCTGACTCAGAATTAGAAATGCATGTTTCTATGCTAAATGAGGAATTTCAACTTCTTAAACAAAAACTTTCTGAAGAAAAGGAGCTGAGAAAACTATCTCAGAAGGACCTATCTTTTTACAAGAGAGAAAAGACTCTCTTGGAACAAGAAAAGGAAGAAATCTTCAAAGAAAAATATGAGTTAGAAATCTTACAAAAGAAGAAGGAAAGTCTGTTTTCTGAAAAGATCAAAGTTTATGAAAATGATTTGAAACAGAAGTCTGAAAAGTTGAAACAGTCTGAAACAGAGAGACTTAACTCTGTTGCTCTAACTGATTATTTTCAAAGAGAAAGGGAAATACTTCATCAATCCCTACAAAAGAAAGAAATTCAGATTAAAAAGTACCAAGATGCACAAGATGTGCATATCAAGATAAATTCACAGATGGATACGCAAGGTATTGGTTTCTCTGACCTTGCTCCCTACAACGAAAGGAAGAAGACATCTCTGTCCTCCGCCTTTTGTTTTGGGAAAATCCAAGAGGACGTGATATCTGGTAATGCTGTTTTCAAAAGAACCAAAACGCCAGATGCTTTCTCTAAACCAAGAAATCTCGACTTCAGGAACGTTAGCTATGATTCCTTTGATCATGAAAAGGTTTTAAAACCATCCTCTGAGTTTATTCTTGATCAAGGAAGAGCTAGAATCATACTTCCTAATTCTGTCAAGGACTTGGACACAAAAGAGATTTTTAACTTCAACTCATTCTTAGGACAGAAGTCTGTTACTTCTGCGACAGACCCCTCTGTTGAAATACCACAGAGCAAGCTGAATCCAGAAGCCCCAGCCTTCTCTCCTACCTCTGAATCTATTAGAACATCTTTTGAGGAGGATTTGTTGAAAGTTATCAAAGAAAATGTTGTTTCAGATTCCTTAAAACCCAAGTTGAGAAGGTTCGGAACTGTTTAGTCAAAGGTCTCTGATGTACCTATCGAAACTAATACCTCCAACAGAGCCACCAGAGACTTTCTAGCCTCTGACCGTGACTCTGACTCCGAGGTAGATGAACAAATCTTTTGCGGTCAAAAGAAAATTTTACACAAGTTAAAGCAGATACCGACAGGATCTACGGATCTAAAAGAGGACGTTTCTTTCTTCAAGAAACAGTCAAGATTTATACCGGTAACAGGCTTTAACAACAAAGATTTCAAGATTCTTGCTTCTAATGCAGTAGAAGTAGAGAAGGAGAAAAACAAAAGTGTTTTTGTAAATTCAAATGTTCCTCTTGCTTTCAAACCGATAAAGTTCACACCAGAACAGAAGGGAAAATGGATAGCAAACAACAGATCTATTCCAAATTCTGGTGTAAATCAAAGAGGAAATTTTGTCTGGTCAAAAGAGTCAAATTCAAAGAACCTCACATCAACAGAGTCTGTTTCTAAGAAACAAAGTCAGGACAGATTGTATGAAAAGACATCTGGTCCTAAAATCTTTCAGAATCAAGATCCATTCAAAGAGTTTTTGAATAAAAACAATGTGCATCAGTTATGCTCCATAAACTGTAACTGCATTCAGCTGTTACTTAAATTGCAAAACCATCTAAATGGTCCCCACTGTGTTCTGAATAAGTCGGTTCAAAAGAAAAATGTCAAGACTGTTCAGAATACACAAAGGAAAACCTCTGGCACATCATCTCAGTATAAACAATCCCAAGGAAAGTCTGATAATCCACCTAAGCCTAACAGGAAAGGACCCATTATGCAATGGGTACCTAAAAGAAATTAATCTGTCTTGCAGAAACCTCATGTGCAGATCTGGTACTTGGATTCTGGATGCTCCAGGCACATGACGGGGAATAAGGAGCTGTTAACTTCTTTTAAAAACAAAATTGGAAGTGCAGTAACCTTCGGAGGAGACAATGGCGGACATATTAAAGGTTATGGTACATTAGTAAATGGTGGTGTTTCAGTCTCTGAAGTTGCTTATGTTGAAGGATTAAATCACAATCTTCTCAGTATAAGTCAACTCTGTGATCACGGATTTGATGTCAATTTCAGGAAGAAATATTGTTCCTTGTTACTTTCCGAGACTGGTCAAGAACTCTTAAGAGCTGACAGAAAAGGCAATCTTTATAAAATGAACTTTAAACCAAACCAAAACTCTACAACAGAGAAACTCTGTTTAGTGTCTTTGAAAAATGAAGATGCCTGGCTCTGGCATAAAAGATTTGCCCATTTGAACTTTCAAAACCTTGACAAGATCGTGAAACTGAAATTGGTAAAAGGACTACCTTCCCTGAAGTTTGACAAAGACCATCTCTGTTCTGCTTGTGAGCTGGGCAAAATGAAAAGATCTTCACACAGAACAAAGAGTGATCATAGTTGTCCCAGACCTTTGCATATGCTTCATGTGGATCTATGTGGTCCAATCTCTGTGCAAAGTCTATCGGGCAAGAAGTATATCCTTGTTTTAATTGATGAATATTCTCGATATACCTGGATTGAGTTCATCAGAGTAAAATCTGATGTCCCAGAAATATTGATAAGTTTGTTAAAAAGGATACAGGTTCTGTTAGATCTGAAGATACAGAAGCTAAGAAGTGACAATGGGACAGAATTCAAGAATGACATAATCAATGCATACCTAACAGAGGAAGGCATCTCCCAAAACTTCTCAGCTGCCAGAACTCCACAACAGAATGGAGTTGTGGAAAGATAGAACAGAACTCTGGTAGAAGCCGCCAGAACCATGTTGGCTAGCTCTGTCCTTCCAATGAACTTCTGGGCAGAAGCAGTCTCAACAGCCTGTTTTACCCAAAACAGAGCTGTAATTGTAAAAAGATTCAAGAAGACTCCTTATGAACTCATTAACAACAGAAGACCAAATGTGAAATTCTTTCATGTCTTCGGTTGCAAGTGCTACATACTGAATGACAGAGAACATCTGGGAAAGTTTGACAAGAAAGCAGACGAAGGAATCTTTATTGGTTATTCCTTAACCTCTAAAGCCTACAGAGTCTACAACACCAGATGTCGGGTCATTCAAGAGAGTGTAAATGTGTCCTTTGATGAAAGCATATCAAGCTCCTCTGATCGAAAATCAACAGAGGGGACACAGACAGAACAAGAGAAGATAAGTTCTTCTAGATCAAGGGAAGAAGACATCAATCTCATGTTCAATGATTTCTTCGATGATGATTTCTATGATAACATTAACAGAGGAGATCAAGCTCAGAACTCAACAGATCAAAATCTGACAGGTACATCTCTCACTGGTCCCTCTAATACTTCACCATCTACTTCTCTGTCTACAGGAGTGATTCAGAGAAATCAGGAGCCACACCAGAATGAAAGAGAACCTGTTCAAGAACCATCATCACCTTTGCTAACTGATATTGGCAGAGACTCCTTGTTTGAAAGCTCACCTTCACAGAGCCCTGTTAATGACTCTCAGAGCAATGAGGCCACTCTCCAAAGTTGTGTGCCACAGAGCCCTGGTCCCATTCAACAGAGCTCTGATGCTGAAGTTCGTCTTTTCCCATCAGAAGCACAAACCCCGCCTGTTGTCCATGCTCCCATGACACGATGGACAAAGGATCATCCACATCATCTTATCATTGGTGCTGTTGAAGATGGTGTGAAGACAAGATCAGCCACAATCAATGAAGCTTTCTTTGTAAATTTTCTAAGCATGATTGAGCCGAAGAAGATTTCTGAAGCCCTAGAGGACCCAAATTGGATCGAAGCTATGCAAAAAGAGCTTCTGGAATTTGAGAGAAATAAAGTCTGGTCCTTGGTTCCACTCCCTAAAGGAAAAACAGCCATTGGAACCAAATGGGTGTTTAGAAACAAAAAGGATGAAGATGGGATTATCATCAGAAACAAAGCCCGTCTGGTTGCAAAGGGATACAGACAGGAAGAAGGAATTGACTATGACGAAACCTTTGCACCTGTGGCTAGGCTAGAAGCCATAAGAATCTTCCTAGCCTATGCTGATCATAAAGGTTTTAAGGTCTATCAAATGGACGTCAAGTCTGCCTTTCTAAATGGCAAACTGCAAGAAGAAGTTTATGTCCAGCAACCACCTGGTTTTGAATGTTCAGAGTTTCCAGACCACGTTTACAAGTTAGACAAAGCTCTCTACGGCTTTAAGCAAGCTCCCAGAGCCTGGTATGAAACTCTGTCCAAATTTCTGTTGATCAATCACTTCGAGAAAGGTACTGTCGATAAAACTCTATTCTTTAGAAGGTATAAGAATGATATACTTCTGGTACAAATATATGTTGATGATATTATTTTCGGGTCTACTCGGCAAGAGTACTGTGACAAGTTTGAGAGTTTAATGAAAAGTGAATTTAAAATGAGCATGATGGGAGAACTTTCATTCTTCCTTGGTTTACAAGTTAAACAATCTGACAGAGGGACTTTTATAAGTCAGTCCAAGTATATCTCTGATATGTTGAAGAAATATAAGCTCAATGATTCAAAACCCATGAAAACTCCTATTGCCACTGGAGTTAAACTTGATCTTAAGAGTGAACCAACAGATGTCAAGCACTACAGAGGCATGATAGGGTCACTTCTGTACTTAACTGCTAGCAGACCTGATATAATGTTTGCAACCTGTCTCTGTGCCAGATTTCAGGCTAATCCAACAGAAACTCATTTAACTGTTGTCAAACGTATTTTTAAATATCTGAAAGGGACTCAATTTTTGGGTCTCTGGTATCCTCTTAACTCTGGTTTCGAGCTTGTAGCATACACATATTCAGACTATGGAGCATACACATATTCAGAAAGAGTACTTCTGGTAGCTGCCAACTGCTTGGAGATAAGTTGGTAAGTTGGACATCCAAGAAACATAACTGTATCTCAACTTCTACAGCAGAAGCAGAACATGTTGCTGCTGCTAGCTGTTGCTCTCAAGTAATCTGGATGAAAACTCAACTCAAAGATTATAGTCTGGAGTATGGTAAGATTCCAATTCTATGTGACTCCAAGAGTGCCATTGCCATAACTGCAAATCCAGTTCCGCACTCAAAGACTAAGCACATCGACATAAGGTATCACTTCATAAAGGATCATGTTGAAAAAGGGACTATTGAAATGTACTTTGTTTCAACAGACCTCCAGCTTGCTGATTTGTTTACAAAAGCCCTTAATGAAAGGAGATTTAACTTCCTAATCAGCAAACTGGGTATGCTGAACTTGTCCTCCTAACTCTGTTTAAAATCAACAGAGGCTCTGATGTTCCTACCAGAGCTCTGTCAAAAAGTTGGGTAGGATAGTTCAACAGAGTTCTATTGTACACAAGAATTCTGTCGCGCATTTTTTCTTGGTCGTACAAAAGTTCTTTTGTTTAAAAAAAATGTGCATAGTTTTAGGGGGAGCAAGTCAGTACTCGGTGTCAAAATCTAAACTGACTGCTTTTTGATCTTTGATAATTTTTTTTTAAGGAGGAAATCCTGTTCTGATGAAAATCTTGAAAATATCAAGAATCTCTCACCAGAGCTCTGTTGTTTGTCTAAGCTCTGTTCTTTTCTCATCAGAACAAAAAAAAAATTATACTACAAAGGTAAAGGTAAAACATCTTGGGTCATTCAAAAGAAGTAACTTAACACAGCTCCATCAGAGCTCTGTTAGTCTGTTCTGCCACGTCATCAGAACACGTCATCAAAAGTAACGTCATCAGAGGTGCGGGTTATTTCTAAACGTCAACCACTTGTAACCCACACATCTCTAACCGCGACGGTTTACTTGCACAAAAGTGGTCAGAACAAATCCACGTGGCAATCTCCAATTGAAAGCTAAACCCTAGCTGTCCCCACGATACACATTTCAGGCCACTCCACCTTCTGACACTCGAGTGCCTACAGTATCTGCGGCGATTACTCAGCCACAAGCTCGGACTATAAATATCCAAAACCTTGACCCACTTCTTTTCTAAACTTCCTAAACCTTTCACCTTTCCCTCTTTTATTTAAACCCTGTCCATCTTTCCTCTTCATTCAAACCTTCAAAACCCAATCCTGCAAAAATGGCAAACCCTCAACACTCAGCAGATTCAAGCCGTATTGGTCCCGTCGACCAAATTGTTATTCTCCCATACGAGTTTGCTGAAAGCAACCATCGATTAGATCCAAACCCTGCTCTCTATCTACCCACATACCACATATTTCTGGAGTTCTTCAGAAACTCAGAAATCTTCAGAGCCCTAACAGACTTCGACGACAACATTCCTGAGCTCTACATCAAGCAGTAGTGGACTACTTGCCAACACGTAGAATAGCTAAACGGAATCATTGGCAATGTGGATTCTGGTCGAGATGGAGGTTCAGGAACGATCAGAATTAGAGCAACTACCCTGCGGAGAATCCTCGGAATGAAGAATAAGCGACAGCTCGACATAGAAGCTTTCGAGAAGCCACCCAATACTGCTGTCCTTCTGGAGTTTGTACGATTTCTAGGCTACAACAAAGATATCACCCGCATCGGAGCATTCAAAAGACAGAATCTACCACCAGTGTGGAATTTCATGTTCTCCACACTGAACCGAACCCTCACAGGAAAATCTGGTAGTCAAGATCAAGCCAGCATAGAAATCCTACAGATAATGTATGGATTATTCTTTCAAATAAACCTTGACTATGCCAGCATTCTCTACACCGACCTTCTCACTGCTGTTAATCTCAAAACCTCTGCCATTGCCAAAGGAGGAGAAGTTGGGCAACATAAATTTCTGAAGAACATCAAGTTTCCAAGGTTTATCGGGTTGGTAATCAGAAGAGCATTTTAGAGTCTGGAATTGACTCAACAAGGCAATACGTTCAGGAACTGGGTCATGACCAGATTTAATCCCACCACTTCAGGAGAATATCCCCTCATTCGACGCGTTCCAGGTACAATGCTCGCTCTGATAAGCCTAGACCACATTTCTATCCAAAACTATAGACATGCTGCTCAACCTCAAGAACCTGAGGTGAGAACCCCAGCATACTTAGGCTCTGAACCATCTGAGGAGAGTACGAGTGAGGAAATAGGAGTGGAAGAAGGAAACAGACCAGAGGTAAGAGTACCCGAAGTGGGGTCTTCCTCTAGAGTGATGATGGAGGAGGAAGTAGGGAACAGAGCATCCACTATGGAGACTGTTCATAAGGAAGTACAGGAGTCACCAGAGGTAGAAGTTCTTTCCTCTGATACTGGTGAGAAAGAGGATAACAGAGAGGAAACCGAGTGTTTCACATCCATAGGAGCCGAGGAAACTGAAAGAATAGAAAAAGATGCTCAACAGAGCACATCTGAGGGTAACCTTAACCAAACTCCCAGTGCTCCCACACAATCTAATCCTGGTGATCAAGACCAAGGGATTATTGAAACAGAGGTGCACACCTCGAACCCCAACCAGCCTATACCATCAGAGGCACTTCTTCATACCTCTGATACGCACGAAGCCGGGGAAACTATCTTTGGTAGTGATGTTCATTCGCCCCAGAACATCAATAGATCACCTCCACACGATGATGCCTCTGTGGCTCATTTAGAGACTACACAAATTAGACCAGAGATCTTTGTAATCTCACGTAGCATCTGTCCGACTCAGGGACAATGGGAGACCATAGTAGAACAACGGAAGACATTGCTTGATCCAAATGCTTCCCATCACACCAGATTTCCTTCTTCAGAACCTGAGCTGGAAGAGGAAACTTTGGTCAGAACACCTGTAGTTGTTTCCCCTCAAAGGGAACATCAAGGATCAGGTGGAAGTCCTCCAAGAGACAACATCAAAACAACTCTTGCCGGAGGCGCCTCTGAACTCGAGGCAGAATTGGAACCATGTGTTGGAACCAAGGAGACCCCCGTTGACAGTGTCACAAGAGCAGAGTTCGAAAGCTTCTGTGACAGTATCAACAACTCTTTGAACGAGTATAAACTTATCAATGAATAAAAGGAGGAGCTGATCCTCAAGGAAAATGCTTCTCTTAGGGAAGAACTGCTGAACATCTCAAACAAGCATGCTGATCGAACTCAAAGGTATGACGAAGCTGCAACACTCAGAACAGAGTCTGAAAGGGTCAGAGGAGAAGAGATTGCAAAGCTGACGACAGAGATAGCCGACCTACGATCAGTCAGAGCAGAGGAAGTTACAAAGACTTCGACAGAACTTGCAAACCTAAAGCGACTTATAACAGAGAACCACACAGCGCAGATGAACAGAACCCTTCCCATCCCTACGGTTATTCTTTCAGAATCTAATATCAGAACCTTGACAGAGCTAATTACCAACTCTGTTAAGGAATCCATAAAAGAAGCAACCACTTCATCTGCTACTCCACTCAACATCTCCAGCCCTAACCCGAATGACCTACCCATGACAGTTGGGCAAATGGGAGACTTCAGAAAATCTGTTCTAAGCCGGATGATGACGATCTCATCAAAATTCGTAATGAAGGCTAAGGCAACAGAGCAACATGTGAAAGCGTCTCTTGATACTCACAAAGTCAACTTCAAGGCTCAAGTAGAAGAAATCAGAGCCGCTGCAACAGAGGTAGAAGATGTGATGAAACAGGCAGCCTCAAACATTACTAATATCATCATACAGACTGCCTCTACATCAAAAAGATCTGCAGAAGAAGCACCCACAGACGAACCCGCAAGCAAGAGACAGAAAACTGGTCTGAAGTTTGTTGTTCAGTCCTCACCAAAAGCTCGAATTGACTCCTCTGACGATGATGATGACTTTGAAGACGCTCAAGAAGGTCAATCCGACAATCAATTGGGTGAGTCCTCAGAACAACAAAAGGGGGAGAAGGAGAAGGAGAAGGAGAAGGAAGAGGTAGAAAAGGAGAAAGAGGTAGAGAAGGAGAAAGAGGTTGAAAAAGAAGCCAAGGGTAAAGGGAAAGTCACAGAAGCAACTGAGGCAGAGACTACAGAAGGAGAAAAGGGGATGACAGATATGACTGAAGTGGCATTCGACTACATGTTCAAGAACAGAGTAATCAAAGCGACAGAAGAGTCATCGCAAGAACCACCAGAGATCATCTACCTAGACACCCCTCCTACTTCTCTAACAAAAGAACCAGAAAGGACAGACCAATCCTTTACTGAAGAACAAATAAGTCAAGCCGAATCTGCTCACATCGACACCCTTATGGCAGAGACCGACAATGACCCAAACCCAACCGTAACAGAACAGAACCCAGAAACCTCTACCTTTCACACCGAAAAACCTGCCTTAGAAACGGTATTTGCATTTCTCTATGCTGACAGAGACATCATCCCTGTAAATGCCATACCCATCAACCCATACCTCAACCCAATCAGGATAAACACCATCTCTGATGCAAGGCTAAAGTTCATCCAAACCAAGTCAAATCAGAACAGAGCTATCAATATAAACTTCGGTATCCGCAGAATTTTGGACATCAAGCACAAGAAGTTTCAACACGACAGGGTCACATACCATGAATACACTGTGGAATCAACAGAAGGCAGAAATGAAATCTTCAATGACAATGATCTCGTCCTTCTGAATCCATATGACCTGATCTTACTCCACGCATGTTGCTTGAACTTCTCAGAAAGATACACACCGGCCAGAACTGCGCTACCAGAAGTCAGATTTGTTATGCAAGAACATATCAATCTCAGAATACAGATTGATTATCAACTTGGCATAGAGTTTGAAGTAGAGAAACTAGCGATTGCACCTCCTAACGAAAACCTTGAGGGTTATGGTCATCACAGAACTGGAACTGTAGTAGAAGATCCTCCAGTCTTTATCTGCAGACAGAAGGGCATAAAGAAGGCCATCAGAGCAAATGAAGCCCACAAGTACTCAAGTGAATCGCTGGTATACATCAAGAACATAATCCAAGATCTCCCAAGAAACAAGTGTCCTGAATAACAGCAGAAACTCTTCATCGACCAGATTGATCTGATGCTGGATTTCCGAACTCTTATCAGAAGATTCGACAGAATTCTTAGGGGAGACAACTATGCTTAAAATGTACTGATCTTTTAATCTTGTAATATCCCAAAATATTAGTAGAAGGTTTCGACAGAGGTAAAAGTTCTCTATTCTTTTGTTTAAATATGTCAAATGTAAATTTTTATTTTCAATACTTAGGGGGAGATTGTTAGCCTCAAGTATCCACTATGTAAAAGTATTGAAAATAATTCAGGATAGAAGACCAACAGAGATCAGACAGAAGACTTGGAAGAAGTTCATCAAGAAGACCAACAGAGCTCAACAGAGCTCTGTCGGATCCAACAGAGCTCAACAGAGCTCTGTCGAAGACTTCCAACAGAAGAACAAGTATTCAACAGAAGACCAACAGAGCTCTTTCAACAGAGCTCTGGTGAAGTGAAGACCTCTGTCAGCCTAAGTCTCGAAGGAAAGCCCAAGTGTTAGACAAGTGTCCATACTTTCCACGTATGCCCTAAAATAGGAGACACACTTTCCACGTGTCATTCCAGGGTACGATAGTACACTGTCTATACTTTTTGAGGGCTATAAATAGTGAGGTAGTGGGACAAACATTTGTAAGCTTTGGGAAGAGTAGTTTTTCCACAATTGTTTAAGCACATACTGCAGCAATCCCGAGCACTACCTCCGTACGATATTGTTGTCCTATGAGATTTCCGAACACACTCTAACTTGTTCTTGGTGTGATTCATTATCAATATATGAGCAACTTTTATATCTGATCTTGTTATCATTTTACTGTTCAATATTTGATTCTCATAGTTCACTTATCGTTTACACAATCACTCATTTTAATGGCTTTATTTAATATGCTTCCGCTGTCTATTTTACTACCATAAATATGATACAACGTGAATCTGGGAACCTACAGGATGGTACTTCAGCAACTCTATGATTATCCTATGTTCTTCCTTGAACCTATTTTCATCAAGCACTAACACACAGTTGTTTTTAACTAAGTCTAAGTATTCATTTTCAGGTACAACTCTCTCCAAAGAATTTGATCTTTCAGACATTACAGATCTAACCACACTCTGTTCATGTTGTATATTTTCATTTCCCCCATCTGCATTACCCTCTGATTTAGCCATATTCTCATCCCCTGCACCTCCTTCAACATTTTCTCCTAGAACAATATTCTCTCTTATAGCCCCTTCTTCTACGACTCTGTTCTCAGGCATTCTAACTTCATCGTTCTCTGAATCCGAGGATTCCATCAAGGTTTTCGAGGATTGTAATGATATAGCTCTACTTCTTCTTGAACCAGACATGATTAATATGGAAGATTGAAAGAAAATAGAATCGAAGAACTCTGGATTTATGCGTATCTCACTTTTCACTCTTGGAATTCAAATGAATTTGAAAGAGGGATTTTAAGGTCTATTTAAAATCCGCGAAGCTGAAAGGTTTTAACAGTAAAAAGTTGCTTTTTGTCAGAGTTATAACAAATTTGAACACTGTGAAGTACCACAAAAGATATTAAATGATATGTGGCAACATCAATTGAATCTGAAGCTGACACGTGTTATTTGATAGAAATTAACACAAGTTAAAAGTTCTGAATAACACGCTCAGAGTTCTGAGAATGCAAACTCAGAAGTTTTGAGTATACAGTTCAGAAGAAAATTCCCTTGTAATTGAAATTCATTTAAATCTCAACTTCTGATTATATAAAGCATTTAATCATCCAGAAGTAGTTTGAACAGATAGAAAATTATTTAATCATCAAAATTTTGTCCTTCTTTTGATGATTTGAAATTTCTGAAAATCATTTAAAATCTAACATCTGACCTTGAAAATCGTTTGAAGATTCAGAAGTAGTTTGAACAAGTGAAACTTTTGTCATTTAAAGCTTGTTCCCCTTAAAATGATTAGTGATAAGAACGAAAATACAAACCTTATAAGCACCTCAAAATGATTTCTGAAAGATATCAATGCTCCCCCTTGACTTTAGCATATACTCAAACACATATTAGATATAAGGAATTTGAAACTATATCATAGAAAATATATAATCAAAAAATTGAAACACTTGTATTTTTCAGAAATGTGTTCTGACAGGTAATCAGAAGTTCTGATTAACCTATTCAAAAAAATTCAGATTTTTGAAGTATCGACTCATAAGATCTGAACTCAAGACTCAGAAGTTCTGAACTCAAGAGTCAGAATTCTGATCAAGAGAGTCAGAGTTCTGAGTACACTACTCAGAGAATCTTACTTGGTAAAATATTCATTTCTGAAAAATAACAAATATACTCAATTAGTCAAATTAAGCATTCCTATTTTACATATGAGAAAAATGAACCTTTTGTGATCAAGAGGCCTTGTGAACAAGTTAGCCAATTGATACTTTGTATGCACAAAGTGCATTTCTATAGTTCCCTTTTCCACATAGTCCTTAATAAAATGATACCTTACATCAATATGTTTGGTCTTTGAGTGCTGAACAGGATTCTGAGTGATGGCAATTGCTCTTTCTGAGTCACAGTAAATTGGAATCTTGTTAAGCTGATATCCATAGTCCATGAGTTGTGTTCTCATCCAGAAAGTTTGAGAACAGCAAGCAGCAGCAGCTACATACTCTGCTTCAGCTGTTGATGTGTGTGATCCCAGAATCAATCAAGTAACAATGTGTAATTCATGGAATCTTCATTAGATGAGAAAGAATACAAGAATTGAGAATGAGATCCCCTTTCTCTCTCTAAACTCTCTCTCTCTAGGTTGTCATCCCTCTATATCTCAATTACTCACGTATGAATGACTTCTTCTAAGACCTCTATTACAAACTTCCTATTTATACACTTTGACTAACTCACTTAATACCTTGACTTTGACCCTTTAACACCCTTACTTTGACTTTTGACTATTGCATTTTACTCTTACAAATAATACAATTACATATTAAATCTTGAATACATTTTATGCACTAACAATCTCCCCCTATGGATTCAATATTTAAAAAATGATGACGATAGCCTTCAGCTCTTTGTAATCTTCAAATCTTCAACACTTTAAGCACTTTGAATAATCTCCCTCTTCGCTTTGAAGGAAAATCAATCTTCGAAAAATAACTCTGAAGAATCTTCAAGTAGGCGTTGTCTTCAGAAATCCAATCTGACTACTTTAGTCTTCAACTGGATCTTCAAAATCAAATAATCATCAAATTCTTGAATTGCAAACTTCATATCTTTGAGGTGTTGGTCAAAGTCTTCAAACAAACCTTCATATATCTGAATCACTGAATCAATAATCTTCGAATCGTTGTAGCACAGATCTTTGCATCTTTGAGCTTTGAAATATATCTTCGGTATTTGAACATGAAATGGCTTTTGAGCTTTAACGGGGTTTTGAGCTTTGAGAAGCTTTGAATATCTTGAACTGCGTATCTTCACTTCTTCAACAATGAGCATCTTTGAACTTTGAATCTTTGTCGAATCATCTCGAAACATCTTGAAACATCATGAACTTTTTAACTCAAACTTCTTGATTTCAATAAAACTTCACTTTATCTTGAAATTGAAACTTTCATAGTTTCTCCCCCTTTTTGATGATTGTGAGCATCATGATCATCAAAACTTCAATATCAATTTCAGCAGTCTTTGAATATACCAATAATAATCTTGTCCTTTTGATATGAATCACCGTCAATTCCAAAAATATTTATCCGAATCTTTTCAAATTCAGACAAAATGAAAGTGGTAACCCTGAAACAACTAATGAATCAGTTATAATGCCTATAAGTTGCACGGAGCCACTTTGTACAACGAATGCACTTTGGAAAGGAGCCTTTTGATGTTCACTCCTCTAGGGCTTCCATTCAATCGTCGAAAAACCAGAAAGGAAATTCTATGAACGTTATGACAAGAAAACATATTCCTTGTGTGTACGTGCTTGTGTAGAAATGATTGAAGCAACTTATGCGTGAAAATTAGGCTCAAATTGTGTAAACTGTTGAGACAGCAACAAGTTTTCCATGGACTCAATGTGCATGAATGAAGAGCGAAGGTGGGCCAAACTTCCTTCTTTTTGAATATCTAGACCTTCCGAGTGAAGATCAGATAGATAATATGTTGCTTCCCCAAGAAAATTGAAACATTTCTTTGTTGAGAAAGAAATGAGTAGCTGGTGGGTTTAAATTCAAGAGTTGGCATGTGCTAGTTGCCTGTTTCAATGATGGTCACCAAAGAATGTGAACCAATCAGTAATGTGGCTGCCCGGCTCAGAAAATGGATGGTGCAGAGTTCTCTTATTCTTTTAACTGTGTTCTCACACCCTCTTTCTGTTTTTAATTTGCTCACTTCTACCCAAACTCTCATTTACATTTTACCTCGGTATAACGAGATACTCAACCGTATGAGTAATCTCCCCCACTCTTTGATTTCGACCCCTCACCCCTCAATCACTCAAGGATAACTTCTTAGGTAGGAAACACTAGTTAACGGGGATCCATATAAGTTCTTTAATATCTCACACTGATTCCCATGAAATTTTGTCCTAAAATGTTGCGTTGTTCAACAGTTTGTTTTGAACAATTAAGAATATCGGGATTTGATTTACATTGCCATCAGAAAGTATGCTCTTCAATAATATCATGAAGATTTGTGCATTTGATCTTTGAAGATTTCTCACAACAAGAATATAGAAAGAATGAAATGAATTCGAAAGACTTGTTTGAGAATCTGACAATGTATCAATCAGATCAAATAACATGAAAGATAATCATGTAAGGTTTAGGGTATAAAAGAATTGAATTTTGTTTATATGAACAAATATAAACAATCTTTGAATGATATGCTTAAGTCTTACGCTGAAATGAATATAATGCTCAACAAAATTAGAAAAATTGAAACGGGAGTATTACCATCGAAAAATGTTTCGTTTTGAGACATGGTAATAACAAAGTCAATAAGAAGCTGAACCGGTGTGTATGAATAATTGAAAGTATAGAAAAGATAATACGCAAGTATTAATCTTTAGAAACACACGGTCAGAAATGATGTAACGACAATCCAAGATCTATATATGTATACATATATTGGAAAAACATTTAAAATCACACTTCTAAAATTATAAAAATCTGTTTGAATTAGAGAAGTGGTTTGAACATTTAAGAAAATGTTTTTCATGCTTGAAAGTCGTTCTTCTTTCAAACAATCTCAGATTAAGTTCAGAATATACTTACAGTTAAATGTTTAAGCTCCCCCTCAAATCATGATAGACTGATTTACAATCAGATAAGCTCCCCCTCAAAATTTGCAAAAGATCTTAATCGAACAAGATTAGTAGATGTAACATTCAACGTCTAAAACAAAGAAATACGAGTTCTAAACTGATGTTTTTACAAGTCAAACTCGTTGAAGAATGGGTTCTAAACTGATATGGTTAGAAGCCATAATATCTTTGAGATCCGGGTTCTAAACCGATGTGTTTAGAAACCATTGTTTCTTTCAAGTACGGGTCCTAAACTGATATGTTTAGAAACCGTTGTTTCTTTGAAGTCCGGGTTCTAAACTGATATGTTTAGAAACCATTACTCTTTGCTCCCCCTTAATGGCACATGTACTCTTCAAAAATTTGCACCATTTATCTTCTGTTTTCAGTCATGTGTGTGATATATATGTGACATTCAGCACAACACATGATGAACCTGCAAAACAGATTAAGCAGATTTTGGTACCCAATGGGACTTGGGTCTTAGTGTGTTAGGTGTAGATCTATTTGAAGGAATACCGTAAGTACCGTACCAATAAGAAGTATAATCTTTATGCACAAAATCATTTGATCCACAGTAAGAACAACAAATTTTCTTATGTGCCAACCTAATCAGATGATTTGCAGAATGAATAGGATTAGGTTTAGTAGAAGAAAATTTACCTTTCGGAATGTTGTTCTTCTTGGCATTTGATGTGGAAGCAGATGATTTTGGTACATCATTCTTTAAAGGTGTTGTACCTTTAACTCTCTAGTCCATCTTCACAGGCTTGTAGATAGGTGTATTTGAACCAACAGAAGATTTAGAATTAGAACCTTGAGAACTTTGAACTTGAGTTATCTTTGACTTTTTACTCTTCTTTCTTTTCTCTAAAGGTGGTTCCTTTGTGTTTGAACAATCACCTTTACAAAAAATACTTGAAGGTTTTTCATTTGTAAAGATAAAATCAGTATGGTCCGGAAGCTTCGTTGAGAAATCAAATAAACAAGCTTTTCCTTTATCATTATCCTTTGGCTTTGACTTGGTTTCGAAAACTTGATCATTAGGCACAAAATCACAATCAGAATCAGAATCGACATTGTGAACTTCAAAATCCTTAGTAGACTCAGGTGTATTCCATCTTTTTGAAATCATTTTCCTTTCGTTCTTTTGCCAATTCCTTTTCTAACTCATCCACATCTTGAGAAAGCTCAATTATTCTCATTTCATAAGATTGTTTTTCATTTTCGAAATTGACTTTCTCAAACTCAAACTGTGCTCTTTCAAGATTGAAAGAATCTTCAAAATCAGACATTATATTAGGTTTTCCTTCTTTCAAAGATTTTTCTAATGTCATCACTTTTTGAGAAAGCTCACAGTTTTAACAACTCAGTCAACTTTACTTCAAATGAATTGATTTGATTAACAAAGTTGACTTTCTCATTTTCCAAATTAGTATGCTCGGAGAGAAGAATACTTTCAAGATCTGCCACTTTCTTTGAAAGTCGGAGACATTTATGATCAATCTTTTTTGTAGCATCAAAAATGGCATTAGATGAAACCGAAAACTTTTTTATCAAAGCATGTTCAATTTTAACAGTCTCATTTTTCACCTCATCTTTGAAACTAGAAGATATTTCCTTAAAACTATTTGAATAAGCAGTTGAAAGGAGATCATTTTCATATTCAAATTTGATCCTTTGTTCTGCAAGGGAGATCTCAAGTTCAACAATTTTCCCTTCTAGAACCAATGTAGGAACATATTTCTTAGTTTCAAAGACTTGGTTCTCGGTGATTGGCTTTGTAGCACAAATGTCAAAATAGTTATCTGGAAGTGGTTTATTTAGATTGTTGAGAATCTTCTCCGTCTCACGGGTATAGCAAAATGGAAGTTGTATATGAGTTGTTAAAGCTCTTTTTCTATGTTCATCTAGTTGTGTTTCCTTTTCACCAGTCCAAGGAATTTCAAAATCAGGCCAATAACTTGCATATCTTAAACATTCGAATCTATACATTGTCGGTACTTTAATCATAGCTTTTGTCAAATGTTTTGGATTTTCGTAACCAAGTCCCCAATATTTGTTGACATTGCTTACAAGTCTTGGCTTGTTCATGAAAATTGTCTGATCCGATTGATCTCTCAAATAAAGCTTCTTTTCCAAATCTTTGATTTTGTTCAAAAATTCTGTGTTTTGAGAGGTAATATTTTTCAAAGAAAGTTCGCTCTCACTATTCTTTTTCTTTAGATTACTGATCTCAACATCCTTGCTTTTGAGATCTTGATCAGTCCTTGAGTTTTCCAACACACTCAATCTTTTGTTCAAATTCGCAATTGTTCTCCTATAATTGAATTCTTTTTGTTCAAGATCTTGGATCTTTATTCTATTGTCTCTATCCTTAAGTGACTCATCCCAACCCATATATTCATAATCTGTTAGAGCATTATTGTATTCAAGATTTACTGTAAAATCAATGTACTGTATTAGTTCATAATGCCTTTATACCTTGTATGTTATGGGTATAAATAGGTTTGTTTAGTTCATTAGCTAGTAACAATCTAGAACTCTTAGAATACTCAATGCATATTGTCATTTGTACTCTCATGTTCAATATATGAATGACACATTTGCTCTCTAGATTCTCTCTATATTCTTAATTGCTAGATCTGGGTTTATCAGTTGGTATTAGAGCAAAACAGAAAATTCAAGCAGATCAAAGACCAAATTGAAGATTTTTTACACTGAATTACAGATTTCGGATCCTTCATTTGTTACTGTTCATCGAGATTTCTGACCCTTCGACGATTACTATTCATCCAGATTTCATTTTTTCTGCCATTTTTGATCTTTTGGATTGATCCTTGACATTTCTGGACTCGATTTACACCCATGATCATCTTTAATTCTTGGATTACAACCAAATTCTGCAAGAAAAACATCGATTTTGATCATTTTCACAAAGTTTGTTCGAAAACCCTATTCTACTGTTTTTGGATCTTAATTCGATTAAATCGATCGAATTAGGAGTTGTGATTAAAAGGAAAAGTGTGAGGGATTTGTTTTCGAACAATTTGGTGTAAATTTCATTTCAATTGATCAATAATTGAAAAAGTTATGGCTGAATTAGTGTTTTTTGAGTTCGAAGTGAAGGTTTCGGATTGTTCTTGAGGGTTTCGGATTGTTCATACGGGTTTCGGACCATTCAAGGGATTTTCACTTGATTTCGAATCACATAGATAAAAGTGAGTTATTCACAAGTGTTGGTTTCGGATCGATAATCACATCCATTGTTACCTGAAAAGATTAAAAATGATCGTTGTCAGATACTACATGAGAAGTAGAATTATGCACACACGATTAATCAGAGAAAAATCGATTAAAGTCAGAAAAATTTTCAAAAAATTAAAATTTGAATAACAATTTATAAAATTTGTCGTTCAAAAATTAATTCTGAAAAATTAATGCGGAATACTGGACTTTAAATCGGAAAACCTGCAAAAAATAAGAGATATATACCAGTTTCGAGCAAAAGCAGGTAAAAACTTGATAAACCAGACAAAATATGAATTTTTTTTTACTAAAAATAGGGACCAAAAATGACAAAATACGACACTAAAATGAAAAATACGGACTAAAAGTGTAAAATACTAACACTTCTAAAAGATAAGGACTAAAAATGACAAAAATCTAAAACTTAAGACTATAAGGACTACTTAATGAAAAATTCTAAAAATAAAAGTCTAGGGACTGAACTTGACACAAACTCCAAACTAGAGGGACTAAAAGAGTAATAAACCTAAACTTAAAACTACGGGGGTAAAAACTAACAAACTCTAAAACATTAACTACAGGGACCAAATCTGTCAAAAAACTAAAAGATTAACTACAGGGACTAAATCTGTCATTTCCTAAAACTACTTAATAGACTCTAACTAAAACTAACAAAAGGATCAAAATTTTAATAAAACTTAACGGCGTACTAACGACCTTAGTTAGTATTGTTCATCATCCTTACCAAACATGATCTGATGCTTTTAGCTTTCGATATTTCTTTCATTTGTCGACCAAAAACGTTGATTTTAGTTTCTATATGATACTTAATCTAAACTCAATCGATTCCAACCATATAAAAACGATCATGCAACAAGAATGAATTCAAACGACGCTGAAAAAATTCCTCCGGCGAGCAATTCGTTTTTCTGTTTTCTACGACAACTAAGTTCTGTCCGACTAGAATGTCTACGACTACAAAAGATTGTCCGACTAGAACGTTTGTACGACAGTTAGACCTGTACGACTAGGAACTTTGTACCAGAGTTGTCTGACTAATTTGTCCGAGAGTTGTACGACTAGGATATGTCAATGGTGTGCGAGAGTTATGAACTTAGAGTTGTACGACAGTTATGATGCAATGGTGTACGACAGTTATGAACAAGTCGTACAAAACGTATACGACAGTTATGAATCGTACGACAGTTTTGAACTCCGGCGAAAGAATTCCAGATTCCGGCGACTTCGGTTTTCCGGCGAGATCGAAACTTACACTTATCTCATTGATTTATGCATCATTTTCGAACCTGAAAGTTGTAAAATGATCAAAATCGAAAACCGAACAGATCTGTAACAAATTCAGCAAGCAAATCTCACTAACTAAACAGATCGACCAAAAAAATATGAAGAACATCGAGAATGCATTGTCGAACTGCATAAAATTCAAAACTTCGATTTGTTGCTGAAAATCTGATCTGAAGGCAGTCATGTGTTCGAAATCGAGAGTGAAACAGATCTGTGAAACAACATGTAATCGAAAATCATCCAACAAAAACATTAATCATCATTTTGATTACTATTTTTGATGAACAGTAAAAAACATTTTCAAAATCACAATTTGTTGTTTAAAAACAACGTATTTGATTTGAAATCGTTTCAAACAACAAATTATATCAGATTGTGTACAGAAATTCTTCAAAAACACAAACAAATTCCAAATTCTTGAAGATTTTTCCAGAAAAATCTCAAAAACTCAAGAACATCAATTTTCTTCAAAAATTGACAAAAAATTCTTCAATTCTGGACTGATTTGTGCATAATTCGATCTGATTAAGCTCTGATACCACTTGTGATCCCAGAATCAATCAAGTAACAATGTGTAATTCATGGAATCTTCACTAGATGAGAAAGAATACAAGAATTGAGAATGAGATCCCCTTTCTCTCTCTATACTCTCTCTCTAGGTTGTCATCCCTCTATATGTCAATTACTCACGTATGAATGACTTCTTCTAAGACCTCTATTACAAACTTCCTATTTATACACTTTGACTAACTCACTTAATACCTTGACTTTGACCCTTTAACACCCTTACTTTGACTTTTGACTATTGCATTTGACTCTTACAAATAATACAATTACATATTAAATCTTGAATACATTTTATGCACTAACAATGTGGATACACAGTTTTGCTTCTTTGAAGCCCAACTTACTATCTTATCTCCCAAAAAATGACAAGCACCAGAAGTACTTTTCCTGTCCAATCTGCTTCCTGCATGATCAGCATCAGTAAAAGTAGTCAGCTTAAAATCAGTTTCTTTTGGATACCAAAGGCCCAAATCAGGTGAACCTTTGAGATATCTTAAGATCCTTTAACAGCCAGCAAATGAGATTCTTTTGGATTAGATTGAAATCTAGCACAGAAGCATGTAGCAAACATGATATCTGGTCTACTTGCAGTCAGATAAAGCAAAGATCCAATCATGCCCCTATAAACCTTGTTATCTACTGAAACTCCAGAGAGATCAGCATCTAACTTGACATTTGTTGCCATAGGTGTTCTCATAGCAGCACAATCAGACATCTTAAACTTTTTCAAAATATCTTTTACATATTTTCCTTGATTTATGACATTTGACAATTGTTTTACTTGAAGACCAAGGAAAAAGTTCAATTCTCCCATCATGCTCATTTCAAATTCTGATTCCATGACTTTTGAGAATTCATTACATAAATCTGCATTTGAAGAACCAAATATGATTTCATCTACATATATCTGAATCAAGATCAAATCATCACCTTTTTTCTTTAAAAACAAAGTAGTATCAATTTTACCTTTCTTGAAGCCAGATTTTAATAAGTGTTGAGTTAGAGTGTCATACCAGGCTCTTGGTGCTTGTTTCAGACCATACAATGCTTTATCTAAAACATAAACATGATCTGGAAACTCAGGATCAACAAAACCTTCTGGTTGATAGACATAAACCTCTTCATTAAGTATACCATTTAAAAAAGCTGATTTGACATCCATTTGGTATACTTTGAAGTTCTTATATGCAGCATAGGCCAAGAATATTCTGATTTCTTCTATTCTTGCCACATGTGCAAATGTCTCATCATAGTCTATTCCTTCTTGTTGAGAATATCCCTTTGCAACCAATCTAGCCTTGTTTCTGACTACAACACCTGACTCATCTTTCTTATTTCTGAATACCCATTTTGTTCCAATAATAGACTTTCCTTCAGGTTTTGGAATGAGTCTCCAGACCTTATTTCTTTCAAACTGTAGCAACTCATCTTGCATTGCTAAAATCCAGTCTGGATCCTCTAGGGCTTCATTTGCTTTCTTAGGTTCAATCACACTTAAAAAACCTGCAAACATTGCTTCATTTGTTGTTGCTGATCTCGTCTGCACTCCCATTGATGGATCTCCTATCACTTGATGAATAGGATGGTCTTTTGTGCATTTGTTTGAACTAGGAAGCACATCAATCTCTGAAAAATTGTTGTTTGTATCATTCTCATCCACAATAGCTTGTAATTCTGAACTATCCCTTTGTTCTGAGACTTGTTGAGTTGTAACATCCAAGTTTGGATCCTGAGTAGTAGAGTCAAAATTCTGAATAACTTGTTTAGAGTTCTGAATACCCTGATCAGAAGTCTGAGTACCTTGTCCAGAATTCTGAGTATCTTGTCCAGAATTCTGAGTACTAGGCTCAGAAATTTCGTCACTTGTATTAATTTACATTGGACATTCCTCAGATGGACCAGAATCAGAAATTACAGTAGTATGAACCTCTGAACTTCCCTTTTTCATTTCTTGAACCATTTTTGGATTTTCAAAATCTGCATAAGATTCAGAAGTTAGTTCCAGAAATGCATCCTTAAACAATAAATTGAGTTCTGAACAGTAAGGATTAGAATCTTATTCAGAAGTCATTTTTGTCTTATCCTGTTTGAGTTCTGAACTATTTTGTTCAGAAGTCTTCAGTCTTGACTCATCAAATGTGACATTGATGCTTTCCATAATTCTCTTGGTTCTTCTGTTGTAGATTCTGAATGCTTTGTAAGTTAATGAATAACCAACAAAGTATCCTTCATCTGCCTTTTTATCAAAATTTTCAAGATTTTCTCTATCTTTGAGAACATAGCATCTGCAACCAAAAACATGAAAGAATTTAATCAGTGGTTTTCTTTTGTTAATCAGTTCATCAGCAGTTTTATCTAATCTTTTATTAATCAAAGTTCTGTTCTGTGTGAAACAAGTTGTGGCAATTGCTTCAGCCCATAGGAAGGTTGGAAGATTTGAATAGGCCAACATGGTTCTTGCATCTTCAACTACAGTTCTGTTTTTTCTTTCAACAACACCATTTTGTTGAGGAGTTCTGACAGCAGAAAATTATGAGAAATCCCAGAACATTGCAAAAAGTTCTGAAGAGTCTCATTTCTGAACTCTGTTCCATTGTCACTCCTGATTTTCTGAACTGGAAGTTGCAAAAAGACTTGAATTCTTTTGATGAAATTGATCAGTGTTTCAGCAGCCTCATATTTTTCTCTTAAGAATTCAACCCATGTGTATCTTGAATACTCATCAACAATAACAAGTATATACTTCTTTCCTCCCATTGATTGAACTGAAATAGGACCACACAGATCTGTATGTAGCATCTCTAATGGTGTCTTGCAAGATGAGTCCATTTTCAACTTATGAGAACTCTTCTTCATCTTGCCCATTTCACATGCTGAACATAATGATTCCTTCTCAAATTTTATCTTTGGTAGCCCTTTAACCAGATGTTTGCCAACCAGTTTGTTTAGATCCTTCAAATTCAAATGAGAACATCTTCTGTGCCAAAGCCAACATTCATTTGCAGTTGCATTTGATAATAGACAAACATGAGTTAATGCTTGAATCTTTGAAAAGTTAACCACAAATAAGTCCAAATGTCTTTTCGCCCAGAAGACTTTTATGTCATTTTCAGTTAAAATCATGCAACCTGTTATGCTGAACTTGATCTGACAGAAACTGTCCAAAAACTGACTTATGCTGAACAAATTATGTTGTAAGCCTTCCACATAGAAAACTTTCTGAATGGTCAAATCTCCCTTTGTTAAATCTCCAAATCCCTTAACTTGTCCTTTGCTGTTATCACCAAAGTTAACTGCTCCTCCAGCCTTTTCTGTGAAATTTGTTAGAGAAGACTTATGACCTGTCATGTGTCTTGAAGCTCCAGAATCTAAGAACCACACATGACAGCCCTGCAAAAACATTTAGTTAGATTCAGGTACCCATACTGGAATGGGTCCTTCTTTGTTAGCTTTAATCTCAGATTTAACAAAAGTCCCTTTAACTTTCCATTCAAAATCTTCTTTTAAGTACCATTTTCCTTGAACTTTTATGAAATCAGAACATTTTCTGTTCACAAAATTATTTATTTTCTTTTTGAAAACCTTAGGTTGAGACTGAGAAGCACTTTCAGTCTTCTTTTCATTTCATCTAAACAAGTTTTTCATTCTTCTTTCCTTTTGTTTTAGATTGAGAAATGTTTTCAATCTTCTTTCCTTTTATCTGAATTTTGAGGAACATTTACAGTCTTCTTTTCTGAATTTTGATTTGCTTTGTTTGTATAAGAAGTCTTAGAAAATGTCTTTGAATTTTGACTTTTCTGTGAAAATTGAAATGAATGAGTACCACTTTGAACACATTTAAGATTTTTTCTTGCAAGTGACAACAGATCTGAATCAGAAATCTTTTCACCTTTATTGATAGTATTCATATTACAGTTGCAACTATTACAAGAATTTATAGCTTTAGGTTCAGAAGTAGTGTTCAACCCAATCTCCTCATAAATCCTTTTCAGATCATCTTCCCTTTTGCTTTCTTCCTTTTCTGAAACATTCAACTTTTCAGAATTAGCAGATGATTTGGATGATTCACCATTCTCAAATGTACTTGATTCATCAAAGAACTTCTTATCTTCTTTTAAAGCATTAATCTTAAAAAGATCATACTCAGCCTTTAATTTCTCAAGCTCTGTTATTTTCTGGATATAAGTGTTTTTTTCCTTTAAAACTTGTTGCAGTTTTAAATCATCATCAAAAGTTTTCCTCAAGTCCTCAAGTTCTTGGTTAACCAATTTAAACCTATTCTCAAGTTCTAAGAAACTTTCTGAATTAGATTGAGAAGTTTCAGTTGACTCAGAATTTTGACTAACAGTCTCAGAGTTCTGACCTTCAGACTCAGACTTCTGACTCATGGAGTCAGAATTCTGACTAGAGGATTCAGAATTCTGACTAACTGTTTCAGAATTCTCCTTGTTTTCAGAAACCTTGCTTGCATCAAATATACTTTCAATGTCAGGATATGAAAATTTTGGTTGTTTATGTTTGTAACTAACATTCAGAGAGTCATATTTGAATTTAGCATCATGATATCTTGGTTTCTCTTCTGTTGGTTTTGAAATTTCTTTCTTAACCTTGTCTTCAGAAATTTCTGACTTCTCAGTTTTTGGTCCAGAGATTGTTTCCTTTGCTTTTACAGGACTTGATTTTTGTAAACAATCTGAACTTGTTATAGAACTTGCAGGTCTTACAAAGATTTCAGTAATCACTAGGATTTATGGTTTAGGAACTTGTAGTTTATCAAAGTCATAAAGATTTATTGGAGCCCTTTTCAAAACAACATTTTCCTCCAACCCTAATACCATTTTTGGATTATAAAATCTTGTGTCTTTAACATTACTTGTGAGAAGATTCAAGGTTTGTTGAGTTTGACCTCTTTTCAGATTAAGATCTCGCCAACTCCTTGATTTTTGTATATAAATTCTTTCTCTCATCAAGCAACATATCAAATTTAATTTGCAAATCACCCTTTCCATCTTTAACTTCTGTGAGTTCATTTTTCAATTCAGAAATCTTTTTCAAAAGTTCAGAATTCTCTTTTCTGACTTTTTGTTTCTCAACCTCAGATTCTTCAAATTGTTCTTTAATTATTTCCTTTTTTGTTCTGAATTTGTTAATCAGAATCCTTTCACCTTTTATCTGTTTTCTGAGTTTAACAAATTCAGAATTCATATTACAAATTTGAGTCATTAAATCTATTTCAAGAGCATAATGTACCTCAGCAGAAGATTCAGAACCTGCATCCTCATAGTCAGAATCTTCCTCATTCCTCATCTTAACCATATAACTTTGCATTTGAGAGAAGTGAATGCAATCCTCTTCATCAGAAGTATAGTACAGCCAGTTCTCTTGTTCTGCTAACATAGCAATTTCACTATCTCTAGTTTTGGCCAGCTGAGCCTTCTTAGTATAGTACACATAATCTTTAACCACTTTCACCCTGCAATCTCTAGCAAAATGACCAGGTTTTCCACACTTGAAACATATGTCTTTTTCTTTTCTTTCTTCCTTCTCTTCTTTTTTCTCAAACTTACTTTCTTCTCTATCTTCCTTCTTCTTAAATTTCTTTTCTCAACTCCACTGTTCTCTTCGGTACTTACCTTCAAACCTCTTCTTTCCATACCTCTTGTTGAAAGTATTAGTCAACAAAGCTAACTTCTCAGCAATCAACTTGATATCAGTATCTTCCTCAGATCCTGTTAGTCCTAGAATGATCAGGTAACAATATAACAATCGATATGAACACGAATAATTGATGTTTTTAACTTGTCATCTCTCTCGTATTAATTCAAAGTATTAATCGTTCAACAAGATTTCAATGGAAGTAAAGGAACGACTTTTTCTCTCTAAGCCTAATGAATGATAATGAATCGTCTATCGAACGTCTAACCTAATTCTAAGGTTAAGACTAACCTTAAATACCTAGGCCTTAAACACAAAGGGCCAAGCCCATTAAACTAAACTAAGCCTTTTTATGATTAAAGGCTATTACAAAAGATTAATTAAACTAATTAATCTAATTAATTCTAATTAAGCACTATATAATTATTTATATATCTTTCAAATATGTAGGACATTTATTTTCCTAACAATCTCCCCCCTAAAGATATATAAATAAAAATTGGACTTGAAACCTTCAGGTCTTGATCTTCTCTTCCTCTTGAATCTTTGAAAACGTCGGTGTTGCTTGTCTTCATGTATTTTCAGCGCTCCCCCATGAATAAAGCTCTTGATCTTCATGTCTTCAGCTTTAAGAACTTGTAGAACCAGTATGCTCGATGGAGGAAATAGAGATTTGTAGCGAACACCACTTGATGAAGGATGAGAAGAATTTACCACTTGTAGGCACTTTGAAGTCTTTTCGGATTTCGGAACTTGACCGATACTCCCCCTCGGCTTTTGCATGGGGAATTCTTTACTCCCCCTCGACTTTTGCTAACTCCCCCTCAACTTGATCTTCGGTGTCTTTGAATCTGTACCCTTTCTCCCCCTCATGATGAGTAGGAGTATCCGGAGCATCATGCACGTTCAAAGACAAAAGTAACGAGTAGCAAAAAGTCCAGATAAAAACATTAAGTAACCAGGGTAATCAGCTAACACAGAAACACAGAAGTAACTGTTATCACAACAATTTAAAAAAAATTGCGTGGCCTATGTTCAGAGCTGGCAAGGGGGTATCTTTGATAGGACGTCCAGTTATCACTGAAGTAAAATTTTAAAATTACTTCTCAAACTGTTCCGGCAATATCACAAAGATATGCGATGGGAATCACAAAGACTCGTGCATGAGTGAAAGAATAAATTCTATCTATTAGGCTCAAAGATTGACTTAACCTGGGACGCAAGTTCAAATCAATTGACACAGTGATAAGAATATGAAGTTCAGAGACCGGAGCTGATGTCTTCCTGTTTCAATATCTAAGACCTCCGAGTGAGGAATAGATAGATTATGTGCTAAGTCTCCGTGAATATATGAAACAAGAATCTGTTGTGAGATACTTGAGTGGCTGGGTGGGGTGACACGAGTTATCGACACTGGGTCCATGTCTGTTTCAATACTCATCTCCAAAGAACGAGAATGAATAGATTGTGTGGTTACCCGGATAACTGACTCGGTTTGGTAAGGACCAATAATTCTTTTAAGTCCCGTCACAGCCTCACCATATTCTTTTCACTCCAAACTCATCTAACAATCTAGACCCCTCACTGTTATCTATAAAGGATGTGTTTCTTGGGTAGGTCCTTCCGGTTCTGGCTAGACCATAGAAACAATGTAATACCTAACACTCCTTTCATGCATCGAGTATAACAGTTAAGTAAAAACAGTGATGTACGAGTTCTAAACTGAAATGTTTAGAAGTCGAAGTATTTAAGAACGAGTTCTGATCTGAGGTAATCAGAAGTCGTAGAAAAATTAAGTCCGAGTTCTAAACTGAATTATTCAGAAGTCATCTTTTTGAAATACCAGAGTTTCAAGAAACAAAATCAAGCGCAAAACAGATTGACTCAGTAAGCACAGTATATGCAAAAATGAAACAATGATTAGAAAGTTTAATTGTGAAGAACAAGTCACAATTAACATATCAGATAAGAATTGAATCATTGACAAGAAATAGCGAACTTTGAAAACAACTGGGAATTCAAACGAGTGTATTTCCATCGAAAAATCAACAAATAGGAGAGACATGGAAATAACTAAGTCAAGAAAATGACACGTGGCAATCATGGAAGTTAAAATTGGAAAATAACAAACACAAGTTAGTTATTCAGAATTAATTGCCACGGTCTTTGAATTTAGTTGAAGTTCACTTACCTTTCATATGATAGTACTCCCCCTCAAAATTGGCATAACCTTTGAATGATGTCATGTGAAAAATTGTTCATAACTGAGCGCACATGACATACCTGCAAAACAGATTAGACAGATTTTGGTATCCATCCATTGATGGATCCTTGACGGTTAGATGCCCTATTATAGTGAGGACTAGGGATACTATAAGTACCATACCAATAGTTAGAATGGTCTTTCTTCACAAAGTCATTTGTTCCACAATAAGAACAACACAGCTTCTGTGCAGATAGGCTAATCAGTTTATTAACAGAATAAACACGATCAGTTTTCACAAAAGATTTAGCATGGAAATCTATGTTATTCTTGGCATTCTTTACAGGGACGGATGACTTTGGAGCAGGAGTGGTTCCTTTAACTCTCCACTCCATTTTTACTCTCTTGAAAGATGGATTATCTTTATTATCAACACGAGAATTATAGAAAAGAGTGGAAGGTCTAATCTGATCCTTTGAAAACTCATTTGATTTGACAAAATTCTTTGAAGAACGATTTGTAGAAAATGAACTTGAAGCATAAGAAGGTTGAACACCTTTGAACTTGCTTTCTTCAAGTTTCTTGACCTTAATGGATAAATCATTTCGTTCTTTGAGAATTAAATCAATTTTCTTTTGTAAATCAGATTTAACCTTTTGTTCCTTCAAAATCTCGGTTGCTAATCTAGATAATCTCTGTGTAAGTTTAGAAATCTCAATCCGAAAGATCTTTCTTTCTTTTTCAAAATCATTTTTTAAACATTTAGACCTAAAACCTTCAACTATCGTTTTCTCAGACTCTTCGATTAGAACGTCTAATTCTTTCTCCAAATCAGATATTTTCAAAGAAAGTTCTCCATTCTTTTTGGAGAAAGATTTGCGTTCTAATTCAAACTTCTCTCTTTCTGAAATCAAAACTTTTTCAAAATCTGAGATCTGTTTAGAAAGTTTTAAGCACATGAGTTCAAGTCTCTTCTTCTCTTCAAGAGATTTGGGTGAAAGCTCAGATTGCTTTTGAATAAGCAATTGTCTTTCTTTTTCAAAACTTACCTTTTCCTTTTCAAAAAGCTTTTCAAGAGAGGATAGTTTACTTTTAAGTTCAATGTTTTCAAGGTTTAGGAGTTTACCTTTCTCTTCTTCTTCAGCCAGCTTCTCAGAACTATTCCAGTTTTGAGATTTCAGTTCCTTCAGCTCTTTGATGTACTTATTGCACAAATCATCTGATTGCTGGATATTCTTTTCATGTAGTCTTTGATGTGCTTTCTTTTCAAGTGCCTTTATCTCGTCTTGTGATGGCAATTCAGACAGCTTCCTTTTTAGCTTAGAGTTTTCAGACTCTAATGCTGTTGCCTTTTCTTCAGATTTAGCAAGCTTCTTAGAACTTTCAGATATTTGCAGTTTCTGTTCCGTCAGTTCTTTGAAGTGCTTTTTGTACGTTTCATTTGCAAGCTTCCAATTCTCTTCATGCATTCTTATAATGTCTTTACACGCAGGATTAAAGCAATACGACATTTGTTACCTGAAAAATGATCGTTAATCGGTGTTATTTTGAACAATCAAAATTTGCGGAAGAAAAAACAAAAATTAAATTTGAAAAACAAATCTAAAAATAAATTCGTTTAAAAAATTTAAAATCTGATTATAATCGAATTCGAACGAACGAACTCACTCTTCGAGAATAAAATCTGCGAGAAAACACACCAAGTTAGATCAAGACGACAAAATGAATCACAAAAATTAATAAGCGTCGCGAGTAAGATCAAATCGTAGCAAAAAAGCTCAAGCGTCACACAAAAATTGCAAATTGATCGTTAAGAAAAATTGCAACTTTCGTTAAAATTCTCAATCACAAGACGTGCGGTAACTCGGGTACCGACGAAAACTTACCAACCAAACTTACCGGAAATAAAGGAAGTTACCGGAAAGAACAACTTAACGGATGAATGTGGTTACCGGATGAAGATGGTTCTTGCAAAAATAGCACTTACCGGGTGATGGTTGCTTACCGGATGAAAAGTGCACTTACCGGATAACTAAAGATATTACTCAATATCAATAAAATATGTATCTATGCAATGAAATGTGTATGAATGCATGCAACACATACAAAAATTGAGACGATCGACGGAAGCATGCAACACACACAACAATTGATAGCTCTCACAAAACAATCCACGTGGTCCTTTGTTGACCACAAACAAGTTCACAATTAGGTTCTTGAGAATATTCAACCAGTTAAGGAATGGACGTCCGGGAAGGAAAGTTCACCCGGAAAGGAGGTTTTTGTCCGGAAAATTGAGCTTTGACCGGAAAGGTTGGTTTTGTCCGGAAAAATGATAAATAAAAACTTATCCGGACTGATTTGTTTGCAGGAAATTATCCAGACACTTTGGGACAGAACATCTATCCGGTAACTCAAGTTGAGAGAAAAGATACTTACCCGGTAACAGCGGCTGGTTGGAAAAAATCGGATCAGGATCGATAGGGTTGCTTGACTTCACTCCTGTAGGGTTAGATTTTGACCAAACACAAAAACAAACCCACCCAAATCGATTTCTAAGCAAAATATATCTTATTTTCAAAAAAATCACCACAAAAACTTTTAGAACACCAAAAACTAAAGATTTGATTTTTAACGTGCAAGATAAATCGCTTTGAGTCCTTGTAATATCAGATAAAGTCTAGAATTAGGCAATTAACCAATCGAGAATAACTATAGAATTATTAAAACAATGAAAGAACTTTGCAAACCGATTGAAGAACAATTTTCTTCAAAAATTACTGCACTTTTACGAAAATCTTTTGGATTTCTTCTGGATGTCAAACGATTAATCCAACCGGTCATAATGTGCGCGAATATGTCCCGAAGCTACTGTCCAAAAATCGAGATGATCCGACGGTTCAATCTCTGGGAATAGACGAAACGGCTGGCTGTGATTTTCCAGAAAATTTTCTGCGAATTTTCTTGCCTTTTCTCGCTTTCGTTCGAATTCTTTCGTATCTTCAAATCACCGATTCTGCTCTGATACCAATTGTTAGTCCTAGAATGATCAGGTAACAATATAACAATCGATATGAACACGAATAATTGATGTTTTCAACTTGCCATCTCTCTCGTATTCATTCAAAGTATTAATCGTTCAACAAGATTACAATGGAAGTAAATGAACGACTTTTTCTCTCTAAGCCTAATGAATGATAATGAATCGTCTATCGAACGTCTAACCTAATTCTAAGGTTAAGACTAACCTTAAATACCTAGGCCTTAAACACAAAGGGCCAAGCCCATTAAACTAAACTAAGCCCTTTTATGATTAAAGGCTATTACAAAAGATTAATTAAACTAATTAATCTAATTAATTCTAATTAAGCACTATATAATTATTTATATATCTTTCAAATATGTAGGACATTTATTGTCCTAACAGATCCTTCTACCTCAGATTCCTCCTCTATCTTTGGTATTTCAGACAAAAACACAGATTTCTTGGATGTTTTAGATGTTTTGGTGATTTTGGATTTTGAAAGAAAAACTAATTGATCAGAAACAATTTTCTTTTCCTCAACCACTTGCTTAACAGAATCCTCATGCTGATTTAGAACACAAAATAGATCATTCAGATCTTCCTCACACATATCTTTGTTCATCTGGAGACTAATTGCAAAAGATGACCATTCTGAATTAAGACAATTCAAGAATTTGTAATTGATCTCTGACTTTGTCTTCTTCAACCCATTCCTTCTGAGATCGTTCAATATTGTGCAAAATTTGTTATATGTCTGAGTTAAACTTTCACACTCTTTTGCTTTGAATCTTTCGTAAGCATTTATGCATTGATTTAACTTTGCTTGAATTGATTTGGTAGTTCCAAGCATTTGTTTCTCAAGTTCACCCCACATCTCTTTCGCTGATGTTCCACTATCAATTCTATTGAAAACCTCATTTGGAATAGCTAAAGTCAACAAGTTTACTGCTCTTTTATCAATTGCATGTCTCTGTTTCTGTGCTTCTGTGTATTGTGAAAAACTTTTCTTCACTCTAGTAGCAGGAATCTCTGGTGTAGTATCTGTTGCAGGTGTAGCAGCAACATCTACATAAACTTCAATAGGACCTTCACGAATTGAAATCATAAGATTCTCATCGATATTATCCAAGAACTGAATAATACGAATCTTCCATTGCTGATACTCTTCCGGAATAAGAACATGTGGTTTTGTCTCAGATCGCATCGAGGGAAATTCTTTAGAAGACATGATTGTAAGATGATTCAACAGAAAGACAAATTCGAATTTCTTGATCGAAAATAGAACGAATTCAAGAATTACTGAGAATTCAAGAATTATAAGTAGTAGCGGATTCAATTATCGGAATTGATCAATAAATCTTCAAGAACATGATCTAGAAACCTTCAAGAACACGACCTTGAAAAAATTTGTTTGTTGACTGGCTCTGATACCAATTGTAGAAACCAGGATTCAATCTTACAATCAATTATTAACAATTGAATAGTTAATGATAGAGAATAGGATCCAAAAGCTTTGTATTTGATTAAGAACAGATTACAGATCTAGAAAGAGACATAGTCTCTCAAAGATTACAAAGAGAATACAAAGTTATGTGCAAAAGTTAGTTAGCTTACAGTTGCTAACTTCTATATATATACTGTAAGGAAAGTCTAAAGCTACAGTACATATACAAGACAAACCAATAGAACTAATACACGTGTCCTAATTAGTTAACAAAATATAAAGGAAAATATCATGTCTTAAGTTCCAAACAACATATTCAGAACTTCTGAACATTCTTTTGATAAAGCACTTCAGAACATTTGTCTTCATCTTCAGAAGTTCTGAGTCTCCTACTCAGAACTCTGAACCTTCTATTCAGACTTCACACTTATCAAACTTTGCAGTACAAAACTTAAGAGTCTTCTTACTCAGAACTCTCACAAAACTCTAGATCTAACAGCGGTTGTTCATGATCTCGTACGATGTCTTGTTGAACCGCTTATTGATTATCGAGCGGTTTTGCGTGTAGCATGCAGTTGACACCGCTTTGGCCCAGAGAAATAATGGCAGTTTGGATTGTGACAGCATTGTGCCAGCGGCTTCGACGAGGGTACGGTTGCGTCTTTCCACTACTCCGTTTTGTTGAGGAGTACGTACGGCCAAGAAGTTATGTGAAATACCGACTGAAGTGAGGTATTCGTTCACCGTTTGATTCTTAAACTCCGTCCCGTTGTCGGTCCTGATGGTCTGAACTTGCTGTCGAAGGTTCAGTTGTATAGTCTTCAGGTGATTGATGATCAGTTTCGGGGTTTCGTCTTTCGAGCGTAGAAACTTGACCCAGGTATAGCGTGAGAAATCATCCACCATCACCAGGACATACTTGCGTTTGTTGATGCTCTGAACACGCATCGGTCCACACAAATCCATATGGACAAGTTCGAGGGACCGGGACGTGCTCGGAGCGGCCTTCGGCTTATGCGTCACTTGCTTCATCTTTCCCATTTCACATGCCCCACAGAGTCGGTCCTTCACGAATTGAAGTTCGGGCATGCCTTTCACGTGTCCGCCAAGCACCAATTTATTGATACTCTTGAAGTTCAGGTGCGAGAGACGTCGATGCCAAATCCACGCTTGCTGGGAATTGGCATTTGACATCAAGCTGACATAATTATCGGTCTTTAGGGCTGCTAGGTCGATGGTGTAGAGGTTGGTCTTTCGTGTTCCAACCAGTAGTTCTGATCCTGCGTCAGTGAGGATGCTACACCTTTTGGCTTTGAATCTGACCTCGAGATCTTTATCGCAGAATTGGCCGATGCTGAACAGGTTGTGTCCCAATCCCGCAACGTATGAGACTTTCTTCATCGTGATCTTGTCATGAACAATGTCGCCGTAGCCCAGAATTGGCGCCTTGTCGTCGTTTCCAAATCTCATGTCTCCGCAATATTGTTCCTTGTAGTTCGTGAGAAGCTCCCTCTTTCCGGTCATGTGCTTGGAGTATCAAGAATCTAAGTACCACACATGACCGTCCTGCAAAACAAGATTAGCGGATTTTAGGTACCCATATACGAATGGGTCCTGGAGGATTAGGTTTTACACCTTTCAGAGGAACCTGTTTTGAAGCAGGTTGCCTCTTGGGTGTAGGTTTAACCTCAGTAGGAGGAACCCGTTTTGAAGTCGGTTTCCTCCCTTGCTTGGGTTTAACCTCTGATTGGGGACCCCGTGTAGATTTAGATTTCTTTTTGTTTTTACGGGGTCTGCGTTTGGGTGCAGATATATACATATGATATGACCCAAACCAATCATTATTATTGATGTCATCAAAGTCATTCCAACCACAACTAGAACAACACAAACAATCATGCGATAATTGAATCAACTGCTGAATGGAATAAAGTTTAATCGGAAATTTAACATCTTGTTTAACAAAATCATTCCTATAATTCCAAGCACAGTCATTTTTGTTCATTCTAGGATAAAAAACAGTATTAAATGACTTTGATGCAACATTCTCGATAGATTCCTTAGTTATCCACTTTGGTTTGTCATGTTTAGCTCGACCGGTTTTATCTGAAACAACATTGACAGCATGGTTAGTGGATTTTGAGGAAACATGATTTTTATCAGTCGATCTCTTGGTCTTTTGCCTCGGCTGTGATTGATTTTGAAAATGTGACTCAGATTTAGAAAGCTTAATCACAGCCGGGGTCTTCGGTGTGGAACATTCTCCCTTTTGAAAATTGACCGGTCGATTAACTACTGGCGAAAGAAAGTCAGAATGACTTGGAAGAGGTTTGTCGGAGGGGAACGACTCAAACTCTTCATCAGAATTGCCCTCGGAATTCATAAATTGTGAAAAATTGACATCTGGAATAGGAGAACTTGGATTGGTCGAGGAAGGTGGGGAACCCTTTGTGTCTGTGTGTTTAGGGGAATTTGGTGCGGAAGCTAGGAAAAAATCAGAGTTTAAGTTCCTTAACACACACTTATCTTGAGATTCTTTACCGTCTTGTGATGATGTTTTCCCCATGAAAGCTTTACGCGAGGATGTATCAGATGAGTTGGAGGAAAGTTCGGGTGAAATCTGCTTTTCATTCTGGAGTAGGTCAATCTGCTCTTGGAGTTGACCATTTCTCGTATGCTCGTTCATCGCTTATGTTGCCAAGGCAGACAGGTTTGATGTGAGCTTATTGATTTCCCATCGAAGGATTTCCTGTCCTTCATCCGACACAACTTCGGTTTTTGTGGATTTGAGATTCTCAAATTCTGTAATAAGCGCTGACTTTTCTTTTTGAAAACAAGACCTTTCCTTCTCGAGTGACTCTTCTAACTCGACTATTTTTGCTTCCAAGACGAGAGGGGGAACATAGAGTTTGAACTCATCCGTCTCAGTCTTGGGTTCAGTTGCTTGGACCTCATCCTTTTTAGAGTAATCATTGGGCGTCACAACCTTATAACAGTCAAAATAGTCATTCGAGATGTATTTCTTTTGAGTTTTCTCATAATAATAGTTCAATGGCTCATAACAAAAAAGAAGTTGAATTTTTGTCGTGTGTTTGCGCTTGTATTCCTCAGTTTCCTCTTCCTTTTCAGGTTGAAGAGGACCAGTCCATTTTATCCCATATTCTGGATACTTTTTATCTATTCCAAGACAACCAAAATCATACAGTGTATGTCTTTTGAATATACCCTTTTAAGTAGTGTGGGTTATCGTGTCTGATTCCCCATTCCTTGTTAAAGTAAGTGAACTCCTTCGGTTTATTCATGTGAATGGTCTGATCAGTTTGACCTCTTTTGTGGAGTTTGGTTTCAAGATCAACTATTTTAGTGACAAACTCCTTGTGTTGAATTTGAAGAGCAAAGCATTGATAAACAATTTATGATTTCTCATTCTCACACTGATCAAGCTGTGACTGTAGTTTAGATATTTTGGCCCTTAAGTCCTTAGGTGCTATTGAAAGTTTTTTGCATTTTTCCTTCGGACTTGTGTTTCTCAGTTATTCGCTTTTGAACATCTAGCTTTTCAGATAGTGATTTAATCTCAAGCAGTTATTCATTAGCGGTAGCCTTATAGGAATCCATCCGTTCAACAAGAGGTTGTGTTTGGTTATAAAGATTTTGATAGATAGGTTCACATACCTGACACATCTTTGCCTATTCCTCTTCAGCAGGAGAATGGTAGCCCATGAAGGCATCAACACCTTCAGAATCGCTTTCACTGTCAGATCGACCCAGCCAATAGTCATCTTCAACAAATAAAGCTTCTCCAGCTTCCTTTTGTTCTACCAATGCGAGCTTCACCTTATAATAATGAGCATTCTTCACAACATGCTTTCTACATTCTTTATGTTGGTCCCGAGAGGGTTATACAAGTTTGTAGAAGGGGGGGTTGAATACAAACACACAGATTTTTACTTTCTAAATTGTTTATTGATATAATCAAACAATTAACAACTTGTTGCGGAACAAGATTAAGGATTAACCTAATCTAAACAAGTTAAGAACACTAAGTTTCTTGCACTTTAAATAAGACAGAAAGGAGATAAGAATATTAAAGATAAATATTCTAACACTAAGAGAGAAAGAAGAAGATGGCCGAGCACTTCATTTCTGAAGTAGGGTTCTTCTTATATACTGCATGCATTTAATGCATGGCAGTATTACTTTACACGTGGCAGCAGCTGATTGGTTGCATGGGTTAACCGTTGTAGACAACCTTAGTAGCCGCATGGTGTACAATGTAGAATCAGAGTTGGTTGTACGATTCTGGACAAAAGGGATGTCCGTTCTGACATTTCGTACGGAGACGTGCAAGGGGGAAAGACAAAAGTAACTTGTAGAGTAGACCTTATGATCAGCTCTTGTTGAACAGTACTTTATCAGCGAGTGACAAAGCTCAGCAATCGCTGAAGTCTTCTACTTGATACTTCACGTTGAGTGGACAGTTTTTGGCTTCGCTGATATCCGCATCAGTTCGTTAGTAGACTTGTCGCTGTTATTTGAGCTTGATCTTCGACTTCAGCGTAGAACATAGTTGACGTGAAACTTGTCTTCAGGGATTATAAGTAAAGAATTAAACCCTCAGCGATCACCAAAAGTACTGAATAGGCTCAGAGCTTTGTGGATGAACAGAGTTCGCTGAAATGTCTAAATTAAAGAGCATGAGTTTCCTATCAGCGGTACTGTAGAGACATAGTACTTATCAGCGATAGTGAAACTCTAATACATATTGTCTACTTACAATTTTCACTAAGTGTTTAGAAGGGTCATTATCAAATCACTGAGGGTTTGGATCAACAATCTCCCCCTATTTGACATTGATTTAGCAACTGAGAAAATTGCTAAATATGAAAACATAAGGATAAAAAGAACTTATAAAATATTTGTCCCTTTTACTATTTTCTGGGATCTTTTGAGTACTGATGGAGTAAAGTACATTCGCTGAAATTTTTCTTTGAACTTCGTAAAGGTTACAGAGGGAAGTGGAAAAATTACAAGTACAACAAATTATAATTACAAGTACAAAAGATATTAGCTGATAAAGAAGGAGGAATTACAAGGTAGTCCTATCAGCTATAAGGTTCTTCCTTAACGAGAAGCTCATCAAGGGTCTTTAATGTGGGAATCATCCAGTCAGGGACCTTTACACCTTGATCTTGTTTGTTCTTTGCTTCTTCAAAGATTAAAGGCTTGAGGTATCGAGCCTGAAGGTCGTGTCTGATTTCACACCAATAGATGAGATCCTTGAGTTGTTCGATGGGAGTAATGGGAAGCTCAGAGATGCGTTGAAAACGTTGACGTCCATCATAGTCATGAAATAATATCCCATAGGGTTCACTTATGACTTTTCCAGGGACGAATTGTTCACCAGGAGGCAGAGAGGTGTCAAGCGCTGAGAGGTCAGGTTCATGACCAAGTACTTCAGCACGTGAGAAACCAGTACATGTTTCGTTCCGGATAGGAGGACCTGAGTCTGAAAATATTATCTTTTTCTTTGCAGAGGCCTTTCTTCGTTGAGTTGCAAGAGGAGTGGGAGGAGGAATAACCACAGCAGAAGAAACCAAGTCGGTCTGAGAAATTATAATCTTCACGACATGGCTCTTATATTTTGAGCGAGAACGCTGAATGGATATTCGCATCTCCAACCATTCAGAGAGCCTTTCTTTGCACCATTTCAAGGTAGAATCAGATACGTTGGTCTTTTCTTCAACGATCATCTGGGCGTCTTCCCATAACTGACGTTGGACTTCAATGGGAGTTCTTTTTAGTTCAGGGTCGTTCACTGATTGTTGGGCAAGCTGGATGGCGAGGGCCTTATCTTTTTCTTCAACTTCCCTTCGTTCGGAGAGTAACCTTTCAGCTCTGAGATGATCAGTGAATTCTTTCTTTGATAACCTGAACTTTGTAGGAACATGAGTGACTATGGAGCGAGGGAGAATGATTCGTTGATCCTCAAACTTCTTGATCATTTCTTCTCTCTTTTTCTGATCCTCTTCACTTAGCATTCGAGGAGCCAAGGAAGGTCTGTTTTTGTGAGAGAGCAGCTGTTATTGGAGTTGTAGCAGAAGAGTCTTCAGAAGAGTCTTCAGAACAGGGGAGAGGACTAGCTGAGATTATTGGAGTTGTAGCAGAAGAGTCTTCAGAAGTATCCTCAAACAGGGGAGAGGACTAGCTGAAACACAACGATCATTTAAATGAGATCATTTGGGAAAAACGAGATAGAGAAAAGAATATGGTTAAGTGTATAGAGGTTTTATGGAGAGGAGAACTGAGATTGAGAAGGGATAGAGGAGGGATGTAGAGTAAGGGAAGAGAAAATTTTATACCTGACAAACTGGCTTTATCTGAAGGATAGACAGATTGCCTTCTGCAGCGAGGCCTTTGTTTTTGCCTTTATCAGCTTCAGATACTGCAGGCTTTGTCTTAGTCGTCTCCCTTGATGGTTCTTTTATCACGACCCCTTTTTAGTTGTGGCGGTCTTGATAGGCTGGACGAAGAAGAAATCGTCATCATCGTCATCATCATCATCATTGTTTTTAGGGGATGATGATGGTTCATCGTCAGCGATGTCGATAGGTTCGTCGTCTTCAGCTTCTTCTTCAGATTCGACCTCTTCAGCATAAGGTTCGGTAACATCAGCAACAACTTCATCTAGTTGCTCTTCGAGTCGCTCCCCCTCAGATACAGAGAGAGGTTTCTCGGTTCCCTCAAGGTTTTCAACTCCCTGAGGTTTAGAAGTAGCAGTTTCATTTGTCTCCCCCTCAGCATTATGGGGAAGACCTTCATCATTCTTCTCCCCCTCTTCCACATGATGAGTGGGGGAGGTAATTGGAATGTCAGCAACAACGTCATGAGAGTCACTGTCTTCTAGGCCAGTGATTCCCATGCAGATTTCAATCACTGCAATTCTGTCTTCTAGGCCAGAAATTGCAGGATTGAGACTTTGAAGATCCTCTCGATCAGTCTGAGTGAAGTGGGAAGGGGCGCAAGTTGGGACGTTCAGGTGATCGAGTACTTTCTGAAGTAGATCTTTGACCGTGGAGACCTCAGTCTTGATCGTGGAGACCTCACCCTTAAGAGAACCAACCTCTGTCTTCAATGATGTGACTTCATTGGACAGAGTGGTGAAGTTTATTGCGAGGGTGGTGTTGGTGAGGTTAAGATCGTTGACGATTGTGGAGTTGTTGGCGAGAGTGGTAGCAAATTGACCAATGCTGTCATCTACCTTCTCCAGATCAGCACTGGAGGCTTTCTTATCAACAATCTCGGTCAGCTTTTTGAGATTCTCTCCAGCGTCTGTAACCGCTGAAGAGTTGGTGGAGAGAGTGGTGTTGTAAGAATCCACCTTTGTCACCAGATCTTTCAGGGAGTGTTGAATATCTCCTAAATTAGGACCTGTAACAGTAAATAACTTATGAACAGAGGAAAGCTCAGAAGTTTGGGGTTGAGAAAGAGGAATGTGTATGGTTTTGTGTATACCTGCAGGCGGGTTTGCAAAGTTGTCGAAACCTTGTAGACCTGATAAGTGTTCCATGTCGCCTTCGAGAGTTCCTTGGCGCATGGAGGTGCATGCAGATCTTATGTTTGCATCCATCATCATATGTAGAGTATCAGCAGCTGAGTCATGCATGATGACGGACGTTCCTGAGAACGGTGGGAAAATTGGTGGAGTGTCCAAAGAAATGGTGGGAGGAGCGAAGGTTGAGAAAATTGGTTGGGAGCGAGGTTCAGCGTTGGATCCGCTGAGAATCACTTCAGTCTGTAGAGAGGCTAAAGGAGGTGGGTTCAGTTCCAAGTTAACAACATCAGCATTTAGAGACACTGAGGTTTGGATGGAAGGGGTGGCTTTTTCAGCTGTGGTAGAGCGTACCACGAATTGAGAAAATTCACAACATCATCCAGATGAGTGACTTGCTTTTTCTGAGGAAAATCGAAAAGCGCATAGTGATTGTTCTGTTGGAATGTAACCTTATCAAGTTTGAACTTGACCTGAGGAGCCTTGGTGATAACCAATTTCTCAGCAGTAGTGGGGGTTTTAGCAGAAGGAGCTTCAGAGGTTGCCATTTCTGTATAACACATGTAACCACGAAGAAAATGAACAAAAATGTCTTAATGTGGAAAGATTTTCCAAACAGATGTTTTTGAATTTTGTCCATTTCATTCAGACAAAAAAAATGCCTTGAAGATTAGGGTTTTCTTGTTTTGAAAAAGAGATACAAAATATGAAGAGCATGTGTTTTCCAGTTTTTGTTTGAAGAAGAGATTCTGGAAAAACGAATGAAGAACAAGTTTAAGATTTTTGATTTAAACTTGAAGAACAACCATGAAAGTTGTGTTCATAAAATCATGAAAAGAAAATGATATCATTTTAAAAATGTTTCTTTTGTTTGATCTGTTAAAAACAAAGAATAAGATCAAAAACAAGTTTAATGTAGGAGATTAATGAGAATATTAACCTTTGTTGTCGAAGAAGATGATAAACAGTTTCTGGAAACGATAGTTCAAAATGCAACAGGAATTCTTTTCTTGGAGAAGAAGATGTCCGCGTAAAGGAAAAATATAAACTCGAAAGGGTTTTTATAGTGAGAGTAGAGAGAGAAAAACTATGAGCGGGAAAAGTTTTTCATGATGACACAGACACGTGTTTGCATTTGATTAGATGAGAAAACGAAACGTGCAAACGGATGTCAGAAAAAGAACGTGCCAGGGTTTATCCGTTAGGATGACGTCATAAACGTTCTTTCATATTTTAGGATGTCTCTGAGGTTTTGAAAGACTCAGGGACATTTTGAAAACATGAAGCACTGAATAGAAATACCAGTGTTAAGTTTAGAAATTTCAAAGTATCACTGAAAGGAAGAGATATTCAGTGATGCAATTTGTTTTGAAATCTTTCAGTTCTTAGGCGAACGTCAGCGAGCAAGAGAGAACGTACCTTGATATCAGCGAATCAATTTTGTTCAGAGAGAAGATGATAGAAAGGAATATACAAGTTCTTATTACCCCTGATCAAATGCGAAATGTGGAATATTTTATTCTTCAAAATTCAGCATTCCAAGCTCGCTGATGAGAAAATTGAACCTTGTCTCATCAAGAGGCTTGGTAAACAGACCAGCTAACTGAAAGTCAGTTGGGATAAAATGAAGTTCTATATCACCATTCATCACATGATCTATGATAAAATGATACCTGGTTTCGAATTGTTTGGTATTTGAGTGTAGCACTGGATTGTTGGCTATAGCGATGGCACTAGTGCTATCGCAATAGATTGGAATTTTTGAGAGCTGAAGGTCATAGTCCAGTAGTTAATTTCTCATCCACAAGATCTGAGAACAACAGCTTCCAGCAGCTACATACTCAGCTTCAGCGGTTGAGGTGTACACTGAGTTTTGCTTTTTACTTGTCCAACTCACCATCTTTCCACCTAGGAGCTGACATCCTCCCGTAGTGCTTTTCCTATCCATTTTGCAACCTGCAAAATCACTATCTGAATAGGCGATTAGATCAACCCCTGAGTCTTTTGGATACCAAAGACCTACGTTAAGAGTACCCTTAAGGTAACGAAAGATTCGCTTTACAGCGATCATATGAGATTCCTTAGGTTCAGCTTGATATCGTGCACACAAACAGGTTGCGTACATAATATCAGGTCGACTAGCTGTGAGATACAGCAGAGAGCCGATCATCCCACGGTATGTCGTGACATTAACAGGTATTCCAGAAGGATCCTTGTTTTGTGTCAGCGGTGGTGCCATAGGGGTTTTCATAGCTGAACTCTGAGTTAAATCAAATTTCTTCAGCATATCTTTAACATACTTTCCCTGATTAATGAAAGTTCTTTTTTCATTTTGTTTTATCTGTAGACCAAGGAAATATGTTAGCTCACCCATCATACTCATTTTATATTCAGCTTTCATTCAATCAGCGAAACGAGTACACAAGTCAGGGTTAGTAGAACCAAATATAATATCATCAACATATATTTGAACAAGAATAATGTGACCTTTTACTTTCCTGAAAAATAGAGTTTTATCAATCTGACCACGCTCAAATTTTTCAATATGGAGATAAGTAGAGAGAGTGTCATACCATGCATGAGGAGCTTGCTTTAAGCCATAAAGTGCCTTATCCAGTTTATAAACATAACCTGGATGCTTAGGATCTGAGAATCCTAGAGGTTGTTCCACGTAGACTTCTTCATTCAGCTTTCCATTAAGGAATGCTGACTTGACATCCATTTGATACACTTTAAAGTCTTTGTGTACAGCGTAAGCTAAGAATAGACGAATAGCTTCTAGTCTTGCCACTGGAGCAAAGGTTTCGTCGTAATCTATATCTTCCTCTTGTCTATATCCCTGAGCAACATGTTGAGCCTTGTTGCGGGTTACAGTTCCATGTTCATCCAACTTGTTTCGATAGACCCATTTAGTGCCTATCACTGACTTGTCAGATGGACGAGGAACAAGCTTCCAAACTTTGTTTCTTTCAAATTCAGTCAGCTCTTCTTGCATACGCTGACCAAGTTTGGATCTTGGAGGGCATCATCTGTTTTCTTTGGTTCAATCAGAGAAATAAAGTTAACAAATAAGCAAATGTTACCTGCACTTCGTCGAGTCTGAACACCAGCGTTTGGATCACAAAGAATCTGATCAATAGGGTGATTGATAGTCCATCGCTGAGCAGGAGCATAAGTCGTTGACTCAACCTGAACTTGAGGAGCTGAAGATGAGGCTTCAGCAACTTCTGGTATATCAACTAAGAGAGGAAAAGGTGCAGATGGCATTTCATTCACTGATTGCTGAGAAGTAGATGGTATATCTGAGACAGAAGGTTCAGAAGTAGGGATAGTGTTTAGAGGAATAGCTGAGACCCATGAAGTTTCAGCTTCACTATTCTGCATGCTTGGGATGATAGTAGGACCATCATCTTCAGCGATATGAGTATGAGGAGTGGGAATATCTTCTGAATCACCAAGATGAGAGAACATCCATTGATTCAGTTCTTAAGTATCAGCAGAAGTTTAGAGTTCGCTGAGCGGGATTCGTCAAAGGTGACGTGGATAGTTTCTTCGACAGTCTATCTTCTTCGATTGAAGACTCTGAATGCTTTAGAGATAGAAGAATATCCAAGAAAGATTCCATCATCAGCCTTAGGACCAAACTTTCCAAGAGCATCTCTGTTGTTCAGTATGAAACACTGATATCCAAAGATGTGAAGAAAGCTGATAGAAGGCTTTCTCCCATGAAAAAGTTCATAGGTTGTCTTCTTGAATCTTTTGACGATCAGCTACCTGTTTTGAGTAAAACAAGCAGTGTTGACAGCTTCTGCCCAAAACTGAGTAGGCAGGTGAGAATCGCTGAGCATTGAACGTGTAGCTTCAATGATAGTTCTATTTCTTCTTTCAGCGACTCCATAACCAATGTATATTTCTTTCCAGCGATGGATTGTTTGTTAACAGGGCCAAACAGATCCATATGGAGGAGTTGTAGAGGAGATGATGCTGAGGAAAGTTACTTAGTCTTGAAGCTTGCTTTGGTCTGTTTTCCTTTCACACACGCTGAACATAAGGACTCTTTAGCGTATGAGTGCTGAGGTAGACTAGTGACTAACTCTTTAGAAGAAAGAGTGTTCAGTGTCTTGAAGTTGAGATGGGAGAGCCTCTTATGCCATAGCCAGTTGACATCAGATGAGGCTTTTTGAGAAGAAACAGGAGTTCTCAGTGGTTATAGAGTCCATGTTTATAAAATAAACATTTTCTAAACGATAACCACTGAGAGCTATCTTGTCCTTTTTGTCAGTGACAAAGCAGGATTCCTTAGTGAAGATCACTTTGTTATCCTTGTCACATAGCTGACTTATGCTTAGAAGATTATGCTTCAGTCCTTCAACATATGCAACTCTTCCAAAGAGAGTACACCAAACCCTCGGGTATACCCTTTTCCATTTCCACCAAAGGTCACTGAGGGACCCTTCTCTTCCTTATACTCAGTGAGCATGTTCTTCTTACCAGTCATGTGTCTAGAGCATCCGTTATCGAGATACGATATACCCTTCTTAACCTGCAAACAAAAGAAGGTTAGTTTGACTTGGGTACCTATTTCATCATGTGTACACACTTGTCAGTGGGGGTAGAGGAGGTGGAATTTTCAACAGTCTTCGCAGCATTTGAAGAATCAGCTTTGTCAGTTTTCACTTTGGTTAATTTCTTAACCTCAGTGGTCTTCTTTGCCTTAGGGGCATTAATCTTTACCTTACCTGTCTTTTCAGCTTTGGTGGCTGTGTGGCACTTACTAGCAACATGATTTGTAAGTCCACAGTGATAACATTTCCTATAGCTAAAAGTTGCTTTAGGACCATTTGAATACTTACCCGTTAATTTTAAATGAGCAGGGCCAGCACCAAGTATACCTTTGGCATTGGAAATGAGAGGAACTATCAGTTCTTCAGATTTCTTACCAACTATATCCACTTTAAGTCTAGGAGTAGATCTCTGAATAAATCCAGGGATCTTGTTCTTAGAAGTAGAGGGATAAGTCATTGAAGCTTTAGAAGCATTCAGCTTAGGTACAAAGGTACCCTTCTGAGGTTTTGGATAAATAATTTTCTCTTTACCTTTAGAAACTAAGGTAGAGATTTCCTGAGGGATAGGAGTTTTTGAAGAGGAATACTGAGAAGATGAAGTGTCAGGAATAGAGGAGACAAACATTCCAAACTTAAGCATGGAATGATCATTGGTTGGTTTTTCAGCGTCAGCTTTATAACCAAGACCAAATTTTGTCACTCAGAGGAATCTGAGACTTAATTATCTCAGTGATCGTTGTTGAGGATTTACACCATCCTTCAATAGTAGTTTTTTCAGCTTTTAAAGCAGCGATAGCTTCTTCGCGTTCGATTTTGACTAGCTGATTTATATGAACTTGATCTCTTAAATCTTCTTCAATTTTAGAAATCTTTTCTATTTGAAGCTGACAGTTTTTAAGTTGTTCAGCGAAATCAAGGTTTTGATTTTCATCAACAGTTTTGCCATTCATGGATTCATATAAACTCATAGTCAGGAGATCGATCTTTCGAAGACTATCAGCTTCATCAATATCTGAAATATTTGTAAAGAAAGAAGGTGATACCTTGGTAGTAGAGACTGAAGTAGAGGGAATGTCAGACTTTTCTTCCTCATCTTCGATTTTGCCCATGAGACAGAGATTGGCTTCATCATCATCTTCAGAGTCAGATGATTCTTCTTCGTTAGAGGCAGCCCAATCATAGTCAGCCATCAGGCCTTTGCCTTTCTTCTTAAAGCCTTTCAGCTTTGCATATCTTTCTTTCAGCTTGATGTATTTTTCATCTCTAGACCTGGGGTTAGAGGATTTCTTGGAGAAAGCTAAGTTTCTAAAAACTTTCTTTGACCTGCACTCGCTAGCAAAATGTCCTATCTTTTCACAGTTATAGCAAGTAGCAGTAGCCTTATCAACAGGAGTTGATGATCTTGGCTTGTCAGTGATAGCAAGAGGTTTGTTCTTTCTGAAAATTTTCTTTTTGGCGAATCTCCTGAATTTATTAGATAGGAGAGCCATAGATTCATCAAGATCTGAAAAGTCATGATCTGATGAGCATTCAGAGTTAGTCTCCAACTCAGTGATTGTGAAAGTTGATCGCTGAGTGGAAGGTGACTCTGAGATTAAAGCAACAGGGGTGCTTTTGGAATCTTTTACAAGATTCTTCTTAAGATGACTTGATTGCTCATGATTAAGCATCGTGCCATATAAGGTAGAAAGAGTCATTGATTTTAGATCCTTTGACATCTTGAGACACATTGAATTACTGTCCCAGCTTTCAGGTAAACATTCTAAGAACTTTGTTAGAACTTCAAAGTTAGAATATTCCTTACCAACGGTTTTCAGATCTATTATTAAACAGTTAAACCGCTGATGTACTTCAGAGAGAGATTCATTCTTACCACAAATGAAGCTTTCGTACTGTCTTACCAGGTTGATCTTTCGTGAGTCCTGGACTTCAGATGTACCTTCATACTGAACACAGATTGTGTCCCACATGGCTTTGGAGGTTTTCAGGTTCATGACAAAATGGTAGACTTCGCCAGGAAGAGCCATGGAAAGAATGGATCTGGCTTTGGTGTCGATAGCTACTTTCTTCTTGTCTTCATCAGTCCACATATGAATTTCCTTCGGAATCAACCTTTCAGGAATGGCAGCTCTATCAGCAGTGCTTGGGACTTCAGGGTCAATTCTCACAGGAATATATGGGCCATTTTTGATGTAGTAAGGCATAGTACGGTCTACACCTTCTAAGAAGAGTATCATCCTATTTTTTCATAGATTGAAGTTATCTCTGGAAAAATATGGGAGGTTTTGCAAGAGAACCATTATCAATATAGTTTGTGTTTGTGTTAGTAGTCATTATGAGAAATAGCAAGGAAGAGAAAAGATAAGTATAAGCAAGATCTTGTTTATGAGATTAAACAAATCTGCTCTGATACCACTTGTTGGTCCCGAGAGGGTTATACAAGTTTGTAGAAGGGGGGTTGAATACAAACATACAGATTTTTACTTTCTAAATTGTTTATTGATATAATCAAACAATTTACAACTTGTTGCGGAACAAGATTAAGGATTAACCTAATCTAAACAAGTTAAGAACACTAAGTTTCTTGCACTAGAAATAAGACAGAAAGGAGATAAGAATATTAAAGATAAATATTCTAACACTAAGAGAGAAAGAAGAAGATGGCCGAGCACTTCATTTATGAAGTAGGGTTCTTCTTATATACTGCATGCATTTAATGCATGGCAGTATTACTTTACACGTGGCAACAGCTGATTGGTTGCATGGGTTGACCTTTGTAGACAACCTTAGTAGCCGCAAGGTGTACAGTGTAGAATCAGAGTTGGTTGTACGATTCTGGACTGAAGGGATGTCCGTTCTGACATTTCGTACGGAGACGTGCAAGGGGAAAGACAAAAGTAACTTGTTAGAGTATACCTTATGATCAGCGCTGGTTGAACAGTACTTTATCAGCGAGTGACAAAGCTCAACAATCGCTGAAGTCTTCTACTTGATACTTCACGTTAAGTGGACAGGTCTTGGCTTCGCTGATATCGGCATCAGTTCATTAGTAGACTTGTCGCTATTCTTTGAGCTAGATCTTCGACTTCAGCGTAGAACATAGCTGACGTGAAACTTCTCTTCAAGGATTATAAGTAAACAATTAAACTATCAGGGATCACCGAAAGTACTAAATAGGCTCAGAGCTTTATGGATGAACAGAGTTCGCTGAAATGTCTAAATTAAAGAGCAGAGTTTCCTATCAGCGGTACTGTAGAGACATAGTACTTATCAGCGATAGTGAAACTCTAATACATATTGTCTACTTACAATTTTCACTAAGTGTTTAGAAGGGTCATTATCAAATCACTGAGGGTTTGGATCAACACTTTCGCAAAATGACCAAGCTTCCTGCAGTTATAACAAGTCACGGGTTCATCTTTCTTCTTTGATTTAGACTTGCGGTCAACTTTCTCTGTCTTCTCCTTCTTGTCAGACTGGTTGGGCTCATCGGACTTCTTCTTACCTTCGTATTTGTCCTGATAACCATGGCGCTTGTTGGAGGAGGTGGAGTAGCGCTGACTATTGGATGAGAGCTTATTGTAGAACTTCTGTTGTTGGAAGGATTTGGAGAGCAGGGCCATTGCTTTCTTAATGGCTGTTAATTCAGGATCAGAATCACTGTCTTCCTTTTCCTCAGGTTCTGACTCAGATTCACTTGGCTTTTGGGCACGTTTGGAATGACGGCCAGAGGATTTGCCTCATTTTGAAGACATGAGAGCTAATGGATCAGCAGCTGGCTTGGATGCAGACTTCTTTTCGCTCAGAATTTCATTCACTTCATCTTCGTCTTGGAGAAGTATCTCATAGAGCTCATGAATGCCAACGTTTTCCATCAGGTGATTGTGCTTGACGTGAGATGCGAATACTTTCCATTTGGGTAAAAGGTTGTTGAGAAACTTGAGCGCATTCTCCGTGTTGGAACGAGTGATTTGGTTCTTGTGAAGCTCGTTGAGAAGGAGACAAAGGCGTTCATAGGTCTGGGTGAGGGATTCGCCGGTGCGCTGCTTAAACCCATCGAACTTGGTTATGGAGCTGTTGATTTTCAGTTGATTCCCGACTTGGCACACGTGCATCATTTTCTCCACCAGATCCCACATGCCCTTTGCTGTCTTTTTGTAGCTGTCTATAGCTGTGTAGATCGTGTTGGGTAGAGCCTGAACAAGGTACCTCTTAGCATGCTTTTCTCCTTCAAGCATGCCTATTTCGTCGGCTGTCATATCGGAGAGTGTCTTAACCTCGTAACGAACTTGACCACCTACTTCAGTTACTGGTATGGTCTTCATGGGTTGAGGAATTGGCCCATTAGATAGAGCTCGCTAGATGAACTCGAAGTTATCCTTTGACTCAATGAAGATTATGAATCTGTCCCGCCACTGGCTGTACTCACCTTAGTCGAGGCAAGGTGGTTTGGAGTCGGTGCCGATAGCGAGAGCGTCGTGCGAAGACATCTTATGTTGCACTAAAGTGATCGTCAGACGATTAGTTCGATTCAAAGTGAGATCCTAACGCAAGGAACTAAGTGTGAAGTCCTAACGCAGGTTCTAAGAATGGTTTATGCTAAAAACAGGTAAGAAATTGACTAAGCAGAACTTACCGGATAGGAATCCGGATGAAAGATATCTGATCTGGAAGTGTCCGGATCAGATTGTGAAAGCAGGTAAATTTGCAGAGGTTACCGGATAGACTTGAGTTATCGGATAACTGAGGGTTACCGGATGAAACAAGTTTACCGGATGAAGTAATAATAACCAAAGATAAAACTTACCTGGTGGAAGTGCTTACCGGATGAAGGGCTTACCGGGTGTAGATGCAGTTACCGGCTGTAGTTACTTACCAAATGAAGCAACTAAATCCTGAGGTTACCGATAACAATATGAAACAGATGAAAAGCTTACCGGATGAGATAACTTACCGGATGATGAGACCTTACCGGGTGGAATGACTTGACCGGGTGAGGTACCGGATGCATGTCTGAAGCTTACCGGATGTGAGTACCGGTAACCAATTACTGAGACGTGTCCGGTATATGCGATTTACCGGGTGAGACTACCGGTATCCGGGAACTAATCCAGATAGGTTGCTTGGTAACTGAAGATTACCGGTAAGGTGCAAAATACCCGGTAACTTGAGATTACCCGGTAACGATGAATGAATAGAGAAACTTACCCGGTAACACACTGATAGTATCCGGTAACCACGACTGTGGTTTCCAAAAATGCAGAAATTCGACTAGGGTTCTTTGGAGTTGTTCCTGAAAGGTTAGGAAGTTGACAAAACACAATAATAACAATACCCAAATCGAATTTGAAGTCAAATAACAAGTTTTGATCGAAAAAATTGGATTTTTATAAGAACAGAGACCAAAAACTTGATATTTTGATTTTGCTTAAAATCGATTAAGATGGTCGAATTGAGTATTGAAAATTTGCATAAACGCTTACTAAGATGATACTAACAGAATGTGATAAGCGATAGCAATCAATTTTGGCCGAATCAAATGATGAGTTTCAAAGGCCAAGAACACAGTCGAAATTTTGAATAGAAATCTTACCAGAAATCCAAAAGCCACTTTGAATCGATTCGTCCGTTTGCTCTGATATCAATTGTGAGCTCCAGATCAGTGCAACGAACAGTAGAAATCAATAGATGTATAACAAATCAGTATGATTTCCAATGGTCATCCAATTCACTTTCAATATGGAGAGAATTACAATACGAGTTCAGAAAGTGTAAATAGACAACTAGATTAATTCTACGCTAATAAACACATTAAATACTATGGGCCCATGGCATGTAAGCCCATGGCCCGTTACACGATTAAGGCTCAAAATACAAGAATAACATATTAGCCCTTGAACTTCTATTCAACCTAATTTGACCCTAACAGCTCCTTTTCAGAATCTATAGTGCATACAAATGCAACCTGGATCTGAGTCTCTGGGTCACCAAACTTGAAGATTCCTATCTGATTCTGAGTTTTCAGGTATTTCTTTGGTTTGGAGTCTCTTTTGACAGAGTCTGAGGGTGACAAATCTGTGTTTTGATACCACACATTGATCATATTCAGAGGTTTCCTCTTGTGAGGTTCCCTAGAGGTTTTTTGCCTTTTGTTTACAGAGAGTATTTGAAAAGCCCGGTTTTTGAGTGTCTCATATGCAGAATAGAGAAGACTGGGACTTGTCTCTTTTGGTTCCTGTATAAGGATCCAAGTCACAAAAGCCAATTCCCCTTCTTCCTATTTGGGTATTTATTTTTTCATACACCATCTGTGCGTCTTGATACCTTTTAATTAAAAGATCTCTGACGAGTAGATCTTGGTGAAGAACTTCTCTTTCTTTTTGAAAAACGTTTTTAAGAGCAAGTATATTAAGCCTGTCACTCTCATTATCCGAAAGTTCTTTGGATTTGACTTTTAAGGCTAATTCAAGATCAGAAATCTTCTCTTTTAAAGGTTTTAGTTCTTTATGCCAATTTGATTCAAGGTTTTAGTACTTTTCCTGAGTGAGAAGTCAAGCTTCTCTCTCATAGAATGCAAGTTTTTTTCTTAACATCTGCACAAGTCTTTTCAAGTTCATCGTAATCTTCTGTTAGTTTAATCAGATTTACTTCTATATTATTTGAGGGTGAGTTAGAAGCGGATACATCACTATCAGAGTCAGAGCTGCTGACTTCTGCCATCCCACATAACAGGGTATTTTTCTTCTCTTCCTCATCAGAGGACTCATCTGATACCCAGTTCTCTTGTTCAACCATGAGTGATTTTTAAGCATTGTACTCCCGACGTCGCTGAAGCTTCATCTTCAGCTCCTCAAGTTCAAGTTGAGTCAGCGTCTCACGCTCCGGCTCAGCGATGGACTATAAATCACCCAATTGATCAAATTCTTGGAGATCCAAACGCTGGGATTCAGACTCGACGAAGTGCAGGTAATATTTGTTTATTTGTAAATTTTATTTCACTAACTGAACCAAAGAAAGTAGATGATGCCCTCAAAGATCCAAACTGGGTCAGCGCCATGCAAGAAGAGCTGACTGAATTTGAAAGAAACAAAGTTTGGAAACTTGTTCGAAGACCAACTGACAAAACTGTGATAGGCACTAAATGGGTCTATCGAAACAAGTTGGACGAACATGGTACTGTAACCTGCAACAAAACTCGTCTTGTTGCTCAGGGATACAGACAAGAGGAAGGCATAGACTACGACGAAACATTTGCTCCAGTAGCAAGACTTGAATCTATTCGTCTATTCTTAGCATATGTTGTACACAAAAACTTCAAAGTACATCAGATGGATGTTAAGTCAGCGTTTCTAAATGGAAAGCTGAATGAAGAAGTGTATGTAGAACAACCTCCAGGATTCTTAGATCCTAAGCGTCCAGATTATGTTTATAAACTGGATAAGGCACTTTATGGCTTGAAGTAAGCTCCACGTGCATGGTATGACACTCTTTCCACTTATCTCCATATTGAAAAATTTGAGCGAGGTAAGATTGACAAAACGCTATTTTTTAGAAATGTGAAAGGTCATATCATTCTAGTTCAAATATATGTTGATGACATTATATTTGGTTCTACTAACCCTGAGCTTTGTACTCGTTTCGCTGATAGAATGAAAGATGAGTATAAAATGAGCATGATGGGTGAACTAACATATTTCCTTGGTCTTCAGATTAAGCAAACTGAGAAAGGAACTTTCATTAATCAGGGAAAGTATGTTAAAGACATGCTGAAGAAATTCGACTTAACTGAAAGTTCAGCTATGAAAACCCCTATGGCACCACCACTGACAGTTGATAAGGACACAAAGGGTGTTCCTGTCAATGTCACGCTGTACCGTGGGATGATCGGCTCACTATTGTATCTTACAGCTAGCCGACCCGATATTATTTTTGAAACATGCTTGTGATCAAGCTGAACCTAAGATATCTCATATGAAAGCTGTAAAGCGAATCTTTCGATATCTTAAGGGTACATCGAATCTAGGTCTTTGGTATCCCAAAGATTCAGGATTCGATCTAACTGCATATTCAGATAGTGATTTTGCATGTTGCAAAATGGATAGGAAAAGCACCACAGGAGGATGTCAGCTCCTGGGTGGAAAGCTGGTGAGTTGGACAAGTAAGAAGCAAAATTCAGTGTCCACTTCCACAGCTGGAGCTGAATATGTAGCCGCTGGAAGCTGCTGCTCTCAGGTCTTGTGGATGAGAAATCAGCTACTAGACTATGATCTTCAGCTCTCTAAAATTCCAATCTATTGCGACAGCACAAGTGCCATCGCTATAGCAAACAATCCAGTACTACATTCAAAGACCAAACATATAGAAATCAGATATCATTTTATCAGAGATCATGTGATGAATGGTGATATAGAACTTCATTTTATCCCAACTGATTATCAGTTAGCTGACTTATTTACCAAACCTCTTGATGAGACAAGATTCAACTTTCTCATCAGCGAGCTTGGAATGCTGAACTTTGAAGGATAAAATCTTCAGCGGTTCACATTAATCAGCGAAAGGATAAAATCAACTTGTATAACCCATTCTATCATCTTCTCTCTGAATAAACTTGATTCACTGATATCAAGGTATGTTCTCTCTCTGACAATCGCATGAAAATGCAAGATTTCAAAACAAAATACTGATTTTTGAGAGAGTTATGATGATTTGAAGTCATGAAAGTTCAAAAATCACAAAACCTAAAAATCCGAAATTTACAGCTTCCGGTATTAGAAGCAAGTCCCGCAAATGGAAAGTCCCGCAATTGAGAAGTCCCGCAACTGGGAAGTCACAGAGAAATACCGGGAGTTGTGATACCGGGACTGGCAAACCGAGTCCCACAACTGAGTAATACCGGGACTAAGTTAGGTACCGGGAGATGGAGTACCGGGAGATGGAGTACCGGGATATATCAACTACCGGGAGATATCGGTACCGGGAGATGACTACACCGGGAGTTAACACTACCGGGAGATATCAGTACCGGGAGTTATCAGTATCGGGAGTAGTCACTACCGGGATATATCAGTACCGGGACTTCGAAAACAAATCAGATACAAGAAAAAACTTACCAGGTTCAATGAATTTCTGCAGTCTTGAAGAGAGATAATCTGCAAGAACTTAGTACTAACAAGAAAACTAGCCCAAAATCACACCAAAACAATACTAAATCGAATCAAATAGCACTTTTGACAAGAAAAATTGATAATTTTCACGAACAAGGAGTAAAAACCAAACAAATCAAGAACTTAAAAATCAGTGATTTTTACTCAACCAAACGATTTGAAAACACAGAGAGATCTTAGAAAACCTATGAGAAGAATGTATCAAGCCTCAATTTTGGGTTTTAACACCAAAATCAAAGCAATCAAAAATTCTTGAGATGAACACAGTACGTACTTTGAATGATCAAGAAAAACCAGAAAAATACCTTTGAATCGATAGCTTTGTCCCTCTGCTCTGATACCAATTGTGGATCCTAGATTGATCAAGTAACAATGAATATGAAGCGATTAATCCTTTAGTGATTGAATGCAGAGAGTTACAAGATTAGAATGATGAACAAACTCTCTCTCTAAACTATGTTAAGCGCACGGCTAATCTCACCACTACCAACCTAAAGATTGGAAAAACAAATTTATATACCAAGGGCTTTAAGCCTAAGCCCATGGACCACAAACACTAATTATTTCTTTATATCACTTTCTATTTTATAGGACTTTTAGTCCTAACACTTTGTCACCAGATCTTTCAGGGAGTGTTGAATATCTCCAAAATTAGGACCTGTAACAGTAAATAACTTATGAACAGAGGAAAGCTCATAAGTTTGGGGTTGAGAAAGAGGAATGTGTATGGTTTTGTGTATACCTGCAAGCGGGTATGCAAAGTTGTCGAAACCTTGTAGACCTGAGAAGTGTTCCATGTCGCCTTCGAGAGTTCCTTGGCGCATGTAGGTGCCTGCAGATCCTAAGTTTGCATCCATCATCATATGTATAGTATCAGCAGCTGAGTCATGCATGATGACGGACGTTACTGAGAACGGTGGGAAAATTGGTGGAGTGTCCAAAGAAATGGTGGGAGGAACGAAGGTTGAGAAAATTGGTTGGGAGCGAGGTTCAGCGTTGGATCCGTTGATAATCACTTCAGTCTGTGGAGATGCTGAAGGAGGTGGGTTCAGTTCCAAGTTAACAACATCAGCGTTTAGAGATGCTGAGGTTTGGATGGAAGGGGTGGCTTTTTCAGCTATGGCAGAGCGTACCACGAAACTATCCTGCGACTCTTGTACAAGATGAGTCATGAAGTCTTCAGCCGTTGAAGGGTTGGGGGGTTGCTCCTTGGTTTTCTTGATGCTTTGATTCAAGTTGGGAAGTAGAATGTTTCCTTTTACGAGAAGGAGTGGAGGGTGCAGCCTGGGTATCAGCGGTGGGGATTTCCGCTGAAGTAGCTGCAGAAGTAGAAGAATGAGGATTGAGAAGAGATAAGAGAGTAGAGAGACATACCTCGTTTGGCATGGGGATGAAGTCGAGCACCTTAGGGCCAACCTGAGAGAGTCTCAGATCACCCTCTTTTGGGTATTTGTCCCCGAGTCCTTTTAGAAAGATGGCGCTGATGAAACGGGGGTATGGAACGCATGTTGGCCTGTCAGCCATGTCCACTCTGAATGCCAGATCGTCGTAGATGATCGATGCCCAATCAACATGGAGACCTTTCAGCAATGCATAACCCATGGCTTACCGAGGTTGAGCGGCTTGATCATATGAGCCGGTTTTCGCTTTCATGCAGCTTATCAGGTGGGCGAAGATGAAGTTCATCTCGCTTGGCATCATGGACTTTTTGATTGCGGTCAGCTTCTTCTCGGGTTTTCATCTCTCCATGTTCCACATACATATTTCATTGCATCAAAGAATGCAATGATTGTTTCCCTATCAGCATGGTTTTTGAAATTTGGGAGAGGTATAAAGCGTTTTTCTTTGGTAGCGGCCGGGAGGTTCAGTGCATGCCTGATAATAGCAGGATTAATTTTGGTGGTTCCAAATTTGGTGGCACGGAGGATGATATTAAGTAGTTTCGTTGGGTCTTTGGGTGAAGGAACCTGAGCTCGTCTGGCAGAATACCCGAACTGAGCTAAAAGGAATTTATGGGCAGGGGGTACAATAGTCAGGGCTGTAGATAAGCAGCAGGTTTTGAGAAAATTCATAGCATCATCCAGATGTGTGACTTGCTTTTTCTGAGGAAAATCGAAAAGCGCATAGTGATTGTTGTGTTGGAATGTAACCTTATCAAGTTTGAACTTGACCTGAGGAGCCTTGTTGATAACCACTTTCTCAGCAGTAGTGGGGGTTGTTAGCTCCAATCTTTCTGTTTGTGAAAGTAGTGAAAATAGTCTAAGTACAGAAGTAACCCACAGAGGCTCTGCAGAAGAACCCAAGAATACCGAAGGCGAGAATCAGCAGAAGACTGCTCACAGAGGACCGAGCCGCAGAACCTCTGTCACCCTTGACAGAGTCTCTGCGGTTTATACTAAAGACTTGGAAGATTTACAAATATCTTTCTATTATTCCAGGATCCGTTCATCCACTTATTCTAGGCGTGCCCTGACATCAACTACACGTGTCAAACTCGGATAGGGCTCTGTCAGAATTGGAACATGCGCATTAAATGAACATCGTACCTGCTACTGTTCATACGATCTTGTCTACTGTAGATCATTCCTTATTGTCTAAGTATGTCCCATTTGTAGTAGTATAAATAGAAGACTCGTGTTGAGTTCTTCTATTAACAAAAACAAGAACAAGAATTACACATTAAGCTACGCACAAACACACACACCAGCAGCTCTTTCTTGTTATGTTCTTGGTGTTCTTGATATTATCAAACACAGTAATCTTTGAGATATTCGTCTGTTCTTTACATACTGTTTATTTGATATTGTGTGTTCTTCTACCTTTACATTATCTTTCAGTTCTTAAATACGCTTACGCACCATATCTACAATCTGAACTAACTGAAAGTTAAGATCATTGTTAAGAAAACAGGAACCAACAATTGGTATCAGAGCAAACCTTGATTTTCAATATCGAGGGATCCACTCTTTACAATGATTTTTGGTACAAACTTGGATTTTTAACCTGTTCTTCATTTTATTCAAACAGTTTCTGTTTTTCTGCCATTTTCGATTCATTCGAACTTTGGTAAACTTATAGAACCTGTTATTCTGGTTAAAAACACCATTTTTGTGCTCAGCTTAAAGCTTTTAAAAGCTTAAAAACTTCATACGAAGCATCCACTTCATACTCTGAAAAGTTTGCTGTTCAAACCCTTTTCTGGATAATTTATCTTTCTCTAAAATGACGAATACAAACAACTTTCTCTCTGCTGGTTCTTTAACCAAACCTCCCACTCTTCTTAAAAAAGAATACCCTCAATGGTAGATTCGAATGATTCACTTCTTTGAGGGTACTGACAAAGAATTGGTTTATTATATCCGTAACCCTCCTTTCGTTCCCATGATAACTGTACCTCGTGTTCCTGGCACAGACGACACACCAAAAATCCCAGAACACACGAAACCAAAGACCCAGGATAAATTGTCTGATCCTGATTGGGCTAAATACGAAGTTGCTCAGAAAACTAAAAGAATTCTGATTATAGCCATTCCAAATGACCTTTTCCATTCCATGGATGCATGTGAATCTGCATATGATCTATGAAAATAACTGGAAAAACAACTAGAAGGAGGAGCCAAAACCCATAAGAACCGCATAGCCCAATATATAAATGAATATTATGCATTTAAAGCTCTGCCAACAGAACCCTTGCAGACTACGTATGACAGGTTCAACTATCTAATAAACAAGTGCAAGAAGTTCGGCATCCACATAACCTCTGAAGAAAACAACGTTATGTTCCTGAAGTCTCTGAATGAAGAATGGCTTCTGTTATCTATGTATCTGCAAACAAATTAAGACTTAGATTCCTGGACCCTATCAGACGTCTATGGAACATTGGCAGCACAAGAGCCTCAGGTAGCACAAGCAAAAGCCCAGATCATTGCACCTCTTGCATTCGTTGGTAAGACTACAGAGGCTAGAGAGAAACCAAACAAAGAGAAATCAGTAGAGGAAAGAAAGAAGAAGAAGAAGAAAAACATGATGGTGGAAAGTGAAGAAGAAGAGGAAGTAGCAGCAGAAGAAGAAACGACCCTGACCTCGATAGCTAAATCATTAGCTCTCTTGACTAGGGAATTCAGCAGAGGATACCAGAAGAAATCTGGTAATGAACGATATGAAAGAGATAATCGAGAGAGAGAAGGGTCAAACGGCATAAACGACAGAAGTGGTGACCGACAGAGGTCAAGTGACAGAAATGACAGACGAAATGACCGACAGAGATCGGAAGACAAAGCTTGCAACACTCCACAGATTCAAGAGTGTTAAAAATGTGGTAAGCCAGGACACTACGCAAATGAATGCCGAACCGAAAGAAGTGGTGACCGACAGAGGTCAGATGACAGAGCTGGAAACTCCACATAGAACCAAGGATGCTACAACTGTGGAAAGCCATGTCACTTTGTCAACGAATCCAGGGGCAAGTCAAATCGCCCTCAGAGGGATGCAGCTTTCTACAAAAAGAAAGTTGAATACTATGCTCAGAAGTCACTAATGGTGAACAAAGAAATCTGGGAGTCAGACACATCCTCTGACGAAGGCGAAACAAAGAATGCTCTATTCTGTCGCATGGTAGAAGTCATCTCCGACTCCGACAGTGAGGTATCCACTTCTACCTCTAACTCTAATATGGCAGAAGATGATTTGATTAAACTTAACATTGAATACACTGAAATGAAAAAGACATGTGAAAATATTCAGAAAAAGCTCACCTTCTATGAGAGAGAAGCTAGACTTTTCACTTAAGAAAAAGCTAAAATCTTTAAAGAAAAAGAAAAAATTGAAATGGACTAGAACAAAAAATTAAATCCTTTAAAAGAAAAGATTTATGAACTTAATTCTTCTTTGAAAACAAAGTCTAAAGAACTAATGGACGTTGAGTGCGACAGAATGAACATCCTAGCTCTTAAAAATTATTTTCAAAAGGAAAGAGAAGTCCTCTGTCAAGATTTACTCAGAAGAGATCTTCAAATTAAAAAAAATTCAAGATGCGCAGAAGGTGTACGAGAAAATTAACACCCAAATAGGGAGACGGGGAATTGGCTTCTGTGATATAGATCCTTATACCGGAAACAAAAGAGACAAATCTCTGTCCTCTCTATTTCATATTGGAGATACAAGAAAACCTGGATTTCCAAATCTTCTCTCTGTAAGTAAAAGGCTAAAAGTCTCTAGGGAACCTCACAACAGGAAACATCTGAAGACGACAAATGTGTGGTTTGAAAACACAGATCTGTCATCTTCAATCTCTGTCAAAAGAGAGTCCAAACCTAAGAGGTATCTGAAAATTCAAAATCAGATAGGAATTTTTAAGTTTGGTGACCCCGAGACTCAAACTCAACTTGCATTTGTCTGAATGATGAATTTTGAAAAGAAATTATCTGCAGAGGCACCTGAGTTCAAGCCAAAACCTACAGAAGAAAAACTTGGTATCTCTGAAGAAAACCTCTGTACACCTTCCTGTAATCAAAATCTCTCTGAAGAAGACTTAACAGATACCTCTGTTGACTTTGAGGATAGTTCCTTAAAAAAGGAAGAAAGTGAGTATGGCACATGCTCTGAAAGTCCAGCCTCTATCGAAAGAGAACCAAGTGACTCAACCTCTGTATATGATGACGACTCATCCTCTGACGAATCTGAGACTGACTCTAAGTCAGAGATCGGACCCAGTGACACAGAGGTTTTTAAACAAACCTCTGAAGTTCTTAACAGAACTATTCCTCCCAAGGAGAAAATCACTGGAATTCCTATCTGTCCAGACTTTTTGGATATGTGCATACACGCCAAAACCTCTCTTGAGCTTGAAAATTTCAAACAACAGAAGTTAATGTCCACACAAATTCCAACAAGTTCAAAGATTTTGAAACCCTTAAAACCTGTTAAAGACAAAAAAAACATGGCAACAGAAGGGTAAATGGACTAAAATTAACAAAGCTTTTTCTTCTGTGACAGTGAAACCAACAGAAGTTCACCACAGAAGGGGTACACAGAAGGCCGCACTCAACAAAGGATTTTGCAAACAACAATCTAGCCTACATAAACCTTCTTGTAATAGAAAGTCTAATGTTAGGATAGACTGTAATGCCTCTGTGCCCCCATTTAATGTATTTAATGAAAAGTTCAAGCAAATCTCTTCGCACATTCAATACTGTCATTGCTTTGATCTAATGTTTAAATTAAACCAACATTTCAAAAGTCCACACTGTCTTCTCTTTGTACCCAAAGCAAAAGATAAATCCAAGGGTAAGAAGAAACAAAATGTTTCTTCAAAAGAAACTTAAACAAAGACCCCTGACAAACATGGACCCATTTGGATATGGGTACCTAAAACTCTTTGATTGTCTTACAGAAGCAGTATGTGCCAATATGGTATCTAGACTCCGGATGCTCGAGGCACATGACTGGCGACAGAGGTCTTCTATCCACATACAAAGAAAAACAAGATGGTGTATCTGTGACCTTTGGAGACAATAAAAAGGGGTACATTAAAGGCTATAGAATCATAAAGAAGAAGAATATAACCGTATACAAAGTTGCATATGTGGATGGCCTAAAACACAATCTTCTCAGTGTAAGCCAACTCTGCGATACGGGATTCGACGTAATGTTCAAAAGAACCTTCTGCTCTCTACAGAGTGAGGACACATGAATTGAACTTCTGCGAGCCGAAAGAAGAGGCGACTTGTATCTCATGAACATCAATGTCAAAAACAAGAAAGACAAAATCTGCCTTGTTGCGTGCAAAAGTGAAGAAGCCTGGTTATGGCACAACAGGTTCTGCCATTTAAACTTTCATACTCTTGATAAACTTGTAAAACTTGATCTAGTAAAGGGTCTACCAAACGGCAAATTTAATAAAGATCATCTATGTTCTGCCTGCGAAATGGGAAAACTCAAAAGAGCTTCCCATAAAGGCAAAACTGATGTATCTTGCACTAGGCCTCTGTAGATGCTTCATGTTGACCTCTGCGGTCCAATATCTACACAGAGCCTAGGTGGCAAGAAATATCTGCTTGTTTTGATCGATGAATTCTCTAGATTTACATGGGTTGAATTTGTTAGAAAGAAATCAGATGTTCCAAACATTTTGATAAATTTAATGAAGAAAATCCAAGTTCTGTATGAGTGCAGGATTCAGAAACTAAGAAGTGACAAAGGCACAGAATTCAAAAACTCTGTCATTGAATCCTATCTTACAAAAGAAGGAATATCACAGAACTTCTCTGCTGCACGCACCCCACAACAAAATGGCGTGGTTGAACGAAAGAATCGCACACTTGTGGAGGCCACCAGAACTATGCTAACCGCATGTGGATTACCAAAATCGACCGCTTGCTATACCCAAAAATCGATCAACCATCGTAAAGAGACACATCAAAACACCATATCATTTGATCAACAAAAGACGACCAAACGTCAAGTTCTTCCATGTATTTGGATGCAAGTGCTTCGTCTTAAACGATAGAGAAGCAAGAGGAAAGTTTGAAGTAAACGCAGATGAAGGCAAGTTCATAGGATACTCTGCAACTTCCAAGGCCTACAGAGTTTATCTTCCGCAGTCACGAACGATTGTAGAAAGCATAAACGTTTCTTTTGACGATACCTTCCAGAAGACTTCTGAACAAATCAGTTCAGAACTCGGTCTAAAAGGGGAATCCTCTGGCATCTCAAAAACAAGAGAAGAAGACTTAAATCTTCTATTTCAAGAGATGTTTCATGACGACATTGATCCCTCTGCTGGAGCCATCAGAGCCTCTGGAGAATCATCTTCTGCCAGCCAGAACGCGATAGGTATATCTCTAACTGGTCCCTTAAATAATTCATCTTTTTTTGTTAATCATACAGATGCAAATGCCGAGGGGGAGCCAACAGAAGATGATACAACAAGGAAAATAACCACAGAAGCTACTGAAGAACCAACTCTAAAAACCACAGAGGAACCAATAACAGAGGAACAAGGTGGGGATCATACATCTGTACTTGAAAATACAGGGTCATCGTCCGAGGACACACATACAGATGATCTTGTACAACACGATTCTGAGGGAGAAATTCCTAAACACATTGGGAATCCTCCTTTAGTTGAGTACTCTAGTGATAGTACAGAGTCTGATAATGCGTCTGATCCAGCGGAGGAACATCGTGATGATGATGAAGATGACAACGATGATAATGATGATGATCAAGGGAATGTTGGAAATATTGGTGCTGATGCTACTACTGAAGAAAACTGGTTTGGTAACATTTCTGATATCTTTGAATTTCCACAATTGAATATGTCAGATAATATTAATGTGGTAAGCTTAAAATTTGATGACATGCCTTTAATGTCGACTCAAGTTAGTGAAGGAACGGAAGGCATAAGGAGAACCGAGGGAGTATCAGTTGAAAATATATGTGAGTCTGTGAGAGAAACTGAAGAAAAGAATATGGAGAGTGTGAGAGATATCCAAACTGTCTATTCCAGAAGGGCAGCCACATCCACCACCAGATCTCATTTGTTGGGATCAGGTGTTGAACAAGTCGTTACTCGCCCAGTAACGCAATTGCACACCTCTGCCAGCTATTCAGCTTCTTCTTCACAAGAAACATCTGATGCGCGTCTTCGTGACCCATCCGGAACACTCAGAGTAGATTCTTTTACAGGACTACAAGGACAGAGTGGAAATCCTACCAGTGCTAACACTATGCCAACACTGAGCGTAGGTCACACAGTTGCAACAACTGTTGTGTCAACGGCAAACCTAAGTGGTGCCGGTGTTACTTTACCCGTCTTTGTGACAAGGGAAAACTTCGATGGCGCCCTAAAGGATATTGAAACTATGTTCATCCGGGAGTTACAAGGTGTTAAGAATCAGTTGAAGGGAAAAGAACCGATGACTTATGAGCCAGCTGTACGTCCTCGTCCATAAATCTATTTGGCTCCACCTCGAGTACCTCAGTCTTCTCCTATGCAACAACCACCAGTGGATCAAAGTGTTGATGAATTAAGGGATTTATTCTATGCCAAACTGATGTCTATGAGTCCTGAAGATCAGCAAAGTAAAACCTTGTTATCTCTACTTCAGAATTTCCAATCTACTCCAAATCCACCTCCACCTACACCTTCAGTTACACCCACACAGTTTCAAGCATTATCCAAAGAGTTATCCACTTTCAAGTCTGAAGTTGTGAAATCTTTAAGTGATATGAAGCAGTCAATTGTTGAGTTGAAAGCATTAATGGAACAGTCGTGTAAGACTCAAGCTCGGGGTACTAAAAGAAGACATGATCAGGATCCCGATGATCATGATCATGAGGGGGAGATGAGTAAGAAGAGAAGAGCTGAGTCAAAAAGCTCTCAAGGTCAGAAGAAGAATCCGACTGTTGCTGAAATATCTGAGATGTTTGAATCAGGTGTTATGGGTGATCAAAGCGGAAAACATATTGTATTATATGTTGATCCGAATATAGAACCAACGGTTGAAAAGCCTGAGGTAAATGAGAAGGAGATAAGAGAAGTGGTTGATCGATTCTTGCAATCTGTGGAATTGATTGAAATTAGTTCTGGTGATGAAGAAGCTGATGAAAGTGCAAAAGATTATGATCGGTATTGGAAGGTTAAGGAAGAAGATGAACCACTTCTGATACTTACTTATGAGCCAGAAGATCAAGGTGTTGGATTTACTGAAGAAGAGGTTGATATTTTGTCAGAGATATATGGGCCACAAACTCCTGAAGAAATTATCTTTAGCCCTGTTCACTCACCCGAACATATCTCAATCACTTTGATTTCAGATCAACCTTCTATTACTCCTATAAAAATTAACCTTAACCAATCTACTTCAACTCATACCACTACACCAATATCTGAATCAATTCTAACTTCTAAATCCATTCCTATTCAACCTGAATCACAACCTTCCTATAATCCATTCTTTAAAGAACCTAAACTTGAATATTCTGAACCTCCATCTTCTGCACATCCTATACCACCTGTTAATCCTATCCATGACGAAACTGGTCCTTCCAATACAACTGATCAACCTGGTCCATCATCCCCACGAAGCAGAAAATTGACTGAACTCGAACAGCGTGAAAGAACTTTGTATTTGAGAACACCATTCTTAGAAGAGTCGGAAAGAAGACTGTTTGTGCACAGAATCAGAAGTCTGAATCCCTACGCCGTGTTGGGAATTACTGATCAGACAGCCGAATACAAGTTCGAGTATATGTATTTTCTGAGAGACAAGTGCCAAAAAAGGAGAGAGGTGAGGAGCAAGAAGTTGATTGTGTCTATAAAGGAGGTAACAGCTAGATTGTATTACAAATTGTGGTATCCAGAGTTTTTAGTTCAGAGACAGGATTGCAGAGATTACAGGTTCACTGAAGTTGATTTCTGTCATTTAACCATGGAAGATTTTGAGTTCATGTATCATCATTTCAGAGATCTTCAGATCAGAAGGGAAAATGTAACTCTTGCACTGAATGCCATCAAAAGATTTTTGAGAAGACACGTCTTGTTCACACAGTGTCATGATCTACAAATGGCCGTGGAGAGTTATCAGCCAAGAGTCAATTTGTTGAGGCCTAATCAAAGTCTGCCTGGATTGATGAAGATGACTCTATTTGCTGTGATTGGAGAACCAGAGTTTGGTGTTGTGTTCAGTAATGGTGCAAACAAGATATTCATTCGTTTTAATGAGTTGGAAAAATATTCGGATGGTACGCTTAAAATTGTAAGACTTCAGTTAGTCGAAAAGCTTAAAAGACATGATGCTGAACGAAAAGTTAATTGGATGTCTTCAAGACCTAGAAGAGTTTTGTCAAGAGCCATTGAAAAGATAGATGAAAAATTGAGTTTCAGAATGGCTATGCGAAGGATTGAAACGCATCTTGGATTTCGAAGTAGAAGAAGACCCTTTCTGCCTTGATAGCTAAGGGGGAGATTGTTAGGGCATTTTTTAGCTATCAAGACAGTATTAATATCTTGTACTGTTCTTCTTAGTAGAGGCATGGACATGTCATGGCCCTACTATATAAAGAAGACTCCTTTGTATCTTGGAAATAACTTGATCATTTTGTCATTTACACTTTGAAGATCAATATATGGATGACTTGTGTACTCTAGATTTTCTCTCTACATCATTCTTGATTTCTTGCTAGATTTGGGATTTCACAAAGAAGACTTAGTCTCTACTTCCTCAGAGGAACAAACTCCGCCACACAATCCAATCATCCCACAATCTGTAGGAACAAGCACGAAAGCAAAATCTACGACAGAGGCTACACCAGAACCACAATTGGAAACCTCTGAAGATCAACTTGATGAAATCGATGACCATCTACCATGAACAACAAACTGGACAAAGAACCATCCTCCAAGTCTTATAATAAGCGAACCTTCTGAAAAGGTAAAAACAAGATCTGCCACTGCTAACTTTTGTTTCTTTACAAACTTTATTAGTGTGATCGAGCCAAAAAGGATCTCTGAAGCCCTTGACGACCCAAACTGGGTAGACGCTATGCAAGAAGAGTTTCTACAGTTTGAACGAAACAAAGTCTGGAATTTAGTTCCTCTGCCATGAGGAAAACAAGCCATAGGAACTAAATGGGTCTTCAGAAATAAGAAGGATGAAGATGGGGTGGTCATAAGAAACAAAGCAAGATTGGTGGCCAAGGGATATCGACAAGAAGAAGGCATAGATTACGATGAAACTTTTGCACCTGTCGCACGGCTCGAAGCCATAAGAATCTTCTTAGCCTTCGCAGCCCACAGAGGTTTTAAAGTATTTCAAATGGACGTAAAATCCGCTTCTCTAAACGGTGAAATCCAAGAAGAGGTATACGTCCAACAGCCACCAGGGTTTGAAAGCTCCAAGTACCCAAAATACGTGTATTACCTTGACAAAGCTCTGTATGGACTGAAACAGGCTCCAAGAGCATGGTACGAAAGACTTTCTACCTTTCTTCTCGATAATGGTTACGACAGAGGTACAACGGATACCACTTTGTTTTATAAACGAAAAAGTGATGAAATTATTCTTGTACAAATATATGTGGACGACATAATTTTTGGGTCTACAAATGCACAAAAATGCAAAGATTTCAAAAAACTTATGCAGAGTGAGTTTGAAATGAGTATGATGGGAGAATTAACTTTCTTCCTCGGACTCCAAGTAAAACAATCATCAGAGGGAATTTTCATAAATCAAGCTAAATATGTCTCTGACATACTCTCAAAATACAGTCTCTCTGATGCCTCTGCAATGAGAACCCCAATGGCCACTGGAAATAAGTTATTCTCAGATCCAAATGGCATACCTGTACAATGCACACTCTACAGAGGAATGATTGGGTCTCTGTTATACTTAACTGCAAGTAGACCTGACATAATGCATGCCACATGCCTCTGTGCAAGATATCAAGATAACCCGAAGGAATCCCATTATAATGTTGTAAAGAGGATCTTCAGATACCTCAAAGGGACCAAAAATCTTCGCCTCTGGTATCCGAAGAATTCTGGTTTTGGTCTTAAAGCTTACACAGATTCAGATTATGGAGGATGCATGCTCGACAGAAAGAGTACCTCTGGGAGTTGTCAATTCCTAGGTGGTAAACTAGTCGGCTGGACCTCTAAAAAGCTGAACTGTGTATCCACATCTACAGCAGAAGCCGAATACGTTGTTGCTGCTAGCTGTTGCTCCCAAGTTCTGTGGATGAAAACTCAGCTTAAGGACTATGGCCACATCATATTCAAGATTCCCATCTTCTGTGACTCAAAGAGCGCCATAGCAATCTCTGCCAATCCAGTACATCATTCCAAAACAAAGCATATCGACATCCGTTACCACTTTCTGAAACATCATGTTGAGTATAGCACAATCGAAATGCATTTCGTGTCTACAGAATACCAGCTTGCAGACTTATTCACCAAGGCACTAGATGAGAAAATATTCCTTTTCTTGGTGGGTAAGTTGGGAATGATAAACATGAGTTAAAACCTCTGTAAGTATAACTTAATCTTCTGTAAATATGTAAATACATTGTTTTCGTTTTGTAGACTAAATTATTTATGTATGTAAATTCTCAATCACCAAGTGTTCAACACTCAACAGAGCTTCTATGGGATTGCTCAGAACCTCTGACAGTCCTTACAGAACCTCTGAAAGACATGATCTATATTCTATGCACAACTTATCTTATTTGATCCAAGCATAGGTCAAGGGGAGCAGAAAGAGACCTTGAACTGCTCTATAGAAGTTGACAGTTCAAGGGGGAGCCAAAGAAGAATTACGATCGACATTATCCACAGAAGTCAGGTACTAAGCCGAGGTCAGAAGAGTCAAAATGTAAGTATCTCGTACAAACAGTTTTTGAAAACAGTTTTATAGGACACACATTTCCAAATTTGTCCTAAAAACAATGTTAAAAACAATTCAAACTTCAAATGATCAAAAAGATGCATAAATTTTGAGTTATGAGAAATTTGAGGTCATAGAACCTCTGCTGAGCTCAACAGAGGCTCTGCCAGAGAAAATCTCTATGATCGTAAATTTAAACTCTTTCGATCGGTTTAAATGTCATCTCAAAAGACCTCTTTCGCACAAATGCACACTTTGAGATTCTAAAAGGTTGTTGGTCACAAAGCTCTTTCCACCAAAGAAACTCTGTTGACCAACATAGGCTTTTAAAAGAATTTCTCGCACAAAACCTTTTAACAAACAATTTTAGGACATCAACTTCCAAATAGGTCCTAAAAACATTGTCAAAAACAAATAAAAACTTGGATGATCAAAAAGTTTAATAGATTTTCAGATATGAGAAATTTCATCTCATAGAGCCTCTGCTGGCTCTAACAGAGCTTCAAAACCTCTGTGAAAGAAATTTCTACTCTATAAATCTATCGATCCTCTCCAATGATTTTTCAAACGTTTTTGGTAAAGGTGAAAGCATCAGAGGAAAATAAAAGGAAGATTTCAAACCACAGAGCTTCTATCATTACAGAGCTTCTGTCATTTGTTTCAACTTAGGAAAATTCTGTAACAGTAATGGCTATTTTACTGCGAGTGAAAATTATGTGGAGGAAAAGAAACCCACGCGCCAAGCATTAATTGGCCGCGCACGATGTCAAGTCGTACTCTGACACTGCTGACGTGTCTCATTTTTATTAGACGTACATGGCACACGTTCTTCTGGAAAGTTGAACCCGCCGTTCACACTCAAGTACGGACCCCAAATATTATCCACTTCCATATATTTACCTCTTCAGATTCTACCGTTACCTCTCACTATAAAACCCAAGTTACCATTCCTCAAAAACGTTACGAACTTTCAACTTTCACTTTCTTCCCTGGCGAACCATTGCAAAAACCTGCAAAATTCTTATCTTCATACAAGAAATGGCCTCCTCTTCTCAAGCTATCTCCCCTGCTCACTCTCCGGCGAACTCCCCTGAACACCCTGAACACTCTGAACATTCAGAAAACCCTGAAATCGCCAGAAACCTGGAGCAAGATAACTCCGGCGATGAAGCAGACTTTGCTCCGACAACCCACCTCCAAAACTTCTTAGAACATGAACATTTTGCAAATGTTCTACCTTTAAAACCCAATAACCACTACCTTGTTCCATCCAAAACTGCTTTTGGAGAAGTACAAGCTATACTTCTCCATATTTTGAAACAACATATACTCTACCCTCTCCTTACCAAAACCATTGATAAAATCTCTGCCAGGTACATAAATCAATTCTGGCAAAGTTGCAGATTTGATCCAGAAGACCGACAGATCAAAGGGTACATCTCCAAACCCGATAAATCCGCACATCTTGAACTCAAGTTCAACAGAACTATGTTCTCTCTTGAGTTCAGTCTACCCACCAGAGGTCTTCTAGGATTAAAGAACTTTGCACAGGAACCTACAGATGAAGAGCTCTGCAGGTTTGTCGAAATGTTGGGGTACAACGTACCACTAAGAAAGAGAAATGACTTCCGCGGAGGCAGATTACCACCTCTGTGGAATACACTCTTTTCCATACTCAACAGATGCTTAACCGGGAAAGTGGGGAGTCCAGATCAATCCTCACACCAAATACTAGCCATCATGTACGGAGTTTACTATGACCTACCTCTGGACTTCGTAACACTCATGATGCAAGAAATGGTTAACACCATCGACAGAAAGATCACCTTCCAGCAGAAAAGGTCACAGACAACAGGAGCTCTACCTCCTCTGCAGTTTCAAAGAATTCTAGGTGTTCTGCTAGAGCCTCTACTCTTGGTCGAAAAATGGCCAATGGAGGGGCCAACAACCAAGATGTATGCTATGAACAAAAACTCTCCAACAGAACATGCTGATGGATACCCACACTGCAGACCTCTACCAAAGACACTTCTAGGATATGTAAGGGACGAAGAACTAGAATTAGAATACATACGCGATCATAGGACTCCAGAACCAAGTCCTATGACACCCCCACGTCTAGGAGTCCCCATAGGTACAGAAGTATTAGATAGGTTGACAGATGAAGAATGGGCAGCTGCTTTTCAGAAGCATGAAGACAATCAAGCCAGATTCCATGCTCAGAGAAAATCCATCTACTCTGCCTCAAATAAACAAAAACCCTCTGCCTCTACTCCTCAAAAGAAAACTCTTAAGAGGAAATCCACATAGGGAACCTCTACAAGTGTCGCAGAAGCTCAACCCTCTCCTCCTCATGCCACAGAAGTTGGATCTTCTGCTCCTCTCTCTCCCCCAAAGAAAAAGAAGAAGAGAAAATCCAAAGCCTCAGAGGAAGGGGCACCTAAACCCAAGAGGAGAAAGAGCAAGAAGAAAACTGGGAGACATCTGTCTCCTATGCAAACAAATGCAGAGGATACAGTGGTAGAAGAGGTGATTGGAGAAGTAGCACAAGAATCCCCTTTGCAATCCCCCAATCCCCTAAATTATGCGCATCATGGGAATTTCTCTGACTTCCTCCAACGTCCTGAATTTGCCCACACCCTTGACACTGTTGGATGGACTGCAGAAGCTCTGTCACATGAAAACGAAGAAGCCGCAGAAGATCCCTTATTTCACAATCTCTGGAGTTGACTCAGAGTTAGCTGATGATGACCAAACTCCAAGAGACAAACCGGCTGAGACCCCAGAGATACTGCAGAACCCCTTCCTTCAACCTGGCCTTGATGTTCACAGAAGAAGCCCAGAGCAAGTAATCTCTGCCTCTGACGGTACACAGGTTATGCACCCCCACGTACAACAACTTTTTAGTACTCATCCTATGTACGACTCCCTAGGTCCAAGGAAAGAAGAGGTAACAGAAGAAGGGGAAACTAGGGTAGAAGTCTCAGAAGTGGATTCTGATGAAGACGAAGCAGACCAAATAAGAAAAGGTCTTTACCATCCACATGTCATGCGACTAATTGGCTCACATCCAATATTCGACTCTTTACGCACCGATGCAGAAGCCGCTACAGTAGTTAGAGAAGAAGCATCAACCCGTATGGTAGCAACAGAGGTTGAGACCATAGATGGAGAACAAGTGGTTGGATGCTTCACAGAAGCAGAAGCAAGAAAAGATGCCTGGATTAATAGAGGTACACAACCAAAACCAACTCCCAGTGTAACCCACATTTCTATTGCCGCCAGTCTAGTGGTAGAGGGCAATATTGAAAAAGAGCAACACGGCTCGACCCCAACCCAAACCATCCGGACAGAGGAAAGTCTTTCATCCTCTGTACCATTAATAACCAGGGAAACCATTCCAGGGGAATCCTCTCTAAAGGATTTGCCCTTAGTAAGTGATCTATTGCCCCAGATCACAACAGAAATCCTTGCAGAGGAATTTGTTTCCTCTGCCACACGCACACAACTAGGTCCAAACATCTCTTCAGAGGAGATTAGAGTGCACAAAGACGGAGAGACTGTAGACAAGTCTCCGAGTCAAAAGAAGGATAATATAATACCCACCTCTGGAGTGGATCTAGACAATGTCATTCTTATAACTTCTGTAGAGTCTGAAGCACTAGATGCTTCTGCTCGAGGATCAGAAGGAAATCCTTCCGTCCTCAACATCAAAACAGGGACGGAAGAAGGTGTCTCAGGAACAGAGACTCACTCTGGGGACGAATGTGTTCCCCCAGAGGTTACAAGGGATGAGTTCCAAAACCCTTGTCACCTTTGTGGACAATACAATGAAGGAGTTGCAAAGCTCTTTCAAATCTTTTGCAGAAGTTACCACTCGGGCCATTACCAACATGAACACCAAAATGGACAACTTATCCACAGAGGTGCAATCTGCTCTAGCCCAAATGAGAACTATTGCCACAACCTCTGCTACCACATCTGCATCTGCTGCTGCTGAGTTCGAGAAAGTCACGACTTCTGCATTCCAAAGCTCTGTAAAAGACTTGCATAAAAAGATGAAAGAGAAATCCTCAACCTCTGCTAGCCTTACATCTGAAGACTTGAAGAAGGCCCTAGCACAAGTTCACGAACAAACAGCAAGGGAGACACTGATCATGCAGCCATCCGACTATATGACCAGAGCTCAGCTCGCAGAACTTGGCCAAAGTGTGATCAACCAAGTAACAAAAATGATCAAGGCCTTTACAATCGCCAACCACATCTATGTAAAAGACTTTCAGAAGAGCGTCGGCAGAATGCGCTTTAACAAAGAAGTAGAACTCGCAACTCTTTTTGGCCTATGCGATGACGTATGCGCAAAACTTATAGCCGCAAGAGCCACTCCACAGCCTAAAAATCCATCAGCATCGTGCAGAACAGAAGGTACAACATATAAGGGTCAGGATGACTCTGATGACGACTCTGACGATTCATCAGATCATCCTAAGGGGAGAATTGAAGGGAAAAACAAAGGGAAATAGCTGCAAGCAGAGGTCTACCCGCACCACCGGTATCCCAAGAACCAATATCCTCTGCTCCCCCATCTCAAACCCCACAAAGAACACAACAGTCCACAGAGGCAACAACCACCTCTATGGAAATGGTCTCTGAAGAAACCCCTGCTACAACCCAAACACCTGAAACCCAAAGCAGAAAGCAAACCACAGAGACAACAACCATCTCTGTGGAATCCATTCCTGAAGAAACCCAAATACCATAAACAACCCAAGTTCAACAACAGAAGACCACAAAGGCAATACCAACCTCTGTGGAATTTCCTTCTGTATTTGGAGAAGATGTCTAAACCAGAGAAGAACTACAAATCCTAACATCCTCCGAAAATGAACTTCCTTCTCCAACACCCAAAATACCAAGAACCAAAACAATTGCTCAAAAACAGAGGAAATATCTGAGCAAGCCACCAGAAGCCTCTCCAACAGAAGCAACCGTAATCAAGCCCTCTGAAACTCAAGTATCAAAACCTACAGAAGCAATCCCCAAACCAACAGAAACATCAACGACAAAGCCGTCTGAAACTCAAGCGTCAAATCCTACAGAGGCAAACCCATCTCTACAAGCAGATCAGACGAATGAAAAAGATAAGGGCAAAGAGTTTATGACAGAGGAACCGAAAAAGAAAAAGCCCAAGCATCAACCTCCAACAGAGAAACTGATGAAAAGCTCTTTCGATGCTTTCGTAACACCAAAGCCAGAAGAAGAAGACTGGGCTTTTTGTGTTGCTCCTCTATCAAACAAACCTGTTCTGGATCCAAAGGGTAAACCAACAGAGGATTGAGTGGCAGAAGTCAAGAACCAATTGGATGCTCTGCGCAGAACCATACCTCAACCACCACCACCACAAATGGAATAGGTGGTGTATAGGTACTTATACAGCAGAATGGGCATAATGGATAAATCCGAACCAACCATTCAAGACCCTGATTTCCGTGCTGACCTCGAAAACCTTCTCACCAGAACAAAACCCAAGCCTAAATATGAAGTCTTCTCAACATCAAAGATCGTCAAAGTCCTATATTGTAAGTTCTCAAGAACCAGAACCTGGCCTAAACTCTCTTACAACATCTACAAGGTCAAAAGAGAGGACAGATCAGAGAACCAATTTTTGCAGATGCAGATCTTAGAAATCTCAATCCTTATGATCTACCTGATCTTCTGGAATGGACGAAAGAGAACCTCACAACCGACGAAGTTCGCAGAGCCTACAGAGTGATCAGAAAGGCCATACGCGAGAAGCTTCTGCTATACAGCATGGTAGATTTCCAATTGGCTTGAGATCTTAGAGTAAAAAGCTTAAACGTTCAACCACCAGACGACTACTGCCCTCCCTCTGCTACACCAAACTCAATCATCACAAATCCAAGGGTCGGGTTAGTATTTCTAGATCCTTCTGGTAAATCAAAGTTGTTCGTAGAGATGGACTGTCAGAAGTATGCAACAAGTACTTTGACAGAGTTTAGATCGATCCTAATGGAGCACAGAGGAACAGAGCTCATGGATCAAAGTCTTGCCAACAGACTGATAGAGGTTATTGATGCAACAATCAACTTCCGAACTCTCTACATTAGCTTCTATCACGAACTCATACAAGAAGGACTCGACCGCAGAAGTTTCAATGACTTCAAGGATTCCAACGTCTGAGTCAGTCAAACAAATCCTCTGTAATATTTTATTTTCAATACAAACAAATGAAAATGCCTCTGGCATAATCTAATGTAAAAAGAAAATTGTTCTTGTGCTTAGAAAATCCTTACACTTTCAATTTTTAATTTTCACTACTTAAGGGGAGATTGTTAGCTTCAATCTTTCTGTTTGTGAAAGTAGTGAAAATAGTCTAAGTACAGAAGTAACCCACAGAGGCTCTGCAGAAGAACCCAAGAATACCGAAGGCAAGAATCAGCAGAAGACTGCTCACAGAGGACCGAGCCGCAGAACCTCTGTCACCCTTGACAGAGCCTCTGCGGTTTATACTGAAGACTTGGAAGATTTACAAATATCTTTCTTCTATTCCAGGATCCGTTCATTCACTTGTTCTAGGCGTGCCCTGACATCAACTACACGTGTCAAACTCGAATAGGGCTCTGTCAGAATTGGAACATGTGCATTAAATGAACATCGTACCTGCTACTGTTCATACGATCTTGTCTACTGTAGATCAGTCCTTATTGTCTAAAGTATGTCCCCTTTGTAGTAGTATAAATAGAAGACTCATGTTGAGTTCTTCTATTAACAAAAACAAGAACAAGAATTACACATTAAGCTACGCACAAACACACACACCAACAGCTCTTTCTTGTTATGTTCTTGGTGTTCTTGATAATATCAAACACAGTAATCTTTGAGATATTCATCTGTTCTTTACATACTGTTTATTTGATATTGTGCGTTCTTCTACCTTTGCATTATCTTTCAGTTCTTAAATACGTTTCCGCACCATATCTACAATCTGAACTAACAGAAAGTTAAGATCATTGTTAAGAAAACAGGAATCAACAGGGGTTTTAGCAGAAGGAGCTTCATAGGTTGCCATTTATGTATAACACATGTAACCACGAAGAAAATGAACAAAAATGTCTTAATGTGGAAAGATTTTCCAAACAGATGTTTTTAAATTTTGTCCATTTCATTCAGACAAAAAAATGCCTTGAAGATTAGGGTTTTCTTGTTTTGAAAAAGGGATACAAAACATGAAGAGCATGTGTTTTCCAGTTTTTGTTTGAAGAAGAGATTCTGGAAAAAAACGAATGAAGAACAAGTTTAAGATTTTTGATTTAAACTTGATATACAACCATGAAGGTTGTGTTCATAAAATCATGAAAAGAAAATGATTTCATTTTAAAAAGGTTTCTTTTGTTTGATCTGTTAAAAACAAAGAATTAGATCAAAAACAAGTTTAATGTAAGAGAATAATGAGAATATTAACCTTTGTTGTCGAAGAAGATGATGAACAGTTTCTGGAAACGATAGTTCAAAATGCAACAGGAATCCTTTTCTTGAAGAAGAAGTTGTTCGCGTAGAGGAAAAATATAAACTCGAAAGGGTTTATATAGTGAGAGTAGAGAGAGAAAAACTATGAGCGGGAAAAGTTTTTCATGATGACACGGACACGTGTTTGCATTTGATTGGATGATAAACGAAACGTGCAAACGTGTGTCAGGAAAAAGAACGTGCCAGGGTTTATCCGTTAGGATGACGTCATAAACGTCCTTTCATATTTTAGGATGTCTCAGAGGTTTTGAAAGACTCATGGACATTTTGAAAACATGAAGCACTGAATAGAAATATCAGTGTTAAGTTTAGAAATTTCAAAGTATCACGGAAAGGAAGAGATATTCAGCGACGCAATTTGTTTTGAAATCTTTCAGTTCTTAGGCGAACGTCGGCGAGCAAGAGAGAACGTACCTTGATATCAGCGAATCAATTTTGTTCAGAGAGAAGATGATAGAAAGGATTATACAAGTTCTTATTACCCCTGATCAAATGTGAATTGCTGAAGATTTTATTCTTCAAAGTTCAGCATTCCAAGCTCGCTGATGAGAAAGTTGAACCTTGTGTCATCAAGAGGTTTGGTGAATAGATCAGATTACTGAAAGTCAGTTGGGATAAAATGAAGTTCTATATCACCATTCACCACATGATCTCTGATAAAATGATACCTGGTTTCGATGTGTTTGGTCTTTGAGTGTAGTACTGGATTGTTGGCTATAGCGATGGCACTAGTGTTGTCGCATTAGATTGGAATCTTCGAGAGCTGAAGGCCATAGTCCAGTAGTTGATTTCTCATCCACAAGACCTGAGAGTAACAGCTTCCAGCAGCTACATACTCAGCTTCAGCGGTTGAGGTGGACACTGAGTTTTGCTTTTTACTTGTCCAACTCACCAGCTTTCCACCTAGGAGCTGACATCCTCTTGTGGTGCTTTTGCTATCCATTTTGCAACCTTCAAAATCACTATCTGAATAGGCGATTAGATCAAACCCTGAGTCTTTGGGATACCAAAGACCTAGGTTAGGAGTACCCTTAAGGTAACAAAAGATTCTCTTTACAGCGATCATATGAGATTCCTTAGGTTCAGCTTGATATCGTGCACACAAACAGGTTGCGTACATAATATCAGGTCGGCTAGCTGTGAGATACAGCAGAGAGCCGATCATCCCATGGTATGTCGTGACATTAACAAGTATTCTAGAAGGATCCTTGTTTAGTATCAGCGGTGGTGCCATTGGGGTTTTCATAGCTGAACTCTGAGTTAAATCAAATTTCTTCAGCATATCTTTAACATACATTCCCTGATTAATGAAAGTTCCTTTTTCATTCTGTTTTATCTGTAGACCAAGGAAATATGTTAGCTCACCCATCATACTCATTTTATTTTCAGCTTTCATTCTATCAACGAAACGAGTACACAAGTCAGGGTTAGTAGAACCAAATATAATATCATCGACATATATTTGAACAAGAATAATATGACCTTTTACTTTCCTGAAAAATGGAGTTTTGTCAATCTGACCACGCTCAAATTTTTCAATATGGAGATAAGTAGAGAGAGTGTCATACCATGCACGAGGAGCTTGCTTTAAGACATAAAGTGCCTTATCCAGTTTATAAACATAACTTGGATGCTTAGGATCTGAGAATCCTGGAGGTTGTTCCACGTAGACTTCTTCATTCAGCTTTCCATTAAGGAATGCTGACTTTACATCCATTTGATACACTTTGAAGTCTTTGTGTACAGCGTAAGCTAAAAGTAGACGAATAGCTTCTAGTCTTGCCACTGGAGCAAAGGTTTCTTCGTAATCTATACCTTCCTCTTGTCTGTATCCCTGAGCAACAAGTCGAGCCTTGTTGCGGGTTACAGTTCCATGTTCATCCAACTTGTTTCGATAGACCCATTTAGTGCCTATCACTGACTTGTTAGATGGATGAGGAACAAGCTTCCAAACTTTGTTTCTTTCAAATTCAGTCAGCTCTTCTTGCATAGCGTTGACCCAGTTTGGATCTTGGAGGGCATCATCTGTTTTCTTTGGTTCAATCAGAGAAATAAAGTTAACAAATAAGCAAATGTTACTGTTAGATCTGAGTTTTGTCAATAAACCAAGTATTGAATTCTGATAAGAAGGCTCAGAAGTTCTGAAGAGAAGAGTCAGAGTTCTGACTACGAAAGATCAGAAGGATTGCTTTGAAAGATTACCAAGTACAGAAGTCTGAGAAGAAGAGTCAGAATTCTGAGAAGAAGAGCCAGAAGTTCTGAGATGCTTAGTCAGAATTATGTTCAGAAGTTCGGAACAACATGTTCAGAACTTATAACTAGATACTTTACTTTGTATTTTGGTTAACTAATTAGGACACGTGTATTGTTCTTATTAGTCTTTCATATTTGTACTGTAGCTTTATATTTCCGTTGCAGTATATATAGTGGTTAGCACTACATTGCTAACTGATTCTCCCGCATATATTTGTATTCATCTTTTGTAATCTTTGAGATACTCTCTCTCTAAGATCTGTAATCTGTTCTTCATTGAATACAATTGGTTTGATCATGCTACTTCTCAATTACTGTTTCATACATTGATATATTGATTGTAAGAGTGAATCCTGGACTTACAATTGGTATCAGAGCCAATCAACAAACAAATTTGTTCAAGATCGTGATCGCGAAGGTTAATTGATCAATTTCTTGAAGATTTCTTGATTCGTTCAAAAATCGATTCCGCTGCTAGTTCCAATTCTTGAATTCTTATCAATTCTTGAATTAATTGTTATCTTTCGATCAAGAAATTCAAATTTGTCTATCTGTTGAAAATTTCTTACAATCATGTCTTCTAAAGAGTATCTAGCTATGGGATCTGAAACAAAACCACATGTTCTAATTCCTGAAGAGTACCAGCAATGGAAAATCCGAATGATCCAATTCCTGGATAACATAGATGAAAATCTGATGGTTTCAATCCGAGAAGGTCCTATCGAAGTTTATATCGATGTGGCTGCAACTCCTGAAACAGAGACAACTCCAGAAATTCCAGCAACAAGGGTGAAGAAGAATTATTCTCAATACACAGCAGAACAGAAAAATAGGCATGCTATAGACAAAAGAACCATCACATTGATGACATTGGCCGTTCCGAATGAAGTCCTAAACAGAATTGACAGTGGATCATCCGCCAAGGAAATGTGGGATGAACTGGAAAGACAGATGTTAGGAACTGTCAGATCAATTCAAGCAAAATTAAACCAAAGCATAAATGCTTATGAAAGGTTCAAGGCTAAAGAATCTGAAAGCTTGACTCAGACGTATAGTAAATTTTGTACTATACTGAATGATTTAAGAAGAAATGGGCTGAAAAAGACAAAGTCAGAAATAAACTACAAATTTCTAAACAGTCTAAACTCAGAAAGGTCATCATTTGCTATCAGTCTACAAATGAATAAGGATATGTGTGAAGAAGATCTCAATGATCTATTTTGTGTACTAAATCAGCATGAGGACTCTGTTAAAATTGTGGTTGAAGAAAAGAAAAATGTTGCAGAACAGTTAGCTTTTCTGTCAAAGTCCAAAATTGTTAAAGCACCCAAGAAGACTGCGTATCTATATGAGATACCAAAGCTGGAGGAATCTGATAAGGAAGAGGGATCAGAAGAAGATGAAGATATCAAAATGATTGCTGAAAAGTTGGCCTTGTTGACTAACACTTTCAACAAGAGGTATGGAAAAGGAAAATTTCAGGGTAAGTACAAGAAAGAGCAAGGAAATTCAGATTTCAAGAAAAGAGAAGAGAGAGGAGAGAGTAAGTATGAAAATAAGGAAGAAAGAAGGGAAGAAAATAGAGAAGAAAAGGAAGAAAGAAAAGAAAAGAATATGTGCTTCAAGTGTGGAAAGTCTGGTCACTATGCAAAGGATTGCAAAGGATTGCAAAGTGAAAATTGTGAAGGATTATGAGTACTACACCAAAAAGGCTCAGCTAGCAAAGAAAAGAGATGATGAAGTGGCAATGTTAGCTGAACAAGAAAATTGGTTGTACTACACGTCAGATGAAGATGACTGCATTCATTTTTCACAGATGCAAAGTTATATGGCAAAGATGAAGAATGAGGATGATTCTGACATTGAAGATGTTGATTCTGAGTCATCCGCTGAGGTACATTCTGCACTTGAAATAGACTTAATGACACAGATTGGTGAAATGAAAACTGAATTTGTTAAACTAAGAAAACAAATAAAAGGAGAAAGAAATTTAGTTAACAAATTCAGAATTGAAAAAGAGGTAATAAGAGAACAGTATGAGGAATCTGAGGTTGAGAAACAGATAGTTAAAACTGAAAATTCTGAATTGGTGAAAAATATTTCTGAATTAAAAATTGAACTTTCAAAAGTCAAGGATGAAAAGGGTGATTTACAAATAAAGTTTGATATGCTATTTGAGGAAAGAAAGAATTTGTACATCAAAATCAAAGAATTAGAAGATCTTAACTTGAAAAGAGGTCAGACTCAGCAAACATTAAATCGTCTAACAAGCAATGTAAAAGATACAAGATTTTATAATCCAAAGAAGGGATTGGGATTGGAAGAAAATGTTGTTTTAAAAAGAGCTCCAGTAAATTTGTATGATTTTGATAAGCTTCATGTTCCTAAACCAAAAATTCCAGAAGTTGTTGAAGTTTTTATAAGACCTGCAAGTTCTATCACAAGTTCTGATAGTTTACAGAAATCAAGTTTTAAAAAGACAAAGGAAACAGTTTCTGAATCAAAAACAGAAAAGTCAAATGTTTCAGAAGATAAAGTTAAGAAAGAAATTTCTAAACCAAAAGAAGAGAAACCAAAATACAATGACACTAAATTCAAATATGACTCTCTAAATGTCAGTTACAAAAATAAACAACAAAGTTTTTCATATTCTGACATAGAAAGTATATTTGATACTAGTAAGGTTTCTGAAACAATTAGTCAGAAATCTGAATCTTCTAATCAGAATTCTGACTGTTCTTATCAATTTTCTGATTCTGAGGGTCAGAAATCTGAGTCTATTAATCAGAATTCTGATTCAAAGAGTCAGAATTTTGAGTTAACTGAAAATTCTGAAACAAAGTCAGAAGAATTTCTAGAACTTGAAAAGAGATTTAATCTTGTAAGTCAAGAACTTGAGGACCTAAGGAAAGCTTATGATGAACTTGAAAATGACTTATGTGATGTAGATTTTAATCTTGAAAATGCTTTAAAAGAAAAGAGTGTTTTTATTCAGAAAATAAAAGAGCTTGAGAAACTGAAAGCTGAATATGATCTGTTCAAGATTAATGCTCTAAAAGAAAATGATAAATTCTTTAATGAATCAAGTACATATGAAAAAGGTGAATCATCTACTTCATTTTCTAACAAAAATAGGTTGAATATTTCAGAAAAAGAGGAAAGCAAAAGGAAAGATGATCTGAAAAGAGTTCCTGAGAAGATTGAATTGAATTCTGATTCTGTACCAAAAGCACAGAGTTTTTGTAATAAATGTACATGTACTTTGAAAAATAGCAATAACAGTGAAAAGACTTATGGTATAGATTTGTTGTTACTTGCAAAGAAAAATCTGACTTGTGTTCAATGTGGAAGTGATTCTTTTCAATATTCTCAGAAATGTCCAATCACAATAACATCTGTTTCATTCATAAGAAAAGATATTCAGAATACAGAAAAGAAGAATGTTTCTGTTCCTCAAACTCAGAGAAAAGAAAAGATAAAAGAAGTGAATCCTCAAATTAAAATCAAAAGAAAGAATGAGAAAGAGCTTAATATGAAAGAAAAGAAAGTTGAAAATACTGCAACATCCAAATTTACAACTTTCAAGAAGAAATTGAACAAATTTGTGAACATAAAATGTTCTGACTTCATAAAAGTTCAAGGCAAATGGTGTTTAAAGAAAGATTTTGAATGGAAAGTAAAAGGTACTTTTGTTAAATCAAATGACAAAGCTAACAAAGAAGGACCCATTCCAAAACGGGTACCTAAAGCTAACTAATTGTTTTTTAAGGGCTGTCATGTGTGGTTTTTAGATTCAGGAGCTTCAAGACACATGACAGGTCAGAAGTCTTTTCTATCAAATTTCACAGAAAAGGCTGGAGGAGCAGTAAACTTTGGAAATAACAGCAAAGGTCAAGTTAAAGGTTATGGAGATTTAACAAAAGGAGATCTGACAATTCAAAAAAATTTCTATGTTGAAGGATTACAACATAATCTTTTCAGCATAAGTCAGTTTTTAGACAGTCTTTGTCAAATCAAGTTCAAAATAACAGGTTGCATGATTTTAACTGAGAATGATCTTAAAGTCTTCTGGGCCAAAAGACACATGGATTTATTTGTGGTTAACTTTTCAAAATTACAAACATTAAATCATGTTTGTCTTTTACCAAACTCAACTGCAAATGAATGCTGGTTGTGGCACAGAAGATGTTCTCATTTAAACTTCAAAGATCTTAATAATCTTGTTGCAAAACATCTGGTTAAAGGTTTACCAAAGATCAAATTTGAAAAAGAATCATTATGCTCGACTTGTGAAATGGGCAAGATGAAAAAGAGTTCTCACAAATTAAAAATGGACTCATCTTGCAAAGCACCATTAGAAATGATTCATACTGATCTTTGTGGTCCTATTTCAGTTCAGTCTATGAGAGGATAGAAATATATGCTTGTAATTGTTGATGAATATTCCAGATACACATGGGTAGAGTTCTTAAGAGCTAAGTCAGAAGCTGCTACTACATTGATAAACTTTATCAAAAGGATTCAAGTTTTCTTACAACTTCCAGTTCAGAAAATCAGAAGTTATAATGGAACAGAGTTCAGAAATGAGACTCTTCAGAATTTTTTAGAAAGTTCTGGGATTTCTCACAATTTCTCTGCTGTCAGAACTCCTCAACAAAATGGTGTTGTTGAAAGGAAAAACAGAACTCTAGTGGAAGCTGCAAGAACCATGTTGGCTTATTCAAATCTTCCAACTTTCTTATGGGCTGAAGCAATTGCAACTACTTGCTTTACACAGAACAAAACTTTAATCAATAAAAGATTAAATAAGACTGCTTATGAACTGATAAATAAAATAAAACCTTTATTCAAATTCTTTCATGTTTTTGGTTGCAGATGCTATGTTCTTAAAGACAGAGAAAATCTTGCCAAATTTGATAAAAAGGCAGATGAAGGATACTTTGTTGGTTATTCATTAACTTCCAAAGCATTCAGAATCTACAATAGAAGAACCAAGAGGATGATGGAAAGCATTAATGTAACATTTTATGAAGCCAGAATGAAGACTTCTGAACAAAACAGTTCAGAACTCATGAAGAACAAGACAAACATGACTTCTGACACAAATTCTAATCCTATTTGTTCAGAACTCAATTTACTGTTTAAGGATGTTTTTCTAGAACTAATTTATGATTCTTATGCAGAATATGAAAACCCAAAGATGGTAAAAGAGATGAAAGATAGAACTCCAGAAATAGTTCAATCAACTGTAATTTCTGATAAAGGTCCATCTGAGGAATGTCCAAATTTGATAAATACAAGTAGTGAAAATTCTGAACCTTGTACTCAGAATTCTGATCCTTGTATTCAGAACTCTGAACAAGTCACTCAGAATTCTGACTTCACTGCTCAGAATCCAAACTTGGATACAACTTCTACTCATATATCAGAACAAGAGGACAGCTCAGAATTACAAGCAATCATTGATGAGAATGATACAAACAACAATTTTTCAGAGATTGATGTGCTTCCTAGTGCAAATAAATGGACTAAAAATCATCCTATTCATCAAATAATAGGTGATCCATCAGCAGGAGTAAAAACCAGATCAGCTACAGCAAATGAAGCAATGTTTGCTGGTTTCTTAAGTGTGATTGAACCTACGAAAGCTAATGAAGCCCTAGAGGATCCAGATTGGATTTCAGCAATGCAAGAGGAATTGCTCCAATTTGAAAGAAACAAAGTTTGGAGACTCATTCCAAAGCGTAAAGGTAAATCTATCATTGGAACTAAATGGGTGTTCAGAAACAAAAAGGATGAGTCAGGTGTTGTTATCAGAAACAAGGCAAGATTGGTTGCTAAGGGATACTGTCAACAAGATGGAATTGATTATGATGAATCATTTGCACCAATGGCAAGAATAGAGGCAATCAGAATATTCTTGGCCTATGTTGCACACAAGAATTGCAAAGTGTATCAAATGGATGTCAAATCAGCCTTTCTAAATGGTAAACTTAATGAAGAGGTGTATGTTCATCAACCTGAAGGTTTTGTTGATCCAAAATTTCCTGATCATGTTTATATTTTAGACAAGGCTTTATATGTTCTAAAACAAGCACCAAGAACCTGGTATGACACTCTTACTCAACACTTGTTAGTTTCAGGGTTCAAGAAAGGTAAGATTGACACAACTTTGTTTTTAAAGAAACAGGGTGAGGATTTAATTCTTATTAAAATTTATGTTGATGACATAATATTTGGCTCTACTAGTGCAGAACTATGTGATAACTTTTCTAAAATCATGTCATCTGAATTTTAAATGAGCATGATGGGTGAACTGAAATTTTTCCTTGGTCTTCAAGTCAAACAATTACCAAGTGGTATTTTTATAAATCAAGGAAAATATGTCAGAGACATTCTGAAAAAGTTCAAAATGTCTGATTGTGCTTCTATGAGAACACCTATGGCAACAAACATAAAGTTAGATGCTGATCTCAAAGGTGTTTCAGCAGATATCAAACTCTATAGAGGCATGATTGGATCTTTACTTTATCTGACTGCAAGTAGGCCAGATATCATGTTTTCTACTTGTTTTTGTGCTAGATTTCAATCTAACCCAAAAGAATCACATATGTTGGTTGTCAAAAGGATTTTAAGATATCTCAAAGGATCGCCTGATCTAGGTTTATGGTATCCAAAAGAAACTGACTTTAAATTGACTGCTTTCACTGATGCTGATCATGCAGGAAGTAGGTTGGACAGAAAAAGCACTTCTGGTGCTTGTCATTTTTTGGGGGATAAGATAGTGAGTTGGGCATTAAAGAAACAGAATTGTGTGTCCACTTCAACTGCTGAGGCAGAGTATGTTGCTGCTGCTGCTGCATGCTCTCAAACTTTGTGGATGAGAACACAACTCATGGATTATGGATATCAGCTCAACAAAGTTCCCATCTATTGTGACTCAGAAAGTGCAATTGCCATTACTCAGAATCCTGTTCAACATTCAAAGACTAAACACATAGATGTGAGGTATCATTTTATAAAGGACTATGTGGAAAAAGGAACTATAGAGATGCACTTTGTGCATACAAAGTATCAATTGGCTGACTTGTTCACAAAGCCTCTTGATCACAAAAGGTTTTCATTTCTCATATGTAAAATAGGAATGCTTAATCTGACTAATTGAAAATATTTGTGTTTCTTAAAAATAAAATGTTAAATTTTTCCAAGTAAAATTGTCTGAGTAGTGTACCCAGAACTCTGAGTCTTAAGTTCAGAACTTCTGAGTCTTGAGTTCAGAACTTCTGAGTCTTGAGTTCAGAACTTCTGAGTCTTGAGTTCAGAACTTCTGAGTCTTGAGGTCAGAGATTCTGAGTCAATACTTCAGAAATCTATCTTTCAAAAATTTATTTCTGAGAAATACAAATACTTCAATCTTGTGGATTATTTTTTTCTATTTTTTTTCTACCTCATCCTTGTGTATCATGTATGGTCAAGTACATGCTAAAGTCGAGGGGGAGCATCAAAATCTTTTGGAAATCATATCATGATGCTAAAAAGGTTTGTGTTCATTTCTTATCTCTGATCATTCTAAGAAGAACAAGCTTTTAATGATAATTTTTTTTTTCTTCTTGTTCAAACTATATCTGAATTTCAAACATTTTCATATTCAGATATAAGATTTTAAATGATTTTCTTTAAATCATCATTTTGTGAACAGTATTCTGATGATAAATTGTTTTTCTATCTGTTCAAACCTCTTCTGATTAATTAAAGTTTTTACATTTGTCAGAAGTTTATTTTAAATAAATCTTGGTTACAAGGCAAATTCTTCTGAATCATGGACTCAGAACTCTGAGTAGAATACTCAGATCTCTGATAAAGGAAAGATAATCTTCTGAGCGTGTTATTCAGATTTTTGACTTGTGTCAATATTCTATCAAATAACACGTGTCAGCTTCATATTTGGTTGATTATGCCACGTATTTCATTTAAATCTTCTGTGGCATTTCAAACGTGTTGACTCCGTTATAACTTTGACCTCGCTTTTCCGTCAAACCTTTCAACTTCGCGGTTTTTAAATTGGTCTTAAAATCCCTATTTCAAATTCTTTCAAATTTCAGAGTGAAAAGTGAGATACGAATCAATCCAGAGTTCTTTGAGTTTGTTTTCTTCTTAAATCATGTCTGGATTTCGAAGAAGTGGTCAAATATCTATGCATTCTACTAAGTCTTTGATGGATTCATCCGATTCAGATAATGATGAAGTGCAAAATAGAGTTGTTGAGGAAGAAGCAATAGGAAATGATGAAATAAATGAAGAAAATGAACAAATGGCTGAATCAGATGGAAATGCAGATGAGGTAAACATAAATGTTGAACATGAACAGAGTGCTGTAGGGTCGATTATGTCAAATAGACCAATTTTAGTGGAAAGGGTTGTACCTGAAGGTGAATGGTTAAAGTTATCAGAAAATAATTGTGTTTTACTATTTAAGGAGAGTAGATTTAAGCCTGAACACAGAATCATCATGGAATTATTCAAGTATCATCCTTACAGGAAATGGTTTACAAGAAGCAAAACAGTTCCTATTCAGTATATTCAACAATGGTGGAGACATCTTAGGTTAGAAGACAACAAGTTTGTATCTGAAATTGGTGGAGTAACATTTGCTTTATCAATCTCTGCACTAAGAGAAATGTTAAATCTTCCAGAGAAAGATGATGTACAAAGAAGGTCAGATTTTGAAGACTCACCTTTAACAGAGGAATTAATTGCAGAGTTTATGAAGTTAGGATATAATGAAGGATTGAGGACCCTTAGTTTGTTCAGAAGGAACAAATTGCCACCTATTTGGGCATGTTTCTTTCATGTGGTGAATAAATGCTTGTCAGGAAAGAATAGCTCTGCAGATCAAGGTTCAAAACAGATTCTTCAAATCTTTCAGGGTTTAGTGAAAATAGGCATTATGATTACACTGCTATACTTTGGGAAGACATGAAGAACACTTTTGAGAAAAATCAGAAAGCTATTCAAAAGAAGACAAAGGATACTCCTCTGGCATACATACCTTACATAAGGTATTGGCAAATTGTGATATGGTATGCAATGCAAGAAAACAGAACTATTTCAAGAAGATCAAATGAACAGCATGGTCCTACTTTCTATTTGGGTAAGATGTCTTCAGTTACTAATATTGAGAATTATCCTAATCATAAAGTTTTGCCAAAATCACTTAGGAATTATATACCAAGGGAGAGTGAGATTTTAAAAGCATATTGCACCTCTATGGGAATTGAAATACCTCAAATCCCTACCCATGAGGACCAACCTGGGAAGAGAGGTGAGGGGTCTAGTCACGTTAGAGAGGGGGAGGATGTTCAAATGGGTGAACATTCTGAGAGAAATGAGGGGCAAAATTCTGAGAGCTCGGTTAGAATATGTGAGGAAAAACAGAATGAGGGTGGTGAGGATGAGAGAATGTCACCAGAGGTTCAAACAGAAAGAGATGCCTCTGTACTAGCTAATCTTAACCAGGTAACCACATCTGCTATTGGTTCACATTTCTTGGTGACCAATATTGAAACAAACACCATGGACCTAGTGGTGGATCTTGAACAACCCATCCATACCCACTCAGAAGCATTTCAACATGCTACTGTTTCACACAAATCAGGGGAACCATCCCAAACTCATTTGGAGGGAGGTGATAAATCCCAACCCGTTTTTCATCACATTGAGTCTGGATATCACAGTCCTATCCACATTGAGCCTAAAATTCCTTCTAACACTTGCACAAATCAGGAATTTCGTATTCCTGACACAACATTCATAGACATACCTACTATTGGGTGTCGAGGATTGGATGGAAGTCCTGGTGAGGTGAACATTTCAAAAGCCTCATTGAAACGTGCATCTGTTGTACAAGATGACTTCGTGTTATCTACAGGCCATGAGCCCTCTGGGCATATGAAAACTGGACCATCTGTTGGTTCAGGTTCACAGTTAGACTCTTCTGAATTTGAAATGATTCAGAATCAATACAAGGAGATGGGGGAAAATTTTGAAAAAATGGAGAAAAAAGTGGATGGACTAAATGATGAGGTGAAAGGATTGAAAGATATGTTGGAGGGAAAATTGATATCTGTTGAAACTAAGATAGATAATGTGAAGATATCCTTGGAATCTCATAAAAAGGAGATCAAGGATATAATGTCTGAATTTCAAAAAGATCTGTTGAAACAAATGCAGAGTATGCAAGATTCTGTATTTAAAGCACTGAGTGTATCTATGGCTTCAACTTCAAAGCCTCTTGATCTTATTCCACTAGCAGAAGCTGAACCTGAAGGTGTTACTGGTCAGAACTCAAAGAGGAAGTTTGATGATAATGAACCTCATGATCATCAAAAGGGGGAGAAAAGGCAAAGATTGAGTTCTGATGATGATATTGGCATAGAAGATTTTGAAATAGCAGATATGCACTTAGTCAGTACAAATAACACAAAAGTTCAGACAGAAGAAATTGTAAAGACAGTGGATACTCAGATAGTTCAGATTGACAGTTCAGATACAGAGGAAATGGAGGTGGAAAGCATAGATGGTGGTGATTCTGATAAAACAGAAGAATTGAATTTAGACACAGAGATGGAAGTTAATTCTGATGAAACTGAAGCTACTGAGGAACCTGTTTTGGGGTCAGAGGAAATAGATGAAAGCTTAGAGGTTGTGAACACTTGTACAGATATTGTCCCATATGTTAGAGTTGGCTTGTTGAACTCTGAACTGGAAGAAAGGAGATTGAATGAGATTTTGATCAGAAGGATGCACAGTGAGTTAGTCAGAGCACTTAATGTTCAGAATATTCAAAAAGCTGTGAAGGTGGTAAGACCTATTGATCTGATGGGGAAAGAAGATAGTTCAGTTGGATATTCTCAGAAATTTCAAGAGGAATTCTATTTTAACTATGTTGATGATATTGCTGACAATATAGGAGAATATGAAAGAGTCAAAGAATACTTCATGCCTTCAGAATATCTATTCAGAAAGCCAATTGAGATTCCTAAGATTAACTTGCCAATCTTAGAGGAGCCTTTGTGTGATTTTATTCTAGATATGAGTGATGTACCACTTGCAAGACAATTTCATAGTGATATATTTCCAGAGGAAACATATGAGCATCTATACCACACAGAAGGAGATTATGTTGTTTTAGAAAATAACATTGATGGTTTCATGGATGGAAAACTTCAGATGATCTATGCAGAAGCCTCAAACAGATTCAGAATTCCTGATTCAAGGCTACACATTCAGAAAAGGATTGAGAAAGTATTGATGTTTCAGACATAAGAATTTGATGGTCTGAAGTATGTAAAATTGGAAGTATTGAAAGAAAAAGATGTAAAGGTTTTCTTATCAAGTTTTGATTTTCACAGATTAACTCTTGAAGATCAGATCTTTCTTGTTAAGTTCTTTGCCAGTACTGAAGAAGCCTGGATAGAGATTGAATGTAGAAGACTTCTGGGCATCTATGTCAGAAATATGTATATGTATGACTTCCAGTTGGCAATTGAAGGAAGAAAAGAGAAGTGCAATTTGAACTGTCCAATGAAGATTCCAGGAAGTGGTGTGATTGTGAAGGGTTTTATAAATGAAGGAATGGAGTCTGAAGGGTATGCATATAGTAATCAAGGAAATCTTGAGCTGTTCAGATTAGAGGAGTTGGTAAAGTATAGTAATGCAACTTTGAGTTGGTTACTAATTGAAATGAGAGTTTCCAAAACTGAAAGGGAAAATCTAAAGAAAAGATGTGTGAAAGCTGTGAAAAGAAGGATAGATCTTAGAAGTAAGGTCAGAAGCTGTGGTGATTGGTTATTATCAAAAGAAAATCCTAAAAAGATGTTGCATAGTGATTTTGTGTTTCCATCAGAATATGAGGTGAATGAGGTCTTTTCAGAAGAAATTGAAGAAGAAATTCAAGAGACAACTCCTCAGAATGATCAAATGACAAGTATTGATCAACCTGAACAGTCAGAACCAAAAGAAGATGAAAGATCTGTAGATGTGAATGGGTATTTTCTAGAGTTTGATCTGCCAAACTTCTTTAATCCAAGTGAAGTAAACTTTCTAAGTGTATATCATGACAAACCAAAAGAGACTCAGATCTGGTTGGCTGAGAAGTCAAGATGTCTTGGAAAACCAAAGAAAGATGTGTATTCAGATTTTCTAATCACTGGGATCAGAGAATTAAAGATCAAGCAGTTCAGAAAGCAAGAATACTTATCCCTTGAAGTATTGAGAGAAGATGGAAAGGTGTACTATTTTACTGATTCAGACTTTGAAAAGCTATCAGTAATGGATTTCTACAGACTTCATAGTATGTTATGCTTCAAAGAATCAAGCAAAGATAAGAATGAAAGGAAGGCAAGGAGTGTAGTGATTGACGCTATGTTTTACATCCTAAGATGGCATTGTTATACAGATTTTCAAATAGCTCTGTATTTACAAAGGCCAGGTGTCTATCTTTCAAGACCCATTACAGATCATAATCAGAAGCAAGTATTAAGAACTGGAAGTGTGTGCAGACATCCAGAATTGGGAGTCTTTTTGAAAAACAAGAGTGAAAATATCTTTTTCAGAGCAAAGGAGACTGCAAAATATAGCTCTGGAACTTTGAGATTCATCAAGCATAATTTGGAGAAAAAGGTGCTGAAGGTGAAGCAAGCTAATATGACTCAAGAAGTGATCACTCAGCAAGTTGAAATTATTCAGGAAATTATTGATAGAATTGACAAGAGACTTACTCAGAGAAATGTTCTGTTACAGAAAATTGTTCCAGCATTGAAAGAGCTTGTTGATACAAAGTATAAGTTTATTTGACAAAAAGTGGGAGATTGTTAGATCTGAGTTTTGTCAATAAACCAAGTATTGAATTCTGATAAGAAGGCTCAGAAGTTCTGAAGAGAAGAGTCAGAGTTCTGACTACGACAACTCAGAAGGATTGCTTTGAAAGATTACCAAGTACAGAAGTCTGAGAAGAAGAGCCGGAAGTTCTGAGATGCTTAATTAGAATTATGTTCAGAAGTTCTGAACAACATGTTCAGAACTTATAACTAGATACTTTACTTTGTATTTTGGTTAACTAATTAGGACACGTGTATTGTTCTTATTAGTCTTTCATATTTGTACTGTAGCTTTAATATTTCCGTTGCAGTATATATAGTGGTTAGCACTACATTGCTAACTGATTCTCCCGCATATATTTGTATTCATCTTTTGTAATCTTTGAGATACTCTCTCTCTAAGATCTGTAAATCTGTTCTTCATTGAATACAATTGGTTTGATCATATTGCTTCTCAATTATTGTTTCATACATTGATATATTGATTGTAAGAGTGAATCCTGGACTTACAGTTACCTGCACTTCGTCGATTCTGAACACCAGCCTTTGGATCACCAAGAATATGATAAATAGGGTGATTGATAGTCCATCGTTGAGCAGGAGCATAAGTCGCTGACTCAACCTGAACTTGAGCAGCTGAAGATGAGGCTTCAGCAACTTCTGGTATATCAGCTAAGAGAGGAAAAGGTGCAGATGGCATTTCATTCACTGATTGCTGAGAAGTAGACGGTATATCTGAGACAGAAGGTTTAGAAGCAGGCATAGTGTTTAGAGGAATAGCTGAGACCCATGAAGTTTTAGCTTCACTGTTCTGCATGCTTGGGATGATAGTAGGACCATCATCTTTAGTGGTATGAGTATGAGGAGTGGGAATATCTTCTGAATCACCAAGATGAGAGAACATCCATTGATTTAGTTCTTCAGTATCAGCAGAAGGTTTAGAGTTCGCTGAGTGGGATTCGTCAAAGGTGACGTGGATATTTTCTTCAATAGTCTGTCTTCTTTGATTGAAGACTCTGAATGCTTTAGAGATAGAAGAATATCCAAGAAAGATTCCATCATCAGCCTTAGGATCAAACTTTCCAATAGCATCTATGTTGTTCAGTATGAAACACTAACATCCAAATATATGAAGAAAGCTGATAGAAGGCTTTCTCCCATGAAAAAGTTCATAGGCTGTCTTCTTGAATCTTTTGACGATCAGCGACCTGTTTTGAGTAAAACAAGCAGTGTTGACAGCTTCTGCCCAAAACTGAGTAGGCAGGTGAGAATCGCTGAGCATTGAACGTGCAGCTTCAATGATAGTTCTATTTCTTATTTCAGCGACTCCATTTTGTTGCGGTGTTCTCACTGAAGAAAAGTTGTGAGAAATACCCTTACTTTGTAACGACCCGGTATCCCAAAACATACATAATATACATCAATTAATATCTTATACATAACGTCGTTACATTCATAACAAAAGATACATAATAATTCACGTACGGTCCCATAGTCTTAAAATCATACAATACAAAACATAAGCATTTCCTAATCTTCGTCAGCTATCAACCGCATCCTACACATTATCCTTCCCTTTGCTAATAAAAGATCCTCGACCTGGAATACATATTTTTGAAAACAAAATGAGGGTTAGACCAAACGGTTTACTGAGATAATCCCTGTCAATTTAGTAATCCTATTGTAAAAACAAACATATATCACAAAATATACAACACGTATTTAAATACCAAGCAAGACTCGTGCAACGTGTACAACTCATCCTTCACACGGCCAAATTAGTTGGTTGCAAGCCAACTAATCAATTTACTCCACCGTACAACAATTACAGCCAACACCACTGCACTTACATACAGCCAACTCTCCGACGTCATAGTCCGGCCAAAGTGCTCTCGTGTAGTAAAATATTTATATAAACACAATATATATCTCAATATATCATTTTGTCATTTATAAACACATCATCACATTCCTACCACATATCCATCTCATATATATACATCTATATATATATTCCAGTTTGAAAAAAAACGTTTTAAAGTAAAACTCACCTGATTGCTTTATTACAACTCTTCCAAGCCTTTTCCAAAGATTCAGTCTTTCAATCCAAATCCACTGAGTCTGAAACAGATTAAATACAAATATCCCCTTACTAAATAAACACATAAGACATACTAGGCTAAGAACTTGAGATAACTTAAATCCTCCAAAAGTGACGAAACAGCTAAGGTTACCAGATACTACAGAACTATCCGGACAACACGACCAATCCAGACAGCATAAGTTTCCGGACAACATCAATAATCTGGACGCCATCCGGAAACCAAAGTAACCCGGATACCACCCGGTATCTTATCTCATCTGGAAACTATTAAAAAGAGATACTTACCCGGATAATCAACTTGTCCGGACACTAGCAACAAAACTACCCGGACACATTCAACGTGTCCGGAAACCTCTGTCTGTTCATCGAGACTTCTACCCAGATTTCGACAGAATTACTACCAAGCATGAAATTGACGATTCTACTCCGATAGTAACTATCTACTAGCAATTACACACATAAAATGTAAAGGAACATACCTTAATTTCACTTCTAAGCAAACCAATTTGAAGCCCTAACTTCTCCTTTCTTCTTTTGCTCCTTTTCTTCCCAAAACACACACACACACACTAAAAATCTGGATATTTTCTGAAATGAAAATATCTGAACTCTTCAAGGAGTAATATCAAACCCTAATTACATTTTAGCCCTTAAACTATTCAACAATGACCCAAACACCCTTAACTTGTAAATTTACCTAAACTTACCCTAAACCTCAAATTTTAATGTTAACTTTATTTAACGGAAAGGGATTTTAACTAACGAACTTACCCGGGGTATTACATTATCTCCCCCTTAAAAGAATTCCGTCCCGAAATTCGGTTAAGCGAAAAGGTATGAATACTTATCACTACTACTTCGAACTCAATCAAAACCATAGAAACTAACGGAATAGACACCCCACACCCACCTATATCTCTAACACAGATAGGCAACCAAAGCACAGAAATACCAATAAGCTTTGTGTGTGCCTCTGCACATCAAAAACTCTGAAGCTCTGGACTTGAAATCTGGATGGAAAGCGGAGAAACGGTCTGCACAACAGTCTTCTGCACAGTATGCATTCTGCTCAACAGCTTCTGCGCACTTGTGGACTGCTTATGTACATGCACATCCTCATAAAATTCTTCATAATTGTGCTCAACTTGTTTTGATCTCTTTTATGATGTGCTCTGATAAGGAGTATTTTGTTCTTCACATAGCTGAGCAACACCATCCTCGACCTCTGCTGCCAACAGATTTGTGAAATGCTGGTGGACTCTATGGTTAAATGCTTCTGTAGATAACACTATCAATCTGTCCTTGTGATGTATCACTAAACCTCTGTGATTTTCTTATCAATATAGGCACCAACTTTAGCAAGATAACAACTGCGATGTAATCAGCAGAAGCAAGTTCTGTTGCACTTAGGATCTGGACTTTTTCATGATTTTGGCTCTGTTGGAGCAAAGCATTTGATCATAACAGCAGTGAATTCTGCTCATTTTCGATAACATCATGCAGAAGTAATCTCTCTACACAGATTAAACTCACAACAGCTTCTTGACAAGATTTTGCAAACATTCTTTTCTCTATATGCTGTGCAATATCTCTAGTCGTGTCAATTTCAGCTTACAACATCAATTTCTGGACGAAATTCTGCACGTCTGATCCATACATCAGCAATGTTTCTCGACAGAGAGCTTAACACAGCATCTTTCCGCTGTCTGCTGCACAAAACAACAACTTAATTCTTTGTACATCTATGTTTAAGCTCTGGACAACACCCTTTCTACTGCACATTTCAAACAACAGCAAGTTGTGACTTCATGGTAGCAGTAGCAGCTATTAACAGCAGCAGCGATTAACAGCAGCAGCAGCAGCTGTGCTTAACCGCAGCAACAACAGCAGTTCTCTTGATGTTTTGAACTCAGATCTTGTTTTGATTGAAATAGCAGCTAAAACAGATTAACAGTTCAAGGTCTGTTTGCACATTAAGCACTGCAGGTCTGTATGGCTTATTTGTGACCTGCATAAATGAATTGTTATAGAAACATTAAATCTGTTATTACAACAGCAAACAACAGATAAGATCATTTAGCAGCAAACAGCAGTCAACAAATCATTTTACAACTGGGGTTTGCGATTTTCGAACTTTTAGAACTTTTAGAACTTCAAATCACCATAACTTGCTCAAAAATCAGAGTTTTCCAATGAAATTTTACAGGGTTACTCGAAATGTGATTCTGAACATATTCTCTAGGAATGTTTTCTGCTAAAAACATCTACAACTATGAGTTCGATCACACCACAGTAAACTGAACTTTTTCGAGAAAAAACTTCTCAAAATCAATAAATTGATTTATAAACAATTATGAACAATAAAACCCTGTCTTGATCTAAATCCAGATATGTGCAGAAAGCCAATAAGCCATTTAGGACTGAATTTTGTACTGTTGTGCACAGAAATCAATTGCCTTTGAAGGATGAGTCTTAAACTAAGTGTTTAAGAGTCCATTTCAACTGAAGATTGAGTCCTAAACTGATGTGTTTAGGAGTCCGTTTCAACTGAAGATTAAGTCCTAAACTGATGTGTTTAGGAGTCCGTGTACCTGCAAGACAGATCAAATAATTTTTGGAACCCATTTCCAAATGGGTCCTATTTTGTTAGGATTTGCATAAAGTGCTTTGCTGATCTTCTTATGTTCAACAGAAACAAATGGCTTTCGAACATTTTGAACAAGTGAAGAGCCTTTGACTATCCAAACCATTTTTACTCTTCTAAAAACTTGATTAACTGATTGATCTAGCCTACGATAATAGAAAGGATTTGAAGTAGAGATCTGATTTGTTGAAAACTTGTTTGGCTTAAAGAACCCTTTTGAAGAACTGTCTTGTTTATTGAAATTGAAGTTGTTTTAAGTGAACACTTGGAGTCTGCAAAGTCAAATTCCTTGAGCCTTTTAGCCAAATCATTCTTCTCCTTTAAATTCACCTCAAACATCTTTTGGAGATTAGATTTACATCTCTTCTCCAACATGATCTCAGTTGACAAATCAGAGAGTCTCTTTGTAAGTTTGGATATTTCGGTTTTAAAAATCCTTCTTTCTCTTTCAAAGTCATCTTTTTGACTTAATTCTTGAAATCTTTGAACCTTCAACTGTTCAGATTCTTTTCTTTCAAAATCAGACACTTTCCTCTCTTTTTCAAGGGTTTTATGTAATTCTGAGATTTTGCAAGAAAACTCCACAGACTTTGTTTCAAAAACATATTTCTTCTTTTCAAAATTTTCTCTTTCACAGACCACAACCTTTTTAAAATCAGAAACCAGATTAGAAAATGTTAAACATTTAAGTTCAAGTCTATTCTTCTCTTTTTCAAAAAACTTTTCTGACTCAGACAATTTTCTCTCTTTTTCAATATTTTCACGGGTTAAGAGTTTACTTGACTCTTCAAGCTTTGCAATCTTTTCTGAATCGATCAGAATGCTTTTGTTCCTTTCATCCAACTCTTTCTCAAGATTAGGAATAACTTTGCGAAAGCTGGAACTAAGTTTAGAATAGTGTTTATAATCTGCATCACAACTAATTCTTAGTCTTGGCATACTTACTTCAGCAAGTCTAATCTTATCCCTCTTGTCCTTTTCAAGAACAAGCTTGGTTTTTTCAAGAATAAGCTTTTCTTTCTCCTTAGTCAAAAGTCCACATTCTCTTATATAGAAATTGAGATCAAGAATATTAGAACCACCTGATGTGGAGCATTTAGATTCTGCCATTTAAATGAAAACAAGTAATAAAAAGATAAGCACTCTTTAAAAATTGTTACTTGAGGGATCGTGAGACAATTTAATGGTGATTCAAAGGGTTAAAACACATATATAATGTTGATATCACAAAGGTTCAAATTTACAGTTCAAACACATATTAATTTCTGATTTTTAAACACAGTTAGGTCAAACGCAGCAGTTCAGGTTAACTTATTTGAACATAAGAATTCAAGAATTAAACTCAAAAGTTCGAACCTGTGATGAATCAGCCTGGAAATCTACTGTTCGCGCTTACCAGGGCTGCTGTAGACAGATTCTGGGATGAAATAGCAAAAATCGAATTGAGCTTCCTCTTACTTCTGCGTTTCTTTAACTGATCAGGGGCTGAATTTGAAGAGGCTGTGTCTGGACTTTGAATCAATAATTGTCTTTGCTCTGATACCAATTGTTGGATCCCTGATACAACAAGTAACAATAATAATAGCAATATATTGAATGATTGAGAGTGTACAACATAAGATTGAAGAACACTCTCTCTTTTTAACTCTCTCTCTCTCTCTCTGTACGTATGAATATATTGAAATAGAGGCTTAACATAAAATATCTCTCAAACAAGACTTTATAACCAATACTACAATTGGTTATTTACAATTTTAGCCCTTGACACTCAACAAATACAAATAAGTCCTTGACACTATTTATTTATAAAACATTCATATAAATTAGGGGCTAATTAAAGCTAACACTATCTACTAGCAATTACACACATAAAATGTAAAGGAACATACCTTAATTTCACTTATAAGCAAACCAATTTGAAGCCCTAACTTCTCCTTTCTTCTTTTGCTCCTTTTCTTCCCAAAACACACAAACACACACTAAAAATCTGGATATTTTCTGAAATGAAAATATCTGAACTCTTCAAGGAGTAATATCAAACCCTAATTACATTTTAGCCCTTAAACTATTCAACAATGACCCAAACACCCTTAACTTGTAAATTTACCTAAACTTACCCTAAACCTCAAATTTTAAAGTTAACTTTATTTAACGGAAAGGGATTTTAACTAACGAACTTACCTGGGGTATTACATACTTTCAAAGAAGGAATCAAGAGAACTGTTTTTGAATTCAGTTCCATGATCACTCCTTGTTGAGCGAACGGTCATGTTGTTCAGGACATCCATTTTCCTGACAAAGGTGATGAGTTTTTCAGGGGTGTCACTCTTAGAACGGATAAACATTACCCAGGTATAGCGAGAGAATTCATCAACTATGACCAATGTGTATTTCTTTCCAGCGAAGGATTGTTTCTTAACAGGGCCAAACAGATCCAGATGGAGGAGTTGTAGAGGTGATGACACTGAGGAAACTTGCTTAGTCTTGAAGCTTGCTTTGGTCTGTTTTCCTTTCACACACGCTGAACATAAGGACTCTTTAGCATATGAGTGTTGAGGTAGACCGGTGACTAACTCTTTAGAAGAAAGGGTGTTCAGTGTCTTGAAGTTGAGATGGGAGAGCCTCTTATGTCATGGCCAGTTGACATCAGATGAGGCTTTTGAGAAGAAACAGGAGTTCTCAGTGGTTGTAGAGTCCATGTTTATAACGTAAACATTTTCTAAGCGATAACCGCTGAGAGCTATCTTCTCCTTTTTGTCAGTGACAAAGCAGGATTCCTTAGTGAAGATCACTTTGCTTTGTTATCCTTGTCACATAGCTGACTTATGCTTAGAAGATTATGCTTCAGTCCTTCAACATATGAAACTCTTCCAAAGGTTATTGTACCATTAGAGAGTACACCAAACCCTAGGGTATAGCCTTTTCCATTTCTACCGAAGGTCACTGAGGGACCCTTCTCTTCCTTATACTCAGTGAGCAGGTTCTTCTTCCCAGTCATGTGTCTAGAGCATCCACTATCGACATACCAGATACCCTTCTTAACCTGCAAACAAAGGAAGATTTGTTTGACTTGGGTACCCATTTCATCATGTGTACACGCTTGTCAGTAGGGGTAGAGGAGGTGGAAGGTTCAGCAGTCTTCGCAGCATTTGAAGATTCAGCTTTGTCAGTTTTCACTTTGGTTAATTTCTTAACCTCAGTGGTCTTCTTTGCCTTGGGGGCATTAATCTTCACCTTAGCTGTCTTTTCAGCTTTAGTGGCTGTGGGGCACTTACTAGCAACATTATTTATAAGTCCAGAGTGATAACATTTCCTATAGCTAAAAGTAGCTTTAGGACCATTTGCATGCTTACCCGTTAATTTTAAATGAGCAGGGCCATCACCAAGTATACCTTTGGCATTGGAAATGAGAGGAACTATCAGTTCTTCAGATTTCTTACCAACTATATCCACTTTAAGTCTAGGAGTAGATCTCTGAATAAATCCAGGGATCTTGTTCTTAGAAGTAGAGGGATAAGTCACTAAAGCTTTAGAAGCATTCAGCTTAGGTACAAAGGTACCCTTCTGAGGTTTTGGATAAATAATTTTCACTTTACCTTTAGAAACTAAGGTAGAGATTTCCTCAGGGATGGGAGTTTTTGAAGAGGAACATTGAGAAGATAAAGTGTCAGGGATAGAGGAGACAAATATTCCAAACTTAAGCATGGAATGATTAGTGGTTGGTTTTTCAGCGTCAGCTTTATAACCAAGACCACGTTTGTCACTCAGAGGAATCTGAGACTTAATTATCTCAGTGATCGTTGTTGAGGATTTACACCATCCTTCAACAGCAGCCTTTTCAGCTTTTAAAGCAGCGATAGCTTCTTCGCGTTCGATTTTGACTAGCTGATTTATATGAACTTGATCTCTTAAATCTTCTTCAATTTTAGAAAGCTTTTCTATTTGAAGGTGGCAGTTTTTAAGTTGTTCAGCGAAATCAAGATTTTGATTTTCAACAACAGTTTTGCCATTCATGGCTTCATATAAACTCATAGTCAGGAGATCGATCTTTCGAAGACTATCAGCTTCATCAATATCTGAAATATTGGTAAAGAAAGAAGGTGATACCTTGGTAGCAGAGATTGAAGTAGAGGGAATGTCAGACTTTTATTCCTCATCTTCGATTTTGGCCATGAGACAGAGATTGGCTTCATCATCATCTTCAGAGTCAGATGATTCTTCTTCATCAGAGGCAGCCCAATCATAGTCAGCCATCAAGCCTTTGCCTTTCTTCTTAAAGCCTTTTAGCTTTGCATACCTTTCTTTCAGCTTGGTGTATTTTTCATCTCTAGACCTGGGGTTAGAGGATTTATTGGAGAAAGCTAAGTTTCTAAAAACTTTCTTTGACCTGCACTCGCTAGCAAAATGTCCTATCTTCTCACAGTTATAGCAAGTAGCAGTTGCCTTATCAACAGGAGTTAAAGATCTTGGTTTGTCAGTGATAGCAAGAGGTTTGTTCTTTCTGAAATTTTTCTTTTTGGCGAATCTCCTGAATTTATTAGATAGGAGAGCCATAGATTCATCAAGATCTGAAGAGTCAGGATCTGAAGAGTCAGGATCTGATGAGCATTCAGAGTTAGTCTCCAACTCAGAGATATTGTGATAGTTGATCGCTGAGTGGAAGGTGACTCTAAGATTAAAGCAACATAGGTGCTTTTGGAATCTTTTACAAGATTCTTCTTAAGATGACTTGATTGCTCATGATTAAGTATCGTGCCATATAAGGTAGAAAGAGTCATTGATTTTAGATCCTTTGACAGCTTGAGACACATTGAATAACTGTCCCAGCTTTCAGGTAAACATTCTAAGAACTTTGTTTGAACTTCAAAGTTATAATATTCCTTACCAACGGTTTTCAGATCTATTATTAAACAGTTAAACCGCTGATGTACTTCAGAGAGAGATTCATTCTTACCACAAATGAAGCTTTCGTACTGTCTTACCAGGTTGATCTTTCGTGAGTCCTGGACTTCAGATGTACCTTCATACTGAACACAGATTGTGTCCCACATGGCTTTGGAGGTTTTCAGATTCATGACGGAATGGTAGACTTCGTCAGGAAGAGCCATGGAAAGAATTGATCTGGCTTTGGTGTCGATATCCACTTTCTTCTTGTCTTCATCAGTCCACATATGAATTTCCTTCAGAATCAACCTTTCAGGAATGGCAACTCTATCAGCAGTGCTTGGGACTTCAGGGTCAATTCTCACAGGAATATATGGGCCATTTTCGATGTAGTAAGGCATAGTAGGGTCTACACCTTCTAAGAAGAGTATCATCCTATTTTTCCATAGATTGAAGTTATCTCTGGAAATCTGGGAGGTTTTGCAAGAGAACCATTATCAATATAGTTGGTGTTTGTGTTAGTAGCCATTATGAGAAATTGCAAGGAAGAGAAAAGATTAGTATAAGCAAGATCTTTGTTTAGGAGATTAAACAAATCCGCTCTGATACCACTTGTTGGTCCCGAGAGGGTTATACAAGTTTGTAGAAGGGGGGGTTGAATACAAACACACAGATTTTTACTTTCTAAATTGTTTATTGATATAATCAAACAATTTACAACTTGTTGCGGAACAAGATTAAGGATTAACCTAATCTAAATAAGTTAAGAACACTAAGTTTCTTGCACTAGAAATAAGACAGAAAGGAGATAAGAATATTAAAGATAAATATTCTAACACTAAGAGAAAAAGAAGAAGATGGCCGAGCACTTCATTTCTGAAGTAGGTTCTTCTTATATACTGCATGCATTTAATGCATGGCAGTATTACTTTACCCATGGCAGCAGTTGATTGGTTGCATGGGTTGACCTTTGTAGACAACCTTAGTAGCCGCATGGTGTACAGTGTAGAATCAAAGTTGGTTGTACAGAAGGGATGTCCGTTCTGACACTTCGTACGAAGACGTGCAAGGGGGAAAGACAAAAGTAACCTGTAGAGTAGAACTCATGATCAGCGCTTGTTGAACAGTACTTTATCAGCGAGTGACAAAGCTCAGCAATCCCTGAAGTCTTCTACTTGATACTTCACGTTGAGTGGACAGGTCTTGGCTTCGCTGATATCCGCATCAGTTCATTAGTAGACTTGTCGCTGTTCTTGAGCTTGATCTTCGACTTCAGCGTAGAACATAGTTGACGTGAAACTTGTCTTCAGGGATTATAAGTAAACGATTAAACTATCAGCGATCACCAAAAGTACTGAACAGACTCAGAGCTTTATGGGTGAACAGATTCGCTGAAATGTCTAAATTAAAGAGCATGAGTTTCCTATCAGCGATACTGTAGAGACATAGTACTTATCAGCGATAGTGAAACTCTAATACATATTGTCTACTTACAATTTTCACCAAGTGTTTAGAAAGATCATTATCAAATCACCGAGGGTTTGGATCAACAGTGAAGTACTTTCACGTTTTTGGTTGTAAATGCTTTATCCTGAATGACAGAGATCAACTTGGGAACTTTGATAGAAAGGCTGATGAAGGAAAATTCATTGGATATTCTCTAACTTCAAAATCCTACAAAGTCTATAACCTCATAACCAAGGTCATTCTAGAAGGCATCAATGTATCCTTTGATGACAGCACATCAAGCATCTCTGAAAGCAAATCATCAGAGAGGATACATATCATAGAGGAGCCCAGTTCCTCAAAATCAAGAGAAGAAAATATGAATCAGATATTCAATGACTTATTTGATGATGAAGATTCCTCTGAACTCATCAACAGAGGCAATCAAGTTCAAGGTTCCGAAGGACAGCAACAATCAGGTACATCTATGTCTGGTCCTTCAAGTACTTCTCCCTCCACTTCCTTGACTACAAGTCCAGTTCAAGGAGAAAGTTCAAGACAACAGTTTGAGGAAGAAGAATCTGAACCAGAACCATCATCACCCCTGATGACAAACATTGGAAGAAATCCCATATGCACAAGTTCACCTTCATAGAGACCTGTTGGTACCCTTCAGAGCAATGAACCCACTCCTTAGAGCAGTGTGCCTTAGAGCCCTAGAGCCAATCCTCAGGGCTCTGAAGTTGTCTCACATCAATTTCCTTTAGAAGCACAGACACCACCTCTTGTCCATGCTCCAATGACAAGATGGCAACAGGATCAACCCCATCATCAAATCATTGGTGCTCCTGAAGATGGTGTAAAGACAAGATTAGCCATAGCCAATGAAGATTTCTTTGTGAACTTTTTAAGCATGATAGAGCCAAAGAAGGTCTCTGAAGCCCTTGATGGCTCAAACTAGATAGAAGCAATGCAAGAAGAGCTTCTGGAATTTGAAAGAAATAAAGTTTGGTCCTTGGTTCTGGAACCAAGTGAGTGTTCAAAAACAAGAAAGATGAGGATGGGATGATCATCAAAAACAAGGCCAGATTGGTTGCAAAATGATACTGCCAAAAAGAAGGCATTGATTATGATGAAACCTTTGCTCCAGTTGCTTGGCTAGAAGCCATCATAATCTTTCTAGCCTATGCAGCCCACAAAGGATTCAAAGTTTATCAAATGGATGTCAAATCTGCCTTTCTGAATGGCAAATTGCCTGAAGAAGTGTATGTGCAGCAACCTCCAGGCTTTGAAAGTTCAGAGTTTCTAGACCAAGTGTACTTACTTGACAAAGCCTTGTATTGTCTTAAACAAGCCCCCAGAGCCTGGTATGAAACTCTGTCTACTTTTCTGTTGAAAAATCACTTTGAGAAAGGTATTATGGATACTGCCTTATTCATTAGAAGATACAAAAATGATCTTCTTCTCGTACATATATATGTTGATGACATTATCTTTGGGTCTACAAATCAAAAGTATTGTGATAGGTTTTCTGAGTTGATGAAAAGTAAATTCAAAATGAGCCTGATGGGAGAACTTTCATTCTTCATTAGTTTACAAGTAAAACAATCTATCAGATGCACCTTTATAAGCCAATCCAAATATGACTCTGATATTTTTAGAAAATATAAGCTCAACAACTCAAATCCTATGAAAACACCTATTGCCACTGGAGTTAAACTTGACCATGATCTAGATGGTCAATCTGTGGATGTAAATACCTACAGAGGCATGATATGTTCACTTTTATACTTAACAGCAAGCAGACCTGATATAATGTTTGCAACCTGTATTTGTGCTAAATTTCAAGCAAATCCTAAGGAATCCCATTTGTCTGTTGTCAAAATAACTTTCAAATATCTCAAAGGGACTCAATTTTTAGGTCTCTGGTATCCACTTAACTCTGGTTTTAAGCTTGTAGAATACACAAATTCAGACTATGGAGGATGTAGGAATGACAGAAATAGTACTTCTGGAAGCTGTCAATTGCTTGGAGACAAATTAGTGAGTTGGACATCCAAGAAGCAAACTTATGTGTTAACCTCTACAGCAGAAGCAGAATATGTTGTTGCTGCTAGTTGTTGTTCACAATTAATCTCGATGAAGACTCAGCTTAGAGACTGTGGTTTTGAGTACAACAGAGTTCCAATCCTCTATGACTCCAAAAGTGCAATAGCAATCACAACCAATCCAGTTCAGCACTCAAAGACAAAGCACATTGATATAAGGTACCACTTTATCAAAGATCATGTTGAAAAAGGAACAATTGAAATGAATTTTGTTTCAACTTGCTGATCTGTTTACAAAAGCCCTTGATGAAAGGAGATTTAATTTTTTAATCAGCAACTTGGGTATGCTCAACATGTCTTCCTAATCTCTGGACAAAACATCAGAGCCTCTGACATCCATCTCAGAGCTTCTGATAGAGTAATTAGGTAATACATTTTGTCAGAACCTCTGTTATTCTCTTTAGAGCACTGTTAGCATGCTTTCAACATTTTCTTGTTCCCAGAGCCTCTGATCTGTCCATAAGAGACTCCCTTGTTTCTTTCATTTTATGTTCTTTTTGTAAATACTTTTCAAATCTTGCATACTTTAAGGGGGGGCTTAAAAGTTTAATCTGAGAAATAAGCTCATACTTTAAGGGGGAGTTTAAAAGGTTATTTTGAGAATTAGCTCATTATTCAAGGGGGAGCAAGTTCAAAGAGTCAATTCTTTTTAATATTATGACTTGACAAAGGATAATCAAGAAGACACCATCTTTGAGAAGGGAAAACCTATTCTGATAAAAACATCTTGAATATATCTCTGAACCTTACTCTGATAATTGGGTCTCTGAAACTTCACCATAGCCTCTGACATCAACAACAGAGCCTCTGTGATACCTTCTGACATCAAATTTATGTTACAATTGTTCATTGATTACTTCCATATCAGAAATAGGATTTTTAAATTATTTTTTGGGTATTAAAGGTGAAACATGTGGAAAGGGGTCACTTGTGAAAACATCAGAAAGGATACTCAACAGAGTCAAAATGACAGAAGAGAATTTCAACAGAGCTCTGTTAATTTTCAAATTCCTTGTGCATTTTCTGAAACAATATGGACTCTGAATGCGGGATATTTTTGTGCCTCAACCACCTGTAACTTGCTAAACCCTAACTGTGACGGTTCCATCTTAGAAATTTGTCAGTTCCAAGACACATGTGGCATCATACGATTGTCCAACTGACATTAAGCCACAACCACGTCTCTTCTAAGCGTCGTTCCACTATCTGACACTCGAGTACAATTCCAATCATTATCCCTGATCATCGATCGAGTATAAAAACCCATTTCAAACCTCATTTCATTCTTTACACTTTCAAATCCTTTGAGTTTATCTTTTTCCCTCTCTTCTTTCTTACCAATCTTCTTGTGTTCATCCAACCAGCAACCTGCAACTATGGCTGCACAAAACTCCGAAGAATCAAGCAGAGTAGCCCTTGTCGATCAAATCGACATCCTACCCTTTCCTTTCAATACTAACGACTTTCTGGTAAATCAAAGCCCTACAAGATACGAACCACTCTACCACATCATCCTGGAGTTCTTCCATCATTCAGAACACTTCAATGCCCTAACAATGGAAGACACCACCATGCCACAGGTCTACGTTAAACAATGGTGGTCTACCTGTCAGTATATCGAATAACAAGGAGGTATAGTTGGGAAGGTCGATACTAATGCTCGTGGAGGAGCAGTTATCGTGAAGATCAGGCCGAGGACGCTACATAGACTTTTCAACTTTCAAACCCCTGAACAACTTCAAGTTGAAGCCTATGAAATTCAAACTGAACAACCTACCCTTGTGGAATTTGTCAAGTTTTTAGGTTACAATGAAAACATCACAAGAATCAGTGCCTTCAAGAGGAAGCACCTACCCCCAATCTGGAACTTCATGTTCTCAGTATTGAACCAAACTTTAACCTCAAAATCTGGTAGCTTAGACCAGTCTAGCCCTGCCATACTTAAAACCCTGTATGGGTTATATTTTGGAAGGAAATTTGATTATGGCACCATCTTGTACGAAGAGCTTCAAACCGTCGTGGACAACAATAACAAAGCTCTGGCACGAGGTAAACAAGTTGGAGATGACAAAGCGCTCAAATCCATCTTGTTCCCAATATTTATCAGCCTGATCATCAGAGCAGCTTTTGAGAAGTTTCAATTACTACAAGAAGGAGCCCCTACACCATCTTGGACTATGTCATCTTTCAAACCCACCAAATCAGGTATGTACCCTAACACTCGCAGAGTCTCCAGGACAATGCTCTCACTGATTCACCTGAATCCCGTATCTATAACCTCATACAGACATGCTGCTCAACCTTAAGAACCTAAGGTGAGACCCCCAGCATATTTAGGCTCTGAGCCCCTTTTGTATTGAATATAAGACAAAGAAGAAGGACTAGAAGACAGAGCACCGACAGAGGGGTCTGCCTTAGAGATTGAGGAGGAGGAAGAAGAGAACGAGGACAGAGTACCCACCGAGGGGTCTACCTCATAGGGAGTTAATGGGCCTTCAGAGATAGGAGTAGAGAGCTTGTCCTCCTCTGAAGAGAGTAAGCAGAGCGAAGAGCTCCTTGTGTTTTGTAACCCCATAGGAGCCGAGAGTCCTGTGAGCATAGAAAAAGATGTTCGGATGAACACACATGTGCGTTTTAGGACTCCTACCCCAACTCCCAGTGCAAGTAAATCATCTAGTCACGGTGATCCAGCCTAAGTGACTATTGAAACAGAGGTGCACACCTCGAACAAAAACCAACCTAGACCGTCAGAGGCAACTCTTCATGCCTCTGATATGCACAATGTCGGTGAAGTTAAATTTGATAGTCTTACCCATTCGCCCCAGGGTAATAGGCCAAACACACACAATGATGCCTCCATAGCTCATCTATCTATGGAAGCCCAACATAGAATAATGGGTAACTTCAGATTTACCTGCTAGGATTTTCTAACTCATGGACAATGGTTGAGCCTAGTTTCACAGGGATTGGATCGTCTGGATCACAATGTCAATTCCCACATTTACTTTACTCTCTCAGATTCTGAGGATGAGGGAGCGTTTGTAAACAGAACACCCAGATATGCTTCTCCTCTAAGAGATCATCAAGGATTTGGTGGAAGTCCTACCAAAGACAACATCCAAACATCTCTGAAAGAAGGTCACTCTGAACTCGAGAGACACTTAGAGTGATGTGGTGACCCTAAGATTATCCCTTCTGATCTAATAACAAAAGTAGAGTTCACAAACTTTTGCAATGAGATCAGATACTCCTTTAATAAGTATAAACTTACAACAATAGGTATCAATGATCAAAGGTCTGCAGTTGATGAATCTCTGAAGAGTGAGCTGACAAATGTGAAGGATCAGTTAGCAGAGATCAAAGCTCTGAAGGATGAACTTTCCAAGTACCAGAGGGAGACTACTAATAGAGTCATCCAACCTCCCTCTGTGGAACTATCAGAAGCAAACCTCAGCACAATCACAGAGGTAATATAAAGATCTATTTCTAACCAACATTCTTCAATTGACACCTTAGATAATAAACAAACAGGTTTAGACGCCGATAGAGTTGGAAAGTTAGCTATGTACAGATCACCAAAACGACCATCCTTGAAAATCTCAACGCCTGTTGGATCAGCAATGTAGCATAATCCCTTATCAAAACTAACCTTATAATCCTTGTCGCAAAATTGGCTAATACTGAACAAATTGTGACCCAATCCTTCGACATATAGAACCTTTTCAATTGAGATCATGTCGTTGGTTAGAACTCCTTATCCTCTAATATAACCTTTAGTCTTATTACCAAAACCAACTGACCCTCCAGGATGCACTATATAATCATGTAATAGGTGCTTGTAACCTGTCATGTGTCTTGATGCACCAGAATCTATGACCTACACATGACAGTCCTGAAAAGTCAATGACCTCAACTTAGGTACCCATATTAGTATGGGTCCTTTCATGTTAGTACACATAAATTTCTTCACATCAGTTGAAGCACCATTAAGTTGTCTTTCAAATTTAGGTTCTTTTTGTAAAGTTTGTGTTTGATTTTTATCTTTAGTAACCCATTTCCACACAAAATTTACTTCAACTGATTGAACAAATAGGCTTAGACGCCTTAGATACTAAACAAACAGGCTTAGACGCCTATAGAGTTGGAAAGTTAGCTATATACAGATCACCAAAACGACCAGCCTTGAAAATCTTAATGTCTGTTGGATCAGCAATGTAGCATAATCCCTTATCAAAACTAACCTTGCAATCCTTGTCGCAAAATTGGCTGATACTGAACAAATTGTGACCCAATCCTTCGACATATAGAACCTTTTCAATTGAGATTATGTCGTTGGTTAGAACTCTGTATCATCTGATATAACCTTTAGTCTTATTACCAAAACCAACTGACCCTCCATAATACACTTTATAATCATGCAATAGGTGCTTGTAACCTGTCAAGTGTCTTGATGCACCATAATCTACGACCTACACATTACAGTCCTGAAAAGTCAATTACCTCAACTTAGGTACCTAAATTAGTATGGGTCCTTTCATGGTAGTACGCAAAATTTTCTTCACATCAGTTGAAGCACCTTTAAGTTTTCTTTCAAATTTGGGTTCTTTTTGTAAAGTTTATGTTTGATTTTTATCTTTAGGAACCCATTTCCACACAAAGTTTACTTCAACTGTTTGAACAAACAGGTTTAGACGTCTTAGATACTAAACAAACAGGCTTAGACGTCGATAGAGTTGGAAAGTTAGCTATGTACAGGCCACCAAAACGACCAGCCTTGAAAATCTCAACGCATGTTGGATCAGCAATGTAGCATAATCCCTTATCAAAACTAACCTTGCAATCCTTGTCGCAAAATTGGCTAATATTGAACAAATTGTCACCCAATCCTTCGACATATAGAACCTTTTCAATTGAGATCATGTCGTTGGTTAGAACTTCGTATCCTCTAGTACCTTTAGTATTATTACCAAAACCAACTGACCCTCCAGGATGCACTATATAATCATGCAATAGGTGCTTGTAACCTGTCATGTGTCTTGATGCACCAGAATCTACGACCTACACATGACAGTCCTGAAAAGTCAATTACCTTAACTTAGGTACCCATATTAGTATGGGTCCTTTCATGTTAGTACGCAGAAATTTCTTCACATCAGTTGAAGCACCTTTAAGTTTTCTTTCAAATTTGGGTTCTTTTTGTAAAGTTTGTGTTTGATTTTTATCTTTAGGAACCTATTTCCACACAAAATTTACTTCAACTGATTGAAAAAACAGGCTTAGACACCTTAGATACTAAACAAATAGGCTTAGACGTCGATAGAGTTGGAAAGTTAGCTATGTACAGATCACCAAAACGACCAACCTTGAAAATCTTAACGCCTATTGGATCAGCAATGTAGCATCATCCCTTATCAAAACTAACCTTGCAATCCTTGTCGCAAAATTGGCTAATACTGAACAAATTGTGACCCAATCCTTCGACATATAGAACCTTTTCAATTGAGATTATGTCAATGGTTAGAACTTCGTATCATCTGATATAACCTTTAGTCTTATTACCAAAACCAACTGACCCTCTAGGATGCACTATATAATCATGCAATAGGTGCTTGTAACATGTCATGTGTCTTGATGCACCAGAATCTAATACCTACACATGACAGTCCTGAAAAGTCAATTACCTCAACTTAGGTACCCATATTAGTATGGGTCTTTTCATGTTAGTATGCATAAATTTCTTCACATCAGTTGAAGCACCTTTAAGTTTTCTTTCAAATTTGGGCTCCTTTTGTAAAGTTTGTGTTTGCTTTTTTTCTTTGTGAACCCATTTCCACACAAAATTTACTTCAACTGATTGAACAAAAAGGCTTAGACGCCTTAGACACTAAAAAAACAGGCTTAGACACCGATAAAGTTGGAAAGTTAGCTATGTACAGATCAGCAAAACGACCAGCCTTAAAAATCTTAACGCCTGTTGGATCAGCAATGTAGCATAATCCCTTATGAAAACTAACCTTGCAATTCTTGTCGCAAAATTGGCTAATACTGAACAACTTGTGACCCAATCCTTCGACATATAGAACCATTTAAGTTGAGATTATGCCGTTGGTTAGAACTCTGTATCCTATGATATAACCTTTAGTCTTATTACCAAAACCAACCGACCCTCCAAAATGCACTATATAATCATGCAATAGGTGCTTGTAACTTGTCATGTGTATTGATGCACTAGAATCTACGACCTACACATGACCGTCCTGAAAAGTCAATTACCTCAACTTAGGTACCCATATTAGTATGGGTCCTTTCATGTTAGTACGCAGAAATTTCTTCATATCAGTTGAAGCACCTTTAAGTTTTCTTTCAAATTTGGGTTCTTTTTGTAAAGTTAGTGTTTGATTTTTATCTTTAGGAACCCATTTCCACACAAAATTTACTTCAACTGATTGAACAACCTTTTTCTTAGATTTTCTTTTCAAACCAAATCCAAACATCTTAGCATATTGATTCGGTGAAGATTTGGAGAAAGAATTGTCCGAATTAAAGCGTGTGTTGTTGCTTTTCATCCAGGATTTGCAGTTTAGTGAGAAAGAATTGTCCCAACGGTGAACACAGTGTATTCTTCTTTTTGCTTGTGTCAACAATTTAGAATCAGAAATTGGAACGTTTTTATTGATGTTAGGGACTAGGTGACTAGCACCCCTTAGGACTTAATCTCCCAAACCAGAAAGGCCACAGGTATAAACTTTCAAATTAAATGATTTTATATATATTTATTGCATCTCAATCACTTGGTTCTAAAACGTAGTACTTCCCCATATTTTTGTTTCCATCCATCATTCTGACATTTAGGCTTTTTGAGCATTATATTCTATATAAGTCTAGATTTACATAACATTGAGCATTCAGCATAATTTCATTCATGTTTTGCTAACCTTTCGATTTATTTCAGAAATGAAAGTTGAAACAAATATATCTTAGATAATACAGAAATACTTGTAAAATCATCTTTGACACACATTTCATTCATTTAATGAAAATTAAAAAAAAATTCATATCATTGAATTAAATTTGTTAAGATTCAAACATTCAAAGCAATAGAAATAAAACATAATGCAATGTTACCTTTCACCACTTGTTCCTTGAAACAGAAAAATATGACAGTTAAGGATATCACCTGAGAAGTATGAATTCTAAACTGATTTGTTTAGAAGTCTTAGTCTCTGAATTACGGGTTCTGAACTGAATTATTCAGAAGCCATAGTCATTTAAGTACGGGTTTTGAACTGATATGTTCAAAAGCCTAAAACGTTGAAGCACGGGTTTTGAACTTTATCTTGAAACAATCAGATCAAATTTTGAGACAATATTCCCTCTCAAATCAAGATAATCCTGCAAAATCAAGAGATTTTGGTAATCATCTACGATGATTCCTCATTAGATATCAAAATTCCAAATTCTGAGTAGTTGAGTCAGAATTCTAAGTAGAAAAGTCAGAATTCTGAGTAAGAGAGTCAGAATTCTGATAAAACTATCCAGAGAAAATTCCTTAGAGAAAATGTTTCGATAACCCCATAGCAAACAGAACTTTTTCAAAAAAAAAAACTTCAAAATCAACAAATTGATCTGTATGAATCAGAAATCCATAATCACATTCAGACCGAGTTTTGGACTGATTTATCCAAAAGTCAAAATTTTCAATTTAAGCACATCATCTGTTTTCAGTCATGTGTCAGTATGATCATTCAGCTTTACACATGAATAACCTGCAAAACAGATTAAGTTGACTTTGGTACCCATATGAACTTGGGTCCAGGTTTGTTAGGTGCAGTAGCATATGCAGATATTCTATAAGAACCATACCAGTGCTAATAAAATTCTTGTTCACAAAATCATTAGTCCCACAATATGAACAACAGAGTTTCTTTTGTGCAACTCTGACTAATTGATTTACAGAATAAATCACATCAGGTTTAACAAAAGATTTTCTTTGAAATGTATTGTTCTTCTTGACATTTGAATTAGGAACTTTTGATTTTGGCACTTCTTTCTTGGAAGTTGTTCCTTTAACTCTCCATTCCATTTTTATCTTTTTAAAAGAATAATTATAAGATTTATCAATAGCAGAATCATAAAACAGATTAGAAGAACGAATCTGATCTTTTGATCTATGATTTGATTTGTCAACAACTTTCGTTTCAAATTCCCTAAACATTTTAACATACAAATCAAACCTTAACTGCAAATCAGATTTGGACTTCCTCTCTATCATGATTTTAGTTGATAAATCAGATAATTTCTTAATAAGCCTCCTTATCTCCAAATGAAAAACTTTCTTTTCCTTCTCAAACTCATCTTTTAAGCATTTTTCTTTAAAGCCATTTACCTTCTTCTTTTCAGTCTCTTTCCTTCCATCTTCTAACTCTTTCTCCAACTCATTTATTTTTACATAAAACTCATTTAACATTCCTGTTTTCTTTTTCTCAAAACCATTCTTTTCTTTTTGAAAAACATTTTTCTTGCATTCAAACTCTTTTCTTTCTTTTGCAAGAATTTTCTCCAAATCAGAAATTTTCAAAGATAATTCAACAGACTTTGTTTCAAAACCTTTCCTCTCAGTTTGAAAGTCTCTTCTCTCTTTCTCAAATTTTACTCTTTCAAGTATAAGTACTTGTTCAAAATCATAGATCTGTTTCAAGAGTTGACAATTTTTCATTTCACATGATTTGATTCTATTTTCAGACTCTGTCAACATCTTTCTTCTAAAATTTCCTTTCTCTTTCAAATCAACATTCTCTTTTTCTAACAATTTTATGTTTTCTTGAACCTTTTCAAAATCCTTTAGAAAATCAGATTTCTCTTTTTGCAAAATCTTTATAACTTTTGCATTTTCGTCTTGTTTTGCTTGAAGATTAGCAATCTTGCTTTCAAAATGAACAATCTCAGTTTTTGGTTCAGAAATTGTTTCTTTTGCTTTTACAGGACTTAATTTTTGTAAATTGTCTAAACTGGTTATAGAAATTGCAGGTCTCACAAAAACTTCAATAATCTCAGGCATGATGAAATGACAAATTCAAATATCAACTATGAAATATGATCAAAAATGAGAATCAACACAAATCTAGAACATGCAAGAATTAATCAAATCTGTCACATGCATTTCATCAAACAGTTAGAGTACATGAATTAATGAAATCTTCTTTTCAACAAAAAAATTTGAATACTAATCAACATGCAGCAGATATAATCACTTTGATCAAGAAACCAACCAAGAATTTCGAAAACATACCTGTAACCTTTGTTTAATTTCGAGAATTAATCAGCATAGAGAGAAAATCTTTGGATGACTTGATTGTAAGATATCGATTCAACAGAAAGACAAATTCAAATTACTTGAATCAATGATAGAAACGAATTCAAGAATTGTTAGGAATTCAAGAATTGTTAGCAGCAGCGGAATCAATTGTCGAATTGATCAAGAAACTTCAAGAACGCGATCAAACACACTCTTGGACGAATTTGTTTGTTGATTGGCTCTGATACCAATTGCAAGTTGAGGATACACTCTTACAATCAAATATGAACAATTAAGATCGTATTCACAGCAACTGGTCATATGATTTATTAATAATCTGTGAATTACAAGATATTACAATGAATTTCTCTCTCAATAGATCTAACAAATTTATGCGTAAAGAGTTATCCAAAAGGTTCTCCAAAGATTCAGTTAGCTACAGTTGCTAACTCCTATATATACTGTAGAGAATAGCTAAAGCTACAGTACATATGAGAAACAGACTAATAGAACAATTACACGTGTCCTAATTAGTAACTGAATATAACAGAATATCTAAGTCATAAGTTCTGAACATGTTGTTCAAAACTTCTGAACATACTTCTGAATAAGCGCTTCAGAACATTTGTCTTCATAGTCAGAAGTTCTGAGTCTCCTACTCAGAACTCTGAACCTTCTAGTCAGAATCCAACACTTAGAATCTTTTTGAGTCTTCTACTCAGAACTTCTGAGTCTTCTACTCAGAACTTCTGAGTCTTCTGAGTCTTCTTTAGTTTTCTTACTCAGAACTCAACACTTGTGTTTTTGACAAAACTCTAGACCTAACAATTGACACATCATTTGCAAACATCAGAAAAATGATTACAACGATTCTTATTGGTATCAAGACAATGTTCTCTATGCGATTTGCTATTCTTAACACTACTACACTTCCTCTTCAAATCCACATGATTTTCACCATTCACTTCTGAAACACAAGTGGAATTGGTGTTAGAAGATGTTTTTGAATCTTGGAATGTAGAACTGGAATATTCATTGGAAACTGAATCAGATTAGTTCCCGATGATTCTCCTTTTTCAAAAACACTATACTCCTTTTGAATTTTATGTAATGAACTTTCAAAACCCACAAATTTAGATTTTATCGGAGAATTCAAATCAAAAATATCATAGTCATTGTTAATAGAAGAAACTTTGACTATGTCAACCAACGGGTAAGAAGATTTGTTTTGACCCTTAGATTCTGACTTTTTCTCAAAACATTTGTCATCATAATTTGAAACTTTGTATTTTAAAAATTCAAATATACGGGCTTCTAGTCGTCTAATCTCTTTTTGAAGATCGAGATTGACTTTTTGACTATGATCTAAATCCATTCCAATATACTCATTTTCATCTACCAAATTTTCAATGCAAGATTTTAACTCAGAAATTTGTTTTTCCAAACTCAAAATCTTTTCCAGTGCAGAATCTAGATCAAATTTTTCGGAAACGGACTCACTAACAGACTTTTCATTGGTTAAGTCTTCCGGTGCTTCTATCTTTATTTCAACAGAAGGATTAGAGTTACTTGAGCCAGGCACTTTTTGTTCATTTTTAAATTCAGAAGTTTCATATTCTTTTGGGAATAACAAATTAAGTTCAGTTAGTTCAGTCTTTTTGGACTTATAACTAGAATTTAATTCGTCATATTTAAAATTTGTTGTATTAAATCTAGGGTTTTCTGAATATTTATCATTTTCTTTTGAGCCTTCCTTTTTCTTCCCTTTTTCTACTTTAGACATAGAAGATATAGAACTTTCAGACTTAGCAAAAACTTTAGAAATTGGAGGTACTTCATTCAAAATAGTTTTGTGTTTACTTTCACCTAATTTGTCAAAATTATATAAATTTTCGGGTGCTTTCTTGAGTACCTCAACATTTGAAAGACCAAGACCCATCTTATGATTGTTAAAATGAGTGTCTTTCGGGTTACTGGTCAATAAATTTAATGTCTGTTCAGTTTGTCGTCTTTTAAAATTCAAATCTTCTAACTGTTTGATTTTAGCATAAGCCTCACTTTGTTCTTCAAAAATAACTTGATATTTAAAATTTAAGTCTATGTTTTCATCATTCACAACACTTAATTCCTTTTTAAGTTTAGAAATCTTGTATTCAAACTCAATATGTTTAGCTTTAACTTCTTCCTTTTCTTTCTCTTTGTCCTCAGCTAAGCATTTATAAAGATTTGCATCGTCTTGATATCTTAAAAGTGAACTCTTTTCAGTGTTGAAATTATTTTTCATCTATTCAAATTCATCTTTCATCGCATTGAGTTCAGATATCAGACTTAGCATTTCTTCATTTTCAGAAATATTTTCAGAATGATTAGAAAGAGAATGTACCTCAGATTCGAAGTTGTCTTCATCCACAGTTGCCATGAGATTGTATTTCACTTCAGAGAAGTGTGCCTTTTCCTCATCTGAAGAGTCCTCAAGCCAAATCTCTTCCTCAGCAACAAGAGCTTTGCCACTTTCTTTGGCTTTTACCAACTGAGCCTTCTTGTTATAGTACTCAAAGTTCTTAACCTTCTTAACTTTGCACTCTCTAGTAAAGTGACTCGGTTTGCCACAATTAAAGCACTGTCCATCCTTGTTCTTTTCCTCTTTCTCTTCCTTCTTCTTTTATTTTTCTTCTTTCCTCTTTTCATAACCACTTTTGTACTTGTCGACTTTGTAGTGTTCCGGTTTGGACTTTGAATAAAATTTCTTCATTCCATACAGTTTGTTGAATCTACTTGTCAGCAAAGCCAACTTCTCTAAAAATTCACTTAACTCGTTTCCGGATTCTTTATGATCACTAACTTTCATAACTCTTCCCGTAGTCAGTGAAATTTGAAATCAATGCCTTTGGTTTACTAACTCCAACTTTACTGTGTTCAACAATTAAAGCCAAAGATTCATCCATCTTCTTTTGTTTTTCTTTGATATCCTTCACTTTGTCTTCATGTTGATATAAGATACCGAAGATGTCATTTAACTTTTCATCATCCATGTAAACACCATATCTATTTGGTAAACATCATCATCTTCATTGATTTAGAGAAATTCTAGAATTACATGTGAATTGGACACTTTCTCTCTCTAGAATTTCTCACTTTCTCCCTCTAAGATATTACAAAAAAGCTTCCTTCTAATTACTTAGCTTAACAACAAAGCTAAACTAATTCTATTTATACCTAGGAATTACAACACATTAAAACCAATTACATTGACTTTTACTTAAACTACTTTGACTTTGACCTTGACTTTGACTTTGACTTTGACTTTGACTTTGACTTTGACTTTTACTTTGACTTTACACTATTTGACTATTACAAGACTTTTACAATAAATCTTGAATACAATTTTGTGCGCTAACATTCTCCCCCTTTGGATTCAAGATTTAAAAAAAATATGGCAGCAGTCTTCAGCTCTTGATCTTCAATACTTTACCTATGACTGCTTTAAACATTAAAGCTCTGACAATCTTAAAACACCTTTACAATCTTCAAACTTTCAACTTTGAACAGTCTTCAGTCAAACTTGAAAACTTGAAAAGTCTTCATCTTCTTTTTGAAAAGTCAATCTTCATGAATATAATTTTCAACAAATTTTCTTCAAGTCTTGAACACGAATTTCAGATCTTTGCATCTTTAAAATCTTTGAAGCTTTAGTCTTTGAAGCTTTGAACTCAAACTTTGAATGATTTCTTGAACTTTGTATCTTCATCTCTTTGACCTTGAAATTGTCTTTGAATAACGAACTCTCTTGAAACATCTCGGAACATCTTGTTGACTTTGACAAACTTCTCCCCTTAATCTTTCATTGACAGATCTCCCCTTTTCTTCAATATATTATTTCTCCCCCTTTTTGATGATTGTGAGCATCATGATCATCAAAACTCTTAACAACGTCAGCACGGTCTTTGATCGCCATTAACATTCTCCTCCTTTTGATATAATACAGTCGTCAATTCCAAGAGAATTTTATCCGAATCTTGTCAAATTCAGATAAAAAGAATGTGGTAACCCTGAAACAACGAATGAATCGGTTAAAATGCCTGTAAGTAGCACGGAGCCACTTAGTACAACGGATGTACTTTGGAAAGGAGCTTTTTGATGTTCACTCCTCCAGGGCTTCCATTCAATCAACGAAAAACCACAAAGGAATTTCTATGAACGTTTTGACAAAAAAATATATTCCTTGTGTGTATGTGAATGTGTTAGAAAGAACTTCAGCAACTTATGCTTGATTTTATAGGCTCAAAGCGTGTAAACTGTTGAGACAACAACAATTTTCCACGGACTCAATGTGCATGAATGAAGTGCGAAGGTGGGGCAAACTTCCTTCTTTTTCAATATCCAAACATTCTGAATGAAGATTAGATAGATTATATGTTGCGTCCCCAAGAAAAATGAAACATTTCTTTGTTGAGAAAGAAATGTGTAGCTAGTGGGGTTAAATGCAAGAGTTGGCATGGGCTAACTGCCTGTTTGAATGATGGTCACCAAAGAATGTGAACCAATCAGTAATGTGGCTTCCCGACTCAGAAAATGGTTGGTGCACAGTTCTCTTATTCTTTTAACTCTGTTCTCACACCCTCTTTTTGTTTTTAATCCGCTTACTTCTACCCAAACTCTTATTTACATTTTACCTCAGCACAATGAGATTACTCAACCGGATGAGTTATCCCCCCCCCCCCTCTTTGATGTAGACCCCTCACCCCTCGATCACTCAAGGATAACTTCTTGGGTAGGAAACACTGGTTAACGTGAATCCATAGAAGTTTAATAATCTCACACTAATCCCATGAAATTTTGTCCTAAAGTTTTATGGTGTTCAGCAGTTTAGTTTGAACAAATAAACTTCAGCATTTGAATGATATTGTCATCAGAATGTATACTCCTCAATAATAGTAATTAATATTTGAGCATTTGAACTATGAAGAATTCTCAAAACAAGAATAATGAATGAATGAAATGAATTCGAAGGCCTTGTTTGAGAATCTGACAAGGTATCAATCGGATCAAATATGAAAGATAATCATGAATGATAATCTTAAAAGGATAGGGTATCAAAGAATTGAAATTTGTTTATATGAACAAATATAAACAATCTTTGAATGAAACGTTTATTTCTCACGCTAAAAAAGTGTATGATGCTCAACAAAATTGAAGTACAAACGGGAGTATTACCATCAAAAAGTTGTTTTGGTTTGAGACATGGTAATAACAAAGTCAATATGAAGTTGTACCAGTATGTATGAATACTTGAAAGTATAGAAAAGATAATACACAAATATTAATCTTTGGAAACACACGGTTAGAATTGATGTTATAATAATCCGAGATCTCCATGAAAAATATTTAAAATCACACTTCTAAATTCATAAAATCAGTTTGAGAATAGAGAAGTGGTTTGAACATTTAAGGAAAAACGTTTTTCATGCTTGAAAGTCGTTCCACTTTCAAACAATCTGAGATTAAGATCAGAAGATACTTACATTCAGAAACGTTTGAGCTACCCCTCAAATCATGATACAATAATTTAAAATCATATAAGCTCCCCCTTAACATTTGCAAAAGATTTTTATCTTGACAAAATCTGCAAAATAACAAGAATTGGATCAAAATATCCTTAATCATGAAAACGAGTTCTGAATTACCAGGATTGAAAGTAAATTCAGAAATCACAGTCATTGAAGAACGAGTCCTGATCTGATATGATCATAAGTCAAAATCATTGAAGTACGAGTCCTAAACTGATATGTTTAGAAGTCATAATCCTTGAAGTGCGAGTCCTGAGCTGATTTACTCAGAAGTCTAAAAGTATCGTACTCCCCCTTAAAAGCACATATATTGTAGAATCCAGATCCGTGCAACGATTATGTTTGTGAAAAAGCAAATAAGAACAGTTGATATGATTCACAAAAGCTGCCCACTTAGCTATTGAATTAGAGAGAGTTACAGTGTAAAGAAGAAAAGCTAAATGAGACAACTAGCTAATTTTCTAAGCTAATTGCACTTTATATATGCTGGGCCCGTGGTAACAAGCCCACGGCCCGTTCACTATGGACTAAGTTTAAACAATTACAATTCAAACCCTTGAACTTAAAATCAACATAAATTCTACCCTAACAATCTCCCCCTTTGATTTGAAGTTCGAGTTCGCGCTCGATCTCTTGCCGGTTGAATACGTATCATTTGCGCAACGCGAAGTGAACCTCGAAGAATCTGATGGCGCGGCAGTAGTCGAGACGTTCTTCAACCATATCCAAAGCAGTCTGAGCAGTTCTTTCATTCAGATTGGGTACATAGGATACCTTTGGATTTTCGGATTCGTGCTTGATGATCTTCCGAAGAGCGGCTTGAACTTTTAGCAGTGTGTCGTCGCAAAATCGATCTACCTGACTGAACCTCATAAACTTCTTTTCTTTCTGAGCGTTTAGGAAGACGATCCCAAATTCTGGTTGAAGCAGCATTGCATTCTCGGGATACATCGACAGTTCAGGAGCTTTCAGATTCGGTTTGAGCTGATTTACCTTCTTCGCTCGGTTCTCGATTGCCATTTGAAAGTCCGTAAGATAAGAGATCATAATAGAACGGACGAGGAATCGACGAACCGCTTCGAGCGCCTTTGTTACAGCAAGCGGTCGGATGCTTCTGGTGCGAAGGTCTTTCAGAATAACCAGGAGGTCGAACGGATGGAGATGCTTAAAGTCAGCTTCAGAAAAAATCCATTCTTTTCCGTCTTCACGTCGAACAGTGAACACGGGAAAGACGATCTTCATAATTCGGTTTGACTGAATCTTTAGCACCTCTGAAATTTTATGTTTGGTTCGAACCTGGTCTCTCGGGAGACACCGCTTCATGGCTTCTACGTATCGGAGTTGGCATGCTGGATCAGGACTGTAGATACCAAGACAGAAGGTCGGCTCAATCGGGCGAATTCTGTGTACAAACAGCTTCTTCAGAGATTCCTCCAGATGAGGAATGAGGACCTTGATCTTCTCCCAACGGTTTTGTTGTTGAGGAGAGGGAGGAAGATCAGGAGCTGTCGTTTGCTGAGGAGATGTCGGGATTTCTGCATTTGAGCTTTCGGGTTGATCTGAAGTCGTAGCGGGTTGAGTCGAGTGAACGGGAGGCGTACCATAGAAATTCTGAAGCAGAAACTGGTCATAATCAACGTTGTCGTCTTCATCAGTGGGAAACACCAAGTTTACCTCGAAGTTTACGGCTCTGGCAGCTTTTTCGTACCATGCGTCTTCGGTTTCCGGGTTGGTTTCACATGCTGGATCAATCATGGTGAGCATTGGCATGTCTGATGGTTCTTGTGCGACCAATTCCTGTGTTGTACCCTCGGTCTTTTCAACCGTTGGGGCTTCGTCATCTGAAATATCCATGTCGATGACCATCTGTGCTAATGGCAACTCGGCTTCGGGTGTTGCTGTTGAAGTTGCCGCAGTTGGGGGTTCCTGTTGAACCACTGTTGTAGTTTCGGCAGTCACGATCTGGACGGTCTCGGTTTGGCGTAGACGCTTCTCCCCCTCACGGTGATCAGGATCATCCTGGTCATCGTGCTTGCGTTTGAGACCGCCGGCTTGTGTCACACCCCGCTAAAGCGGAAACACGAGATGTAACAGATAGAGTTTCATAGCATTAGGAAATAAACAACACCAACCATACAATTACACAAGGTAATACATTACAAAGTTCCAAAAATTTAAAGTTAAGGGTTTACAATCCAAAGTTTACATGTAACCCAAAATAGTGTTTTTAACAAGAGATGACAAAAGACGAGTCTCGGTTGATGTCGTCATGCAAGTTAAATTAAACCTTGTCATTTACCTTCTTAGCCCCTGAAAAGCATGTTTAAAACAAAGGTCAACTACAAAGAGTTGGTGAGTTCACAGGTTTTTCCATACACACAACAATTTTTCATCCAATGGTTACTCTCATGAAACGTTCGTTCATGACAAACTCCAAATTTAAAAGATTTATGAGTACAATTTACAATGAGTGATTTTTGTAAGATATATAAGTGTTGAGCCACTACTAAGCCTCCGACAATCTACGCCCCGCGAACTACCTCAGAGGTGGTATGTTGGCCACATGAGTAGAACATTATTAACAGATAAAGTGCACCCCTACTCGTCAGTCAAGGTGGGTTTGTCAAACCAAATAGCGCTATCCACAAGTATCACCGGCTCGTTACGAGTTAATAAGTAGTGTATCTATTGGGGACTTACCATTTTCATTATCACTCAACATATCTATGTCACTTATGTAAAGTTGTACATTCATTTGTACTCATTTCTTAAATCACAAATATCCATAATTTTACTATCATGAATCATTTAGCATTTTAAAATCATAACATGCTTTTCACCCCAAACATTTAAACGAGTAAAACGGGGCTGTGAAAACTCACCTTATAGCGTAGTCGCGAAGTAGTGATAGCTTGTTTGCTTAAACGCTTTACGGGTTCCCTATAATGTCAAACAATCTCTATAAGTCCTTCATATCTAATTCAAGGTTATACTTAACTAATTTAATCCACATCTTGTGTAATGCCTTTGCTTTAGTATTTAAATTGAAATGAGGAATTTAGCATTGTTCCAATGTTTTAATCATGTATATATAGTTTTTATTTATGGTTTTGACAATTTCTACTATTTATAAGCTTTTTATCTTTTAATAACTCTACAAATCCCTTTTTCTTTTGAATTAGAGTTTTACTTTTCTGGTGGCAGAATATTAAGTCCACTTATGGTCATTTTTAAATATCTTCTGGAAATTTTTATTAGTCCAACTTTTTATATGTATCAATTTAATGTCTTAGAGAACTTTTGACATAATTATCATTATTTTTAGAGTTGGTTAGCTATTTTAATCATTACACTTAAGTTTAAGTGTCACAGTTACCAAAACAGTCTGCACCATCTTTTTGTCAAGTCCATTTGGAGGGTCAATCCTCAACATTTTTCAGTGATTCAAAATAGGTTTTAACCCTAACTCATAAAAGTATTTTCCAGAAAAATTTCATCATTTTTAGTTACATATTGAGGGAGATATGACGATTTTAAGTTAGGTCTTCCATTCTGCCAGATTCTGATTTCTTGCACACCAGTCTTGGTTTGAGTGTTTGAGACCCCAAATCTTAATAGTTTTGAGTGAAACCAATTTTGTTCGATTCATAACTCATTAAAGAAATTTCCAGAAGAAAATAAAGAATTTTAGTGGAATATTAAGAGACTTATAACTGATTAAAGTAGAGAATTTTCTCTGTCAGATTTTCTTTGCACCATTAATTTAATATGAGTAGTTGAAGGGTCAAATCTTCGAGTTTTTACATGAAACCACTTGGGTTTGAAACATAACACAATAAACAAAATTCCAGAAAAAGATTCATATCATTTGGTTAATTATTTTTCAAGATATGGTCGGATGAAAAGCATGCAAGTAATCTGCCAGAACCTAAAAATTGTTTATTCATGGAAAATGAGTGTTTTATCTCCATATTTTCACTCATATGGTTGGTTCTTGGATTTGAACACTCATTTACCACTACTTAGACAATGTTCTTAGATAAAAATCTATTTTTGACTTTTATAAACACATGCATGAACTCACACATCTCAGATTGTGACAAAAACCCACATGCATGTAGTTAAAACATCATTTTCTTGAGTTCTAGTTGTATGGATTATGGATTATCACCATTTGTTTGACATATAACATGTCATTGGTGATTAATCTTCCATTAAAAGGGTCCATTAAGGTCCTTTTTCCAGAAACTCAAGAGTCATGAAGATAAAGTAAGAAAAGAAGAAGAAATTTACAAGAAAAATGAAGAAGATGAAGGAGAACACAAGGGAGATGAAGTTACCCACTCTAGAGTTGATGTTTACCTTCAAAATCTTCAAAGTTTGGATGATTCTTGAGGGATTTTGGGGCTGAATTTCGGCAGAAACTTAGAGAGGAAAAGAGAGAGATGAAAGTTTGAATATGGAGAGAGAGGATGGTAGGGCAAATGAGGAGGTTTTCTTGAGAATGAGAAGATTATAATGAGTGGGTGTTGGGGTAATTATGGGGGCCGAAATTTGGGCCTCCTTTTCATATTTTTTTTTTGCTAATTAATATTGTATATACTTATATAATATGTAATTTTTATAAAAAGGATTGATTAATGGTAGTTAAATCCTCATTTTTGTACTTGTATTTTTTGTTTGATTATTTAAAGTTTAAAATTTATAATTGGGTATATATAAACTATATATTTACTCCTCTTATTATTATTATTATTGTTATAATTAAATGTTAACTGTTCCAATCGGCATTTTATAAGACATATTAAACAGTTGCGTGCGGTAACAGGATTTTCTAAGCGTACTGCCGGAATTCTTAGGAAACTAAAACCTTAGCCAACATAATTAGGTCATAATGAGTTATTTCTACATGTTAAGACATGTATTAAGCTATTCAGTTGCTAACCTGAGTGGTTTGGTTGACGGGTGTCACAGTCTCCCCTTGTTAGAAGAATTTCGTCTCGAAATTCGTTGGTTGCTACTTCCCGCCTGGTCCTTTGTAAATAGGTGGGGGTACTTACGTTTCATGTAATCTTCTCGTTCCCATGTATACTCAGGTCCATGCCTCGAATTCCAACGAACTTTTAGGATCGGGATCTTACTACGCCTTGTTCGTTTGACTTGTTGATCGAGGATTTCAACTGGTTCTTCTATGAAGTGCAACTGCTCGCTCACTTGTATGTCTTCCAATGGTAGAACCAATGATTCATCCGATAGGCATTTCTTCAGATTCGACACATGGAATGTGTCGTGAATAGCGCTTAACTCTTGTGGTAGTTTGAGTCTATATGCGACTGGTCCAATCTTTTCCAGTATCTCAAATGGGCCGATATATCTTGGACTCAACTTGCCCTTCTTCCCAAATCGTACCAATCCTTTCCATGGCGATACCTTTAATAGTACCTTATCGCCCACCTGAAATTCCAATGGCTTCCTGCGATTATCTGCATAACTCTTCTGACGAGTTCTGGCTACTTTAAGTCTTTCCTGTATGGTGACGATCTTGTCCGTAGTCTCTTGAATTATGTCGGGTCTTATCAGCTGTCTGTCACCGACCTTCATACGGCGCGCACTTTAAGCTGGTATGGTAGCCATTGTTGTAAGAGAATTCGACCAGCGGTAAATGAGTATCCCAATTTCCCCCAAAATCTAATACACAGGCTCGCAGCATGTCTTCCAGTGTTTGTATAGTTCTTTCTGTCTGACCGTCCGTCTGCGGGTGGTAGGCAGTGCTCAAGTCCAACCGTGTGCCCAACGCTTTCTGGACTGACCGCCAAAGGCGTGACGTAAAACGGCTATCTCTGTCCGAGATAATGGAAGTAGGTACTCCATGACGCATAACGATCTCGTTGATGTAAATTTGAGCAAGCTTTTCCACCTTGAAGTCTTCTCGGATAGGCAGAAAATGTGCAGATTTCGTAAGCCGATCCACTATAACCCAGATTGAATCATGTCCTTTCCTTGTCCTGGGTAACTTAGTTATGAAATCCATACTTATTTGTTCCCATTTCCACTCGGGAATCTCAGGTTGCTGAAGCAGACCTGATGGTTTCTGATGTTCAGCCTTAACCAGTGCACAAGTCTGGCACTTGCTTACATAACAAGCAACATCTTTCTTCATCCCTGGCCACCAATAGTATTCCTTCAGATCCTTGTACATTTTATCGGCCCCGGGGTGAATTGAATATCTTGATTTATGAGCTTCATCCAAGATTACTGCTCGCAGTTTTTCAACCTTAAGTACCCAAACTTTATTTCGGAAGTAACGCACCCCGTCTGGTTGTGTTTCAAATTCTTCTTCCAAACGGTGTAGGTTTTCGTTTTTCAAATTCTCCTCTTTTAATGCTTCCTCTTGAGCTTCGAGAATTTGGTCCTTAAGGCTCGTCCGGACCATCGTTCCCATGGCTCTTGCCCTCGATGGCTTCACTCTTTCTTTTCGGCTCAACGCATCGGCTACTACATTAGCCTTGCCTGGGTGGTACTTTATCTCGCAATCGTAATCGCTAAGCAGTTCAACCCATCTCTGTTGTCTCATATTCAGCATTTTCTGATCGAAAATGTGTTGTAGGCTCTTGTGGTCGGTATAGACGGTGCATTTAGTGCCGTAGAGGTAATGTCTCCAAATCTTGAGTGCGAACACTACGGCTCCTAGTTCCAAATCATGGGTGGTATAATTCTTCTCGTGAACTTTAAGTTGCCTTGATGCGTAGGCAATAACCTTGTCTTTTTGCATTAGCACACACCCCAACCCTTGGTGTGAGGCATCGCAGTAAACAACAAAATTGTCTGCACCCTCTGGTAAAGCTAAGATCGGTGCATTGCAAAGCTTATGCTTAAGCGTCTGAAAAGCTTCTTCTTGTTTCTCTCCCCAATCGAACTTCTTATCCTTCTGGGTTAATGCCGTTAATGGTTGCGCAATTTTGGAGAAATTTGCAATGAAACGCCGATAGTAACCAGCTAAGCCGAGAAACGGACGAATTTCAGTCGGAGTCTTTGGGGCTTCCCACTTCTTGATGGCTTCTATCTTGGCCGGATCGACATGAATTCCATCTTTATTAACTACATGCCCAAGAAATTGCACTTCACGAATCCAAAACTCGCATTTGGAAAGTTTAGCATACAGCTTCTGGTCTCTGAGCAGTTCTAGTATTTGCTTTAAATGTTGCTCATGCTCCTTCTTGCTTTGCGAATAAATTAATATATCATCTATGAACACAATTACGAATTTGTCCAAGTACGGTCGACATACTCTGTTCATTAGATCCATAAAGACTGCTGGAGCGTTTGTCAGACCAAAAGGCATGACTAGGAACTCATAATGTCCATATCGAGTCCTAAACGCTGTCTTAGGAATATCCTCCTCACGAACCCTCATTTGATGGTATCCAGACCGCAGGTCAATCTTTGAAAAGTACGTAGCGCCTTGAAGTTGATCGAACAGGTCATCGATTCGAGGAAGGGGATATCGGTTCTTGATGGTCAACTTATTAAGTTCCCTGTAGTCGATGCACATACGAAATGAACCATCTTTCTTTTTAACGAATAAAACTGGAGCTCCCCAGGGTGAAGAGCTGGGTCTGATGAATCCTTTATTGAGTAGCTCCTTAAGTTGTTCTGATAACTCCCGCATTTCTGAAGGTGCTAACCGGTAAGGTGATTTTGCCACGGGTGGCGCTCCCGGAATTAAGTCGATATGAAATTCAACTTGTCTTGGTGGGGGTAATCCAGGTAATTCATCTGGGAATACTTCGGGAAAATCTCGCACTATTGGAAAGTCTTGAATATTCTTCTCTTTGATCTCCTTATCCACCACGTGTGTCAAAAACGCAACACAATCTCCCGGAGTTTTCTCCCTGTATTTCAAGTATTCTTCCTTCGGTTTGAGGTATCCGGACAATCTTTTCGGAGCAAACGATCTCAGCGCGATTCTTCGATAACCAATCCATACCTACGACTATATCGAAGCTTCCTAATTTGATTGGGATTAAATCTATGCTAAAATCTTTTTCCGCCAGTTTTAGGGTACAGTTTTTAATTACATCTCTGGCCCTAACTTCCTGTCCATTAGCAAATTCAATAACGTATACCTCTTTCAACTTTTGAGATTCCAAGTTAATTTTCGGCCTAAACCCTAGTGATACAAAGCTCCTATCTGCTCCCGAATCAAAAAGTACTGTTGCATAATGATTATTCAAGAGAAACGTACCTGTGACAACATCCGGATTTCGTCTTGCTTCATCTGCTCCAATTTCAAACACTCGACCTCGTGCCTGACCTCCTTGATTCCCTTGATTGAATGGTCGTGCTTGATTTGCATTAGGCCTTCGGTTCAGTCTCGGACATGCGTTCCGAAAGTGATCAGGGCTCCCACACTCGTGGCAGGTTCGCTTTCCTCCGCTCTTGCAATCTTTGGCGACATGGCCTCCTTTGTTACACTTGGGGCAAATGATGCATCTTCCGAGGTGTCGATTATTGCACTTGACGCATCTTGGGCATGGCCCCCTTTCTTTCTCCTCTGCCTGTGCTTGAATTCCGAAATTTCCGGTCACTCTCTGACCCTTGTCTGATCTTCCCCCAAATTATCTTCTTGCAGGCTCTTCTATCTTTCTTTTCCCTCCGGCTTTGTCATTCCCAGTTGTTCTCGAACGATTTGCGTTGTTAGTGAGTCTCGTTGCTAGATTCACTGCTTCTTGAAGAGTCTTCGGGTCGGCCGAAGTCACATTTCCTCTGATTTCTTCAGATAAACCCCACACGTATCTATCCACTCGATTTTCCTCGGGCGTCACCAAGTGTGGCACTAGCTTTGCCAGCTCATGGAAACGGGCAGTGTAAGAGTCTATGTCGTTTCCTTTCATTTCATGGTTCCACAGTTCTGCTTCTAGCTTCTGGATCTCACTCCTTGGGCAGTACTCATCCTTGAGCATCTTTTTAAACTCATCCCATGTCAGTCTATTGGCCACATCCCGGCCTCGGTTTTGTACTTGGGTGTTCCACCATGTTAATGCCCGTCCTTGCAGAAGGCAAGCGGCATATTCCACCTTGTTTCCTTCAGTACATTTACTGATATTCAGAACAGACTCCATACCTTCTACCCAAGCCAATAATCCAACGGCTCCCTCAGTTACGTGGAATTCCTTAGGGTTGCAGCCCCTGAAAGTCTTGTATGTGCATTCCCGATTTCCGGCCGTTCCCGCATTGTTTGGATTAGCATTCAGTCCAGCTGCTACTTGGCTGACAATGTTCGGAAGTGCAGCCATAATTTGCTCAGCCACTAGCCGTGCGACTTCAGGATCCTCTCTTCTTGGAGGCATAGTCCTACAGTTATGGTCTTAATTAAGGATTTAGTCGCATGGTCACCAATTCTGTTACTTGGTTACACTTCCTACTTGTTATGTTAATCCAAGTTATGATACTACTTCATGCATACTATCATTATTATCAACACATATTGTCATAATAACATACCACGATTTCATAATCATGCATTAAAGTAGTTGAGATATATAAACATTAACCAAACATTTCATTTATAAGCTGTACATATTCAATTCCCCAAAAGAAACAGTAACAAAACATGCAATGTTTGAAATTTAAACGGCTAAATGCCCCAAAAATATGAGTTTAAGTTTAAATAAACCCCAAAAGTTCCACCATAATTGGTCTTCTAGTGCATCATCATCCAAATCAGCATCCCTATTGGTTCCCGTTTTGCTTTAAACAAGATTATCAGATCTATTAGTTCGAGTTTATGTTTGATGCGGAAGCGTATTTGAAGAACTAACAGATATGTTTGATAGATTTAGAACACAATATAAATAAACAGTGAACAGGAAATAATATCTCAAAGTTTACTGAATATATATATATCAAGAACAGATTTAAGAACAGTGAGTATGCAAAGCTTTAAACAGATATGACTCTAAATGTGCATAAGCTATGTGTTCTTGATGTTCGATTGAAGTGTTCTTGTTTTTCTGTTTTTTGGTGTGTTGTTGTGTGTTAGGAAGAACTCAACATGAGTCTTCCTTATATACTACTCTTAGAAGACTATGAAGTAGGTCACTGTTCCTTTTACGGCATGAATAGTAAACTAGATGGTGTGAGCAGTTGTTTGAGCCATGCGCATTTAACGGATCAGATGTACTTTTGGTAAATGCATTAAATGGCGCAGACGTCTATTTTGTACCATGCCCTATTGAGTCCACTCAGAGCTTGACACGTGTTTTGACAGTACTTTTCCATGCAAGTTGATGAACAGGTCTTGGAACAGTAGCAAGATATTATAAATATCTTCCCAGTCTTTAGAGGACCACAGAGGCTCTGTAATGTGTTACAGAGGTTCTGCGGTCTGGTTCCTCTGTAGAGTAGTCTTCACCGGATTCCGAGTCTTTGGTTGTTTACTTCTGCAGAGCTTCTGTCAAGGTTGGCAGAGATTCTGTGGCTCGGTCCTCTGTGAGAAGTCTTCTTGGTTCCTTGTCTTCTGATGTTGTCCGCAGAGGCTCTGTTAATGGTAACAGAGGATCTGCGGTCTTGGTCTTCTGAAAGCGTTCTTCTGTAGTTTCCTCGGTCTTTGATCACTCTTGATCAAACTTCCTTTGATTCTTCTGAGATGCCCGGCAGAGCTTCTGTTGCACTCAGCAGAGCTTCTGTGGAAGTTCTTCTGTACTTGGCCATTTTTCAATACTTCTAATATTTCAGAATATTTGGAGCTAACAATCTCCCCCTAAGTATTGAAAAATAGAAGGTTGAATTTATGCATTTTAACCTAAGTAAAGAAGAGGTTAAACAATACCTCAGAAGATTATTTCATTCATTTTGGAATTTATGCCAGAGGTATTTACATTTAAGTACACAAAAATAAACGTTGACAGAGATTCTTTGAAGAGACTCAGATTTTTGCATTTGGGAAGTCGTCGAACTTTATGTTGTCTTTTCCTACTTCCTTGAGTTCTTCATAGAATTTGTGACATAGATTTCGTAAGCCGAGTGTAGCATCAATCTCTTTGATCATCATCAGAGCAGATTCTTCGTTCATAAGCTCTGTTGCTTTATTCTCCTCTAGTATCTTTCTGAACATGTTCAGAGTATGGGTCGTGTACTTCTGACAGTCCATTGTCACAAACAGTTTCAGTTGATCTGCAGGATTCTTGAATACTAACCCGTACCTTGGAGTTTTGATGATTGAATTGGGTATGGCATTGGGTGGGCAGAAATCCTCTGGTGGTCTGATACTTAGAGTAGTTATGCCCAGATCGATGGCTAGTTGAATGTCGAGCATGCTGTAGATTAGGAGCTTTTCACGCATCGCCTTTTTGAGAACTCGATAAGACCTTTTGTGGCAGTCGTCATTGAAGTTGTCTTTCGTCCATTGCAGAAGGTCAGGTAAGTCATAGGGATTGAGGTTTCGGATATCAGCATCAGAGAATTGATTTTCTGATCTGTCAGACCTTTTGACTTTCCAGATGGTATACACCGTATGAGGATAGGTTCTCATTTTGGAGTATTTGCAATAGATTACCTTCTTTATTTTGTGAATGGAGTAAACTTGATTGACTGGTTTTGACTTTGTAGAGGTGAAGATTGCATCGAATTCCTCTCTTAGCTTCTGATCTCGGACATGGGCTGGCAGATCGCTCTGGAAGTGCTGTGTGTAGAGATAACTGTAGACTTGTTCTTCCATTTGTTCAATGGTTGAAGTAGATCTTGGAATTGGTCTCCTTAGCTCATCCATCTTTCGAGTGATGTCTGCTACTCTACCTTCTGTTACCTTAGCTGTGGGATTCAGGGATGGGTTTTCTGACAGAGGATTCAAGTTGAATGCCCAGTCTTCCTCTTCGGGTTTAGGAGTGACGAAGGCATTAAATGCACCTTTCATCAATTTCTCTGTAGCAACTGGCATCTTCTTCTTTGGCTCTTCTTCTGTCATTATTCCCTTGCCTTTATCTTTTGGCTTTGAGGTTTCAGATATTGGGTTTTGGATTTGTGTGGGTGGAACCTCTGTTGATTTGACAGTTGGAGGTTCTGTGGGTTTTGGGGTTGTATGCTCTGATGTTTTGGTTGTTTCCTCTGAAGGTTTTGATACTTCGGGTTGTGAGGTCTCTGTTGGTGAGGAGTCTTCGAGTCTTGGAGGTGGAATGTCAAAACGCTTTGCTGATTGAAAAGCAGATACAAATTCCATTCTGCGAAGAATGAACTCTGCAGAGCGTTTTGGTCTTTGGGGTTTTCGAGCTATGGTTTTGACTCTAGTTTTGTGCGGGATTGGTTGTGAGGTTGGTGTTGGTTCTTTGGGTGAGGGTGGAGTTTGTTCTGAGGATGAGGATGCAAGATTGATTACCTTAGGTTCTGTGGTTGGTGCATCCTCTGGTGAGATAGAGGTGTTTTGCCTCTATTGTTTTCCCTTTTGGGTTTCTGTTGTAGAGGGTTCTGCTGATTTCTCTGTAGTTTCTGCAGAAGCAGCCTCTGTAGTTTCCTTTGTTTTCTCCCCCTCAGGATGACCAGATGCTCCATCATCAGGATCATCCTGCCTTCTTTTAGCAGTAACTGCTGTTCTGCAGGTGTCTTGAGCTGCTTGCCTTGCTGCATTTTTCTTCATAGTTTCAAAGTAGATTGCGATCGAAGTTTTGAAGGCTTTGGTCGCACTTTTCTCGAACTCTGCAGCGGTTGTTTTGGCAATGTTAGTGGCAGAGGCGATGGCAGCAGCAGCAAAAGTTTCTGTAGTTGACTTCATTTCTGCAAGGGCTGCTTTAACCTCTGTGGATAAGGTATCCACTTTGGTATTTAATCCTGTAAGCGCGCCTGAAGTTGACTCTGTAAAAGACGTGAATGAGCTTTGCAACTCATTCAATGTTTGAGTTACAGAGGTTACAAAGGCTTGGAACTCATCCTTCGTAACATGTTCCTCTTGGGTAACCTCTGGAGGAACAACTCCTTCTCCAGAGTGAATCCCTGTTCCTGGGACACCTTCGTTCACCCTTGTTTGTTCGTTGGGGGTGGAAGGATTTCCATCTGATCCTCGTGAAGAAACCTGAGTTTCAGTCTCTACAGAAGTTCTGTGAAGAATATTGTCTAAATCCACTCCAGAGGTGGGTATCGGAATATTCTTCTGTTGACTTGGAGACTTGTCTAGAGTCTCTTCGTCATGGTGCTCTCTACTTCTCTCTGAAAGAAGTTTTGGCCCTATATTGTGCGTGTCAGAGGAAACGAATTCCTCTGTAGGGTGTTCTAGTGTGATCTGGGGCGATTGATCACGAACTATAGGTGAGTCTCTCTGAGGAGACTCCCTAAGAATGGATTCCCCGTCTTCTGTGGGCACAGAGGTTGAAAGAGTAACCTCTGGCTTGATGGGTTGGGTGAGGTTCGAGCTGTGCTGCTCTTTTTCAAGGATACCTTCTGCAGCTAGACCTGCGGTGTCAGATGTGTGGGTTGCACTGGGAGGGGTTGAGGGATGTGTGCCTTCTGCAACTTCGGCATCTTTTCCTTTCTCATTTTCTTTTCCTCCAGACGTTTCTACCCTATCCTCTAAACCTATTTGCACCTCTTCTTCTGCAGTCTCTTGTCTTGGCAGAAGTGAATCAAGAACCTCTGTGAAGATTTGAGTTTGCAGAGGTGGTTCGATTCCTTCTGTTATTGTTTGCAGAGGAGAAGATGGTTTCTTCTTCTTTGATTTCCTCTTCTTTGGTTTTGGTGCTCCCTCCTCTGTAGATTTTGACTTTCTTTTTCTTTTGGAAGAGGGAGGGGCAGAGGGACCTTGGATTTGTGGTGGAGATGAGGGTTCTGTGGGATGTTCAGTGGGTGGAGAAGATGGTTCTGCAGGAGTTTGTTGGATAGCAGAAACAGAGGCAAGTTGTTCCTCTGTAGGGGTCTTGGTTTTCTTTCCCTTTTTCTTCTTCTTCTCTTTAGATCCCTCAGAAGACTTCCTCTTTGAAGAATAGAGGCCTTTCCTTATATCTCTGAAGTTCTTCTGGTTGGCCTTGTGTTTAGCCAACTTTATCTTCCATTCTTCTTCTGTAAGTCTCTCTACTACATTACCTCCTATGGGCATTCCTATACGCGGGGGTGTTACAGAACTGGGTTCAGGAGTTCTGTAAACGCGTGTGTACTCACTAACTAGTTCTTCATCACTAGCATAACCTAACATTACCTTTAATAGTGGCCTGATGTGTGGGTAGCCATCCTCATGTTCTGTAGGGGTGTTCTTGGACATAGGAAATTGCTTAGGTTTGGGACCCTCCATTGGCCATTTTTGGACAAGGAGTAGGGGTTCGAAAAGTACACTGAGGATTCGCTGGAACTGCAGAGGGGGTAACCAGTTGTGATCAGACATTTTGGCTTTCTGGGAGGCGATTTTGCGATCGATGGTGTTGATGATCTCTTGCATCATTATGGTGGCATAATCTAGGGGTAGATCATAGTATACACCATACATGATTGAGAGAATTTGAGGTGAGCTTTGATCGATGCTCCCGATTTTTCCTGTGAGGCAACGATTTAGGATGGAGAATAAGGTATTCCACAGAGGAGGTAGTCTTGCTCTGCGGAAATCGTTCCTCTTTTTCAACTGTTGGTTGTACCCTAACATGTGTAGAAAGTCGACAAGTTCTTCATTTGTTGGTTGGGGTGCATACTTTTTGATTCCCATGAGTCCTCTTGTTGGAAGGCCAAATTCTAATGAGAACATGGTGCGATTGAACATCAGTTCAAGGCTCTTACTTTGGTCAGGTTTAGAAATGTAGCCTCTGATCAAATCGGTGTCAGCGTCATAACGGCAAGATTTCCAAAACTGATGTAGGTAACGTACTGGTATTTGTTCAACGGTTTTGCTCAGAAGAGGGTAAAGAAAGTGGTTCTCTAGGATGTTTAGCAGGATGGCATGTTCTTTGCCAAATGTCGTAGGAGAAGGAACAAGATAACAGTTGTTCGATTTAATGGGAAGGGTTTGCTCGAAATGGTCATTTGAGAAAAATTGTTGCAGGTGGGTAGTGGGTACGAAGGATGCCTCGTCGCCGGAGTCGTGTCTGTCGGCATTGGTGGCGATGTGTGGGTTGTGGGAGTGCTCAGAATGCACTGGAGAGGATGTCGGAGAGTTCGTTGGTGAAACGTGAGCAGATTTGGAACTGGAAGCCATTTGTAGGTTTTGAAAGTTCTAGGTTTTCAGAAAGAAATAAGCAAGTTCGCCGGAGAAGATGAGAGAATAGTAAAGTTTTGAAAGTGATTTTAACTTGGGTTTTATACTGTGGTAACGGATAGAATTCGGAACGGTGAAAATGTGAGAAAGTTAATAAAATTTGAGGTCCACACTTGAGTTCATTCGGCGTGGTGCAAGTTTCTAGGACGACGTGATATGTACGTCAATGAAAACTTGACATGTCATCAATGTCAGTGACGACGAGACGTCGTGGGCGGCCACATTAAATGAAAAACGCGTGGGTTTTAAATTTTCACCACAGAAAAGTTACCGTTACAGATACAGAAATTCCCAAGTGGAAATCTTTACAGAAGCTCTGTGGGTACAGAAGCTCTGTGATTTTGAAAAACGTTTATCTCTGTAGATTGTATCTTTAATGAAAATCGTTTGAAAAACACGGAGAGGATCAATAAATTTTTAGTAGAGAGAAATTATCCTACAGAGGTTTTTGGACCTTTGCCAGAGCCAGCAGAGGCTCTGTGACAGGAAATTTCTAATAACTAATAATTTATAAACATTTTTAATCATCCAAGTTTTTGATCAGTTTTAACAATGTATTTAGGACTTATTTGAAAGTTGGTGTCCTAGAAAATTGTAAATCTCAAAGATTTTGTGCAGCAGAAGTCATTTGAATGATTTGAGTGATCTACAGAGGTTCTTTGTTTGAAAGAACTCTGTGGCTTATGACTTCTGTGGCAAGATACCAACCTATTTCCTTTTGATCGGCGAATGTGATCTCTTCTGTCGCATTCTTTGCTCCCCCTTGACTTATGAATCTCTGTAGATTCAGCAAGGTCTCCTTTTCCGCTCCTCCTTGATCTAACAACCTCTGTAGGATTGATCTCTGTGGTTTGAAACCTGCCTTTTTATCTCTTGAAGCTTGTACTTTTACCAAAAACGTTTGAAAAACATTGGAGAGGATCGTTAAATCTTTAGTAGAGAGAAATTATCCTACAGAGGTTTTTGGACCTCTGCCAGAGCCAGCAGAGGCTCTGTGATAGGAAATTTCTAATAACTAATAATTTATAAAACTTTTTGATCATCCAAAGTTTTTATGGTTTAAACATTGTTTTTAGGACATATTTAGAAATTTTTGTCCTGGAAAATTGTTTTTGGAAAAATATTTTGTGCGACACATACCTTTTAGAGTGTCTAGTTTGGACGACAGAAACTCTTGTTGATCATAATCCTCCTTTGGCTCCCCCTTGAATGATCAACCTCTGTAAATTAATTTGAGGTCTCCTTCTGCTCCCCCTTGACATATGCTTGAATCAATAGAGATAAATAATGCACAGAACATAGGTCAACCTCATCAGAGGTTCTGTGGAGATTGTCATAGGTTTTGAGCAATTCCACAGAGGCTCTGTGAAGTATAGAATCTTTGAAGGATGAGTCTTAAACAAAGTGTTTAAGAGTCATAGTGTATTTTGAAGCCTGAGTCCTTAATAGAACTATTAAGGAGTCCATTGTTTGCTGAAGAGTGAGTCCTGATCTGTAATGGTCAGAAGTCATTTTTCTGATGAAGCTCGAGTCTTAAACTGATTTGTTTAAGAGTCTTTTTCACTAAAGTGTGAGTCCTAAACTGATGTGTTTAGGAGTCCTTTTCTCCTCTGAAGAGCGAGTCCTGATCTGTAATGATCAGAAGTCCTTGTACCTGCAAGACAGATCAAATAACTTTTGGTACCCATATCCAAATGGGTCCTTTTTTGTTAGGATTTGGAGCTGTCTTTAGGTCCTCTGGTTTGCCAATCTCTGTTGGTTTGCCAACTTTCTTTCTATGACCTTTCTCATTTTGGGTCTTTGGATTTTTCTTTTGAAATGACCCATTTTGTACACAGAAAGATTTAGAGAAAAGGTTTCTTAATTGAAGCAGAAGATCAAAGCATTTATATGAATGAAAAGATGAAGGCTTTGTAGAAACAAATGGCTTTGGAGCATTTTTGTCAGGAATAGAGTTTTTGACTTTCCAAACCATTTTCATTTTTTTGTAAACAGGATTATTTGAATTTTTAGCACAAGAGTTTGCTAAGACAAGGTTTTTAAGCCTTTTAGCTAAAACATCTTTTTCTTTAAGGTTTAAATCAAATTTTCTTAGAAGATCTGATTTATACCTCTTCTCCAACATAATCTTGTTTGAAAAATCGGATAGTCTCTTTGTTAAATTTGACATTTCAGCTTTAAAGACCTTTCTTTCCTTCTCAAACTTGTCTTTCAAACACTTTGTTTGAAATCCTTCTCTTTTCACCCTTTCAGACTCTTTTCTTTCAAAATCCTGCTCTTTCCTCTCTTTTTCAAGAGATTTCTGTAATTTTGAGATTTTGAAAGAAAGTTCCATATTCTTTGTCTCAAGAAGAGTTTTCTCTTTTCCAAACTTTTCATTTTCACTGATTATTAGTTTTTCAAAGTTGGAAATCAGTTTAGAAAAGTTTAGACACTTAAGCTCAAGGCTTTTCTTCTCTTCTTTAAAAACAGTCTTAACTTCCTCAAACTTCTCTTTCTCCTTTTTACCAAGCTCTTCTGACTCAGATAGTTTCCTTTTCAGTTCAATATTTTCAAGGTTTAGGAGTTTACCTGATTCTTCAAGCTTGGCAATGTTGTCTGAGTCAATAAGAATACTCTTGTTTCTTTCCTCTAATTCTTTCTCAAGAGTAGGAATTATTTTCTTAAAATTTGTGCTGAGTTTGAAATAATAATGAAAATCAGCATTAGCACTAAATTTTAGTCTTGACATATTGAATGAAGTTTTTAACGAAAGAAACAGTTTCTAGGATGTTACCAGATCGAATAAATCGAGAATGGCAGTAAAACAGAATCTGTTTGAAGGAATGAAGAATAGGTTAAGAACAGACAGTTTCTATCAAAAAATCTTGTCTAAACGAGGATCACTTGATATTGAAAACCAAGTTTTGCTCTGATACCAATTGTTGGTTCCCGTTTTGCTTTAAACAAGATTATCAGATCTATTAGTTCGAGTTTATGTTTGATGCGGAAGCGTATTTGAAGAACTAACAGATATGTTTGATAGATTTAGAACACAATATAAATAAACAGTGAACAGGAAATAATATCTCAAAGTTTACTGAATATATATATCAAGAACAGATTTAAGAACAGTGAGTATGCAAAGCTTTAAACAGATATGACTCTAAATGTGCATAAGCTATGTGTTCTTGATGTTCGATTGAAGTGTTCTTGTTTTTCTGTTTTTTGGTGTGTTGTTGTGTGTTAGGAAGAACTCAACATGAGTCTTCCTTATATACTACTCATAGAAGACTATGAAGTAGGTCACTGTTCCTTTTACGGCATGAATAGTAAACTGGATGGTGTGAGCAGTTGTTTGAGCCATGCGCATTTAACGGATCAGATGTACTTTTGGTAAATGCATTAAATGGCACAGACGTCTATTTTGTACCATGCCCTATTGAGTCCACTCAGAGCTTGACACGTGTTTTGACAGTACTTTTCCATGCAAGTTGATGAACAGGTCTTGGAACAGTAGCAAGATATTATAAATATCTTCCTAGTCTTTAGAGGACCACAGAGGCTCTGTAATGTGTTACAGAGGTTCTGCGGTCTGGTTCCTCTGTAGAGTAGTCGTCACCGGATTCCGAGTCTTTGGTCGTTTACTTCTGCAGAGCTTCTGTCAAGGGTGGCAGAGATTCTGTGGCTCGGTCCTCTGTGAGAAGTCTTCTTGGTTCCTTGTCTTCTGATGTTGTCCGCAGAGGCTCTGTTAATGGTAACAGAGGATCTGCGGTCTTGGTCTTCTGAAAGCGTTCTTCTGTAGTTTCCTCGGTCTTTGATCACTCTTGATCAAACTTCCTTTGATTCTTCTGAGATGCCCGGCAGAGCTTCTGTTGCACTCAGCAGAGCTTCTGTGGAAGTTCTTCTGTACTTGGCCATTTTTCAATACTTCTAATATTTCAGAATATTTGGAGCTAACAATCCCTATCATCAACACCAGTGCTCCTATCACCCACATTAAGTACATATAAAGGGTCCTCATCTCCCTCCTAGTGGCATCAACTACCTCCATGGTTCTATCGGAGACCTCATTATGTGCATTTAAGACCCCCATTATTGCATTCAGGTGTTCATGCTGTATGTCCAATCTCTCCTTATGATGTTGCACATCCTGCGATATAAATAGGACCCACTGGCTCTCCCGCGTGGTCATGCTGGGACGATGAGCCACAGGAACCCCGGTTACCACTTGGGTGGCTCCGGATTGCGCCCCCTGCCGGGACGACTCTCCTATGTCTCTTGATGGGTTTGTGAATCTCACACATCTAGGTAATGGTACGCTCTTCCTTGCCGTGGTTATTACTCTTGGACCACGCAACGTAGTCGGATGGGGTCGAATGAGTGATGCATAGTTTATTTCAAGGTCGACATCGTACGGGTCTCTTTCCACTTCAGCAGGTCTACGGTCCCTATGTCGGCTAGTGACGTAGCCGGATGGGTCGGCCGAGTACGAGTGCTCGGAGAGAGTGTGTTCCGATGGGTCGTGTTCGGATGACATAGGGAGCTGCGATAATAGTAGACTTTGTTATTATGTGTATTATTGTAAGTGCCTAAAATATGCAAGGTTTATGCCGACACACACAAAATCATGCTTTCAAAATTTTAAGTAGAAAATTTATCTTAAGCATACTTCCATTATGACCAACCCGAGTCTCTCATTATATTTACCCGAATTAAACATAGGTGATCAGGCTTTGTTTAATTGAGGTATAATAATGTGACATTCGACTTGGTTATATTAGCAATATACTTCAGATTTTAGACAATCATTTCGAAAACCGTTTTGAAAATAGTTTGCTTTATGGTTGGGTTATAGATGTGGTTTCCATAAGAAAACCGGCATTCTCTATAACCTATGGCTCTGATACCAATTTCTGTCACACCCCGCTAAAGCAGACACACGAGATGTAACAGATAGAGTTTCATAGCATTAGGAAATAAACAACACCAACCATACAATTACACAAGGTAATACATTACAAAGTTCCAAAAATTTAAAGTTAAGGGTTTACAATCCAAAGTTTACATGTAACCCAAAATAGTGTTTTTAACAAGAGATGACAAAAGACGAGTCTCGGTTGATGTCGTCATGCAAGTTAAATTAAACCTTGTCATTTACCTTCTTAGCCCCTGAAAAGCATGTTTAAAACAAAGGTCAACTACAAAGAGTTGGTGAGTTCACAGGTTTTTCCATACACACAACAATTTTTCATCCAATGGTTACTCTCATGAAACGTTCGTTCATGACAAGCTCCAAATTTAAAAGATTTATGAGTACAATTTACAATGAGTGATTTTTGTAAGATATATAAGTGTTGAGCCACTACTAAGCCTCCGACAATCTACGCCCCGCGAACTACCTCAGAGGTGGTATGTTGGCCACATGAGTAGAACATTATTAACAGATAAAGTGCACCCCTACTCGTCAGTCAAGGTGGGTTTGTCAAACCAAATAGCGCTATCCACAAGTATCACCGGCTCGTTACGAGTTAATAAGTAGTGTATCTATTGGGGACTTACCATTTTCATTATCACTCAACATATCTATGTCACTTATGTAAAGTTGTACATTCATTTGTACTCATTTCTTAAATCACAAATATCCATAATTTTACTATCATGAATCATTTAGCATTTTAAAATCATAACATGCTTTTCACCCCAAACATTTAAACAAGTAAAACGGGGCTGTGAAAACTCACCTTATAGCGTAGTCGCGAAGTAGTGATAGCTTGTTTGCTTAAACGCTTTACGGGTTCCCTATAATGTCAAACAATCTCTATAAGTCCTTCATATCTAATTCAAGGTTATACTTAACTAATTTAATCCACATCTTGTGTAATGCCTTTGCTTTAGTATTTAAATTGAAATGAGGAATTTAGCATTGTTCCAATGTTTTAATCATGTATATATAGTTTTTATTTATGGTTTTGACAATTTCTACTATTTATAAGCTTTTTATCTTTAATAACTCTACAAATCCCTTTTTCTTTTGAATTAGAGTTTTACTTTTCTGGTGGCAGAATATTAAGTCCACTTATGGTCATTTTTAAATATCTTCTGGAAATTTTTATTAGTCCAACTTTTTATATGTATCAATTTAATGTCTTAGAGAACTTTTGACATAATTATCATTATTTTTAGAGTTGGTTAGCTACTTTAATCATTACACTTAAGTTTAAGTGTCACAGTTACCAAAACAGTCTGCACCATCTTTTTGTCAAGTCCATTTGGAGGGTCAATCCTCAACATTTTTCAGTGATTCAAAATAGGTTTTAACCCTAACTCATAAAAGTATTTTCCAGAAAAATTTCATCATTTTTAGTTATATATTGAGGGAGATATGACGATTTTAAGTTAGGTCTTCCATTCTGCCAGATTCTGATTTCTTGCACACCAGTCTTGGTTTGAGTGTTTGAGACCCCAAATCTTAATATTTTTTAGTGAAACCAATTTTGTTCGATTCATAACTCATTAAAGAAATTTCCAGAAGAAAATAAAGAATTTTAGTGGAATATTAAGAGACTTATAACGGATTAAAGTAGAGAATTTTCTGTCAGATTTTCTTTGCACCATTAATTTCATATGAGTAGTTGAAGGGTCAAATCTTCGAGTTTTTACATGAAACCACTTGGGTTTGAAACATAACACAATAAACAAAGTTCCAGAAAAAGATTCATATCAGTTGGTTAAGTATTTTTCAAGATATGGTCGGATGAAAAGCATGCAAGTAATCTGCCAGAACCTAAAAATTGTTATTCATGGAAAATGAGTGTTTTATCTCCATATTTTCACTCATATGGTTGGTTCTTTGATTTGAACACTCATTTACCACTACTTAGACAATGTTCTTAGATAAAAATCTATTTTTGACTTTTATAAACACATGCATGAACTCACACATCTCAGATTGTGACAAAAACCCACATGCATGTAGTTAAAACATCATTTTCTTGAGTTCTAGTTGTATGGATTATGGATTATCACCATTTGTTTGACATATAACATGTCATTGGTGATTAATCTTCCATTAAAAGGGTCCATTAAGGTCCTTTTTCCAGAAACTCAAGAGTCATGAAGATAAAGTAAGAAAAGAAGAAGAAATTTACAAGAAAAATGAAGAAGATGAAGGAGAACACAAGGGAGATGAAGTTACCCACTCTAGAGTTGATGTTTACCTTCAAAATCTTCAAAGTTTGGATGATTCTTGAGGGATTTTGGGGCTGAATTTCGGCAGAAACTTAGAGAGGAAAAGAGAGAGATGAAAGTTTGAATATGGAGAGAGAGGATGGTAGGGCAAATGAGGAGGTTTTCTTGAGAATGAGAAGATTATAATGAGTGGGTGTTGGGGTAATTATGGGGGCCGAAATTTGGGCCTCCTTTTCATATTTTTTTTTTGCTAATTAATATTGTATATATTTATATAATATGTAATTTTTATAAAAAGGATTGATTAATGGTAGTTAAATCCTCATTTTTGTACTTCTATTTTTTTGTTTGATTATTTAAAGTTTAAAATTTATATTTGGGTATATATAAACTATATATTTACTCCTCTTATTATTATTATTGTTATAATTAAATGTTAACTGTTCCAATCGGCATTTTATAAGACATATTAAACAGTTGCGTGCGGTAACAGGATTTTCTAAGCGTACTGCCGGAATTCTTAGGAAACTAAAACCTTAGCCAACATAATTAGGTCATAATGAGTTATTTCTACAGGTTAAGACATGTATTAAGCTATTCAGTTGCTAACCTAAGTGGTTTGGTTGACGGATGTCACAGCTTGACTCTTACAAGTATCTTCTAGTGAGCGGACCCTCTCAGACAGCGTGGCGAGCGCTTTGTTGTAGTCGTTGAGGGTCGAGTCAATGGCGTCAAGGCGTGATGTGATGGATGAAGAAGGAGCAGTGACCTGGGATCGGAGAACTGAGATCAGGTCTGCTTCGGCAGATGCGGTTGTGTCGGATTCCTGGAGCAGTTGGGCTAAGAGCATCGTCTTCAGGGTGTCCACCGAATAAGTAGGTTGCGGTTGAGGCAGTGGAGGCACAGAGGCGGTTTCAGTGTCGACGAGGTGGCCCTTTTCTTTGATAGTACGCATCGCTTTGGCAAGTTCAGCGGCTACATGTTCCTGCATTTGTTGCTCTATAGCCTGTCGGACAGTCTCAAGGGTGTTGTCCAGAGACCCTTTTGACACAAAGTCGGGTAAAATAACGCCGGGCTCACTTAGAGTACCCGTTGAGGCATATACCGTAGAGGTAGAGCCACCTACGTTCACAGCTGGCGTGATATTAATTGTGGTAGGATTTCCGTCCAATCCTCGTGTTCCGGAAGTCGGAGACACTATAGACGTTTCGGTCGGGTCACTCAGAGCCGCGACTTGGTGTTGTTCCGCATCAAGTGTCCTAGGCGTAGAATGTTCAGTAACAATAGGCTCTAGACTCGATGGTGCACGCAAAGAAGTCGAGACCGGGGGCTGCTGGTCTCTTATTTCAACACCTTGACCCTCCGAATGAGGGTCCGGTGGAAGTTGTGTTGAATCCCCGTGTAAGACTGAAACACCCGTCTTTTGAGAGACGGATGAGTGGCTATGTGGGTCGTGCAATTGCTCCGCTAGGTCCACGGAGTCTGTTTCAATACCCCGTCCTAACGGATGAGACGGGATAGTAGATGTGCTGACCTGGATATCACTCGGTTGGGGTCGCTCTTGAGCCTCGTTATCTTTACGGCTCGATCTTTCCTGGTTCAACTTTGAACGCAGTTCTCTCCGTCTCGCATGATCTAACTCCACTACGTTTTCTCCCTCAGATGTCCTAGTGATAGGTCTGGTTACAGTATGTGGAGGTGATTCAAGTGGGATGCCAACGGTAAAATCAGGGTTGGGTCCGATACCGTGAGCTATTTTGTCTCAGGTGTATGTTTCGGTCGGTATCGGAGTCCGTGGAGTCAGATTCCACGTCTTCCACATCATGAGATGGTGACGGGGGTTCGGTGATATAAGGCTCGGTCGAGTGATGTAGAATTGGTCTGGAGGATTGACCGGCTTGGGCTGAGCTGGAACTGGGTCGCGATTCCACTGCACCACCTACTCTCGGTCCCCTTCCTCTCACAACTAACGTTCCCCGCCCGACAGCACCCGCTTGTCGGGCCCTTCCTCCTCTCGTCCTAGGACCCTCACGTCCCTCAGGCCTATTTCCCTGGGCAGGTCCCTCCGGCTCTAGCTGGACTATGGGAATTCCTAACTCTCCCCTATAAGCAACTACCCCTGGTGCAGCGTGATCGGCGATGGCTAGTAGGGCAGCAGGAATGGGCGAGGCGACCGCATCGGATGGGTTGCGGATGACTATGAATTGGAGGTGTCTGATGGGGCATACCGGATGTGTAATACGTCTTGGAATGGCTGGATTCGCATCCATGTGCTGACGAACTGCAAGCGATAGGAAATTCGGGTATGGGAGGAACTTCTTCTGTTTGGTTCCGCCGATGTGACGAATAGTGGTCACAAGTTCACGCCAGATTATCATGGCGAAGTCGACGTGGCGGTGGTAGCACACGGCGTGAACAAGTCGCAGGAAGTCGCCGGTACATTGATCAATACCTTTCCATCGGGCGGATAGGCAGCGGTTGAGTATGGTGAAGTGCGTGTACCAAATTGGCGCCAGGAACTTGCGATAGAAGACTGATGGTCGTTGAAGGTCGGAGTTGTAACCAAGAGCACGCATTTGTGCGCATAGTGTGGCATCGTTAACGGCAGGATCGTACCATTCATGGTTGTTGGCAGTGGCTTCCGGTAGAGACAGTAGTCTGCGAAAGGAGTCGGGCGTCAGAGTAAATGGGTGGTTGTCAATCTGCGCCGTGATGGTCTGTGTATTGCCAATCGTACGGACTTGTGCCGTCAGCCAGACTTGTAGAACGTAGATCAAAGGAACGTCGGCGGTGCGAGTGAGTGCCTCGCGTATGGGATGGTGCATCAGAATGTCTAGAATGACCTAATGTTGCGGGTTAGGTCTGAACAGCGCCGGGTCCAAGTAATGATTGTTGGCCTCCAACTCGATGCCATGGTCAGGATCAACCAAGGCAGCATCTGCCACTTCGTCGATTATTTCCTCCTCCTGAGGAATTTGGTCTTCCGGAGTTTGTTGTTCCGCCATGTATAAATCTGTCAAAATGGCACACAGTTAGGAACTTAACCAAAAGAACAAGTGTCGGTGCGTACCTTTGCGTTGAATGGCTCAATCTGAGACAGATTGAGGGCTGCTAGGGAGAAAACAGGTACAGAATGGACACAACAGCAGAGGAATCCGGATAAAAAAAACAGGGTGTCCGGACAACTCAAAGAGTCCGGATAACAGGGTTGTACGGATAAGCATATGCAAGTGTCCGGATACAAAAGGATTATCCGGACAAAGGTTCCCTGATACGCGAGTTTACCGGATAAGATGGGAGTCCGGACATCATACTATCCGGTAGTTGAACTTACCGGAAACCCTAAGGTTTCCGGACAACTAGGTTTCCGGGAGTTTGATGGTGTCCGGATGGATATGCATGACATTTAAAGGTTCCCGGTTAAAACCGCATTGAGTTGAACGTGTCCGGACACGATGAATGTGTCCGGACGAAGACGGATTTGTCCACAAAGATCACCAGGGGATCCCAAGCTAGTGTGAAGTGCACATATATGTGACAAGTATCAGTCTGGACTACACAGAGAGAATTTCCTATCAAGATTACTACTAACAAACCACAAATCTTGTGTACCCGAAACTGGGTTTCGGGTTTAAAATAAATCGACCAACTCAGGGTCTGTATGGAATGCAATGTGGACAAAACTCGATTAAGAATGTTCGTTAGAGAGTTTCGAGTAACATACCTGATTTCGGAGAGGAAAACGAGTGAGAATCGAGCGATTTAGGAGAGTCCGAGCGGGAGAGATGGAAGCGAGGGTTTAGGGTTTAGGTCAAAATGTCCGGATGGGGAAAGAACAGGGGCCCGGGTGACTTATATAACCCGGGTATTTACCGGGTTCATGTCCGACCCGGATACACCCGGTCCGGATACTGTCCGGATAACAAGAGAATCCGGATACTGTTCGGATAACTCTGGTGAGTCCTTTTTCGTGAATTTTCAGAAAACTGAACTTTTTATGAGACCTTTCTCTCGCTCCCCCTCAAACTGAGCATGGGAATGCCATTGCTCCCCCTCGAATCGTGCAGTAGGGTGTTGTGGAGAGTTTCGACACACAAAAACTTTTAGGCATTGAAAGAAGAACACTGTGTCGCTCCCCCTCAACTGATGAACATCCAGTTGGATGCTCCCCCTCAGAATGTGCGCGTAGTGTGAAATGCACATGGGAGTATCTACACACACAAAAAACTTTTAACATATTTAAGAAAAAATGTGTGTGACGCTCCCCCTAAACAGTAGAGTAACATGCCTGATAGCTGATTATGCTCCCCCTAAACACATGAGCAGCTTGTTAAAGCACAGGTATAGACAAACCTCACGTCTTCTTAATATTGTTCCTTGTAGATCGTGACCAGCTCCCTCCTTGCGGTCATGTGTGTGGAGCATCCAGTGTCTAAGAACCACACATGACCGTCCTGCAAAACAAGTTTAACGGACCTTTGGTACCCAGATTTGCCTGGGTCCAGGAGGGTTAGGCTTGGAACCGTTTGGGGAAGCTTGCTTTGTCCCAGCTTTCCCTTTAGGTGTAGGATTTACACCGGTGGAGGGAACTGGTTTTGGCACTTGTTTCCTCTTCGGTGCAGAATTTACACCTTTAGGAGGAACAGATTTTGTAGCAGCTTTCCACCTGGGTGCCGGTTTAACCTTATTAGGAGCAACCCATCTAGGAGAAGGTTTGGTCTGCTGTCGTGGGTTAACCGCTGATTGGTAACCCCGTTTTTGATAGTGTCTTTGCTGGTTATTACGGGGTTTGTGTTTGGGTGTATGATTAAACCTTTGATATGACCCAAACCAATCATTATTAGCAATGTCATCAAAATCATTCCAACCATAACTAGAACAACACAAACGATCGTGTGACAATTGAATCAATTGCTGAATGGAATAAATTTTCATCGGAATATTAACATCTCTATTAACAAAATTATTCCTATGATTCCAGGCACAATCGTTTTTGTTCATCCTAGGATGAAAGACAGTATTGAACGACTTTGATGCATCATCCTTGACAGATTCTTTGGCTGGCCACTTTGGGTTTGTTTGTTTAGCTAGACCGGTTTTATCCGAAACAACAGGGACAGTGCGGTCAGTGACCTTTAAGGAAACAGGAATCTTAGTGGTCGGTTGTTCGGTCTTTTGCTTCGGCTGTGATCGTTTTTGAACATTTGAAGCATTTTTAAGAATCTTGATCACAGCCGGAGTCTTGGATTGTGAACAGTCACCCTTTAGAAAATTGACCAGACGATTAACCATTGGAGACAAAAAGTCAGAATGACTTGGAAGAGGTTTGTCGAAAGGGAACGACTCAAACTCTCTATCAGAATTACCTTCGGAGTTCATGTATTCTGAAAAATCGACATCCAGAATTACTGGACTTGGATCGGTCGAGGAAGGCGAGGAACACTTTGTGCTTTCTGTAGTGTGCTTTGAGGAATTTGGTGTGGAAGCGTTTGAAAAATCAGAGTTTAAATTCCTTGTAACACATTCATCTTGAGAAACTTGACTTTCTTGAGACGAGATATTTCCTATGAAAGCTTTACACGAGGATGTGTTAGATGAGTTGGAGGAAAGATCAGGTGAAATCTGCTTTTGAGCCTGGAGAAGGTCAATCTGTTCTTGGAGTTGACCATTTCTCATGTGCTCTTTCATCGTTTCTCTTGTCATTTCAGACAGTTTTGATGAGAGCGTATTGATTTCCCACTGAAATTTTTCCTTTTCCTCACTTGACACACCGTCGGTTTTCTTAGATTTGAGTTTCTCAATCTCAGAGATGAGCACTTTCTTTTCGTTTTGAAAAATAGACCTTTCTTTCTCAAACGACTCCTCCAACTCGATAATTTTTGCTTCCAAGATGAGAGGGGGAACATAGAGTTTAAACTCGTCCGTCTCAGTCTTGGTTGCTGGTGCTACGTCCTCATCCTTTTTGGAGGAATCCTTGGGAGTAGCTACCTTGTAGGGGTCGAAGTAGTCATTGGAAAGGTACTTTTTGTTCTTTTGATACGAGTAGTTTAGAGGTTCATAACAAAACGGAAGTTGAATTCCTCGTTTGTGTGTGCGCTTATATTCCTCGGTTTCCTCCTCTTTTTCAGGTTCAAGAGGACCAGTCCATTGAATGGCATATTCTGGATACTTTTTATCTAATCCAAAACAAGCAAAATCATACAAAGTGGGTACATGCCATCTTCCCTTTTTCAAATAGTGTGGGTTATCATATCCGATTACCCACTCTTTGTTAAAGTATGTGAACTCTTTAGGTTTATTTAGAAAGATGGTTTGATCAGTTTGACCCCTTTTGTGGAGTTTTGTTTCAAGATCAGTGATTTTATTTACAAACTCCTTGTGCTGAATTTGAAGAGCAGAGCATTGATAAACGATTTCTGCTTTTTCATTCAAGCACTGATCAAACTGTGACTGAAGTTCAGATAATTTGGCCCGTAAGTCTTTAGGTGCTATAGAAAGATTTTTGCATTTCTCCTTTAAAATAGCATTTTCAGACTTATATTTTTCAGATATTTTCTTTTGAACATCTAGCTTTTCGGTTAGAGACCTAATCTCAAGCAGTTGTTCTTTAGAAGTGGCCTTAAAGGAAGCTACCCGTTCAGGAAGAGGTTTCACTCGGTCATAAAGTTCTGAAAAGATAGGTTCACATACCTGACACGGCTTTTTCATGTCTTTTTCAGCAGGAGACAACTTCAGTTGCACTGGAGTGATCGTCAGACGATTGTTCGATTCAAAGTGGCACAGTATCACGAATACTTAAATGTCCCCCTCCTGCGACTTAGCACGGGGGGGCCGCTAGAAAATTTTGAAAAGTGAGAGTTCAAAGCAGCACCCGGATTATAGAATCCGGGTGGTTTCCGGATAAAGAGTCCGGAAAAATGAAAGAGTCCGGATAAGAGAAAGAGTCTGGATAACTTGAGTTGTCCGGATAACCAAGGTTACCGGATGGCTTAAGTTACCGGATAAAACGAAGTTACCGTGTCCGGATAACTTGAGTTATCCGGATGCAATGAAGTTTCCGGGTACAAAGGATTGTCCGGATAAAATATGTCCGGAAACAATGGGTTTCCGGATACAAATGTTACCCGGATAATATAAGGAATAGTGACTTACCCGAATTGCAGAACTTACCCGGAAAAATGAGGAGTCCGGGTGGAATTGGAGTTATCCGGATGAAAATCACACAAACGTCCGGACACCTTTAAGTTGTCCAGACAAGTCGGCTGTTTTATCCGGACAAGTCGGCTGTTTGCTCAAATCGATCGATTTTTCAATTAGGGTTGCACACGAAGGTTCCTGAAAGATTAGAAACAATCCCAAACACAAAAACAACACTAACCCAATCGTTTATAGAGCAAAAACAACAAGTTTTGATGGTTAAAAATCGAATCTTTGTCAAGAACACTACCAAAACTTTAGATCTTAAATTGCTAAATTGACCACTCAAACGATCGAATTGGAATGCGAAAATTTGCAGAATTACTCACAATTATAATGCTAACACAACCCAATAAATAGAATTGAACAATTTAGCCAGAATAAAGATTTCGAAAAAGTCATGATGAACACATACGGGAAAAGTCAAAATCTTACCGGAAATCACTAGAGATGCTTTGAATCGAATCCGTCCGTCTGCTCTGATACCAATTGTAGAATCCAGATCCGTGCAACGATTATGTTTGTGAATAAGCAAATAAGAACAGTTGATATGAGTCACAAAGGCTGCCCACTTAGCTATTGAATTAGAGAGAATTACAATGTAAAGCAGAAAAGCTAAATGAGACAACTAGCTAATTTTCTAAGCTAATTGCACTTTATATATGCTGGGCCCGTGGTAACAAGCCCACGGCCCGTTCACTATGGACTAAGTTTAAACAATTACAATTCAAACCCTTGAACTTAAAATCAACATAAATTCTACCCTAACATATATTCTTCTTCAAAATTCTGCACAACTTCTCTTCTGTTTTCCAGTCATGTGTTTGTTATACTTATAACATTCAGCATTACACATGATAAACCTACAAAACAGATTAAGTAGATTTTGGTACCCAACGGAACTTGGGTCCTGGTTTTTTAGATGCGGTTTTATTTGAAGAAACTCTGTATGTACCGTACCAATAAGAAACGAATTCTTATGAACAAAATCATTAGTTCCACAATAAGAACAACAAATTTTCTTTTATGATAACCTGATTAATTGATTTACAGAATAAACGACATCAGGTTTGAAAAAAGATTTACCTTGATAAGCATTGTTCTTCTTGGCATTTGGAGTGGGAACCGTTGATTTTGGAACTTCTTTGGTAGGAGTTGTACCATTCACTCTCCATTCCATCTTTACCTTCTTGAAAACTTGATTATCTTTAGGCTTGAAAGAAGTATTAACTTTAGGCACATGCAAATCATTATCTGAATTATCAAACTGAGGATTATAAAAGAGATTAGAAAGATGAATCTAATCCTTTGAGAAATCATTTGATCAGTCAAATCCTTTTGAAAAAATGTTTTTAAAAATTGAACTTGCTGTCTTAAACGAGCATTCAGAATCACTTGAGTTTACAAGTGGAGTCTGAACAATCGTATCAGGACTAACTTGTTTTGAAACCTCAACCTTAAAGATAGTCTCTTCAAGTTCTGTAACTTTGTTAAGTAAAACATTTCTCTCTTCAAAAATTAGATCATATTTCTTTTGAATATTATATTTTACCTTTTGCTCCTTCATAATATTTGTTGATAAACTAGATAAATTCTTTGTTAGCTTCTTTATTTCATTCTGAAAAATCTTTCTTTCATCAGCAAAAACATCTTTCACACTTTTTGCTTGAAAGTTCTCAACTTTCATATTTTCAAGCTTGTTGGGTCTAGAAAGCCCCAATTATATAGAAAGTTTTATAAAGTCCATGTAAAGTCAATGAAAGTCAAATGTATTGTAATTAGCTTTATTAGTCTTTTGGGCTTTGGGAGTTTAATGGGAGTTAAATGGGCTTGGGCCCATGTCATGTAATTAGACACTATAAATAGGTGTCTTGGGCTTACATTGTCATTGGAGACTTTGAGAGTTATTTGAGAGATCAGTATACTTTGAGAGAGTCGTATACTTTCAATTCTCCCTCCATTGTATTGTAAATCATATGAGTAGAGATCTTCAATAATATGATCTACTTTCCTATCTCTATTCTACATTTATGGAGTATTCTTGATTGTTGCTTCAATTATGGGACATACAATTGGTATCAGAGCCACATCGAATCAATTTTCATTCGATACGATTATCTTTGCAACAATTCAATATTTCAAGATCTAATTTCAAGATTTGGTGATTCAAGATCATTCTTAATCGTGTGCTATAATTGGAGGTAAATTTTCTGAGATTTCTTTCATCTTGAAGACTCTTTTTGTTATCTGGAAGATTTTTGTGATCTTGATGGATCTTGGACAAAAGAAGAGGTATGATGATCTAGATCTACTTCTTAATCAATTTCTGCACACAAATTGCTCAATGAAATGTCTACAAGAGTTTTAATACTGAATTTCATGTTCAAAGTCAGATCTGAAACGAGTTTTAGTTCTTTGATTGCTTAAATTCAACTTTCTGAACTGATCAATCAGAAACTTGACTCTTGGCAATCTTTGTTCTAAGAATAATTATGGAGATCGACTCATTTTTCTACATCAAATTCGATTTGTGAGCATTTGATTGGATTGGAGGAATTTCACTGTGTACATGATAGAGAATAACTTCTTGTTCTTATTCATTGGTGAATTATATTGAAGATTCGAAGTCGTGCTTATATCCAACAAAGATTAAAGAAATGTCACAGAAAGTTATTGTTGTTTGCTATTCAGAATTGCTGTTACAACAGATTATGCGAATTTGGAATTGGTGTTCAATCAAGAAATTGATTGATGCATTATCTTTGTGGTTCAGAACAATCTAAAGGTCACGCAGAAGCTGCTGCGTCTTGGACTGCTTGTTCAGATCTGCTGTCGGTATTGAATGACTGCAAAAGTTAAACACAGAGGGATCTGCACCAAATTTCGAAGTGTATAGTGATTTACAGAAGGTTCTAAAGCAGTTCAGAAGCATATTCTGATTCAATGTGCAACAGAAATCTGTTATTAGTTGCTGCTGTGCTATTTTAAAAAAAAGTTTCTGTTTATAACAGAAAGCTTGCTGTCAAAATTGAAGTAAAACAGAAAATCGAGTGCTGATTCAAATAAGATGAAGCTGATTGGTTCGAAAAAATGTTGTTGTCACATTCTCCAAGCTGTCATGGCTGTTTATGCTGTCAAAACAACTTATTCAAGTTGTTGTCCACAGATCTGAATTGATTAAGCTGTCCAGAATCTGCAGGTGGTTACTGCTGTCAATTTTTTTTTTGCTGTTTGGTGTGCCTGGTTCATAACAGAAAGTTGAAAAGATAGTTGTTGTTGAGTTCTAAAACAGAAAACAGAAAGTTGCGGTTGTTCTTGTTAAATTGAAACAGAAAAAGTGCAAGTTCAGATTTAGTTTGATGGTAAACAAAACTAACAGATCAGTTCAAGAGTCGGATACAATATAATCAGAATTGAATTTGTTCAGAATTGATCGTGTGTATTCAGAAATCTGACTTCAATACTCAGAATTCTGATTTCGAATTCAGAAACTATTCAAAGATGTACGAGAGTTGTGGTTATGGCTATTCGTATTTCTGATCAAGAGGGATCAGATTTACACTTAGTCTCTTTCAGATGCAATCAAGCATATTCAGACTTATGATTAAGCCATTCAGAAGTTTGTCATTGAATTCAGAAGTCAAATGATGGTTCAGAACTAATTTTTCAAAGCTTAATCAGAACTCTGACTTCAATAGTCAGAACTTTAGAGTTAGAATTTTTTCAGAAGTTCTTCATGTTCAGAATTCTGATTGACTTACTCAGAATTCTGAGTGGTCTTCTCAGAACTTTTACTTGTTTTATTTCGAAGTAAAGGTGAAATTTCAGAATTGTTCGACAGCTTTGCGCACCTGTCGTATTTTGCTCAGAACTCCCTCCTCGAAGCTCCAAATTTGACGATTTCAGATGCGATGGATTCCTAAGACACAGATGAACATTTTTCATGTTTTGAGTTTGTTCTGAATCGATGTTCTTATTGGTCAGATTCTGTGTCAAAGTCAGTGTATAGCTGCTGGACCGAAGCAACGTTTTTCACGATATTTCTCCCAATTTTCAGAAAGGTGTTCTATCTTCTATTTTTTGTGGATCCAAGCTGAGTTAGTGAAGTTTCTTGTGACACTCCCTCCTATGATCTTAATGGATTAAGCTCTTGAGCTTAATGATCATACAACTCAAATTTCAATGACGAATTCTTTATTATAAACTGAGGTTGTTTCAGTCGAGCTTATTGCACATTTGATTCGATTTTAAAGTTGTAATTTGTGAAGAAGAAGAGCAAATTCTGAGGGGGAGCTTGGATAGATTTGCAAGGCGTGAAGATATGCAACACTAAAGTTTTCAAAGAAATCAAGGGGGAGATCACTTGAAGATGCTTTCTTTATAAAACTTTAGGGGGAGATTGTTGGGTCTAGAAAGCCCCAATTATATAGAAAGTTTTATAAAGTCCATGTAAAGTCAATGAAAGTCAAATGTATTGTAATTAGCTTTATTATTCTTTTGGGCTTTGGGAGTTTAATGGGAGTTAAATAGGCTTGGGCCCATGTCATGTAATTAGACACTATAAATAGGTGTCTTGGGCTTACATTGTCATTGGAGACTTTGAGAGTTATTTGAGAGATCAGTATACTTTGAGAGAGTCGTATACTTTCAATTCTCCCTCCATTGTATTGTAAATCATATGAGTAGAGATCTTCAATAATATGATCTACTTTCCTATCTCTATTCTACATTTATGGAGTATTCTTGATTGATGCTTCAATTATGGGACATACAATTGGTATCAGAGCCACATCGAATCAATTTTCATTCGATACGATTATCTTTGCAACAATTCAATATTTCAAGATCTAATTTCAAGATTTGGTGATTCAAGATCATTCTTAATCGTGTGCTATAATTGGAGGTAAATTTTCTGAGATTTCTTTCACCTTGAAGACTCTTTTTGTTATCTGGAAGATTTTTGTGATCTTGATGGATCTTGGACAAAAGAAGAGGTATGATGATCTAGATCTACTTCTTAATCAATTTTTGCACACAAATTGCTCAATGAAATGTCTACAAGAGTTTTAATACTGAATTTCATGTTCAAAGTCAGATCTGAAACGAGTTTTAGATCTTTGATTGCTTAAATTCAACTTTCTGAACTGATCAATCAGAAACTTGACTCTTGGCAATCTTTGTTCTAAGAATAATTATGGAGATCGACTCATTTTTCTACATCAAATTCGATTTGTGAGCATTTGATTGGATTGGAGGAATTTCACTGTGTACATGATAGAGAATAACTTCTTGTTCTTATTCATTGGTGAATTATATTGAAGATTCGAAGTCGTGCTTATATCCAACAAAGATTAAAGAAATGTCACAGAAAGTTATTGTTGTTTGCTATTCAGAATTGCTGTTACAACAGATTATGCGAATTTGGAATTGGTGTTCAATCAAGAAATTGATTGATGCATTATCTTTGTGGTTCAGAACAATCTAAAGGTCACGCAGAAGCTGCTGCGTCTTGGACTGCTTGTTCAGATCTGCTGTCAGTATTGAATGACTGCAAAAGTTAAACACAGAGGGATCTGCACCAAATTTCGAAGTGTATAGTGATTTACGGAAGGTTCTAAAGCAGTTCAGAAGCATATTCTGATTCAATGTGCAACAGAAATCTGTTATTAGTTGCTGCTGTGCTATTTTAAAAAAAAGTTTCTGTTTATAACAGAAAGCTTGCTGTCAAAATTGAAGTAAAACAGAAAATCGAGTGCTGATTCAAATAAGATGAAGCTGATTGGTTCGAAAAAATGTTGTTGTCACATTCTCCAAGCTGTCATGGCTGTTTATGCTGTCAAAACAACTTATTCAAGTTGTTGTCCACAGATCTTAATTGATTAAGCTGTCCAGAATCTGCAGGTGGTTACTGCTGTCAATTTTTTTTTGCTGTTTGGTGTGCCTGGTTCATAACAGAAAGTTGAAAAGATAGTTGTTGTTGAGTTCTAAAACAGAAAACAGAAAGTTGCGGTTGTTCTTGTTAAATTGAAACAGAAAAAGTGCAAGTTCAGATTTAGTTTGATGGTAAACAAAACTAACAGATCAGTTCAAGAGTCGGATACGATGTAATCAGAATTGAATTTGTTCAGAATTGATCGTGTGTATTCAGAAATCTGACTTCAATACTCAGAATTCTGATTTCGAGTTCAGAAACTATTCAAAGATGTACGAGAGTTGTGGTTGTGGCTATTCGTATTTCTGATCAAGAGGGATCAGATTTACACTTAGTCTCTTTCAGATGCAATCAAGCATATTCAGACTTATGATTAAGCCATTCAGAAGTTTGTCATTGAATTCAGAAGTCAAATGATGGTTCAGAACTAATTTTTCAAAGCTTAATCAGAACTCTGACTTCAATAGTCAGAACTTTAGAGTTAGAATTTTTTCAGAAGTTCTTCATGTTCAGAATTCTGATTGACTTACTCAGAATTCTGAGTGGTCTTCTCAGAACTTTTACTTGGTTTATTTCGAAGTAAAGGTGAAATTTCAGAATTGTTCGACAGCTTTGCGCACCTGTCGTATTTTGCTCAGAACTCCCTCCTCGAAGCTCCAAATTTGACGATTTCAGATGCGATGGATTCCTAAGACACAGATGAACATTTTTAATGTTTTGAGTTTGTTCTGAATCGATGTGCTTATTGGTCAGATTCTGTGTCAAAGTCAGTGTATAGCTGCTGGACCGAAGCAACGTTTTTCACGATATTTCTCCCAATTTTCAGAAAGGTGTTCTATCTTCTATTTTTTGTGGATCCAAGCTGAGTTAGTGAAGTTTGTTGTGACACTCCCTCCTATGATCTTAATGGATTAAGCTCTTGAGCTTAATGATCATACAACTCGAATTTCAAGGACGAATTCTTTATTATAAACTGAGGTTGTTTCAGTCGAGCTTATTGCACATTTGATTCGATTTTAAAGTTGTAATTTGTGAAGAAGAAGAGCAAATTCTGAGGGGGAGCTTGGATAGATTTGCAAGGCGTGAAGATATGCAACACTAAAGTTTTCAAAGAAATCAAGGGGAGATCATTTGAAGATGCTTTCTTTATAAAACTTTAGGGGGAGATTGTTGGGTCTAGAAAGCCCCAATTATATAGAAAGTTTTATAAAGTCCATGTAAAGTCAATAAAAGTCAAATGTATTGTAATTAGCTTTATTAGTCTTTTGGGCTTTGGGAGTTTAATGGGAGTTAAATGGGCTTGGGCCCATGTCATGTAATTAGACACTATAAATAGGTGTTTTGGGCTTACATTGTCATTGGAGACTTTGAGAGTTATTTGAGAGATCAGTATACTTTGAGAGAGTCGTATACTTTCAATTCTCCCTCCATTGTATTGTAAATCATATGAGTAGAGATCTTCAATAATATGATCTACTTTCCTATCTCTATTCTACATTTATGGAGCATTCTTGATGGTTGCTTCAATTATGAGATTTACAAAGCTCTTTTCTTTCCATATCAAGTTCTTTTTCTAAATCAGATATTTTTGGTGAAAGATCAGCACTTTTTGTTTTAAAAGATTTTCTTTCAGTTTCAAACTCAGATCTTTCTTTCTCAAGCTTTTCTTTTTCTAAAAATAAAACTTTTTCAAAATCTGAAATTTGTTTTGAAAGTTTTATATTTATAGTCTCACAAGAGAAAAAATTTCTTTTAAAATCATTTCTTTCAGATTCTAAAGATTTTCTTTCCAAACAAATTGTTTCTTTCAGCTTGGCATTTTCTCTTTCAAAGGATGTTGTTGTCTCTTGAAGCTTATTGATTTCATCGTGAAGAATTGAGTTGTCTCTCTTTGCTTCAAGATCTGCAATATGAGATTCAAGATAAGTAATCATGTTTGAAAGTTTAATATTGCGTTCTTCAAAAAGAAACTTTTCATTTGAGGATGAGATTTCTTAAATATGTTTCTTCAGATCAGCGTTTTCATCTTCCAATGCTTTCATGTTCCCTTGAAGCTTTTTCATATCATCCTGAAGAGTTGAGTTGTCAAGTGTCTTATTTTTCTCTTGTGTACCTTCAAGAACTGCAATATTTCTTCGTAAATCTTCCATTACCAAATATTCATGATAAAATAACTGATCATCAGATATAGACATTTTTGGACACCTGGAAAAATATCAAACACAAGAATTAGATGTAAAATATCAAAATATTAGCAAAAATATACCTAATAGAGTGATCGTCAAAAGAAACTTCGCTTAGAAGTTAGATATGTGCACACGTGAAAGATTATGAAAAAATAAGAAAATATAGTGTAAAAGTAATAATAAGGAATGAGTAAGAAAATTTGAGCTCTTTAAACTGCACAGGTTTGTCTTCAAAGATTTTATGTCCCCCTCCTGAGACTTAGCATGGGGGTTCCGCTAATTGGAAATGAACTTTTCGCAACACACTGAGATGTGTCAAACTTTTCGCAATCAACACACTTTCACATAAACTTCTCGCAAGCACTTGGATGCGAACACCACACTTCTCGGAACAAGACCAATACGAAAAATACACTTCTCGCAACAAGTCCAATACGAACAATACACTTCTCGCAACAAGCTAATGCGAACTCTCTCACTTCTCGCAACAAGCCAATGCGAACTATTTCACTTCTCGCAACAAGCCAATACGAACTCTTGACTTTTCGCAACAGGCTGATGCGAACACTTTAAATTCTCGCAACCTTTTGATGCGAAAACAATGCTTTTCGTATTAAGACCAATACGAGAACTATTACTTTTATCAATTGTTGAACAATGCGAAAACCTTGATGAATGATGCGAACAGTTTATGAATGATATGAGAACTTTATGAATCTTGCGAGTTCTTCAGATCTTGCGATAACTTATCCGAAATCAACAATTTTGCCATAACTTGCTCGATTCTTCGAATTTTGAAAGGTTTCTCGAAATTCAATTCTGAACAACTTTGTAGTTGATCAAAACTTCTAAAAACGTCAAATTCAATGACTTTCGATCCAAATACAGAACTGATAACTTTTGAACAAAATTCTCACAAATTTACTCAATTCTCTTAATCTGTGAAGAATTGGATCAAATCATCTAAACGAATTGTGTTCCAAACACTAAACCGAATCTATCTCAATCAAATTCGAATCCAAATATTCTCCAATCAGTAGAGTTCAAAATCTGAACAGTAAACTTTCTAAAAATGGTAAAAATCTTCTAAAATCAATCAAATCTTGAACGAATTTTGATGAATTTGTGCACAAATCTTTCTCCCAAAGCTCTGATACCAATTGTAAACAACAGATCTATTTGGTAAACATCATCATCTTCATTGATCTTGAGAAATTCTAGAATTACATGTGAATTAGACACTTTCTCTCTCTAGAATTTCTCTCACTTTCACTCTCTAAGATATTACAAAAAAGCTTCATTCTAATGACTTAGCTTAACAACAAAGCTAAACTAATTCTATTTATACCTAGGAATTACAACACATTAAAACTAATTACATTGACTTTTACTTAAACTACTTTGACTTTAACCTTTACTTTGACTTTACACTATTTGAATATTACAAGACTTTTACAATAAATCTTGAATACAATTTTGTGCGCTAACAGTCCATATCTCTACTCATCTGAAGTTGAACTGAATAAGTATCCCATTCTGGCAACAAATAATTGACGAACTTATAATTGATCTCTGACTCAGTCTTAACTACTCCATTCCTTCTAAGATCATTGAGTATGATGTTATACCGATTTTAGGAATCTTGTAGAGTTTCTCCGTCTCTTGCCTTGATGCCCTCATAAGCATGCTTTGGTTCCTCTTTGTTCTCATGGATTTTTTTTAACCTTGCAACTAACTTTCTAACTCTTCCCATATTTCCTTTGCAGATTCCCGACTATCTACACGGTTATAGATATCATTTGGAATGGCCATTGTTAGAAACGTCAAAGCAACGAGTAACCTATCTTGATCATTGAAGTGCCTTGGTTCTTTAAACACAATCCTTTCCGGAACATATGGAGTTGTATCTATAGCTGGAACAACAACAACCACAATGTGAGGTTTATGTGAACTCTTTATGATAGAGTTCATCAAGTCCTTATTTTGATTATTCAGAAATTGACTCATCCGCTTCTTCCATTGCGGGTATTCATCCACTTATAGAACCGGGGGTTTCGACTTAGAACCCATGTTGAGTATTTCTCTAGACATCTTTAATATCAATACAAACACTAGATTTGATCGTTGCATAATTACACTGTCAAAAAATCACACATAAATACTTTTCGCAAGCTGAGTGAACAAACTTTTCGCAAGCTGAAGTAAAACATTTTCGCAGACCAAGCAAAACCCTATTCGCAAACAGTTGATTGCGAAAACTCTACTTCTCGGTACAAGCTTATTTCGAAAACTCTACTTCTTGGGACTATCTTGTTGCAAAAACTTCTCTTTTAGCAAGACGTACGTTGCGAAAACTTTCTTTTTCGCAAGAAACACAATACGAAACCTTCCTTTTCGCAAGACACGGATTGCGAAAACTTTTCTTTTCGCAGACAAAGGTTGCGAAAACCTGTCCTCACGGTGCACGACCACTGCGAAAACATCCCATAAAATCTTGCGAAAACCTTCCCTTTGCAAAAACTTGATAAACCTGCGAAAACCTGATGAACTTGCGAAAAGTTTCAGATCGTGCAAAAACTTCACCAAAAATCTTAATCAGACCATAACTTTTTCAATTTGAGAGATTTTCTATTAAATTTTATAGAATTTCTCGAAAATTGATTCCAAACAACTTTGAAGTTGATAAAAAAATACTAATAACCACAAATTGAACACCTTTCGATCGAGATCCAATTGTGACAGTTTTCGAACCAAAATTTCAAGAAACTACAAAATTCTCCAAATATGTTATGAATTAGGCTTAGATTCCGAAACAAGAAGTGTTCTAATCAATGAAACGAATCTAGTCCATGTAATTTCGAATCCAAAAACTCCAAATTCAATGAAAATCAAATCACAGAAAAGTCCGAAAAAGTACAAAAACTACCCAAAATCTTCAAAATTCGGCCATGATATGATCTGAATTGACGTCTAATCCTCTGTTTAGCTCTGGTACCAATGTAAGTCACAAAATCTAGTGAGAGAAAGTAGAATTATGCACACAATCTAGAGAGAGAATCTTGTCATCTATCATTCATTCAAATTGTTTACAAGATCTCAAAAGTTACAAATGATAAGGAAACAATGCTATTTATAGTAGGTCAAGACAAGCCCCTGACTCTACTTAGCATGAACAGTTTAGACTATACAGTAATATTTCAACCTACTGTTAGACTAGATTACAACAGAAATAATGCTCTAACGGAGTGTTTATTCTCGGCCTTCTTGAGTAAGATAGAGCCTTCTACGTTTTCTGAAGCTCTGGAAGATTCAGATTATGTTCAACCAATTTGAAGCATTGAAAGTCTAGAGACTCGTACCAAGGCCACAAGATAAGAGCATCAGTGGTATGAAGTGGGTGTTTAAGAATAAAAAGGATGAAGATGGCATTGTCGTAACATACAAAGCTAGACTAATAGTTTAGGGATATCGCCGACAAGAGGGAATAGATTATGACGAGACTTATGCACCCGTTGCACATATCGTAGCGATCAGAATGTTCCTTGCGTATGCAACTCATAAGAATTTCACGGTTTTCCAAATGGACGTGAAAATTTCATTTCTCAACGGAATTCTAAAACAAGAGGTGTACGTCTCTCAACTAGAAGGTTTTGTGGATAAGACAAGACAAATCATTTGTATATCCTTGACAAAGCCTTATATGGTCTTAAACAAGCTCCTCATGCATGGTATGATGTTCTATCTACTTTCTTAGTTTAATTTGGCTTTTCGAAAGGTACCATCGCTACGCCTTTGTTCATAAAAAGACAAAACGATGATATTATTCTGGTATAAGTATATGTTGATGACATTATATTTGGTTCTACTGACTATGCATATTGTACTTGGTTTTCTAAACTTATGGTGACCAGATTCCAGATGAGCATGATGGAGGAGATGAAGTTCTTTATCGGACTGCAAGTCAAACAATTCTCAATGAGTATCTTAATTAATCGATCCAAGTATACATTTGATATTTTGAAGACATTCAAAATGGAAAATTGTACTTCAATAAATACCCAGATGGCACATGGTTCAAAAATCGGTCTGGATCCTGATAGTAAGGATGTAGATCTTAGAAATTACCTAGGTATGATAGGTTCTTTAATGTACCTAACTGCTAGTAGACCAGATATTGTGTTCGCAACTTGTTTGTGTGCTAGATTTCAGCCAAAACCGAAAGAATCACATCCTGGAGTTGTAAAACGAATATTTCGGTTCCTAAAAGGGACATCTTACTAAGGACTTTGGCATCCTAAAGGCACGGGATACGAATTGATAGCTTACTCTTACGCTGACCATGGTGGAAGCTTATTAGATAGGAAGAGCATATCAGGTCATGTCCATTTTTTGGGAGACAAGTTGGTGAGTTGGCATCCATGAAGTAGAACTGTGTATCTACTTCAACTGATGAAGCCGAGAACATGGTCGCGGCAAGTTGTTGCTCTCAAGTTCTTTAGATGAAGACTTAACTTATGGGCTATGAATTCAAATACGAGTGAATTCCCATCTACTACGATAGTAAATCTTCAATCGCCATATCAGTTACTCATGTCCAGCACAGGAAGACAAAAAATATAGACATCATGTATCATTTAATAAACGATGATGTCGAAAAAGGTACAATTGAACTATATTTTCTAACTACAAAATTTCAACTTGTTGATCTGTTTACAAAGGCTTTGGATGAAAAACATTTCAATTTTCTAGTTTCAAAGCTTCGTATGTTGAATATGAAAATTTGAAGTTGAATATAACGTTTATTCAATAAGTTGAAAACTCTTATTTTCAATCAAGAATAATATTCATGTTTGAAAAATATTAGTTTTCACCATATTGAATTGAGTCATCCGCTTCTTCCATTGCAGGTATTCTTCCACTTATAGAACCGGGGGTTTAGACTTAGAACCCATGCTGATAATTTCTCTAGACACACTAGATTTGATCGTTGTAGAGAATCAGACAACACAATGCAGAATTACACTGTCAAAAGATCACATAGAAATACTTTTCGCAAGCTGACTGAACAAACTTTTCGCAAGCTGAAGCAAAAACTTTTCGCAGACCAAGCAAACCCTTTTCGCAAACAGTTGATTGCGAAAACTCTACTTCTCGGTACAAGCTTATTTCGAAAACTCTACTTCTTGGGACTAGCTTGTTGCAAAAACTTCGCTTTTCGCAAGACGTACGTTGCGAAAACTTTCTTTTTCGCAAGAAACACAATACGAAACCTTCCTTTTTGCAAGACATGGATTGCGAAAACTTTTCTTCTCGCAGACAAAGGTTGCGAAAACCTCTCCTCACGGTGCACGACCACTGCGAAAACTTCCCATAAAATCTTGCGAAAACCTTCCCTTTGCGAAAACTTGATAAACCTGCGAGAACCTGATGAACTTGCGAAAAGTTTCTGATCATGCAAAAACTTCACCAAAATCAAGGTATTCAGTGAAAATCAAGGTAAGTTTCTTTGTCGACTGATGATTGGTTCTTGAAATTCCATTCCTGCGATTTCTGCTATATTGTTATATTCCACTTGTCAAAATCAGTTCCTACAAGTATAATTAAGGTTTCTGCAAATTGTTAGAGTGTAATTTGATCGTTAGAGGAATTTTTAAGCAAAATTTGTGTTCTTGAGGTCTCTATTCTTAAAAATCATCAATTTTTTACATCAAAATCAATTGTTTTTGCTTAGAAATCGATAGGGTTTGATTGTTTTTGTGTTTTTGGCATCTACTAACCTTTCAGAAATGAAATCGAGCAACCCTAATCGATTGCAGATCCGAACTTCACGCACAGCCGCCATGTCCGGAATTCTGCATTTCATTCGGTAAGTTTTTTGCGTCTATCCGGGTACCCTCAGTATCCGGACGAATCCCATCCGGTCAAATCAATTCTTCCCAGGTAAGTCCTTTCTATCCGGATAACTCTTCTTTCCGGGTAACATAGTTTCCGGTAAGTGTTTTCGGTAACTCCTATTCGGTAAGCTTCACTTCCCGGACCCTCCATCCGGACACTGCTTCATCCGGTAAGTCCTTCTTCCTGGTAACCATTTTTGTTGCCGATCACTGAGTGTATCCGGTAACTTTGTTTATCCGGTAATCTTAGTCTATTCGGTCACTTAATTTTGTTCGGACACTTTACTTCACACCCGGATCCGGACACATCCGATCCGGACACCTCTATCCGGATTCCTATCCGGGAACTTTGCTAAGTTAGTAAAACTTACCTGCTATCACCTGTCACTCCTAGAGTTTATACTTAGCTTCATAAACTCATAACTATCGTACAATGCATTGTTCTTGGTGTTCATAACTCTCGCACGACTGTTAGGACCATAAATGTCCTACACATTAGAAGGTTATATAAAGAACTATAGAGTTTAATTAATTGTTTTGTAAAAGCCTAAATGTGTTAAATGGGCTTTAGTGCTTAATGGGCCTTGGGCCTTAGGCTCTAAGCCTTGGTATATATAGATAGCTTTGCCATAGAAAATAGGTTAGCCATTCATTAGCCAGTTTAATCGTTCATTATCATTCATATCATATTATTGTAAACACTCTGAAGCTTAATGCAATATATGGATGACCAGTTGAAATCATTCTGATTGATTCTACTCTATTGATTTCAGTGATTGTATGCACTAATTTGGAGCTCACAACGACACTTTCATAGTGATGGCACAAGCTTTGTGCGATAAGTTTGTTTCCTGCACAAGCTTTGTGTGGTGACTAATTTTTTTGTTTTTTGTGCGGTGACTTTTTCAAGCTTTGTGCGATTTGTCTCAGAATTAGGCAATTTTTCAAAAAAAATCGTAAGTGTTGAAAAAAAAAATTTCAAATGGTGAATTTTTCTGACAAGGGTTCTGCCAGGATTATCATGGTGAACCCAAATTTCCATGTTGAAAATGTATCTGATAATGATAACCCTTTACCATCTTCTCAAGTTTCTACACCATCAGTAAACGCAGTGAATCCAGATGATGAACTTATTAGAGCCTCTAAGTTTTCGAAACTTGAACCCAATAACTTCTATCTAGATGTGCATATGCAAGTTGATCATCCCATTGTTCTAGAAATCTTGAAGAGGCATCAATTACACACTGCCTTATCTGATTCAATCAGGGTTCCTCATATATATCTCCAACATTTAGAAGACGATCAAATTTCATCCTGAGCCAAACAATCACCATTTCACTGTATAGGTGGATCATTATGGAACTAAGTTGACACTTAAAAGAGTTATGAGGGTACTTGGACTTCCTAAGAAGAATTCTTACCAAGGAAGAAATGATTTTGATGATCTGGTTACTGAGGATCAAGTTCAAGTTGACTTGTATTCTCTGGGATACAATTCTACAACCCTAATCAATGAATCATTGTTCAAGAGAAAGCATTTATCACCTGTTTATTACACTCTATTATGTATCATCAACCGTTTCTTAACTTCAGAGCACACTGGTCTGTATAAGTGTAGTATTTCAGTGCTCAAAATAAGTCATGGTGTAGTTTTTTACAGACGCTACGACTATGATGTATTAATCTGGAATTAGCTGATTGAGGTAGTTGGTGATAAGTTGAAGAATTCTAAAGCAATAAATTTCATTCACTTTCAGAGGTTCCTATAGAGATTCATTAGAAGTATGATGCATGGGAATGAGAGAATTTCTAGAAGAGAATGAGCTGAACTTGGTCCTGAAAACACGATAAGATATCTGAGGGTTCTAGGCTCACGTATCCTGATTGCAAGACCACTCTATGTTGAACGTGTATCATATACGTATCAGACAATACCGTGTGTGGTAGATCATGGGAGAGAAAATGTGTTGATGGTCCAGCCAAGACCGGAGGGACCTCCATGCAACGCACCTCATGCCTTAGAAGTGACAGGTGAGGGTTTACGTCATAGAGAGCAGGAACAAGAACTATAGGTTTCTGTTCGAGAAGAGTTGAGAGAACTGGTGTTGGGGAAACTGGTTTTGATCCCGTTGATATGGAAGTTTTTAATGAATCAGATATCCCAGGTCCTTCAAGATGTGCTACAAGTTTATTTGAATCTGATGATGATGAAGAAGAGTTTGTCTGAGGAAGAATCAGAAGAAGGTGATTATATATTTTCATCTGAATTTGATCAAGAGAAAGAGGTTGACTTGGCAGAATCTTCAGATGATGATGATGATGCTCCAGATAATGATACTTTTGATGATGATGTAAATAAAATTCCTAAACATGTTGGCCCCAGACCACATGTTACTGAAGAAGAATATGAAAGTGCACAAGAAAATGATGATACCATGGATCTTGACTCAGTGATACATATTACCACTAAAGGAGATATAAGGATGGATGAAGGAGTATTAGTTGAAATAGAAAATAATGTGAGCTTATGTGTGGAGGGGAGAAAAGAATATGGTGAGTGTGAGACAGGACCTCAAGAACTGAAGAAGATGTTCCTTCCCAAACCATTATAAGTCGGGTAGGCACATCTACTACCGTCGTTCATCCGTTGTTGTCTGGTATTGAAAAAGTCGTAGTGGACCCAACTACGCAATGAACAACCCCACTCATCCACTCATTGATCTCTTAACAGATCAATGTTTCAGTTTTCACGGGGATTCAACACATACACTATCGGCAACTGACTTGGAGTTTGCTAGTATTGAAAAAGATTGGCCATTGCCCCCTCCATCGACTTCATTTGGATGCATATTGAAGTTAGAGCCATTTGGTACTACCCAGAGTGCAGTCACCATTTATTGGTACTACACAAGGATTGGGTGGAAGTCCTGTCATTGCTAACACCATGCCAGTTTTGAACACAAGCAACACAGTTGATTCAACTGTTGTTACAACTGGTATCCTATATAGACCAGGAGTTCTCGTTAGACCACCTGGTATTATGAAACCACCGCCACAATCTGTAATGATGAATCTCTTAAAGCAACGTTTGGAGGTCGTGAACATTTCATACAAAAATCAGGCGAATCACTTCAATGTTTCTATTGAGAAGTTGTTGGGAGAAGTGTTGAAAGCTTTTAAAGGGAAGTATGTTGCTACTGAGCCAAAACAACCACCTCAACCACCATCACCAATGTTAAAGCCACCTGAACCGGAGAGAACCATTTCAAACGACGATATTAAATCCATGATTTTTGCCCGTTTGTTTGCTCAGGGTGATAATCTGAATCAGGAGGAAGTAGAATTTGTGGTATTGCTTAGAAGACAAACCGAATTGCAGACTCAATCGATTACTAGAGCTCATTTCCAGGGATTACAAGCTTCGATAGATTAGCTTTCTCATACCGTTTGTAATGCTATTACTTCACTATCCGAAATGGTTACCGCCTTGGAGGAGACGTGCAGGTCACAAAATCAGGGTTCTAAAAGTAGACTTGATGACCAGGATGATCGTGATCTCCATGAGGGGGAGAACAAGAGACAAAGAACAACTAAAGCTAGTGGGCCTGGAGTTCAGAACCTGCATATAGATTGGGTGAGATCTTAGAAGAGGATTGTCACTATAATAGAGATTGAATCTAACAAGTTAATAAGGGTTTGGTATCCTGAATTCACAGTGTACAGACAAGATGGTTCTTCACTGAAACGGACTTTAAGAGTCTCTATATTGATGATTTTGATGCTTTAAATGACATTCTAGCCAGGAGATTAAACAAACTAGTGGAATGGGTTGCAGCATTTAAGGCCATTAAGAGGTTCATGAAGAACATTATCAACTTTTCATATTTGTCTGATTTTCAAATGGTAATGGAGGCCAATCAACCTAAGATCAACATTCTGAGACTGAATCAAAAGTTACTCGACATTTAAAACTTTCCATGGTATATGATCCTTGACAAACCTAAATTTGGCATTATCTACATGAACGAGACTAAGAAGAAACAGTTTCTGAGATTCACTGAGATCAACAAGATGATGGAACCTTGAAGATTTTAAAGCTGCAATTGGAGAATAAGCTGAAGATTAATGACAAAGGAGTAGTGAAGATGGATCCAAGAGACAGATTGTTGGTTATTAGAGCTTTGGAAGCAATCAAGAAAAGATTTGATTACCGAAATGCTTTAAGAAGGTTTGAAGTTATTTTTGGCATCAGGAGGAGGTACATTCCTCCAAAACATCATGTGTAATCTTTCCTTCTTTTATAAAAAATGGGAGATTGTTAGTGTCATATTTCATTTGTATCAACGTTGAGGGTTTTTGTGTAAATTCCTTATGGAATAAATAGTTTTGTCCTTGTGAGATTTGTAACTAGAACCTTGAGATACATTGTAAGCATTTGAGATTCTCTCTGTACCCTTATCATTTCAATATATGAGTGTGAATCTTTTGATTATATATTGATTGTGATTTAATCTTAATGATATATTTGTTATTGGGATCACACTTTTACTTGGTGAAAATTACTTAAGTTTTTTTAGTTTATTTGTTTTAGTTTCAACGATCATTACTGAGTTTGTTCAGTGATTGATGAACACGTAGTGTAACAGAAAATACTTAAGTATCCCTCTAGACAAAACTCACACCAAAGAAACCTTCAACGATGTCGAAGAAGTTGCTGAAGATAGAGATCAGTCTATTCATGATCTGAAGCAGCATTCAGTAATACCAAGACCATCCACATCAAGTATGAAATCTTACCATGTCTCAGCGACAGCTGAAGACTAATAAAAAAGTATTGCTTTACAAGATTGGTTTTTGTCTTACTATCCTGCATAAAAGGACTAAAGTACAATACTACGATTGTTTTTTTGTCTTCAAATGTGCTTACCAACTACCTACCCAACTGTTCATTAGCGGCCAAAAGCATGCTAAAAGAAAAGGACAAAACATGCATTCAACTCATCTGATGATACGTAGACTGTAGTTTCTGAAGTACATTTAATGCACTAGGTATAAATAGTAGTGAAGAACTTCTTCTTCACTCCACCTTTTTCACCTTTTTTGTATTCTAAGTGCTCTCCCCCTACTCATCTGATGATACGTAGACTGTAGTTTCCGAAGTACATTTAATGCACTGGGTATAAATAGTAGTGAAGAGCTTCTTCTTCTTCACTCCACCTTATTCACCTCTTTTGTATTCCAAGTGCTCTCTCTCTCTCTCTCTCTCTCTCTCTCTTATCTCTTGTTTTTATTTTTTGCAATAAAACTTAGTGATTCTCATATATTATTTAAATTAGGTTTTTTTTTTAAGCTTATCTTTTTCCACAACAATCTATATATTTTGTTAGTTTATCAATAATCAATAATATAACTAAAAATAGAAAAATTGTGTGTTTGTATTCATACCCTTCCGCCTTCTACAAAACTGTTAACTCTTACAAATCTCTTCCTTGCTATTCCTCAAATGGCTTTTAAAACAAACACCAACTAATACGATAATGGTTCTCTTGTAAAACCTCCACGATTTAGCAAAGACAACTATGGTCTCTGGAAAAATCACATGTCTCTCTTTCTAGGTGTAGATCCCTCCATTCCTTACTATGTTGAAAATGGAACTTATGTTCCATTTATCCTTGCTCATATTGTTCATATTACTGCTACTACTGAAGCAATACTAAAAAGAGAGGTACCAAAGCAAGTTCATCAATGAACTGATGAAGACAAGAATAAGGTTGCCATTGACCCTAAGGAAAGAACTATCATTGTGAATGGCACTCCCTGATGAGGTATATCATTACATCATAAAGTTGAATCCCTATCCACCTCTCTCCTCTCCTTATCCTCAAATATACCATACATAATGGACTTACCCCTTTCTCCAACACCTTCTTCTAGCTCGTACTCTCTCCATCTTGAGTCCTCTCTAAGGCAAAACACTCAACAATTTAAAGTTGAAGACACTCATCCAGTTTATCAACCCGAGTCACACACTAAAGAAATTTATGTGACCTTCACCCTCGAAGACCTTCAAACTTCCCAATTTTCTCTGAAGTTGAAGAATCAAATAGGATGGTTGAACTGATAGCCTAACTCGATTGGTCTAGGGTACAATATCCTCCTCCGACACCTGCTGACAATGAGTTTAGGTTTCTTATCATTGTCTCTTGCTGTCAAAGCTCATGCTGAAAGAAGATTCAAGAAAAAGAATCCCAACACTGCTCAAGCTCTACTCTTGAAGGAAGTTGAAAAGTATAATCTTTCAAAACTGTAAAAAGAAGAACATAGTGCAGAGAAAAGATAAATACTAGACTGAATGAACACAAGATCACAAATAACACCATATCTAGATGGATGAAATATGGTGGTCTTCTTGTCTCAATGGTCATCTTCAAGGATGATCAAAATGCTATCACTGAATACCCTTCCTTCCTCACTCTGTATGGCTTCTACGAATGGTTGGAGGTCCAAAATACCAATCAGAAGTCAAAGTCCAAATTCAAAGAGTTCATTGAAACAAAGCTAAATTAACTCTTGAAAAGGATTACAAAAGTTCTTGAAGTTACTCATCCTCCTTTTGTGAAGACCCTTCGTCGAAGAAAGACCATCACTCCTCTTGGTAAAGAACCTCCCCACAAGAACGAGCATGAAACCAAGTTCTTTGTGGATTATATTCTTGGTCACTTAGAGAATCCTAACCACTCCATGTTGAACCTATCTCTCCCACTAAAAGGTCCATATGTTCTTAACACGATTCATTTCAAACATGAATAAGGAGTCGTCTTCATTTTTGGAAGGAGAGTATCGCTATTAGCGAGTCTCAGAATTCTACTTATGTCCCATCAAACACATGGAGTATATTTTATATTGGCTAAATGAAGATCTCTTTGAAGATATGATGGATGTACAAACCAGAAGATAATTGTTGAAGCAAAAGAATCAAGGAGAGAAGATTCTTGACCACATCGACCTCTCCGATCTTGATTAATAGTTTCTCTTCATTCGTGGTTATCGGTTTATGTACTTTCAGTAAATGTATTTTACTGTAATTCTAATTTCATTTTCCTTGTAGTCTTTCATACATTAATGAAATTTCAGTGAAGTACTTTACTCCATCTAAGTGCTGAAAAAGATCCCTTAAAACTGTGAATGGGACAAGTATTTAAGAGTCCTATTTTGTTCTGCTTTAAATTAACAATTTTATTTATGTAGCTTCATCATCATCAAATAGGGGGTATTGTTGATCCACAATCTCTAGGTGATTTTATGATGATCCTTTACATAGTGAAAAATACATAGGATTGCTTTAATATACTTGTTTTAGCTTTAGCGATCATTCACTGAGTATGTTCAGTAACCGCTGAACAAGTTTATAACTATTAGCCTAAGTGATCTCTAAATACAAACCCTCACACCAAAAAACCCTCAGTGAAGTCGAAGAATTAGTTGAAGATAGAGGCAATCTACTCATGATATGAAGCGACAATCAGTGAAACTAAGTCTGTATACATCGTGTGAAAATTTGTTCAAGATTCAGCGATAGCTGAAAAAACCTCTCAGCGATTCTGTTAGGACCATAAATGTCCTATATATTATAAAGTTATATATAGAATTAGAAAGTCTAATTCTTATTTGTAAAAGCCTTAATAATAATAAATGTGCTTTAGTGTGTTAATGGGCTTGGGCCTTGGTAGTCATAGGCCTAGGTATATAAAGTATCCTTTTAGTTCATTGTTAGGTTACCCGTTCATTAAGCAAGTAATCGTTTCAATTCATTATTGTAAAACTCTCTGAACGTGTTTAATCCTTTGAATGAAATAGATGGATGACATATTCAAATCTTTGATTGTTATTACTATTGATTGCTGATCATCATTGTCATTGCACTAATCTAGGATCCACAATTGGTATCAGAGCAGACAGACATCAATCGAAGGTTTCTAAAGTTTCCTGGTATGTTTTTTTTCGACTGCTATTTTTCTAGAAATTTCATTCTTGAGATTTTGGCCAAATCGTTAGATTCCACTTATCAAAATCAATTTCTCCTAGGCTTGTTAAGATTCCTGCAAGTTTTTGAAGTTTAATTTGAAGTACTGAAGTGTCTATTCGCAAAATTGTGTTCTTGAGTTTTTGGTGTCTGCTCTTAAAAAATCATATTTTTTGCATCAAAAATCAATTGCTTTCTTAGAAATCGATTAGGGATTGTTTGTTTTTGTGTTTTGGTAGTATTCATATCTTTCAGAAGCAGAATCGATAACCCTAGTTCATCCATCGATCCGAATTTCATGCACGGCCGCTCTATTCGGGTAAGTTTCTGAGTTTCACGAATTCTATCCGGACGCAATATTGTCCGGACTCTTATCCGGATCACACCAGTTTCCGGACGCTACTTTGTCCGAACTCCTTCCGGGTAGTCCAAGTTCCCAGGTAAGTCTTCTCTCTGGAACTCACAAGTATCCGGGCTCCTTCTTCCAGTAAGTCTAAACTTCTCGGCCTCCATCACTTTCCGGACATCCTATCTGGATTGCTCACATCCCGGACACAACCTCTATCCGGTAAGTTTTTCCTTCCCGATAACTCTTTTATCCGGTAACTTGTTTATCTGGAAACCATTCTATCCGGACACTTCCACCCATACACTCATATCCAGACACTTCCATCCGGACTCTCTTTTCCGGATTCCTTATCCAGAAACCACACCCGGATCACATATCCGGGAGCTTTCTGAACTCACGGTTTTATAAAAAAAATATCGGGACCCCCATGCTAAGTCGTCGAAGTGGGACATTTGGATATTCTTGATACTGTCTGATTTTTTAATCGAACCGTATATTGTCTGACAATCATCTAAGTGCAATTTAAGATGTCTTCTCGAGATGCTCTTGCAATGGGCAAACACAACAATCCTCCAGATCTCGGAGATTCATGCCAGGTACGTATTCCTATCCATCAAGCTTTAATCGATCAGCAGCGTCTGCTTGTTCAAAAAGTAAATTCCAATAAGAAAACCGCAAATGAACATTTGCTTGAAATAACCACACTAAAAGAAAAGCTACATGGTCAAATAAATGTCACCGAAAAGCTTAAGTCCGGTAACGCCAACCTAAAATAAAAGTGTGCGAACCTTTCTTTAGAACCTAAAGACTTTCGAGCCAAAATGTCTGATTTAAACGCAAAACTTGATCAGTGTGAGAATGAGAAAGCTGAAATTGTCTTTCAATGTTCTTCTCTTCAAATAGACAACAAAGAGCTTCTTTCAAAAATAAAAGACCTTGAGCTTAAGTTTTATAAATGAGGTCAAACTGATCAAACGATCCATCTGAACAAACAAAAGGATTTCACGTACTATAACTCAGAATGGGGAATTGGGTATGACAACCCACACTATTTGAAAAAGATCTTATCAATGGTGCCTACTTTATATGACTTTAACCTTCTAGGCATTGATAAGAGATTTCCCCAATATAAAATCAAATGGACGGAACCACTCAATGAGAAGGAAGAGGAACGTGACGAATATAAACGCAAGAATACAACTAAAATGCAATTGTCGTTTGCTTATGAAGTTCTTAACACATCTTATGAAACAAAGAAATCCAAATACCTCTCAAATGACTACTTTGACGGCTACAAAGTTGCCAAGCCCAAAGAATCCTATAAAAAGGATTCGGTCCCAACAACTGAAACTAAAACAGAGAAGGAAGAATTTAAACGCTATGTTCCACCTCTTGTTTTGGAAATGAAAATAGTTCAGTTAGAGGAGTCATTTGAACAGGAAAGGATCAAATTTCAAAAGGAAAAACAAAAGCTTTTATCCAAACTTGAGAGTTTCAATTCCACAAAAATAGAATATGTATCTGTTGAGGAAAAGGAAGCCCTTCAGGCAGAAATCAAACGGCTTACATCCAAATTGTCTGCCTTGGCAACAGAAGTGATGCAAGAGCAAGTGAGTAAGGGTAAAATTTAAGTGAAGTTTGACCAACTTCAAAACGAGAAAGTCACTCTGCCTGAACGTTCCTCAAACTCATCAGATACATCTTCTTGTAAGGCTTTTATAGGCAAAATCTTTTCCAGAAAAGGAAAAGAACCTCAAGTGATGTGTTTTCAAAAGAATCTCAATTCTGATTTTCAAAAAGCTTCCGCACCTGATTCTTCGCAAAACACAATTCCAAATGTTCCTCACATCCTTTGACCAATAGTGCTCCATCCGAGAATAAACTTGAGTTTTCAGCGTTTATGAATTCTAATGTGTGTTCAGATGAGGAGTTTCCAAAGTTTGCATTTGATCAACCCATTCCAAGCCATATTGATTTTCTTTCAAAAATGCTTGAACGGTCGGTCAATTTTCAGAAGGGTGAATGTTCTACATCCGCACCTCAAACCCATTCTTTGAACAATGTTTTCAAAAAAAATTCTACTAAATCTGAGATGGAAAACGACCGGTCGCTCTCGAAATAGACATTCTTACTACTCCAGTTCTTCCGACAGTGACTTTAATGATATTTCTGATAATAATGGTTGGAGAAAAAGGTTCAAACAAGTTTAGGTAGTGAAGAAGTCTAATGAAAGCACAGCGAATACAAATTCATTTAAGTCAGTTTCGCATGCTAGGACATACAATCATAATCATGATGTTTTTAATTATCGCTCTTCTATTGAAGAAAGTGTGATGTTTTCGTTAACACTTTATTCAATACAACAGTTGCTTCAACTTTCTCATGATTGTATTTATTGTTTTTCATGTGGTTTGAATGATTTTGTTGACCAAAACTATGCATCTCATTGGTATGGTACTTATAGTATCCCCGATCCTTATTCTAATAGGGCATCTAACCATCAAGGATCCATCAAAGCATGGATACCAAAATATTTCTAATCTGTTTTGCAGGAATGTCATGTGTGTTTAGTTCAAAAAATACTTTTGACATGACCGCATTCAAAGGTTATGCCACATTTGAGGGGGAGTATCAGGTATTTGTCACATAAATGCATTTTTTAGTGAATTCAAAGAATCGTGGTAATGCATTCTGAATAACTAACTTGTGTTTGTTATTCTCTGATTTTAACTTCCATCATTGTCACGTGTTATATTTTCTTGACTTAGTTATTTCCATGTCACATATATATTTGTTGATTTATGTCGATGGAAATACACTCGCTTGAATTCTAATTTGTCTTCATACTTCGTCATTTCATATTAATGATTCAATTCTTATATGACACATCAATTGTGACTTGTTCTTTACAATTACACTTTCTGATCATTCTTTCATTTTCAACCATAACTGAGGTTACTGAGTCATTCTGTTTAGCGCTTGATCTTGTTTATTGAAATTCTCTATTTCAAATAATTTAAATGACTTCTGATTACCTCAGATCCGAAATCGAACTTCATTTTTATGACTTCTAATCATCTAAGATCAGGACTCGTTCTTAAATGCTTAGACTTTTAAACATTTCAGTTTAGAACTCGTACTTCACTTTTTACTAAACTTTTCTATTCGTTGCATGAAAGGAGTGTTAGGAATTATATTGTTTCTATGGTCTATCCAAAACCGGAAGGACCTACCCAAGAAACACATCTTATTTAGAGATATCAGTGAGGTGTCTAGATGCATAGATGAGTTTGGAGTGAAAAGAATTGGGTGAGGATGTGACAGGACTTAAAAGAATATATTGGTCCTTACCAAACCGAGTCAGTTATCCGGGTAACCAAACAATCTATTCATTCTCATTCTTTGGAGATGAATATTGAAACAGAAATGTTCCCAGTGTCGATAACTGATAACGCCACTTTTTGGCGTTATTTTCAGTCCTCAATCCAATGCGATTGGCTTGTGTTCTAGCAAAAAGGCGAGATTTTACGCTTTATTTAGTGAAATGTGCAGGTTATTTAAAAGACAGTAATCATCGAGAAAAGAAGCTAAAAAGAGCCCAAAAAGAGCCAAAACGAAGCCCAACGGAAGCCCGAGATCCAAGCCCAAGACCCGCGCCCGAACCAGGACCCGAAGCTGACCCAAACCACCATCAGAACACGCGCGACTTTCCATGTGGTTTTCAAACCGCGGAACCCTCTGTTCCAGACTTTAACTTTGGCATTTTTCCGGATTTTAGGTCATTCTCGACACAGCTCTCACACGACAAACGGCAGCGACTTGGGGGCGATTTTCAGAGGTTTTTCGGAGCTTTTGGAGCCACGATAGAGGATCGATTGGAGTCACGTTCAACACGTAAAGTAGATACGAGCACACGAGAAGGGAGTCACCATTACATTCATCGTTTCCATATTCATTATGTTTGCACACGTTTTTCCATCTTTTTTCTTTGTGTTTGAATCCACCACCAACATGAACTAATTTCTAGATGTTGGGGGTTGGAATGAATTTGGTTTATAGCATATGAACATGTGATTTGATCTTTTATCAGTTTTCTTATTTAATGAAGCATGTGATTTGGTTTTTAATGCTTTTGTGAGTTTAGCTAGCTTTCAATTGTTGTGTTGTTTTCAATTAAGTTCGAGAGAATTAATTGTCAACTAGAACTAGAAAATTGCATGCCTAGGGTGAGAAAGGGGATAGAGATATACCGAGTAAGCCTTAGTCCCCTTACAATCTTGAGCTTAATGTGTTTTGAATTACATAGGTTGAGATCGAGAGATAAAACTTGTGTTTTCAAGATAAAACCCGCTGTTGCTTGAGAAAGAACAACGGTGATCTAAAGATTGGGTATTCATTAAAGAGAACGTCTGACAATTGTTTTGAGTCAGATGTTTATATGTGAGAACCATTGGATTTCCAACCCTCAACTGTTCTCTCTATCAAAGTTTCTTAAGTTGTTTACTGTTCCGTGTTTGATTTAGTTTGTTTGCAATTAATTAGTTATAAACCACAACTCAAAATATCGATCGTTCAGTTAATAGAAATTGTAGTCATTGTGATACTTAGTTCCTAGTTCCTTGTGTTCGATACTCGTACTTTCTAAGTACTATTACTTGATTTCGACCCGTACACTTGCGGTAAGATTTAGGGGGGGTGACATCCGCCTATCAAGTTTTTGGCGCCGTTGTCGGGGAACTAGTTGCAACTGATAGCACTACCAGCTATAAGCGCTATTAGATTGAACAATTTTTTTATTGCTTTGTTCTATCACTTTCAGTTTTTGGGTTGCTAATTTTGTTTGTTTCTCGTTTCAGGTACTAATTGGTTTATGCCAAGGAAAACCCGAGGGGAGAAACTCGAACCGATCAATTCGGAAATCGAAAGAACCGCCCGTCGATTACTCAAGGAATCTAAAGCCAAAAGGCAACTGAAGATGGGTGACAAATTACCTCCGGAAAGACGTCCTATGCGGTCGTTTGCCAATCCTAATGTGGCAGCCGCACGGATAGGCGTCCAACCGCCCACTACTGGGGCAAACTCTTTTGAGATCAAGCCGAGTACCATTGTGATGGTACACCAGAATCAGTTCGGGGGAGCGCCAACTGAAGATCCCCATGCACATCTTCGCGCGTTTGAGCGGATTTGCAATACTTTCAAGATTAATGGGATGGAGGAAAATGCGATCAAACTGAGGTTATTCAGTTTCTCCCTAAAGGGTAGAGCTGAAATTTGGATAGAGGGTTTGCCAGCGGATCTGATCACTACATGGGCAGACCTGAAAACCGCATTCCTCCAGAAATTCTTCCCACCGGGAAGAACCGCTCAATTAATGGCTGACATTACTCATTTCGCGCAATGGAATCAAGAGACCTTGTATGAAGCGTGGGAGAGATACAAAGACATGATCAAGAAGTGCCCTCATCATGGATTGCAAGGTTGGGTCATCATTCAAACATTCTTCAGTGGACTTCACCCGCAGTTCAAAAATGACATCACAGCTGCAGCGGGTGGGGCCCTAATGGATAAGTCTTATGAGGAAGCATGCGAGCTGATCGAGAACCTAGCCGAACATAGTTTTTCTACTCCACGATCAGCTGTTAGAAGAGTTGCAAGTGTTCAAGAATCGGATGAGCTGAAAGAAATAAAAGCTCAATTAGCTGTGATCACGAACCACCTGAAAGGAGGAAGTCCACAAGAACCTGAGCAAGTTCAGTTCTTACAGAACCGGAACAACCAACCGAGGAATGATCCTTTCTCGAATACCTATAATGAGGGGTGGAAGAAGCACCCGAACTTCTCTTGGAGTCAACCCGGTCAACAACAGCAAGGTAATTTTTCTAACTTTTCTAATTCTTCCAATACTAACAATGTTTATCGTCCTCCAGGTTTTAACCAAAGGAATTTCAATGAGGGACCATCTATGGAGAAGAAACCGGGGCTGGAGGATATGATGATGAAGTTCATGACCAAGATGGACAGCACGGTTGGAGAGTTAGCGAGCACGGTTAATACGGTAAAAGCTGCAACCGATCAGAACACCGCATCCATCAGAATTCTAGAGAGGCAAGTGGGGCAGATTTCAGAAGCCCTACAATACCGACCCCCGAAACCTTGCCGAGTCAAACCGAGAGGAAAAACCGGGAAGAATGTAATGCCATTTATCTAAGAAGTGGCAAGGAGCTGCATGGAGACCCTACAAGAGAGCCGTCATCAAAGGAAACTGATCCCAAAGAGAAAGAGGTTGAGACCATAGAGGTGGACGAGTTGGAAGCCGAGAAAGAGTTTGAGATGGAGGAAAACCCGGAGGATGAAGAGAAAAAGAAGGAGCAATCTAGGGTCCCAAAGCAACTATCGGTCAAGCCGGTAATCAAACCGTTCGTGCCACCGCTACCATTTCCAAATCGAGTGAAGGCACGCAAGGATGAGGAACAGTTCAAGAAATTCCTCGACATATTCAAGAAACTTCACATAAACATCCCATTTGCGGATGCACTTGATCAAATGCCGACGTACCTCAAGTTTATGAAAGAGATCCTATCCAAGAAAAGGGCAATCGAGCACCAGTCCACCATTACACTTACTGAAGAGTGTAGTGCGATCTTTCAGAACAAGCTTCCCCCGAAGCTCAAAGATCCAGGGAGTTTTTCGATCCCTATTCAAATTGGGAAGCTTAACTTTGATAAGGTATTATGCGATTTAGGAGCTAGTATTAATCTAATGCCTTTATCTATTTTCAGGAAACTTGGCTAGGGAGAAGTGAAGCCAACGTACATGACACTTCAACTCGCAGATAGATCGCTCATATATCCATATGGAGTGATAGAGGACGTACTGATCAAGGTTGACAAGTTCTACTTCCCGGTAGACTTTGTGGTGCTGGATATGGACGAAGACGAAAAGGTTCCGCTGATATTAGGAAGATCCTTTCTAGCCACGAGCAGAGCGCTGATAGATATGGAGGAAGTAGAGATGACATTGAGAGTCGGAGGTGAGAAAGTAGTGTTCAAGATGTTCGAGAGTGGAAGGCGTAGAGACGGAGCTGGTCAAGGAGAGCCAGATGTGGAAGAATCCGCGAAGAACCGCAAGTTTGGGCGATTCGATCCCGCGGATACTGAACCAAGTTGAGAATCACACAGTCGTGCCACGACTTTAACTACGGCGCTAGGTGGGAGGCAACCCACCGAGGTTTGCGTTTTCTTTTTCTAGCTATATTTGTGAGTGTTTTATTCAAAAAAAAATCGAAAAATGAAAAAACTGAACAGAGACATACGCGACTTTCTGCGCGACTTGCAAGTCGCGTGGAAAGTCGCGGGACCCTCTGTTGGGTTTTTCCCTTCTTGCTTTGTGTGTTTCGTTTCTTTCTTTCTTTTGCTTTTTGCTTGGTTGCCTTTTGCTTGTGCAGTCTCTCTCTCCCTTTTCCCCGATGTCTCTGATTGGCGCTCGAATCTTATACAAATTTCCTCCATCTGGGCAAACAGGTACGCTCTAACTTTGTCTGTTTAACGAGTGATGTATGATGTTTGGCTTCTTAGTAGTAAACGATATGCAACAAACCTAAGTTTCACTTAGGTTTGGGGTGCTTCACTTTTTCAAACATCTACACACTCACTTTTAATCCTGTGCAAACCTCGGTTTTACCGAGGTTTGGGGTTGGCTTTGTTTGACAAACCTAGGCCACGGCCTAGGTTTGGGGTGGCCACATTTTAATGAGAATAGCTCTTTGATGTTTGTGGTTTAAATGTTATGCCTTACATGTCGGTTACCTGTAATAACCACACAACGATACTTGTTTTTGTATCGCCTACGCCGACACTTGCACATTGGGGACAATGTGTGGGTAAGGTTTGGGGTTGCCCAATCTGGCCCACGTTATGCACGTAGATTTCCTGCACTTCTGAGTATCTAGATCACTTTAGCTAAATTTTTTTGTTTTGAATGATTGAGACCGACCATTGTGGGAAGAATCTTATGATAGTGACGTGACCATTAGGGAAGGACCGGGAAAGGACATGACTAAGGACATTAGTGGAGACCACCCAATAGCGAGTTTTGAGCCTAAAAGACGTTATTCATTTCGAGGGATTCATACACTTGATTCATAGACACTTTTTCGAATTCCTTGTCGTGAATATAGAGTGATCTCGCTATATTATTGCATTGAGTAGCAAAGACAACCATCGGGATATTGGGTAAGGGTATAGTAGACCATATCGTGTGGACCGTAAGACATGATTCCAGGCAATGTGTGTTTTATTTTAACCCATTTTTAGCTATCGTACCTTCCGACCCATTATATGTGTACCCATAACCCATTTTTACAGCCAAACACTTACCGTATTCGTTTCTAAACCAACCATTTAACCAATAGCCAATAAACCTAGCCAACCCTTATCCAAAAGTGTGTCAATCCAAAGCAGTACAGGCCAGTTATGAAAATAGAAAGAAAAGAGGGCCAATGCAGCCCCAATGCAAATAAAGAGGACCAATGAAGTCCCAAGTTAAAAATAGTAATAATAATAATAATACAGTTAGTTAAATAGTATTTATAGCAGCTAAATAAGAGAGTCAAAGAGACTCCAGTAATGATAAAGAGGGCCGAGTGATAGAATCGAAACCAGAAAAGTTCAGAACTGTGAATGATTGACACGCCAAGGATTTTTGTTCTTTTTTTTACCCTTCGTTTCTTAGCCATAACCCTAACCCCATTACAACCCTTGTAAAGACCTGGATGATCTTCTGGAAAACGTGATTAAAGTATACGACCACCTTTACCAATATTCCCTGTCTTGCTACTTGATTCCTTTCTGAGATCGATTTTTGGACATTTGTGCGTCTTTCAATAGAGTTGTCATGTAATTATTGAGTATTCTTGTACATAAATTCCTTAGACATGACAACACGTGCGATAACCTAGGTTCGAGCGAAATGAGAGAGTCCCGTGAGGTAGGGTCGAGGCGAAATTTCTTCCCTAGTATGTCTGGACCTAGTACACCCTTAATGGAATCGGAGCAGTCACTAGTTCAACTCACAATGGAATGTCATAGATCAAACAGAATAAGGATGAGGCAAGAGTGAAATAGGCATTCACGGGTATAAGAAATCACCAGTGCATCACGTGGTACCAATTGGGAGTTGTGCAGTTATTATTTCACTGATATATGTTTTTATTCTATTTTATCGCTAATTTGCTTGGGGACAAGCAACGCTCGGTTTGAGGTTGTTGATAACGCCACTTTTTAGCGTTATTTTCAGTCCTCAATCCAATGCGATTGGCTTGTGTTCTAGCAAAAAGGAGAGATTTTACGCTTTATTTAGTGAAAAGTGCAGGTTATTTAAAAGGCAGTAATCATCGAGAAAAGAAGCTAAAAAGAGCCCAAAAAGAGCCAAAACGAAGCCCAACGGAAGCCCGAGATCCAAGCCCAAGACCCGCGCCCGAACCAGGACCGAAGCTGACCCAAACCACCATCAGAACACGTGCGACTTTCCACGCAGTTTGCAAACCGCGGGACAAGTCGCGGAACTCTCTGTTCCAGACTTTAACTTTGGAGTTTTTCTGGATTTTTGGTCATTCTCGACACAGCTCTCACACGACAAACGGCAGCGACTTGGGGGCGATTTTCAGAGGTTTTTCGGAGCTTTTGGAGCCACGATAGAGGATCGATTGGAGTCACGTTCAACACGTAAAGTAGATACGAGCACACGAGAAGGGAGTCACCATTACATTCATCGTTTCCATATTCATTATGTTTGCACACGTTTTCCATCTTTTTTCTTTGTGTTTGAATCCACCACCAACATGAACTAATTTCTAGATGTTGGGGGTTGGAATGAATTTGGTTTATAGCATATGAACATGTGATTTGAACTTTTATCAGTTTTCTTATTTAATAAAGCATGTGATTTGGTTTTTAATGCTTTTGTGAGTTTAGCTAGCTTTCAATTGTTGTGTTGTTTTCAATTAAGTTCAAGAGAATTAATTGTCAACTAGAACTAGAAAATTGCATTCCTAAGGTGAGAAAGGGGATAGAGATATACCGAGTAAACCTTAGTCCCATTACAATCTAGAGCTTAATGTGTTTTGAATTACATATGTTGGTTCCCATTTTGCTTAGACAAGATTAACAGATCTATTAGTTCGAGTTTATGTTTGATGCGGAAGCGTATTTAAAGAACTAACAGATATGTTTGATAGATTTAGAACACACAATATAAAGAAACAGTATTTTAAGAACAAAATGATATCTTGAAGATTACTGTCGTTCGATATATAATAAGAACACCAAGAACAGATTAAGAACTGTTTGGTGTGTGTGAGAGAGTGTAATGCTTAACAGGTTTGACGATATAAAGCATAAGCATGAAACTCAGATTCTTCGTTAAGTCCTTAAGATTGTTAAGGAAGATCTCAACAAGAGACTTCCTTTTATACTACTCTAAGGGACCATAAAGCATGAGCTACTATTGATCGGACGGCATGAATAGTTGTACGTGTTGTATTGCATTTAATGCCACAAACGTCTATTTTGTACTAAGCCCTATTGAGTCCATTCAGAGCTTGACGCGTGTTGAGGTTTGACAGGGCACGCTACCATGCAAGTTGATTAACGGATCCAGTAAAAGTAGCAAGATATAAAATATCTTCTAAGTCTTTATCGTAAACCGCAGAGGCTCTGTAAAGGGTGACAGAGGTTCTGAGGTCTGGTCTTCTGTAGAGCAGTCTTCACCGGGTTTCGAGTCTTTGGTCTTCTTTGTGCGTAAGACAGAGGTTCTGTAGGACACCTCTGTAGCTTCTGTAGCTTCTTGACCTTGATCTTTCGGAAGTGTCATAGTGAAAAATAAAATTTGACATTGAAGTACTTTAGGCTAAGTTAGATAAGACAGAGGTTAAACAATACCTCGAAAGTTCTTTCATTCAGAAATATGCCAGAGGCATTTTACATTTGAGTATTATGAAAGATAAACTAAAAATGGTTTGCAGAGATTTTGTTTGAGAATCAGATGTTGGCGTCTTTGAAATCGTTGTAGCTTCTGTTGTCTCTTCCGACTTCTCTGATCTCGTTGTAGAAACTGACGCAAAGTTCTCTTAAGCGGATTGTAGCATCAATCTCTCTGATGAAAGCATCTGCAGCGTCTCTATCCATTTGCTCGGTATCTCTGTATTTTACAAGGTTTGCTCTAAACATGTTCAGAGTACTGGTTGCGTACTTCTGACAGTCCATGGTCACAAAAAGTTTGACTTCGCCTTGTGGGTTTTGAAATACTAACTCGAACCTTGGTTCTGTAATGATTGAGTTGGGCACAACGTCAGGTGGGCAGCGATCCTCTGGTGGTCGAAGGTTCAGATGTTTGAGACCAAGATCCTTTCCTAGCTGAAAGTCTGTCAAACTGTAGATCAGAAGCCTTTCCCTCATTGCTTTTCTCAACACTTGATAGGCTCTGGTGTTTGGCTATGTGTTGTAGTTGTCCTTCGTCCATTGTAGAAGGTCAGGTAGATCATAGGGATTCAGATTCCTTAGGTCAGCATCAGCGAAGGTGGTTTCTGAATTGTTTACCCTTCTGACTCTGTAAAGATTGTACCTGGCCCTTGGATAGGTTCTTGTAAAGGAGTACCTACAGAATATTACCTTTTTGATTTTGTGGATTGAGAAGACGTCTGCTCTGGTTCTTGGCTTTGTTCAGTTGAAGATGTTCTCAAATTCTTCTCTGATCTTTGGATATGTGACGTGATCGGTTGGATGATTGGTCTGAATGGGTTGTTTGTAGAGGTATTTGTATACCACTTCTTCCATTTCTTTGTATGTTGGACCAGGTGGTGGTACTTGTCTTCTGAGACTCTCCATCTGTCGAACAACTTCTGCAGCTCTACCTGTTAGTGGAATGTCTGACAGAGGCTTCAATCCATATGCCCAGTCCTCTTCTTCAGGCTTTGGAGTTTGGAAGGCATCAAAGGCGCTCTTCATCAATTTCTCTGTAGGCTTGGGCAATGATTTCTTTTTCTTGGGCTCTTCTGTCAGTTTCGCCTTTCCGTTGTCTTTGGCCTTTGGAGGTTCAGAACCTGTTGCCTCTGTAGGTTTGGGAGTTGGCGCTTCTGTTGGAATGATGGGTGTTGCCTCTGTAGGTTTTGACACTTGTGTTTGAGAGGGCTTTTGTGGCGTTGGTTCTGTTGGCTTGATTGGCTCTGTAACCTCTGTTGGAGGTTCTTTGGTGACTTCTTCTGTGAGCTCGGTTTCTGTGGGTTGAGGAATGTCGAATCTTCTTACCATTCTGAAAGATGATGTAAACCTCTGTCTTTCTTCTGCTCTTTGCTCCATTCGTTCAGTCATTGTGTTGTGCATATTTCTTAGAACAGAAGAGGCAGAGGTCTTTGCTCTTTTTGGTTTGTGGGCAATAGACTTTCTTCTTGAGATGGTTTGGGGTTTTTCTGTTGGTTTTGTAGTTGGGGAGGGAAGATCTTCTTCTGAAGAGGATGACAGATGTTGAGCATCTACTCCAAACATTGTAGGGAATTCCACAGAGGTCGGTGTTTCCTCTGTGGTCTTTTGAGCTTCTGTTCCTCCGGGTTGTTGGTTTGTGAAGGACTTTCTTCCAAGATGATTACCACAGGGGTGGTTGTTGCCTCTGTGGTCTGTTGAGCAGTTTCTGGTACATGGGTTTCTTCAGCAGTTGATTCCACAGAAATGGGTGTTGTCTCTGTAATCTGTTGAGTTTGTTGTTGTTGGGTTTGTTTTGGAGGGGCTTGGTTGATGGGTTCTGCGGCTATTGGTTGAGCTGGAAGTCCTCTGCTCGTAGCTTTCTCCCTTGTATTCTCCCCCTCAGGATGATCTGATGTACCAGGGTGGTCATTATCAGAGTCATCCTGACCCTTATCAGAACTACCCTCTGCTCTGCAAGAAGCTTTGGGTTTCTTTGGTAGTTCTGCTCCTGCGGCCATCAACTTTGCGCATACATCATCACAGAGGCCGAATAGAGTTGCAAGCTCTGCTTCTGTGTTGAAGCGCATTCTGCCGACACTTGCTCTGAACTCTTTAACGTAGTTGGCATTTGTAGTAGTAAAGGAGACGATGACTTCTGTGACCTGGTTTATCACATTCTACCCGAGCTCTGTTAGCTGTGCTCTGGTCATGTAGTCTTTAGGCTGCATCAGCACAGTGTTGCGCATTGCTTCTTCTTGTACGTGTTTCAGGGCGTTCTGTAGATCTGTAGGTGTAATGCCCTTTGCTTTGTTGGATTGCTTGTTCAGTTGTTCAAGGAAATGTTTGACTGATTCCTTTAACGCAGAAGTTGCGTCTATCCCGAATTCTTTGGCGGCAGAAGTGGCAGTTGTTTCAGCAGAAGACTTCATCTGGGTAATGGCGGATTTCACCTCTGTGGACAGATTGTCCATTTTGGTGTTCAGATTTAGTAAGGCCGTCGATGTTGTCTCTGCAAAAGATTTGAAAGAGCTTTGCAACTCTTTCATGGTTAGGTTCACAGAGGTGACAAGGGTTTGGAACTCATCCCTTGATACTTGTGTTCCTGTGGTAACCTCTGGAGGAACACATTCGTCTCCAGAGTGAGTCCCTGCTCCTGGGACACCTTCGTTCACCCTTGTTTGTACGTTGGGGTGGAAGAATTTCCATCTGATCTTCGAGAAGAAATTTGAGTTTCAATCTCTACAGAAGTTCTGCGAAGAACAGTGTCCAAATCCACTCCATAGGTGGGTATCGGAATGTTCTTCTTTTGACTTGGAGACTTGTCTAGAGTCTCTTCGTCTTTGTGCTCACTACTTCTCTCTGAAAGAAGTTTTGGCCCTAAATTGTGCGTGGCAGAGGAAACGAATTCCTCTGTAGGGTGTTCTAGTGTGATCTGGGGCGATGGATCACGAACTATAGGTGAGTCTCTCTGAGGAGACTCCCTAGGAATGGATTCCCCGGTTTCTGTGGGCGCAGAGGTTGAAAGAATAACCTCTGGCTGGATGGGTTGGGTTTGGATCGAGCTGTGCTGCTCTTGTTCAATAACACCTTCTGCAGCTAGACCTGCGGTGTTAGAAGTGTGGGTTGCACTGGGAGGGGTTTGAGGATGTGTGCCTTCTACTTCTACGGCATCTTTTTCTATCCCTTTTTCTTTTCCTCCCATTCTATCTAAAGCCTCTGTAACCTCATCTCTATTCCACTCAGCTTCTGCTTGTAGCCTAATCCTTTCCCTAGTGGCATCATCTGACATATCGATTTCTTCTATACCTTCTTCTGAAGCTGGGCTTGGACTCCTTCTGTGGACGTTCAATCCCTGTTGGATGAAGGGGTTATGTAGAATGTTTGGAGTTTCAGTCGGTTGAACTCTGGGGTTTGGTCATCATCTTGCAGATTTGTGTCAACGCCAGAGATAGAGAAGTCTTGTTCTTCTGTGGTGTGGTGGTTAAGTGGTGGTGCATTCCACCCAGCTGTGTTGATCCAAACCCTCAGTGATTTGATAATGACCCTATCTTAAATACTTAGTGAAAATTGTAAGTAAACAATATGTATCAGAGTTTCACTATCGCTGATAAGTACTAAGATCTTACAGTACTGCTGATAGGAACTCTCGCACTTTTAGATTAAACATTCAGCGAACACTGTTCACCATATCGCTGAGTCTGTTCAGTCCTTATGGTGATCGCTGATAAGTTAGTTGTTTACTTATGATCCCTGAAGACAAGATTCACGTCAACAAAGGTTCTACGCTGAAGTCGAAGATCAAGCTCAAGAACCAGCGACAAGTCTCCTAATGAACTGATGCGGATCAGCGAAGACTCAGATTTGTCCACTCAACGTGAAGTATCAAGTACAAGACTTCAGCTATCGCTGAACTTTATCATCTGCTGAATAGTAAATGATAATCACTGAATCAACGAAAGCTGATCATGAAGTCCTCCGTACAAAGTACTTTTGTCTTAACCTCCCTTGCACGCCACCGTACGAAATGTCAGAAAAGAACCTCCGAAAATCTGAAATCGTACAACCACTCTGATACTACACTGTTCATTCATGCGGCTACTAAGTTTGTCATCAAAGGTCAATGACATGCAACCAATCCGCTAATGACACGTGTAAAGTATATACTGGATTGCATTAAATGCATGCAGTATATAAAGAGATGAACTCACTTCATTTGAAGTAACTTGCTAACTCTGGACAAGTTCAAATCTCTCAAGATAGGATTTTATTAGTAATCTCCTTATCTTTCTTAGTGCAAGAAAACCTTAGTGTTCCAACTTGTTTAGATTTAGGTTTATCCTTAATCTTGTTTCCGCAACAAGCTGTAAATTGTTAATGATTTATCAATAAACAATTTAGAAAAGTAAAATAGTGTGTTTGTATTCAACCCCCCCCCCCCCCCCTTCTACAAACTTGTTTAAGCCTTTCGGGACCAACAAGTGGTATCAGAGCAGATTTGTTTAATCTCATAAACAAGATCTAATCTAAGATATTTTCTCTTCCTTGCTATTATCTGAAAATGGCCAACTCAAACACAAACACTCACTATATCGACAATGGTTCTCTTGCAAAACCCCCTAGATTTTCCAGAGACAACTTCAACTTATGGAAAAATAGGATGACACTCTTCTTAGAAGGTGTAGACCCTACTATACCTTACTATCTTGAAAACGGTCCACACATCCCTGTAACGATTGATCCTGCCGTTCCAGCCACTGCAACTAGAGCTGCTATTCCAGAAAGGCTGATTCCAAAGGAAATCCATCATTGGACCGATGAAGACAAGAAGAAAGTGGCTATAGATACAAAAGCCAGATCCATACTATCCATGGCCCTTCCTGACGAAGTCTACCATTCCGTCATGAACCTGAAATCCTCGAAGGCCATGTGGGACACAATATGTGTTCAGTATGAAGGAACGTCTGAAGTCCAGGATTCAAGAAAGATCAACCTGGTAAGACAATACGAAAGTTTCATCTCTGGTAAGAATGAAACTCTCTCTGAAGTACATCAACGTTTTAACTGCTTAATTATAGATCTTAAAACGGTTGGTAAGGAATATTCTAACTTTGAAGTTCTGACAAAGTTTTTAGAATGTTTACCTGAAAGCTGGGACAATTATTCCATGTGTCTCAAGCTGTCAAAAGATCTAAGATCAATGACACTCGCTACCTTATATGGCACATTGCTGAATCATGAGCAATCTAGCCATCTTAAGAAGAATCTTGTAAAAGATTCCAAAAGCACCCCTGTTGCTTTAATCTCAGAGGAACCTTCTACTCAGCGACCCGTGGTCACTATCACTGAGTTAGAAAGTAACTCTGAAAGATCATCAGATTCTGATTCTTCAGATGATGAATCCTTGGCTCTCCTAACTAAAAAGTTCAGGAGATTCGCCAAGAAGAAAATGTTTAGAAAGAACAAAACTCTTTCTATAGCTGACAAGCCTAAGTCATCAGCTTTTGTTGATAAGGCTACTGCTACTTGTTTTAACTGCGAAAAGACAGGTCATTTCGCTAACGAGTGCAGGTCAAAGAAAATCATGAGACCTTCAGCCTTTACAAAGAAATCCTTTGTTCCAAGGAATAAAGACGACAAATACTTAAAGCTGAAGGAGAAGTATGCAAAGCTGAAAAGCTTTAAGAAGAAGGGAAAAGGCCTAATGGCTGACTATGATTGGGCTGCTTCTGATGAAGAAGCCTCATCATCTGATTCTGAAGATGATGAAGCAAATCAATGTCTCATGGCCAAGATTGAAGAAGAGGAAGAAAGTTCAGACATTCCCTCCACTTCAACATCTGCCATTCAGGTATCACCTTCCTTCTTTACCAATATTGTAAATATTGATGAAGCTGATAGTCTCCGTAAAATCGAACTACTGACTAGAAGCTTATACGAAGCCATGAACGGCAAAGCTGTGGTTGAAAACCAAAATATTGATCTCGCTGAAAAGCTTAAAAATTGCCACCTTCAAATAGAAAAGCTTTCTAAATTTGAAGAAGATTTTAAAGATCAAGTCCATTTAAATCAGCTAGTCAAAATTGAACGAGCGGAAGCTATCGCTGCATTAAAAGCTGAACAAGCTACTGTTGAAGGATGGTGTAATTCTTCAACAAAGATCACTGAGATAATTAAGGCTCAGATTCCTCTGAGTGATAAACGTGGTCTGGGTTATAAATATGATACTCCAATACCAACCACTGAACGTTCAATGCTTAAATTTGGAACGTTCGTATCCTCAGTAGCTGACACTTCTTCATCTCAGTACTCCTCGTCGATTACACCAATCCCTGAGGAAACTCCTACCTCCTCAAAAGGTAAGGAGAAAATGGTTTATTCAAAACCTACCTCTGTCTCTAAAGATAAAGGTAAAGGAATTGTAATTTATCAAAATCCTCAGAAGGGTACTTTAGTACCTAAGCTGAATGCTTCCAAAGCCTTAGTGATTCATTCATCTGGTTCTAGAAATCAGACCTCTGGATCAGTTCAGCGACCTACTCCTAGACTCAGAGTAGATGTCCTTGGTAAGAAATCTGAAGAACTGAATGTTCGTCCTATTTCAAAAACCAATAGTGTACTTGGTGCTGGCACTTCTAATTCCAAATTAAAAGCTCAGCACACAAGTGGTCCTAGAACTAATTTTAGTTATAGGAAATGTTATCACTGTGGACTTACCGATCATATTGCAAGTAAGTGTCCCACAGCCACCAAAGCTGATAAGATAGCTAAGGTGAAGATAGCACCAAAGAAGACCAAACCAGTTGCAAGTCAGGTCAAGGTGACTCATACCGCTGAGGTCAAGAAATTGACCAAAGTGAAGAAAGACAAAGCTGAATCTTCAAATGCTGCGAAGACTGCTGAACCCATTCCAACCACTTCCACTGACAAACGAGTATACATGGTGAAGTGGGTACCCAAGCAAAACTAATCTTCCTTTGTATTGCAGGTTAAGAAGGGTATCTGGTATCTCGATAGCGGATGCTCTAGACACATGACTGGAAAGAAAAGCCTGCTCGCTGAATACAAGGAAGAGAAGGGTCCCTCTGTAACTTTCGGTGGAAATGGAAAAGGACACACCCGAGGGTATGGTGTACTTTCAAATGGTACAACATCCTTCAGAAGAGTCGCATATGTTGAAGGGCTGAAGCATAATCTTCTGAGCATCAGTCAGCTTTGCGACATGGATAACAAAGTGATTTTCACCAAGGAATCCTGCTTTGTCTCTGACAAAAAGGAGAAGATAGCTCTCAGCGGTTATCGTTTGGAAAATGTTTACGTTATAAACATGGACTCAACAACCACTGAGAACTCCTGTTTCTTCTCAAAGGCATCTTCTGATGTCAACTGGCTATGGCACAAGAGACTCTCACATCTCAACTTCAAGACACTGAATACTCTTTCATCCAAAGAGTTAGTCACTGGTCTACCTCAACATTCATACGCCAAAGAATCCTTATGTTCAGCGTGTGAAAAAGGGAAGCAGACCAAGGCAAGCTTTAAGTCCAAGCAAGTTTCCTCAGTGTCATCTCCTCTTCAACTACTCCATATGGATTTGTTTGGCCCCGTTAACAAACAATCCATCGCTGGAAAGAAATATACGCTGGTCATAGTTGATGAATTCTCTCGTTATACATGGGTAATGTTTCTCCGTTCTAAGAGTGACACCCCTGAAGAACTCATCACCTTTGTTCGGAAGATGGAAACTCTGAACAATATGACTGTTCGCTCAATAAGGAGTGATCATGGAACTGAATTCAAAAACAGTTCTCTTGATTCCTTCCTTGAGAGCAAGGGTATTTCTCATAACTTTTCGTCAGTGAGAACACCACAACAAAACGGAGTCGCTGAAAGAAGAAATAGAACAATTATTGAAGTTGCACGTTCAATGCTCAGCGATTCTCACCTGCCTACTCAGTTTTGGGCAGAAGCTGTCAACACGGCTTGTTTTACGCAAAACAGGTCGCTGATAGTCAAAAGATTCAAAAAGACAGCCTATGAACTTTTTCATGGGAGAAAGCCTTCAATCAACTTTCTTCACATCTTTGGTTGTCAGTGTTTCATACTGAACAACAGAGATGCCCTTGGAAAGTTTGATCCTAAGGCTGATGATGGAATCTTTCTTGGATACTCCTCAGTTTCCAAAGCCTTTAGAGTCTTCAACCGAAGAAGACAAACTGTAGAAGAAACTATTCACGTCACGTTTGACGAATCCCGTTCAGCGAACTCTAAACCGAACGCTGATACAGAAGAACTGAATCAATGGATGTTTTCTCATCTTGGTGATTCAGAAGATGTTCCCACTACTCATACTCATACAACTGAAAATGATGGTCCTACTATCATTCCCAATATGCAGAATAGTGAAGCTGAAACATCTTGGGTCTCAGCTGTTCCTATAAATACTATACCCGCAGTTGATCCAAATGTCTCAGAAATTCCATCTATTTCTCAGCAATCAGTGAATGAAGTGACAAATGCAAGCATTCCTCTCTTAGCTGATTATCCAGAAGTAGCTGAAGCCTCATCTTCAGTTTCTCCAGTTCAGACTGAGTCAGCGACGCATGCTCCGGCTCAGCGATGGACTGTAAATCACCCAATCGATCAAATTCTTGGTGATCCCAACGCTGGTATTCAGACTCGTAGAAGTGCAGGTAATATTTGTTTATTTGTTAACTTTATTTCTCTAACTGAACCAAAGAAAATAGATGATGCCCTCAGAGATCCAAACTGGGTCAGCGCTATGCAAGAAGAGCTGACTGAATTCGAAAGAAACAAAGTTTGGAAACTTGTTCGGAGACCAACTGACAAAACAGTGATAGGCACTAAGTGGGTCTATCGAAACAAGTTGGACGAACATGGTACTGTAACTCGCAACAAAGCTCGTCTTGTTGCTCAGGGATACAGACAAGAGGAAGGTATAGATTATGACGAAACCTTTGCTCCTATAGCAAGACTTGAATCTATTCGTCTTTTCTTAGCATATGTTGTACACAAAAACTTCACTGTACATCAAATGGATGTTAAGTCAGCGTTTCTAAATGGAAAGCTGAATGAAGAAGTTTATGTGGAACAACCTCCAGGATTCTCAGATCCTAAGCGTCCAGGTTATGTTTATAAGCTGGATAAGGCACTTTATGGCTTGAAGCAAGCTCCTCGTGCATGGTATGACACTCTTTCTACGTATCTCCACCTTGAAAAATTTGAGAGAGGTAAGATTGACAAAACTTTGTTTTTTAGAAAAATAAAAGGTCATATCATTTTAGTTCAAATATATGTTGATGACATTATATTTGGTTCTACTAACCCTGAGCTTTGTACTCGTTTCGCTGATAGAATGAAAGATGAGTATAAAATGAGTATGATGGGTGAACTAACATATTTCCTTGGTCTTCAGATTAAGCAAACTGAAAAAGGAACTTTTATAAATCAGGGAAAGTATGTTAAAGATATGCTGAAAAAATTCGACTTAACTGAAAGTTCAGCTATGAAAACCCCTATGGCACCACCGATGATACTTGATAAGGACACAAAGGGTGTTCCTGTCAATGTCACGCTGTACCGTGGGATGATCGGCTCACTACTGTATCTTACAGCTAGCCGACCCGATATTATGTTTGCAACATGTCTGTGCGCACGATATCAAGCTGAACCTAAGATATCTCATATGAAAGCTGTAAAGCGAATCTTTCGATATCTTAAGGGTACAACGAATCTAGGTCTTTGGTATCCCAAAGATTCAGGATTCGATCTAACCGCCTATTCAGACAGTGATTTTGCAGGTTGCAAAATGGATAGGAAAAGCACCACAGGAGGATGTCAGCTCCTGGGTGGAAAGCTGGTAAGTTGGACAAGTAAGAAGCAAAACTCGGTGTCCACTTCCACAGCTGAAGCTGAGTATGTAGCCGCTGGAAGCTGCTGTTCTCAAGTCTTGTGGATGAGAAATCAACTACTAGACTATGATCTTCAGCTCTCCAAAATTCCAATCTATTGCGACAGCACAAGTGCCATCGCTATAGCAAACAATCCAGTGCTACACTCAAAGACAAAACACATAGAAATCAGATATCATTTTATCAGAGATCATGTGATGAATGGTGATATAGAACTTCATTTTATCCCAACTGATTATCAGTTAGCTGATTTGTTTACCAAACCTCTTGATGAGACAAGATTCAACTTTCTCATCAGCGAGCTTGGAATGCTGAACTTTGAAGGATAAATCTTCAGCGGTTCACATTTAATCAGCGATACGTTTATACATTCTTGTATAGGCTCTGGATAAAATAAACTAGTACAATCCATTTCATCATCTTCTCTCTGAATAAATTGGGTTAAACTGATATCAAGGTATGTTTTCTCTGACAAAACGCATGAAAATGCAAGATTTCAAATTCTTTCATCGCTGAATAATATTTTGAAATTTCTTAAAACCCTCACTGATATTTCTATTCAGTGCTTCATATTTTCCAAAGAGTCCCTGAGTTTTTCTTTCAAAACCTCAGAGACAACGAAAGAATGTGAAAGGACAGTTGTGACGTCATTGCAACGGATAACACCAGGCACGTTTCTTTTTCTGACACACGTTTGCACGTTTCGTTGTCTATCCAATCAAATGCAAATACGTGTCCGTGTCATGATGAAAAACTTTCCCGCTCAAGTTTTTCTCTCTCTACTCTCTTCCTATATAAACTCTCTCAAAGTTTATATTTGTCTTTTATGCGAATCAATCTTTCTCCGCAAGAAAAGAACACTGTTGCATTTTGTGCTCTCGATCTTCAAGAATTGTTCATCATCTTCTTCATCAAACTCAAGGTCAATATGTTCTTATCTTTTATCAAATGCAAATAACTTGTTTTCGATCTTATCATTGTTTTACACAAGATCAAACAAAAGAACTCAAAAATAAAATCATTTTCTTTCATGGTTTTATAAACACAACCATTTCATGGTTGTTCTTCAAGTTTTAAATCTAAAATCTTAAACTTGTTCTTCTTTCGTATCCATTTTTTTAAAAACTGGTATACAAGGCTTATAGGTGTTATATTCGTTTTCTTTAAAAACAAGAAAAACCCTAATCTTCATTAAGACTTTTTTGTCTGAATGAAATGGACAAAATTCGAAAAATCTTAATGGAAATTCTCTTTCCACATTAAGATATTTCTTATTTGTTAACATCTTTGGTTGAACTGATAATACAGTGAAATGGCAACTTCAAAGCTGAATGTTACCGCTGAGTCCATCTCCAGTGATTCTGAGGAACTGGAAATCACCAAAGCTCATCAGGTTAAGTTTGAGCTGGATCAACTAGACTGGACAAAGGCAAACAACCTTTCAGCGCTTCTCGAGTTTCCTCCTCGGAAGCAGGTATCCCATCTAGACGACGCTGTGATTTTTTTGAAGAATAGCCCCATATACACAGCACTGACAATCACACCTCCTGCCAGTCAGCGTCTATTATCCCAATTCTGGTACTCTGCCAGACACACCAACCTACCCTCAGCCAAAGATCCATCTAAAACCATCGACTGCATACTCAGCGATACTGAGTATGGCACCATCAAGATAACCCCCGCAATAATCCGCAAAGCTCTGAAATTCCCTAACGCTACCTCAGAAAATCCTTTCATTCCATTTCCTGACCACAAGAAGCACGCTGACAGGGAAGAAATCATTGCTTTCCTTGATGCGATGGGTTACATCTGGGAGACTGGAAGAGACAAGCTACCTGAGAAGAAGCTGACGCTGATAAAGAAATCCAAGATGCCCAGCGAGATGAACTTCATCTTCGCTCACCTGATCAGCTGCATGACAGCGAAATCCGGATCTTCTGATCAAGCCGCTCAACCTCAGCAGGCCATGGGTTACGCACTGCTGAAAGGTCTCAACATTGACTGGGCCTCCATCATCTATGAAGACCTCATTCAACGTGTTGATTCTGCCGCTGACCGACCAGCATGGGTTCCTTACCCGCGATTCATCAGCGCCATCTTTCAATATGGCCTGAAGGACAGCTATCCTGAAGAGGGTGATCTGAAACTCTCTCAGATTGGCCCTAAAGTTCTCGACTTCAAGCCTGTCGCCAACGAGGTACGTCTCTCTACTCTTCTCACTCTTCTTAATTCTCCGCTTTCTGTGGCTCCTTCAGCGACAATACCCATCGCTGATACCCCGGCCACAAAATCCATTCCTTCTAAGAAAAGGAAACAATCTCTTACCCCTCTTGATTCCAAAAGGATCAAGAAAACCAAGGAGCAACCCCAGCAGTTGCATGCTGAAGACTCCTCAGCTCATTCTGAAGAGCTGAAGGAAAGTTCCGTGGTACGCTCTGCCACACCAATTCAAGCCATCCCTTCTAAACCTACTTCAGCGTCCCTAAACGCTGAGGTTAGAACTTTGGAATCTACCCAACCTTCGTCAGTCTCTCAAAAGACTGATGAAGTACTTCTCAGCGAATCCAACGCTGAACTTGAACCCCAACCCCAATTCTTATCCTTCGCTCCTCCCTCTACTTCTTTGGACACTCCTCCAGTCAAAACTGGAGATGCCATCATTCAAGAAGCCGTTGAAGCTTCTCAGCGAATGACGAAGAAAGGACCTGCAGAGATCTCCATTCCTCACGGAACTTTTGAGGGAGATATGGAACACTATGGAGGGACTCGAAACTTTGATGAGTTCGTCAACGCTCCTGCAGGTACAGATCCCACCTTAAACACTGTAACTAAACCTGAAACTTCTGAGCTTTCCTTTGTTCACAAGTACTTATATGTTACAGGTCCTTTTTTGGGAGACATCAACCAGTCTCTGAAGTCTATGGAGATGAAACTTACGGATCTCACCACCGGTCTATCAAATAACTCTACAGCTGTAACAAACGCTGGAGAGAATCTGACGAAGCTGACTACTGTGGTGGAAAAGAAGGCCTCCTCTGATGACATCAAAGACCTTGATAAAACTCTCGCCGACTTTGCCAAAGTGCTCTCCGACATCTACACTGACTACACCAACCTCAAATCATCAGTTTCCACCATTTCCAGCGAAGTTACAACGCTGAAGAAATCGGTTGGTACACTCGAAGGTGATATGTCAGTGGTCAAGACCGACTTGGGCTCAGTGAAGACCGACCTTGGTTCTGTCAAGACAATGATCGAGACGCTGGTGAACAAGGCAAATAATCCAGCTCCTGCTCCGGCCCCTGCACCTGTTTTAGACTCATTCACCGCAGAGGATCGCCAAGAGCTGAAGAAAATCACGCCTGCTATTTCTGGCCTAGAAGACAGAATAGCTAAGCTTGAAGGTTGTGTGAAAATCTCTGGCCCAGAAGACAGAGACAACACCAATGCTGAATCTACCCATTCCTCCCCCGCCCATCATGAGAAAGAGGGGGAGAAGAGCGCTGAACAGGAGAAGAGCGCTGAAGACCTTTCCCATGATGAATCTATCAGGGGAGAGGGTAATGAAGATCGGATTACTGGACCTCAGGGAGATGAAAACCCTGAGGGAACCGAGAACCTCGCCTCTATATCTGAGGGGGAGCAACTCGATGAAGATGCTGAGGAATCTGAAGCAGAAGAAGACGAAGACTTCGACATCCCTGAAGCTGAACCATCCTCCTCTCCAAGGAACGATGATGATGATGATGAAGATGACGATGATTTCTTTGTTGTCAAACCTGCTCCTCGAACCAAAGCTCTTAAAGGTATTTCAATAAAAGAACCTTCAGGGGAGAAGACAAAGACAAAACACTCAGCCTCTGGCGCTGAGAAAAGCAAAGACAAAGGCATCGCTGAAGATGATAATCTGGCGATCCTACTTGCAAAGCCGATTTGTCAGGTACACTAAACTTATTTTTCCTTCCCTGATCATCTCTGAAAAATCAGTTATCCATTCCACAAACACCATACACATCCACATTTTTTTTCTATCTTTTCTACCCAAGTTCTTCTACCCAGTTCTTATTTGTAAGATCGCTGCGTTTCAGCTAGTCCTCTCCCCTGTTTGAGGATATCGCTGAAAGATCTGTTGCGACTTCACCAATAATTCCAGCTATCGCTGAAGACATAATCCCAGTCTTAGATTTAATCTCTGAGACTGATGAACCAGAAGAACAACCTCTCTCGCACAGAAACAGACTTTCCTCAGTTGCTCAAAGGCTGAGTGAAGAAGATCAAAAGAGGAGAGAAGAAATGATAAAGCGATTCGAGGATCAGCGAACCATCCTAAGGCGCGATCAACTACCTTCAGTTCCTCCTAAGTTCAGAATTTCAAAAGCTGAATACCAAGATCATCTCAGAGCTGAACGCCTCATCGCTGAAAGGAAGGAAGCCGAAGATAAAGACAGAGAATACGCCATCAAGCTCACTCAAGAATCTGTCAAAGACCCCAAGCTGAAGCGTATTCCCATTCAAATCCAACGAAAGCTTTGGGAACAAGCCCAGAAGATCGTGGAAAAGAAAGCTGAAGTTTCTCAGACCACCCTGATCTGGTGTAAAGAGAAAATCCACTTCAGATATCGTCCAGCGAAGATCAACAAGGTATTCATCTCTGGAAGAACCTCCATCGGAGTACCTATTGTTGACATCAAACTGTTCAGAGAAGATGACTCATCTGAAACCTTTCGTGCTGACACTGTAAAAAGGTATGGTCTCTCTGAATGGCTGGAGATGAGGTTAGCTATCCAACCGTCAAAATCTAAGTACAAGGATCATTTCGAAAAGCTGATAAACAGACAGATCGATTTGATATCTTCTTGTGTGGATATTCCTCATGTTCCTGATCTAAAGCCGAAAAGAAAAAAGGACTCTCCAAGGAAGAAACGTCAAGATTCAAACTCAGGTCCTGTCATACGAAATGAAACTGGAATTGGTTTCTCTCGCGCTGAAGTACTTGGTCCTGATCCTGATCTATCTGCCCTTGATGTCTCTTTGCCACCATGTGAACTTTTCGTCCCTGGTAAAGTCATCAGTAATCCTTATGGAATATTCTTTCTTGACTACGACGGACGTAAATGCTTTCAATGGATCGCTGAGCTTCCAATCACTCCAATCGAACAGCTCAAAGATCTCATCTACTGGTGCGACTTCAGAAAAGACATTCAGGCACGACACCTAAAACCCTTGATTTTTGAACCTGCTCTGAAGCTAAAGAATAAAGGAGAAAAGGTTCCTGACTGGATGATTCCAACTGAAAAGACAACCCTTGATGAACTTCTCATTAAGGAAGAACCCTTTGAAGGCTGACAACAATCACCATTTTCTCTATTGTATCAGTCATCCTTCAGTACTTGTAATTTATTTCGCTTGTACTTGTAATCTTTCTTATTCATATTGTAACCTGATTCAAAGATTTAAAGAAAGATTTCAGCGAATGTACTTTACTCCATCAGTACTGAAAAGATCCCAGAAAACAGTAAAAGGGACAAATATTTTATGAGTTCTTTTTATCCTTATGTTTTCATTAAATAGCAATTTTCTCTGTTGCTATGTCATAATCAAATAGGGGGAGATTGTTGATCCAAACCCTCAGTGATTTGATAATGACCCTATCTTAAATACTTAGTGAAAATTGTAAGTAAACAATATGTATCAGAGTTTCACTATCGCTGATAAGTACTAAGATCTTACAGTACTGCTGATAGGAACTCTCGCACTTTTAGATTAAACATTCAGCGAACACTGTTCACCATATCGCTGAGTCTGTTCAGTCCTTATGGTGATCGCTGATAAGTTAGTTGTTTACTTATGATCCCTGAAGACAAGATTCACGTCAACAAAGGTTCTACGCTGAAGTCGAAGATCAAGCTCAAGAACCAGCGACAAGTCTCCTAATGAACTGATGCGGATCAGCGAAGACTCAGATTTGTCCACTCAACGTGAAGTATCAAGTACAAGACTTCAGCTATCGCTGAACTTTATCATCTGCTGAATAGTAAATGATAATCACTGAATCAACGAAAGCTGATCATGAAGTCCTCCGTACAAAGTACTTTTGTCTTAACCTCCCTTGCACGCCACCGTACGAAATGTCAGAAAAGAACCTCCGAAAATCTGAAATCGTACAACCACTCTGATACTACACTGTTCATTCATGCGGCTACTAAGGTTGTCATCAAAGGTCAATGACATGCAACCAATCCGCTAATGACACGTGTAAAGTATATACTGGATTGCATTAAATGCATGCAGTATATAAAGAGATGAACTCACTTCATTTGAAGTAACTTGCTAACTCTGGACAAGTTCAAATCTCTCAAGATAGGATTTTATTAGTAATCTCCTTATCTTTCTTAGTGCAAGAAAACCTTAGTGTTCCAACTTGTTTAGATTTAGGTTTATCCTTAATCTTGTTTCCGCAACAAGCTGTAAATTGTTAATGATTTATCAATAAACAATTTAGAAAAGTAAAATAGTGTGTTTGTATTCAACCCCCCCCCCCCTTCTACAAACTTGTTTAAGCCTTTCGGGACCAACAAGCTGTATTTAGGGTGTTAGCAATGTCAGGGTGTTGAAGGAAATCGTTTAAGCTACCTTGATGAGTGAATCGATCTGGGGATTGATAAGGTGATTGATATCCCTCTTCTGCAACTTCTTTTTCTGCAGTCTCTTCCTCTGCAGTTTCTCCGACCCGGGTCTCTGCGACCTCTTCTTCAACAACTTTTTCAGCTGCCTCTTCTGCGATGGTAACCATTTGATCAAGTGGTTTCCCATGCTTCTTTTTGGTCTTCCTCCTCTTGGGTATTGGTGCCCCTCCTTCTGTGGGTTTTGATTTCCTTTTCTTCTTTTGTTTTGGAGAAGAGGGAGGAGCAGAGGAGCCAACTTCTGTGGCATGAGGAGGTGAAGGTTGAGTTTCTGTAATGCTTGTAGAGGTACCTTCTGCAGTTTTCCTCTTCTTTGTTTGTGGGGTAGAGGCAGAGGCTTTAGAAGAAGACTTCTTTCCCATGAGCTCGGCTCGTTTGGCTATAAAATTAAGTTGGATTGCCATGTGTTTTGCCAGTTTCTGCTCCTTCGCTTCTGTAGAGAGGGGTTCTGCAACTATTGTTCCTAGGGGGACACCTAAACGCGGGGGTGTCACAGGGCTCGGTTTTGGAGTCCTATGATCGCGTATATACTCTAACTTAAGGGTTTTGTTCTTGGCATAGCTCAGAAGCTTCTTTGACAGAGGTCTGCAGTTGGTGTAGCCATCTACATGATCGGTGGGGATGTTTTTGTTCATTGGGAACTGTTTGGGAGTTGGCCCTTCCATTGGCCAGTTCTGCATCATCAGCAGAGGTTCGAACATGAGTCCCAATATCCTTTGGAATTGCAGAGGCGGTAGATACTTAGGATCGTTCTCCCTTGCCTTTTTGGTGTTGTTCTTTCTGTCGATCGTATTGATGATCTCCTGCAACATGATGGTCGCGTAATCGAGTGGGAGATCGTAGTAGACCCCGTACATGATGGTTAAGATCTGGTGCGAGCTCTGGTCAATGCTGCCTATCTTCCCTGTAAGGCATCTGTATAGGATCGAAAACAAGGTGTTCCACAGAGGTGGTAGTCTGCCTCTGCGGAAATCATTTCTCTTCCTTAGGTGGGTGTTGTACCCAAGCATTTCTACAAAACGACAGAGCTCGCTGCCTGTTGGTTGTTCTGCATATGTTTTCAGTCCAAGAAGACCCCTTGTTGGTAGATTGAACTCAAGAGAAAACATTGTTCTATTGAACTTGAGTTCCAAATGGTCAGATTTGTCTGGCTTTGAGATGTACCCTTTGATAAGAGAATCATCTTTATCATATCGGCAACTTTGCCAAAATTGGTTCAAATACCTAACAGGTATTTTCTTTGGGGTTCTTGAGAGTAAAGGAAAGAGAATATGGTTTTCCATGATGTTTAGAAGAAGGGCATGGGTTTCGCCGAAAGCAGTGAGTGAGGGGACCAAATAGCAGTTATTGGATTTGATGGGTAGTACCTTTTCAAAGTGCTCCTTTGAGATAAAGTTTTGGAGATGGGTGGTCGGAGCAAAGTCTGCTGAGTCGCCGGAATCTTCTTGTTCGGCATTTTTGGCGAGGTGGGGGTTTTCTGAATGTTCAGAATGAGCAGGGGAGTGTTCCGGTGAGTTCGCCGAAGAGTGTGTAGGGGAGATAGCTTGAGAAGATGAAGCCATTGGTAATGAGAATAAGATACTTGCAGGTTTTTGCAGGGTTTCGCCGGAGAAGAATGAGGGTTCGTAAAGATTTTATGAGAGGGTAAGCTTGGGTTTTATAGGTGGGTAAAACGGTAGAATTCTAAAGGGTAAAAATATTTGGCAATGGATAAATATTTGGAATCCGTACTTGAATTAGAACGGAGGGTTCAACTTTCCATAAAAAAACGTGCCATGTACGCCCAATGAAAATGAGACACGTAGGCCATGTCAGAGGATGACAGGACGTCGTGTGCGGCCCATTAATGTTAGGCGCGTGGGGTTGTTCTTAGCCACATGATTTTCACTCTCAGTAAAAGTAATCGTTACTGTTTACAGAAATGCCCAAATACCAAATTCACAGAAGCTCTGTGGTTTACAGAAGATCTGTGATTTTGAAAATCTTGGATTTTCACCCTTTTCTCATATATCTCATTGTTATCATGACTTTGTAGGTTCTATTTTGACCAAAACATTTGTAAAAGCATTGGAGAGGATTAATAGGATTTTAGTGAAGAAATTTCGTTCACATAGGTTTTGAGGCTCTGTAGGAACTTGCAGAAGCTCTGTCAGGGCCAGCAGAAGCTCTATGAGTGAAAATTTCTCATAACTAAAAATCTATTAACAATTTTGATCATCCAAGTTTTGATTTGCATTAAGAATTGTTTTTCGGACATATTTGAAAGTTGGTGTCCGAGAAAACTGTTTTGGAAAAAGTTTTGTGCGAGAAGGTCATGGTGTGTGTATTTGTGCGTATTCGGTTTCCGAGTTAAATTTGCGATTTCAGAGCAGTGTTCTGGCAGAACTTCTGTTGAGCTCAGCAGAAGCTCTATGACCTCAAATTTCCCATAACTCAAAAATTATTAAAAGTTTTAATAATTTTATTTTTGAAATGTTATTCCCAGTATTTTTAGGACGTATTTGACAATTTTTGTCCCAGAAAACTGTTTTCAAAAACCTTTTGTACGAGACATACCTTTTGGTTCTTCTTTTCTCGGCAGTGATGTCTGACTTCTGACGATATAGATTCATCGACACACTTCTTTGGCTCCCCCTTGAAAGATTAACCTCTGTAGATCATTTCAAGGTTTCTTTTGCTCCCCCTTGATCTAACCATTTCTGTCGACCAAGTTACTTTCTTTTGCTCCCCCTTGATCTAACCATCTCTGTAGATCAAGTAATTTCCTTCTGCTCCCCCTTGACCTATGCTTGGATCAAAATAGGATAAGTTTTGCATAGTACATAGGTCATGTTTACCAGAGGTTCTGTAGGGGTCGTCAGAGGTTCTGAGCAGACCCACATAAGCTCTGTGATTTCAAGAACTATTTAAGATTGAGAATTTACATACAGAAAGAAATCAATCAAAGCAATAAATAAAGCAATATATTTATACATATTTACAGAAGATAAGCTATACTTAGAGAGGATTTTCACGTCATATTGATCATTCCTAACTTACCTACCAAGAAATTGAATCTTTTCTCGTCTAAAGCTTTGGTGAATAAGTCCGCGAGTTGGTATTCTGTGGGCACGAAATGCATCTCGATTGTACCGTATTCAACATGATGTTTCAAGAAGTGGTACCTTATATCGATATGCTTGGTTTTTTAATGTTGCACTGGATTGGCAGAGATGGCAATGGCACTTTTGGAATCACAGAAGATGGGTATCTTGAGTAGGATGTGGCCGTAGTCTTTTAGTTGAGTCTTCATCCACAAAACCTGAGAACAACAGCTAGCAGCAGCAACGTATTCAGCTTCTGCCGTAGATGTTGACACACAATTCTGCTTCTTGGAGGTCCAACTGACTAGCTTACCACCTAGGAATTGACAACTCCCAGAGGTACTCTTTCTGCCGAGCATGCATCCTCCATAGTCTGAATCTGTATAAGCTTTAAGACAAAAGCCAGAGTTCTGTGGATACCAGAGACCAAGATTTTTGGTCCCCTTTAGGTATCTAAAGATTCTCTTAACAGCATCATAATGTGATTTCTTAGGATTAGCTTGATAACGTGCACAAAGACATGTGGCATGCATAATGTCAGGTCTGCTAGCAGTTAAGTATAACAGAGATCCAATCATGCCTCTCTAGAGAGTGCATTCTACAGAGATGCCATCTAGATCTAAGAATAACTAATTTCCAGTGGCCATTGGAGTTTTCATGGCAGAGGTATCAGAGAGGCTATACTTGGAAAGAATGTCAGAGATATATTTGGCATGATTTATAAAAATTCCCTCTGATGATTGTTTGACTTGGAGTCCGAGGAAGAATGTTAATTCTCCCATCATACTTATTTCAAACTCACTTTGCATGAGTTTTTCAAAACTTTTGCACTCTTCTGTATTAGTAGACCCAAAAATTATGTCGTCCACATAGATTTGTACAAGCATTATTTCACTGTTTTTACGTTTATAGAATAAGGTAGTATCTGTTGTACCTCTGTCGTAGCCATTGACTAGAAGAAAGGTAGAAAGTCGTTCGTACCATGCTCTTGGAGCCTGTTTCAGTCCGTACAGAGCCTTTTCAAGGTAGTACACCTGCCTTGGGAACTTTGAGCTTTCAAACCCTGGTGGCTGATTTACGTAAACCACTTCTTGGATTTCACCGTTGAGAAAAGCTGATTTCACGTCCATCTGATAGACTTTTAAACCTCTGTGGGCTGCGAAGGCTAAGAATATTCTTATTGCTTCGAGCCGTGCGACAGGGGCAAAAGTCTCATCGTAGTCTATGCCTTCTTCTTGTCTATATCCCTTGGCCACTAATCGTGCTTTGTTTCTGATGACCACTCCATCTTCATCCTTCTTATTTCTGTAGACCCACTTAGTCCCAATGGCCTGTTTCCCCCGTGGCAGAGGTACTAGAGTCCAGACTTTGTTGCGCTCAAACTGCAGAAGCCCATCTTGCATGGCGTCTACCCAGTTTGGGTCGTCAAGGGCTTCAGAAATCTTTTTTGGCTCTATCACACTAATAAAGTTCGTAAAGAAACAAAAATTAGCAGTGGCAGACCTTGTTTTTACCGTGTCAGAGGGTTCACCAATTATTTGGCTTAGAGGATGGCTTTTTGTCCACTGAGTTGTGTGTGGATGATGGTCACCAATGTCATCGAATTGTTCTTCAGAGGCTTCTTGTTGTTGTTCTTCTTCTTCTTCTGGTGTAGCCTCTATCGTACTGCGTGCCTTTGTAGTTGATCCTACAGTTTATGGAATGATTGGTATGAGTGGTGGTGGAGTTTGTTCCTCTGAAGGCGTATAGACTTGGTCCTCTATATCCTCTGTTATTGGTTCCTCTGTGGATTGTGGAGTTTGTTCTTCAGCAGCTTCTGTGGTCGTTTTCTTTTGTGTTTCATCTTCTGTAGACTCTTCCTCAGCATTTGCATCGGTAGCATTTACAGAAGAAGATGAAGCATTATTTGGACCAGTTAGAGTCATACCTGTAGGATTTTGATCGACAGAAGATTGTTTTGCAGAAGCTCTGATTGTTCCAACAGAGGGATCAATGTCGTCGTGGAACATCTCTAGAAATAGAAGATTTAAGTCTTCTTTTGTTTGGCATGAATCATCAAAAGAAGTCTTTGCTCAGAACTGATTTGCTCAGAAGTCTTTTGGAATGAACTGATTTGCTCAGAAGTCCGAGTTCTGAACTGATTTGCTCAGAAGTCTTTTGGAATGAATCATCAAAAGAAACACTGATGCTTTCTACGATCTTGCGAGACTTTGTAAGGTATACTCTGTAGGCTTTGGAAGTGGCAGAGTATCCAATGAATTTTCCTTCGTCAGCTTTTACCTCAAACTTTCCTCTGGAATCTCTGTCGTTTAAAACAAAGCATTTACATCCAAACACATGGAAAAACTTGATGTTTGGTCGCCTTTTGTTGATCAGTTCGTAAGGAGTCTTGATGTGTCTTTTCACAATGGTTGAACGATTCTGTGTATAACAAGCGGTAGAAATCGCTTCTGCCCAAAAGTTCATCGGTAATCCGCATGCTGATAGCATAGTTCTTGCGGCCTCCACGAGCGTTCGATTCTTTCTTTCGACTACGCCGTTCTGCTGTGGGGTGCGTGTGGCAGAGAAGTTCTGTGATATTCCTTCTGTAGAAAGACAGGCTTCAATGACAGAGTTTTTAAATTTTGTGCCATTGTCACTTCTTAACTTCTGTATTCTGCATTCATAAAGAACTTGGATTCTTTTCATTAGATTAATCAAGATGATTGGAACATCTGATTTCTTTCGGACAAATTCAACCCATGTGAATCGCGAATACTCATCAATTAAGACAAGTATGTATTTCTTGCCACCTAGGCTCTGTATGGCAATGGGACCGCAGAGGTCGACATGAAGCATGTACAGAGGCCTAGTGCAAGACACATCTTTTTTGCCTCTGTAGGAAGCTCTTCTGAGTTTTCCCATTTCACAGGCAGAACACAAATGATCCTTATTAAATTTAACATTAGGCAAACCTTTAACTAGATCAAGTTTGACCAGTTTATCCAAGGTGTGAAAGTTCAAGTGATAGAACCTGTTATGCCATAACCAGGCTTCCTCACTTTTGCAGGCTACAAGGCAAACTTTGTCCTTATTCTTGGAACTGAAATTCATCAGATATAGATCACCTCTTCTTTTGGCTCGCAGAAGTTCCATTCCTGTGTCTTCACTTTTTAGAGAGCAGAAAGTTCTTTTGAATAACACATCGAATCCTGTATCACAAAGTTGGCTTACACTGAGTAGGTTGTGTTTAAGGCCATCCACATATGCAACTTTGTATATGGTAGCTTCAATCTTCCTAATCATAGAAGTATTTAGAAGTAGTGAAAAATAGGCTAAGTGAAGAAAGCCTCTTACAGAGGCTCTGCCGGACTTACTGAGGGCTCAAGATCAAGAATCTACAGAAACTAAAGAGGCGCGCTACAGAAGCTCTGTCATACGCACAAAGAAGACCAATATCTCGGAATCCGGTGAAGACTACTCTACAGAGGACCAGACCACAGAACCTCTGTAACTCATTACAGAGCCTCTGTGGTCCTCACTGAAAGACTTGAAGATATTTATAATATCTTGCTACTGTTACAGGACCCATTCATCAACTTGCATGGTAGCATGCCCTGTCCAACGTCGACGTGTCAAACTCTGATTGGACTCAGTAGGGCTTAGTACATATTAGACGTCTGCTGCATTAAATGTAATACAACACGTCTTACTGTTCATGACATTCTTGCAACTGTTCACGACATCCGTTCAACTATTCATACGTACCTTTTGAATAGTAGCATATGCTTTATGGTCCCCTTTAGAGTAGTATATAAGGAAGACTCATGTTGAGTTCTTCCTTACAACACTTAAATCGAACATCAAGAACACAAAAGCTTATTCACCTTAAGAGTCATATCTGTTTTAAAGCTTTACTTACTCTTTGTTCTAAATCTGTTCTTGATATATATATATTCAGTAAACCTTGAAGTAATTATATTCTGTTCACTGTTTATTTATATTCCGTTCTAAATCTATCAAACATATCTGTTAGTTCTTCAAAAACGCTTCCGCATCAAACATTAAACTTGAACTAATAGATCTGATAATCTTGTTTAAGCAAAACGGGAACCAACAATTGGTATCAGAGCAAAGCTTGATTTTCAATATCAAGTGATCCTCGTTTAACAACATTGTTGATAGATTTCATTTCTCGTCATCATCATATTTCTGGATATTAGTTATACTCAGAAAAACTCCCAGATCTTCATACTCATAAATCCTCCATCAGATTATTCTTTCCTCAAAATGACAAATACAAATAACTTTTTTACTGCTGGATCTTTAACCAAACCTCCTACTCTTCTAAGAGATGAGTATCCTCAATGGAAAATAAGAATGGTTCATTTTTTTTAGGGTACTGAAAAAACTCTCAAACAATATCTATACAATCTCCCTCCGGTTCCTATGATAACTATGCCACGTGTACCAGCTACTGCTGAATCTCCTGAAATCCCTGAACATCAAAAACCTAAACCAAAAGAAGAATGGTCAAATGAAGATAAAGCAGAAGATGAAGTTGCACAGAAAACAAAAAGAATATTGATCATGGCAATCCCCAACGAACTTTTTCAATCCTTAGATGCATGCGAAACAGCGCACGATCTCTGGAAAGAATTAGAAAGACAGTTGGAAGGGGGTGCTAAAACTCAGAAGAACCGAAGGGCACAATACATAAATGAATATCATGCTTTCAGAGCCTCTGCAACAGAATCTCTGCAAACAACATACGACCGGTTCAACTCTCTCATAAACAAATGCAAAAAGTCTGGTATTCACAGAACCACGGAAGAAAATAACGTCATGTTTCTAAAGAGCCTGAACGATGAGTGGCTTCAGTTGTCTATGTCTTTACAAACAAATCAAGATCTAGACTCCTGGACACTCTCTGATATCTATGGAACACTTGCTGCACAAGAGCCTCAAATAGCTCAAGCTAAAACACTAACCATTGTGCCATACGCATTGGTTAGTAAATCTATAGAGGCTGCAGACAGACCAAGAAATGAGAGATCTACAGAGGAGAAAAAGAAGGAGAAAAAGAAGATGGTAATGGTTGATAGCGAAGAAGACGAGCTGATAGAGGAAGAGATAACTCTTGCGTCATTAGCTAAATCAATGGCTCTATTGACAAGAGAGTTTAGAAATAACCAAAGGAATTCTGGTAGAAGAGATGATGTAAGAAGAGAAGAATCAAATGACCAACAGAGGTCGAGCGACAGAAGCTACAGAGGAAATGATCGACAGAGATCAGATGACAAGGTAGGCCACACACAAGAATGCTACAAATGTGGTAAACCCGGTCATTACGCAAACGAATGCCGAACAGAGAAAGGTGGAGACCTACAGAAGTCTGACGACCGAACTGGAAACACCTCCCAAGGTTGTTTCAACTGCGGCAAGCCAGGTCATTTTGCAAAAGAATGCAGAAGTAGACCAAATCGCCCACAGAAGGACTCAGCTTTTTACAAAAAGAAGGCCGAGTATTACGCACAAAAATCTCTAATGGCGAACAAAGGGCATTCAGAGGCAAACAAAGAGGACTTTGAATCAGACTCCACCTCTGACGATGAATTCCCTACAAATGCCCTGTTATGTGGTATGGCAGAAGTCAACTCCGGCACTGACAATGAGGTATCCACTTCAAACCCTATCTCAAATACTGATTCTGTAGATGATGATTTATTTAAACTTAACATTGAACTGAAAGAAGTAAATGAAAGCATTCAGAAAAGACTGACCTTTAATGAGAGAGAAGTAAGGCTTCTCACTCAAGAAAAAGCCAAAATCTTTGAAGAAAAAGAAAAAGTCGAAAAATATAGATCCTTTAAAAAGGCAAATTTCTGATCTAACCTATGCTTTAAAAATCAAAACAAAAGAACTTTCAGTTTCAAAAAGTGAAACAACAGACATAAGAGCTCTCAAAAAATACTTTCAAAAAGAAAGAGATGTACTTTGGCAAAATCTTTTAAGAAGAGAAGTTTTACTTAAAAACTATAAAGATGCACAGAAGGTGTATGAAAAGGTAAACTCTCAAATAGCAAGACGAGGTATATGGTACAGTGATATTACCTTAGGAGTTGAAAATAAACGACTAAAACCTCTGTCTTCTCTATTTGTTTTGGGAAAAACTAATAAACCAAACTTTCCAAACTTACTCTCTGTAAGTAAAAGGGTTAAAATCTCTGCAGAACCTCACTTGAGGAAACATACAAAGATGATCAATGTGTGGTATGAAAACACAGATTCATCATCTTCAACCTCTGTCAATAGAGGAATCAAACCAAAGAAATATCTGAAAACACAAGATCAGATTGGTATCTTTAAGTTTGGTAAACCAGAGACTCAAACACAGGTTGCTTTTGTCTGCATGATAAATGTCGAAAAGAAATTATCAGCAGAAGCTCCTGAGTTTAAACCCATCTTTTCAGAAGAAAAACTTGAAAAATCTATTGAAAAAGAAATTTTGGAAGTTTTAAAATCAAATGTTTTAGAAAGTCTCTGTACATCTTCTATAAATCAAAAACTCGCTGAAGAGATCTCATCAGAAACCTCTACCATCTATGAAAGTATCTCTACAGAGGAAGAAAGCTCGTACGATACATGCTCAGAAAATCCAGCCTCTGTCGAAAGAGATGACCCAACCTCTGCATACGAGGACGATTCATCCTCTGACGACTCAGAGACTGATTTCAAATCAGGGATAATTCACTGTGACACAGAGGATGTTAAATTCTCCTCTGAGGTTCTTAACAGAACCATTTCTCCAAAAGAGAAAATCACAGAGATCCCTATCTGTCCAGATATTCTCAAAATGTATATTCAAGTTAAAACCTCTACAGAGCTTGAAAATCTGAAAAAGGTCTCTATAACTCCTAAAAGCTCAAAAATTTCAAAACCTTCAAGGAAAATTAAAGAGAATCCCACTTGGCAACAAAAGGGAAAATGGCCTGAAGCTAACAAATATTTTTCCTCTGTGACAGTGAAGAAAGATGTTCACCACAGAAGAGAGTCACAGAAGGCAGGAACTAAACAAGACTTTTTGCAAACAACATTCTAGTATTCATAGATTTTCTTGTAATAGGAAATCTAATGTAAAGAAAGAATGTAATGCCTCTGTGGCTCAGTTCAATGAATTCAATGAAAAGTTCAAACAAATCACATCTCATATTCAATACTGTCATTGTTTTGATCTTATGTTCAAATTAAATAAACACTTCTCAAGTCCAGATTGCTTACTCTCCATCAACTTTCAAACTCAAAAGTCAGAACCAAAAGAGAAACAATCTGATTCTTCTAAAAAGGATAAAATGTATTTCAAGAATGCCAAGGCAAACTTAAAAAATTCTAACAGTATTGGACCCATATGCATATGGGTACCTAAATCTCTGTGATTGTCTTACAGAAGCTACATGTGCCAATCTGGTATCTTGACTCTGGATGCTCAAGGCACATGACTGGCGACAGAAGATTACTATCCACGTACAAAGAAACACACGATGGTGGATCTGTAACTTTTGGAGACAACAAGAAGGGACATATCAAAGGCTATGGAGTCATACAAAAAGAAAATGTCTCTGTATACAAAGTTGCATATGTGGATGGCCTCAAACACAACTTACTCAGTGTAAGTCAACTTTGTGATACAGGATTCGATGTGTTATTTAAAAGAACTTTCTGCTCTCTACAAAGTGAAAACACAGGAATGGAACTTCTGCGAGCTGAAAGAAGAGGTGATCTATATCTAATGAATTTTACTTCAAATTCCAAGGATAAAGTTTGCCTAGTAGCCTGCAAAAGTGAAGAAGCGTGGTTATGGCACAACAGGTTCTGTCACTTAAACTTTCACACCTTGGATAAACTAGTAAAACTCGATCTAGTTAAAGGTTTGCCAAATGTTAAATTCAATAAGGATCACTTGTGTTCAGCCTGTGAAATGGGAAAACACAGAAGGGCTTCCCACAAAGGCAAAACAGACGTGTCTTGCACTAGGCCTCTGCACATGCTTCATGTCGACCTCTGCGGTCCCATTGCCATACAGAGCCTAGGTGGCAAGAAATGCATACTTGTCCTAATTGATGAGTATTCACGTTTCACATGGGTTGAATTTGTTAGAAAGAAATCAGATGTTCCAAATGTATTGATAAATCTAATGAAAAGAATCCAAGTTCTTTATGACTGCAGAATACAGAAGTTAAGAAGTGACAACGGCACAGAATTTAAAAACTGTGTCATTGAAACCTACCTTTCAACCGAAGGAATATCACAGAACTTCTCTGCAGCTCGCACTCCACAACAGAACGGTGTTGTCGAAAGAAAGAATCGAACACTTGTGGAAGCCGCAAGAACTATGCGGTCAGCATGCGGATTATCAATGAACTTTTGGGCAGAAGCAATTTCTACTGCGTCTTATACTCAGAATCGTTCAACCGTTGTGAAAAGACACCTCAAAACGCCTTACGAATTGCTTAACAAAAGGCGGCCAAACATCAAATTTTTCCATGTATTCGGATGCAAATGCTTTGTCTTAAACGACAGAGATTCAAGAGGAAAGTTTGATGTAAAAGCTGATGAAGGCAAATTCATTGGATACTCTGCCACTTCCAAAGCCTACAGAACATTCCTTACAAAGTCTCACAAGATTGTAGAAAGCATCAATGTTTCTTTTGATGATTCATTCCAAATGACTTCTGAACAAATCAGTTCAGAACTCGGAATTAAAGGGAAATCCTCTGACATCTCAAAAACAAAAGAAGATTTGGATCTTCTATTTTTAGAGATGTTCAACAATGACATTGATCCTTCTGTTGGAACCATCAGAATTTCTGAAGTAAAATCCTCTGTCGGACAAAATCCTACAGGTATGACTCTAACAGGTCCAAATAATGCTTCATCTTCTTCTATAAATACTACAGATGCAATTGCCGAAGAAGAACATGCAGAAGATGAAACATCAAGAAAAACGACCAAAGAAGTTGCTGAAAAACAAACTCCACAATCCACAGAAGAACCAATTACAGAGGTTATCGAGGACCAAGACTTTACGTCCTCAGAGGAACAAACCCCACCACCACTCATACCAATCATTCAGCAAACGGTAGGATCAACTACCAAGGCACGAAAAACGACAGAGGCTACACGAGAAGAAGAAACACCAGAAGCCTCTGAAGAAAGTTTTGATGACATTGATGATCATCTTCCATGCACAACTCAGTGGACAAAAAGCCATCCTCCAAGCCAAATAATTGGAGAACCTTCTGACTCAGTAAAAACAAGGTCTGCCACTGCTAAAATTTTGTTTCTTTACAAATTTTATTAGTGTGATAGAATCAAAGAAGATTTCTGAAGCCCTAGATGACCCAAACTGGGTAGACGCCATGCAAGAAGAACTTCTGCAATTTGTGCGTAACAGAGTCTGGACTTTAGTACCTCTGCCACGAGGGAAACAGGCCATTGGGTCTAAATGGATGAAGATGGAGTGGTCATCAGAAACAAAGCAAGATTAGTAGCAAAGGGATATAGACAAGAGGAAGGCATAGACTACGATGAGACTTTTGCCCCTGTCGCACGACTCGAAGCAATAAGAATATTCTTAGCCTTCGCAGCCCACAGAGGTTTTAAAGTCTATCAGATGGACGTAAAATCAGCTTTTCTAAACGGTGAAATCCAAGAAGAGGTTTACGTAAATCAGCCACCAGGTTTTGAAAGCTCAAAGTTTCCAAGGCATGTATACTACCTTGAAAAGGCTCTATACCGACTGAAACAGGCTCCAAGAGCATGGTACGAACGACTTTCTACCTTCCTTCTAGTCAATGGCTACAACAGAGGTACAACAGATACTACCTTATTCTATAAACATAAAAAGGGTGAGATAATGCTTGTACAAATCTATGTGGATGACATAATTTTCGGGTCTACTAATTCAGAAGAGTGTAAAAGTTTTGAAAAACTCATGCAGAGTGAATTTGAACTGAGTATGATGGGAGAATTAACATTCTTTCTTGGACTTCAAGTCAAACAAACTTCAGAGGGAATTTTTATAAATCAGGCCAAATATGTCTCTGACATTCTTTCCAAGTATAGCCTCTCTGATACCTCTGCAATGAAAACTCCAATGGCCACTGGAAATAAGTTATTCTTAGATCCAGATGGCATCTCTGTAGAATGCACTCTTTACAGAGGCATGATTGGATCTCTGTTATACTTAACTGCAAGCAGACCTGACATTATGCACGCCACGTGTCTTTGTGCACGTTATCAAGCTAATCCTAAGAAATCACATTATGATGCGGTGAAGAGAATCTTTAGATACCTAAAGGGGACCAAAAATCTAGGTCTCTGGTATCCACAGAACTCTGGTTTTAGTCTTAAAGCTTATACAGATTCAGACTATGGAGGATGCATGCTCGACAGAAAGAGTACCTCTGGGAGTTGCCAATTCCTAGGTGGTAAACTAGTCAGTTGGACCTCCAAGAAGCAGAATTGTGTCTCCACATCCACTGCAGAAGCTGAATACGTTGCTGCTGCTAGCTGTTGTTCTCAGGTTCTATGGATGAAGACTCAGCTAAAAGACAACGGCCACATCCTATTCAAAATACCCATCTTCTGTGATTCCAAAAGTGCCATTGCTATCTCTGCCAACCCTGTGCAACACTCAAAAACCAAGCATATCGATATAAGGTACCATTTCTTGAAACATCATGTTGAATACGGTACAATTGAAATGCATTTCGTGCCAACAGAATATCAACTCGCTGACTTATTCACCAAAGCACTAGACGAGAAAAGGTTCAATTTCTTGGTGGGAAAGTTAGGAATGATAAACATGGTGTGACGATCCTCTGTAAGTATAGCTTTATCTTCTGTAAATATGTACAAATTTCCTTTATTTTTGCTTTAAGTTAATTTGTTTCTGTTTGTAAGTTCTCAATCTCAAATAGTTCTTAAAATCACAGAGCTTCTGTAAATCAACTCAGAACCTCTGACGACCCCTACAGAACCTCTGGAAAACATGACCTATGTTCTATGCAAAACTTATCATTCTTTGATCCAAGCATAGGTCAAGAGGAAGCAAAAGGAAATTACTTGATCTACAGAGGTGATTAGATCAAGGGGGAGCAAAAGGGGACCCTGAAATGATCTAAAGAGATCAAACTGTCAAGGAAAAGCCAAAGAAGAATGTCGATGACTCCATATCGACAGAAGTCAAACATCACTACCGAGAAAAGAAGAACCAAAAGGTATCTCTCTCGCACAAAAGGTTTTTGGAAAACAATTTTCTAGGACAAGAATTGTGAAATATGTCCTAAAAATGCTGTGAATAACATTTCAAAAGTCAAAAGCTCAAAAAGTTTCACAAAATTCAAATTAGGAGAAATTTAAGGTCATAGAGCTTCTGCTGAGCTCAACAGAGGTTCTGCAGGAAATATGCTCTGTGATCACAAATTAACCCTCTGTCGATCTTTTGGAATGTTATCTCGGAAACCGAAAACACAAACCATGACCTTCTCGAACAAACCTTTGGTTTTAATAGTTTTCTCGGACACAAACTTTCAAATATGTCTGAAAAACATCTCTTAAACCAAATCAAAAATTGGATGATCAAAAATTTTAATCAAATTTTTATTATAAGATTTTTTCCTTCATAGAGCTTCTGCTGGCCCTCACAGAACTTCTGCAAGTTCCAACAGAGCCACAAAACCTCTGCGAAGGAAATTTCTTGACAAAAATCCGATTTTATCCTCTCCAATGCCTTTACAAATGTTTTGGTTAAAGAAGAACCCCACAGAAGTCATGATAACAATGAGATATATGAAAGGGATAAACAACAAAGATTTTCAAATTCACAGAGCTTCTGTAAGGTACAGAAGTTCTGGAGTGATAACGGTTACTTTTACTGAGAGCGAATTTCACATGGCTAAGAATAACCCCACGCGCCGAGCATTAATGGGCCGCGCACGTCGTCCTGTCATCTTCTGACATGGCCTACGTGTCCCATTTTCATTGGGCGTACATGGAACGTTTTCTGTGGAAAGTTGAACCCGCCGTTCTAACTCGAGTACGGATTCCAAATTTTAATCCATTACCATATATTCTACTCCTTCGAATACTACCGTTTTACCCTCCTATAAAAACCAAGCTTACCCTCTCATAAACCTTTTACAAACTCTCATTCTTCTCCGGCGAAACCCTGCAAAAACCTGCAAGTTTCTTATTCTCAGTATAAAAATGGCTTCATCTTCTCAAGCTATCTCCCCTACACACTCTCCGGCGACCTCACCAGAACATTCACCGGCTCATTCTGAACATTCAGAAAACCCCAACCCTGCCCAGAACATTGAACTAGAAGATTCCGGCGACTCAGCAGACTTTGCTCCGACAACACATCTGCAAAACTTCATAGCTAAGGATCACTTCGAAAAGGTACTACCAATCAAATCCAACAACTGCTATTTAGTCCTATCACCCACTGCTTTCGGCGAAGCCCATGCCATTCTGCTGAACATAATGGAAAATCACATCCTCTTCCCTCTACTCTCAAGAACCCCAAAGAAAATACCAGTCAGATATTTGAACCAGTTTTGGCAGAGCTGCCGATTTGATAAAGACGACTCTATTATAAAAGGGTACATTTCAAGACCTGACAAATCTGAACATCTTGAAATCAAGTTCAACAGAACAATGTTCTCACTTGAGTTCAACCTACCCACGAGGGGTCTTCTTGGTTTGAAGAAATATGCAGAGCAACCAACAGACGACGAGCTCTGTCGATTCGTAGAAATGCTTGGGTATAACACACAACTACGGAAGAGAAATGACTTCCGCAGAGGAAGATTACCACCTCTGTGGAACACCTTGTTCTCTATTCTTAACAGATGCCTGACAGGGAAGATAGGCAGCATTGACCAGACCTCGCATCAGATCTTAACCATCATGTATGGGGTGTACTATGATCTTCCACTCGATTACGCGACAATAATGATGCAAGAGATCATTAACACCATCGACAGAAAGAACAACACCAAACGGGTCAAAGAGAATGATCCCAACTTTCTACCACCTCTGCAATTCCAAAGAATATTAGGAGTATTATTCGAACCTCTGTTGCTGATACAGAAATGGCCAATGGAAGGGCCAATTTCCAAACAGTTTCCGATGAGCAAAAATGTCCCCACTGATCATGTAGATGGCTACACACACTGCAGACCTTTGTCAAGGAAACTTCTCAAGTATGCCTCGAATAAAATCCTTAAGAAAACGTATATATGCGATCATAGAACTCCTAAACCGAGTCCTATGACACCCCCGCGTTTAGGAGTCCCCCTAGGAACAATAACAGCAGAACCTCTTTCCACTCAAGAAGAAAAGGATCAGAAGTTAGCAAAGCACATGGCTATTCAACTCAGCTTTATAGCCAAACGTGCAGAACTTATGGGAAAGAAGTCTTCATCAAGAACCTCTGCATCTACTCCAAAAGCTAAGAAGAGAAAAACTGCAGAAGGCACCTCAACAAGCGCTACAGAAGATCAACCTTCACCTCCTCATGCCACAGAAATTGGCTCCTCTGCTCCTCCCTCTTCCCAAAAATTGAAGAAGAAAAGAAGATCGAAATCAACAGAGGAAGGGGCACCAAAACCTAAGAGAAGGAAAACCAAAAAGAAGCATGGTAAATCACTTGAAAAGTTAGTTACCATTGCAGAAGAGGAAACTGCAGAAGAAGAAAATGCAGAAGAAAGAACTGCAGAAGAAGTTGCAGAAGAAGGAATGGCTACAGAAGAGTATCAATCACCCTATCAATCTCCAGATAGATTTGCTCACCAAGGAGATCTGAACGACTTCCTACAGAACCCTGACATTGCCAATACCTTAAATACAGCAGGGTGGACGGCACAACCTCTCGACCACCACTCTCCAGAAGAACAAGATTTCTCCATTTCTGGCATTGACACACATCTGCAAGAAGATGACACAACACCCAAAGATCAACCAGCTAACACACCTGTTATTTTACAGAACCCTTTCATTCAGGGATTGGACGTCCACAGAAGAAGTCCAAACCCAGCTTCAGAAGAAAAAGAACTAACAGAAACTGAGTGGAATAGAGGTGAAGTAACAGAGGCTTCTGAGACAAGAATAGAGGTCTCAGAGGTAGATTCAGATGAAGAAGAAGCTGTCTGGATAAGAAAAGGTCTCTATCATCCACATGTCATGAGATTATACGGCTCTCATCAAATGTACGACTTCTTACGCACAGAGCAAGGAACCTCAACAGAAGCAAGGGAAGAAGCACCAAGCCGTAGGATAGCTACAGAGGCTGAAATAATAGACGGTGATGTAGTGTTTGGGTGCTTAACAGAGGAAGAAACAAGAAAAGATGCCTGGATTAATAGAGGCACACAACAACAACCAACTCCCAGTGCAACCCACATATCTAACTCCGCAGGTCTAGCTGCAGAAGGAGTTATTGAAATAGAGCAGCACAGCTCGATCCAAACCCAACCCATCCAGCCAGAAGTCACTCTTTCGACTTCTGCGCCCACAGAAACCGGGGAATCCATTCCTAGGGAGTCTCCTCAAAGAGACTCACCTATTGTTCGTGATCAATCGCCCCAGATCACCCTAGAACATCCTACAGAGGAATTCGTTTCCTCTGCCACGCACACATTAGGACCAAAACTTCTTTCAGAGAGAAGTAGTGAGCACAGAGACGAAGAGACTCTAGACAAGTCTCCTAGTCAACAGAAGGACATTCTAATACCCACCTCTGGAGTGGATTTGGACACTGTTCTTCACAGAACTTCTGTAGAGATCGAAACTCAGGTTTCTTCTCGAGGATCAGAAGGAAATCCTTCCACCCCCATCGTACAAACAAGGGTGAACGAAGGTGTCCCAGAAACAGGGACTCCTCTGGAGACGAATGTGTTCCTCCAGAGGTTACACAAGGAACACAAGTATCAAGGGATGAGTTCCAAACCCTTGTCACCTCTGTGAACCAAACAATGAAAGAGTTGCAAAGCTCTTTCAAATACTTTACAGAGACAACATCTACGGCTATCCTGAATCTGAACACCAAAATGGACAATCTGTCCACAGAGGTAAAAACCGCCATCTCAGAGATGAAGTCTTCTGCCGAAACTACTGCCAAAGCTACAGCCACTTCTGCCGCTCAGGAATTCGGAACAACTGCAACTTCTGCTTTCAGGGACTCTGTCAAAAATTTCCTTGAACAAATGAATACGCAATCCAACAGAGCAGAGGGCATTACTCCTGCAGATTTACAGAATGCCCTATCACAAGTCCAAGCAGAGGCAATACGCAACACGACAATGATGCAACCAAAAGACTATATGACCAGAGCACAGCTTACAGAGCTCGGACAGAACGTCATTAAGCAGGTCACAGAAGTCATTGTCTCCTTCACAACTGCAAATGCCAACTATGTCAAGGATTTCAGAAAGAGTGTCAGCGGAATGCGTTTCAAAACAGAAGCAGAGCTTGCGACATTGATTGGCCTCTGCGATGATGTCTGTGAAAAGTTGATGGCAGCAGGAGCTGAATTACCGAAAAAGCCCAACACTTCTTGCAGAGCAGAGGGTACTTCTGATAAAAGTCAGGATGATTCTGATGATGACCAAACTGGTCCATCAGATAATCCTGAGGGGGAGAATCTAAGGGAGAAAGCTACGAGCAGAGGAATACAAAGTCCACCAATCGCAGCAGAACCAATCAGCCAAGCCCCTCCAGAACAAACCCAACAACAACAAACGCAACAGCCCACAGAGACAACACCCATCTCTGTGGAATCAAGTCCTGAAGAAACAAATATTCCAGAAGCTGATCAGCAACCCACAGAGGCAACAACCACCCCTGTGGTAATCTTTTTAGAAGAAAGTCCTTCAACAAAATCAACAGAAAAACCCCCAACCATACCAAGAAAAAAGTCGATTGCCACCAAACCAATAAAAGCAACGACCTCTGCAACCTCTGCTTCTGACATTCTGAAAAAGATGCACAATACAATGACTGATCGAATGTCACAGAGAGAATAAGAAAGGCACAGGATCACACTAGCGTTCAAAATGGCAAGAAGATTCGATGTCAATACTTCATCAACAGAAACCGAGATTACAGAAGAAGTCAACAAACAACCTCCAACAGAGGTTACAGAGCAACTCAAGCCAACAGAACCATCGCCACAAAAGTCCTCTAAATCACAAATGTCAAAACCCACAGAGGCAACCCCCATCAAGCCAACAGAAGTGCCAACCTTCAAACTTACAGAAGCAACAGTTTCTGCCCCGCCAAAAGCCAAAGATAAGGGCAAAGGAATACTGACAGAAGAGCCTAAGAAGAAAACATTGCCAAAGCCAACAGAGAAACTAATGAAGAGTGCGTTTGATGCCTTTCAAACCCCAAAGCCTGAAGAAGTTGACTGGGCACATGGACTTAAGCCTCTGTCAGACATTCCTCTAACTGATAGAGCCGCAGAAGTTGTTCAACAGATGGAGAGTCTCAGAAGACAAGTACCACAACCTGGTCCAACATATGAAGAAATGGAAGAAGTGGTATACAAATACCTCTACAAACAATCCTATCAGACAAATCATCCAGTAGATCATGTGACAGATCCAAGGATCAGAGAAGAATTTGAGAACATCTTCACAAGGACAAAGCCAAGAACCAAAGCAGATGTCTTCTCAATCCACAAGATCAAAAAGGTGATCTTCTGCAGATTCTCCTTCACAAGAACCTATCCAAGGGTCGGGTACAATCTTTACAAAGTCAGAAGAGAGAACAATTCATAATCTACCTTCGCTGATGCTGATCTAAGAAATATCAATCCTTATGATCTACCTGACCTTCTGCAATGGACAAAGGACAACTACAACACTGAGCCAAACACCAGAGCCTATCAAGTGTTGAGAAAAGCGATGAGGGAAAAGCTTCTGCTCTACAGCATGATAGATTTTCAGCTAGGAAAGGATCTTGGTCTCAAACATCTAGATCTACGACCACCAGAAGATCGCTGCCCACCGGACGCCGTACCTAACTCAATCATTACAGAACCAAGGTTTGGGTTAGTATTTCAAAACCCACAAGGCGAGGTCAAACTTTTTGTACCCATGGATTGTCAGAAGTACGCAATCAGTACTCTGAACAAATTCAGAGCAAGCCTTGTAAAATACAGAGGTACAGAGAAAATGAATAGAGATGCTACAGATACCTTCATCAGAGAGATAGACGCCACAATCCGCCTAAGAGAACTCTGCATCAGATTCTACAAAGAGATCAGAAGAGTCGGAAGAGACAACAGAAGCTACAACGATTTCAAAGATGCCAAAATCTGATTCTCAGACCTCCAATCTCTGCAAACAAAGTTAAAGTTCATCTTTCATTGTACTCAAATGTAAAATTCCTCTGACATATTTCTAAATGAAAGAAATTTCGAGGTATTCTTTAACCTCTGTCTTATCTAACTTAGCCTAACTTAACTCAAGTTCAAATTTTTTATTTTTCACTACTTAGGGGGAGATTGTTAGCTTCAATCTTCCTAATCATAGAAGTATTTAGAAGTAGTGAAAAATAGGCTAAGTGAAGAAAGCCTCTTACAGAGGCTCTGCCGGACTTACTGAGGGCTCAAGATCAAGAATCTACAGAAGCTAAAGAGGCGCGCTACAGAAGCTCTGTCATACGCACAAAGAAGACCAATATCTCGGAATCCGGTGAAGACTGCTCTACAGAGGACCAGACCACAGAACCTCTGTAACTCATTACAGAGCCTCTGTGGTCCTCACTGAAAGACTTGAAGATATTTATAATATCTTGCTACTGTTACAGGACCCGTTCATCAACTTGCATGGTAGCATGCCCTGTCCAACGTCGACGTGTCAAACTCTGATTGGACTCAGTAGGGCTTAGTACATATTAGACGTCTGCTGCATTAAATGCAATACAACACGTCTTACTGTTCATGCCATTCTTGCAACTGTTCACGACATCCGTTCAACTATTCATACGTACCTTTTGAATAGTAGCATATGCTTTATGGTCCCTTTAGAGTAGTATATAAGGAAGACTCATGTTGAGTTCTTCCTTACAACACTTAAATCGAACATCAAGAACACAAAAGCTTATTCACCTTAAGAGTCATATATGTTTTAAAGCTTTACTTACTCTTTGTTCTAAATCTGTTCTTGATATATATATATATTTAGTAAACCTTGAAGTAATTATATTCTGTTCACTGTTTATTTATATTTCGTTCTAAATCTATCAAACATATCTGTTAGTTCTTCAAAAACGCTTCCGCATCAAACATTAAACTTGAACTAATAGATCTGATAATCTTGTTTAAGCAAAACGGGAACCAACAGTATACATAAACGTTTTCCTTCTTTATGACTCCATAGCCTTTGATGTGTCCCTTTTTGTCGTCTCCAAAAGTTACAGATCCACCATCGAGTGTTTCTTTGTACGTGGATAGTAAACTTCTGTCGCCAGTCATGTGCCATGAGCATCCGGAGTCTAGATACCAGATTGGCACATACCGCTTCTGCAAGACAATCACAGAGACTTAGGTACCCATATCCACATGGGTCCAATATTGTTAGAATTTTTCAAGTTTGCCTTAACATTCTTGAAATACATTTTATCTTTTGTAGAAGAATCAGATTGTTTCTTTGTAGGTTTTGACTTTTGAATTTGAGTAGAGAGTAAACAATCTTGACTGGAGAAGTGATTATTTAGTTTGAACATAAGATCAAAGCAATGACAATATTGAATATGAGACGTGATTTGCTAGAACTTTTCATTGAATTCATTGAACTGAGCCACAGAGGCATTACATTCTTTCTTAACACTAGATTTCCTATTACAAGAAGATCTATGAATACTAGAATGTTGTTTGCAAAAGCTTTGTTTAGTTCCTGCCTTCTGTGAGTCTCTTATGTGGTGAACATCTTTCTTCACTGTCACAGAGGAAAAAGATTTGTTAACTTTAGGCCATTTTCCCTTTTGTTGCCAAGTGGGATTTTCGTTAATTTGCCTTAAAGGTTTTGAAAATTTTGAACTTTTAGGATCTACAGAGGTCTTCTTTTTAAGATTTAACATATCAAGCTCAGCAGAGGTTTTGACTTGTAAATACCAGTTTAGAAAATCTGGGCAGATAGGTATCTCTGTGATTTTCTCTTTTGGAGAAATAGTTCTGTTAAGAACTTCAGAGGAGAATTTAACATCCTCTGTGTCATAGTGAACTATCCCTGATGTAACATCTGTTTCTGAGTCGTCAGAAGATGAATCGTCCTCATATACAGAGGTTGAGTCATCTCTTTCGACAGAGGCTGGATTTTCCGAGCATGTATCGTACGAGCTTTCTTCCTCTGTAGAATAACTTTCATAGATGGCAGAGGTTTCTGATAAGATCTCTTCAGCGAGAATTTTATCTACAGAAGATGTACAGAAGTTTTCTAAAACGTTTGTTTTCCATACTTCCAAAATTTCCTTTTCAATTGTTTCTTTAAGTTTTTCTTCTGAAAAGGTGTGTTTAAACTCAGGAGCTTCTGCCGATAATTTCTTTTCGACATTTATCATACAGACAAAAGCAACCTGCGTTTGAGTCTCTGGTTTACCAAACTTAAAGATACCAATCTGATCTTGTGTTTTCAGATATTTCTTTGGTTTGATTCCTCTATTGATAGTGGTTGAAGATGATGAATCTGTGTTTTCAAACCACACATTGATCATCTTCATATGTTTCCTCAAGTGAGGTTCCACAGAGATTTTAGCCCTTTTACTTACAGAGAGGAAGTTTGGAAAATCTGGTTTGTTCGTTTTTCCTAACACAAACAGAGAAGACAGAGGTTTAATTCTTTTGCCTTCAACACCTAGGGTAATATCATCGTACCCTATACCCCGTCTTCCAATTTGTGAGTTTACTTTCTCATACACCTTCTGTGCATCTTTATAGTTTTTAAGTAAAACATCTCTTCTGAGTAGATCTTGCCAAAGTATCTCTCTCTCTCTCTCTTTGAAAGTATTCTTTGAGAGCTCTTATGTCTGTTGTTTCACTCCTAGAAACTGAAAGTTCTTTTGTTTTGACTTTTAGAGCAGAGGTTAATTCAGAAATTTGCCTTTTTAAAGGATCTAGATTTTTGTTCCAATTCTTTTCTACTCTTTCCTTTTCTTCAAAAATTTTGGCTTTTTCTTGAGTGAGAAGCCTTACTTCTCTCTCATTAAAGGTGAGTCTTTTCTGAATGCTTTCATTTATCTCTTTTAGTTCAATCAGTTCAATGTTAAGTTTAAGTAAATTATCATCTACAGAATTAGTACAAGAGGTAGAGTTTGAAGTGGATACCTCAGTGTTAGTGCTGGAGTCGAATTCTGCCATGCCACAGAATAGGGCATTGGTGGTGTATTCATCGTCAGAGGTAGAGTCTGACTCGAAGTCCTCCTTGTTCGCCTCAGAATGCCCTTTGTTCGCCATTAGGGATTTTTGCGCATAATACTCAGCCTTCTTTTTGTAAAAAGATGAGTCCTTCTGTGGGCGATTTGGTCTACTTCTGCATTCATTTGCGAAATGGCCTGGCTTCCCGCAGTTGAAACAACCTTGGGAAGTGTTTCCAGCACGGTCGTTGGACTTCTGTCGGTCTCCACCTTTCTCCGTTCGGCATTCGTTTGCGTAATGACCAGGCTTGCCACACTTGTAGCATTCTTGTTGTGTGTGGCTCACCTTGTCATCTGACCTCTGTCGGTCATTACCTCTATAGTTTCTGTCGCTTGACCTCTGTCGGTCATTTCTATCATCTGACCTCTGTCGGTCACTCGATTCTTCTCTTCTTCCATCATCTCTTCTATCACCTCGGTTGTCTCTGCCATATCGATCAATTCCTGAACCCCTCTGGTTTCCTCTGAACTCTCTTGTCAACAGAGCTAAGGATTTAGCTAATGACGCAAGAGTTATCTCTTCTTCTACCAGCTCGTCTTCTTCGCTATCAACTATCACTATCTTCTTCTTCTCCTTCTTCTTCTCCTCTGTTGCTCTCTCATTTCTCGGTCTCTCTGCAGCCTCTGTAGATTTACTAACCAATGTGTATGGTGCAATGGTTAGTGTTTTAGCCTGTGCTATTTGAGGCTCCTGTGCGGCTAGTGTTCCATAGAGATCACAGAGTGTCCAGGAGTCTAGATCTTGGTTTTTTTGTAAAGACATATACAACTGGAGCCACTCATCATTCAGGCTCTTTAGAAACATGACGTTATTTTCTTCCGAGGTTCTGTGAATGCCAGACTTTCTACATTTGTTTATGAGAGAGTTGAACCTGTCGTACGTCATTTACAGAGATTATGTTGCAGAGGCTCTGAAGGCATGATATTCATTTATGTATTATGCCCTTCGGTTCTTCTGCGTTTTAGCACCTCCTTCCAACTGTCTTTCTAATTCTTTCCAAAGATCGTGCGCTGTTTCACATGCATCTAAGGATTGAAAAAGTTCGTTGGGGATAGCCATGATCAATATTCTTTTTGTTTTCTGTGCAACTTCATCTTCTGCCCTATCTTCATCTGACCATTCTCCTTTTGGCTTAGGTCTTTGACGTTCAGGGATTTCAAGAGATTCAGCAGTAGCTGGTACTCGTGGTACTATTATCATGGGAACTTGAGGAGGGTTGTAAAGATATTGTACGATAGTTTTTTCAGTACCCTCAAAGAAATAGATCATTATTATCTTCCATTGAGGATACTCATCTCGAAGGAGAGTAGGAGGCTTGGTTAGTGAACCAGCAGTGAAAAAGTTATTTGTATTTGTCATTGTAAGAGTTTCGAAGGTTCTGAAAAGATAATATGACGAAAGAGTATGAGTCTGATGATCTGGAAGGTTTTCTGGGTTTTAACAGTTCCCAGAGTGCACTTTAATGGAGTTTTAACCTGGAAAAAATAATTTCTTTTAAGAATACCACTTTCGAATAAATCGAAAAATGATAGGAAAACAGAAACTTTTCAACGAAATGAAGAACAGGTTAAAACAGAATGATGTCTATCACAAATCTTGTAACAAAGAGGATCACTTGATATTAAAAATCAAGGATAGCTCTGATACCACTTGTTGGTTCCCGTTTTGCTTAGACAAGATTAACAGATCTATTAGTTCGAGTTTATGTTTGATGCGGAAGCGTATTTAAAGAACTAACAGATATGTTTGATAGATTTAGAACACACAATATAAAGAAACGGTACTTTAAGAACAAAATGATATCTTGAAGATTACTGTCGTTCGATATATAATAAGAACACCAAGAACAGATTAAGAACTGTTTGGTGTGTGTGAGAGAGTGTAATGCTTAACAGGTTTGACGATATAAAGCATAAGCATGAAACTCAGATTCTTCGTTAAGTCCTTAAGATTGTTAAGGAAGATCTCAATAAGAGACTTCCTTTTATACTACTCTAGGGGACCATAAAGCATGAGCTACTGTTGATCGGACGGCATGAATAGTTGTACGTGTTGTATTGCATTTAATGCCGCAGACGTCTATTTTGTACTAAGCCCTATTGAGTCCATTCAGAGCTTGACGCGTATTGAGGTTTGACAGGGCACGCTACCATGCAAGTTGATTAACGGATCCAGTAACAGTAGCAAGATATAAAATATCTTCTAAGTCTTTATCGTAAACCGCAGAGGCTCTGTAAAGGGTTACAGAGGTTCTGAGGTCTGGTCTTCTGTAGAGCAGTCTTCACCGGGTTCCGAGTCTTTGGTCTTCTTTGTGCGTAAGACAGAGGTTCTGTAGGACACCTCTGTAGCTTCTGTAGCTTCTGTAGCTTCTGTAGCTTCTTGACCTTGATCTTTCGGAAGTGGCAGAGCCTCTGTAAGAGGCTTTCTTCACTTAGCCTATTTTTCACTACTTCTAAATACTTCTATGATTTAGGAAGATTGAAGCTAACAACATAGGTTGAGATCGAGAGATAAAACTTGTGTTTTCAAGATAAAACCCGCTGTTGCTTGAGAAAGAACAACGGTGATCTAAAGATTGGGTATTCATTAAAGAGAACGACTGGTAATTGTTTTGAGTCAGATGTTTATATGTGAGAACCATTGGATTTCCAACCCTCAACTGTTCTCTCTATCAAAGTTTCTTAAGTTGTTTACTGTTCCGTGTTTGATTTAGTTTGTTTGCAATTAATTAGTTATAAACCACAACTCAAAATATCGATCGTTCAGTTAATAGCAATTGTAGTCATTGTGATACTTAGTTCCTAGTTCCCTGTGTTCGATACTCGTACTTTCTAAGTACTATTACTTGATTTCGACCCGTACACTTCCGGTAAGATTTAGGGGGGATGACACCCGCCTATCAATAACTCGTGTCATCCCACCCAACCACTCAAGCATCTCACAAAAGATTCTTGTTTCATAAATGCACGAGATTTAGCATATAATATGTCTATTCCTCACTCGGAGGTCTTAGATATTGAAAAAGGAAGACATCAGCTCCGGTCTCCGAACTTCATATTTCTAATCACTGTGTCTATTGATTTTTAACTTGCGTCCCATGTTAAATCAATATTTGAGCCAAACAGATATAATTTAATTCTTTCACACATGCATGAGTCATTGTGATTCCATTTGCATATCTTCGTGATATTGTTGGAACAGTTTGAGCAGTAATTTTTAAGATTTTACTTCAGTGATAACTGAAAGTTCTATCAGAGATACCCCAATGCCAACTCTGAACATAGGCCACACAATTATTTTAATTGTTGTGATAACAGTTACTAATGTGTTTCTGTGTTAGTTGATTACCCCATCTTGGTTACTAAAACGTTTTCTCTGATATTTTGCTACTCATCAGTTTCGTCTTTGAAATTCCATGATGCTCCGGATGCTCCTACTCATCATGAGGGGGAGGAATTATACAGATTTAAAGACACGAATTATCATGTTGAGGAGGAGTTAGCAAAAGTTGAGAGGGAGTAAACTACGAATTATCCAAAATATAAAGGTTTTGAGCCATTTAGACTCAAAATCTGCTTTTAGTGTAAACTACAAAGATGTTCTACACTTTTCTATATTTCCAACGATATATTACACATCTCATTTGGACCAACTAATGATTTTATACGAATTTTTGAAAGAAACTTAAAATTTTGATTCTCCCCTGCATACAACAGCGAATTTCACAACCAAACTCATTGAGTTTCAATCCATTTTATTTACAATTAACACCAATGATTAACCTCATCCTAAATGATATTTTAAGAATAAAATCAGCTCTTTTTAAACTCATCTCTTCAATTCACCTTTAGAGCCTAACTTAAGATAAAACCTCAAAGATTCATAACAAGAACTAAACATACATTGATTCAATGGTGATTTCAATCTTCAACAAGCTTGAACCCTTCAATCTTATCACAATTTCAAGCCTAAAACAGAAATTTAGATCTAAGGATTGAAATATTGACCTAAATAGAAGATCCAACTTAGAAATATTAGAAATTCTACACATACCATTAGAGTTTTGAGTTTCAATCTTCAAAATTTCAACTATGACGATGATTCCTTCACTTGATTTAGCTTTGATGTTAGGAACTCTAGAGAAGATGAGAGAAATCGAATGAGTATAAGAATACATATGAGGTTTAAAGATTTTCCATGAAATTTTTGGAGTATTTATATTTTCTCAAATTTTAACTTTGGCCCCTCAAGTCTAGTTTCTCATCCTTATGTCCTAATAAGGATTTAACTTAAAATTTTAAGTTAAGCTTACTTTCATTTTGAACCCATTTGATCCCTTGTACGGTATTACCTCACAAAACTAGTCTGAGGTACAAGTCAGTTAAGCATTGGGTACAAACATGGTATACACATTTCCACCCAACGTTTACTTAACACAACTTGTTCGATTTAGTGGAATCTGGGTATTATAATATCCTTCATTTCTCTCTTCATAGGGATTCGATAAATAGTTGTAGATTCGCAATGCCATTTAAAAATCCAATTCCATGTATAAGGAAGTTGTTGAGCATGAGTTGAATAAACTCTTCAACAGAGTCTCCAAGATTGTTGAAGTCCCTCATCTACCAGTGAAACCTTCTCGCCAAAGAAAGTCCATCCATGCTGCTGAAAAAGAACTTCCTCACAAGAATGCGCATGACACCAAATTCTTCTTTCATGTTGTTCTTGGACTAACAAAGATTCCTAACCTCTCAATGTTGAACTTGTCCTTGCCTGACAAAGGTCCATACAGTATAGGTGAAGTAATCTTCACTCCTGAATATGGAATAATCTTCATCGATCTCGAAGGTCAATACAGGTTTTAAAGATACATGGATTTTTATCTTTATCATATCCAACATCTTCACTATCTTCTTCCATGGTGTGAACTTGATGAACATGGACCTTTTCTTCATAAGCTAATCAGAAGAGAGTTGATGCAAAGAAAGAGACAAGGAGAAGAATTCGTTGACCATATCTCTTTTGATGATTTCTAGTTGATAGGTCACTTCATCATATTTGTACTTATCAGTTGTAATCTTTCAGGTATGTATTTTACTGTACTTGTAATTTCATTTCCTTTGTAATCCTTTACATATTAATGAAGTCTCGGTGAAGTAGTTCTACTTCATCTAGGTGCTGAAAAAGATCCCTCAAAACGGTAAATGTGACATGTATTTATGAGTTCCATTTCCTTCTATTTTCAGTTAGCAATTTTCTTTATGTTGCCTTGTCATCATCAAATAGGGGGAGATTGTTGATCCAAACTCTCTCAATGATTTGATGATGGTCCTTTTTACTTGGTGAAAATTACTTAAGATTGTTTTATTTATTTGTTTCAGTTTTAGCGATCATCACTGAGTTTGTTCAGTGATCGTTAAACACATAGTGTAACAGAAAAATACTTAAGTATCCCTTAAGACAAAACTCACACCAAGGAACCTTCAGCGATGTCGAAGAAGTAGTTGAAGATAAAGATCGGTCTACCTATGATCTAAAGAGGCATTAAGTGCTACCAAGAGCATCGACATCAGTGTGAAATCTAACCAAGTCTCAGCGATAACCAAAGAGTTCTCAACGATTCAGTCTCATCACTGATCAAAGGGTCTTGCTCTACAAGATTGGGTTTTTTTCTTACTCTTTTGCACAAAAGGACGAAGGTAATAGTAAGACTTTTTTCGGTCTGCAAACGTGCTAACCAACTACCTGCCCCGCTGTTCATTAGCGGCCTAAAGCATGCTAAAGGAAAAGGACCAGGACTGCATTTTACTAATCTGGTGACACGTAGGTTGTACTTTCTAAAGTGCATTTAATGCACTGGGTATAAATAGTAATGAAGTGTTTCTTCTTCACTCTACCCTTTTCACCTCTTCTGCCTTCTATGTGCTCTCTCTCTCTCTCTCTCTTATTCTTATATTGTGCAAGAAACTTAGTGATTCAAAGATTGTTTATTTAGGTTTTTTATCTTATTCTACAACAATCTGTAAATTCTGTTGTTTTATCAATAATAGAATTTAAATAATAAAAATTGTGTGTTTGTTTTATCAATTTCCTTTAACAAGTTTCATTTCATCAAAAAACATTATACACACCAAATGCCACCTCATATTTTAGAGATGTTGTAATACTAATAAATATAGTAAAAACATTTTATCATATTTAGCTATTATTGTATATTAAATGTCTATAATTATAATTTCTATTTTATTTGAACATAAAGTTTTAAATTTTTTAAAAGTGGAATTGTAATATTTTTTTATCAATTTGTGATAACATTTTACATCATACATCATGTATGTTGTATTGTATGGATAGACAACTAACTTTTATCTTGATTATGATATTATGAAGTATAGTATTACTATTTATGAGAATGTTTTCTTGTTTTAAAAACTAAAAACAACTTTGTTTTTCATTTTATTAACTACATTTTTTTGCAAAATGGGAAACTAACGGGTTTCTCATACTCAATGGAGAATATTTTTTTTCCCTTGAACCTGCTGGAGATTAGACAAGATGGAGGCAAGGATAAAGGTGAGAGAGAGAAGATTTTAAATGTGAGGGTTTGGCTTAAGCGATCTATCTTATATCTTTCATTTAGGGACTCGTTGAAGAGAAGTAGACTTGTTAACCAACAAGCTTGTATGCTTGACCTGCCTACCTACTCTCAAGAATTTGCCGGGCAACAATAGTAGTTGTGATGTGATCGATGTGATGAGAGCTTTGTAAAGTTTTACATGATGAAATATCAAAATATCAATAAAGATTGAAATTGTGAATGTTTGAAAATTTGTTATATATGCTTGTGGTTTATAGTTTTATTGTAGAATTTTAGGTTAATTTTATTACAAATATACATTGTCAAATACCCTTATTTTAATATGTAATGATGCTATCAAATGAATTACTACAGTCGGTTTAATCTATAATTTTATCTCCATATGATTGTATTCAACACATCGAAAGTGTTTGATGTGTCAAGTTTGGATTCTAACTCTATACTACTAGAAAGATAAAATAACTAGTTTAAACATAACTTTATTTACATGATGAAATAAGTTGACAAGATCAAAAAATACAACTGTTAACTAGGTCACATCTTAGTTCTCCTATTTTAATTTTTCTATTTCAAATCAATTATATTCCATCTTAAGCTTCACTTCTCATCACTAATTAGATCTCAATCATCACCTAGATACGAAAATTGCATCAAGGTTATAATTATTGCTTTAATATCACATTTGACAACTCAACATCGCACATTTGATCTCTGATGTGGGTGTGACTTAGGTTGCGTAATGATTTAGAAGCTGTCTTCTTTCAAAAACTCAAACAAACATAATAATGAAAATATTGATTTAACATAAGACAGATGAAGTATCTATTTATCCGTCTTATTCGATGTCATTAACCTTAGTGTCGATGACATCAACTATAACAAGCCAACCTCTCAACTTAACCAAACATCACTCTAGTTGTTAAACACCTAAAACAAAATCAGACACGAATATACTTCATTATTAGACAATAGGATTGAAATTTCATCCGAAAAAGAGTTTGGAAATTATAGACGATCTTAGTGCATTGTTGCTCCGGATACCTTTGCAAGTACAACATCTGGAGGTGGTGACGGGAGAAGAGTAAATGCTAATATTCCACTTATTGATGCAGCGATCGCTCCTACAACAAATGCCGGTAGGTTTCCACCCCCGAATAATGCATCCCAAGGTCCACTAAGTATTGAAACAACCATCTGTTGTATGAAAAGGAAAAACTTTGTCGGTATATGTAACCAATTTTAAACTTATATAACTTTGATGTTATAATTTTAATATGAAATTTAAATGGTATTAATAACCAAAATGAATAATGATTGAAAAAAATGTAACGATTGATATATTGCATATGATAAAAAGATATTTATTTATTAATTAAATACTGCTAAAATAACTTGAAAAAATTGGTGAATAATAAATTTTCATAAAATTTTGTTAGGTGTCTTAAAGAAAACGTTTAGAAAAGCTTACCATTACTTTTGGGAAAAAAAAAATATTAGGCAATTTTGAGAATGAACACTCATGTATTTAATTTACGATTATATAAGAAAAATATAGATAACAGTCTAAAGTTTGTTCTTCAAAACTTAGTGTTCCCAATTTTGTCTCGGATGAAAATACATCATTATTTTATTTAATATAACTTTTAATATGTAAGTATTTTTTTTCATAATATGTATTTATCTAATTGGTGGACAAGAAAGGAACAAAGAATTTTAGAAAAGAATATCTTTTTATACAACAGTTTGTGTAAATATGTATACGCGCATCATAACACGACGTACTTTATAACTTCTTTATGTGTGTTCTTGGTTTGGCACACAGATTTTTCGGAAGGAGACGTAGTCCTCCACTCCTTGCGGAAAATTTTCAAAAATTATGTGTGTTGTTTGTTTGTTTTGCTGTTTTTATTGGAAGTGTAGTTTGATCTATGAATATAAACATGTACACTTTATATGTTTTATTATCTATATACAAGAAGCATAAAATATAATTAGATTAATTGTAATATAAAAAACAATAAATAGAGCATTTAATTTAAATGGAACCATTTTGACCTAAAAATAACGTTTTTTGACTTCGTTTTCAGTGAAACATTTATTATGTTTATAAAAATATAAATAAAAAATAATGGCTTCTTTTTTTGTTAAGCAAAAAAAATTGACCTAAATAGAAACAAAAATATATATGGAAAATGTACTTTTTATTTTTTACACAAGCAAGTATATGACAAATTACTCATGTAGTCATCATTAAATCATCGTTTTTATTTCTAAAAATGTGATTAGAAATTGTGTGAATTGTGATCATACCTGAGGTAGGACAATTGCAAGATTAAGAACACCTAATGATAAACCTGGATATCAAAACATTACAGATTAAATAATATAAAGTATAGTAATGGTATCTTATGATAAAAATGTTTTGATGAACATATATAGTTTCTAATAGAACATGACTACGGGGCCGTTTACAAAACGCTTATCCGGGTAAGTGCTTATCAAGTCACATTAGCTTACCGGATGAATATGGCAAAGACTAAGAATCTTACCCGGTAAGAGGGGAAGCAAGGACCGAGAGTCGAAAATAAGGACCGAGAGTCTTACCTGGTAAGTGAGTGCGACGGCTCTTACCACGGTTAGCGCTTACCGGCTAAATTGTTGTATGCGATGCCATTTTTGTGGACTAAAATTTTACTAGGGAAGTAAGTGATAGTGTTGAATTTTACTGGTAAGCATTTACCCGGGTAAGTGATTATGTAAACGGCCCCTACATAACTAAATAAGTTAGTCGATTTTACCTTGTCCTACGTTTGAATTGTTAGAAAAAATAGACGCCAAAGCACAAGGAATGGCGAATGTCACCTGAATCATATCATATAACAAAAAAGTTAAGAATTAACGTTTCAAAAATACATCTATACACTCTTTATTTCTCTCCGTCTCTCCCTACCTTTATATGAAAATCGATGTTAAATATTATTTATATGAATTCACATATACATCTTCAAATAAATTTCTATAATAATACACATAGGAATTTTTCTTAACAATTTTTACCTTCTCACAATATATAAGATGGTTATTTAAACCTCTTCATATATATATAATAATAAATTGTAAACCTTTAAATGTGTATAAATTTTGGATTTTATAGCTTTTCTTGATGAAATTGCTTCATGAAATTGTTTATTTTGATAAAAGTGTTTCATATCATTCATTTCTTGATGAAATTGTTTCATATATTTGTGTTTTTTTATGTAAAAACGACAAAGTTTCATCAAACCTATAAAATTTATGAAACAATTTCATAGGAATGAAAAACAATATATGAAACTACATAAAAACACAAATATATGAAACAATTTCATCAAGAAATAAATGATATGAAACAATTTCATCAAAATAAACAATTTCATCAAGCAATTTCATCAAGAAAAAACCTATGAAATCTAAAGTTTACACCAAAAAAAGTTTACAAAATAGTAAGCCTATATATATATATATATATATATATATATATATATATATATATATATATATATATATATATATATATATGAAGCAAAATCAAAACCAAAAATCAATTGTACAAATTTCAAATGTATTACTATTTTTAGATATGAAATATATAATCTGTTTCATATACGATAGACAAAACTTGTCCATGCGTTTCATTTTATTTTCTATTGGATTGGGGTCAGACATTTGAAAACGTTATTTGTCATTTTCAGCATTGAAAACGTAATTTATTTCGTGAAAAAAATAAGACATTTAACTCACCGAGAGAGGGATACCAAGGACAGCAAAGACCGCCAAAGCTCCGCCCTTGACACCGGCGGAAGGTGGCAGAGGAGTAACGGTGCCGTTAACCGTCGTGAATTCTCTTGAAGACTCCGCCACCTTGGTAACCAACACCGTCATCGCCAAACACACAGCAAGAAGCAGATTAACACCACCCCACAAACGCTTCACACCACCACAAACACGCGCCAAGTGCTCAATACTCAGCGACGCGACGCCGGACACGACGGAGTTCAGCATCAAGCCAAGAGCTCCGGCACGGACACCCCGGTTGTACATGGCGCCTTCACCCAACGTACCGCCGTACACCTCCCTTCCCATCCAATCAGTATCAAACATCAGAAACGGAAACCAAGCGATCCAATTAAGACACGTCACCAGAAGTAAAATCCACATCGGCCTCGACAATTCTTTCAGCGCTCCGATCATTTCTCTAAAGAAAACCATCCTCTTTTCCGGTGATTTCACGCTTTCCGGTTGGAAAACCTCCTCCTTTACAGTGGCGAGGGCCAAAATGGTAATTACAATCAACAGTGCGATGGATATGAAAAAACACGTTTTCAAATTCGCACAGTAGATGTCGCACGCGTGTGTTTTTGTAAAAGGGAGAATTCTGTAAAGATGAGTGTAGGATCCGGCGGCGTACCCGAGAACGTTACCGACAGCCATGAAGAAAGCAAAAAGGGAGTTTCCGGTTCGGATCCTGCTGGAATTCGACCCGGATAAATCAGCAAGCAATGCACGGCAAGGTCCTTGAAGCATGTTATTGGCAACATCAAGAATCCAAAACCCGACAACGAAGACGGAAATAGCACGAGGTTTTGCGGTTTTCGCCCCGGGTTTATCACCCGAAGCAACGCCAATGTCGGCGGCGTAACCGATGAGGACGACGGCGATGGCAACAAGAACGGCTCCTCCGGCGATGAAAGGTCGACGACGGCCAAAACGAGAGGTACAGCCGTCGCTATAGTAGCCAACGACGGGCTGCACGATCATGCCGGAGATTGGACCGCAGAGCCAGATGAAGGATGACCATGTGTGGGGTATTCCGAGAAGCTGAACGTATGGTGTGAGTAGGGAGAGTTGTAGAGCCCACCCAAACTGCACACCTGCTGCAATGGCAGCCACCATTATTATTTGCCATATTGGCCTTGGTGGCGGCTCCGGTGACTGCAACGGCGGCGGAGGAGGGAGTTTATTGGGTTTCATAGTCACATTAGCAGCTTCCATTATAGTTTGTTGATGAGATTAGTTTTGACTATATGTATTGATATTTTTGGGCTCTCTTCTACCAGACCCGCAGGCAGCTACTTATGGATATAGCAGCACTAATTGCATTCACACTCACAAAAGAAGGATTCTTTGACCCTATTAATCGGATATGATGCTATGAATGAAGAGGTGAGGTGGGTGATTATATAGATTTTGGAATCTTGCCAATTAATCAAGAGTTGGATGGGTTGGTTGGTTGTATAGATTTTATCCAAACTCTTTTTACAGTTTAAAATCAAATCCTTTTCAGATAATATATATAAATATTTTATACTATATATATATATATATATATATGAGAGAGAGAGAGAGAGACGTTATAAGACATATTTTACCTTATTAGTTAGAACATACAATTAAAGTAAAAGGTACCACATAAATATGATTTGGAATATTTAGAAACATGGTTTTAAATAATTTTGTTATGATCTTGTTATTATGTATAGTGGCATTAAGACTTGGTTTTGTCGCTACATTAATCACTATAGCTTTACATTAAGGTTTCACTTCCATTATAACACGTTATAACGTGTGATGGCTCATAGTTTACTTGATAATGTTATCGGTTTTTTGTCATGTTAATAGATAAGATAAGCGACACTAGCTAATCGCTTACCCAATAAAAGTTCAATAAACGGTCACAAATTTAATAAATATTTAATACAAATTATTCATATATGGATGTACATTTATACGTTTTAGAAAAAGCTATATGATTTTTTTAAATGGTGACATATTTATTACTGTTGAGTCATTGTTGAGTCATCGCCAACTAAGCAATTGAAAACACCATTAATGCAAAAAAGATACCTTTTCCTTTTCAAAATAAATATCTATAATAGTAAAGTCAAAAAAATTTATAAATGTGATTGTTACATTTTTCATATAACACATCTAAAATGAAATTTAAACCTGAACAATGACGTAATAAAAACATATACATAAATGGAATCACCCAAAAAAAGAAATAATAATGGTGTTTACATCTCAGATAATGAAATGATAAATAATAACATATTAATCTAAACTACTTTCAGCTTAGATTATACAGGCATGTCACTATCAACTTTCAAAAGATTCTAACAAAAGTATGTATGGCTATTCAACCAAAAGTGGTCTATTCCAAAAATGACATCTAATGGCATCCACACTTCACTCAAGACTTTGAGGGCTCGCTACCAAGAGAACTTGATATACATTCATTTTTTTGTGGATTACTTGAGAATAATTAACACTTCTTTTGTTAACAAACTAAAATAGCTAAGTAAACATTCATTTTAGGATAAATAAAGTATTTATTAGTATACAGGTCAAAAAAATACATAACACATATATTTTGGGTTGTTTACAAAAGCATTTTTTTTTATTTTCTTAAAATTTGTACTACTTATTCGTTACCAATTATGCAGCGTAATAAAAGATTATAAGTTTGGTGGTACATATATCTTAAATTTCATCAAATAAGAAGTATTGAACATTTGGTTATTAATAAAAGAGTGAATTGTGTTTTAAAGTTTTGGAAATTATTTTAAAATTATAATTTTGTTAAAAAACATTAAAATCCATAGAAATTCGCTGGAAAAAGTAAAAGAACAAAACAATTTTAATCATATTTTCTGTCAAATTATAATATGTTTTTAATTTTTATTCAAAAAATACGTTGAAAATCTATTAGAAAGATCATTAAAAAGTTGAATATCTCGATTTATTATTCGGTGGAATTTTATTTTTAATTAAAAGAAAACTCCCCTAGAAAATAGATCGAGAAATTCATTTTATCCGGCGTAGTTCAACGGATGTTATTATTTTAAATAAAAGTTAAAATTATATTTGAATCCGTTGTGCCAAAAATTTCCTTATATATCTAAATGTATATATAAATTATCCTTTTCTAAAAAACTTGACTAAAATTAATAAACTTTTTCGACGGATTTTCGTCGACGAATGTTAATTTATTATTTTAGTTAACTATATTCCATCGAAAATTCACCGGAAAAGTTAATTAAATTAAGTTTAATGGTTTCAAAAATAATTAATTAAAAGATATGTATTAAATCCGCCAACAATACTTCGAAATCCGTAAGATTTAAAAAGGTATATATTTTCCGACGTCATTCAAGCGGATTTCCTGCGGAAGTCAACACCGTTTGACATTCTTAATATCCGCCGGAAATTTTCGTCGGGTTTGCCTGTTTATTTAGTAGTGTCCCTATGGTATGTTTATTGTGGATTTGGTTCTTATGGTATTCAATTTGTCTCATGGTCTATCTGACCAACGTCTTTGTTAACTTCGTTAAATCAAGGGTCTTTTTAGCCTTTTGCCTATTTTTTTGATTCTTTTTTTTAAAGGATATCCTAGACACAACCCGAACTAATCCCTGTCAATTTTAAAACTTAAAGATGTCTTATCAATGTTGAGGACGTCTGGAATCGAACCCTTGGTAGATGAGATATTCCACCACATCACCCAAGGCGATCAACCACTACGCTACAACCTGATTGACTATTTTTTTATTCTTTCTTATAAAAGAAATAAAAACAATATTTTTATACACACAATATATATAAATGGATTATGATATCAAAATAGAATATATTATAATTTCATTTGTTTAAATTTAAAAAAGTAGTTATTTTAAATACGATATAATTTTAGTATTTTTGCCTATTTGGATATGAAAACCTACTTTAAATTTATATACAAATTTATTCATGTTTAAGTTATAAACACGATAATATGTAGGGGTGTGCAGAAATTCAACCGATCCAATTACAACCAACCGACAATAATTAGATATCCAATTGTAATTGGATCGGATCGGATCGGATCGGAAAAATTATCATCCAATTGGATCGGATCGGTTCGGTTCTTGGATGACAATCCAGAAACGATAAGAACCGACTGAACCGATCCAATTGATCATCCAGTCAAAACCGACCGATTTCATCCAATAATCATCAAATTCCATCCAATAACCCATCCAAATCCAATAATAGAAATTAGAAATATTTAATAAAAATAAAAAATCTCTAATTCCTTTTCGTCTGACTCTTTTCCCTCTTTCTCCCAAATTTTTCAAAATTGCACAAGCCACACGACGACTAGGGTTTTCTTCCTTCTGTTTGCCGACATCGTGACCAACTGACCACACGACGACTAGGGTTTTTTTTCGTCTGATTCTTCAGTCTTCACCATCGAAAGCTTTCTGTTATTCAAGTTCACCATCGAAGCTTTCTGAGTTTCTGTTATTCAAGTTCACCATTAAAGCTTTGTGTTGTCTCACCATCGAAAGCTTCACCATCGCAGTTCACGGATTCTTTCTGTTTCACTCCAGTTTCTAAAACGGCTTCTACCTCAGATTATGTAAGTTATTCAAGTTCAAGTTCTATAAGCTATTGTAAATATGTTAGAATGACTTTAGATTCAATGTACAAAGAGTATTGTCAATTGGATTCGGGTGATGGCACATATACGGCTTCTAGTACTATTGAAGATGATGGTAGAGATGTTGATGATGACGTGGATGACTATGCCTTATTTGATCAACTTCGCAAGAAAAAGCTAAAGGCTGTTGATTCCTCAGAAAACAAAACTGAAGTTGACAAATATTTCACCGAAGCATGTGAAAATACGGATCAGGTTTGCATATTTGTTTTCCTTTCTTGCATTTCTAATATGTTTTTATATTGGTGCAATTTTTGTTTTAACTTTGTTTTGTATACTTATTTACAGCATGATTTTGATGTCTTGAATTGGTGGAAAAAGAATGCAAGTAGGTTTAAGGTTCTTTCCATCATTGTTCAGGATATATTTGATATTCCCATATCAACAGTTGCATCAAAGTCGGCATTTTCTACCGGTGGCCGTATTATTGACTCATATAGGAGTCGTTTGACTCCTAAAGCGGTACAAGCATTAGTTTGTACCCAAAACTGTATCCGAAAAACAACAACGATTGATGTTGATGGCGCAAATGAAGAAGTTGAAGCGTTGGAAGCTGGTAAGTAAATGTATATATATTAAATAATATAACTTTTTTGTTTTACACTTTTTAATATTGTTTATTCATGAGATACTAATATAACTTTTTTGTTTTACACTTCTTAATTTTGTAGAAATGTTGGCCGGAGATGGAGAAATCAGAATGGATTGAGTTGTTGCGGACTTGCGGTTTTGTTGCAGACGGACAATATGTTTAATTGTTTATCATTTTCCACTTTCCACTTTTCAATAGAACTTTTATAACTTTTGTTGATGTATAGGATTATATTTGGTTGTTGTATTTGTTTACTTTTTAGCACTAGTTTGGACTTTTGAATGGATGATTAAGTATTTCGGAATATTATGTGAATTGTTGAAAATTGGATTTAAAACATTGGATGTCAGATGGATCTGATCCGATCATCCATTGGATGTCGGATCAGATGGATCCATTCCGATCTAGTTAACATTCGATGAAACTGAACTGATCCAATGGATATCCAATAAAAATATCCATTGGATGGAACCGAACCGATCCAATCATCCATTGGATTAGAAAAATCCAACATCCAATGGATGATTGGATCGGTTCGGGTGGAAAAATCCAACATCCAATAGATGATTGGATCGGTTCGGTTCCCCTCACATCCATTGGATGTCAACCGATGAACACCCCTAATAATATGTAGGGATCTTTTCATTGGTTAAAATCTATATGTGATTTGCAGTTTTTGAATAAAAAACAATATACAAATTGGAAACCTAAAAATGATTAAATAGTCTCTAACAAATTTTCATTTTAAAACCTCAACTATTTAGATTTTAACCAATAAAAAGATTCATTCATATTATCATCTTTGAAACTTATAATTGAACAAATTCCTATATAAACTTCAACCAAGCTTTCATATACAAATAGTTAACAATACTAAAAAAATATATTACTAAAATAATAAAATTAAATCGTATTTAATATAGCTAATTTATTAATTTAAACAAATCAATAAAAAAATCTAAACTTATTTTATTTATTTGATATCATTATATATATATATATATATATAGGGAAGGGTTCAATTGAGAAGTCTAAATATTTTGAGAAATAGAGAAGTGATCATATCCATTGGATTAAATAATCCACGGTCAAGAAATTCGCGTTACACCTGATTAATGCGCGCGTCCACATTAATTAATAAACGACGCTCAGGGGTATTTAGGGTAGTTTCGTAAAAAATACGCGGGACAGGTTCATATATGAACATTTGTGTTCATATATGAACCTTTGTAATTCACATATAAAATATTTTTAACTAATTCATATATGAACCTTTGTGATTCATATATGAATCTTTGTGATTCATATATGAATCTGTTGGTGCAAGTGTACCCAGCTTTAAATATTGTGATATATTTTTGGTACACATAAAATCACATCTCCATATTTATTTTGATGATTACAAAACACACCGCATTATTTGTTATCTAATATTTTATCTGAGTGTGCAGATATTTAAATGATCTCGATAATTTTTTTTATCTGAAGAATCCAAGTCTGAAGAGTTTCGTCATTTTATTTTAAAATGATAAACACCCTAAAATATTTTTATCACTTGGATATTTCGTATCTATATAAATATATTTGAATCAAATATATATATAATATATATATTATTTTTATTAAATATATATATAAATCGCATGATATATATATATATATGTTATTTTATTAAAATCACATCTACTGCTACTGTTCATCAATAAATGCAAAGAGTGTTCAGCCGAAAGAAGTCTTCCAGCGCAACTGACCTTTTGTACGACTGTCAGGCGGTATACCGCCAAGGTCCACGCGGTATACCGCGATACTGTTCACCCATCATTTCTTCTGCATATGAAGCTTCTCTTGTCAGGAAACTTTTCAGGCGGTATACCGCCGTGTGCAACGCGGTATACCGCGGGTACCATGTACCGTTTGTTTTTGCAGGGTTGACCTTCTCCTATGCAGTGTACTTTTTCTGACGCAGGTATACCGCGATGGAAAGCCGGTATACCGCGAAAGCTTCTGCCCTGTTGCTCATCCAGTATAAATATCATGCAACCTCCAGCCTTCAATGCTACACCAACTTCAGCAATAAATTCTCCCTCAGCATTTGATTATTATTCTGCTGCCTTCTTACTCACACTAAATCACTTAAACTGATAAAATTAATTTTTTGAGTAAGAAATCTTGAGTTGATAGCAGATTAAAATCTCTCGATTAGTTGAATCAGCAACACAACTCAAGTGATCAAACTCTCTAAAAATATCCAAGTGATAAACCTTATTCAAGAGTGATTATTCATATTAAAATTATACCCTCTTGTAAGTGTTTGAATAAGAGTGAGTGATCCACATTAATCTCTCAAAGTAGAGTGATTCGCGTTTGTTGTATTAAGGTTTGTGTTTCTACCGTAAAGAACACGTTTCGTATTGGATCTCCGAGAAGTGTTATTTTCTCGAGGTGGACTAGCCAACTTTGTGTTTGGTGAACCACTTTAAAAATTCCGTTGTCAAGTATTCTCTTTCCCTTATCTATTTACATTTCCGCTGTGCATTTAAATTATATCTGTTTATATAATTGTTGTATACTTATTTATTTATACTCTGCTTTATTTATTCTGTATTTATTTGTAAAAAGATTTTTTTGAAAGTAAAAGATTTTAAATACAACCTTACCCCCCCCTAGGTTGTCCAACATTTGGTATCAGAGCAGGTCTTTCAAAAATTTCTGCATAAATTTCTTCTATTCCTTTAAATGGCTCAACAAACTAATATTGTGTTTTCAAAACCTCCCTTGATAGATACTGAAAAGTTTGGCATTTGGGCCGAGCTATTTGAATGTCACGTGCGTGGCAAAAATCAAAAGATTTGGAATATTATAGAAAAAGGGAATTTTAAACCCACCATTGTGAAAGATGATGTTTATATTGATAAACCTATAGATGAATGGACTACTTCTGATGAAACTCATTTTTGTTTAAACTTTGAAGCTAAGAATATATTATATGCTGCTTTAACAACTGATGAAATCGAAAGAGTATATACATATAAAACTGCAAATCAAATATGGGAAAGTTTAAATAATACTCATCGTGGAAACACGGAAGTTAAATCTAGTAAAGTAATATTTTAGTTCACGATTATGAACTGTTCGAAATGAAACAAGATGAGTCAATTGACTCAATGTTTAAAAGATTTAACCTTATTGTGACTACTTTGAAAGGTTTGGATCGCACTTATCCTAACGAGGACTATATAAGGAAAATCCTACGAGCCCTTCCTTCGGAGTGGATGCAAAAGATAACATCTTTAGAAGACTCCCGTGACCTTTCCATAATGAAGATAGATGACTTGATCGGTAATCTTAAAGTGCATGAAATTGCACTTAAAAGAAACAAAGATCGGGAGCAAGTTAAAAAGAAGTCAATCGCTCTCAATGTCTCAACACCAAAAGTTGAGAAGAAAAAGGAGAAAGCTAGCTCCTCGAAAGATCCATCCGAAACTCTCGATGAAATCGCCATGTTGGTAAGAAACTTTTCCAAATTTCTTAATAATAATAATAAATTTTCTAACAATGGCAGATTTCAAAGAAACGGTAACTACCGTCGTGGTGGTGAAAATCGAAGTCGTAAGTTCCATAAACGAGACGAAAAAGTTAAGAAAAATGGCGACTCGAGTGAAGACGATAAAGCTAAGCCAAAGAGAGGCTTTTGCTACTCATGTGGTGACAAAGACCACTACGCCAATGAATGTCCGAAAAAGAACAAGTTCCAAAAGAAGAAGGAGAAAGCCTTCATTGGAGGCGCGTGGAGCGAGAGTGAAGAAGAAGATGACTATCAAGCCATTTGTCTTATGGCCGAAAGCGACGACGAGGTAAAATCTTCTTACTCGGATTACGATAGTGATTATGAAAGTGATAATGAAAATAATCTTGAAGAATTATATGAATCTTTTCATAAAATGGCCGCTCTTGCAAATCGTTACCAAGATGAGAATGCTATGTTAAAAGAAACTGTAAATGCATGTAAAAAGGAAATAAAAAATGTTAAACAAAAATCTGAAAATGATATGGATATAATTGCTAAATTAGAAACTAAATTAGGAGAAAAAGATTTTTGTAAATCTTGTGATGCTTTAAATAAAGAAATTGCATGCTTAAATAAAAAATCACATGAAAATATTATTTGTACAAAATGTGATATTCTTGAGAATGAGATTACATGTTTAAAGGCTAAATGTGCTTCATATGAAAAAGATAACATGCTAGCTAAAGCCTTTGAAAGTAGTAATAAAAAGGTACTTAACATGCTTAATATGCCTAACCGTATAAAATGTAGAAAAGGCATTGGTTCCAATACTTGTGTTGATAAATGTTCATGTAAACCCATCAAAAGATTTTATGAATCACCTAAAGTAAATACAAGAAATCAATATGTGCAAAAACCTCCGTATGTGCGTAAAATAAATAATGTAAATTATAATACGAGAAAACCGTATGCTCGCATGTACCATGATAAATATTCTAAACCTAATAATAATGCGAATGTAAATGCTTGTTTTTATGTGTATGATAAATATAATCGCAAAATTAAAATGGTAAATAAATGGATTCCAAAAGGAATGTTTAGTAATGATAATCCCGATGGTATGCGTTTATGGTTTTAAATGTGTTATGTATATATGTTATATATATATATATATAGTTTAAATATAATTTGTTGTATATATTATATATATAAGTAATATATATTACTATGTACTGTTTGTTTATATATATATACGTATTACATATATATATATATGGTGTTTGTTTAATATGTTATATATATATTTGTGTTTGATGTATTATATATTAAAGTTGTTTAATATATTATATATATTTTGTCTTACTTGATATGTATTATATATATATATTAATATTGTGTAATGTATTATATATATATATATTCTGTTTGACTTTATATATATGCATGTTGGTTGACATTGAAACTAATTGTCAAGGACCCACGAGAAATGGGGACCATAAAAGTTACATCTTCATTATTGTAGATTGACCTTGATATGGACTGGATACTCGATAGTGGTTGCACACGTCACATGACCGGAAACAATAATCTCTTTTCATCATATAAGTCATGTGATGGTGGACAGGTAATTTTTGGAGGAAACTCCAAAGGAAATATAATTGGTAGAGGTACAGTTTCTTGCAACAATGTTCAATTTCTTAATGTTAATCATGTTGATAATTTACATTTTAATTTGTTAAGTGTTCGCCAATTGTGTAAAAATAATACAACTGTTGTCTTCGAAGAAGATTCTTGTAAATGTTTCATTTTAAACACCAAATCCTACTTAACCAAATTTGACCCTAAAGCCTATGAAGGAGTGTTCCTAGGTTACTCTTGGAATAGCAAAGCCTATAGAATCCTAAATAAGGAGACCATGGTAGTAGAAGAATCCTTAAATGTTAGCTTTGACGAGAGTCCTCCCAAACCTAGTGCACCCTTAGCAAATGACAATGTTTGTGAAGGAGATGTCTTAGCCCAACAACTTAGTACCTTGGATTTAAGTACCCAACCTTCCACAAATAATATTGAATCTAGTGATGCCCCTCCGTGCTTTATTCCACAAGGTATAGATGATCCTAACCTTAGAACCGCTCGAGGCCATCCCGTAGATCAAATTATAGGTGACCTAAACCAAAGGACAACTAGATCACAAATCCATACCCATTGTGCTTTCCATGCCTTTATCTCAACCATAGAACCTAAAACCATAGATGAAGCTTTAGGTGATGAGGATTGGATATTGGCCATGCAAGAAGAGTTAAACCAATTTACTAGGAATGATGTGTGGGACTTAGTGCCTAGCCCTAGTAGTCAAACCATTATTGGCACAAGATGGGTCTTCCGAAATAAGGTAGACGAGAACGGTGGAGTCACACGAAACAAGGCACGTTTAGTTGCCAAGGGGTACAGTCAACAAGAAGGTATAGATTATGACGAAACCTTTGCACCAGTTGCAAGGTTGGAGTCTATTCGAATGCTTCTCGCTTTTGCAAATGCTAAAGATTTTAAATTATTTCAAATGGATGTTAAAAGTGCTTTCTTAAATGGTATTATAAATGAGGAGGTATACGTTTCTCAACCTCCCGGTTTTGAAAGTTTTGAAAACCCGACACATGTTTATAAATTGAAAAAGGCGCTTTACGGTTTAAAGCAAGCTCCGCGTGCGTGGTATGATAGATTAAAAACCTTTTTAATTGTTAGTGGTTATATTATGGGTAAAATAGATAATACTTTATTTGTGAAATATGTTCAAAATGATATTGTGGTTGTGCAAGTATATGTTGATGATATTATTTTTGGTTCCACGAATGAAAAACTATGTAATGAATTTTCTGCGAAAATGACAAGCGAGTTTGAAATGAGCATGATGGGAGAGTTAAAATACTTCTTAGGATTGCAAATCAAACAATGTGAAACTGGTATTTTCATTAGTCAATCTAAATATTGTAAAGATATGTTGAAAAAGTTTAACTTTGAAAATGTCAAACCCGTTGAAACTCCAATGACCACAAATTTGCAATTATCTCGTGACGAGGAGGGAAACGATTTTAATGAAAAGATTTATCGTGGTATGATTGGTAGTTTATTATATTTAACTGCTAGTAGACCTGATATTATGTTTAGTGTATGTTTATGTGCTCGTTTTCAATCTTCACCTAAACAATCTCACTATGAAGCTGTCAAGCGTATTTTTCGATATTTACGAGGTACTACTAATCTTGGCTTATGGTACGCAAAGAAACCCGAGTTAGAAGTAACGTGTTTCGCCGATTCCGATCTTGGTGGATCTATTGTTGACCGAAAGAGTACTAGTGGGGTATGTGCCTTTATAGGTCTCTCACTTGTGTCTTGGTTCTCTAAGAAACAACAATCCGTAGCTTTGTCTACAACCGAAGCGGAATATGTAGCCGCCGCAAGAGCGTGTGCTCAAGTCCTTTGGATGAAACACACACTTACCGATTTTGAGGTACATCTAACCAAAATTCCAATTATGTGTGATAACTCAAGTGCTATAAACTTAAGCAAAAATCCCGTGTTACACTCTCGTACAAAACATATTGAATTGAGACATCACTTTTTACGAGATAATGTTCAAAAAGGCAAAATCGTGCTTGAAAAGGTTGATTCGGAAGATAATTTGGCCGATATTTTCACAAAAGCCCTTAACAAGAAGGCGTTCTTTAAATTAAGACTTGGTTTAGGCATGCTTGAGTATAACCCTTGATAAATACTAACTCTCAAATATTTCATATTTTGAGGGGGAGCATCTTTTGAGGGGGAGCATAAGCGACTTTCTTAAACCCTTTTTGCTTCGACAAAAGGGGGAGAGAAACCGAGTATGCTCTCGTGTTTAGCGTTGTGTTTGTCATCATCAAAAAGGGGGAGATTGTTGGTGCAAGTGTACCCAGCTTTAAATATTGTGATATATTTTTGGTACACATAAAATCACATCTCCATATTTATTTTGATGATTACAAAACACACCGCATTATTTGTTATCTAATATTTTATCTGAGTGTGCAGATATTTAAATGATCTCGATAATTTTTTTTATCTGAAGAATCCAAGTCTGAAGAGTTTCGTCATTTTATTTTAAAATGATAAACACCCTAAAATATTTTTATCACTTGGATATTTCGTATCTATATAAATATATTTGAATCAAATATATATATAATATATATATTATTTTTATTAAATATATATATAAATCGCATGATATATATATATATATATATGTTATTTTATTAAAATCACATCTACTGCTACTGTTCATCAATAAATGCAAAGAGTGTCCAGCCGAAAGAAGTCTTCCAGCGCAACTGACCTTTTGTACGACTGTCAGGCGGTATACCGCCAAGGTCCACGCGGTATACCGCGATACTGTTCACCCATCATTTCTTCTGCATATGAAGCTTCTCTTGTCAGGAAACTTTTCAGGCGGTATACCGCCGTGTGCAACGCGGTATACCGCGGGTACCATGTACCGTTTGTTTTTGCAGGGTTGACCTTCTCCTATGCAGTGTACTTTTTCTGACGCAGGTATACCGCGATGGAAAGCCGGTATACCGCGAAAGCTTCTGCCCTGTTGCTCATCCAGTATAAATATCATGCAACCTCCAGCCTTCAATGCTACACCAACTTCAGCAATAAATTCTCCCTCAGCATTTGATTATTATTCTGCTGCCTTCTTACTCACACTAAATCACTTAAACTGATAAAATTAATTTTTTGAGTAAGAAATCTTGAGTTGATAGCAGATTAAAATCTCTCGATTAGTTGAATCAGCAACACAACTCAAGTGATCAAACTCTCTAAAAATATCCAAGTGATAAATCTTATTCAAGAGTGATTATTCATATTAAAATTATACCCTCTTGTAAGTGTTTGAATAAGAGTGAGTGATCCACATTAATCTCTCAAAGTAGAGTGATTCGCGTTTGTTGTATTAAGGTTTGTGTTTCTACCGTAAAGAACACGTTTCGTATTGGATCTCCGAGAAGTGTTATTTTCTCGAGGTGGACTAGCCAACTTTGTGTTTGGTGAACCACTTTAAAAATTCCGTTGTCAAGTATTCTCTTTCCCTTATCTATTTACATTTCCGCTGTGCATTTAAATTATATCTGTTTATATAATTGTTGTATACTTATTTATTTATACTCTGCTTTATTTATTCTGTATTTATTTGTAAAAAGATTTTTTTGAAAGTAAAAGATTTTAAATACAACCTTACCCCCCCTAGGTTGTCCAACAGAATCTTTGTGATTCATATATGAATCAGTTAATTTGTTCATATGAGAATTAATTAAAAAAAATTCATATATGAACACAAAGGTTCATATATGAATTAGTTAAAAAAAATTATATGTAGATTACAAAGGTTCATATATGAACACAAAGATGCATATATGAATCAGTAATTGGTTTAACTGATTCATATATGAACCTACAATTAATTAGTTTCATATATGAAACACAAAAGTTCATATATGTATCACAAGATTCATATATGAATTAGTTATAAAGAGTTCATATGTGAATTACAAAGGTTCATATATGAACGTATAGTTCATATGTGAATCACACAGATTCATATATGAACTCAGCATGTGTTTTTTGTAAACGGGACGACTAATTACCAAAATACCCTTCCGTGTTCAAAATCAGCGCATTTAATCGAAGAGTCACGATCACTTCTCTATTTCTCAAAATATTTAGACTTCTCAAATGAACCTAACACTATATATATATATATATATATATATATATATATATATATATATATATATATATATATATATATATTATTTTTACATTTTTTGTAGGAAAGGAACAAAATTAGGTAAAATGCTAAATTGACCCTTGATTTAACGAAGTTAACAAAGACGTTAGCCCGTAGGAATATGACCAGGATAAATTAAATACCACAAAGACCAAATCCATAATAAACATATCATATAGAACCTAGTCAAAGAAAATATCAAAACACAAGGACGCACTCACTCTTAATAAAAAGAACATTTGTTACATCAAGTACGAAATAAAACTAAGAGGGCGTTTGGTTCGCAGGATTCCAACAAAATCTGAAGGAATTGGAATGATCAATTCTGTTGACCAAATTCCATTCAGGTGTTTGGTTTATTTATGGAATGAAATTGTAATCCACACATTCCACCATTCATGAATTTGGCCATTCCATCACAATTGAGAATGAATTCAATTCCATTCCATCCCATTTCTCAAAAAGACAAAACTATCCCCATCTTTTTGAGCAAATGGGGATGGAATGGAATTCAATGCCTTATTAGCTATCCACGGTTTTAAACCACCGTCGATCACCACCGGCTTGAACCACCACCGATCACTACTGATTTGAACCACAATAGTTGGAATTCTGTAATAACCAGGTATTTTATTTTATTTTAAATATGAAATTTTAAATAGGTCTTTAATTAAAGTGTCTTATGGAGTTAGAAGTTAAGGGGTAAGTTTTAATATTTATTTGGAAGTTTGGGGGTAAATCTTGCCAATTAGAATAAGTTGGAGGTTTGTTTGGTCACTTTTGTCAAAACTATCACCACCACCGCCACTAACACTTCCATTAGGGAATGAAGTCTTCATTCTAGCATAACAAAAACATTTTTGAGTGTGTGAGTGTGTGTTTACGGTTTAGAGAGAGAAGAAGGAAAAGAGAGTGTGTAATTGAAGAAGAAAGACCAAGATTGTTGTTGGATTTGGAAGGTTCATCTTGTGAAGATTAAAGGTATGTAACCTCTTAATCTATCCTTTTGTTTAAGATAAAGTTGTATGTAAGTCTTAGATGGGTTTTGATGATTTAAGGATGTTTTGGGAAATCTGAGCTTAATGTTAGGTTATGTTAATAGTCTTAAACTTATCTGCACCTTTACAGCAACATGCATAGATTAAAAGTACAAATTCTGGGTTTTTAGGATGAACAGTGAACTGAGACATTCAACGAAGTCGCAATGGTTGATTGCGATATTCAACGAAGTCGCAATGGTTAATTGCGACTTGGCTTTGAAGTCGCAATGGTCGATTGCGACTTGGTTTGGAATCGCAGTAGTTGATTGCGATTTGGGTTTGGAATCGCAATAGTGGATTGCGACTTGGGGTTGGAATCGCAATAGTGGGTTGCGATTTGGGGGTGAAGTCGCAGTAGTTGATTGCGACTTAGCACTATGCATTGCGATTCTATTTTACTTTTTAGTAGGTTGCGACTTGAGTCGAGGATTTCATAAGTTTAGTTTTAAAAAGAGATATTTGGTATTTTACATGATTTCAGATTCTGTGAAGGATCGACATACGTGATATTAACTTGGGAAGACTTTTGGTGAAAAGCAAAACAGGTGAGTTTTACTTTAAAAGTATTTTACTGGAATACATTATGTGAATAACAAATATTTGATATGTGGTATGAATATGTCATACGTGGGTGATTATAATATATTGAGATATTATAATTACGTGAGTATTATATGGAAATATAATACGTGGCCGGGCTTTGGACCGGTGTGTTAAATTGGCTCGCAACCAATAGATTTGGCCATTGGTGGAGGGATAAGGTGGGATGAGACAAGTATGATGTACAAATATTGGTTGGTATTAATTTACGTGTGATATATGTATATTTATATAAAAGAGTATTTTATATAAATGAATTTTTTATTGATTTCCAAATGTCAGGGATTTACTCACTAGACCCTTAGGTCTAACCCTCATTTTCTGTTTTAAAAATATGTATTCCAAGTGATGATTCCAGTAAGAACCAGTGATTTGAATGCTTGATGTGTAACTTTTGGGAGGAGGATCGTTAAGAAAAATGTGGATACTTTTGTACTGAATTTCTTATTATGTCTAGACTTTAGTTGGGACCAAAACGTGAAGTACTTTTGTTGTAAACATGTTATGAATTATATGTTATTTGTATATTTGGATAGTGGGTTGTTACAAATGGTATCAGAGCCCTAGTTTAAGAGATTTAGGTATTAGTATTTGTACCTAGACTTAAACTGCATGTGAAGTAGGATGTCCCTATTATCTTAGAACCTTGGGATATTAAGTATAACAAGGTAGAAGGAACATTATGTAAGGTAAATTCGAGTTACACCTGGCCAGTGTGATTGTGAACTTACAGTTACATGTTTGGACTGGAATACCTTATTATATGGGGTATGTGCTTATGTGTATATTAACCTTGTTGAAACCTACAGAGTGGCAAGTCGGTCTCGACATATGGATAGAGACGAAGACAGGTATATTTATATAAACTCTACACGTGCTAAAGTGCTATTTGATTTCGGTGCAATCCGATTAATTGTGTTTTCAATCTTTTGTTGCTTATTTGCATTAGAAAAGAATTTGATAATTGTGTTGGTAATATAGATAGGAGTGGAGTGCCTATTAAGTTATTTTTTTTATTTTTTTGTTGGAATTTGAGGTAGTAGTAAGTATAGGATGGTGTTGAACTTGATTTTGTTAAAACTTTCGATTAGGTAATGATAAGTGATTCTCGGTAATTAGGTACATATTGGAATAAGTAGTTATGATGAAAGAAGAGATTGTCGGGCGATTGATTTAAAGTTTTCATTTGTTAACAAATGTTATATTAGGGATATATGAATTATTTGTGATAAGGCTTAGTAAGAATGTAAGTTTGGAAGTATTTGGTGTGAAGGGGGTTGGTTTTAATTTAAGGAAGAGTGTAACAAATATTTTGAATGATATCGAAACTAGTATGTTTATTCATTATGATATTGCTTGGGATAGATTTAAGTGAGAAATCAAGGATAATCGAAACTAGAAAGTGAAGAGTGTTATTGGGAATGATTAATAAGGAAAAGCCATTTGTGATCAAAGGTGATAACCTGTTATCATATGTGTTTGGATTTGAAAGATTGATCAAGGTGGTAATAAAATTTATTTTATGAGAACGAAAGTGGTTAGTAGTTTAATTTGGAATGAATGATCTAACACTTACAATTGTTAGCAATTTTCAAGTTAAAGGTGCATGTTAGAATTTTGGAAAGATATTGCGAAAGTGTAGAAGTTGGCGTTGGGTATAATTCAGTATTTCAAACGCTAAGTTATGCCTCCAAATGTTAAAGTTTATATTATGAATAAAATTTCAATTGTGTTAAATGATTTGTGATATATATAAAAATATATATATAGAATTGTGTGCTGAAAGAGGCATGATGAGATATTTTGTGCTAAAAGAGGCACGAGGTGAAATAAAGATGTACTGATTTTGGTTAATAAAATATTTGTATGGTTATTATATTTTGGGGATGGGTGTATGGTGTGGATCCAATTAGTTTATTATCGTTTTAAAAGAAGATGTTAATGATAATTGAGAAATGAAAAGTGTGTGGTTGTTTCGAGCATTGAGTGTGACTTCGGATTAAATCTGTTAAGTTCCTGAAATGAGGTATGGTGAAATTGTTGGTTAAGTATAGTAATTGTTGAAATTAGGTGCGTGTGATTGGTTTGGAAGTAAAAGAAAGCTAGCTCATAGGATTGGTCTAGAGTGAGCACCTTCTAGTGAGCTACCCATGGGGAAACGTGTTTTATGTTGAGAAGAGAGTGGAAGAAAGTAGTTGAATGCAATGATCGGGGTGAAAGACCATTGGATAAAACGTGGTAGTAGTACGAGAGTGATGTTGTGGCAAGTGTGGAAATCAATTGTAATTTAAGGTTCGTAGTCGGTGTAATTCATGCAAGAAAGTGCTGTCTGTCTTAGACATATTTTGGGTTAGAGAAATGACGGTAGAGTTGGAAATGGTCTATGGAGAAAAGTTTAACTACGGGTTAAGGTAATACTCCAAGTTGATTTGTAATCTATTGGAGAGTACAATATCGTTATTTTTGGAGTGTCGGATTGTTGGGACGATGATCGAAGGCGCAGTGTGTTCAGTCAGCCGATGCCAAGGAAAAAGGTAGAGTACTTAGTGTAATTTATTGATTTCTAGAACATAGAAGAATGTGTGCTAGATTGCCTGGTACCTATTACACTTTGCTGCATGACTATTACTTGCTAGTAGGAATTTATGCTAGTCCTGATAGGTTGTTAAGTGAATGTCTTATAAGTGGTATACAGTTGGAACTAATTAGCTTTAGAATGTTTGATTTAGTTCTATTGCGCAACTCTTGTTTGAGTCTAACTGTCGTGGGATAGAATCTTTTATTCGAATGTCTATCTAATTTCACACTGTATGCGTTTGTGCATTCGCGAGACGACACGTCATGACTAGTGGAGATTCCGTCATAGCAAGGGTAGTAGGATGAGGTGAACCTGGAGTCTAGATGTGTGAATAATATTAGTAAGATTGATTTGAGATATTATACCTTGTTTGTATCACGCGGGTTTTCTTCTTGAAGTAAGTATTGTGGTAGTCAGGAGAGTATTAAATTGCTGTATGCACCTTAGTAAGGAAGGGTTATGCATAATGAGAGTTCATTCGACCTTTCCCGTATCGGTTCTGCGGAAGGGCTTAGCCGAAGCAAGTATTGTGGTACCATTAGAAAACATCAGAGTGGATCAAAAGTGGATTATTGTGGGGGAAGCATTGGCGATAGTAGGTCGCAAGATTAGAAACTAGGTTGTTAATAACCTAGACTTAAGCTAAGAGAGAAAATTTATATTATGTTAATAGGGTATAAGAAATTGATGCTTGAGATTTTCTTAGTATAGAAAAATGGTTTAATAGGTTGGGTGTTTACCTAATACTTCTCTTGGATTGGAGGATTTAAGTGGTAAAAGGGATTTATAATATTAAGTGTTATGATTAGCGAGAAGAAATCAATGCTCAATAAATATTTTGATGGTTGTGTGATGAACCTTCTTTATGGAGTTGTTTAAGTTAAAGAGTTGTTTTAAATTTTATACTAGACCTTGCATGTTAAGCCGTTAATGAGTTGTATGATTAGTGACGAGAAATTTTAATAATTTTTATCGGAGTTGTGATGAGTTCTTTTCGGCTTAATTTTGTAGTAAAATTATTATGTGGTGATTTGGTAATTTTATTAGTTAGGTAATGTGAGACCGGTGTTGTTGAATTTCAATTGCAGAGTGGTTTAAGTGAAACAAATGTCTAAAGATTTGTGTTAGTATTTTTATGCTAAATTGGATATGTAAAGAATTGATGTGATAACGAGTTTGTTATTTTATTAAGAAATAAATTGGTATTGATATTCTTGGATGGAAGTCGGTATGAGTTATGGTGGTAAGGTTATTGAGATAATGGGAATATTTGAGATTGTATTTTGCGGATATTCGAGAAATTAAGTTGCTATTTAGACTTTATTTTAATTTGATGAAGGATTTGGTGTTAAGTGCAATTAAGTATGGTTGTGTGAATATAGTGATTATGCTATGCTATAATGGGAAATGGAAATGGTAGGATGAAGTTTACGGGTTTAATAAAATTAAGAAATTTTCCCGTGATGTAAAGTGATTCGTGTCGAGTATATTTTATTCCATGAAAAAGTATGAGAAATAGGTTGTATTTGCTAAGCAAGTTTTATATTGAAAGTATATGTTTACGATTTAAGCTAGTATTGTAAAAGTGTAGAACACGGCATTTGTCGTGAAAGGCCGATGAAGTTAAAAGTAGTATTAGTGTGGTGAATTTTCCGAGTAAGCATAAAATGTTGTGTTATTTGGAGTAGTTTTATGTGAGTTATTTCTTTTGTTATATAAGTGAACTTTCGGATTATTTTGAACATTTATGGGATTTGATTATTGGGTGATTTGGCAGAAAATTTCGATTATGATTATTTTAAGATTTGAATCGATTTTGTGGGATGGATTAATTGAGTAAATTATGGACGATGTGTGTAAAGTTCAAATAAGATAGTTAGTATTAATAAGTTGGCGGTTATCGTTGTTTTAAAGGGGCGGAATTTTGTGTGGGATTAAAATTCTTGATGTTTTGGTAATAATGAGAATAATGTGTTATATGAGTTTGAAAGCGATTTTATGGTAATTGATTACCTCGCTCATTGCTTACAAGAATTTCGGGTGAGGAATAAAGAGATCATACAGGTAAAGGTTCAGTGGAAACATCATAGAGGTCAAGATGCGACGTGGGAATTAGAGTCGGAGATGAGAACCAATTACCCTCATCTGTTCTCTTAACTGAATTCCGGGACGGAATTCTTTTAAGGGGGAGATGTTGTAATAACCAGGTATTTTATTTTATTTTAAATATGAAATTTTAAATAGGTCTTTAATTAAAGTGTCTTATGGAGTTAGAAGTTAAGGGGTAAGTTTTAATTTTTATTTGGAAGTTTGGGGGTAAATCTTGCCAATTAGAATAAGTTGGAGGTTTGTTTGGTCACTTTTGTCAAAACTATCACCACCACCGCCACTAACACTTCCATTAGGGAATGAAGTCTTCATTCTAGCATAACAAAAACATTTTTGAGTGTGTGAGTGTGTGTTTACGGTTTAGAGAGAGAAGAAGGAAAAGAGAGTGTGTAATTGAAGAAGAAAGACCAAGATTGTTGTTGGATTTGGAAGGTTCATCTTGTGAAGATTAAAGGTATGTAACCTCTTAATCTATCCTTTTGTTTAAGATAAAGTTGTATGTAAGTCTTAGATGGGTTTTGATGATTTAAGGATGTTTTGGGAAATCTGAGCTTAATGTTAGGTTATGTTAATAGTCTTAAACTTATCTGCACCTTTACAGCAACATGCATAGATTAAAAGTACAAATTCTGGGTTTTTAGGATGAACAGTGAACTGAGACATTCAACGAAGTCGCAATGGTTGATTGCGATATTCAACGAAGTCGCAATGGTTAATTGCGACTTGGCTTTGAAGTCGCAATGGTCGATTGCGACTTGGTTTGGAATCGCAGTAGTTGATTGCGATTTGGGTTTGGAATCGCAATAGTGGATTGCGACTTGGGGTTGGAATCGCAATAGTGGGTTGCGATTTGGGGGTGAAGTCGCAGTAGTTGATTGCGACTTAGCACTATGCATTGCGATTCTAATTTACTTTTTAGTAGGTTACGACTTGAGTCGAGGATTTCATAAGTTTAGTTTTAAAAAGAGATATTTGGTATTTTACATGATTTCAGATTCTGTGAAGGATCGACATACGTGATATTAACTTGGGAAGACTTTTGGTGAAAAGCAAAACAGGTGAGTTTTACTTTAAAAGTATTTTACTGGAATACATTATGTGAATAACAAATATTTGATATGTGGTATGAATATGTCATACGTGGGTGATTATAATATATTGAGATATTATAATTACGTGAGTATTATATGGAAATATAATACGTGGCCGGGCTTTGGACCGGTGTGTTAAATTGGCTCGCAACCAATAGATTTGGCCATTGGTGGAGGGATAAGGTGGGATGAGACAAGTATGATGTACAAATATTGGTTGGTATTAATTTACGTGTGATATATGTATATTTATATAAAAGAGTATTTTATATAAATGAATTTTTTATTGATTTCCAAATGTCAGGGATTTACTCACTAGACCCTTAGGTCTAACCCTCATTTTCTGTTTTAAAAATATGTATTCCAGGTGATGATTCCAGTAAGAACCAGTGATTTGAATGCTTGATGTGTAAATTTTGGGAGGAGGATCGTTATGAAAAATGTGGATACTTTTGTACTGAATTTCTTATTATGTCTAGACTTTAGTTGGGACCAAAACGTGAAGTACTTTTGTTGTAAACATGTTATGAATTATATGTTATTTGTATATTTGGATAGTGGGTTGTTACAAATGGTATCAGAGCCCTAGTTTAAGAGATTTAGGTATTAGTATTTGTACCTAGACTTAAACTGCATGTGAAGTAGGATGTCCCTATTATCTTAGAACCTTGGGATATTAAGTATAACAAGGTAGAAGGAACATTATGTAAGGTAAATTCGAGTTACACCTGGCCAGTGTGATTGTGAACTTACAGTTACATGTTTGGACTGGAATACCTTATTATATGGGGTATGTGCTTATGTGTATATTAACCTTGTTGAAACCTACAGAGTGGCAAGTCGGTCTCGACATATGGATAGAGACGAAGACAGGTATATTTATATAAACTCTACACGTGCTAAAGTGCTATTTGATTTCGGTGCAATCCGATTACTTGTGTTTTCAATCTTTTGTTGCTTATTTGCATTAGAAAAGAATTTGATAATTGTGTTGGTAATATAGATAGGAGAGTACAATATCGTTATTTTTGGAGTGTCGGATTGTTGGGACGATGATCGAAGGCGCAGTGTGTTCAGTCAGCCGATGCCAAGGAAAAAGGTAGAGTACTTAGTGTAATTTATTGATTTCTAGAACATAGAAGAATGTGTGCTAGATTGCCTGGTACCTATTACACTTTGCTGCATGACTATTACTTGCTAGTAGGAATTTATGCTAGTCCTGATAGGTTGTTAAGTGAATGTCTTATAAGTGGTATACAGTTGGAACTAATTAGCTTTAGAATGTTTGATTTAGTTCTATTGCGCAACTCTTGTTTGAGTCTAACTGTCGTGGGATAGAATCTTTTATTCGAATGTCTATCTAATTTCACACTGTATGCGTTTGTGCATTCGCGAGACGACACGTCATGACTAGTGGAGATTCCGTCATAGCAAGGGTAGTAGGATGAGGTGAACCTGGAGTCTAGATGTGTGAATAATATTAGTAAGATTGATTTGAGATATTATACCTTGTTTGTATCACGCGGGTTTTCTTCTTGAAGTAAGTATTGTGGTAGTCAGGAGAGTATTAAATTGTTGTATGCACCTTAGTAAGGAAGGGTTATGCATAATGAGAGTTCATTCGACCTTTCCCGTATCGGTTCTGCGGAAGGGCTTAGCCGAAGCAAGTATTGTGGTACCATTAGAAAACATCAGAGTGGATCAAAAGTGGATTATTGTGGGGGAAGCATTGGCGATAGTAGGTCGCAAGATTAGAAACTAGGTTGTTAATAACCTAGACTTAAGCTAAGAGAGAAAATTTATATTATGTTAATAGGGTATAAGAAATTGATGCTTGAGATTTTCTTAGTATAGAAAAATGGTTTAATAGGTTGGGTGTTTACCTAATACTTCTCTTGGATTGGAGGATTTAAGTGGTAAAAGGGATTTATAATATTAAGTGTTATGATTAGCGAGAAGAAATCAATGCTCAATAAATATTTTGATGGTTGTGTGATGAACCTTCTTTATGGAGTTGTTTAAGTTAAAGAGTTGTTTTAAATTTTATACTAGACCTTGCATGTTAAGCCGTTAATGAGTTGTATGATTAGTGACGAGAAATTTTAATAATTTTTATCGGAGTTGTGATGAGTTCTTTTCGGCTTAATTTTGTAGTAAAATTATTATGTGGTGATTTGGTAATTTTATTAGTTAGGTAATGTGAGACCGGTGTTGTTGAATTTCAATTGCAGAGTGGTTTAAGTGAAACAAATGTCTAAAGATTTGTGTTAGTATTTTTATGCTAAATTGGATATGTAAAGAATTGATGTGATAACGAGTTTGTTATTTTATTAAGAAATAAATTGGTATTGATATTCTTGGATGGAAGTCGGTATGAGTTATGGTGGTAAGGTTATTGAGATAATGGGAATATTTGAGATTGTATTTTGCGGATATTCGAGAAATTAAGTTGCTATTTAGACTTTATTTTAATTTGATGAAGGATTTGGTGTTAAGTGCAATTAAGTATGGTTGTGTGAATATAGTGATTATGCTATGCTATAATGGGAAATGGAAATGGTAGGATGAAGTTTACGGGTTTAATAAAATTAAGAAATTTTCCCGTGATGTAAAGTGATTCGTGTCGAGTATATTTTATTCCATGAAAAAGTATGAGAAATAGGTTGTATTTGCTAAGCAAGTTTTATATTGAAAGTATATGTTTACGATTTAAGCTAGTATTGTAAAAGTGTAGAACACGGCATTTGTCGTGAAAGGCCGATGAAGTTAAAAGTAGTATTAGTGTGGTGAATTTTCCGAGTAAGCATAAAATGTTGTGTTATTTGGAGTAGTTTTATGTGAGTTATTTCTTTTGTTATATAAGTGAACTTTCGGATTATTTTGAACATTTATGGGATTTGATTATTGGGTGATTTGGCAGAAAATTTCGATTATGATTATTTTAAGATTTGAATCGATTTTGTGGGATGGATTAATTGAGTAAATTATGGACGATGTGTGTAAAGTTCAAATAAGATAGTTAGTATTAATAAGTTGGCGGTTATCGTTGTTTTAAAGGGGCGGAATTTTGTGTGGGATTAAAATTCTTGATGTTTTGGTAATAATGAGAATAATGTGTTATATGAGTTTGAAAGCGATTTTATGGTAATTGATTACCTCGCTCATTGCTTACAAGAATTCCGGGTGAGGAATAAAGAGATCAGACAGGTAAAGGTTCAGTGGAAACATCATAGAGGTCAAGATGCGACGTGGGAATTAGAGTCGGAGATGAGAACCAATTACCCTCATCTGTTCTCTTAACTGAATTCCGGGACGGAATTCTTTTAAGGGGGAGATGTTGTAATAACCAGGTATTTTATTTTATTTTAAATATGAAATTTTAAATAGGTCTTTAATTAAAGTGTCTTATGGAGTTAGAAGTTAAGGGGTAAGTTTTAATTTTTATTTGGAAGTTTGGGGGTAAATCTTGCCAATTAGAATAAGTTGGAGGTTTGTTTGGTCACTTTTGTCAAAACTATCACCACCACCGCCACTAACACTTCCATTAGGGAATGAAGTCTTCATTCTAGCATAACAAAAACATTTTTGAGTGTGTGAGTGTGTGTTTACGGTTTAGAGAGAGAAGAAGGAAAAGAGAGTGTGTAATTGAAGAAGAAAGACCAAGATTGTTGTTGGATTTGGAAGGTTCATCTTGTGAAGATTAAAGGTATGTAACCTCTTAATCTATCCTTTTGTTTAAGATAAAGTTGTATGTAAGTCTTAGATGGGTTTTGATGATTTAAGGATGTTTTGGGAAATCTGAGCTTAATGTTAGGTTATGTTAATAGTCTTAAACTTATCTGCACCTTTACAGCAACATGCATAGATTAAAAGTACAAATTCTGGGTTTTTAGGATGAACAGTGAACTGAGACATTCAACGAAGTCGCAATGGTTGATTGCGATATTCAACGAAGTCGCAATGGTTAATTGCGACTTGGCTTTGAAGTCGCAATGGTCGATTGCGACTTGGTTTGGAATCGCAGTAGTTGATTGCGATTTGGGTTTGGAATCGCAATAGTGGATTGCGACTTGGGGTTGGAATCGCAATAGTGGGTTGCGATTTGGGGGTGAAGTCGCAGTAGTTGATTGCGACTTAGCACTATGCATTGCGATTCTAATTTACTTTTTAGTAGGTTGCGACTTGAGTCGAGGATTTCATAAGTTTAGTTTTAAAAAGAGATATTTGGTATTTTACATGATTTCAGATTCTGTGAAGGATCGACATACGTGATATTAACTTGGGAAGACTTTTGGTGAAAAGCAAAACAGGTGAGTTTTACTTTAAAAGTATTTTACTGGAATACATTATGTGAATAACAAATATTTGATATGTGGTATGAATATGTCATACGTGGGTGATTATAATATATTGAGATATTATAATTACGTGAGTATTATATGGAAATATAATACGTGGCCGGGCTTTGGACCGGTGTGTTAAATTGGCTCGCAACCAATAGATTTGGCCATTGGTGGAGGGATAAGGTGGGATGAGACAAGTATGATGTACAAATATTGGTTGGTATTAATTTACGTGTGATATATGTATATTTATATAAAAGAGTATTTTATATAAATGAATTTTTTATTGATTTCCAAATGTCAGGGATTTACTCACTAGACCCTTAGGTCTAACCCTCATTTTCTGTTTTAAAAATATGCATTCCAGGTGATGATTCCAGTAAGAACCAGTGATTTGAATGCTTGACGTGTAACTTTTGGGAGGAGGATCGTTAAGAAAAATGTGGATACTTTTGTACTGAATTTCTTATTATGTCTAGACTTTAGTTGGGACCAAAACGTGAAGTACTTTTGTTGTAAACATGTTATGAATTATATGTTATTTGTATATTTGGATAGTGGGTTGTTACAATTTCGGTTTCAAAACTTTCAAATAGGGTATTTTGGTCCTTTCCTAATATTTCATTCAAATTCCAAAACTACATTATGTGAAACAAACAGACAGATTCCAATTAATTTTACAGCTTCCATTCCAATGCTTGTCAACCAAACATTAAGTCAAACTTGATAATATTTTATTTCAATTCCTTTAAAGTTAAACTTCTTTAACATAGCTCATTCCATGGAAGGTTCTAAATGGCGTGAGGCGTGGCGTGGCGGCGAGACCAAGCCTCAAGCCTTTAGAGTCACGGCGAATCCATAGCGTTTTCAAGGCGTGACTTATGGCATCAAATGTCTAATTCCTATATAATATTATATATAAAAACATGTGCTTTGTAGTGTTACTCAATGAACCAATAGTAGTAAGCAAGTTAAATTAGGTTATATATTTAAAAAAACATGCAAATAAGACATTAAAAACGTAAAGAAAAATCAAATTACGCATTAGGAAAACTGTGCATTACGCCATGGCGTGCCACGGATTTAACGTGGCGTGAGACACAAGCCTTGGTGCCATGGCGCGCCATAACGACTGTGCGGCGAGTTTTTTTAGAACATTGATTCCATGTAAAAACATTATACAAACCAAACACCCATACATGATTTTTACAAAGGCAAATAACAAATTGCAAATAAAAGCAAACTTACTTTCTATCAACTTTTATTTTAGGAAGTACATATTGGATAGTTTTATTTAAAAAGTATTTATTTAAAAATATCTATAATCATGTGGCAATAACAATTTAGTAATATTCTTTAGAGGATACAATATTGGTACTCAAGAAATATATATATATATATATATATATATATATATATATATTTTCTTGTATTTTGTTATATTTAGAGAAGATAATAAGGCATTAAGTTATTTTATTTGAAGGCATGAAAAGGTAAAAGCATCTTCAACAAACAAATTATTAAGACAAAGTAAACTAAGCTTTTGAAGATTTTATAAATACATATTCTGTTTCAACGTATTCCTTTAGGGTGCGTTTGATACACTGGACAAGATGGGACAGGACATGACAGAACATGTTTGTACCATGTTTGGTGTGTCCATATATAGAACTAACTAGAACTAAATGGAACAAGAGTGGGACAAGCTTGTCCACTCCTCCCCCTAGAACTAAGTGGAACAAGGATTATTTGGACAAAAATACCCCTCTTTATCAAAACCTAATCTGATTTATCTCATTTCTTTCTTCTATCTTCGCCTCCATCCCCAACCGTGAGCTTCATCTAGGTACATCTTCTTCCTTTTTTTGCAGAAATTTCTTCTTTTCTTCTTCGATTTTTCTACTGGGTTTCGTATTCTTCTTCCATTTTTTTGCAGAAATTTCTTCTCTTCTTCTTCTTCGAGATTTTCCACAGCTTTCCTCTTCTTCTTCTTCGATTTTTTGCCACATATTCTTCTTCTTTTCTACTGGGTTTCGTCTTCTTCTTCCATTTTTTTGCAGAAATTTCTTCTCTTCTTCTTCGAGATTTTCCACAGCTTTCCTCTTCTTCGATTTTTTGCCACAAATTCTTCTTCTTCGATTTTTCAACAACTTTCTTCTTCTTCGATTTGTTTTCCACAAATTCTTCTTCTTCTTCTTCTTCAATTTTCTTCCACAGGTTTCTTCTATTTCTTTTTTAATTCCACAGATTATTCTTCTCCTCCTTCTATTTTTTCAACAATTGTATTCTTTTTCTTCCTTACTCACTGTGTTGTTTATTTTTTTTCCACAGGTACTACTATTTCAACCAACCCTCCACAGGTACTTTAATCTTTAAAACTTTTTTGTTAAAAAACTTGTTAGATGGAAAAGTGTTATACTTTAGTTAATCTTTTTTGTTAAAACTTCTTTGATTTGTTGAATGTTTTGTGTAGTTTAATCTTTTAAACTCTTTTTTGTTAAAAAACTTGTTAGATGGAAAAGTGTTATACTTGAGTTATAGAAATGAATCATACACTGGTAATTGTAATTGTAATAGTAATTTATATTGATTATTTAATTAAAAAACACTAAACAGTTCATCAGGGGTAAATTGGTCATTTAACCGGTCTTGTTCTGTTTTGTCCAAGTCATGTTATGTCCTACCAAACGCTGAACACCTGTCCTGTTCTGTCATGTCCCGTCTTGTCCTGTCTGCGTACCAAATGCACCCTTAACCTTTCTCAATGAAAGAGTAAAGAGTTTAAACTTTTTCAAATTTGAAGAAATTTTAGAAAATGATAACTATTAAGAAATTTAATTTTTAATATATTATCATTAATAGAAATCTTTGAAACTAAAATTTTAGAAAAAAAAGAATTATATTTTAATAATATAATTAAATATCATTATTTATTTAGAGAAAAAATAAAAAATGTGTTGGAGACACTTTAAAAGCGGATAAACTATTAAAAGAAAAACCTTTTATGTGCCAATTTGGATAAATATACGTTAGGATTGCAAAAAATCACGTGTCATGATGGTGTAGATCGTTGACCAATTACGTGTATACAGGGTCATGTTATTTATGTTTTTTTTTCAAAGCCAATGTTATTTAAGTTGTTAAAATAAATACAAATTTTTTAGATTTACGATAAACTAGGTAATTGCACCGCGTGTTGCATGGTGTTTATAAATGCTATATATGAATATAAATACGACAACAATTTTAATTTATGAACATATTATATTTGAACCAATGCTCGAAAAGTCGCGTCATGACGCGATATAGCGCTAGACGCATCTCCGTCTTTGCAAAACGATTCATAGCGTTTTGTGTAATGCGTGGATCACGTCATCGTGCGTTAATAAAAGTTTTGATTTATAAACATTGATAACTTACTAAAATAAAAAATAAAAAATAATAATAGACTTATTTTATAAAAGTTTTGATTTATAAGCATTGTTAGGTTAGTAACAAAAAAATTAGTAAATACATATATATGTTTTCAATTGAATAAAAGTTTGATTTATAAACATTGTTAACTTTAATATATTTATGTTTTGTAAATAAAAATTATATAAAATGTAACAACCCAACTCAACCAATAAAGCATAACGACATTTAAATAAATAACTTGCCGAAACGGCCTCAAAATACCATCTCAAATATGCAAGTACAACACAAGGTTTGCGAAAACAACCTATTACACATCTGAGATTTCTAAAGACTATGCTTGACATGCTAAATATAACGGCGTCCGTTGATCCCGTTTTTCGACTCAACAATGATAGATAACCACAAACCTTCAAAACAAAGATATAAATATGGAAGAGCGGAAGCGTTTAAAGAACTGTTTGGGTTAAGTTTGATGGTAGATAACACACAAATAGATAAATGAAATCAGTAAATAACAAAGGTAATGCTCAATGATTCATCTCTATTGATTCTTTGGAATTACACCAAGAACACCTCACAGTGTGTGAAACACATATATATCTCTCTAAGTGTGTATGTGTTGTGCTTCTTTACCAGAAAAGGTCTGGTAGAACCTCCTATTTATACAAAAGACATGGGACAAATAGTACACAGGTACATGGGACAAGTTCGTGGGACTGATCCTAGTACACGTTAATGTAGTGCGCCGTTTTCTGCAAAAGTTGTGACCTCTCTGATGATGACACGTGGAAAGTAGAGGATCACGCCTTGTACTATTGATCTTCAGGATCTTCATACAGCAGAGGCACGTGAGTGGCACGTGAGTGGCACGCTTGTCCTTGTCCTTGTCTTCATTTAACTTCATCTTCAGTTCTTCATATCACAGAGGCTCTGTCAAGGGTGACAGAGGCTCTGTGACCTTGTCTTCTGTTAATCTTCTGAAGGTTGACAAGTGAAGATTACGTGCTCTTGGTGTTCGGTAGAGGCTTCTGCCAGAGTTCTTCCTTAGCCTATTTTTCAATACTTTTCTTTTAACAGAAGTTGGAGCTAACAATCTCCCCCTAAGTATTGAAGAATAAAAAATAAAAGTTGCATGGATCTTAGGCAAGAAAGAACAAGAGGTGAAGAAGTCAACCTCTGTAAAAATGATACTTTTCATTAAGTCTATGCCAGAGGAATTTACATTGGTTTAAACATAATTAACATAACATGAAGGGTAAACAAAAGCAATTGAGTTACAGAGCTTATATTTTGGCATTGGGAAAGTCGTTGATTGACTTTGTGAAACCTCTATTCTTAAGCTCTTTGTAGAAGTATGCGCAGAGGTCCCTAAAGCGGATAGTGGCATCAATTACCTATATCAGTCCGTTGGCATATTGTAAGTTCACGAACTCTGTTCCTGAAACACCCTAAAAACAGGGTCAATTTAAACCTTGAAAATTTCTACAAGTTATGATCATAAGATTCAAACTTTATATAACCTGAGGATCAAATGTAAGGTTTCTATGTATATACGACAATACTTAGATAACTTACTAATCTAATCACAACATAAAAATCAGATTAATCAAGTTATCTAAACACCCGTCCCAAAAGCATCTAAAAATAACTAGATCCTTTGTTATCTCTAAGTCTGAATCTTCCCAAAAGTTCTATTCACTCATCCCTGCTTATTTCCCGGAGCTTGTACCTGGTAAGAAGATTCAACTTGAAACATTAGGCTTTCGCCTAGTGAGAATACTCAAATCAAAATAAATTTAATAATTAAAAATATGAACAGATAACTCAAACCTGTTCTCACCCATCTTACCGTACGACAACTCCTTTCCATTTGGGGAATCTATCCCACTCCCATACTTATGACTAATTTATCTAATCATAATAACGACATCAAGAGTTTACTATAAATCATACCAGATTCACAGTTGATACTCTACACAAGAAATTACAAGTCAAAACCTGCCTATTTCTTAACTAGGAAGTAGAGATTACAAATTACTTTATGCCTATATCCAATCTTCCTTTCACCTCTGGTAAATCTCCGATCTTCCCTATAACAATGGAAATCTCCGATCTTCCAAATCGAAATGGGAATTACAAATCAAAATCTGCCTATTCCACATTCCACCTCAGAATCAATTGTCCCAATGGGATTATAATATCGCGATACTCAAACGGGACTCCCAATGATTCAAGGTACACCCAATTACTAAAAATTACATCCCTTTGATCAATGGCGAGTAATCGGTTCCCATTATACCGTACCCAAGTGCCCCCGATGACCGGATGCCTATTTTTAGTAAAAGTACATAATATATAAATATTATAACTGATACTACCATATGCGTACGACATACGATATATCATTTCTCCGAACATATTCTATATATATAAAAATAAAGAATATTATTAGCTCCTCATCTCAATCTCTTAACTATCCCCTCTCTGAGATCTCGTACGGGAATCAACATCTCATATGTTATCTGCATTTTCGGCTCATAAATAGGTCTTTATAATTTATCTTAATCTGACTTCATAATCGTATTTAGAGTTCATAATCACATAGCAGATAGTCATATTACACATTATAAAGAATATTAGTAATCCTGATTCATTAATTTCTTAATTATCCCTCATAGCAATTTAGCACGAGGATCAACATAGCATAACTTTTAATCATCTTCTTGGACTTATCACTGATTTAATCAAGTCCTTATAACATAACCAGGCATACATATAAAACATCTATTTCAATATTAATTACTGAATTTTAAAGAGAGTTGAATAAACTCACCTGATATGAAGTCACTCTTCTTTTAATTCTTTTAAAAACGTAAGGACCTCTGTCTTCACCACCACAATTTACTGTAATACCCAATATACAAATATACTGATATTAATTTATAGAACAGAACCCTCCACAACTAAGAATTCTTTAATCTCTAAAAACTGTGTCTCAAGTCGCAATGCACTGGGCCAAGTCGCAACCAACCACTGCGATTCCAACTCCAAATCGCAACCCACTGTTGCGATTCCAACTCAAATCGCAATCCACTGTTGCGATTCCAACTCAAATTGCAATCCACTGTTGCGATTCCAAGACCAAGTCGCAATCAACTGTTGCGACTCCAACTCCAAGTCGCAACTGTCTATTGCGACACGCATGAATGTCGCAACTCAAGGTTGCGACTTCCATGATGTTCATCCAAGTCTCAGTCCACTATGTTCATCCTTAAACCCAGATTTTGCAGATTTTACACTATGAATGTTTCTGATAATATGCAGATATGTTTAAGGTTATAAACTAAACCTACTCATGTACTCAAATTTCCCAAAACATCCATTTTTCATAAAAACTTATCTCTACACTTATCTAACAATTTATGAACATAAGAGTTAAGAATGGTTTACCTTGGATTTCTTTAATTACTTCCAAAACCCAACTGAAAATCTTTGTTTCCCTTGCTTCTTCTTCTTCTCGATTCCTTTCTCTCTCTCGGCTTCTCTTTCTCTCCAAAACCGAAACACACACAACTCACACACTTACACTTAGTCTATAATGAATAGTTAGTTGACACCTCAACCCTTAATTACATGAGTCATAAGGTATTTACCAAATAAACCCATAACTTTCAAGGAATTACACAACCAACCCTCACTATTCAAATTCACATCAAATAAAGATTTTAAATAAATACAAATTTAACTCCTAGTTACAACTTGTAATTCACAAAATAGTACAACGAAAATTCGGGATGTTACAATACTCCCCAACTTGAAAATGATTTCGTCCCCGAAATCAAAGTCAGGTAAACAAATGAGGATACCTATCCCTCATACTCTCTTCCGATTCTAAAGTTACATTAGCACCTCTATGGTGTTTCCACTGTACTTTCAACATAACTACTTCTTTACCACTACGTAGCTTCCTAACCGATCTTTCCAAAATTGCCTCTGGTTCTTCTACACATCGGCTCTTTTCATCTATTCTCACCTCAGTGAGTGGAATCACATCTTCCTCTTCGGCCAAACACTTCCGAAGATAACATACGTGGAAGGTATTATGAATCCCTTCCAATTCTGGTGGAAGATCCAAATGATATACTTGTAAACCAATATTCTTAGAGTAATTGTTATCATCAAATCCATGTTTGACTACTTCTTAGTCTAGCATTCCGTTATCATTTCTCTCTTGTTTACACGGAATATCCACCACACAGCTACAGTCCAAAAAGGACAGTTTTTTTTTTCTTTCTAAAAACGTCAGTTAAGATCTCTAGCCAAATCCTCGTAACACCGAGAACTGCATTCGATGTATTTCTTTTACATCTACTGAATACTCCAACACTATAGCTTAACGGTTATAGTATTCTCTTCACCTAAAACCAATGGGATTGAGAAGAACAAGAGTCTTCCTTTTACCCCATCATCATCACAACTCACTCTCCAGGTCTCAAAATAACATTAACATGTACTACCTGAAATTTCCACGTACACTGTAAATTAAGCATACTCGTTACTATTAAATACTTCAACAACCACGGCAGTCCATTATTACATCCATGACTTACACGTTTCTTTGATATAGAATGCTATCACTTCCTCACATCACTATCTCATCGCACAACCACAATACAACCAAGCACCAAAGTATTGAACATCAAAAGTGATAACTCTTATTGAACCTACAATATGATTTAAGTCCAATCTTTCTATCATAGGAAGCAACTCACACAATCAAATCACTTTGGGTAAACACCCAATACCATTCCGACATTCTGTTTCGATATTAGCCATATCACTACTCCATCTTACAAACTACATGCCCCAACAACTTTAATGACAAAGTGGTACTTTTCATCCGAAATCCCCGAAAAGACTTCCATCAGATGCTTCCTAGTTCTAACTTCATAATACATACTAGTTAACACATTTATCTTGGCAGTTGATACCAATACTCACTCGTACATTCTCCACACATAACCTTTCACCACATACCAGGCTTCTCACAATCATTCATACACATATTAACCGAGTTTATCTCACTAAATATCTCCTCCCCAACTTTAGTTGAACTACCACTCTCGATTTGCTAAATAACTTGAACTTATTCGTTCATACTAGCTCCTTGTGATTCCAAACCAATACCAAAACACGGTACAATCCTTCACAGATCAACATTTTCCATACCTAACTTCATTTGTGCCTAATACTTTCTCCTTTGTAAACCATCCACATCGCAAGTAAAACACTTCTATAACACAACAGTCTTTCATAATCTTAACATTCTTACAAAGTGGTCCTTCAGCTTTTATTCTTCTGATTTAAGACTTAACAATAATTAAATCCAAAAGAATACCCAAAACATTCACATCATGCAACTTCTATTTTAATACAATCCATGTAATCCCAACTCAAGCCTACAACGAGCTTATTAAATCGGGTCAATGCTCTTAAGACTCAACTGAGTTCAAAACCGAGCCATCTACTCCAAGGATCAATGATCATTATGCAACATACGTTATGAGGCATGATAAATCTATGACTCCTTCATTGCTACTTTCCCAACGAAGTCAATTTATATAGGTATACGCAACTCCTATATACTTCACAATGTATATACTCCGCCAAGGTTCGTTAGTTCCAAAGGTATTAAAACGCGAGAATTATCAAACAGTCTTTACACTTAAGACCGACACTTATTCAAATAGAATGCAGTTAAGCATATAACACAACCAAGACTCCATCTCGAGTCATTAAAACTGACAAACATTCAAAAGACTCATTTGAATATCAATCAAGCCTTTAAGGCCAAAATAGACGTTTGGTTAAACATGTGTCACGCACACGATTACATAAACCAAAATACATTGTTACCCAATTATTTACCTTTTTAATCCCTTAATTGGCCATCGGCCCCTAAAACAAAATTTTACCACTCTTAAAAACTTTACATGGTCGGATTTACCAAAATCCCCCAACGCACATGTTCACATTTTTAAAACGTAATACCTCATAAATATTGCACCTCCAAAAAAATATTAAAAGCGTATTTTTGACTACATATCTTTCGCTTGTGCAACAATAATTCGAAACTTCTTTCATTAGTGATTTATTTGTCAATCACTCAAAATCCTTAACCATGTCGTACACAATAATATTTGCTTTGCGCATACCCTTTGCATAACAGCATACCGATACCGCTCACAGTCTTTGTTCCTGTCCGCACGGGCATACGCAGGACGCACCCAGACCGCACCCAATGACAGACGAAAGGTCTCATACACCTTACACAACTATCGACTTCAAAGTCAATACTTGACATGTCGACATTTCCTTAATCTTAAGGTCCTTAACTGAACCTAATTCTTCCTCCGGACACAACCGTCCCTCGGCAACTGTATTCCTAGTCAGCGAACAAGGGTACAGACTCTCATGCAACCGACACTAAAGTCCACTTTCGACTCTCACACTGTTCATCTCTCATTTTAACACAATTACCAAAACTACAAACTTTTTCCCCAGGTTTATCCAACACTTCTCCATTCTTGGAGTTCTTTCTTAGCTTAAAGCGTAATACTCTACGACCTAGCGAGTTCATAGCCTTCATGCATGACAACTTGATACATAAATCAATTCACACATTTTCTAATTTTAAATAACAACATTTGGAATAACTTGGGCACACATGACCCCAACATTCACATGACTCCAATGTACTGCACAACGATCTTGAGAATTGTTTGCATACTAAATTTCCGTAAACTCAATCTTTCTCAACCAAAACAAAGTTGTTACGACAGTAATATATTAAATAAAAATCTTTTCATACAACAATAGTTCGAATTTTTTTTTACAGGCACGAATTAAGCTAGTCGGTTCTCCCTCTTATTTATATGATGTTATTAGATCAATACTCCTGTTGGTTATTAAACGTTTTGCTGGCCAACGCTTTCTTGCTACAAATCAACTTTTCATGTAAAGTAAGAAATATTTTGTAACAACTCCAAAAATTTCGTTGTGCGACGTAAATGGGATTGCCTTTTCTTTAAATACACACTTGCACATACTAATTCAACCTTGACTAAAACTGTTATTTATGCATTTGGTTTGAAATCATGAAAATTCATGTAACACACACTAGAACATCACGCATAAAACTTTACTCGCAAATGAAGGCTAATTACTCAACAAGGTCAATCGTCTTACTTACGTAACTTATCATTGACATTCTACCTCCGACCGGTGGTCGCCCTCTCGGCCTTATGACGTTTGCTATACATGCATTCCACGATTCACGTATCAACCATGTCATACTATTTTCGTCTTGATCAAACATCCCATATTCTATCTCCACACACATCAACCACCTATTAAAGGTTACCTTGGCGGACGTTCATGAGTCCCTGCCAATTCCAGGTTGTCCTTCCAACCCCCAATCTTTTACCGATCTGTCCTCCAAAGGATTTTGGTGGCATATTCACCATCGTTCTACTATAACCTAAAGGGATAACCATAAGAAATGGGTATGCACATACCCCTATACAAAACGTACTTTACCGATCGTTAGTCACTGTAACAATTTAGAAATAAGCATGCTCGCGTAACAATATATTCATAATAACAGTAGCTAATTGAAATTGTGAACATATCATACATGAGAATCCTTGTTATCATTATCACAGTACTAATTTCACGTATTTCCGTTGACTCTAAGACTATCCCGTCTTAGTATTTCTACCCAAATCTCACAAGTCATAACTTAATTCATCTCAGCTTAAGTCTAAGTATCTCAAATTCATACCTAGTTCGCTTAAACTAATGCTCTGATACCATATTGAAACACCCTAAAAACAGGGTCAATTTAAACCTTGAAAATTTCTACAAGTTATGATCATAAGATTCAAACTTTATATAACCTGAGGATCAAATGTAAGGTTTCTATGTATATACGACAATACTTAGATAACTTACTAATCTAATCACAACATAAAAATCAGATTAATCAAGTTATCTAAACACCCGTCCCAAAAGCATCTAAAAATAACTAGATCCTTTGTTATCTCTAAGTCTGAATCTTCCCAAAAGTTCTATTCACTCATCCCTGCTTATTTCCCGGAGCTTGTACCTGGTAAGAAGATTCAACTTGAAACATTAGGCTTTCGCCTAGTGAGAATACTCAAATCAAAATAAAATTTAATAATTAAAAATATGAACAGATAACTCAAACCTGTTCTCACCCATCTTACCGTACGACAACTCCTTTCCATTTGGGGAATCTATCCCACTCCCATACTTATGACTAATTTATCTAATCATAATAACGACATCAAGAGTTTACTATAAATCATACCAGATTCACAGTTGATACTCTACACAAGAAATTACAAGTCAAAACCTGCCTATTTCTTAACTAGGAAGTAGAGATTACAAATTACTTTATGCCTATCTCCAATCTTCCTTTCACCTCTGGGAAATCTCCGATCTTCCCTATAACAATGGAAATCTCCGATCTTCCAAATCGAAATGGGAATTACAAATCAAAATCTGCCTATTCCACATTCCACCTCAGAATCAATGGTCCCAATGGGATTATAATATCGCGATACTCAAACGGGACTCCCAATTATTCAAGGTACACCCAATTACTAAAAATTACATCCCTTTGATCAATGGCGAGTAATCGGTTCCCATTATACCGTACCCAAGTGCCCCCGATGACCGGATGCCTATTTTTAGTAAAAGTACATAATATATAAATATTATAACTGATACTACCATATGCGTACGACATACGATATATCATTTCTCCGAACATATTCTATATATATAAAAATAAAGAATATTATTAGATCCTCATCTCAATCTCTTAACTATCCCCTCTCTGAGATCTCGTACGGGAATCAACATCTCATATGTTATCTGCATTTTCGGCTCATAAATAGGTCTTTATAATTTATCTTAATCTGACTTCATAATCGTATTTAGAGTTCATAATCATATAGCAGATAGTCATATTACACATTATAAAGAATATTAGTAATCCCGATTCATTAATTTCTTAATTATCCCTCATAGCAATTTAGCACGGGGATCAACATAGCATAACTTTTAATCATCTTCTTGGACTTATCACTGATTTAATCAAGTCCTTATAACATAACCAGGCATACATATAAAACATCTATTTCAATATTAATTACTGAATTTTAAAGAGAGTTGAATAAACTCACCTGATATGAAGTCACTCTTCTTTTAATTCTTTTAAAAACGTAAGGACCTCTGTCTTCACCACCACAGTTTACTTTAATACCCAATATACAAATATACTGATATTAATTTATAGAACAGAACCCTCCACAACTAAGAATTCCTTAATCTCTAAAAACTGTGTCTCAAGTCGCAATGCACTGGGCCAAGTCGCAACCAACCACTGCGATTCCAACTCCAAATCGCAACCCACTGTTGCGATTCCAACTCAAATCGCAATCCACTGTTGCGATTCCAACTCAAATCGCAATCCACTGTTGCGATTCCAAGACCAAGTCGCAATCAACTATTGCGACTCCAACTCCAAGTCGCAACGGTCTATTGCGACACGCATGAATGTCGCAACTCAAGGTTGCGACTTCCATGATGTTCATCCAAGTCTCAGTCCACTATGTTCATCCTTAAACCCATATTTTGCATATTTTACACTATGAATGTTTCTGATAATATGCAGATATGTTTAAGGTTATAAACTAAACCTACTCATGTACTCAAATTTCCCAAAACATCCATTTTTCATAAAAACTTATCTCTACACTTATCTAACAATTTATGAACATAAGAGTTAAGAATGGTTTACCTTGGATTTCTTTAATTACTTCCAAAACCCAACTGAAAATCTTTGTTTCCCTTGCTTCTTCTTCTTCTCGATTCCTTTCTCTCTCTCGGCTTCTCTTTCTCTCCAAAACCGAAACACACACAACTCACACACTTACACTTAGTCTATAATGAATAGTTAGTTGACACCTCAACCCTTAATTACATGAGTCATAAGGTATTTACCAAATAAACCCCTAACTTTCAAGGAATTACACAACCAACCCTCACTATTCAAATTCACATCAAATAAAGGTTTTAAATAAATACAAATTTAACTCCTAGTTACAACTTGTAATTCACAAAATAATACAACGAAAATTCGGGATGTTACAGTTCCTCTGCTGTTCAAGAGATCCATCCTGAATTGTAGAAGTGTTTATGTGGCGTACTTCTGGCAGTCGTACTGTAACACCCGTAATTTTCGGATAAGTACAATTTCGAATCTTTGTAGAAGTATGCGCAGAGGTCCCTGAAGCGGATAGTGGCATCAATTACCTCTATCAGTCTGTTGGCATATTGTAAGTTCACGAACTCTGTTCCTCTGCTGTTCAAGAGATCCATCCTGAATCGTAGAAGTGTTTATGTGGCGTACTTCTGGCAGTCGTACTGTAACACCCGTACTTTTCGGATAAGTACAATTTCGAATCAGTTTAGAATCGATCTTTTAAGATAAATATGAAAAATAGGATTTTGGATTAAATCCTAGATTTTATGGTCTTGTTGGATGGGAAATTCGAATACGAGTCCAACGGTCCTTTCCAGAGCAAAAGCGGAGCTAAAACGAAGAAGTTATGACCAAAACAGTGATCGGGCGACAAATCGGACAAACTGTGTCAAGTGGACGTCCGCATGGTGCTTCAAGAGGACGTACGCATAGGCCAAATGTGTGCTTCCGAGGAAGAAACAGAAACTGGAGTCCGGGTGCAAGTGGACGTCCGCATAGGACATCAAGCGGACGTCCGCATGAGGTCTGACGGGATTTTTCCCTCTTTTCTTTAAGAAAACCTTCTCATCTCTCACACTTCATTTCCAAACTCGAAATAAACTCTCCCTCTCCCTCAAAACCGTTCTTCCTCCCCAAGAAACCCTAAATCCTCCCTCTCCTCTTCATCTTTCTTCCCCAAATCAAAACCCTCACCATTTTTATGAACCTTAACCTTTCTAGAACCCTTTCACTTCATCTTCTTCATCAAATTTCTAGCGTTTCATCCAACCCTTTTTCCTCCACTTTGAAGATTGGGAGTTTGTGGTTCATCTTGGTGATTCGGGAGGTATTTTGGTTGGTGGATTCAAGTTATGGTTAAGGTAATCTTCTCTTCTCTTCATTTTTGGAAATTAGGGTTTTGGGTATATGTTGAGATTATTGATGAAAATGTTTGGGGAACAATTTTGTATGGTTGAAAATGGTTTTTGATGGTTGGAAACTTATGGATCTAGGTTTTGGAGGATTTAGCTTGAAGATTCAAGTTTCTTCAAAGGGGCTCAATTTAGGGAAAATCTAGATTTAGCCTAAATCTAGCAAAATGAGTTCAAGTTGCTTTGTGAAAACTATGTACATGCCAAAATGTGTATTTTTAAAGCAATAATGTGTTTACTTGGTATTTATCGGTAAATGTCAAAGTTTTCATATTTGGTAATTTTAAGTTGATAAATCTTATGAAATACTCATATTTGGATTCTAAATATTTCGACGAGTAAATCTCATAAATGTGTTCTTTTGGTGATTTATTGTACAAGTGAAGTCTATTTGATGATTTATGCATTTTGGTGTAATCGGTTTTATAAACTATTTGGAAAAATGCATGTCATCGTGTTAGAGCATTATTGTATTCAAGATTTACTGTAAAGTCAATGTGCTGTAATAAGTCCATACTGTATTGCTTAGCCTTTATACCTTGTATGTATGGGGTATAAATAGGTGTGTCATGTAATAGTTAGATAGAACTCTTAGAACACTTTATGCATATTGTCATTTGTACTCTCATGTTCAATATATGAATGACAAGTTTGCTCTCTAGATTCTCTCTATATTCTTGATTGCTAGATCTGGGTTTATCAATTGGTATCAGAGTAAACAGAAGTTTCAAGCAGATCAAAGACCAAATTGAAGATTTTTTACACTAAATTGAAGATTTCGGACCCTTCAATCTTCACTGTTCATCGAGATTTCTGACCCTTCTTCGATTACTATTCATCTAGATTTCATCTTTTCTGCCATTTTTGATCTTTTGGATTGATTCTTGATACTACTGAACTCGATTTTCATCCCTGATCATCTTTAAAACAAGGAATTTTACCAAAATCTGCATAGAATTTGCAGATTTGATCATTTTAGATGTGTTAGTTCGAAAACCCTAAACTTACTGTTTTGGATCTTAATTCGATTAAATTGATCGAATTAGGATTTGTGATCAACTAAGAAAGTGTGTGGATTCAAATTTCGAACAAATCTGTGCAAGTTTCATATCAATTGATCAAGAATCGAAGAAGTTATGGCTGAATCTGTGATTTTCGAGTTCGAAGTGAAGGTTTCGGATTGTTCTTGATGATTTCGGATCATTCTTGACGATTTCGGATCATTCAAGTTTGATTTTTGTTGTTTAAGCTTGGTTTCGGATCACAAAGAGAAGTGATATTTGTTTAAGTTTTGGTTTCGGATCCTTATACATTCGAAATCTGTTGGTTTCGCATCGAGTTAAGTTCGAATCCATTGGTTTCGCACCCTTCTTGGTCCGAATCCATTGGTTTCGCACCCTTCTTGATCCGAATCCATTGGTTTCGCACCCTTATTGGTCTGAATCCATTGGTTTCGCACCCTTATAGATCCGTAATCTGTTGGTTTCGAATCCTTCTTGATCCGTAATCTGTTGGTTTCGGATCCTTATACATCCGGATTCAGTGGTTTCGAATCCTTCTAGATCCGAATTCATGTTGATTAAAAAAAATTTTTTTGAGGAAATTTTGAGAAAATTTTTTATTCCGAAATTTTTTCTATAGTGTATTTTATACACTTTAAGAGTTTTTCAAGAAAAAAATTTATATAATTTTTTTTCTATAGTGTATTTCATACAATTTCTACTTGATTTCGGAAAGATCAACATCTAGCAATTCCAAAGAGAGAAATGGGTTTGAAGCAAATTATTATAACAGAAATACCTCCAACTCCACAAGTTTCTGTTAAATCAAATAATGAAATTTTTCAACAAGTTCTTATAACAGAAATACCTCCAACTCCACAAGTTTCTGTTAAATCAAATAATGAAATTTTGCAACAAGTTCTTATAACAGAAATACCTTCAACTCCACAAATTTTTGTTAAATCAGATAGTGAAGGTTTGAAGAAAACTTTTGTTAAACCTAATACTTCAAATCCTTCATTTCCTGTTTTAAATAAAGCATTGCAGGAAGAAAATGTTGATCTAAAGAGACAAATTTTAGATATTTCTTCTTCAAATGCTAAACTTACTAAAAGAATTACTGATCTTGAAGTATATATTACAGGTCTTGAAACAAAGAAAGACAACTCAAGTCTGCACGATCAAATCAAGAAACTTCAAGAGAAAGTAACGATTCTTCAAAGTGAAAATGCTGATAAGAAGAGTAGAGAAATCGAGAGAGAGAAGGGGAACTCATATCTACAAGATCAAATAAAAAGAGTTCAAGAGAAAAGAACAACGTTGGAAAGTGAAAACGTTGAATTGAAGAAGAAGCTTTCTGAACGTGAAATAGAGTCTTCTTCTTCAAAGAAAGTTCTTAAAGAAAAGGACGCATTTGAACTGAGAAGTATAAAACTTTCAAAACAAGTTTCTGACTTTGAGAAAGTTTTATTTTTTGAAAAAGAGAAGCTTGAGAAAGAAAGAGCTGTTTTTAAAAATGAACGTAAATCTTTTGAGATTAAAAGTTCTGAACTTTCCGTGAAAATCTCTGAATTAGAAAATCTTTTGGAAAAGGAAAGAAAAGATTTCACGGAAAAGAAGAATCTCTTTGAAAAGGAAAACAAAACTTTTAAAAAGAAAAATATGGAAACTTTCAAAGAGATTACTGATAAAAGAAAGTTTTTGGAAAAAGATTTTGAATCGGAACGCAAACATTTTGAAGATGCGATTCTTAATCTTACCAAAAGATTTTCTGGTTTATCAACAGATATTATGAAGGAGCAAAAGGTAAAATCTGATTTTCAAAGGAAACATGATCTAATTCTTAAAGAGAAAAATGTTTTGATCAATAAAATCAAAGAACTTGAAGACATCATCTTTAAATGTGATGTCTCAAAGCAGCCCAGTCATGATACTATCTTTCAGACTCCATTTGTTAATAAAAATGATTCTGAATGCTCTTTTAAAACTGCTTCAAGTTCAAGTTTTAAAAACATTTCTTCTAAACAATTTTAATCAACTGATTTCTCAAAAGGTCAGATTCGTTCTACAAATCTCTTCTATAATCCTCTGCTTGATAAATCAGATAACAAACCAAATGTGTCTAAAGTTAATACTTCCAAACTTGAAGAAGTTCCAGTCTTCAAAAAGGTGAAGATGGAATGTAGAGTCAAAGGCACAACAGTTCCAAAGAAAGATGTACCAAAATCATCTGCTTCCACATCAAATGCCAAGAAGAACAATGCGCCGAAAGGTAAATCTTCTGCTAAACCTAATCCTATTAATTCTGTAAATCATCTGGTTAGGTTGGCACATAAGAAAATTTGTTGTTCTTATTGTGGGTCAAATGATTTTGTGCATAAAGATTATACTTCTTATTGGTACGGTACTTAAAGTATTCCTTTTAAGAAATCTACACCTAACACACTAGGACCCAAGTCCCGTTGGGTACCAAAATCTGCTTAATCTGTTTTGTAGGTTCTTCATGTGTTGTGCTGAATGTTACATATATACCACACACATGATTGATAACAGAAGAGAAGCGGTGAATTTTTTGAAGAATGTATGTACCATTAAGGGGGAGTAAATAGATAATGGTTTCTAAACACATCAGTTTAGAACCCGGATTTCAACGTCTATGGCTTCTAAACACATCAGTTTAGGACCCGTTCTTCAAAGAAATGATGGTTTCCGAACAATTCAGTTCAGCCCGTACTTCAAAGACTAAGACTTCTAAACAAATCAGTTTAGAACTCATACTTCTCAGGTGATATCCTTAACTGTCACATCTTTCTGTTTCAAGGAACAAGTGGTGAAAGGTAACATTGCATTATATTTTATTTCTACTGCTTTGAATGTTTGAATCTTTACAAATTTAATTCAATGAGATGAAATTTTTCAATTTCATTCAATGAATGAAATGTGTGTCAAGGGTGATTTTACAAGTGTTTTTGTATTATCTGAGTTATATTTGTTTCATCTTTCACTCCTGAAATAAATCGAAAGGTCAGCAAAACATGAATGAAATTATGTTGAATACTCAAAATTATGTGTTAGCTTCAATCTTCCTAATCATAGAAGTATTTAGAAGTAGTGAAAAATAGGCTAAGTGAAGAGAGCCTCTTACAGAGGCTCTGCCGAACTTACCGAGAGATCAAGGTCGAGAAGCTACAGAAGCTAAAGAGGCGTCCTACAGAAGCTCTGTCATACGCGCAAAGAAGACCAAAGACTCGGAATTCGGTGAAGACTGCTCTACAAAGGATCAGACCGCAGAACCTCTGTAACACTTTACAGAGCCTCTGTGGTCCTCTCTAATGACTTGAAGATATTTATAATATCTTGCTACTGTTACTGGACCTGTTCATAAACTTGCATGGTAGCATGCCCTGTCCATCTTCAACGTGTCAAACTCTGATTGGATTCAATAGGGCTTAGTACATAATAGACGTCTGCTGCATTAAATGCAATACAGCACGTCCAACTGTTCATGCCATCCGTTCAACTATTCATACCGTCCGTTCTGAATAGTACCTTATGCTTTATGGTCCCCTTAGAGTAGTATATAAGGAAGACTCATGTTGAGTTCTTCAATATCGAGAATCAAGAGATAAAAACATCAAGAACACATAGCTTATATACTTTGAGAGTCATATCTGTTTTAAAGCTTTGCTTACTCATTGTTCTTAAATCTGTTCTTGATATATATATATATATATATATATATATATATATATATATATATTCAGTAAACTTTGAGATATTATTTCCAGTTCACTGTTTATTTATATTGTGTTCTAAATCTATCAAACATATCTGTTAGTTCTTCAAATACGCTTCCGCATCAAACATAAACTCGAACTAATAGATCTGACAATCTTGTATAAGCAAAACAGGAACCAACAATTGGTATCAGAGCCTACCTTGATTTTCAATATCAAGTGATCCTCTTTGTTACAAGATTGGTGATAGACATCATTCCTTTTTAACCTATTCCTCATTTCCAGGTTAAACCTCCATTAAAGTGTACTCTGGGAACTGTTCAAACCCAGAAAAACTTTCCAGATCATCAGACTCATACTCTTTAGTCATACTATCTTTTCAGAACCTTTACAATGACAAATACAAATAGCTTCTTCAATGCTGGTTCACTCACCAAGCATCCAACTCTCCTTCGAGATGAGTATCCTCAATGGAAAATAAGAATGGTCCATTTCTTTGAGGGTACTGAAAAAAATCTAGTACAATATCTTTACAACCTTCCTCCTGTTCCCATGATAGTAGTACCACGAGTACCAGCTACTGCTGAATCTCCTGAAATCCCTGAACATCAAAAACCGAAGCCAAAAGAAGAATGGTCAAATGAAGATAAGGCAGAGGATGAAGTTGCACAGAAAACAAAAAGAATCTTGATAATGGCTATCCCTAACGAACTTTTTCAATCCTTAGATGCATGCGAAACTGCGCACGATCTTTGGAAAGAATTAGAAAGACAGTTGGAAGGGGGTGCTAAAACACAGAAGAACCGAAGGGCACAATACATAAATGAATATCATGCATTCAGAGCCTCTGCAATAGAATCTCTGCAAACGAGGTATGACAGGTTCAACTCTCTCATAAACAAATGTAAAAAGTCTGGCATTCACAGAACCTCAGAAGAAAATAATGTCATGTTTCTAAAAAGCCTGAATGATGAATGGCTCCAGCTGTCTATGTCCTTGCAAACAAACCAAGATCTAGACTCCTGGACTCTCTCTGATCTCTATGGAACACTAGCCGCACAAGAACCTCAAATAGCACAGGCTAAAACACTAACCATTGCACCATATGCATTGGTTAGTAAATCTACAGAGGCTACAGAGAGACCAAGAAATGAGAAAGCAACAGAGGAAAAGAAAAAGGAAAAGAAGAAGATAGTGATGATTGATAGCGAAGAAGACGAGCTGATAGAAGAAGAAATAACTCTTGTGTCATTAGCTAAATCCTTAGCTCTATTGACAAGAGAGTTCAGAGGAAACCAAAGAGGTTCAAGAAATGATCGATATGGCAGAGACAATCAAAGTGACAGAAGAGATAACGGAAGAAGAGAAGAATCAAGTGACCGACAGAGGTCAGATGATAGAAGTGACCGACAGAGGTCAAGCGACAGAAACTACAGAAGTAGTGACCGACAGAGGACAGATGACAAGATGAGCCGCATACAACAAGAATGCTACAAATGTGGCAAGCCTGGTCATTACGCAAACGAATGCCGATCGGAGAAAAGTGGAGACCGACAAAAGTCCGACGATCATACTGGAAACACTTCCCAAGGCTGTTTCAACTGCGGGAAGCCAGACCATTTCGCTAATGAGTGCAAAAGCAGATCAAATCGCCCACAGAAGGACTCAGCTTTTTACAAAAAGAAGGCTGAGTACTATGCACAAAAATCCCTAATGGCGAACAAAGGGAATTCTGAGGTGAACAAAGAGGACTTCGAGTCAGACTCTACCTCTGATGAAGAATACACAACCAATGCCCTATTCTGTGGCATGGCAGAAATCGACTCCGACACTGACACTGAGGTATCCACTTCAAACTCTACCTCTTGTACTAATTCTGTAGATGATGATTCACTTAAACTTATTGAACTAATTGAACTAAAACAATTAAATTAAGGCATTCAGAAAAGACTCACCTTTAATGAGAGAGAAGTACGGCTTCTCACTCAAGAAAAAGCCAAAATTTTTGAAGAAAAGGAGAGAATAGAAAAGAATTGGAACAAAAATCTAGATCCTTTAAAAAAACAAATTTCTGAATTAACCTCTGAGTTAAAAATCAAAACAAAAGAACTTTCAGTTTCCAGGAGTGAAACTACTGACATAAGAGCTCTCAAGGAATACTTTCAAAGAGAGAGAGAGGTACTTTGGCAAGATCTACTCAGAAGAGAAGTTTTACTCAAAAACTATAAAGATGCACAGAAGGTTTATGAAAAAGTAAACTCACAAATAGGAAGACGAGGTATAGGGTACGATGATATTACCCTAGGTGTTGAAGGCAAAAGAATTAAACCTCTGTCTTCTCTGTTTATGTTGGGAAAAACAAACAAACCAGATTTTCCAAACTTACTCTCTATAAGTAAAAGGGCTAAAATCTCTGTGGAACCTCACTTGAGGAAACAGACGAAGATGATCAATGTGTGGTTTGAAAACACAGATTCATCATCTTCAACCTTTGTCAATAGAGGAATCAAACCAAAGAAATATCTGAAAAGACAAGATCAGATTGGTATCTTTAAGTTTGGTAAACCAGAGACTCAAACGCAGGTTGCTTTTGTCTGTATGATAAATGTTGAAAAAAAATTATCAGCAGAAGCTCCTGAGTTTACACCCACTTTTTCAGAAGAAAAACTTATAGAAACAATTGAAAAGGAAATTGTGGAAGTATGGAAAACAAGAATTTTAGAAAACTTCTGTACTTCTTTTGTAGATAAACTTCTCGCTGAAGAGATCTTATCAGAAACCTCTGCCGTCTATGAAAATTATTTTACAGAGGAAGAAAGTGTTAGATCTAGAGTTTTGTCAAAAACACAACTGTTAAGATCTAATCTGAAGAATCAGAGTTCTGAGTAAGAAGACTCAGAAGTTCTGATCAGAGAATAATGAAAAGATTACAAGTATGGAAGTTGCTCAGAAGACTCAGAAGTTCTGAGTAGAAGACTCAGAAGTTCTGAGTGAGAAATCTCAAAAAGATTCTAAGTGTTGGATTCTGACTAGAAGGTTCAGAGTTCTGAGTAGGAGACTCAGAACTTCTGACTATGAAGACAAATGTTCTGAAGCGCTTATTCAGAAGTATGTTCAGAAGTTCTGAACAACATGTTCAGAACTTATGACTTGGATATTCTGTTACATTCAGGACACGTGTAATTGTTCTATTAGTCTGTTTCTCATATGTACTGTAGCTTTAGCTATTCTCTACAGTATATATAGGAGTTAGCAACTGTAGCTAAAAGAATCTTTGGAGAGAATCTCTTTGTACAGAATCTTTGGCTAACCTTTTGGATAACTCTTTACGCATAAATTGTTAGATCTATTGAGAGAGAAATTCATTGTAATATCTTTAATAGATCATATGACCAGTTGCTATTAATACGATCTTAATTGTTCATATTTGATTGTAAGAGTGTAACCTGGACTTTCAATTGGTATCAGAGCCAATCAACAAACAAATTCGACCAAGAGTGTGTTTGATCGCGTTCTTGAAGTTTCTTGATCAATTCGACAATTGATTCCGCTGCTGCTAACAATTCTTGAATTCCTAACAATTCTTGAATTCGTGTCTATCATTGATTCAAGAAATTTGAATTTGTCTTTCTGTTGAATCGATATCTTACAATCAAGTTATCCAAAGATTTTCTCTCTATGCTGATTAATTCTCGAAATTAAACAGAGATCACAGGTATGTTTTCGAAATTCTTGATTGGTTTCTGGATCAAAGTGATTATATCTGCTGCATGTTGATTAGTATTCAAATTTTTTGTTGAAAAGAAGATTTCATTAATTCATGTACTCTAACTGTTTGATGAAATGCATGTGACAGATTTGATTAATTCTTGCATGTTCTAGATTTGTGTTGATTCTCATTTTTGATCATAATTCATAGTTGATATTCGAATTTGTCATTTCATCATGCCTGAGATTATTGAAGTTTTTGTGAGACCTGCAATTTCTATAACCAGTTCAGACAATTTACAAAAATTAAGTCCTGTAAAAGCAAAAGAAACAATTTCTGAACCAAAAACTGAGATTGTTCATTTTGAAAGCAAGATTGCTAATCTTCAAGCAAAACAAGACGAATATGCAAAAGTTATAAAGATTTTGCAAAAAGAGAAATCTAATTTTCTAAAGGATTTTGAAAAGGTTCAAGAAAACATAAAGTTGTTAGAAAAAGAGAATGTTGATTTGAAAGAGAAAGGCAATTTTAGAAGAAAGATGTTGACAGAGTCTGAAAATAGAATCAAATCATGTGAAATGAAAAATTGTCAACTCTTGAAACAGATCTATGATTTTGAACAAGTTCTTATACTTGAGAGAGTGAAATTTGAGAAAGAGAGAAGAGACTTTCAAACTGAGAGGAAAGGTTTTGAAACAAAGTCTGTTGAATTATCTTTGAAAATTTCTGATTTGGAGAAAATTCTTGCAAAAGAAAGGAAAGAGTTTGAATGCAAGAAAAATGTTTTTCAAAAAGAAAAGATTGGTTTTGAGAAAAAGAAAACAGGAATGTTAAATGAGTTTTCTGTAAAAATCAATGAGTTGGAGAAAGAGTTAGAAGATGGAAGGAAAGAGACTGAAAAGAAGAAGGTAAATGGCTTTAAAGAAAAATGCTTAGAAGATGAGTTTGAGAAGGAAAAGAAAGTTTTTCATTTGGAGATAAGGAGGCTTATTAAGAAATTATCTGATTTATCAACTAAAATCATGATAGAGAGGAAGTCCAAATCTGATTTGCAGTCAAGGTTTGATTTGTATGTTAAAAAGTTTAGGGAATTTGAAACGAAAGTTGTTGACAAATCAAATCATAGTTCAAAAGATCAGATTCGTTCTTCTAATCTGTTTTATGATTCTGCTATTGATAAATCTTATAATTGTTCTTTTAAAAAGATAAAAATGGAATGGAGAGTTAAAGGAACAACTTCCAAGAAAGAAGTGCCAAAATCAAAAGTTCCTAATTCAAATGTCAAGAAGAACAATACATTTCAAAGAAAATCTTTTGTTAAACCTGATGTGATTTATTCTGTAAATCAATTAGTCAGAATTGCACAAAAGAAACTTTGTTGTTCATATTGTGGGACTAATGATTTTGTGAACAAGAATTTTATTCAGCACTGGTATGGTTCTTATAGAATATCTGCATATGCCACTGCACCTAACAAACCTGGACCCAAGTTCATATGGGTACCAAAGACAACTTAATCTGTTTTGCAGGTTATTCATGTGTAGAGCTGAATGATAATACTGACACATGACTTAAAACCGATGCTGTGCTTAAATTGAGAATTTTGACTTTTGGATAATTCAGTCCAAAACTCGATCTGAATGTAATTATGGATTTCTGATTCATATAGATCAATTTGTTGATCTTGAAGATTTTTTTGAAAAAGTTCTGTTTGCTATGAGGTTATCGAACTCATAGATGTGAGTGTTTTTAGTAGAAAACATTTCCAGAGAATGTGTTCAGAATCACATTTTAAGCAACCCTGCAAATTTTGGTTGAAAAATTCTGATTTTTGAGCAAGTTATGGTGATTTGAAGTTCAGAATGTTCAAAAATCACAAAATCCAAACATTTTTCTAAGGCATTTTCTCTGGATAGTTTTATCAGAATTCTGACTCTGTTACTCAGAAGTTCTGACTCTACTACTCAGAAGTTCTGACTCTACTACTCAGAAGTTCTGACTCTACTACTCAGAATTCTGACTCAACTAATCAGAATTCTGAGTCTGATACTTAGAATTTTGAACAAGTTACTCAGATTTCTGACTATACTACTCAGAATTCTGACTCAACTACTCAGAATTTGGATTTTTGATATCTAATGAGGAATCATCGAAGATGATTACCAAAATCTCTTGATTTTGCAGGATTATCTTGATTTCAGAGGAAGTATTGACTCAAAATTTGATCTGATTGTTTCAAGATAATGTTCAAAACCCGTGATTCAACGTTTTAGGTTTTTGAACATATCAGTTCAAAACCCGTACTTAAAATGACAATGGCTTCTGAATAATTCAGTTCAGGACCCGTACTTCAGAGACTAAGACTTCTAAACAAATCAGTTTAGAACTCATACTTCTCAGGTGATATCCTTAACTGTCATATTTTTCTGTTTCAAGGAACAAGTGGTGAAAGGTAACATTGCATTATGTTTTATTTCTATTGCTTTGAATGTTTGAATCTTAACAAATTTAATTCAATGATATGAATTTTTTTTAATTTTCATTCAATGAATAAATGTGTGTCAAAAAGTGATTTTACAAGTATTTTGTATTATCTGAGCTATATTTGTTTCAACTTTCACTTCTGAATTAAATCGAAAGGTAAGCAAAACATGAATGAAATTATGCCGAATGCTCAATGTTATGAAATTTAGACTTATATAGAATATAATGCTCAAAAAGCATAATTTGTCAGAATGTTGGATAGAAACGAAAATATGGGGGAAGTACTACGTTTTAGTACCAAGTGATTGAGATGAAATATAAATATATATAAAATCATTTAGTTTGAAAGTTTGTGCCTGTGGCCTTTCTGGTTTGGGAGAGTAAGTCCTAAGGGGTGCTAGTCACCTAGTCCCTAAGATCAACTGGTCTAGGATCGGCTGACCCAAATCCTTCTATAGAACAGATAGAAAGCCATGTTCTACTGGTACAAATGGGTTTAAGATATATCGATGTGGCCTTTCTGGTTTGGGAAATTAAGTTCCAAGGGGTGCTTGTCACCTAGCACCTAAGACCAACTGGTCTGGGATATGCTGACCCAAATCCTGCTATAGAACCAGATAGAAAGTCATGTTTAACGATGTATCTTATTCTTACTAAACTTTTTGATTAAAAGATGCCAATGTGCACAAAATTAAAAGATGTCAATGAGCACAAAATTAAAAGATGCCAATGAGCACACATCTCTTGAAACTTTGGGGAAATTCAAAGTCGCAATAAACCTGTAAATTTGTGAAAATCCTGTTTTTGGACAAATAGTGTAAGTAGAGCAAAGTATTCTTATATGTTTTAGAATTGCATATTCTTGAAGCTAATCATATTTCGCATGCTAAGCATACCAAATGGATTTAATAAAGAGATTGAAACTGAACATTTTTAACTCGATATGCAATGATGACTTGTATTTGAATCCAAACACATGCATTTGATTTCATTTGATTGAAAAATCTGATAAATTTCATTAAGTTGGATTTCTTTTGTAAAGTTTTCAAATGATCAAATGTTAGTAGTTATCAAGTGTAGTTCAGTAAATCTTATTCTCCTTGTATAAATGTTTTCATTAAAGCACTATATTTGAAATGAATAATTTTAATGAAATATATGCATACTTTCAGGGGGAGAAAACAAATTGCTCCATAATTCTTATTTTGAGGGGGAGCAAGGTTATTCATTAAGGAGGAGAAAAAGCATAGACTTCATTCGAAGAAAAAGCATCGCTAAAGTTTTGAAAAACAAGGGGGAGAAAAGCTAAAGATTTTGAAGATGATTTTGCTTTCCAAAACTTTAGGGGGAGAAAAGCTAAAGATAAGATTTGTCATTTCAAGGGGGAGCAAAGAAAAAGCAAATATGTAACAGAAATCAATTTGGAAATCGTTGCTGCTGCTGATTAAAGACTGACCAGAAGTTGTTAACTCAGATTATTCAGAATTCTGAGCAAAAGTTGTCAAAGCATTCAGAAGAGCTCCTTCTGAAGATTGTTCCTGCTCTAAGAATCTGATGATGAAAAGTACAAGTGTGTTTGACAAAAAGGGGGAGATTGTTAGATCTAGAGTTTTGTCAAAAACACAACTGTTAAGATCTAATCTGAAGAATCAGAGTTCTGAGTAAGAAGACTCAGAAGTTCTGATCAGAGAATAATGAAAAGATTACAAGTATGGAAGTTGCTCAGAAGACTCAGAAGTTCTGAGTAGAAGACTCAGAAGTTCTGAGTGAGAAATCTCAAAAAGATTCTAAGTGTTGGATTCTGACTAGAAGGTTCAGAGTTCTGAGTAGGAGACTCAGAACTTCTGACTATGAAGACAAATGTTCTGAAGCGCTTATTCAGAAGTATGTTCAGAAGTTCTGAACAACATGTTCAGAACTTATGACTTGGATATTCTGTTACATTCAGGACACGTGTAATTGTTCTATTAGTCTGTTTCTCATATGTACTGTAGCTTTAGCTATTCTCTACAGTATATATAGGAGTTAGCAACTGTAGCTAAAAGAATCTTTGGAGAGAATCTCTTTGTACAGAATCTTTGGCTAACCTTTTGGATAACTCTTTACGCATAAATTGTTAGATCTATTGAGAGAGAAATTCATTGTAATATCTTTAATAGATCATATGACCAGTTGCTATTAATACGATCTTAATTGTTCATATTTGATTGTAAGAGTGTAACCTGGACTTTCAGAAAGCTCGTATGATACATGCTCGGAAACTCCATCCTCTATCGAAAGAAATGAATCAACCTCTGTATATGAAGACGATTCATCTTCTGACGACTCAGAGACTGATGTTTCATCAAAGATAGTTCACTATGACACAGAGGATGTTAAATTCTCCTCTGAAGTTCTTAACAGAACTATTTCTCTAAAAGAGAAAATCACAGAGATACCTATCTGCCCAGATTTTCTGAACATGTATTTAAAAGTCAAAACCTCTGCTGAGCTTGACATGTTAGAGAAGACCTCTGTAGATCCTAAAAGTTCAAAATTTTCAAAACCTTTAAGGCGAATTAACGAAAATTCCACTTGGCAACAAAAGGGAACATGGCCTAAAGTTAACAAATCTTTTTCCTCTGTGACAGTGAAGAAATATGTTCACCACAGAAGAGACTCACAGAAGGCAAGAACTAAACAAAGCTTTTGCAATCAACATTCTAGTACTCATAGATCTTCTTGTAATAGGAAATCTTATGTTAAGAAAGAATGTAATGCCTCTGTGGCTCAATTCAATAAATTCAATGAAAAGTTCAAGCAAATCACGTCTCATATTCAATACTGTCATTGCTTTGATCTTATGTTCAAATTAAATAATCACTTCTCAAGTCCAGATTGCTTTCTCTTCACTAAAATTAAAATTCCAAAGTCAGAACCTAGAAAGAAACAATCTGATTCTTCTACAAAAGATAAAATGTATTTCAAGAATGCTAAGGCAAACTTGAAAAATTCTAACAATATTGGACCCATGTGGATATGGGTACCTAAGTCTCTGTGATTATTTTTACAGAAACAGTTTGTGCCAATTTGGTATCTTGACTCCGGATGCTCAAGGCACATGACTGGCGACAGAAGTCTACTATCCACATACAAAGAAACACACGATGGTGGATCTGTAACTTTTGGAGACAACAAGAAGGGACACATCAAAGGCTATGGAGCCATAAAGAAGGAAAACGTCTCTGTATACAAAGTTGCATATGTGAATGGCCTTAAACACAACCTACTCAGTGTAAGTCAACTCTATGATACAGGATTTGATGTCTTATTCAAAAGAACTTTCTGCTCTCTGCAAAGTGAAGACACAGGAATGGAACTTCTGCGAGCTGAAAGAAGAGGTGATCTATATCTAATGAATTTCAGTTCCAAGAAGAAGGACAAAGTTTGCCTTGTAGCCTGCAAAAGTGAGTATGCCTGGTTATGGCATAACATGTTCTGTCACTTGAATTTTCACACTTTGGATAAACTAGTCAAACTTGATCTAGTTAAAGGTTTGCCTAATGTTAAATTTAATAAGGATCACTTATGTTCTGCCTGTGAAATGGGAAAACTCAGAAGAGCTTCCCACAGAGGCAAAACAAATGTATCTTGCACTAGACCTCTATACATGCTTCATGTGGACCTCTGCGGTCCCATTGCCATACAGAGCCTAGGTGGCAAGAAATACATACTTGTCTTAATTGATGAGTATTCGCGTTTCTCATGGGTTGAATTTGTTCGAAAGAAATCAGATGTTCCAATCATCTTGATAAATCTAATGAAAAGAATCCAAGTTCTTTATGAATGCAGAATACAGAAGTTAAGAAGTGACAATGGCACATAATTTAAAAACTCTGTCATTGAAGCCTATCTTTCTACAGAAGGAATATCACAGAACTTCTCTGCCGCACGCACTCCACAGTAGAACGGCGTAGTTGAAAGAAAAAATTGAACGCTTGTGGAGGCCGCAAGAGCTATGCTATCAGCATGGGGATTGCCAATGAACTTTTGGGCAGAAGCGATTTCTATTGCTTGTTATACACAGAATCGTTCAACCACTGTGAAAAGACACCTCAAGACTCCTTACGAATTAATCAACAAAAGGCGGCCAAACATCAAATTTTTCCATGTGCTTGGATGTAAATGCTTTGTTTTAAACGACAGAGATTCCAGAGGAAAGTTTGAGGTAAAAGCTGACGAAGGCAAATTCATTGGATACTCTGCCACTTCCAAAGCCTATAGAGCATTCCTTACGAGGTCTCGCAAAATTGTTGAAAGCATCAATGTTTCTTTTGATGATTCATTCCAAAAGACTTCTGAACAAATCAGTTCAGAACTCGGACTTAAAGGGGAATCCTCTGGCATCTCACAAGCAAAAGAAGACTTAAATCGTCTATTTTTTGAGATGTTCCACGATGACATTGATCCCTCTGGTGGAACCATCAGAGCTTCTGAAGAACCATCTTCCATCGGTCAAAATCCAACAGGTATGACTCTAACTGGACCAAATAATGTTTCATCTTCTTCTGTAAATACTACATATGCAAATGCCGAGGTAGAAATCACAGAAGATGAAACAACAAGGAAAACGACCACAGAAGCTGCTGAAAATCAAACATCACAATCCACAGAGGAACCAATTACAGAGGATATAGAGGACCAAGTCTATACGTCCTCAGAGGAACAAACTCCACCACCTCTCATACCAATCATTCCACAAGCTGTAGGATCAACTACAAAGGCACGCACTACTACAGAGGTTATACAAGAAGAAGAAGAACAAGAAGCCTCTGAAGAAAGATTCGATGACATTGATGACCACCTTCCACGCACAACTAAGTGGACAAAAAGCCATCCTCCAAGCCAAATAATCGGCGAACCTTCCGACACGGTAAAAACCAGGTCTGCCACTGCTAATTTTTGTTTCTTTACAAATTTTATTAGTGTGATAGAACCAAAGAAGATTTCTGAAGCCTTAGATGACCCAAATTGGGTAGACGCCATGCAAGAAGAGCTTCTGCAGTTTGAGCATAACAGAGTATGGACTTTAGTACCTCTGCCACGAGGGAAACAGACCATTGGGACTAAGTGGGTCTACAGAAATAAGAAGGATGAAGATGGAGTAGTCGTCAGAAACAAAGCAAGATTAGTGGCCAAGGGATATAGACAAAAAGAAGGCATAGACTACGATGAGACTTTTGCCCCTGTCGCATGACTCGAAGCAATAAGAATATTCTTAGCCTTCGCAGCCCACAGAAGATTTAAAGTTTATCAGATGGACGTAAAATCAGCTTTTCTCAACGGTGAAATCCAAGAAGAGGTTTACGTAAATCAGCCACCAGGGTTTGAAAGCTCAAAGTTCCCAAGGAATGTATACTACCTTGAAAAGGCTCTGTACGGACTGAAACAGGCTCCAAGAGCATGGTACGAACGACTTTCTACTTTTCTTCTAGTCAATGGCTACAACAGAGGTACAACAGATACTACCTTATTCTATAAACGCAAAAACAGTAAAATAATGCTTGTACAAATCTATGTGGACGACATAATTTTTGGGTCTACTAATACAGAGGAGTGCAAAAGTTTTGAAAAACTCATGCAGAGTGAATTTGAAATGAGTATGATGGGAGAATTAACATTTTTCCTCGGACTCCAAGTCAAACAATCATCAGAAGGAATTTTTATAAATCAGGCAAAATACGTCTCTGACATGCTTTGCAAATATAGCCTTTCTGATACCTCTGCAATGAAAACTCCAATGGCCACTGGAAATAAGTTATCCTTAGATCCAGATGGCATCTCTGTAGAATGCACTCTCTACAGAGGCATGATTGGATCTCTGTTATACTTAACAGCAAGCAGACCTGACATTATGCATTCCACATGTCTTTGTGCACGTTATCAAGATAATCCTAAGAAATCACATTATGATGCTGTTAAAAGAATCTTTAGATACCTAAAGGGGACCAAAAATCTTGGTCTCTGGTATCCACAGAACTCTGGCTTTTGTCTTAAAGCTTATACAGATTCAGACTATGGAGGATGCATGCTCGACAGAAAGAGTACCTCTGGGAGTTGTCAATTCCTAGGTGGTAAGATAGTCAGTTGGACCTCCAAAAAGCAGAACTGTGTATCAACATCTACGGCAGAAGCTGAATACGTTGCTGCTGCTAGCTGTTGTTCTCAGGTTCTATGGATGAAGCCTCAGCTAAAAGACTACGGCCACATTCTATTCAAAATACCCATCTTCTGTGATTCCAAAAGTGCCATTGCCATCTCTGCCAATCCTGTGCAACATTCCAAAACTAAGCATATCGATATAAGGTACCACTTCTTGAAACATCATGTTGAAAACGGTACAATCGAGATGCATTTCGTGCCCACAGAATACCAACTTGCAGACTTATTCACCAAAGCCTTAGACGAGAAAAGATTTAATTTCTTGGTGGGTAAGTTAGGAATGATTAATATGATGTGAAAATCCTCTGTAAGTATAGCTTTATCTTCTGTTAATAAGTATATATTTCTATTTTACTTAACTTATTGCTTTGATTGATTTATTTCTGTATGTAAATTCTCAATCTTAAATAATTCTTGATATCACAGAGCTTCTGTAAGTCTGCTCAGAACCTCTGACGACCTCCACAGAACCTCTGGAAAAACAAGACCTATGTTCTATGCAAAACTTATCAGTTTTTGATCCAAGCATAGGTCAAGGGGGAGCAAAAGGAAATTACTTGATCTACAGAGGTGATTAGATCAAGGGGGAGCAAAAAGGGACCCTGAAATTATCTACAGAGGTAAAACTTTCAAGGAGAAGCCAAAGAAGAGCGTCGATGAATCTATATCGACAGAAGTCAGACATCACTGCCGAGAAAAGAAGAACCAAAAAGGTATGTCTCTCGTACAAAAGGTTGTTGAAAACAGTTTTCTGGGACACAAATTGTCAAATATGTCATAAATATACTGTGGATAACATTTCAAAATCAAAAGATCAAAAAGTTTCATAAAATTTGAGTTATGAGAAATTTGAGGTCATAGAGCCTCTGCTGAGCTCAACAGAGGCTCTGCCAGAAATATGCTCTGTGATCACAAATTTAACCTCTATCGATCTTTTGGAATGTTATCTCGGAAACCAAACACACACACACACCATGACCTTCTCGAACAAAACTTTTTCCATAACAGTTTTCTCGGACACCAACATTCAAATATGTCCGAAAAACGTTTCTTAGTACAAATCAAAACTTGGATGATCAAAATCGTTGATAGATTTTTAGTAATAAGAAATTTTCTTTCATAGAGCTTCTGCTGGCCCTGACAGAGCTTCTGCAAGATCCTACAGAGCCTCAAAACCTCTGAACGAAATTTCTTCACTAAAATCCTATTAATCCTCTCCAATGTCCTTACAAATGTTTTGGTTAAAGAAGAACCTACAGAGTCATGATAACAATGAGGTATATGAGGCATGAACATCAAGATTTTCTAAATCACAGAGCTTCTGTAAACCACAAAGGTTCTGTCAATTTGTTACTTGGGCATTTATGTAAAAATAACGGTTACTTTTACTGAGAGTGAATTTCATATGGCTAAGATCAACCCCACGCGCCTAGCATTAATGGGCCGCGCACGACGTCCTGTCATCCTCTGACATGGCCTACGTGTCTCTTTTTCATTGGGCGTACATGGAACGTTTTCTATGGAAAGTTGAACCCGCCGTTCTAACTTGAGTTCGGATTCCAAATATTTATCCATTGCCATATATTTTTACTCTTTCGAATTCTACCATTTTACACTCATATAAAACCCAAGCTTACCTTCTCATAAAACCTTTACAAACTCTCATTCTTCTCCGGCGAAACCCTGCAAACACTTGCAAGAATCCTATTCTTCTTACCAAATGGCTTCATCTTCTCAAGCTATCTCCCCTGCACACTTTCCGGCGAACTCAGCGGAACATTCACCTGCTCATTCTGAACATTCAGAAAACCCCCACCTCGCCAAAAATTTCGAACAAGATGATTCCGGCGACTCAGCAGACTTTGCTCCGACCACACATCTTCAAAACTTTATAGCAAAGGATCATTTCGAAAAGGTACTACCAATAAAATCCAACAATTGCTATTTGGTCCCCTCACCCACTGCTTTCGGCGAAGTCCATGCCCTTCTTCTAAATATCATGGAAAATCATATCCTCTTCCCTCTACTTTCAAGAACCCCAAAGAAAATACCTGCTAGGTATTTGAACCAATTTGGGCAGAGCTGCAGATATGATAAAGATGATTCTCTGATCAAAGGATACATCTCAAAGCCAGACAACTCAGAGCATCTAGAACTCAAATTTAATAGAACAATGTTCTCTCTAGAGTTCAATTTACCAACTAGAGGTCTTCTGGGATTGAAAACATATGCAGAACAGCCTACAGACGACGAGCTCTGTCGTTTTGTAGAAATGCTTGGGTACAATACACACCTGAGAAAAAGAAACGACTTCCGCAGAGGCAGACTACCACCTCTGTGGAACACCTTGTTTTCAATCCTTAACAGATGCCTGACAGGGAAGATAGGCAACATTGATCAAAGCTCGCATCAGATCTTAACCATCATGTATGGGGTCTACTACGATCTCCCACTTGATTACTCGACCATCATGCTGCAGGAGATCATCAATACAATCGACAGAAAGAACAACACCCTGAAGGCTAAAGAGTCTGATCCCACATATCTACCGCCTCTGCAATTCCAAAGAATCTTAGGAGTTCTGTTCGAACCTCTGCTAATGATGCAGAAATGGCCAATGGAAGGACCAATTCCTAAACAGTTCCCGATGAACAAGAACATCCCCACCGATCATGCAGAAGGCTACAACCACTGCAGACCTCTTTCAAAAAGTCTTATGAAATATGCAACGAACAAAACCCTTAAGCAAGAGTATATACGCGATCACAGGACTCTAGAACCGAGCCCTGTGACACCCCCCGCGTTTAGGTGTCCCCTTAGGAACAATAGTTGTAGAACCCCTCTCTACAAAATCAAAGAAGAAGACACTGTCAAAACATTTGGAAATCCAATGAAGTTTTATGGCCAAACGTGACGAACTCATGGGAAAGAGTTCTTCTTCTAAAGCCTCTGCCTCTACCCCAAAAACAAAGAAGAGGAAAACTGCAGAAGGCACCTCTACAAACATCGCAGAAGATCAATCTTCACCTCCTCACGCCACAGAAGTTGGCTCCTCTGCTCCTCCCTCATCTCCAAAACAGAAGAAGAAAAGAAAATCGAAAACCACAGAGGAAGGGGCACCAAAACCAAAGAGGAGGAAGACAAAAAAGAAGCTTGATAAATTGGTTACCATCGCAGAAGAGGAAACTGCAGAAGAAGGAACTGCAGAAGAAGAGGTCGCAGAAACTAGGGTCGAAGAAACTGCAGAAGAAGAAGTTGCAGAAGAGGGATATCACTCACCTTATCAATCCCCAGATCGATTTGCTCATCAAGGAAACTTAAACGATTTTCTTCAACACCCTGACTTTGCTAACACCCTAAATACAGCTGGGTAGAACGCACCACCACTTGACCACCACACCACAGAAGAACAAGACTTCTCTATCTCTGGCATTGACACAAATCTGCAAGAAAATGATCAAACTCCCAGAGATCAACCATCTGAAACCCCTTACATTCTACAGAATCCCTTCATCCAACAGGGACTAGACGTCCACAGAAGGAGTCCAAGCCAAGCTTCAGAAGAAGGAATAGAAGAAATCGACTTGTCAGATGTTGAAACTAGGGAAAGGCTTAGGCTACATGCAGAAGTTCTGTGGAACAGAGATGAGGTTAAAAAGGCCTTAGATAGAATGGAAGAAAAGGTAAAAGGGACAGAAAAAGTTGTCGTAGAAGTAGAAGGCACACATCATCAAACCCCTCCCAGTGCAACCCACACATCTAACTCCGCAGGTCTAGCTGCAGAAGGAGTTATTGAAAAAGAGCAGCACAACTCGATCCAAACCCAACCCATCCAGCCAGAGGTCACTCTTTCGACTTCTGCGCCCACAGAAACCGGGGAATCCATTCCTAGGGAGTCTCCTCAAAGAGACTCACCTATAGTTCGTGATCAATCGCCCCAGATCACACTAGAACACCCAATAGAGGAATTCGTTTCCTCTGCCACGCACAATATAGGGCCAACACTTCTTTCAGAGAGAAGTAGTGAGCACAACGACGAAGAGACTCTAGACAAGTCTCCGAGTCAACAGAAGGATAATCTAGTACCCACCTCTGAAGTGGATCTAGACAATGTCATTCACAGAACTTCTGTAGAGTCTGAAGCACTAGATGCTTCTGCTCGAAGATCAGATGGAAATCCTTCCACCCCCATCGTACAAACAAGGGTGAACGAAGGTGTCCCAGGAGCAGGGACTCACTCTGGAGACGAATGTGTTCCTCCAGAGGTTACACCAGGGACACAAGTATCAAGGGATGAGTTCCAAACCCTTGTCACCTCTGTGAACCCAACCATGAAAGAGTTGCAAAGCTCTTTCACATCTTTTGCAGAGAAAACATCAACGGCCTTGCTGAATCTGAACACCAAAATGGACAATCTGTCCACAGAGGTGAAAACGGCCATCTCAGAGATGAAATCTTCTACTCAAACAACTGCCACAACTACAACCACTTCTGCTGCTAAAATTTTTGGAATAGCTGCAACATCTGCATTCAAGGAATCAGTCAAACATTTCCTTGAACAAATGAACAATCAATCTAACAAATCACAGAGCATCACACCTGCAGAACTACAGAAGGCTATGCAAAACGTTCAAGAAGAGGCAATGCGCAACACTACAATGATGCAACCAAAATATTACATGACCAGAGCACAGCTGACAGAGCTCGGGCAGAATGTCATAAACCAGGTCACATAAGTCATTGTCTCCTTCACTACTGCAAATGCCAACTACGTCAAAGAGTTCAGAAAAAGGGTCGGCAGAATGCGCTTCAACACAGAAGCAGAGCTTGCAACTCTAATCGGCCTCTGTGATGATGTATGTGCAAAGTTGATGGCCGCAGGAGCAGAACTACCAAAGAAACCCAAAGCTTCCTGCAGAGCAGAGGGCACTTCTGATAAGAGTCAGGATGACTCTGATGATGACCATCCTGGTCCATCAGATCATCCTGAGGGGGAGAATATAAGGAGAAAGCTACGACCAGAGGACTACAAGCTCCACCAATCGCAGCAGAACCAATCAGCCAAGCCCCTCCAGAACAAACCCAAGATCAAAAGACCACAGAGACAACACCCATCTATGTGGAATCAACTCCTGAAGAAATCCATGTATCAGAAACAGATCAAAAAACCACAGAGACAACAACCATCCCTGAGGTAATCATCGTGGAAGAAAGTCCAACAAACCAACAACCTGGAGAAAAAGATCAAAAGACCACAGAGAAAACACCCACCTCTGTGGAAATTCCTACAATGTTTGAAGAAGATGCTCAACATCTGTCATCCTCTTTAGAAGAAAATCTTCACTCTCCAACTACAAAATCAACAGAAAAACCCCAAACCATACCAAGAAGAAAGTCTATTGCCCACAAACCAAAAAGAGCAACGACCTCTGCTTCTTCTGTTCTAAGAAAAATGCACAAAATAATGTCTGATCGAATGTCGCAGAGAGAAGAAGAAAGGCACAGGTTCACTTTAGCTTTCCGAATGGCAAGAAGATTCGACATACCTCAATCCACAGAAACCAAGCTCACAGAAGAAGTCACAAAAGAACCTCCCACAGAGGTTACAGAGCAAAACAAGCCAACAAAACCAACACCACATAAGTCCTCTCAAAACTTACAGAGGCAACTCCCATCATTCCAACAGAAGCACAAACAACCAAACCCACAGAAGCAACAGGTTCTGCATTTCCAAAAGCCAAAGACAAGGGAAAGGCAAAAATGACAGAAGAGCCCAAGAAAAAGAAACCAGTACCCAATCCTACAGAAAAACTGATGAAAAGCTCCTTTGATGCCTTTTAAACTCCAAAGCCTGAAGAAGAGGACTGGGCATATGGATTAAAGCCCCTGACAGACATTCCACTTACTGGCAGAGCTGCAGAAGTTGTTCAACAGATGGAGAGTCTCAGAAGACAAGTTCCACCACATGGTCCAACAAACGAAGAAATGGAAGAAGTGGTGTACAAATATCTCTACAAACAACCCTTTCAGAACCTCCATCCAACAGACCAAATCACAAATCCGAACATCAGAGAAGAATTTGAGAACATCTTTAGCAGAACAAAGCCAAGAACCAAAGCATAAGTCTTCTCAATTCATAAAATCAAAAAGGTAATCTTCTGCAGATTCTCCTTCACAAGAACCTATCCAAGAGTCAGGTACAATCTTTACAGAGTCAAAAGGGTAAACAATTCAGAAACCACCTTCGCTGATGCTGACATAAGGAATCTGAATCCCTATGATCTACCTGAACTTCTGCAATGGACAAAAGACAACTACAACACAGAGCCAAACACCAGAGCCTATCAAGTGTTGAGAAAAGCTATGAGGGAAAGGCTTCTAATCTACAGTCTGACAGACTTTTAGCTGGGAAAGGATCTTGGTCTTCAACATCTGAATCTACGACCACTAGAAGATCGCTGCCCACCTGACGCCGTGCCCAACTCAATCATTACAGAACCAAGATTCGGGTTAGTATTTCAAAACCCACAAGGCGAAGTCAAACTTTTTGTAAGCATGGATTGTCAGAAGTACGCAACTAGTACTCTGAACAAGTTCAGAGCAAACCTTGTAAAATACAGAGATACCGAGCAAATGGATAGAGACGCTGCAGATACCCTCATCAGAGAGATTGATGCCACAATACGCTTAAGAGAACTCTGCATCAGTTTCTACAAAGAGATCAGAGAAGTCGGAAGAGACAACAGAAGCTTCAACGATTTCAAAGACGCCAAAATCTGATTCTCAAACAACCAATCTCTACAAATCATGTTAAAGTTTATCTTTCATTGTACTCAAATGTAAAATGCCTCTGGCATACTTCTAAATGAAAAGAACTTTCGAGGTATTGTTTAACCTCTGTTTTATCTAACTTAGCCTAACTTAGCCTAACTTAACTAAAGTTCAAATTTTTATTTTTCACTACTTAGGGGGAGATTGTTAGCTTCAATCTTCCTAATCATAGAAGTATTTAGAAGTAGTGAAAAATAGGCTAAGTGAAGAGAGCCTCTTATAGAGGCTCTGCCGAACTTACCGAGAGATCAAGGTCGAGAAGCTACAGAAGCTAAAGAGGCGTCCTACAGAAGCTCTGTCATACGCGCAAAGAAGACCAAAGACTCGGAATTCGGTGAAGACTGCTCTACAAAGGATCAGACCGCAGAACCTCTGTAACACTTTACAGAGCCTCTGTGGTCCTCTCTAATGACTTGAAGATATTTATAATATCTTGCTACTGTTACTGGACCTGTTCATAAACTTGCATGGTAGCATGCCCTGTCCATCTTCAACGTGTCAAACTCTGATTGGATTCAATAGGGCTTAGTACATAATAGACGTTTGCTGCATTAAATGCAATACAGCACGTCCAACTGTTCATGCCATCCGTTCAACTATTCATACCGTCCGTTCTGAATAGTACCTTATGCTTTATGGTCCCCTTAGAGTAGTATATAATGAAGACTCATGTTGAGTTCTTCAACATCAAGAACACATAGCTTATATACTTTGAGAGTCATATCTGTTTTAAAGCTTTGCTTACTCGCTGTTCTTAAATCTGTTCTTGATATATATATATATATATATATTCAGTAAACTTTGAGATATTATTTCCAGTTCACTGTTTATTTATATTGTGTTCTAAATCTATCAAACATATCTGTTAGTTCTTCAAATACGCTTCCGCATCAAACATAAACTCGAACTAATAGATCTGACAATCTTGTATAAGCAAAACAGGAACCAACATTATGGAATTCTGAACTTATATAGAATATAATGCTCAAAAAGCCTAAATGTTAGAATGATAGATGGAAACGAAAATATGGGAGAAGCACTATGTTTTAGAACCAAGTGATTGAGATGCATCAAGTAAACAAATAAAAATCATTTAGTTTGAAAGTTTGTGCCTGTGGCCTTTCTGGTTTGGGAGAGTAAGTCCTAAGGGGTGCTAGACACCTAGTCCCTAAGATCAACTGGTCTGGGATCGGCTGACCCAAATCCTGCTATAGAACCAGATAGAAAGCCATGTTCTACTGGTACAAATGGGTTTAAGATATATCGATGTGGCCTTTCTAGTTTGGGAAATTAAGTTCTAAGGGGTGCTCGACACCTAGCACCTAAGGCCAACTGGTCTGGGATCTGCTAACCCAAATCCTGCTATAGAACCAGATAGAAAGTCATGTTTAACGGTGTATCTTATGCTTACTAAACTTTTTGATTAAAAGATGCCAATGTGCACAAATTAAAAGATGCCAATGTGCACAAATTAAAAGATGCCAATGTGCACAAAATAAAAGATTCCAATGAGCACACATCTCTTGAAACTTGGGGAAAATACAAAGTCGCGATATACTCGTAAATTTGTGAAAATCCTGATTTTGGACAAATAGTATGAGTAGAGCAAAGTATTCTTATATGGGTTAGAATTGCATATGCTTGATGCTAATCATATTTCGCATGCTAGCACACCAAATAGATTTAATAAAGGGGTTGAAACTGAACATTTTTAACTTGATATTCAATGATGTATTGTTTTTGAATCCAAACACATGCATTTGATTTCATTTGATTGAAAAATCTAGTATACTTCATTAAGTTGGATTTCTTTTGTAAAGCTTTCAAATGATCAAATGTTAATTGTTATAAAATGTAGTTCAATGAATTTTTTTCCTTGTATAAATGTTTTCATTAAAGCACTGTATTTGAAATGAATAATTCTTTAATGAAATATATGCATACTTTCAGGGGGAGAAAACAAATTGCTCCATAATTCTTATTTTGAGGGGGAGCAAGGTTATTCATTAAGGAGGAGATTGTTAGTGATACTCAGAGATGCGACTGAAATTGAAAAAGGTTTTAGATGATCATGATGCTCACAATCATCGGAAAAGGGGGAGAAATGTTTAATTCAATTTCATGTCGAAGATAATTCAAGATCAAAGAGATGAAGATACTAAGTTCAAGAAATCATTCAAAATACTAGAAGTCCAAAATTCGCATGCTGGATTCGGATTGTTCAAAATTGCATTGGTTTTGGATCATGTGAAGTCTGAAATGTTGCTGAATTTGGTTATCTTAGTTCTGAGCGTTTCGGAATGTGCTTACACCTAAAAGTTCAACACTATAGATGATTTCGCATCCTTCTATCCTTCTGATTCAAATTCTGATGGTTTCGTATTCAACTTGATACGAATTCCTATGGTTTCGTATTCAACTTCATCTGAATCGACATGATTTCGCATCCAATTGATCCGAATGCATATGGTTTCGCACCCTTCTTGTTCCGAATTCTATGATTTTGCATCCTTCTTGGTCCGAGATCTGATGGTTTTGCATCCTACTGATCCGAATTCTCTTGATTTCGGATCTGTCTACATCCAAATTGATGGTTTCGGATCCTTTTAATATGAGAAAATTAATATGAGAACTAAGGTTCTTGCATCAAGAAGGATACGAGAAGTTACTGTTTGTCAAAGACTGATAAAGCTGCAAAGATCTGTTTTTCATGTACAAGACTTGAAAATGGTTTGATAGAGTGTCTGTTGGAGAAGATTGACTTTACAAAGAGCTGAAGACTGCTGTCATATTTTTTAAATCTTGAATCCAAAGGGGGAGATTGTTAGAGCATTATTGTATTCAAGATTTACTGTAAAGTCAATGTGCTGTAATAAGTCCATACTCTATTGCTTAGCCTTTATACCTTGTATGTATGGGGTATAAATAGGTGTGTCATGTAATAGTTAGATAGAACTCTTAGAACACTTTATGCATATTGTCATTTGTACTCTCATGTTCAATATATGAATGACAAGTTTGCTCTCTAGATTCTCTCTATATTCTTGATTGCTAGATCTGGGTTTATCACATCGTGTTACAAAGCATTTTGGAAATATAAGGGTACGAGTCTATCTTGAAAATCGTTTGTCTCAATCAATGTTGAGTTTTGGGTTAATCGTATCTTTGAGGTATGTGTTGGCATAAACGTTGTTTAAGTGTGAATTATTATTTGAGGACCGTTATTTTCTTGTCAAATAGATTTTGAGCATTTTAGCTCGGTTTGACTTAAATGAGTCTTGAGGACTACTCTATATTGAGTTTTCGATGTTACATGCATTTGAGACATATTTATTTATTAATTACATGTTTAAAGATGTTGGACATTTTTGGAGTCATGTAGTTTAGACTGTGTTGCATTGGATCCATAGGCACGTAAGTCAGTCTTTTGGTGATGGTCGATTGGGTATCTCAGGGTTGGACCGCGGGACCCATGTTTTATGACCTTAACGTTTCAAGTAGGCACTAGGAGGGTTGAGTCCGGAGGTGCTACCTTGGAGGTATGCACTAGGACCTTCGCCGCTTTGAAGGGGGATGCCTTGGAGGTAGTCGTAAGCGTGCCAAGCCTTGTGGTGGAATCCTGGGGATAGACATTAAGGTCAACTGTCTCTTGAGGTGAAACTTGTTGAGAAGTCGTAGGAACCCTTGGACGTCTAGTTGCGAGGTGTTGGACGATTAACGTTGTACGGGTGGTATACTCATGTGTTTCCTCCACCCTCAACGGATACGGGTCTCCCCCGTTGTTGTCAAACATTATTTTCGGATGTTGAAATATCCATACTTCATTATCGTTGGTTTTGTACGAGTAATTGCAGTTGATGGCTTTAATACCGGATCCCCTCCACATGTATTATGGTTTGAATGATGCACATACTTCCATGTATTTGGTAATTGGATTTCTATCTTATTTATGCTTTGCGTGAGTATGGGGTTAGTTCTATGTTTTGGTATATTTCTATCTAAACGTTTATCACAAAGGTTAGACTTTTTGAAAAGACATCACTAAACATTCTAAACTGTTACTTATTGACAATCGTGATTTAAGAAATCTTTCTTCTGTTTTATTTATTATATAGTGATGAAAACTCTTGAACTCACTAGGCGTTATCCTAAACTTTTTATTTTCGGCATGTGCATCAGGTTTCGGTTGGGGAATAGCGTTAGCGACACTGTGAAGAGTTTGAGTGCTAGTTGTGTGGCCGAGGAACGTTTAGCTTGGTGAAGTCTTCCGCATTTATGTTTGGGAATAACAATTGATAGTTGGGTTAAGTAACGCCCGACCTTGCTTAGTTTAGTGTGATTTACGTTATTGATTGTTGGAGTAAATTTTTATGTTATTAAAGTTGAGGCATTTCCATTGATGGTTTTGTAGAAGAAATTTTATCGAAGTTTTTATTTAGTTGCTATTCCCAAATTTGAGGGTGTTACACGTACTCCACAAACAACTTCTTCCTTCCCTGTGGGTCAAGAAAGACGTATCCAATCTTGGGACTTTGGATGATGGTGTGTGGTTTAATCTCAACATAGGAGGGGCAGCTATCATCTGGAGGTGTGAGCCTGATTTTTTTGACTCCAAGGTCTAGAGCCACTTGGAAGTCAATCACACTGTAGAACATAAGCTTTTCCTCATGGCCTTCTTGATTTCGTCATAGGCCCTTTGGTGTTCTATCCTTTGCATGAAGTTTTTCCTGGCCCAGCTGAAGAGTTCTTGAAGATCATACGGTGACAAATTTCTCAAGTCTGCGTCAGAGAACTTCATCTGTGATCTATCCTCTCTCAGTACTGTGTAGAGGTTATACCAGAAGTTCTTGCACTTTGTAGGCGATAATTTGCAGCTCAGGACTTGCTTGATTCTTGACTTTGAGAAGTCTTCTTTGACATTCTTGGCTTTGTCTCTGTAGAATCTGTCCTTTTCTTCTTCGATGATGTCTCCGCTAAGATTGGGATTGGGCAGAGGATCATTAATACCTCTACTGTAAAGGTATTTATAGACTACCTCTTCCATGTCACGCATCGGGGGAGGGGGAGGAGGCATGGGTTTCCTCAGAGCATCCATGCTCTTGAGAACTTGAGCTAGTCTGTCTTGGGCAGGTTTGGTTTTAGGGTCAAGGATGGATTGACTTGATAGAGGGGGTCCAAAAGCCCAATCTTCCTCTTTTGGTTTTGGTGTAATGAAAGAGTCGAAAGAGCTCTTCATTAGCTTCTCTGTAACTTGAGGCTTGGTCTTCTTTGGTTTTGGATCTTATGCAATTATAGCTTTCCCCTTGTCTTTAGCAGATACCTTAGGCAGTGTTGTCTCTGTAGGTTTTGTTGGTGGTTGGGTTAATGATTCTTCTGCAGTTTTGGTTGGGGGTTTTGTTGGTGATAGGGTTGGTCGTTCTGATGGTGTCTCTGTTGGATCTTCTGTTGAGGCTTCCTCTGGAAGTTTGGTTTTCAGGATTTTGAGAATTTTGTCAGTTGTTGTGAACTGATTTCTATAGGTTGCTCTGGCCTAATCCCTCTGTAGTTGTTTCTTCTGGAGTTGGTTTACAATCTCTTCTGTTGTTGGTTTGGGTTTGCACAGGTATCTTCTTGGTTTAAGGGCTATGGTTTTTGTTCTTGGTTTTGGTTGCGGTTGTGCTTCTGTAGGTGTGGGGGATGGTAGATTGGTTTCTTCTGCTATTTTTGGTGTTCGGGAGGGTAGATCTTCAGCGGTTTGGATTGTTTCCACAGAGGTTGGTGTTGCCTCTATGGTCTTCTTGGACTTGGGTTGGTTGGATGATTGGGTTTGAGAAGGTACTTGTGTCAGAGGTTTGATGGCTAGTGGTGGTTGTAGGATGGCTCTGCTTCTTTTCTCCCCCCTCATGATGATCTGATGGCCCATCAAAATCATCATGTTCCCCATCATCTCTCTTACCCTCTGCTTGGCATATAGTCGGTGGCTTCTGGGGTTGACTTGCGCCAGCTGCAATCTTCTTTGCGCAAAGGTCGTCACAGATGCCAAGCGGGTATGCAACTTCTGCTTCTGACTTGAAACACAGCTTTCCCACACTATTCTGAAATTCCTTCACATAGGAGGCGTTCGCAGAGGTAAAGGCCTTGATAAACTTTGTCATTTCATTGAGAACGCCATGACCAAGTTCTGTTAACTGCGCCCTTGTCATGTAGTCTGTTGGTTTGATAGCCTGTGTTTGCTCTATTGTTTGCTCTTGAACCTTTTCCAGAGCTTTGCGTAAGTCGTCTGTAGTTATGCATGGGGATGCAGGAGTTTGTGTTGTTAGAGCTTTGGCAGCTTTCCTGGCCTTTTTGATCTGTTTGGATAGGTGGGCGACAAAATCTTCAGTGGCAGGGGTGGTGGTGTTCTGTGCAGGAGTGCTCAGGATAGATTTCAGCAGGGCATGTGTATCCTTGACCTCCTTTGATAGAGATTCAACCTTGGTGGGTAGGTTGTCAAGCATCGTCTTTGTAGTATCTGCAAGAGTGTTAACAGAGCTTTTCAACTCTGCCAAGGTGGTGGTCACAGAGGTGACAAAGGTTTGGAACTCAACCTTTGCGACGTGTGAGCCTATGGTAACCTTTGGGGGAACAGATTCTGCCCAGAGTTATCCTCTGTTCCTGAGGAGCCTACTTTCATCCCTGTTTGGACGTCGAGGATGGTAGGACTTCCATCTGATCCTCGAGTAAAGGTTTTTAATGCCTCAAACTCTACAAAAATTCGTTCAGGGACCCTGTTCTTATCCACTTCAGAGGTGGGGACAGAGGTATCCTTGAGTTGACTTGGGGACTTGTCTAGAGTCCCTTCGTCGAAGTGCACTCTACGCTCCTCTGAAGAGCGGTTGGTGTCTAAGTGTGCTTGTGTGCCAGAGGAAACAAATTCCTCTGAGGGGATTGCAGATATGACCTTGGGCGAATGGTCATGAATAAGAAGAGTGTCATTTGGAGAGGGCACCTTCTTTGGGCATTCCCCGATTTGTGCAGGCACAGAGGTAGAAAGAGGTTCCTCTGGCCGGTTTGATGGGGAAGGGGTCGAGCTGTGCGACTCTTTTTCAATAGTTTTGTTTGCCACTAGACTGGCAGAACTAGCAACGAGGGTTGCACTAGGAGGGAGAATTGGTTGTGTGCCAACTTCTATCTTCGGCCTCTTTCACACTCTATTCTTCTGTGGGGTTTCCTAAAACCTTAGGAGTCGCTATTCTAGACTTTTCTTCCTCCCATTTATCTTCTGTATCCATAAATTCCTCTGTGTGCTCTAGATCTGGGTCATAGCTCGGTGGAGAGGCAAATAGGTGTGAATTCATAGGGCCTTCTAGGGTCTCTGCCTGGTTGCCAATGGGGGTTCTGTCTTCCACTTCCAGATCAGAATCAACATCTACCACTGTAAAATCTAGGATAGTGTTGGTGTTGAACTCTGGGATAGCTTCTGCTTCCCATCTAGAGGTATCAAGAGTGTTTGCTATATCTGAGCGCTCTAGGAAAGAAGCAAAGTCATTTGGCTATGCAAAGCGAACAGGGGTTGGTGATTGAAGGTTGGGTTCTGCGTTGGTTACTTCCTCTGCGATGGTCTGCAGTTGGGATTTGTGTTTGTGGGTTCTCTTCTTCTTCCTTGGCTTTGAGGCTCCTTCCTCAGTGGTTGTTGTCTTTCGTTTCTTTTTCTTTTCCTTCTGAGGAGAGGGTGCTGAAGAGGCCACAACAGTTTGTTCAGGAGGAGGTTGCAGAGGAGCTTTAGTGCTGGCAGAGGGGATTTCCTTTGCAACTTTGGCTTTGGGAGCCTTTGTGAGTTCTAGATCCGTGCAACGAACAATGAAATCAATAGATAAGTACAACGATGTTTATGATTTCAACTGGTCATCCATATATTGCTTTCAATTGAGAGAGAATTCCAATTAAGAGAAGGAAAGCAAAATGAACAACTAACTTATTTTCTAAGGCTAAAGCACATTATATATAATGGGCCTGTGGTTAACAAGCCCACGACCCGTTCACTAACTAAGCTCAAATTAGAGAATTACATTACAGACCCTTGAACTTTAATACAACAAATATTGACCCTAACAATCTCCCCCTTTGTATTGAAGTTCGAGTTCGCGCCAGTTGTAGACATATCTTTTACGAAGCGCAAAGTGTACCTCGAACATTCGGATAGCGCAACGATAGTCAATGCGTTCTTCAACCACTTCTAAAGCGTTTCGTGCAGTTATCTCATTCGAGTTCGGAATATACGAAACCTTCTGATTTTCCGATTCATAAGAAATGATTTTGCGAAGAGCATTTTGGACTTTTAAGAGCGTGCCGTCGCAGAATCTGTCTACCTGACTGAAGCGCATAAATTTTTTCTCTTTCTGTTCGTTGATGTAGACTATCCCAAATTCCGGTTGTAGAAGCAGAGCGTTCTCGGAATACATCTTCAACTCAGGAGCTTTCAGATTCGGCTTTATCAGATTTACCTTCTTTGCCCTGTTCTCGATTGCCATTTGGAAATCCGTGAGATATGACATCATAATAGTACGAACCAGAAATCGACGAACAACTTCGAGCGCCTTTGTGACAGGTAGCGGTCGGATGGTTCTTGTACGAAGGTCTTTCAGAATTGCCAAGGAAGTCGAACGGTCGGAGGTGCTGGAAGTCAGCTTCGGAAAATTTCCATTCATTCCCATCTTCACGTCGGACAGTGAATACAGGATAAACGATTTTCATAATGCGGCTTGACTGGATGTTGAGTACCTCTGTGATCTGATGCTTGGTTCTGACTTGGCTAACTGGTAGACACCGCTTCATTGCGCTGATGTACCGGCGTTGGTATTCGGGGTTGAGGTTGTAAATGCCAAGGCAAAAGGGCGGCTCGATTGGGCGAAGCTTGTGGACGAACAACTTCTTCATGGATTCCTCCAGGTGAGGAATAAAGATCGGGATCTTCTCCCAACGGATTTGTTGCTGTTGTTGTTGAGGAGGGAGATCAGAAGATGTCGGTTGCTGAGGAGATGTCGGAATATCGACAGGTGTGGTCTCGGGTGTTGTTGAAGTTTCAGCGGGTTAAGCAGAGTGAACGGGGGTTCCATATAAATTCTGGAGCAGGAACTGATCGTAGTCTACATTGTCATCTTCATCAGTAGGGAAGACCAAATTAACCTGGAAATTTGCGGCACTGGCGGCTTTTTCATACCATGCATCTTCGGTTTCTGGGTTGGTCTCGCAGTCTGGATCAATCATATCCAGTATCGGTATGTCTGATGAGTCATCTGTAACCAGTTCCTATTCTGTTCCCTCAGGCTTTTCAACCGTCGGGTCTTCATCATCCGAGATATCCATGTCAATTACCATCTCGGCTAAGGGCAACTCGGCGTCAGGTACTTCTTCGGTTGTAGTAGCCGTAGTTGAGGGTTCCTGTTGAACCACAGTTGTAGCTTCAGTTTGGATCAGGGCGGTCTCGGTTGGTCTTAGTCTTTTCTCCCCCTCACGTTGATCAGGATCATCCTGGTCATCGTGCTTGCGTTTCAGACCGCCTGCTTGACTCTTGCAGGTATCTTCGAGTGAACGAACTCTTTCGGACAGCGTTGTGAGCGCTTGTTTGAAGTCCTTAAGAGTCGAGTCAATGGTATCCAAGCGAGTGGTAATGGATGATGAAGGAGCAGTGACCTGGGATTTCAGAACGGAGAGCAGGTCTGCTTCGGTAGAGGCATCGGATTCGGATTGTTGGAGCAGTTGGGCGAGAAGCATTGTCTTTAGGGTGTCCACCGTATAGATAGGCTGAACAGGAGCCGGTTGAGGTGTAGGCGCCGTTTCAGCGTGAACGTTCTTCTCTTTACCTTTGATTAAGCTTTTAATTTTGTTAAGCTCGGCGGCGACATGCTGCTCCATTGCCTCGCGGACAGCCTTGAGGGTGCTGTCCAGGGACCCTTGTGACACAAAGTCGGGTAAAGTAACACCGGGGTCACTTAGAACACCCGTTGAGGCATCTACCTTAGAGGCAGAGCCACCTACGTTCACGGTTGGCGCAGGGATAGTCGTGGTAGGATTTCCGTCTGATCCTCGTGTTCCGCCAGACGGAGACAATACAGACGTTCCGATCGAGTCACGAAGAGTCTTGATTTGGTGTTCCTCATCATGTGTCCTAGCCGAAGAATGTTCAATTTCAAATGGCTCTAGACTCGATGGTGCACGAAATGAAGTCGAGACCGGGGGCTGCTGGTCTCTTATTTCAACACGAGTACTCTCCGAGTGAGAGACCGGTGGAAGTTGTGCTTGATCCCCATGAGAAACTGAAACATCCGTCTTTTGAGAGATAGATGAGTGGATAAGGGGGTTGTGCAATTTCTCCGCTGGGTCCACGGAGGCTTCTTCAATACCCCGTCCCAACGTATGAGACGGGATAGAAGATGTGGCGACCCGGATATCGCTCGGTTGGGTTCACTCAGGAGCCTCTTTATCTTTACGGCTCAATCTTTCCTGGTTCGCTTTCGAACGCAGTTCTCTCCTTCTCACATGTTCTAACTCGTCACCTATAATTCCCTCGGGTATCCAAGTATCTCCCATAGCATGTTGGGGAGTAGAGGTAGGTGAGTCAAGTGGGATTCCTTCGGTGAAGTCTGGGTTGGGTCCGATACCGTGAGGGATTAATTTCAGGCGGATGTTACGGTCCGTATCGGATGCCGTGGAGTCAGATTCCACGTTTTCAACTTGACGGGGTGGTGAAGGCGGGTCAGATAAATAAGGCTCGGAGTCAGGGTGGAGTATCGGTCGTGAAGACGATGTTCCGGCTTCGCCTGTCGTTCGGGTAATGGGAATTATGGGTTGTTGGCTAGAACTGGGACGCGATTCCACTGCACCACTCACTCCATATCCCCTTCCCCGAATTCTCAACACTCCCCGCCCGGGAGCCCCTGCTGCCCGGGCCCTTCCACCTCTAACTCTCGGACCCTCACGTCTCTCAGGTCTAGGTCCCTGGGCAGGTCCCTCCGGCGCTGGCTGGACCATGGGATTCCCTAACGCTTCCCTATAAGCTACTACACTCGGTGCAGTGGGATCGGCGTGAGCCAGAAGGGCTTCGGGTATGGGCCTGGCTACTGCGTTGGAAGGGTTGCGAATTACCATATATTATAGGTGGTGAGGAGGACATACCGGATGGTTAGGACGTCGTGGTATGGCTGGGTTCGCGTCCATGTGTTGTCGCACAACCAGAGAAAGGAAACGAGGGTAGGGGAGGAACTTCTTTTGCTTTGTCCCTCCGATGTGACGAATAGCAGTAACTAACTCCCGCCAGATGATCATTGCAGCGTCGACGTGGCGGTTGTAGCACACAACATGAAATAGTCTCAAGAAATCGCCGGTGCACTGATCGATACCTTTCCATCTGGATGAAAGACACCTGTTCAGAATCGTGAACAATATGTACCAGATGGGGGCCAGGTATTTCCGATTGAACGCGGAAGGACGGTTGAGAGCGTAGTTGTATCCAAGAGCTCGGACTTGGGCACAAAGAGTATCGTCGTTGACCGCGGGGTCATAGCCTTGATGTCCGCCGGCGTTGGCTTCTGGCAATGATAGGAGTCGGCGGAAAGAAGCAGGTGTCAGCGTGAATTGCTGGTTGTCGATTTGAGTGGTGATTGTCTGTGAATTACCGACAGTGATAACTTGGGCAGAGAACCATACTTGAAGCACATATAGCAACGGGACGTCGGCAGTGGCGGTAAGGGCCTCACAGAGAGGGTGACGCATCAGAATATCCACAAGTACTCGATGTTGTGGTTGTGGACGGAACTGAGCCGGGTCCAGGTGATGGTTATTTGGCTCTATCTCAGTGCCATGGTCAGGGTCGACCAAGGCGTTATTGGCAGCCTCATCTTTAAATTCCTCCTGAGGAATTTGTTCTTCCGGATGTTGTGGAGGATTTTGCACCTGATCCGCCATTGAATATCTGTAAAAGACACACAGTTAGTATGTGTGGCGAATGAACGAGTGTCGGCGCGTACCTTTGCAATAAACAGCTCAATCTGAGACAGATTGAGGACTGGCAGTGAGAATACAGGTACTTAGTTGGAAAAATAGGGGTGTCCGGATAGAACTATGTGATGTCAAGAACTTTCAGGACAACAGCAATATCCGGACAACAGCAATATCCGGACAAAAGGTATTTGGACACCAAAGGAATCCGGATGATATGAACGTGTCCGGATAAAATGGACAACCCGGACAATTAGGTATCCGAATGCTAATGGTTTCCGGTCAAAGAGGAGTCTGGATAACACAACAATCCGGTAGTTGAACTTACCGGAAAGCCTGAGGTTTCCGGACAACTAGGTCTCTGGATGTTGTGTATGTCCGGACAAAATATCTTGTTCTATGAGTGTTACCGGACAAAGTATCATCAGCATGCTAGTTTTCGGACACAATGAATGTGTCCGAACGACATTCAAATACACGATTCTATCAAAATAGAGTCCCAAATACTTAACAACGCATGCAAGTAGTATAGATTGAGTCAGATAAGCGCAATAGGTCGACGAAAATATCCTGTATTACGTCTATCGGCCTCTAAATCAAAGAAACCCAAGAGGGGTTTTCGGATACGAGAAATTGCCTCCATTAGAGGTCGATACATGCGATTGAATGCGAATAACAACCAATACTGTTATCGAGAGAGAGAAACGAACAACATACCTGATTGTTGATGAAAGCACGTGTGATAAACGAGTAAAGCGAGTGAGTCCGAGCGAGAGAGAAAGTTTAGAGGGTTTAGGGTTTTTGTTTGAATCTTTCGGATAGATGAGAGAACAAGGAAACCGGATGATTTATATAATGACCATGAGTCCGGGTGAGATATCCGGGATCCTTTCCAACCCGGATAAGGACCCGGTCCAGAAACCTATCCGGAAAGACAAGGTTTCCGGATACCTGTCCGGATTCTTGGGATTTTCACAAAAATAAAATTGTCCGGTCCTTGGAAATTTGCAAAAAATTGGACTGTGAAGATGTAAAGTGAACCTTCTCTCGCTCCCCCTCAACCTTAGCATGGGGAAAACCTTGCTCCCCCTCGGAAAGTGCAACGGAGAGTCCGACACAAAAAAAAAAAACTTTTAAAGCATTTTAAAGAAAAACACTGTGTCGCTCCCCCTCAAATGATGATCATAAGTTGAAATCCACATGGAAGTGCTCACACACACAAAAAAAACTTTTGAACATTTTTAAGAAAAAAAACTGTGTGTGACGCTCCCCCTCAACAGATGAGTGAACTTACCTGATACTTCTTTGTGCTCCCCCTGAACACATGAACACACCGTGAAAGCACAAATATAGACATATAAAGTTGACAACAGTATGAAAGAAATGAAACACACGTAGAAAGAAAGGAAACAAACGAAATCTACCTAATAAATACAGAGACTAAATCTAACTGTGTAACTGAAACAAGTAGAATGCAGGTGCGAGAAAGTGTATGCTCAATCATCAGGAGTGTGAACACCGGATGATGAGTAGACAGTGACTCGTAGATGTATGGAACTTGTAACGGGCACACAATCGGATTAAGTCTTCAGATTTAGCATACATAACTTGGACACCAGAGTATTAAAACATTTTCGTCCAAGGGTTTTGTAAAAGGGTCTGCTAACTGATGCTCAGTATTTACAAAGTAGAGTTCGACTGTACCTCTTTCAATGTGATTCTTAATGAAATGTTACCGAACGTCGATGTGCTTGGTCTTAGTGTGTTGGACCGGGTTGCTTGATATGGCAATGGCGCTCTTCGAGTCACAGTAGATGGGCACCTTGACATACGTGAAGCCGTAGTCTTTGAGTTGCATCCGCATCCAGATTACTTGTGAACAGCAGCTTGCAGCGGCCACATACCCCGCCTCGGCAGTTGACGTTGAAACGCATTGCTGCTTCTTGGACGCCCAACTCACCAGGCTATCTCCCAAAAACTGGATATGTCCCGAGGTGCTATTCCGGTCCATGATGCAGCCCACGTGATCCGCATTAGAATAAGCGGATAACTCAAAACCTGTCTCCTTCGGGTACCATAAGCCAAGATCAGCAGTACCACAAAAATAACGAAAAATTCATTTAACGGCAGTTAAATGAGACTCTTTAGGTTTTGATTGATACCGGGCACACAAAAATGTTGAAAACATGATATCCGGTCTACTCGCAGTAAGATACATCAAAGAACCGATCATACCCCGATACAGTTTAGTGTCCACATCCGTTCCGTTAAGATCGGCGTGTAACTTAGTACCGGGTGCCATAGGACTTTTCATGGGTGAGGACTGTTCCATCTGGAATTTCTTAAGAATATCCCGGATGTACCTAGCCTGGTTTATGAATATCCCGGTCGACAGTTGTTTAACTTGAAGACCAAGAAAGAAATTCATCTCACTAAGCATACTCATTTGAAAAAATTCTCCCATTAGATTTGCAAAGTTCTTAGCATATGTGGGATTAGTAGAGCCAAAGATTATGTCATCTACATACACTTGAACTAGAACTATGTGACCCTTTTCGTTTTTGATAAACAAAGTAGAATCGATTTTACCTCGTGTGAATTTGGACTTTGTCAAAAACTTGGTCAGAGTATCATACCAGGCGCGTGGAGCTTGCTTCAAACCGTCGAGAGCCTTGTCCAGGATGTAGACATGATCAGGCTTCTTTTCGTCCACGAACCCGTCTGGTTGAGACACATATACTTCCTCCTTGAGATCGCCGTTGAGGAATGCGGTCTTCACATCCATTTGGAAGATCGTGAAATTCTTGTGCGCGGCGTAAGCGAGGAACATACGAATGGCTTCTATCCTTGCTACCGGAGCGTATGTCTCGTCATAGTCGATCCCTTCTTGTTGTCGGTATTCATTGGCCACTAGACGCGCCTTGTTACGGACAACGATTCCGTCCTCGTCCTTCTTGTTCTTGAAGATCCACTTGGTGCCGATCACCGTCTTATGGGTTGGACGTGGGACCAGTCACCATACCTTTAGAGCCTCGAATTGGTTGAGCTCTTTCTGCATAGCGATGACCCAGTCCAGATCTTCAAGTGCTTCACGTACGTTCGTCGGCTCGATCTTTCTTAAGAAGCCGGAGAAGAGACAAAAGTTGGCGGAAGCGCCTCACGTTTGAAGAGGAGTGGAGGGATCACCGATGACTTGATGTAGGGGATGAGCTTTAGTCCATTTGGTGGTGTGCGGAAGCGGCTGTTGAGTAGAGTGAGACGCGTCCGAATCTACATAATCACCAGATGGTAGGTCTTGAACTGCTTCAAGTGTAGCAGGCTGGTTTCTTGGAGGAGAGGGGGGAGGATTCGCCTAGGGTTGAACAACTTCTGGTTTCGAGGAGTTCAGAGGTTGATCGTCGGTTGTAGCAGAAGACGAATAACTAGGAGTGATCTTCGGGTTTGTAACAGGTTCCTCCGGGGGGACAGTAGTATCAGTTGAAGTCGAAGTCGATGACGGTTGAGCTGTCTCCACAGTGATGGACGACGTGCTTGTAGAAGGCGGCAGACCGGATAGATTCGCCGAATCCTCATTACGAGCAACTTCTAGTCGAGTTTGTGCTGAGACAGTAGGAGCATTAAAAATGTCATCATAAAAACATTTAAACAATAAATCTAAATCAGAAGAGTCAGCATTCGATGAAGATGCATGATTTGGATTTACTATCGCTTGTGCAGATCCCGAACTTGGAGGTCCGGAAGCTAGCACGCCAGTTAAACCGGGTTCTGAACTGATTTGTTCAGAAGCCAAATCTGCGGCTTCGTCGAATGTCACGTTTACACTTTCGACAACGGTTTTATTCCGTTTGATGTAAATGCGATACGCTTGTGCCTGCATGGAGTAGCCGATAAAAACTCCTTCATCCGCCTTGGGGCTGAATTTTCCGAGATCGTCCTTGTCGTTTAAGACGTAGCACGTGCATCCGAATGCATGGAAGTACTTGATGTTCGGAATGCGGTTGTTGATGATCTCGTATGGCGTCTTGTTGAACCGCTTGTTGATGATGGAGCGGTTTTGCGTATAACAAGCCGTGGACACCGCTTCGGCCCAGAGAAATAGCGGCAGAATAGATTATGAAAGCATGGTGCGAGCTGCTTCGACTAGGGTACGGTTGCGTCGTTCCACCACACCATTTTGCTGAGGAGTGTGAGCGGCCGAGAAGGTGTGCGAAATGCCGACTGAAGTCAGATAGTCGTCCACCGTTTGATTCTTAAACTCCATCCCGTTGTCGGTCCTTATGGTCTGAACTTGTTGTTGTTTGTTCAGTTGGACGGTCTTCAGGTGGTTGATGATCAGCTCCGGAGTTTCGTTTTTGGAGCGTAGAAATTTCACCCAAGTGTAGCGTGAGTAATCATCCACCATCACTAGAACATATTTCCGCTTGTTGATGCTTTGAACACGCATCGGTCCACACAAATCCATATGGATAAGTTCGAGGGACCGGGACGTGCTCGGGGCTGCCTTCGGCTGATGCGGCACTCGCTTCATCTTTCCCATCTCACATGCCCCACAGAGACGATCCTTCAGAATTGAAGATCGGGCATGCCTTTCACGTGTCCGCCCAACACCAGTTTGTTGATACTCTTGAAGTTCAGGTGCGAAAGTCTTCGATGCCAAATCCACGCTTGTTCGAAATTGGCCTTTAACATGAGGCAGACGGGGTTATCGGGTTTCAGGGCTGCGAGGTCGATTGTGTAGAGGTTGGTCTTGCGTTTCCCAACCAGTAGCTCCTCTCTGTCGTCATTGAGGATTCTACACCGTTTCGCTTTGAATCGAACCTCGAGATCTCTGTCGCAGAATTGCCCGATGCTGAACAGATTGTGTCCCAATCCCGCGACATGTGATACCTTCTTGATTGTGATCTTATCTTGGACAATGTCGCCGTAGCCCACGATCGGCGCCTTGTCGTTGTTGCCAAATCTCACGTCTCCACCATATTCTTCTTTGTAGTTCGTGAGAAGCTCCATCCTTCCGGTCATGTGCTTGGAGCATCCAGAATCTAAGTACCACACATGACCGTGCTGCAAAAACGAGTTTAACGGATTTTAGGTACCTAGATTTTCCTGGGTCCAGGAGGGTTAGGTTTGGCACCTCGTGGAGGAACTTGCTTTGACTCAGACTTCCCCTTAGGTGTAGATTGTACACCGGTTGGAGTAACTGGTTTTGGCACATGTTGCCTCTTAGATGTAGAATTTACACCTTTTAGAGGAACAGGTTTTGTAGCAGGTTGCCTCTTGGGTGCCGGTCTAACCTCAGTAGGAGAAGCCCGTTTTGGAATGGGTTTGGTCTCCCGCTGTGGTTTAACCTCTATTTGAGAACCCCGTTGTTTGTAGTATGTTCTCTTGTTATTTCGGGGTTTGCGTTTGGGTGTATGATTATACATGTGATATGACCCAAACCAATCATTAATGTTAATTTCATCAAAATCATTCCAACCACATCTAGAACAACATAAACAATCATGCGATAACTGAAACAATTGATGAACTGGATTAAGTTTAATTGGAAAAGAAAGTTCAAAACGATTCCAATGATTCCAAACACAATTGTCTTTGTTTATTCTAGAATTAAAAGCAGTAGGGAAAGACTTTGATGCTGCATCCTTGACAGGTTCCTTGTTTAGCCACTTGGGTTTTTCTTGTTTTGCGCGACCATTTTTATCTGAAACAGCAGGGACAGGATGGTCAGTGACTTTAGAAGAAACAGGATTTTTGGTAGGCAATCGTTCGGTCTTTTGCCTCGGCTGTGATTGGTTTTGAGGAACAGGTTTAGATTTGGGAATCTCAATCACAGCTAGGGCCATAGTGTTAGAACAGGTACCCTTTAGAAAGGTGACCGGTCGATTGACTACGGGTGATAGAAAATCAGTGTGGCTCGGAAGAGGTTTGTCGAAAGGGAACGACTCAAACTCTCCATCAGAATTACCTTCAGAGTTCATATATTCTGAAAAATCTACCTCCGGAATTTCAGGAATTTGATTGGTCAAGGAAGGGAACACTTAGTGTCAGTGTGCTTGGGGGAATTCGGTGCGGAAGCGTTTGAAAAATCAGAGTTTAATATCCTTTTAACACACTCATCCTGAGAAACTTTACTTTCTTGAGAATAGATATTTCCTATGAAAGCTTTACACGAGGATGTGTCAGATGAGTCAGAGGAAAGTTCAGGTGAAATCTGCTTCGCAGTTTGGAGCAGGTCAAGCTGCACTTGGAGTTGACCATTTATCATATGCTCTTTCATCGTTTCTCTTATCATGGCAGATAGTTTCGATGAGAGCTTATTGATTTCACACTGAAGAGTTTCCTTTTCTTCATTTGACACAACTTCGGTTTTCTTAGATTTGAGTTTCTCAAGCTCAGAGATTAGCGTTTGCTTTTCCTTTTGAAAATTTGACCTTTCTTTCTCGAGTGACTCCTCCAACTCGACTATATTTGCTTCCAAGATGAGAGGGGGAACATAGAGCTTGTACTCGTCCGTCTCAGTCTTGGTTGCGGTTGCTTGGACCTCATCCTTGTTGGAGGAATCCTTGGGCTTTGCAACCTTGTAGCAGTCGAAGTAGTCATTCGAGAGATACTTCTTGTTCTTTTGATAAGAATAATTTAAAGGTTCATAACAAAATGGAAGTTGTATTCCTCGTTTGTGTGCTCGCTTATATTCCTTGGTTTCCTCTTCCTTTTCAGGTTCAAGAGGACTAGTCCATTTAATAGCATATTCCGGGTATTTCTTATCTAAACCAAGACACCCAAAGTCATACAAAGTAGGTGTTTTGTAGATACCCTTTTTCAGATAATGTGGGTTATCGTAACCGATTCCCCATTCTTTGTTAAAGTACGTGAACTCTTTGGGTTTATTCATAAAGATGGCTTGATCGGTTTGACCTCTTTTGTGGAGTTTTGTTTCAAGATTGATGATTTTATTAACAAACTCCTTGTGCTGAATTTGAAGAGTAGTACATTGATAAACAATATCTTCTTTCTCATTCAAACACTGAGCAAACTGAGACTGAAGATAAGATAATTTGGCCCGTAAGTCCTTAGGTGCTATTGAAAGATTTTTGCATTTGTCTTTTAAATTAGCATTTTCAGACTTATATTTTTATGTTATTCTCGTTTGAACATCTAGATTTTCGATTAGAGATTTAATCTCAAGCTTTTGTTCTTTAGAGGTGGCCTTAAAGGAATCTGCCTGTTCGGTAAGAGATTGCATTTGATTCAAGAAATCTTGTTGGCTAGAATCACATACCTGACTTGTCGTTTCTTCATCGGCTGGAGAGTGATATCCCATGAAAGCATCAGCACCAGCATAATCGCTTTCATCATCATAACGACCCAACCAGTAGTCGTTTTCCACAAGTAGAGCTTCTCCAGCTTCCTTCTTACAATCTTTAGCGAAGTGACCAAGCTTTCCACATTTGTAACATGTCACTGGTTCATCTTTCTTCTTACTTTCTACTTTCTCCGTTTTCTCCTTCTTCTCTGACTTATCTTGCTCATCAGCTTTCTTCTTCCCCTCATACTTGTCTTGATAATCGTGGCGCTTGTTGGAGGAGGTGGAGTAGCGCTGATTATTGGACGAAGGCTTCTTATAGAACTTCTGTTATTGGAAAGATTTAGTGAGCAGAGCTATCGCTTTCTTGAAGTCAGATACTTCATCATTAGAATCACTGTCTTCCTTTTCTTTAGTTTCAGAAGAGCTTTGCTTTTGAGCACGTTTGGAGTGACGGCCCGAAGATTTCCCTTGCTTGGAGGACATGAGTGCAATAGGATCAACAACTGGTTTTGATGCAGTCTTCTTCTCGCTCAGAAGTTCATTCACTTCATCTTCATCTTGAAGAAGCGTCTCATAAAGTTCATTGATGCCAATGTTCTCTATCAAGTTCTTGTGTTTGACATGAGAAGCAAACACCTTCCATTCTGGCAGCAGATTGTTGAGAAACTTGAGCGCGTTTTCCGTGTTGGAGCGAGTGATCTTATTCCTGTTCAGTTCATTAAGAAGTAAGCAAAAACGTTCATAGACCTGGGTGAGAGATTCGCCGGTGTGCTGCTTGAAACCATCGAACTTGGTTATTGTGCTGTTTATCTTCAGTTGATTTCCGACATCGCTCCCACGCATCATTCTGGCCACTTGATCCCACATGCCCTTTGCTGTGTCTTTGTAACTATCGATAGCAGTGTAGATCGTATTGGGGAGGGCTTGAACAAGATATCTCTTTACATGCTTTTCACCTTCAATCATGCCTCTTTCTTCTTCGGTCATTTCTATGAGAGTCTTTTCCTGACGACGTGCTTCTGCATCTTCAGTTGCTGCTATGATCTTCGTCTCTCTTGATATACACGTAGTTGTCCTTGGACTCTATGAAGATCATGAATCTATCTCGCCACTGGCTATACTCACTGTAAAGCCCGTGTCCCGGTTTGGTTTTTTTTAAAAATTCTTAATGTTGTTATTTTTTTTAAGCGAGTCTCTTTAACGGAAGTTGTCAAAGGGACCTCGAATGTTATGTGTGGCAAACCTCACTCTCTTTTTACAATATTATGGTAATTTAGGAACCAAAAGTGCCAAAGTGATTGAGCCTAGGGGCTAAATGTGGACAATGGAATTGTTGGAGTGTTGAACGGCCAAGGGAAGGGGGACCGACCCCCCCCTCTTCCCCTTCTCGTCGGTTTCCAGCAGCATCGACAAAACAGCCCCTTTGGTTTTTTTGTGTGGTTTTCTTTGATTGTTCCATCTTGGCCGGAGTAGGAAAGAGAGAGAGAGATCGCAAGTTAGAGAGAGACCGTGAGAAGGGAAGAAGTTGGCCGGAAAACCTCCTGCCGTCGCTGCTACTGCTGCCGCCGGGAGTTCGCCGGAAACCGCCGTAGCTTGTGTTCGTCGGAGGTCTCGAGGGAGAGAGAAGCAGGGAGGTGCGGTTGTGTGGCGTCTAAACAAGGTAAGTCGTTCCTTCGTCTCGCTCCCTTTTCCTTTCTTTTGTTTCCAGCAAAACGACCACCGCGAAGCGACCGCCGCCGTACGCCGCCGCTGGGGTGGCCGAGGGCTGGGCGGTCTTGGTTGCGGGTGTGTGCTGGTATGAGTTCGCGTGTGGCAGCTGTGAGGGGGAGTGAGAGGGTGAGGGTGGTATGGAGAGATGGGGTGTGTGTGTGGGTGTGGGTGTCGCCGGAACGCCGCCGCCGCCGCCGTGCCCCACTGCCGGAGGTGGCAGTGGGTGGCGCCCGTGGCGTAACCCTAAAACCCCCCTGACCGTAACCTTAAACCATAAACCGTTAATCCTAATCTCAAAAACCGTTTTATCATTTTATGTGAATGTCGATTTTCTGCCACTGTTTTGTCGTGGCCGTAACGTTTTACTCGTAGCTCGGGTTGATATGAAATCGGTGGCCGAAGTTCACTAATCGAGTCAGGAAAGTTTTTCGTGTTTTGCCGAAAGTCTGTTTAGGCCTGTAGCTGGGCCGTATGGGGCTGTTTATACAGCCTGGTCCGAAAAACCTCCAGCTTTCTGTCCCTGTTTTGTTTTATGCATAACTTTTGCTGGGAATGTCGGTTTGGAATGGGACTGGTGCCAAAAGTTTCGTTTCGGAGTCTATTAAGTTTCCTCTGTTTTGCGGAAAGACCAATTCGGACCATAGCTAGGGCGAAGTTGCCATGTTGTACTGAAAGGTCCGGGTGTTCGCTGTTCTGCGAATCATTTTTGTGAAATCTATAGTAAATTATAGAAAAATCGTTAGGACGCGTGCGATACGTCCCTGAAATCGTAAGACTTAGAACTTCGTATTTATGGATTTTAATTTCTGTATTTATCAGTTTTTAGGGGGTAAAACAGGTCCCGAACAGACCCGTAATTTCTAATAAAATCTGGAATTCTTAGTCGTTTGAAAACTAGTAAACGTGTTATGGGTCGGGACTTTCCTTTGACTTTTTTATACGTATTTAGGTGGGAGAAAGTGAAGAAGATTGCCGGGTTGGTGTTGCGTTTCGTGAGCACGTTGCTTAGCCTTGAGGTGAGTTCTCTCACCGCGTAGTTAGGAATTTCATGTATGTCGTTCTTTTGTGTTACGTGTTATTACGTGTATTTATGTGCTTACATGAACTAGTTGGGATGTGATAACTGGTTGTGATTTGTTAAATTCGTATGTGGTATATATATGCATGTGTACACCTCGGTGGGACTGAGGGGCTCGGTGGGACCGAGGGCTTGGTGGGACTAAGCTAGTACAACAATTTTTACTCGGTGGGACCGAGGGCTCGGTGGGACTGAGCTGGTATCAATGTATTTTGTGTACTCGGTGGGACCGAGGTTCGTGCTTAGGTAATAATCATTATGTGGTTTGATATACGTGGTGATGGTGATATTGCCTACTTGCGAGTAGGGGCGATATGCGTGGGGTTGCTACCTACGTGCGTGGTTGGATTCACTAAGCGTTTAGCTTACCCTTTTCCAATATGTTGTTATTTCAGGTGCGGGCGGCAGTCGGGCGTGACCGTACACACATAGAGCGCGGAGTGTCAGATATTGCTAAACTCTCACTTACAAACCCTTTGAATTTAATTATGTAATTTTCCGCTGCATGAACTTTGTTGATGGTTTGAAGTAACGACGTTAATTTTATTTAAGACGTGAATTATTAAATCATGGTTGTTTTATAATGAAATGTATGTTTTAAAATTTTTAAATTTCCTTGTAATTTTTGGGACGTTACAACTTGGTATCAGAGCACAGCTTGAGTGAATCAAGCACATCTCGGTGTGTTTGGTCTCAAGTTGCGGCTAAGAGATCTTTAAATTCTTTTACTAAAATCTTTTAAAATTAAATGAAAAGAGAAAACCCGTTTGGGAAACGGTGATCGTGGGCGCAGTGTGTACAGTCAGCCGACGCCAGCTGGGAAGGTAAGGAACTTAGTGTATCTATTGCTTTTCAGGTATAGTGTATGCATGCTAGATTGCTTATGTGAACTGTATGGTACCGTATGCTGGTTTATCGCTTATAGGAACTCATGCTAGCTTTGATAGGTTGTTAAGCGAATGCACTCTAGGTTGTATGCAGTAGGAACTGAATAGCCTTAGAATAGTAGATTTAGTTCTATTGCGCAGCTCTTGTTTGAGTCCAACCGTTCTAGGATAGAATCTCTTATTCGAACGTCTATCTGGTTTTACACTGTATACGACCGTGCATTCACGAGGCGACTTGTCAGGGTTAGTGGGGTTTCCGTGTTAGCAAGGATAGTGGGTGATATGACCTTTCTAGGGAGTTAGGAAAGGTGTTTGTACGGGCTGGATTGGCTATATGTGTTTATTTGTGGTAATCGACTACTTGAATGTCTCGGGACAGGACTCGAAACGAGTAAGGATAGGTGTGAAGGGTAGTAGTAGAGCTCCTACTATCTGAAGCACAGGATCCATGCTTGAGTCGGGGAGAGTCACGAGGGAGCCAAGGAGTGGAGTATGAGCGTGGTAGGGTGAGTTATATATGCTTATATACCTCTGAAATTTTCTCTTTCTAGAATGGTCAATGCTAGAAGGAACAACGCGGCGGGGTCGCGAGCCGAGACGGGGATTGCTATATGTTAGGTGCATTCTTAGTTAACTCGGTGCCTGCAGTTGTGATGTTTGATAGCGGGGCTACTCACTCCTTTGTGTCTCGCACACTTAGCGAGAGTTTAGGCCGAGTTGTAGGACGCTTGAGTTATCCTCTGGTTGTTGAGGTGGCTGATGATAGGACCTTGACGGTCACAGACGTGTTTCGCGGGTGCACCTTAGAGATCTCAGGGGTGAGGTTTCCCATCGACCTGATCCCGATTGCTATGCGGGAGCTTTGTGTGATTGTGGGCATGGATTGGATGGATAAGTTCGACGCGGAGATCGTTTGCCGTCACAAGCAAGTGCGAGTTCGAACCCCAAGCGGGGGAGAACTGTTAGTGCAGGGAGATTCGTCTAGACGGTCTACGACCATATGTTCCGCGGCGAGGGCTCGGAGACACCTTCAGCATGGTGGTCAGGGGTACTTAGCGTATGTGATAGATACGCGTGTTGACGAGGCGAAGAAGACTGCCGAAGATGTGCCAGTCATGAGGGAGTTTGCCGATGTGTTTCCCGACGAGTTACCGGGGATACCTCCTGAACGACAGGTAGAGTTTCGAATCGATCTGATTCCGGGTGCTGCTCCGGTGGCCAAGGCACCCTACCGCCTGGCTCCACCAGAAATGAAAGAGCTGTACGCCCAGCTGCAAGAACTACTCGAAAAGGAGTTCATTAGACCGAGCTGTTCGCCGTGGGGGGCACCTATCTTATTCGTGAAGAAGAAGGATGGATCACAACGGATGTGCATAGACTATCGAGAGCTGAATAAGCTTACGGTAAAGAATCGTTACCCTTTGCCAAGGATTGACGATTTGTTCGACCAGCTTCAGGGGGCCTCATGGTTCTCCAAGATTGATCTACGATCGGGGTACCACCAGATGCGGGTCAGGAGTGAGGACACGGAAAAGACGGCTTTCCGTACGCAATACGGTCATTACGAGTTTGTGGTAATGCCTTTTGGACTCACCAATGCACCTGCAGCGTTCATGGACCTCATGAACCGGGTGTGTAGTCCGATGTTGGACCGCTCGGTGATTGTGTTCATCGATGACATTCTGGTGTATTCGAAGACCAAGGAGGAGCACGAGATGCATCTTCGAGAAGTGTTGGAAGTATTGAGGCGAGATAAGTTATACGCTAAGTTTTCCAAGTGCGAATTCTGGTTACGAGAGGTCCAGTTCCTAGGACATGTCGTGAATCAGGATGGTATTATGGTTGACCCAGCTAAGATTGCGGCCGTGATGCGGTGGGAGGTGCCGAAGACTCCTACTGAGGTGAGAAGCTTTCTGGGATTAGCGGGGTATTATCGAAGGTTTATACAGGATTTCTCTAAGACCGCGTTACCCATGACGCGATTGACAAAGAAATTTGCGGCTTTCAGTTGGGGGGAGGAACAACAGAAGGCGTTCGAGGAGCTACGCAGGCGGTTGTGTGAGGCTCCTGTGTTAACCTTACCCGAGGGCATGGAGGATTTGGTAGTATATTGTGACGCCTCACATCAGGGTTTGGGTGCCGTGCTTATGCAGCGCGGCAAGGTCTTAGCCTACGCTTCTAGGCAGCTGAAGCCTCACGAAGCAAATTACCCGACTCATGACCTGGAGTTGGGAGCGGTAGTGTTTGCCCTTAAAATTTGGAGGCACTATCTCTATGGTGTCAAGTGTACGATCTACACTGACCATAAGAGCCTCAAGTACTTAATGGATCAGCAGAACCTTAATATGCGTCAGCGAAGGTGGCTCGATGTGGTTAAGGATTATGACTGCGAGATACTGTACCACCCGGGTAAGGCGAACGTGGTCGCGGACGCACTCAGCCGACATCCGGTCGGTGAGCCACTGAAGGGTTATTGCCAGCGATTGACAGTGATTTCACCTATCCTGGAGTCGATAGGAAGCGCTCAAGAGGTGGCTGTCTTGGAGGAAAATGCAAAGCGGGAAAGAGTGTCGGGGGAAATCTCGAATTTTGTTCGTGATAGTCGGGGGTTGTTAACTCGACATGGTAGGGTTTGGGTTCCATTCATCGGCGGGAACCGGCAGGTACTAATGGATGAGGCGCATAAGTCCAAGTTCTCGATTCACCAGGGGGCTACAAAGATGTACAGGGACTTACGCGAAGGTTACTGGTGGCCCGGCATGAAGCGGGATGTAGCTAGGTGTGTTGAGGTATGTATGACCTGTCGGAAGGTCAAAGCGGAACATCAACGACCTCATGGGAAATTGCAACCGTTGGAGGTCCCGGTTTGGAAATGGGAAGAGATTACTATGGACTTCATAACGAAACTCCCAAGGACTCCCCGTGGGAACGATGCCATTTGGGTGATTGTTGACCGTCTGACCAAGAGTGCTCACTTCTTGGCCATCAGGGAGAGCTCCTCGGCGGATAAGCTTGCGGAGGTGTTTGTGCGTGAGATCGTGGCCAGGCACGGGGTGCCAGTTTCGATTGTCTCCGACAGGGATACTCGTTTTACCTCTCGGTTTTGGGAGAAGTTCCAGTCGGAGATGGGTACACGGTTACACTTTAGCACGGCCTTTCATCCACAGACGGATGGGCAGAGCGAGCGAACCATTCAGACCCTCGAGGATATGCTTCGAGCTTGTGTCATCGATTTTGGAGGTAGTTGGGATCAGTACTTACCCTTGGCGGAATTTTCCTACAACAACAGCTACCACTCTAGTATTGGCATGCCGCCATACGAGTTGTTGTACGGTAGGAAATGCAGGACGCCCGTTTGTTGGGGCGAGGTTGGGCATCGCGTGTTAGGGAGTACTGACATCGTGTTGAAGACGACCGAGACAATTCAGATGGTGCGGGATCGTTTGGTTACTGCACAGAGTCGACAGAAGAGCTACGCCGACAAAAGGCGATCCGACTTGGAGTTTCAGGTGGGTGATTATGTATTGTTGAAGGTTTCACCCTGGAAAGGGGTGATCCGGTTTCGTAAGCGGGGGAAGCTAGGGCCTCGTTATATTGGTCCTTACCGGATCATCGCCCGCGTGGGGAAAGTGGCTTACCGGTTGGAGCTACCGGAGGAACTGAACCTGATTCACAACACCTTCCACGTTTCGCAATTGCGAAAGTGTGTGATGGATGAGTCTGCAGTAGTACCGCTCGAAGATATTCAGATCGACGAGCGGCTTAATTACGTGGAAAAGCCAGTTGCTATTCTTGACAGGAGGACGAGAACCTCGCGGAACAAGGTTGTTGGTTTGGTGAAGGTTCAATGGAGACACCGAAAGGGTTCCGAGTGGACTTGGGAACCTGAAGCGGAGATGCGAGAGAATTATCCGGAGCTGTTTGCGGGTGTAGACTTCGGGGGTGAAGTCTAATTCAAGCGGGGGAGAGTTGTAAAGCCCGTGTCCCGGTTTGGTTTTTTTTAAAAATTCTTAATGTTGTTATTTTTTTTTAAGCGAGTCTCTTTAACGGAAGTTGTCAAAGGGACCTCGAATGTTATGTGTGGCAAACCTCACTCTCTTTTTACAATATTATGGTAATTTAGGAACCAACCACTGGTTTTGATGCATGAGTGCAATAGGATCAACAACTGGTTTTGATGCAGTCTTCTTCTCGCTCAGAAGTTCATTCACTTCTTCTTCATCTTGAAGAAGCGTCTCATAAAGTTCATTGATGCCAATGTTCTCTATCAAGTTCTTGTGTTTGACATGAGAAGCAAACACCTTCCATTCTGGCAGCAGATTGTTGAGAAACTTGAGCGCGTTTTCCGTGTTGGAGCGAGTGATCTTATTCTTGTTCAGTTCATTAAGAAGTAAGCAAAAACGTTCATAGGCATGGGTGAGAGATTCGCCGGTGTGCTGCTTGAAACCATCGAACTTGGTTATTGTGCTGTTTATCTTCAGTTGATTTCCGACATCGCTCCCACGCATCATTCTGGCCACTTGATCCCACATGCCCTTTGCTGTGTCTTTGTAACTATCGATGGCAGTGTAGATCGTATTGGGGAGGGCTTGAACAAGATATCTCTTTACATGCTTTTCACCTTCAATCATGCCTCTTTCTTCTTCGGTCATTTCTATGAGAGTCTTTTCCTGACGACGTGCTTCAGCATCTTCAGTTGCTGCTATGATCTTCGTCTCTCTTGATATACACGTAGTTGTCCTTGGACTCTATGAAGATCATGAATCTATCTCGCCACTGGCTATACTCACTGTAAAGCCCGTGTCCCGGTTTGGTTTTTTTTAAAAATTCTTAATGTTGTTATTTTTTTTTAAGCGAGTCTCTTTAACGGAAGTTGTCAAAGGGACCTCGAATGTTATGTGTGGCAAACCTCACTCTCTTTTTACAATATTATGGTAATTTAGGAACCAAAAGTGCCAAAGTGATTGAGCCTAGGGGCTAAATGTGGACAATGGAATTGTTGGAGTGTTGAACGGCCAAGGGAAGGGGGACCGAACCCCCCCCCCACTCTTCCCCTTCTCGTCGGTTTCCAGCAGCATCGACAAAACAGCCCCTTTGGTTTTTTTGTGTGGTTTTCTTTGATTGTTCCATCTTGGCCGGAGTAGGAAAGAGAGAGAGAGATCGCAAGTTAGAGAGAGACCGTGAGAAGGGAAGAAGTTGGCCGGAAAACCTCCTGCCGTCGCTGCTACTGCTGCCGCCGGGAGTTCGCCGGAAACCTCCGTAGCTTGTGTTCGTCGGAGGTCACGAGGGAGAGAGAAGCAGGGAGGTACGGTTGTGTGGTGTCTAAACAAGGTAAGTCGTTCCTTCGTCTCGCTCCCTTTTCCTTTCTTTTGTTTCCAGCAAAACGACCACCGCGAAGCGACCGCCGCCGTACGCCGCCGCTGGGGTGGCCGAGGGCTGGGCGGTCTTGGTTGCGGGTGTGTGCTGGTATGAGTTCGCGTGTGGCAGCTGTGAGGGGGAGTGAGAGGGTGAGGGTGGTATGGAGAGATGGGGTGTGTGTGTGGGTGTGGGTGTCGCCGGAACGCCGCCGCCGCCGCCGTGCCCCACTGCCGGAGGTGGCAGTGGGTGGCGCCCGTGGCGTAACCCTAAAACCCCCCTGACCGTAACCTTAAACCATAAACCGTTAATCCTAATCTCAAAAACCGTTTTATCATTTTATGTGAATGTCGATTTTCTGCCACTGTTTTGTCGTGGCCGTAACGTTTTACTCGTAGCTCGGGTTGATATGAAATCGGTGGCCGAAGTTCACTAATCGAGTCAGGAAAGTTTTTCGTGTTTTGCCGAAAGTCTGTTTAGGCCTGTAGCTGGGCCGTATGGGGCTGTTTATACAGCCTGGTCCGAAAAACCTCCAGCTTTCTGTCCCTGTTTTGTTTTATGCATAACTTTTGCTGGGAATGTCGGTTTGGAATGGGACTGGTGCCAAAAGTTTCGTTTCGGAGTCTATTAAGTTTCCTCTGTTTTGCGGAAAGACCAATTCGGACCATAGCTAGGGCGAAGTTGCCATGTTGTACTGAAAGGTCCGGGTGTTCGCTGTTCTGCGAATCATTTTTGTGAAATCTATAGTAAATTATAGAAAAATCGTTAGGACGCGTGCGATACGTCCCTGAAATCGTAAGACATAGAACTTCGTATTTATGGATTTTAATTTCTGTATTTATCAGTTTTTAGGGGGTAAAACAGGTCCCGAACAGACCCGTAATTTCTAATAAAAACTGGAATTCTTAGTCGTTTGAAAACTAGTAAACGTGTTATGGGTCGGGACTTTCCTTTGACTTTTTTATACGTATTTAGGTGGGAGAAAGTGAAGAAGATTGCCGGGTTGGTGTTGCGTTTCGTGAGCACGTTGCTTAGCCTTGAGGTGAGTTCTCTCACCGCGTAGTTAGGAATTTCATGTATGTCGTTCTTTTGTGTTACGTGTTATTACGTGTATTTATGTGCTTACATGAACTAGTTGGGATGTGATAACTGGTTGTGATTTGTTAAATTCGTATGTGGTATATATATGCATGTGTACACCTCGGTGGGACTGAGGGGCTCGGTAGGACCGGGGGCTTGGTGGGACTAAGCTAGTACAACAATTTTTACTCGGTGGGACCGAGGGCTCGGTGGGACTGAGCTGGTATCAATGTATTTTGTGTACTCGGTGGGACCGAGGTTCGTGCTTAGGTAATAATCATTATGTGGTTTGATATACGTGGTGATGGTGATATTGCCTACTTGCGAGTAGGGGCGATATGCGTGGGGTTGCTACCTACGTGCGTGGTTGGATTCACTAAGCGTTTAGTTTACCCTTTTCCAATATGTTGTTATTTCAGGTGCGGGCGGCAGTCGGACGTGACCGTACACACATAGAGCGCGGAGTGTCAGATATTGCTAAACTTTCACTTACAAACCCTTTGAATTTAATTATGTAATTTTCCGCTGCATGAACTTTGTTGATGGTTTGAAGTAACGACGTTAATTTTATTTAAGACGTGAATTATTAAATCATGGTTGTTTTATAATGAAATGTATGTTTTAAAATTTTTAAATTTCCTTGTAATTTTTGGGACGTTACACTCACCTTGGTAGAGGCAAGGTGGTTTGGAATCGGTACCGATTGCGAGAGCGTCGCGAGAAGACATCTTTGGTTGCAACTGAGTGATTGTCAGACGAATTGATTGATTCAAAGTGTAAACCTAACGCAAGGCACTATGAGTGGTATCCTAACACATGTTCTACGACTGAAATGAACTAGGAATGAGCTTACTGGATAGGAATCCAAATAAGACGTCTGATCTGGAAGTGTCTGGATCAGATTAATTGAAAAAAAAAACAATTCAAAATCACAAAAGTATCCGGATAACACAAAGAGTCCGGATAGCCTAAGGTTTCCGGATAACACAAAGGTTACCAGAAGACAATAGATACCGGATGCGAAGAGTTTTCGGATGAAATTAAAGATACGAAAACTTACCGGGTAAACAAGGTGTCCGGATGAATGTTTTCCAGAAGGATTTGGTTACCGGATGGAACACTTTCCGGAAGCGGATTTATCCGGGAAAATTGGTTACCGGGAACTTTGGGTTTCCGGAACTAATATACCCGGAAAGATTAAGAAAATATGAGTTGCCCGGAATGCTTGACTTACCCGGAAAGAATGAACACGAACGTCCGGAAAGAGCTACTGCTATCCGGAAAGGGCGGCTGACCTATCCGGGAACTGCGGCTGTGGGTTTCCAATCAATTGGGAATCGATTAGGGTTGCTCAACAACGTTCCTGGATGATTAGAAACACAACCAAACACAAAAATAACCCTACCCAAATCGATTTTGAAGCAAAAACAACAAGTTTTGATGGTAAAAATTCGATTTTTAGTGAAGAACACACTCTAAACTTTTGAACTTAATTTGCTTAATAAACCACTCAAATGATCGAAATAGAATGTGAAAATTTGCAGAATCACTAATATCAATGATGCTAACAAAACCCAATAAACGAAATTGATCAATTTTACCAGAATCAAACTTTTGATATTCAAGTAAGAACAAAGACGTGAAAAAGTGACAACTTACCAGAAATCAATGAGAAGGCTTTGAATCAATTCTGTCCGTCTGCTCTGATACCAATTGTGAGTTCCAGATCCGTGCAACGAACAATGAAATCAATAGATAAGAACAATGATGTTTATGATTTCAACTGGTCATCCACATATTGCTTTCAATTGAGAGAGAATTACAATTAAGAGAAGGAAAACAAAATGAACAACTAACTTATTTTCTAAGGCTAAAGCACATTATATATAATGGGCCCGTGGTTAACAAGCCCATGGCCCGTTCACTAACTAAGCTCAAATTAGAGAATTACAATACAGACCCTTGAACTTTAATACAACAAATATTGACCCTAACAACCTTCTTTGTTTTTACCACTTGTTAGGGTGGTTGTTCTATGGTCTGGGGTGGGGCTGTAGAGGTCGCTGTAGCAGTTCTAGCTTGCCTAACCCTTTCTACCTTTTGCCTATGTTTCTCCAAAGCTACGGCCCAAGCTTCTTCACTCAATCTCACCACTACCTCAGTTCCTATTGGGACACCTAAGCATGGGGGGGGGGGGTCACAGGACTCGGTTGGGGAGTCCTATGTGCACGCACATACTCTCTTTTAAGATCTTCATCAGAGGCATAAATTAACACTTCTTTGACAGAGGCCTGCAGTGCCTGTATCCTTCTGCGTGAATGGTGGGGGACATCTTCCATAAAGGATAAGTCTTGACAATTTTCCATTACTTTAGCCATTTTTCACCTGTTAGCAGAGGCTCTATGTGAATGCCCAAGGTCCATTGAAACTGCAGAGCTGGAAGCTGACCCTTATTCCCCTTTGCTTTCTGTGTGGAATGTCTGTGCTCTATAGTAGCAATCAATTCTTGCATAATCAATGCAGCATAGTCGAGGGGTAAATCATAGTATATTCCATACATAATTGAAAGGATTTGGTGGGAGCTCTGGTATGGGCTTCCCACTTTGCCAGTGAAGCATCTGTTGAGTATTGAAAAGAGAGTATTCCATAGAGGAGGCAACCTGTTTCTTCTGAAGTCATTTCTTTTGGATAGAGGGGTGTTGTAACCAAGCATTTCAACAAATGTACAAAGATTTGCGTCAGAGGGTTCTTCGGCATACTGCTTGATTCCCAACATTCCTCTGGTAGGAAGTTCAAATTCATAGGAAGTCATAGTCCTATTAAAACCTATGTTAATGTTCTATGACTTATCTGGTTTTGATACATATCCATTGATCTGGTTGGTTTCAGGGTCATAGTAGCAGCTTTGCCAGAACTGATTCATATATCTGGCAGGGATCTTGGTGACGTTCTTGATTAGCAGATGTCTAAGTCGTTGGTTTTCTAAGACGTTTAGCAGTATTGCTTGTTCTTCCCCAAAACCTTTCTGTTGAGGACAAGGTAGTGATTATTAGGTTTAAGTGGCAGGTTGTTTTCAAAGAAATTATTTGCCAAGAAGTGTTGCAAATGGGTAGATGGAGCATGTTGAACATAACCAACATTGTTCGCCTTTTCTTGAAGGATTCGTGGATTTGCAGGGTTGTTCGAATGCTCAGATGGAGCAGGTGAGTTAGCAGGTCCAGCCATTTGAATGTGTGCTTGAGTGTTCTTGAGAAAATAGCACAGATTAGCAGGTTGTTCTTGAGATTTGCAGGTTTTTGCAAGATCGCCGAAGAAATCAGAGAGAAAAGGTTCGTAAAATTGAAGAAGAAGTGTAAAAGTGGGTTTTATAGTGGGTAATTTGGATAAAATTTGGGCGGTAAAAAGTGAATTCTTTAAAGTTTGGAATCCGCACTCGAGTGTACAGCTGGGTTCAACGCTTCAGTACTGTCGTGTGGCACGCACGTCCAGTAGAAACGTGCCATGTCAGAAGTGGCATCGTGCACCGCCCATTAATGTTGTGTGCGTGGGAGTTTTTATGCCCAAATGACTGTCACTTTTGAAAATAACCCGCACCTCAGAAGGTTTCAAAACACACAAGTGTTGAAAACCACATAAGCTCTGGGGTGGAGTGAGCTCTGTGGTTTGAGGTCTTCTTCAATAAGCACCAGAATTGCACCTTTTCTTTACCAAAACATATTTGAAAAGCAATGGGGGGTGATCGAGAGTTTTCACTAGAAGTCATGATTAAAGAAGCCTTGTCGCACAGAGGCTCTATCAAACATGACATAGGCTCTATGACCAAGAATTTCTAATTGTGAAAAATGCTCAAAAGATATTGATCTCCCAAGGTTTTGACTAGTTAAAACAGGTAATTTAGGACATATTTTGAAAGTTATGTCCGAGAAAAGTGTTTTGAAAAACTGGTTTGTGCGATATGCTTACCCAAATTCTCTCGATTTGCTCGGCATGATTTCCTACTTCTGTTGATTGCTATGATCAAAGAACTTCTTTGGATCCCCCTTGAATGATCAACCTCTGTAGATCATTACAAGGTCTCCTTCTGCTCCCCCTTGACCTATGCTTGGATCAGATATTGATAAGTAGAGCACAAAACATAGATCAAGATCATCAGAGGTTCTGTGAGAGTGAACAGAGGCTCTGTGCCACTTCACAGAAGCTCTATTGAGTACAGAACTTTGAGAGGTAAAGAATGTACATACTGAAAGATTTAAATATTTACATAGGAGGATTTAATCTCACTTACAGAGGGAGTTAGCTCATGTTCAGCATACCTAACTTACCCACCAAAAATAGGAATCTTTTCTCATCAAGTGCTTTGGTGAATAAATCTGCAAGCTGATATTCTGTTGACACAAAGTACATCTCTATGGTGCCTTGTTCAACGTGATGCTTTAAAAAGTGGTACCTGATATCTATGTGTTTTGTCTTAGAGTGCTGCACAGGGTTGGCAGAGATCACAATGGTGCTTTTGGGAGTCACAAAGGATTGGTATCTTTTGGATATCTAGACCATAGTCTTTTAGTTGAGTTCTCATCCACAAAACTTGTGAACAACAGCTGGCAGCAGCAACATATTCTACTTCTGCTGTAGATGTTGACACATAGTTCTTCTTTTTAGAAGTCCAGCTTACTAGTTTACCACATAGGAATTGGCAACTACCAGAGGTACCTTTCCTGTCTAGCTTGCATCCTCCGTAATTTGAATCTGTATAAGCCATGAGATCAAAGCCAGAGTTCTTTGGATACCAGAGTCCAAGATTCTTGGTTCCTTTAAGGCATCTAAAGATTCACTTGACAGCAAATAGGTGGGATTCTTTGGGGTTAGCTTGATACCTTGCATAGAGACATGTGGCATACATTATGTCTGGCCTACTAGCAGTTAAGTATAGAAGATACCCGATCATGCCTCTATAGAGCTTGCACTCGACAGATTTTGCTTCTGGATCTGAGTGTAGTTTAGATCCAGTAGCCATGGGGGTCTTCATGACAGAGGCATCAAAGAGTTTGAATTTTGAAAGTATGTCAGAGACATATTTTGATTGATTTATAAAAATTCCCTCTGATGACTGTTTTACTTGGTGTCCTAGGAAGAAGTTTAATTCTCCCATCATACTCATTTCAAACTCACTCTGCATGAGTTTTTCAAAATATGAGCAATATTTTGCATTAGTAGAGCCAAAAATAATGTCGTCCACATATATTTGGACAAGTAGAATGTCATCATCTTTTCTCTTATAGAACAAAGTTGTATCGGTAGTACCTCTTTCGAACTCATTAACAAGGAGAAAGGTTGAAAGGCGTTCATACCATGGTCTTGGTGCCTGTTTGAGTCCATACAGGGCCTTATTTAGATAGTAGACATGGTTTGGGTATTTAACACTTTCAAACCTTGGTGGTTGTTGGACATATACTTCTTCTTGAATCTGTCCATTTAGAAAGGCAGATTTGACGTCCATTTGAAATACCTTAAAACCTCTGTGGGCTGCGAAGGCTAAGAAGATTCTTATCGCTTCGAGCCGTGTGACATGGGCAAAGGTCTACTCGTAGTCAATCCCTTCTGCCTGACAGTATCCCTTAGCCACTAGTCTTGCCTTGTTTCTGATGACCACTCCATCCTCATCCTTTTTGTTTCTGAAGACCCATTTAGTCCCTATGGCAGTTTTCCCTCTTGGCAGAGGAACTAGGGTCCATGATTTGTTTCTTTCAAATTGGAGAAGCTCTTCTTGCATTGCTTCCACCCAATTTGGATCTTCTAGGGCTTCAGAAACTCTCTTAGGTTCGATCACACTGATAAAGTTTATGAAGAAACAAAAATTAGCAGTTGCTGATGTTGTCTTAACGTTGTCAGAAGGACTGCCAATTATTTGGCTCTAAGAATGATCCTTTGTCCACTTGGACATTCTTAGGAGATGGTCATTTGTAGCATCAATTTGAACTTCTGTTGTTGCACACGATGGTTCTGGTGCAACTTCTGTGGTTGATGGTACTTCTGTGCTTATGCTTGGAGTTTCAGCTTGAGGAGGTATTTCAATAAGGGTAGGTTTTGAATCCTCTGATGATGTTGAGACAAAATCCTCATTTTCCTCTGGTGTCAATTCCTCTGTTGTCATAGGAGTTGGTATTTCTAGTGCTTCTGTTGTGGAGCCATTGTTCACATTATCCTCTGCTTGCTCCCCCTTGACACTTGTACCTGCACAATTAATGGAAGAGGGTGAAGAATTTGAGGGACCAGTAAGGGATATACCTTGATTTGTCTGGTCAGTAGAGGATGTCTCTCCGGAGGCTCTGGTAACTCTAGTAGATGGATCAACATCATCATTGAACATTTCTTCAAATAGCAGATTAAGTGTTGGTCCTGAAGGGCTATACAAGTTTGTAGAAGGGGGGGGGGTTGAATACAAACACACGTTTTTACTTTTCTAAATTGTATATTGATAAATCAAGACAATTACAACTTGTTGCGGAACAAGATTAAGGATAAACCTAATCTAAACAAGTCTTGAGAAACACTAAGTTTCTTGCACTAGAAAGAGTTAAAGAAATTACGAATAATAACTTAACAATAAGAAATAAGAAGATGGTCCGAGCACACTTCAAAACTGAAGTAAGGTTCTTCTTATATACTGCATGCATTTAATGCATGGCAATATGGCTTTACACGTGGCAGCAGCTGAGTGGTTGCATGTCATTGACCTTTGTAGACAACCTTAGTAGCCGCATGGTGCACATTGTAGAATCAGAGTTGTTGTACGATTACAGACAAAAGGGATGTCCGTTCTGACAGTTCGTACGGAGACGTGCAAGGGAGGTAAGACAATAGTAACATGCAGGGAGACTTCATGATCAGCTTTCGTTGAGTCAGATCTTTATCAGCGAATGATAAAGTTCAGCGATTGCTGAAGTCTTCTACTTGAAACTTCACGTTGAATGGACAGGTCATGCTTCGCTGATATCCGCATCAGTTCATGAGTAGACTTGTCGCTGGTTCTTGAGCTTGATCTTCGACTTCAGCGTAGAACTTTGGTTGACATGAAACTTGTCTTCAGGGATCATAAGTAAACAACTAACTTATCAGCGATCATCTCATAGACTGAGCAGGCTAAGAGCTATATGATGATGAACAGTCTTCACTGAATATCTATCTAAAGAGTGAGAGTTCCTATCAGCAGTACTGTAAAGTCTAAGTTCTTATCAGCGTTCGCTGATACATATTGTTTACTTACAATTTTCACTAAGTGTTTAAGAGAGGGTCATTATCAAATCACTGAGGGTTTGGATCAACAATCTCCCCGTATTTGATTTTGACATAGCAACAGAGAAAATTGCTATTTAATGAAAACATAAGGATAAAAAGAACTCATAAAATATTTGTCCCTTTTACTGTTTTCTGGGATCTTTTCAGTACTGATGGAGTAAAATACATTAGCTGAAATTTTTCTTTAAACTTCGTAAAGATTACATAGGGAAGTGGAAAAATTACAAGTACATCAAATACAATTACAAGTACAAAAGATGTAGACAGATAAGGATAGAAAGAATTACAAGGCGATCCTATCCGTCAAAAGGTTCTTCCTTGATGAGAAGTTCATCGAGGGTCTTTGATGTGGGAATCATCCAGTCAGGGACATCTACTCCTTGATTCTTTTTGTTCAGAGCTTCTTCAAAAATCAAGGGCTTCAGGTGTCTAGCTTTAATGTCGCGTCTGACTTCACACCAGTATATGAGATCTCTGAGTTGTTCGATGGGAGTGATTGGAAGCTCAGAGATGCGTTGAAAGTGATGGTTTCCTTGGTAGTCTAGAAAGAATATACCATAAGGATCACTTACAACTTTGCCAGGAATGAATGTTTCTCCAGGTGGTAGGGAGGTGTCAAGTGCTGAGAGATCAGCATCAGGGCCAAGAACTTCAGCACGAGAGTAACCAATACCTGTTTTATTCCGTACAGGAGGATCAGAGTCTGAGACTTTCTTTTCCTTTGCAGAGACTCTTCTTTGTTGAGGAGGAAGAAGAGTGGAAGGAGGAATATCCGTAGCAGAAGAAACCAAGTCGATCTGAGTATTTAAAATTTTCTTGACATGGCTCTTGAACTTTGAGCGCGATCCCTGAATGGCTAATTTCACTTCCAACCATTCAGAGAAACCAAATTTCTCTAAAGTAGCAACATAGAAGGTTTGCTTGGTTTTGTCTTCTCTGAATACATCAACTTCAAAAGAACGTCAACGAACAGTCTTCCTCTGATGTTTACTTTGATGATTTTGGATGGTCTAGATCGATAATTCAACATTTCTTTACACCATTTCAAAGTCCTATCAGATACTTTCGTCTTTTCTTCAACGATCCTTTGGGCATCATCCCATAGCTGACGTTGGACATCAATGGGAGTTCTTTTTAGCGCGGGGTCTTTCACCGATTGTTGGACAAGCTGGATGGCGAGTTATCTATCTTTTTCTTCAGCTTCCCTTCTTTCAGCGATTAACCTTTCAACTCTGAGGTGATCCATGTATTCCTTTTGTGAAAGTCTGAACTTTGGAGGAATAGAAGGAAGTTGATCACGCTTCAGGATGATTCGCTGATCTTCGAATCTCTTGATCATTGCATCTCTCTTTTCTTGATCCTCTTCACTCAGCTTTTGAGGAGCCAAGGAAGGTTTGTTTTGGTGAGAGAACAGCTGTTCTTCAGGTTCATCAGTCTTAGTGGTTAAATCCAAGACTGGGATTATTTCTTCAGCTCTTGTGGCTGGGATTATTCCTAGTGTAGTCGAAGGAGCTTCAGCGGGATCCTCAAACAGGGGAGAGGACTACCTGAAACACAGCGATCGTTTAAGTAAGCAGAGTTGGGGAAGAAAGAGATAGAGAAAAGAATGTGGTTAAGTGTATAGAGGTTTTATGGATAGAAGGATTGAGATTGAGAAGGGATAGAGGAGGGACGCAGTGTAAGGGAATAGGAGTTAGTGTACCTGACAAACTGGATTTTGAAGCAAGATCATCAGATTATCTTCTGCAGCAAGGCCTTTGTTTTTGCCTTTGTCAGCTTCAGACGCTGTAGACTTTGTCTTGGTCCGCTCCCCTGAAGGTTCGTTTATCGAAATCCCTTTAAGAGCTGTAGTCTTCTGAACAGGCTTGACGATAAAGGAGTCATCATCATCATCATCATCGTCATCATCATCATTCTTTGGAGAAGAAGATGGTTCATCATCAGAGATGTCGACAACTTCATCGTCTTCAGCTTCGTCTTCATCAGATTCAACCTCTTCAGCGTAGGGTTAGGTTACATCAGCAACAGCTTCAATGTTCTGCTCTTCGAGTTGCTCCCCCTCAGATACAGAGGAAGGTTTCTCGGTTCCCTCAGGGTTTTCAACTCCCTGAGGTTTTGAAGAAGTAGCATCAGCTTCAGTCTCAATACCCTCCCACTCAGCATGGGGAAGGTCTTCTTTATTTTTCTTCTCCCCCTCATTATTATGGGGAAGATCTTCTTTAGGATTCTCCCCCTCTTCCACATCATGGTTGGGGGAGGTAACGGACTTTTCAGCAGCAGCAGCAGCAATAGGATTACTGTCTTCTTAGCCAGTAATTCTTATGCAGTTTTCATTCGCTGCTACTCTGTCTTCTAGGCCAATAATAGCAGGACTGATCTTTTTGAGATCATCTCGATCGGCCTGAGTGAAATGAGAAGTTGGGGTGTTATGGCGATCGAGCACTTTATGAACAATCTCTTTGACCGCATAGACTTCAGTCTTGATCGTGGAAACTTCACTCTTAAGAGAACCAACCTCTGTCTTCAATGATGTGACTTCATTGGACAGAGAGGTGAAGTTTGTTGAGAGAGTAGTTGTGGCGGTTGAGTTTTCAGCGATGGTGGTAGCAAATTTAGCAATGCTACCATCCAGCTTCTCCAGATCAGCTTTGGAGGCTTTATTTTCAACCTCAGTGGTCAAAGTCTTCAAGTTCTCTCCAGCGTTTGTAACCGCTGAAGAGTTGGCAGTTAGAGTGTTGTTGAAAGACTCCATCTTTGTTTCCAGGGCCGTTAGGGAGGTGTTGATATCCCCCAAATTAGGACCTGAAAAAGTTATAAACTGCAGGCGGGTTGGCAAAGTTGTCGAAACCTCGATGTACTGAAAAAGTTTCGTAGTCGTCTTCATTATTTCCTAGACGACTGGAAGTACCTGCAGGTCCTGTGGCGTGTCCTATCATCCTCTGAAAATGTTCAGCAGTAGTGTCGCTGAGGATGACGGTTGTTTAGGAGAATAGGGGAATAGATTGAGTGACCAAAGAAGAGGTGAGAGGAATGGAGGATGAGAATGATGGTTGGGTGCGGGGTTCAGCATTGGATCCGCTGAGAATCACTTCAGTCTGTAGAGAGGCTGAAGGAGGTGGGTTCATTTCCAAGTTTATAACTTCAGTGTTTAGAGACGCTGAAGCTGGGATGGAAGGGGTGGCTTGTTCAGCTGTGGCAGAGCGTACCACTGAACTTTCCATCAGCTCTTCAAGATGAGGTGAGGAGTCTTCAGCATGTAAATGCTGGGGGGGGGGGGGGGGGGGGTTGCTCCTTGGTTTTCTTGATTCTTTTGGAACCAAGTTGGGTAGTAGATTGTTTCTGTAATAACCAGGTATTTTATCTAATTTAAAATTGGAATTTATAAGTCTTGATTTTCGTATTTGTGGAATTAAGAAATTTAGGGATAAGTTTTTATTTTATAATAGAAGCTTAAGGGTGTGATTTGTCAAGTAAAGCAAGTTTAGGGTTAGTTGGGTATTTTACCCAAACCTTTAAGACACAAACCGACTCAGTATACTAAATAGAAGAAATATCTCAAATTGAAACAGTAAAGTAGAACCCAAATAGTGTATGTGTGTGTGTGAAATTGTTCACGGCTGAGAGAGAGAAAGAGAAAGAACCGTAGAAGAAGAAGAAGAAGAATTAAAGACACTTCAGCTGGAATTTTGTATTGGTGCAGTAAAATCAAAGAGGTAATTATCTTATTCAAACACTCTTTTATAAGAATTAGGTTCTTTTGGATTTTGAGGTGGTTTTAGGTAATCTTAGATGAATTTGTGTATTTTAGTGGCAATTTAGAGTGTTAAAAGGGGTTTAGAACATTTTTGTGCAATCGGGGGAAAAGTTGGATTTCCTGAAAATGAACTGAACTTATCTGAAAAAGACGATGAACAGTGTTCTTGCGAAAAGTAGGAATTCGCAAGCCTTGGTTGCGAAAAGTCCACTTTTCGCAAGCAGCTAAAGCGCATAGTTAAGTTTTCGTATCTGTTGGTTACGAAAAGTAGGGAACTCGCAACTGTGGGTTGCGAGAAGTGAGGTTTTCGCATCTGTTGGTTGCGAAAAGTGAGGAACTCGCAATTGTAGGTTGCGAAAAGTGAACTTTTCGTAATAGTGGGTTGCGAAAAGTTGGGTTTTCCTGTTTATGTGTTAAAGAGTATGTATGTTTTAATTTGTTTCAGATATTAAGGATCTGGGTTAAAAGATAATCTATTTTGAAGAAAGTTTGAAGGACCTTGCTTAAAAGATCAGGTGAGTTTTATTTTAAAGAGTATTTTTACTGGAATACAATATGTGAATAATGAATTGTGATAAGTGTATGAATATGTCATACGTGAGTGATTATAATGGGATATTATAATTACGTGAGTATTATATGAAAATATAATACGTGGCCGGGCTTTGGACCGGTGTGATAAATTGGCTCGCAACCAATTGATTTGGCCATTGGTGGAGGGATAAGGTGGAATGAGACAGGTATGATGAATAATTGTTATTTTGTATTATCTTATGTGTGTGGTATTTGTATTTATATAAATAGTGTTTTATATAAATGAGTTTTTAATGAATTACAAATGTCAGGGATTTACTCACTAGACCCTTAAGTCTAACCCTCATTTTCTGTTTTAAAAATTATGTATTCCAGGTGGTGATTCCAGTAAGAACAAGTAAATAGAATACTTGTTGGCTAGCTTTGGAGAAGATTATCATCATGATGCTACGGATGCTTTTGTAGTTATAATTTTTGTTATCACTATGTAATTCAAAGTGGATCAAGTTGTAATGAATTTTTATGTTCAGACTTTAGATGTGACCAAATGTGAAAGATGAAGTACTTTGTTGTAAACATGTTATGGAATGTATGTTATATGTATGTTTCGTTATGCGGGATGTTACAGATGGTATCAGAGCCCTAGTTTAAGGGATTTAGGTATTAGTATCTGTACCTAGACTTAAACTGCATGTGAAGTAGGATGTCCCTATTATTTTTAGAACCTGGGGATGCTAAGTATAAAAGGTGGAAGGAACATCATGTAAGGTAATTTCTAATTACACCAGGCCAGTGTAATTATGATTTTACAGGTGCATGTTTGAACTGGAATACCTTGTTATATAGGGTATGTGCTTATGTGTATATTAACTTTGTTTGAATCTACAGAATGGCAAGTGGCACTAGACAAAGGAATCAAAGAGGAGGAAGGAATTCGGGTGGAGGGAATCCACCAATAGGAACAGGGGGAAGAGGAGGAGATCGTGGTAGAGGCAGTACCGGAAGGGGAACTGGGGGCCGAACTGGAGGAAGAACACAACCACAGGGCACAGAGTTTGTTACACGGGACGATTTGATGGCAGAAATGGGAAGGTTACAAGATAACATACAAGCTATGTTTGAACATAATCGCCACAATGAAACTGAAAGATCAAATCCGGAACACGAAGTTGAAATACCACTTACTTCTACTATCTTACCGATGATGAAAATGTGTGACTATAAAATGTTTCTTAGTTGTAAGCCCCCTACATACTCAGGAGACCGAGATCCAGTAAAGGCGATGAGGTGGCTGAAAGAACTAGAGGCCATCTTCAAGACGTGTAAGTGTGCTGAAGAAGACAAAGTGCTTTATGGAGCTGCGATGCTGAAAGGGGATGCTCTGTATTGGTGGGAGGCTCATATAGAATCAAGAGGAACGGATGTTTACACTACTTTTGCATGGGAGGAATTTGTGTTAGCTTTCACAACGCACTTCTGCCCACAAGCTGCTGTCAGACAGTTAGAAGAAGAATTCATGAATCTACAACAAGGAAATCTGTCGGTTAGAGATTATACTGCACGATTTTTGGAGAAGTCTCGTTTTGCAGGATATTATGTTGCTACAGAAAAGATGAAAATGGAGAGGTTTATTTATGGGTTAAATTCAGAAGTTCGAAGATTGGTGACTGCAACAAGGCCAAATAGTTTTACAGCTGCGGTGGATGCTGCCGAGAATGTGGAAAGAGATAATAAAAGGGATTCCGGTGATAAGAGCTTGGGGAAAAGGAAATGGGAAGGACCGCCACAGGATCCAAAGAGGTCTAGATTCCAGAGGTTTGATAACCGTCCGTCGTTCCGACCAGCGGAAAGACCATGTCCGAAATGTAATCGCTACCATCAGGGAAATTGTCAAGTGGAATCGTGGGTTTGTTTTAAATGTGGGAAAACTGGGCATGTTGTAAAGGATTGTCGAGTAACACGATTTTGCTTTTTGTGCAATTCTCCGGATCACCTTCAATCAGATTGTCCGCGGGGTAGAATACAATCCGGGGGTACATCGGGGAAGCCAGCCATTACTAGACCAGTGGTTCCAAGAATAGAACCGCCCAGAACGAGGGGTCGTACATTTCAAATGACAGCGAAAGAGGCGGAGGAAACTCCAGATGTGGTCACAGGTACATTTTTCATAAACTCCACGCGTGCTAAAGTGTTATTTGATCCTGGTGCAAACCGATCTTTTGTGTCTCCATCTTTTGCTGCTCACATGCATTTAGAGCCTAAAATGTTAAAACATGCCTTATTAGTAGATACTGCAAATGATAAGCAAGTGGCAGTTAAAGAGATTTATGATTGTTGTATGATAGACATAGAGGGGTGTGGAGTACCGATACAACTGTTCCCAATAGCCTTGATTGAATTTGATGTGGTAGTAGGAATGGATTGGCTAGCTGAGAATCAGGCCAACATAGTTTGTGATAAGAAAATAATCCATGTCGTTTTACCCGATAAGAGATCAGTAGTAATTTATGGAGATCGAAAGAATCATCAGTCCAGTCTTATATCTATGGTAAAAGCCCGTAAATGTGTTAATAAGGGTTGCTCTAGCTATCTAGCCTATGTGATAGATAGTAGGCCTGAAAAGTGTAAGCTGGAAGATATTTCCATTGTTAGTGAATACCCAGAAGTTTTTCTTGAAGACTTGAATAGTCTTCCTCCTGTTAGGCAAGTAGAATTTGGAATAGACCTGGTACCTGGAGCCGATCCCATCGCTCGTGCGCCGTACAGATTAGCACCACCAGAAATGAAAGAAATGATGTCACAGCTTCAAGATTTATCTGATAAGGGCTTCATCAGACCCAGCTCATCGCCATGGGGTGCACCAGTTTTATTTGTGAAGAAGAAAGACGGTTCAATGAGAATGTGTATCGATTATCGGGAGTTGAACAAGCGCACGATCAAGAACAAGTATCCACTTCCAAGAATTGATGATCTTTTCGATCAATTAGTTGGAGCTTGTTACTTCTCCAAGATTGATCTCAGATCTGGCTACCATCAGTTGAAGGTTAAGGAGGAGGATGTTTTAAAGACTGCATTTCGCACAAGATACGGCCACTACGAATTTTTAGTAATGCCTTTCGGATTGACGAACGCTCCAGCCGCTTTTATGGATCTAATGAATCGGGTATGTAAGCCTTATCTCGATAAATTTGTCATTGTGTTTATCGATGATATACTTATTTATTCCCGATCCCAAGAGGATCATGCGCAACATCTTCGTTTGATTTTGGAGTTATTGAAGAAAGAAAAGTTGTACGCTAAGTTCTCTAAATGTGAATTATGGTTGCGGGAAGTTCAGTTTTTGGGTCACGTAGTTTCAGAGAAGGGTATACAAGTCGATCCAGCGAAAGTGGAAGCAATTGAAAGATGGGAACCGCCGAAGACAGCAACCGAAGTACGTAGTTTTCTGGGTCTAGCTGGATATTACCGGAAATTTATAAAAGACTTTTCTCGAATCACGACACCATTAACCAAGCTGGCTCGGAAGAATTTAAAGTTTGAATGGAAGGCAGAACAGGACGAGGCATTCAGAATATTGAAGGAGAAACTCTGCAGCGCGCCGATATTAGCATTGCCAGAAGGTTCAGATGATTTTGTGGTCTACAGTGATGCTTCTAAGCTGGGTTTGGGATGTGTACTTATGCAACGTGGAAAGGTGATTGCTTATGCTTCTCGTCAACTGAAGGATCATGAAAGACAATATCCTACTCATGATATGGAACTAGCAGCAGTTGTTTTTGCCTTGAAGATTTGGAGACATTATCTTTATGGTTCGAAATGTCAAATTTTCACTGACCATAAGAGTCTCCAACATCTTTTTGATCAGAAGGAACTGAATATGAGGCAAAGAAGGTGGTTGGAATTGGTAAATGATTATGATTGTGAAATCCTTTATCACCCCGGGAAGGCGAACGTGGTGGCAGATGCGCTAAGTCGTCAAGAAAGGAGTGGAACGATAAAAGCAATATCTCTTCGAGCTGAACTGCTTCCAAATATTTTTGACGAATTATTGAAATGCCAAATAGATGCTTATCAAGAAGAAAGTTTGAAGTCAGAACGGTTGGTTGGGATATCAGCACTGCTTGGGAAAGATGACCGTGGGTTGTTGTGTATGGGAAACAGAATTTGGGTACCTCGTTTGGGTGGATTACGTGATCGTGTACTACAAGAGGCTCATCAATCTCGATTTTCTATTCACCCAGGTACAAATAAAATGTATAGAGATTTGAAACAATTCTATTGGTGGCCGGGAATGAAGAGAAGTGTTGCTAAGTATGTGGAAGATTGTACTACCTGCAAAAAGGTAAAGATTGAGCATCAGAAACCGTTTGGCCAGTTACAACGACTAGATATACCAATGTGGAAATGGGATCAGATCACTACTGATTTTATTACCAAGTTTCCTATAACTTCAAAGAGATTCGATTCGATTTGGGTGATTGTGGATAGATTGACGAAGTCTGCTCACTTCTTGCCGATAAAAGAAACTGATTCCTTGGAACGTTTAGCTAAATTGTACATTAATGAAATAGTAACTCGACATGGAATTCCAATCTCGATTATTTCCGATCGAGATAGTCGTTTTACTTCTAGATTTTGGAGAAGCTTTCAAAAAGAGATGGGAACGCAGATAAAGTTGAGCACAGCATATCATCCACAGACAGACGGGCAGAGTGAAAGAACAATCCAGACTTTAGAAGATATGCTCCGGGCTTGTATAGTGGATTTTGGGGGATCATGGGATAAACATTTACCTTTGATAGAATTCGCCTACAACAACAGTTATCATTCTACATCCAAGCGGCACCGTTTGAAGTATTGTATGGTAGAAAATGCAGAACGCCTCTATGTTGGAATGAAGTGGGGGAGAAGCAATTGGCAGGGCCAGAAATAGTACAGTTAACAGCAGATAAGATTACCCAGATTCGGGATAAATTGAGAACAGCTCAAGACAGACAGAAAAGCTATGCTGATCGACGTCGGAAACCGTTAGAGTTTCGGGTTGGTGATTTTGTAATGTTGAAAGTATCGCCCTGGAAAGGAGTCATACGTTTTGGGAAGCAAGGTAAACTCAGTCCGAGGTATATTGGTCCATTTGCAATTACTGAAAGAATTGGGGAAGTGGCTTACCGATTAGATTTACCTCCAGAATTAAGCAGGATTCACAACGCGTTCCATGTATCGAAATTTAGGAAATGTTTGGTGACTTCAGACCAGGCAGTCTCTCTACCAGATATCCAGGTTGATGAAAAGCTGAACTATGTGGAGGAACCGGAAGCTATAGTTGATCACAAAGTCAAAGTATTGAGGAACAAAGAAATCAGACAGGTAAAGGTTCAGTGGAAACATCATCGAGGTCAGGATGCGACGTGGGAATCGGAGTCGGAAATGAGAGCCAAATACCCTCATCTGTTCTCTTAACTGAATTCCGGGACGAAATTCTTTTAAGGGGGGGATGTTGTAATAACCAGGTATTTTATCTAATTTAAAATTGGAATTTATAAGTCTTGATTTTCGTATTTTGTGGAATTAAGAAATTTAGGGATAAGTTTTTATTTTATAATAGAAGCTTAAGGGTGTGATTTGTCAAGTAAAGCAAGTTTAGGGTTAGTTGGGTATTTTACCCAAACCTTTAAGACACAAACCGACTCAGTATACTAAATAGAAGAAATATCTCAAATTGAAACAGTAAAGTAGAACCCAAATAGTGTATGTGTGTGTGTGAAATTGTTCACGGATGAGAGAGAGAAAGAGAAAGAACCGTAGAAGAAGAAGAAGAAGAATTAATGACACCTCAGCTGGAATTTTGTATTGGTGCAGTAAAATCAAAGAGGTAATTATCTTATTCAAACACTCTTTTATAAGAATTAGGTTCTTTTGGATTTTGAGGTGGGTTTAGGTAATCTTAGATGAATTTGTGTATTTTAGTGGCAATTTAGAGTGTTAAAAGGGGTTTAGAACATTTTTGTGCAATCTGGGGAAAAGTTGGATTTCCTGAAAATGAACTGAACTTATCTGAAAAAGACGATGAACAGTGTTCTTGCGAAAAGTAGGAATTCGCAAGCCTTGGTTGCGAAAAGTCCACTTTTCGCAAGCAGCTAAAGCGCATAGTTAAGTTTTCGTATCTGTTGGTTACGAAAAGTAGGGAACTCGCAACTGTGGGTTGCGAGAAGTGAGGTTTTCGCATCTGTTGGTTGCGAAAAGTGAGGAACTCGCAATTGTAGGTTGCGAAAAGTGAACTTTTCGTAATAGTGGGTTGCGAAAAGTTGGGTTTTCCTGTTTATGTGTTAAATAGTATGTATGTTTTAATTTGTTTCAGATATTAAGGATCTGGGTTAAAAGATAATCTATTTTGAAGAAAGTTTGAAGGACCTTGCTTAAAAGATCAGGTGAGTTTTATTTTAAAGAGTATTTTTACTGGAATACAATATGTGAATAATGAATTGTGATAAGTGTATGAATATGTCATACGTGAGTGATTATAATGGGATATTATAATTACGTGAGTATTATATGAAAATATAATACGTGGCCGGGCTTTGGACCGGTGTGATAAATTGGCTCGCAACCAATTGATTTGGCCATTGGTGGAGGGATAAGGTGGAATGAGACAGGTATGATGAATAATTGTTAGTTGCTATTATCTTACGTGTGTGGTATTTGTATTTATATAAATAGTGTTTTATATAAATGAGTTTTTAATGAATTACAAATGTCAGGGATTTACTCACTAGACCCTTAGGTCTAACCCTCATTTTCTGTTTTAAAAATTATGTATTCCAGGTGGTGATTCCAGTAAGAACAAGTAAATAGAATACTTGTTGGCTAGCTTTGGAGAAGATTATCATCATGATGCTACGGATGCTTTTGTAGTTATAATTTTTGTTATCACTATGTAATTCAAAGTGGATCAAGTTGTAATGAATTTTTATGTTCAGACTTTAGATGGGACCAAATGTGAAAGATGAAGTACTTTGTTGTAAACATGTTATGGAATGTATGTTATATGTATGTTTCGTTATGCGGGATGTTACAGTTTCCTTTTTCTAGAAGGAATGGAAGTTGCAGCTGGGGTATCAGCGGTGGGGATTTCCACGGAATGAGCCGCAGAAGTAGAAGAAGGAGGATTGAGAATAGATAAGAGAGTAGAAAGACGTACCTCGTTTGGCAGGGGCTTGAAGTCGATCACCTTAGGGCCAACCTGAGAGAGTTTCAGGTCTCCTACTTTTGGGTAGTTATCCTTAAGGCCGGTTTGGAAGATGGCGCTGAGGAATCTTGGGTATGGAACCCATGATGGTCTATCAGCAAAATCTACTCTGAGCGCAAGATCGTCGTAGATTATCTAGGCCCAGTCAACATGGAGACCCTTCAGCAATGCATAGCCCATGGCTTGCTGAGGTTGAGCAGCTTGATCAGAGGAGCCACTCTTCACTGTCATGCAGCTTATCAGGTGTGCGTAGATGAAGTTCATCTCGCTGGGCATCTTTGACTCTTGATTGCAGTCAGTTTCTTCTCGGCTTTTTCATCTCTCCCTTGATCCCAAACGTACTTCATTTCATCAAAGAATGCAATGAGTGTTTCTCTATCAGCATGTCTCTTGGGATCAGGAAAAGGAACAAATGGTTTATCTTTGGTGGCAACAGGGAGATTCAGTGCTTTTCAAATGATAGCAGGGTTGATTTTGATGGTGCCAAAATCAGTGTCACAGAGGATAACATCAAGTAGTTTGGTAGGGTCTTTGGATGATGGTAGCTGAGTGTGTCTGGCGGTATACCAGAATTGAGATAATAGTAACTGATGAGCAGGGGGTGTTATGGTCAAGGCTGTAGAGAGGCAACAGGTTTTCAGAAAATTCACAACGTCATCTAGATGTTTGACTTATTTCTTCGGAGGAAAATCGAACAGCGCATGGAGGTTGTTTGATTTTGTAAAAGATATATCCTCAAGTTTGAACTTGACCTGAGGAGCCTTGGTGATTTCAAGTTCCTCAGCAGCAGTAGTGTTCTCAGCAGTTGGAATACCAGTAGAAGGAGCATCCATTTCTGTAATCAGCTCAACCAAAGATCAACAAAACAAATAGTCTTAATGTGGAAATATTTTCCAATAAGATGTTTTTGAATTTTGTCCATTTCATTCAGCCAAAAATCCCTTTGAGAAAGATTAGGGTTTTTCTTGTTTTGAGAAAGAGTTACAAAACGTAGTGATTATGTGTTTTCCAGTTTTCATTTGAAGAAGGAATTCTGGAATAACATATGAATAACAAGTTTACGAGTTTTGATATAAACTTGAAGAACAACCATGAAGGTTGTATTCATAAAATCATGAACAGAAAATGATTTCATTTTATAAAAGTTCTTTTGTTTGATCTGTTAAAAGAAAAGAATAAGATCATAAACAAGTAATGTAGGTAAATAATAAGAGTATTTACCTGGTTCGTCAAAGAAGAAGATGAACAGTTTCTGGAAATTTTGAGAGCTCAAAATGCAACAGTAAATCTTTTTCTTGCTTGGAGGAGAAGTTTTTCGCGTAAAGAGAAAAATATAAACCCAAAATGGTTTATATAGAGAGAGTAGAGAGAGAGAAAATCTTGAGCGGGAAAAGATTTTCATCATGACACGGACACGTGTTTGCATTTGATTGGAAGGTAAACGAAACGTGCAATCGTGTGTCAGAAAAAGAACGTGCCAGGGCTTATCCGTTGCGATGACGTCACAACTGTCCTTTCATATTTTAGGATGTCTCAGAGGTTTTGAAAGCTCAGGGACACTTTTGAAAATATGAAGCACTAAATAGAAATATCAGTGTTAGTTTTAAGAAATTTAAAAGTATCGCTGTTAAGGAAGAGATATTCAGCGATGCAATTTGTTTTGAAATCTTACATTCACATGCGAACGTCAACGAGTAAGAGAGAAAACATACCTTGATATCAGCGAATCAATTATGTTTAGAGAGAGAATGATAGAATGGGTTATACAAGTTGATTTTATCCTATCGCTGATCAAATGTGAACCGCTGAAGATTTTATTCTTCAAGGTTCAGCATTCCAAGCTCGTTGATGAGAAAGTTGAATCTTGTCTCATCAAGAGGTTTGGTGAACAGATCAGCTAACTGATAGTCAGTTGGGATAAAATGAAGTTATATATCACCATTCATCACATGATCTCTGATAAAATGATACCTGATTTCGATGTGTTTAGTCTTTGAGTGTAGCACTGGATTGTTGGCTATAACGATGGCACTTGTGCTGTCGCAATAGATTGGAATTTTCGAGAGCAGAAGGTCATAGTCTAGTAGTTGATTTCTCATCCACAAGACCTGAGAACAACAGCTTCCAGCGGCTACATACTCAGCTTCAGCCATTGAGGTGGACACTGCGTTTTGCTTTTTACTTGTCCAACTCACCAGCTTTCCACCTAGGCGATTAGATCAAACCCTGAGTCTTTGGGATACCAAAGACCTAGGTTCATAGTACCCTTAAGGTAGCGAAAGATTCGCTTTACAACGATTATATGAGATTCCTTAGGTTCAGCTTGATATCGTGCACACAAACAGGTTGCGTACATAATATCGGGTCGGCTAGCTGTAAGATACAATAGAGAGCCGATCATCCCATGGTACAGCGTGACATTAACAGGTATTCCATTTGAATCCTTGTCTAGTGTCAGCGGTGCTGCCATAGGGGTTTTCATAGCTGAACTCTGAGTTAAATCGAATTTCTTTAGCATATCTTTAACATACTTTCCCTGATTAATGAAAGTTCCTTTTTCATTTTGCTTTATCTGAAGACCAAGGAAATATGTTAGCTCACCCATCATACTCATTTTATACTCTTCTTTCATTCTATCAGCGAAACGAGTACAAAGGTCAGGGTTAGTAGAACCAAATATAATGTCATCAACATATATCTGAACAAGAATAATATGACCTTTTACTTTCCTACAGAATAGAGTCTTATCGATTTTACCACGCTCAAATTGTTCAATACGGAGATAAGTAGAGAGAGTGTCATACCATGCACGAGGAACTTGCTTTAAGCCATAAAGTGCCTTATCCAGTTTATAAACATAACCTGGACGCTTAGAATCTGAGAATCATGGAGGTTGTTCCACATAGACTTCTTCATTCAGCTTTCCATTTAGAAACGCTGACTTAACATCCATATGATATACTTTGAAGTCTTTGTGTACAGCGTATGCTAAGAATAGACGAATAGATTATAGTCTTGCTACTGGAGCAAATGTTTCGTTGTAATCTATGCCTTCCTCTTGTCTGTATCCCTGAGCAACAAGACGAGCCTTGTTGCGGGTTACAGTTCCATGTTCGTCCAACTTGTTTCGATAGACCCATTTAGTGCCTATCACTGTTTTGTCAGTTGGTCTTCGAACAAGTTTCCAAACTTTGTTTCTTTCGAATTCAGTCAGCTCTTCTTGCATGGCGCTGACCCAGTTTGGATCTTTGAGGGCATCATCTATTTTCTTTGGTTCAATCAGAGAAATAAAGTTAACAAATAAACAAATATTACCTGCACTTCATCGAGTCTGAACAACAGCGTTTGGATCACCAAGAATTTGATCAATTGGGTGATTTACAGTCCATCGCTGAGCAGGAGCATAAGTCGCTGACTCAAATTGAACTAGAGGAGCTGAAGATGAAGCTTCACCAACTTATGGAATATCAGCCAAGAGAGGAGTAGGTGCAGATGTCATCTCATTTACTGATTGCTGAGAAGTAGATGGAATGTTTGAGACATTTGGTTTAGAAGCAGGTATAGTGTTTAAAGGAACTGCTGAGACCCATGATGTTTCAGCTTCACTATTTTGCATGTTTGGGATGATAGTAGGACTATCATCTTCAACTATATGAGTATGAGGATTGGGAATATCTTCTTAATCACCAAGATGAGAAAACATCCATTGATTCAGTTCTTCAGTATCAGCAGAAGGTCAAGAATTCGCTGAACGGGATTCGTCAAAAGTGACGTGAATAGTTTCTTCAACAGTTTGCCTTCTTCAATTGAAAACTCTGAAGGCTTTGGAGATTGAAGAATATCCAAGAAAGATTCCATCATCAGCCTTAGGATCAAACTTTCCAAGGGCATCTCTGTTGTTCAGTATGAAACACTGACATCCAAAGATGTGAAGAAAGCTAATTGAAGGCTTTCTCCCATGAAAAAGTTCATAGGCTGTTTTATTAAATCTTTTGACTATCAGCGACCTGTTTTGCGTAAAACAAGCAGTGTTGACAGCTTCTGCCCAAAACTGAGTAGGCAGGTGAGAATCGCTGAGCATTGAACGTGCAACTTCAATAATAGTTCCATTTCTTCTTTCAGCGACTCCATTTTGTTGCGGTGTTCTCACTGAAGAAAATTTGTGAGAGATACCCTTACTCTCAAAGAAGGAATCAAGAGAACTGTTTTTGAATTCAGTCCCATGATCACTCCTTATTGAGCGAACGGTCAAGCTGTTCAGGGTTTCCATCTTCCAAACGAAGGTGATGAGTTCTTTAGGGGTGTCACTCTTAGAACGGAGAAACATAACCCAAGTATATCTAGAGAATTCATCAACTATGACCAGTGTATATTTCTTTCCAGCGATGGATTGTTTGTTAACAGGGCCAAACAAATCCATATGGAGAAGTTGTAGAGGAGATGATACTGAGGAAACTTTCTTTGACTTAAAGCTTGCTTTGGTCTGCTTGCCTTTCTCACACGCTGAACATAAGGATTCTTTGGCGTATGAGTGCTGAGGTAGACCAGTGACTAACTCTTTTGAAAAAAGAGTGTTTAGTGTCTTGAAGTTTAGATGAGAGAGCTTCTTATGCCATAGCCAGTTGACATCAGATGAGGCTTTTGAGAAGAAACAAGAGTTCTTAGTGGTTGTTGAGTCCATGTTTATTACATAAACATTTTCCAAACAATAACCGCTGAGAGCTATCTTCTCCTTTTTATCAGCGATAAAGTAGGATTCCTTAGTAAAGATTACTTTGTTATCCTTGTCACAAAGCTGACTGATGCTTAGAAGATTATGCTTCAGCCCTTCAACATATGAGACTCTTCTGAAGGTTGTTGTACCATTAGATAGTACACCAAACCCTCGGGTATGTCCTTTTCCATTTCCACCAAAAGTTACAGAGGGACCCTACTCTTCTTTGTACTCAGTGAGCAGGTTCTTCATACCAGTCATGTGTCTAGAGCATCCGCTATCGAGATACCAGATACCCTTCTTAACCTGCATTACAAAGGAAGATTAGTTTTTCTTGGGTACCCACTTAACCATGTGTACACACTTGTCAGTAGGGGTAGAAGAAGAGGTGGAAGGTTTAGCAGTCTTCGCAGCATCTGAAGATTCAGCTTTGTCAGTCTTCACTTTGGTTAATTTCTTAACCTCAGTGGTCTTCTTTGCCTTGGGGGCAATGATCTTCACCTTAGCTATCTTTTCAGCCTGGGTGGCTGTGGGGCACTTACTAGCAATATGATTTGTAAGTCCACAATGATAACATTTCCTATAACCAAAAGTAGTTCTAGGACCATTAGCATGTTGAGCTTTTGATTTTGAATTAGAAGGACCAGCACCAAGTAAGCTATTGGCTTTTGAAATGGAAGGAACATTTAGTTCTTCGGATTTCTAACCAATGATTTCCACTTTGATTCTAGGAGTAGATCGCTGAATAGATCAACGCTGAATAAATCCAGAGATCTTATTCTTTGAATCAGAGGGATAAGTCACTGAAGCTTTAGAAGTGTTCAGCTTTGGTACAGAGGTACCCTTCTGAGGATTTCAGTTAAAAGCCATTCCTTTACCTTTGTTTTTAAAGGCTGAGGTAGGTTTTGGATAAATAACTTTTTCTTTACCTTTAGAAGTTAAGGTAGAGATTTCCTTAGGGATAGGCGGTTTAGAAGAGGAACACTGAGAGGATGAAGTATCAGCGACTGAGGATACGAAAGTTCCAAATAAGAGCATCAACGATCAGTGGTTGGTTCTAGAGTATCAGCTTTGTAACCAAGACCACGTTTATCACTCAGGGGAATCTGAGACTTAATTATCTCAGTGATCTTTGTTGAGAAATTATACCATCCATCAACAGTAGCTTTTTCAGCTTTTAATGCAGCGGTAGCTTCTTCGCGCTCGATTTTGACTAGCTGATTTAGGTGAACTTGATCTTTAAAATCTTCTTCAATTTTAGAAAGATTTTCTATTTGAAGGTGACAGTTTTAAGCTGTTCAGCGAGATAAAGGTTTTGATTTTCAACTACAGTTTTGCCATTCATGGCTTCATATAAACTTCTAGTCAAGAGATCGATCTTTCGAAGACTATCATCTTCACCAATATTTGCAATATTGGTAAAGAAGGAAGGTGATACCTGAGTTGCAGAGGTTGAAGTAGAGGGAATGTCAGAATTGTCTTCCTCATCTTCAAGTTTGGCCATAAGACAGAGATTGGCTTCATCATCTTCAGAGTCAGATGATTCTTCTTCGTTAGAGGCATCCCAATCATAGTCAGCCATGAGGCCTTTGCCTTTCTTCTTAAAGGTTTTCAGCTTTGCATGCCTTTCTTTCAACTTTTTATATTTTTCATCTCTATTCCTGGGAATAAAGTTTTTCTTGGGAAAAGCTGAGGGTCTAGAGACTTTCTTTGACCTGCACTCGCTAGCAAAATGTCCTATCTTTTCACAGATATTGCAAGTAGCAGTAGCCTTATCAACAGGGGTTGATGATCTTGGCTTGTCAGTAATAGCAAGAGGTTTATTCTTCTTGAAATTACTCTTTCTAGCAAATCTCCTGAACTTATTAGCCAGGAATGCCAGAGTTTCATCATTATCTGAAACGTCAGAGTCTGATGATCTTTCAGAGTTAGTTTCCAACTCAGTGACAGTGATAGTCGATCGCTGAGTGGAAGGTGACTCTGAGATTAAAGAAACATGGTGCTTTTGGAATCTTTTACAAGATTCTTCTTAAGATGACTCGATTGCTCATGATTCAGCATCGTGCCATATAAGGTAGAAAGGGTCATTGATTTTAGATCCTTTGACAGCTTAAGACACATAGAATGTCCCAGCTTTCAGGTAAACATTCTAAGAACTTTGTCAGTACTTCAAAGTTAGAATATTCCTTACCAACAGTTTTTAGATCTATTATTAAGCAGTTAAAACGTTGGTGTACTTCAGAGAGAGTTTCATTCTTATCACAAATGAAGCTTTCATATTGTCTTACCAGGTTGATCTTTCGAGAGTCCTTGACTTCAGAAGTACCTTCATACTGAACACAGATTGTGTCCCACATAGCTTTTGAGGTTTTCAGGTTCATGACGGAATGGTAGACTTCGTCAGGAAGAGCCATGGAGAGTATGGATCTGGCTTTGGTCTTGATAGCCACTTTCTTCTTATCTTCATCAGTCCACATATGAATTTACTTAGGAATCAGCCTTTCTGGAATAGCAGGTCTATTCTCAGCGACTGGAACTGCAGCATCAATTCTTACAAAAATATATGGGTCGTTTTCAAGATAATAAGGCATAGTAGGGTCTACACCTTCTAAGAAGAGAATGATCCTATTTTTCCATAGATTAAAATTATCTATGGAGAATCTAGGGGGTTTTTCAAGAGAACCGTTGTCATTATAGTTTGTGTTTGTGTTGGTAGCCATTTTAAGAAATAGATAAGAAGAGAAATCTTAGTATAGATCAGATCTTGTTTATGAGATTAAACAAATCCGCTCTGATACCACTTGTTGGTCCCTAAGGGCTATACAAGTTTGTAGAAGGGGGGGGGGGGGGTTGAATACAAACACACGTTTTTACTATTTTAAATTGTTTATTGATAAATCAAGACAATTTACAACTTGTTGCGGAACAAGATTTAGGATAAACCTAATCTAAACAAGTCTTGAGAAACACTAAGTTTGTTGCACTAGAAAGAGTTAAAGAAATTACGAATAATAACTTAACAATAAGAAATAAGAAGATGGTCCGAGCACACTTCAAAACTGAAGTAAGGTTCTTCTTATATACTGCATGCATTTAATGCACGGCAGTATGGCTTTACACGTGGCAGCAGCTGAGTGGTTGCATGTCATTGACCTTTGTAGACAACCTTAGTAGCCGCATGGTGCACAGTGTAGAATCAGAGTTGTTGTACGACTACAGACAAAAGGGATGTCCGTTCTGACAGTTCGTACGGAGACGTGCAAGGGAGGTAAGACAATAGTAACATGCAGGGAGACTTCATGATCAGCTTTCGTTGAGTCAGATCTTTATCAGCGAATGATAAAGTTCAGCGATTGCTGAAGTCTTCTACTTTATACTTTACGTTGAATGGACAGGTCTTGCTTCGCTGATATCCGCATCAGTTCATGAGTAGACTTGTCGCTGGTTCTTGAGCTTGATCTTCGACTTCAGCGTAGAACTATGGTTGACGTGAAACTTGTCTTCAGGGATCATAAGTAAACAACTAACTTATCAGCGATCATCTCATAGACTGAACAGGCTCGGAGCTATATGATGATGAACAGTATTCGCAGAATATCTAATCTAAAGAGTGAGAGTTCCTATCAGCGGTACTGTAAAGTCTTAGTACTTATCAGCGTTCGCTGATACATATTGTTTACTTACAATTTTCACTAAGTGTTTAAGAGAGGGTCATTATCAAATCACTGAGGGTTTGGATCAACATTAAGCTATGCTTCTCTTGAGTTAGAAACGCCATAGGTTTCTTTGTTTAGTCCGAGTTCTGACCTGATTTGTTCAGAAGTCTTTTGGAAAGAATCGTCAAAAGAAACATTAATGCTTTCCACAATTGATCGAGTTCGCAGAACGTAGACTCTGTAGGCCTTGGAAGTGGCAGAGTACCCGATGAATTTTCCTTCATCTGCCTTAACATCGAACTTCCCACGTGCTTCTCTGTCGTTGAGGACAAAACACTTACACCCAAAAACGTGAAAGAACTTGATATTGGGCTTTCTCTGGTTTATCAAATGATTTGGTGTCTTGATATGTCTTTCCACCACTGTTGATCGATTCTGAGTGAAGCATGCAGTGGAAACAGCTTCTGCCTAGAAAGAGATGGGTAATCCAGATGCCATAAGCATGGTTCTTGCAGCCTCCACAAGCGTGCGATTTTTGCGTTCAACCACGCCATTTTGTTGTGGAGTACGTGCAGCAGAGAAGTTTTGTGAGATCCCTTCCTCTGTTAGATAAGCTTCAATGGTGGAGTTTTTGAACTCTGTCCCGTTGTCGCTTCTCAGCTTCTGCACCCTGCACTCATAGAGAACCTGGATTCTTTTCATTAGATTAATCAAGATGTTTGGAACATCTGACTTCTTTCAGACAAACTCTACCCATGTGTATCTAGAGTATTCATCGACCAACACAAGCATATATTTCTTTCCACATAGGCTCTGTGTAGCAATGGGACCACAGAGGTCTACATGAAGCATGTACAGACGCCTAGTGCATGACATATCATATTTTCCCTTATGGGAAGCTCTTTTGAGTTTTCCCATTTCACAGGCTGAGCACAGATGATCTTTGTTAAATTTAACGTTTGGCAAACCTTTCACCAGATCAAGCTTTACAAGTTTATCGAGGGTATGGAAGTTTAGATGGCAGAACCTGTTGTGCCATAACCATGCTTCTTCATTCTTGCATGAGACAAGGCAGAGGTTGTCATCCTTGTTCTTGGCTTTAAAGTTCATAAGGTACATGTCACCTCTTATTTCGCCTCGCAGAAGTTCTACCTCTCTGTCTTCCCCGTGTAGAGAGCAATAAGTTCTTTTGAACTTTACATCGAAACATGTGTCGCAGAGTTGGCTTACACTTAGAAGGTTGTGCTTCAGGCCATCCACATACACTTAAATTTTGTGTGTAATTTGAGTGTTTTAGCTCTCACAGATATGCTTGGATTTCAATTCTAATCAGATTTCAATTTCAGTTTCGAAAAATCATTCACAGAAAGTACACAGATCTGAATGTCGACATTTTTTTAGTGTTCATCGTGAATGTTCGTTGATGAGGATTGATTTTGCAAGTTTAATGTAGTCTGATTGATTTTTCATTAACAAATCTGTTTGCTCTTCGATTTCGTTCAATTTGCAAATTTCAGAATCGAAAAAGACGTGAGATCAATAAGTTGAGTGATTTGAAAGTGTATTCGCCGAAAAAACGAGTTTTACCGGGAAACTCATTTTTGGCCGGAAAATCCATTAGTTTTGATCGATTAAACGTCTCAGATCTGTTTGTATTTGTATTCCAAACACTTTGAAACGTTCAGAGTTTAAAAAGGATAAGAAATCAGTGAGGTTGAAACCGTCGCCGGATTCTGCAGAAAACATGCCGAAAAAATCATATTTTTGGTGTTCATCCTCATCGCACATGGTTTGTGCGATAAGAATTCATAACCCTCGCATGACGCACTCATTCATCTTCGTCGCGTGAAATTCGTGCGATCAGCTCCTCACACAGAAGGTTTGTGCGATCAGATCTTCATTCTTGTCGCATAAGGATCATTTGATCATCCTCCTCGCACAGATACCTCGTACGATTAGGTTGTCGCACAAATAGTTCTCGCCTGAAAACCCACGGTTTGACCGAGAACTTGAATTGTCGGTCAAGGTTTGGTCGAGAACTCTTAGTTATCACCTATAACATGTGCGAGAACCCTTATTGTCGACTAATGCTTGCCTAATAATCTGTCTCATCGACTGAAACTGAACCTCGTTGGAAAAACGATTTTCACGACCGAAATTGTTCAAGTTCACGCCTTCGTCGTTTTTGTTTGCATGATCACTAGTTTTTCATCTCATTTGACTGCTTTTTGTATAAGGAACACAACGCAACAAGAATCGCTCGTTTTGGTCGAGAATTGACGAAGAAAAACGAAAAAGAAGTCCTCAGATCGTCGTGAAGAAGAAGATGATGAATAGTAACACTTAACGGAGTCCGTTAACTTCCTGTTAATTTTGTTACATATTTCGTCCTTTTTCCGTTATTGGTGTTAATATTCGTTAGTATTGTTACATTAGTTAGTTAGTTTCTTAACATTTTTAGTCCTATTTTGTTAGGTGTCTGTTAGGTCAGTTAGTTTTATTTTGTTAACGAGTTAGTTAGATTTTCCGTTAAGTTTTTTACATTTTTAGTCCTTCCGTTAGTTGTCCGTTAAGTCATTTAGTTCGTTTAGGTTTGTTTCTGTTTTAGTCCCTGTAGTTTTTAGTTTTGTGTTTTTACACTTTTAGTCCTTTGAGTTTTAATTTTTAGTTTTTATCATTTTTAGTCCTTTTCTTTTATAAGTGTTAGTATTTTACACTTTTAGTCCTTATTTTTCGTTTTAGTAATTTTTCATTTCTTGTCATTTTTGTCAATTTTTACCTGCTTTTGCTCATAACTGATATATTTCTCTTATCTTTTGCAGGTTTTCCGATTAAAAGTCCAGTTTTCCGCATTAATTTTTCGGAATTAATTTTTGAACGACAAATTTATAATTTGTTTTTCAAACTTTGATTTTGAAAATTTTGCTGACTTTAATCTATTTTTCTCTGATTAATCGTGTGTGCATAATTCTATTTCTCACGAAGTATCTGATAACGATCATTTTTAATCTTTTCAGGTAACAATGGATGATTATGTCTTCGAATTTATGGGTTGGGATGAGCCTCCTAAGGACAGAGACAATAGAATAAAGATCCAAGATCTTGAACAAAAAGAAATGATATATAGGAGAACAATTGAGAATTTAAAACAAGAAAGAGATATGTACATTCAAAGTTATAATTCATTCGCCGAAGTGAACAAAGATTTGACAACGAGATTGAGTGTGTTAGAGAACTCAACGAGTGATCAAGATCTTAAAAGCAAGGATGTTGAGATCAGTAATTTGAAGAAGACGAATTTTGAGTTTGCAAAAGAACTTTCTTCTTTGGAAAAGAAGATGAGAAAGGAAAGAAAAGTGTCAGAAGATTTCTTGAAAGTAGAGATCAGTACATTACAGAAAAATAACCAGGATCTCCAGCAACAACTTTCTGACCTGAAGACTCGAGCTGAATTGAAGCAATGTGAATGTGATTTCAAATCAAACCTGGTAATCGTTTTAGAAGAAAAGAATGCTGAGCTTATAAAGACGATATATGATTTTGAACAAGTAATGAGAAAGGAACGAGAAGAATTTGAGAAAGAAAGATATGAGACAAAGGAGAGAGAGGAAAAAGCAAAGGATTTGGAAACTGAAAATGATGATCTGAAACTTAAGATTTCTGAGTTTGCAAAGAAAATCTCTAATTTACAAATGGAGATTGGACAAGAAAGAACAATTTTTGAAAATGAAGAAGCAATCTTTGGAAAGAAACTTTCTGAGTTGTCAAATAAATGTTTTGAAGAAAAGAAAGCTATTGAGCTTATATGCATAAAACTTTCAAAACAAGTTTCTGATTTTGAGAAGGTGTTATTTTTAGAAAAGGAAAAGCTTGAGAAGGAAAGACTGAATTTTAACGTCGAAAGAAAATCCTTTGAGGCAAAGAATGTTGAGCTTTCTTTAAAGATATCTACATTGGAAAAATTGTTGGGTAAAGAGAGGAAGGATTTTGAAAAACAGAAAACCATTTTGGAAAGGGAGAGAAAAGATTTTGCTGAAAAAGAGATATTTTTTAGAAGGAAAAGTAAAGCTTTCAAAAGAAGAACATGGAAGTTTTCAAAGAAATATCCGAGAAAGGTTTTGAAGAAGAAAGAAACCTCTTTAAGGCTGAAATCTTAAAGTTAACAAGGAAGTTGTCTGCTTTAGCTACGGAGGTTATGACAGAGCAGAAGATCAAGTCTGATCTTCAGAAGAAATTTCACCTGACTGTTCAAGAAAGAAATGTTCTGTTCGATAAAGTTCAGAAATTGGAAGCACTCAACATGAAGTTGAATTATCTGAACAATTTAGTGGCGATACTATTGTTCAATCGTCGTATGATAATTCAACCGATTCCGAAAGTTCGATCAAGATTGCTTCTGGTTCCGTTCATGAACAAATTTCTACGACAAGGTCTGTCAAATCAAGAGATCAGATGCGTCCTTCTAATCTTTTCTACAACCGTGATGCTACAAGTTCAGATACACCTATCTTTAAGCCTGTAAAGATGGTATGGAAGATAAAAGGATCTACTCCTAAAAGAACTGCACCAAAATCATCTATTCCTCCACCTGCGATGAATAAGAAGAACAATGCTCATAAAGAAGAACTATGACCAGTGTATATTTCTTTCCAGCGATGGATTGTTTGTTAACAGGGCCAAACAAATCCATATGGAGAAGTTGTAGAGGAGATGATACTGAGGAAACTTTCTTTGACTTAAAGCTTGCTTTGGTCTGCTTGCCTTTCTCACACGCTGAACATAAGGATTCTTTGGCGTATGAGTGCTGAGGTAGACCAGTGACTAACTCTTTTGAAAAAAGAGTGTTTAGTGTCTTGAAGTTTAGATGAGAGAGCTTCTTATTCCATAGCCAGTTGACATCAGATGAGGCTTTTGAGAAGAAACAAGAGTTCTTAGTGGTTGTTGAGTCCATGTTTATTACATAAACATTTTCCAAACAATAACCGCTGAGAGCTATCTTCTCCTTTTTATCAGCGATAAAGTAGGATTCCTTAGTAAAGATTACTTTGTTATCCTTGTCACAAAGCTGACTGATGCTTAGAAGATTATGCTTCAGCCCTTCAACATATGAGACTCTTCTGAAGGTTGTTGTACCATTAGATAGTACACCAAACCCTCGGGTATGTCCTTTTCCATTTCCACCAAAAGTTACAGAGGGACCCTACTCTTCTTTGTACTCAGTGAGCAGGTTCTTCATACCAGTCATGTGTCTAGAGCATCCGCTATCGAGATACCAGATACCCTTCTTAACCTGCATTACAAAGGAAGATTAGTTTTTCTTGGGTACCCACTTAACCATGTGTACACACTTGTCAGTAGGGGTAGAAGAAGAGGTGGAAGGTTTAGCAGTCTTCGCAGCATCTGAAGATTCAGCTTTGTCAGTCTTCACTTTGGTTAATTTCTTAACCTCAGTGGTCTTCTTTGCCTTGGGGGCAATGATCTTCACCTTAGCTATCTTTTCAGCCTGGGTGGCTGTGGGGCACTTACTAGCAATATGATTTGTAAGTCCACAATGATAACATTTCCTATAACCAAAAGTAGTTCTAGGACCATTAGCATGTTGAGCTTTTGATTTTGAATTAGAAGGACCAGCACCAAGTAAGCTATTGGCTTTTGAAATGGAAGGAACATTTAGTTCTTCGGATTTCTAACCAATGATTTCCACTTTGATTCTAGGAGTAGATCGCTGAATAGATCAACGCTGAATAAATCCAGAGATCTTATTCTTTGAATCAGAGGGATAAGTCACTGAAGCTTTAGAAGTGTTCAGCTTTGGTACAGAGGTACCCTTCTGAGGATTTCAGTTAAAAGCCATTCCTTTACCTTTGTTTTTAAAGGCTGAGGTAGGTTTTGGATAAATAACTTTTTCTTTACCTTTAGAAGTTAAGGTAGAGATTTCCTTAGGGATAGGCGGTTTAGAAGAGGAACACTGAGAGGATGAAGTATCAGCGACTGAGGATACGAAAGTTCCAAATAAGAGCATCAACGATCAGTGGTTGGTTCTAGAGTATCAGCTTTGTAACCAAGACCACGTTTATCACTCAGGGGAATCTGAGACTTAATTATCTCAGTGATCTTTGTTGAGAAATTATACCATCCATCAACAGTAGCTTTTTCAGCTTTTAATGCAGCGGTAGCTTCTTCGCGCTCGATTTTGACTAGCTGATTTAGGTGAACTTGATCTTTAAAATCTTCTTCAATTTTAGAAAGATTTTCTATTTGAAGGTGACAGTTTTAAGCTGTTCAGCGAGATAAAGGTTTTGATTTTCAACTACAGTTTTGCCATTCATGGCTTCATATAAACTTCTAGTCAAGAGATCGATCTTTCGAAGACTATCATCTTCACCAATATTTGCAATATTGGTAAAGAAGGAAGGTGATACCTGAGTTGCAGAGGTTGAAGTAGAGGGAATGTCAGAATTGTCTTCCTCATCTTCAAGTTTGGCCATAAGACAGAGATTGGCTTCATCATCTTCAGAGTCAGATGATTCTTCTTCGTTAGAGGCATCCCAATCATAGTCAGCCATGAGGCCTTTGCCTTTCTTCTTAAAGGTTTTCAGCTTTGCATGCCTTTCTTTCAACTTTTTATATTTTTCATCTCTATTCCTGGGAATAAAGTTTTTCTTGGGAAAAGCTGAGGGTCTAGAGACTTTCTTTGACCTGCACTCGCTAGCAAAATGTCCTATCTTTTCACAGATATTGCAAGTAGCAGTAGCCTTATCAACAGGGGTTGATGATCTTGGCTTGTCAGTAATAGCAAGAGGTTTATTCTTCTTGAAATTACTCTTTCTAGCAAATCTCCTGAACTTATTAGCCAGGAATGCCAGAGTTTCATCATTATCTGAAACGTCAGAGTCTGATGATCTTTCAGAGTTAGTTTCCAACTCAGTGACAGTGATAGTCGATCGCTGAGTGGAAGGTGACTCTGAGATTAAAGAAACATGGTGCTTTTGGAATCTTTTACAAGATTCTTCTTAAGATGACTCGATTGCTCATGATTCAGCATCGTGCCATATAAGGTAGAAAGGGTCATTGATTTTAGATCCTTTGACAGCTTAAGACACATAGAATGTCCCAGCTTTCAGGTAAACATTCTAAGAACTTTGTCAGTACTTCAAAGTTAGAATATTCCTTACCAACAGTTTTTAGATCTATTATTAAGCAGTTAAAACGTTGGTGTACTTCAGAGAGAGTTTCATTCTTATCACAAATGAAGCTTTCATACTGTCTTACCAGGTTGATCTTTCGAGAGTCCTTGACTTCAGAAGTACCTTCATACTGAACACAGATTGTGTCCCACATAGCTTTTGAGGTTTTCAGGTTCATGACGGAATGGTAGACTTCGTCAGGAAGAGCCATGGAGAGTATGGATCTGGCTTTGGTCTTGATAGCCACTTTCTTCTTATCTTCATCAGTCCACATATGAATTTACTTAGGAATCAGCCTTTCTGGAATAGCAGGTCTATTCTCAGCGACTGGAACTGCAGCATCAATTCTTACAAAAATATATGGGTCGTTTTCAAGATAATAAGGCATAGTAGGGTCTACACCTTCTAAGAAGAGAATGATCCTATTTTTCCAATGATTAAAATTATCTCTGGAAAATCTAGGGGGTTTTTCAAGAGAACCGTTGTCATTATAGTTTGTGTTTGTGTTGGTAGCCATTTTAAGAAATAGATAAGAAGAGAAATCTTAGTATAGATCAGATCTTGTTTATGAGATTAAACAAATCCGCTCTGATACCACTTGTTGGTCCCTAAGGGCTATACAAGTTTGTAGAAGGGGGGGGGGGTTGAATACAAACACACGTTTTTACTATTTTAAATTGTTTATTGATAAATCAAGACAATTTACAACTTGTTGCGGAACAAGATTTAGGATAAACCTAATCTAAACAAGTCTTGAGAAACACTAAGTTTGTTGCACTAGAAAGAGTTAAAGAAATTACGAATAATAACTTAACAATAAGAAATAAGAAGATGGTCCGAGCACACTTCAAAACTGAAGTAAGGTTCTTCTTATATACTGCATGCATTTAATGCACGGCAGTATGGCTTTACACGTGGCAGCAGCTGAGTGGTTGCATGTCATTGACCTTTGTAGACAACCTTAGTAGCCGCATGGTGCACAGTGTAGAATCAGAGTTGTTGTACGACTACAGACAAAAGGGATGTCCGTTCTGACAGTTCGTACGGAGACGTGCAAGGGAGGTAAGACAATAGTAACATGCAGGGAGACTTCATGATCAGCTTTCGTTGAGTCAGATCTTTATCAGCGAATGATAAAGTTCAGCGATTGCTGAAGTCTTATACTTGATACTTTACGTTGAATGGACAGGTCTTGCTTCGCTGATATCCGCATCAGTTCATGAGTAGACTTGTCGCTGGTTCTTGAGCTTGATCTTCGACTTCAGCGTAGAACTATGGTTGACGTGTAACTTGTCTTCAGGGATCATAAGTAAACAACTAACTTATCAGCGATCATCTCATAGACTGAACAGGCTCGGAGCTATATGATGATGAACAGTATTCGCAGAATATCTAATCTAAAGAGTGAGAGTTCCTATCAGCGGTACTGTAAAGTCTTAGTACTTATCAGCGTTCGCTGATACATATTGTTTACTTACAATTTTCACTAAGTGTTTAAGAGAGGGTCATTATCAAATCACTGAGGGTTTGGATCAACATTAAGCTATGCTTCTCTTGAGTTAGAAACGCCATAGGTTTCTTTGTTTAGTCCGAGTTCTGACCTGATTTGTTCAGAAGTCTTTTGGAAAGAATCGTCAAAAGAAACATTAATGCTTTCCACAATTGATCGAGTTCGCAGAACGTAGACTCTGTAGGCCTTGGAAGTGGCAGAGTACCCGATGAATTTTCCTTCATCTGCCTTAACATCGAACTTCCCACGTGCTTCTCTGTCGTTGAGGACAAAACACTTACACCCAAAAACGTGAAAGAACTTGATATTGGGCTTTCTCTGGTTTATCAAATGATTTGGTGTCTTGATATGTCTTTCCACCACTGTTGATCGATTCTGAGTGAAGCATGCAGTGGAAACAGCTTCTGCCTAGAAAGAGATGGGTAATCCAGATGCCATAAGCATGGTTCTTGCAGCCTCCACAAGCGTGCGATTTTTGCGTTCAACCACGCCATTTTGTTGTGGAGTACGTGCAGCAGAGAAGTTTTGTGAGATCCCTTCCTCTGTTAGATAAGCTTCAATGGTGGAGTTTTTGAACTCTGTCCCGTTGTCGCTTCTCAGCTTCTGCACCCTGCACTCATAGAGAACCTGGATTCTTTTCATTAGATTAATCAAGATGTTTGGAACATCTGACTTCTTTCAGACAAACTCTACCCATGTGTATCTAGAGTATTCATCGACCAACACAAGCATATATTTCTTTCCACATAGGCTCTGTGTAGCAATGGGACCACAGAGGTCTACATGAAGCATGTACAGACGCCTAGTGCATGACATATCATATTTTCCCTTATGGGAAGCTCTTTTGAGTTTTCCCATTTCACAGGCTGAGCACAGATGATCTTTGTTAAATTTAACGTTTGGCAAACCTTTCACCAGATCAAGCTTTACAAGTTTATCGAGGGTATGGAAGTTTAGATGGCAGAACCTGTTGTGCCATAACCATGCTTCTTCATTCTTGCATGAGACAAGGCAGAGGTTGTCATCCTTGTTCTTGGCTTTAAAGTTCATAAGGTACATGTCACCTCTTATTTCGCCTCGCAGAAGTTCTACCTCTCTGTCTTCCCCGTGTAGAGAGCAATAAGTTCTTTTGAACTTTACATCGAAACATGTGTCGCAGAGTTGGCTTACACTTAGAAGGTTGTGCTTCAGGCCATCCACATACACTTAAATTTTGTGTGTAATTTGAGTGTTTTAGCTCTCACAGATATGCTTGGATTTCAATTCTAATTAGATTTCAATTTCAGTTTCGAAAAATCATTCACAGAAAGTACACAGATCTGAATGTCGACATTTTTTTAGTCTTCATCGTGAATGTTCGTTGATGAGGATTGATTTTGCAAGTTTAATGTAGTCTGATTGATTTTTCATTAACAAATCTGTTTGCTCTTCGATTTCGTTCAATTTGCAAATTTCAGAATCGAAAAAGACGTGAGATCAATAAGTTGAGTGATTTGAAAGTGTATTCGCCGAAAAAACGAGTTTTACCGGGAAACTCATTTTTGGCCGGAAAATCCATTAGTTTTGATCGATTAAACGTCTCAGATCTGTTTGTATTTGTATTCCAAACACTTTGAAACGTTCAGAGTTTAAAAAGGATAAGAAATCAGTGAGGTTGAAACCGTCGCCGGATTCTGCAGAAAACATGCCGAAAAAATCATATTTTTGGTGTTCATCCTCATCGCACATGGTTTGTGCGATAAGAATTCATAACCCTCGCATGACGCACTCATTCATCTTCGTCGCGTGAAATTCGTGCGATCAGCTCCTCACACAGAAGGTTTGTGCGATCAGATCTTCATTCTTGTCGCATAAGGATCATTTGATCATCCTCCTCGCACAGATACCTCGTACGATTAGGTTGTCGCACAAATAGTTCTCGCCTGAAAACCCACGGTTTGACCGAGAACTTGAATTGTCGGTCAAGGTTTGGTCGAGAACTCTTAGTTATCACCTATAACATGTGCGAGAACCCTTATTGTCGACTAATGCTTGCCTAATAATCTGTCTCATCGACTGAAACTGAACCTCGTTGGAAAAACGATTTTCACGACCGAAATTGTTCAAGTTCACGCCTTCGTCGTTTTTGTTTGCATGATCACTAGTTTTTCATCTCATTTGACTGCTTTTTGTATAAGGAACACAACGCAACAAGAATCGCTCGTTTTGGTCGAGAATTGACGAAGAAAAACGAAAAAGAAGTCCTCAGATCGTCGTGAAGAAGAAGATGATGAATAGTAACACTTAACGGAGTCCGTTAACTTCCTGTTAATTTTGTTACATATTTCGTCCTTTTTCCGTTATTGGTGTTAATATTCGTTAGTATTGTTACATTAGTTAGTTAGTTTCTTAACATTTTTAGTCCTATTTTGTTAGGTGTCTGTTAGGTCAGTTAGTTTTATTTTGTTAACGAGTTAGTTATATTTTCCGTTAAGTTTTTTACATTTTTAGTCCTTCCGTTAGTTGTCCGTTAAGTCATTTAGTTCGTTTAGGTTTGTTTCTGTTTTAGTCCCTGTAGTTTTTAGTTTTGTGTTTTTACACTTTTAGTCCTTTGAGTTTTAATTTTTAGTTTTTATCATTTTTAGTCCTTCTCTTTTATAAGTGTTAGTATTTTACACTTTTAGTCCTTATTTTTCGTTTTAGTAATTTTTCATTTCTTGTCATTTTTGTCAATTTTTACCTGCTTTTGCTCATAACTGATATATTTCTCTTATCTTTTGCAGGTTTTCCGATTAAAAGTCCAGTTTTCCGCATTAAATTTTCGGAATTAATTTTTGAACGACAAATTTATAATTTGTTTTTCAAACTTTGATTTTGAAAATTTTGCTGACTTTAATCTATTTTTCTCTGATTAATCGTGTGTGCATAATTCTATTTCTCACGAAGTATCTGATAACGATCATTTTTAATCTTTTCAGGTAACAATGGATGATTATGTCTTCGAATTTATGGGTTGGGATGAGCCTCCTAAGGACAGAGACAATAGAATAAAGATCCAAGATCTTGAACAAAAAGAAATGATATATAGGAGAACAATTGAGAATTTAAAACAAGAAAGAGATATGTACATTCAAAGTTATAATTCATTCGCCGGAGTGAACAAAGATTTGACAACGAGATTGAGTGTGTTAGAGAACTCAACGAGTGATCAAGATCTTAAAAGCAAGGATGTTGAGATCAGTAATCTGAAGAAGACGAATTTTGAGTTTGCAAAAGAACTTTCTTCTTTGGAAAAGAAGATGAGAAAGGAAAGAAAAGTGTCAGAAGATTTCTTGAAAGTAGAGATCAGTACATTACAGAAAAATAACCAGGATCTCCAGCAACAACTTTCTGACCTGAAGACTCGAGCTGAATTGAAGCAATGTGAATGTGATTTCAAATCAAACCTGGTAATCGTTTTAGAAGAAAAGAATGCCGAGCTTATAAAGACGATATATGATTTTGAACAAGTAATGAGAAAGGAACGAGAAGAATTTGAGAAAGAAAGATATGAGACAAAGGAGAGAGAGGAAAAAGCAAAGGATTTGGAAACTGAAAATGATGATCTGAAACTTAAGATTTCTGAGTTTGCAAAGAAAATCTCTAATTTACAAATGGAGATTGGACAAGAAAGAACAATTTTTGAAAATGAAGAAGCAATCTTTGGAAAGAAACTTTCTGAGTTTTCAAATAAATGTTTTGAAGAAAAGAAAGCTATTGAGCTTATATGCATAAAACTTTCAAAACAAGTTTCTGATTTTGAGAAGGTGTTATTTTTAGAAAAGGAAAAGCTTGAGAAGGAAAGACTGAATTTTAACGTCGAAAGAAAATCCTTTGAGGCAAAGAATGTTGAGCTTTCTTTAAAGATATCTACTTTGGAAAAGTTGTTGGGTAAAGAGAGGAAGGATTTTGAAAAACAGAAAACCATTTTGGAAAGGGAGAGAAAAGATTTTGCTGAAAAAGAGATATTTTTTAGAAGGAAAAGTAAAGCTTTCAAAAGAAGAACATGGAAGTTTTCAAAGAAATATCCGAGAAAGGTTTTGAAGAAGAAAGAAACCTCTTTAAGGCTGAAATCTTAAAGTTAACAAGGAAGTTGTCTGCTTTAGCTACGGAGGTTATGACAGAGCAGAAGATCAAGTCTGATCTTCAGAAGAAATTTCACCTGACTGTTCAAGAAAGAAATGTTCTGTTCGATAAAGTTCAGAAATTGGAAGCACTCAACATGAAGTTGAATTATCTGAACAATTTAGTGGCGATACTATTGTTCAATCGTCGTATGATAATTCAACCGATTCCGAAAGTTCGATCAAGATTGCTTCTGGTTCCGTTCATGAACAAATTTCTACGACAAGGTCTGTCAAATCAAGAGATCAGATGCGTCCTTCTAATCTTTTCTACAACCGTGATGCTACAAGTTCAGATACACCTATCTTTAAGCCTGTAAAGATGGTATGGAAGATAAAAGGATCTACTCCTAAAAGAACTGCACCAAAATCATCTATTCCTCCACCTGCGATGAATAAGAAGAACAATGCTCATAAAGGTAAGTCTTTTGCTAAACCTAATCCTATATATTCTGCAAATCATTTGATTAGGTTGACACAAAAGCAAATTTGTTGTTCTTATTGTGGAACTCGTGATTTTGTTAAGCAAGAAAATGTTTATTTTTGGTATGGTACTTATAATATTTCTTCAAAACAAACTACATATAACAAGCCAGGACCCAAGTTCCGTTGGGTACCAAAATCTACTTAATATGTTTTGCAAGTTCATCATGTGTAGTGCTGAATGTCAGAACTATACCTAACACATGACTGGAAAACAGAAGAGAAGTGTGCAATTTGAATAAGAGTACCTATGCTGAAATTGAGAAGTCCCACAATCTAGCAATCAAACAAAGTGTAATCTAGAGAGAGAAAGTAATGAGAGAATATGTCATTCATGTATTCAAAAGTGTAAGTACAAATGACACAAAGGGTTGACAATTACATGAAGAGTCTTTCCTTATATAGTAAGAGTATGACATGCCCATACCTCATACTGGAAAGTATAATACAGTACAAAAGACTATCTGCCTGATAACTACAAAATAGCTCCAACAATCTCCCCCTTAGTTATCAAGGCAGCTCCGGTTGTCTTGGTCTGAACCCCAAATATGCTTCTATTCTTCGCATGGCAATCCGGATGAGGTTCTGTCGTTGATCTCATTAATTGCATTAACTAGTAAGATTCTTGCACGACAAGACATCCAAGTAATCTTTCTTTCTCCGTCATGTCGTTTCAGTCTTTCTTGCAACTGTAGTAGTACCACCTTCAATGTCCCATCAGAATACTTGGCCAAGTCAGCAATCCGAATAAAGATTTTATGCTCCCTATCATTTCTGAACGTAATTCCAAACTCCGGATCATCAATAACAGTATATAGAGGCATTCTCATTAGACCTCTCATTTCTTGATTCAGACGAATAAGATTTACCATCGGTTGATTACTCTCCAAAGCCATTTGAAAATCATGACATTGAGTATACAAAGTATGTCGCCGCAAAAACCTCTTGATGGCGTTCAAAGCAATAAAAACATTTTATTTTCTGATCTGTAAGCCTCGGAAGAAGTTGTACATGAACTCGAAATTATCCATTGTGAGATGGCAAAAATCATCTTCACTGAAGGTATAATCTCGACAATCCTGTCTTTGTACCACGAAGTAAGGAAAGAACATCTTGTAGAATCTTTTGACATAGACCTCCTTTATTTGCACAATTAACTTCTTGCTTTTAACATACCTTTCCTTTTGACAATTTCCCCTTAAGAAGTACACATATTCGAACTTGAACTCATCTGACTGATCGTTGATCCCCAAAACTGCATACGGATTAAGTCTCCTTATTCTGTGCACAAACAACCGTCTTTTAGTGTCCTCCATGAACGGTGTTCTCAACCTTAACAGTCTTAATCTTTCCTCTGCCTCTTGAACTGTACTAGAAGGACCAGGCTGGTTGGATGTAGAAGGGTTTGAGGGTCCAGCTTGATCAGCTGAAGGGATAAAGGTTGGTATCACGGGTGGTTCGGGTATTTTGGGTTTGTTTTCTTCAGTGAAAGGATCATGTAAGATTGGTGAGTCAGGTTTTGTAAGGATTGGTTCAGGTGAAGAGATTTTGGTTTGATCAAGGTTTGGTTGGTTAAGGTTGATGTTGAGATTTGTGGTTTCAGGCTGGGTTGGTAATAACGTAGAAGAAACGGGTTCAGGTGATTGAATGGGGCTCATCGTGATGTCCTCCGGTGTTTTCGGACCATAAATATCAGTGAGAAAGTCAACCTCAATATCTGCCATTCCATCATCAATCATCAACATATTTTCCTCTTCTTCTTCCTCCTTTACTTTCCAAAAACTGTCATACTTTTTGCCCATTTCATTATCTTCCTTGTCCGAACTGACATCAATAACATCCAAAAATCCTTCACTTTCGTTCGCCTTTCTTATTTCCTCTTCATCTACCTCAGGCTTTTCAACCGTCGGTTCCACGTTCGGATCAATGTACAAAACAAACTGTTTCCCGCTTTCCTCTCCCATAGCACCGGATTCAAACATATCAGATATCTCAAAAACAGACGGAATTTTCTTTTCACCTTTGGAGCTTTTAGACTCAGCTCGTCTCTTCTTATTCATCTTCCCCTCATGATCATGATCATCGGGATCCTGATCATGCTTTCGTTTCGTACCTTGGGCTTGAGATTTACAACTCTGATTCAGGATAGCCACTTGCTTGGCTAGCTCATCCATAGAGTTCTTCATATCCATTAAAGACTGTACAACATCTGTCTTGAAAGCATTGAACTCCGTAGATGTAACTGTCGGTGTAGGTGGAGGTAGAGGTGTAGGTGGTTGATGCCGGGGTTGGAAAAATTGAAGTAGTTGTAGTAGAGTTTGGCTTTGGTGATCTTCAGGACTGATTGATAATAATCTGGCATAGAACAGATCCTTTAACTCTTCAACAGATAAATCTTGCAGAGGCACGGTAGTTTGTGGAGGCAGAGTTACACGAGCTTGTGAAGGTGGATGCATAAAAAGTTCCGGACGTGGACGTATCACGGGCTCATCAATAACCGGCCCTTTACCTTTCAACAACGCTTTCACCCCTTGTAACTCCCAAATAAAAGTTTCCTCAACAGCCTTTTGGGCGCCGTCGAAATCTTCCCTTGTCACAAATACGGGTAATCTAACTCCGGTACCACTTAGGTGTTCCATTGACACATCAGTTGAATCAACTGTGTGACCTACGTTCAGTGTTGGCGTAATGTTAGCACTGGTAGGATTTCCACTCTGTCCGCGTAGTCCTATAGAAGGATCTACTCTGAGTGTTCCGGATGGGTCACGAAGACTCTCATCAGTTGTTCCAAAAAGTGTCCTATTCAAAGAAGATAAAATATTTGCAACTGTCACTAGACCCTGAACTTGTACAGGAATGAAGGTCGAGGACCGGGGAGGGAGTCGCTCTGTTTCAATACCCGGACACTCCAAGTGAGAGCCGGATAGATTGTGTGCTAAAACCTCGTGAGAGAGTGAGACGGCTTCTTGTTTAGAAGAAGTCGAATGGATGGCTGAGGTGTGCAATTGCGTTAGTGGGCGACTAACGACTTTTTCAACACCTGATCCCAACGCATGAGATCTGGTGGTGGATGTGGCTGCCCGTCTGGTATAGAAAGTCGTGGTAGCTCTCACACTCTCCATATTTTTTTCTTCAGTTTCTCTCACAGGCTCACTTACATCTTCGACTATATCTCCCTCGATTCTCCTTGTACCTCCCATTTCCTCAACATTATGAGGAGACATCAAAGGCATATCATCAAAATTGAACTCTTCCACATTAATGTTAGCTGACGAATGCATGTGTGGAAATTCCAGAATATCAGCTATATTACCAAAAACATTTGCCGCATCATCACCATCATTATTATCATTGTCATCAGAGTCATCATCTTTATCAGCTTGTTCCTCCGCGGGATCAGACGCATTGTCAGACCCTATACCATCATTAGAAGACTCAACCGAAGGATCTCTTCCAACATGTTCGGGAATTAACTCATCGGTGTCTTGTCGTACACGATCATCTAGTTGTGTGTCCTCAGACGATGATCGTGTATCTTCAAGTACAGGTGACTGACCCCCACCGATTCCCCTCTCGGTATTTTCCCTCGACTCTCCCCGTTTAGTAGCCCTTGCATCCTGAACCCTCACCGACTCCTCTCTCCTAGGGGATGAGTCCTGGGTAGGTTCCTCCGGTACTGCCCGGACCATATACTCTCTATAATCAATAATACACTCGGCATCCTGATCCGCGTATTCAAGGAACCCTTCCGGTAATAGCATCTCATAATCATATTTCCTTCTTGGCAATTTAAGACAATGCATAGATCCTTCGGGCACAGATGTGTGATTCACTCTTCGTGGGATATCTATGTTTGACCGAAGCATACTGTGAATGATAATTTGAAGAAATCGCATGTAAGGGATGTACGACTTTCCCTTGTTTTGTCGTCGAAGTTCTATTTTCTCGCTCAGTTCATGCCAGAAAATGGCTGCATAATCCACGTGGAGATCATACACCACTGCATGAAATAGTTTCAGAAACCCGATGCTCGCACTATCAGTTCCCGAATGTTTCGCAGTTAAGCACCGATTGATTATCGAGAAGATCGAGTAGTAAATTGGTGGTAGATTTGCTTTATTGAACTCCTTCACTTGCGTCAGTTGTCCGGTATATCCAATTGCCCTTATTCCTTGAAATACATCTTCCTCAGACGGATATGCATAAAATTCTGTCTTTCCTTCCCGTGAATTAGACTCAGGTAGCCTCAATACAAGCCTCAGTCTTTGAAAATCAAGCTTCGTTACGAACTCATCAATCTGGAATAGAAAGATTGGTCTTCCGTTCTCCATGGATGAAATGATTGTCTTCCACGCTTGCTGAAGATATAGCATAGGCACATTGACTGTGTGAGTCAATGCGTATGCCAACGGATGATTGCGTAGCACTTCTTTCACAACCGGGTGGATGTTAATGCGATCGAAATCAACATTGTGGTTGTTGAAGTTGATTGCGATGTAGCTGGTTGGGTGAATAATGGCATGATCAGGATATCCTCCGGCGTAAGATGGATGTACCGATCGAGTTGATGGTAATGGAATATCTGGTGTTGCCTTAGAAATTAATGGCACATGATCACCAAATCCCTGAACTCTGCTTTGTTCCTTCTGGTGTTCCATTTGAACTGTTGTTTTGGAACAAAACAGTTCTGAAAAGTTAACTTTTGCAAAAAAAAAAATTCAAAAAAGATTTTAAAATTTTTTTTCCTGAAAAATTCCTAAGTGTTGAATTCGGATCACACTAAAAGACTAAGGAATTCGGACCCAACATTAATGTTAGACAACGGATTCGGATGAACAAGGGTCCGAAACCAAGGCATCTTGGATCAAGAAGGATCCGAAACCCTCACTGAGAAGAATAACAAAGTATCCGAAATCATCATCTCGAATTAGAAGGATCCGAAATTAGTTCATTTCGGAACAAGAAGAGTCCGAAATCAACACTTCTCGGATAGAGAAGTATCCGAAACCAAGTAAACTTGGATTACAAGGATCCGAATTCAAGACTTAGAAAATTTTCATCTTTGAAAAACTTTTCGCAAGAGCCAAAATAAAGGAATTCGTATCAACAAGGATCCGAAACCTTAACTTGTAAACATTTAGACACATAACTCTTTTCGGATTGAATGATCCAAAAACTGACCTTAAAAAAAATCTTAAATCCAAAAACCCAACATTAACACACAGACCAACAAAGAACACCAATAACACATACAGGCACATATCAAATATCTTGATGAAGAACACGAAAAATATTAAGAACATGTGAAGAACACTAAGAACACAGATTTACATACACACAAATTGAAGAGTAAACATGATGGTTCCCACAGATTGATTCAACATAAGTTCAACACAAGAATACACACAGATTAACCATGATAAAAAAAACGATGACAGGGATGAACTCAGAATGTGAACAGTCATACCATATGAAATTTGAACAAAATCAACATGCTTAAACAATGATAAACAAAAATCACATGGATGAAAATATTCAGTATGTAAAGACGAACACAAAGAGACAAGTTTCAAAAAGAATGGTTACCTGATGAAGAAGATATGAACAGTTGAAGATGAAGAACTCGAAGAAGATGATGAACAGTGCTTCGAAGATATTTATGACTTGGTTTGCAACATTTGGAAAAAGTGGGAAATGAGGATTTGAACTCTTTTTATACTAAAAAAAATTGGACACTTGGCACGATTTTAGAGTACCCCACTTGTGCAAACAGTAGAAAAAGCATGTCTGAAAAATAGACATGGCACTGTTCATCTGAACATTTCGCATGAACAAGGATGCAAAAGGTTCCAATTGTAACGAATTCGGATCAAATAGAGTGTTTTGAAAATTATTTCGTATCCTCTTAAGGGTCCGAAACCATTGGATTCGTATCCTTAAGAGTCCGAAACCATGGATTCGTATCCTTAAGGATCCGAAATCATTGGTTTCATATCCTTAAGGATCCGAAACGAAATGATTTCGTATCCTAAGGATCCGAAAACTCAGAGATTTTCAAAAAAATACAACTTCTTCAGAAAAATTTCAAACTGTCCAAAATCTCACATTAGATAAAAACTTTGTAATCTCTTACTTAAAAAAATCCCCCCCCCCCCTTTTTTTATAATGAGAATACTGTAAGAAAAACTATATCCTATACCATACTTACAGACTTATGCCATCTTGCTCCCCCTAAACAGATGCATATTTAGTTGACTCGACTTCAGAGAAAACTGCAAGTACAGATGAAAAACTTGGTACTCATTGAACATGAGTCCAGATTGGTTAGATGTATCACTTGATGAAAAAATCTAAGCCCCCCTCAAAAATATAATATAATTAAATAAACAATCACACATGCTCTCCCTCAATGTTTTAAAGAAATCAGAGAAGATGCCTAAGTGTTTAACATCCCTAGTTTGCTGATTAAGAAATTGAACCTTTTTTCATCTAAAGGTTTTGTGAATAAATCAGCAAGCTCTAGTTTAGTAGGCACGAAATGCATTTCGATGGTTCCTTTCTCAACATGGTCTTTTATAAAATGGTACCTGACATCAATGTGCTTTGTTTTAGAATGTTGAACATGATTTTCCGTGATTGCTATTGCGCTTTTTGAATTGCAATAGATTGGGATCTTGTTGATGATATATCCGTAATCCTTTAGCCGAGTCTTCATGTTAGTCCTAGATCGATCAGGTAACAACAATTCAATGAGAAATAACAAGAACAGATAATGATTTCAACTTGTCACCCCTCTCATATTCAATAATCAAGATAGTTTACAAAAGGTTTGAATGAAAAACAACTATCTCTCTCTAAAATAATTAAGCTCTTGTGAATATGTGAATCGCTTAACCTAAAACTAAAGGTTAACATAACCTTAAATACCTAGGCCTTTAAACAACAAGGCCCAAGCCCATTAAACAAACTAAGCCCTTTTATGATTAAAGGCTATTACAATTAATTCCGAAAACTGATATTTTATCCGGACACTGTGGCTGGTGTTGCAATTCGGACCAGGGTTCGATAGGGTTGCTTGATTCCACTCCTGTAGGGTTAGATTTTGACCAAAAAACATAAAAACAAACACACCCAAATCGATTTCTAAGCAAAATATATCCTATTTTTCAATAACCACCACAATAACTTAAGAACACCAAAAGATTCAAGAATTGATTTTTCAATTGAGATATTAAAACCTTTTGGGAATCGTTATAAGCGCCGAAAAACAGAAGATAAATACGAGTAAATAATCGAGATGTAACAAACGAATTATTAAATCAATGAAAGAACTTTGCAAACCCGATTGAAGAACGCTTTTCTTCAAGAAAATCTGTTGTATGTCGAAAACAATCTGGGCAACTTCTGGACGTCAAACGATTAATCCAACCGGTCAGAATGTGAAACAGAGTGTCGTGAAGCTACTGGCCAAAAATCGCGACGATTCGACGGTTCAAACTCCGGGAATAGGCAAAACGGCTCGCTGCGATTTTCCAGAAAATTTTCTGCGAATTTTCTTGCCTTTTCTTGCTTTCGTTCGATTTCTTTCGTATCTTCAAATCACCGATTCTGCTCTGATACCAATTGTTAGTCCTAGATCGATCAGGTAACAACGATTCAATGAGAAATAACAAGAACAAATAATGATTTCAACTTGTCATCCCTCTCATATTCAATAATCAAGATAGTTTACAAAAGGTTTGAATGAAAAACAACTATCTCTCTCTAAAATAATTAAGCTCTTGTGAATATGTGAATCGCTTAACCTAAAACTAAAGGTTAACATAACCTTAAATACCTAGGCCTTTAAACAACAAGGCCCAAGCCCATTAAACAAACTAAGCCCTTTTATGATTAAAGGCTATTACAATTAATTAAATAAACTCTATAATTAAACTATATAATTATTTATATATCTTTCTAATATGTAGGACATTTATGGTCCTAACACTTCATCCAAAGAACTTGAGAGCAACAGCTTGCCGCGGCCAAGTATTCCGCTTTCGCAGTAGATGTTGACACGCAATTTTGCTTCTTTGAAGACCAGCTTACAAGCTTATCCCCCAGAAATTGACAAGCACCAGATGTGCTTTTCCGGTCCATTCTATTTTCGGCATGATCTGCATCTGTAAATGCTATTAGCTCAAACCCCGAATCCTTTGGATACCAAAGGCCCAAATTTCTCGTGCCTTTGAGATACCGAAGGATCTGTTTAACGGCAATTAGGTGTGACTCTTTAGGATTAGCTTGAAAACGAGCACAAAACGATGTTGCAAACATAATATCTGGTCTACTCGTCGTAAAATATAGTAAAGATCCAATCATGCTACGGTATAACTTTTGATCGACTGATTTACCAGATAAATCAGCGTCCAAAAGCCAACCAGTAGCCATTGGTGTTTTCATAACGGAGGAAGAATTTAAATCAAACTTTTTAAGCATATCATTTATATATTTTGATTGATTTATGAAAATGCCTTCGTTTGATTGTGTTACTTGGAGTCCAAGAATTTTTTTTAATTCCCCCATCATGCTCATTTGAAAACGGCTTTTCATCACCTCATCAAAATCTTTACACATATCAGGGTTTGTAGAGCCAAATATAATGTCATCAACATATATTTGTACAAGTAATAAATCATCACCTTTCTTTTTGAGAAAAAGAGTGTATATATCGTACCTTTGGTGTATCCAGATTCAAGCAGATGAATAGTTAGAGTTTCATACCATGCCCGTGGAGCTTGTTTCACTCCGTAAAGGGCTTTGTCCAAGACATAGACATGGTTTGGATATTTCGGATCGACAAAACCTTCAGGCTGACTCACATATACTTCTTCATGAATAATCCCATTCAGAAAAGCAGACTTTACGTCCATCTAAAATACCTTCATGTTCTTGTGAGTGGCATATGCAAGAAAAATCCTGATGGCTTCAATTCGTGCCACTGGTGCGTAGGTTTCGTCATAATCGATGCCTTCTTGATGATTATAACCTTTTGCGACCAATCTGGCTTTGTTTCTAACTATAACCCCCACTTCATCCTTCTTGTTCCTAAAGACCCATTTTGTTCCAATAATGGTCTTGTCCTTAGGACGCTTCACCAAATGCCATACATCGTTCCGCTTAAACTCATTTAACTCCTCTTGCATAGCATTTATCCAGTCTGGATCTTGTAATGCTTCTGATGCCTTCTTAGGTTCTAATGAGCTCAGGAAATTTACATACAAACACTCGTTTGTAGTCGCAGATCGTGTCTTTACACCATCCTTGATGTCACCAATAATATCCGCATGAGGATGTGCTCTTGTCCATTTGTATGTGCTTGGGAGTGTCGGAATTTCTGCACGAGTGTTGGTTGAGTCATTTTCATCCAAAACCGCAAGCATTTCTTCGGTTGATTCAGCTGAAGGCACTTGAGTCGATACAGGTAATTCAACTTCTGGTATTTGTAATTCAGGTGTAGAAACCTCCGATGATGTGTTTTCTGGAACCGGAACTTCAGGTTGAATTTCAGGTTCAGAGACTAGTACAGATGTAGTTTCACTCGGAGTCACGTTAGTTGCACCAGAAGTACTAGTACTGGCATCTTCAGATGGACCAGAGAAGTTGACACTCGTCTGTTGTAGAGATGCATTTACGGATGTGATAGGTGGTCCCATATCTGCAGAAAATTCCATGAATGCATCAAAAAATAACAAATCTAAATCAATATTATTATTATTATTGGTATTTAAAACAGAATTAGAAATCTGTTTAGGCACAGGTTCTACTCCTTGTTGAGTAGAAACTTCAGGTTTTTGTCCGAGTCCTGAACCGTGTTGTCCAGAAGTCAAAGTTACATTCTCATCATACGTTACGTTAATGCTTTCTGTTAGATCTGAAGTTTTGTCAAAAGTTACAAGTATTGGTTCTGGATAGAGAAGTCTCGAAAAGATTACAAGTATGAAAGTCTGAACAGAAGGATCAGAGTTCTGAGTAGGAGACTCAGAACTTCTAAAGACGAAGTTGAAAGTCCAAGTGCTTTAAAGGAAGTTCTGATATGCTTATTCAGAAGATTGTTCAGAAGTTCTGAACAACATGTTCAGAACTTATGACAGGATACTTTCCTTTGTATTCTGTTAGTTAAATAGGACACGTGTAATATTCCTATTAGACTTTCATGTATATGTACTGTAGCTTTAGCATTTCCTTACAGTATATATAGAAGTTAGCAACTGTAAGCTAAAAAATCTTTGGCATAACTTTCCCGCATATCTTTGTATTCACTTTTGTAATCTTTGAGAGATTCTCTCTCTAGATTTGTAATCTGATCTTGATTGAATACAATACTTTTGGATCGAATTCTCTATCATTTACTATTTGATTGTTCTTAATTGATTGTAAGATTGAATCCTGGTTTCTACAATTGGTATCAGAGCCGGGAACCGGACTGGTATGCCAGCGAGGACGCTGGGCTCCCAAGGGGGGTGGATTGTAAGATCCCACATTAGTTGAGGAGGGGAACAAAGGTTGCCTTATAAGGGACCTGATACCTCCCCTATCAGACGCGTTTTAAAACCGTGAGTCCAGGTGTGTGGACAAAGCGGACAATATCTGGTACGGTTGGCCTGGGATGTTACAAATGGTATCAGAACGAATAAACAAACAAATCCGTTCAAGATCGTGTAATCGAGAGTTTCTTGATCGTATTCTTGAAGTGTTCTTGATCAATTCGTCAATTGATTCCGCTGCTACTCACAATTCTTGAATTCTTTGCAATTCTTGAATTTGTTTTACATTTGATCAAGAAATTCGATTTGTCTTTCTGTTGAATCATCTTACAATCATGTCTTCGAAAGAATTTCTGTCAATGGGATCTGAGACGAAACCCCCTGTTCTTATTCCTAACGAATATCAGCAATGGAAGATTCGTATGATTCAATTTTTGGATAATATCGATGAGAATTTGATGGTCTTAATACGAGAAGGTCCAATTGAAGTTTATGTCGATGTTGCTGCTACACCTGCAACTGATACAACTCCAGAGATTCCTGCTACTAGGGTGAAAAAGAATTTTTCACAGTACTCAGAAGCAAAGAAAACCAGACATGCAATTGACAAAAGAGTTGTTACGTTGTTGACTTTGGCAGTTCCCAATGAGGTTTTTAATAGAATTGATAGTGGAACATCCGCAAAAGAAATGTGGGATGAACTTGAAAAGCAAATGCTTGGCACTGCAAAATCAATTCAAGCAAAGTTAAATCAATGCATCAATGCTTATGAAAGATTCAAAGCAAGAGAGTGTGAAAGTTTAAATCAAACTTATGAAAAGTTTTGCACTATTTTGAATGACCTCAGGAGGAATGGGTTAAAAAAGACAAAGTCTGAGATTAATTAAAAATTTCTGAATTCTCTTAATGCAGAATGGTCACCTTTTGCAATTAGTCTTCAAATGAATAAAGACACGTGTGAGGAAGATTTAAATGATCTATTCTGTGTTCTGAATCAACATGAGGATTCGGTTAAGCAAGTAGTGGAGGAGAAGAAAAGTGTTTCTGATCAACTAGCCTTACTTTCAGAAAGAAAATCTAAGGTGATCAAAACAACAAAGAAATCGGTATTTTTGTTTGAAATACCAAAGTTAGAAGAAGAATCTGATGAGGAGGAAGGATCAGAGGAGGATGCTGATATCAAGCTGATTGCAGAAAAATTAGCCTTGTTGACTAACACTTTCAACAAAAGATATGGAAAGAATAAGTTTCATGGTAAGTACAGAAGGGAACAGGGGAGTTCAGAAGAGAAATACAAGAAAAAAGAAGATAGAGAAGAAAGTAAGTTTGAGAAGAAAGAAGAGAAGGAAGAGAGAAAAGAGAAGGATTTATGTTTTAAGTGTGGAAAAACTGGTCACTTTGCCAGAGAATGCAGAGTGAAAGTGGTAAAAGATTATGAATACTACACAAGGAAGGCTCAGCTGGCTAAGAAAAGAGATAATGAGATTGCAATGTTGGCAGAACATGAGAACTGGCTGTATTATACTTCTGATGAAGAATATTGCATAAATCTTTCACAAATGCAAAGCTATATGGCCAAGATGAGGAATGAAGAAGATTCTGATTATGAAGATGCTGGTTCTGAATCTTCTGCTGAGGTACATTCTGCACTTGAAATTGATTTAATGACTCAAATTGGCAATATGAATTCTGAATTTGTTAAACTCAGAAAACAAATAAAAGGTGAAAGAATTCTGGTTAACAAGTTCAGAACAGAAAAAGAGATAATTAAAGAACAGTTTGAAGAATCTGAAGTTGAGAAACAAAAAGTCAAAAATGAGAATTCTGATCTTTTAAAGAAGATTTCTGAATTAAAAACTCAATTTTCAGAAATAAAAGATGAAAAGGTTGATTTACAAATTAAATATGATATGTTACTTGAGGAAAGAAAGAATTTGTACACAAAAATCAAAGAGTTGGAAGACCTTAATCTGAAAAGAGGTCAAACTCAACAAACCTTGAATCTTCTCACTAGCAATATTAAAGACACAAGATTCTATAATCCAAAAATTGGTTTAGGTTTGGAAGAAAATGTTGTTTTGAAAAGAGCTCCAACAAATCTTTATGATTTTGATAAATTACAAGTTCCTAAACAAAATATCCCAGAGATTGTTGAAGTTTTTGTGAGACCTGCTAGTTCTATAACAAGTTCAGATAGTTTACAAAAATCAAGTCCTGTAAAAGCAAAGGAAACAATTTCTGAATCAAAAATTGAGAAGTCAGGAGATTAAGAAGACAAGGTTAAGAAAGAAATTTCAAAACCAACAGAAGAGAAACCAAAATATAATGATGCTAAATTCAAATATGATTCTTTAAATGTCAGTTATAAAAATAAACAACCAAAATTTTCATATCCCGACATTGAATGTATATTTGATACAAGTAAGGTTTCTGATACAGTCAGTCAGAAGTCTGAGTCTTCTAGTCAAAATTCTGACTCTATTAGTCAGAACTCTGAGTCTGAAGGTCAGAATTCTGAATCAACTGAAAATTCTCAATTCGCTTCAGAAAGTTTTTCAGAACTTGAAAAGAGATTTAAACTTGTTAGTCAAGAATTTGAGGACTTAAGAAAAACTTTTGATGATCTTGAAAATGATTATTGTGATGTAGATTTTAAACTGGACCAAGTTTTAAAAGAAAACAACACTTATGTCCAGAAAATAACAGAGCTTGAGAAGTTAAAGGCTGAATATGATCTTTTCAAGGTTAATGCCTTAAAAGAAGATAAGAAATTCTTTGATGAATCAAGTACATTTGAAAATGGTGAATCATCCAAATCATCTGCTAATTCTGTGAAATTGAATGTTTCAGAAAAAGAGGAAAGCAAAAGGAAAGATTATCTGAAAAGAGTTTATGAGGAGATTGGATTGAATACTACTTCGGAACCTAAAGTCAATAGTTCTTGTATGAAATGCAATTGTAATCTGAAAACTTGCAATAAAAGTGAAAAGACTTATGTTTCAGATCTATTGTCTCTTGCAAGAAAGAATCTCATATGTGTTCAATGTGGAAGTCATTCATTTCAATCATCTCAGAAAAATCCAATCATTATAACATCTGTTTCTTATATAAACAAAGTAAGTCAGAATTCAGAAAAGAAGACTGTTTTGCCTTCTCAGACTCAGATAAAAGGAAAGAAGATTGAAAACAAGTCTCAATCTAAAGAAAAAGGAAAGAAGAATGAAAACATATACCAGACTAAAGAAAAGAAGATTGAAAATGTTTTTCAGTCTCAACCAAAAGTTTTCAAAAAGAAAAGAAACAATTTTGTGAACAGAAAATGTTCTGACTTCATAAAAATACAAGGAAAATGGTGCTTAAAAGAAGATTTTGAATGGAAAGTCAAAGAAACTTTTGTTAAGTCAGATACCAAAGCTAACAAAGATGGACCCATTCCAGAATGGGTACCTAAATCTAACTGATTGTTTTTGCAGGGCTATCATGTGTGGTTTTTAGACTCTGGAGCTTCAAGACACATGACAGGTCATAAGTCTTCTCTGACAAACTTCACAAAAAAGGCTGGAGGAGCAGTAGATTTTGGTAATAACAGCAAAGGACAAGTCAGAGGTTTTGGAGATTTAACAAAAGGAGATCTGACCATTCAGAAGGTTTTCTATGTTGAAGGATTACAACACAATCTATTCAGCATAAGTCAATTTTTGGACAGTTTATGTCAGATTAAGTTTTGCATAACAGGTTGCATGATTTTAACTGAGAATGACATAAAAGTCTTCTGGGCCAAAAGACATATGGACCTATCTGTGGTTAATTTTTAAAAAATACAAGTATAAACCCCTGTTTGTCTATTATCAAATGCAGTTGCTAATGAATGTTGGCTTTGGCACAAAAGATGTTCTCATTTAAATTTCAAGGATCTGAAAAATCTGGTTAGCAAACATCTGGTCAAAGGTTTACCAAATATCAAGTATGAAAAGGAATCATTATGTTCCACATGCGAAATGGGCAAGATGAAGAAAAGTTCTCACAAAATAAAAATGGATTCTTCATGCAAATCACCATTAGAGATGCTACATACTGATTTGTGTGGTCCTATTTCAGTTCAATCAATGGGAGGAAAGAAGTATATACTTGTTATTGTTGATGAGTATTCAAGATACACATGGGTTGAATTCTCAAGAGCAAAATCTGAGGCTGCTGAAGCACTGATCAATTTCATTAAAAGAATTCAAGTCCTTTTGCAACTTTCAGTTCAGAAAATCAGAAGTGACAATGGAACAGAGTTCAGAAATGAGACTCTTAAGAACTTTTTGCAAAGCTCTGGAATTTCTCATAACTTTTCTGCTGTCAGAACTCCTCAACAAAATGGTGTTGTTGAAAGAAAGAACAGAACTTTAGTTGAAGCTGCAAGAACCATGTTGGCATACTCAAATCTTCCAACCTTCCTATGGGCTGAAGCAATAACTACTGCTTGCTTTACACAGAACAGAACCTTGATAAATAAGAGACTAGATAAAACTGCTTATGAACTGATTAATAAGAGAAAACCACTAATTAATTTTTTTCATGTTTTTGGTTGCAGATGCTATGTTCTCAAGGATAGAGAAAATCTTGGTAAATTTGATAAAAAGGCAGATGAAGGATACTTTGTTGGTTATTCACTAACTTCCAAAGCATTCAGAATCTACAACAGAAGAACCAAGAGGATAATGGAGAGCATAAATGTAACATTTGATGAGTCAAGAATGAAGACTTCTGAACAAAACAGTTCATAACTCAAACAGGATAAGACAACAATGACTTCTGAAACAGCTTCTAATCCTAACTGTTCAGAACTCAATATATTGTTTAAGGATGCATTTATGGAACTAACTTCTGAATTTTATGCAGATTTTGGAAATCCTAAAATGGTTCAAGAAATGAAAAAGGGAACTTCAGAAGTGGTTCAAACAACAATAATTTATGATACTGGTCCATCCGAGGAATGTCCAACTTTGATCAACACAAGTAATGAAACTTCTGAGCCTAGAACTCAGAATTCTGGACAAGTTAATCGGACTTCTGGTCAAGGTACACAGACTTCTGGTCAAAGTACACAGAACTCTGAACAAGTTATTCAGAATTCTGACTCTACTACTCAGAATCCAAACTTGGATGTTTCACCTCAACAAGTACCAGAACAAGGGGACAGTTCAGAATTACAAGCTATTATTGATGAGAATGATACAAACAACAACTTTTCAGAGATTGATGTACTTCCTAGTTCAAATAAATGGACTAAACACCATCCTATTCATCAAGTGATAGGAGATCCATCAGTGGGAGTACAGACGAGATCAGCAACAGCAAATGAGGCAATGTTTGCAGGATTTTTGAGTGTGATTGAACCTAAGAAAGCAAATGAAGCCCTAGAGGATCCAGACTGGATTTTAGCAATGCAAGATGAATTGCTACAGTTTGAAAGAAACAAAGTCTGGAGACTTGTTCCAAAACCTAAAGGAAAATCTATTATTGGAACAAAATGGGTATTCAGAAACAAGAAAGATGAGTCAGGTGTTGTAGTCAGAAATAAGGCTAGATTGGTTGCAAAGGGATATTCTCAACAAGAAGGAATAGATTATGATGAGACATTTGCACCTGTGGCAAGAACAGAAGCAATCAGAATATTCTTAGCATATGCTGCACATAAGAACTTCAAAGTGTACCAAATGGATGTCAAATCAGCTTTTCTGAATGGTATACTTAATGAAGAGGTTTATGTCTATCAACCAGAAGGTTTTGTTGACTCTGAATTTCCAGATCATGTTTATGTTTTAGATAAAGCATTGTATGGTCTGAAACAAGCACCAAGAGGCTGGTATGACACTCTAACTCAACACTTATTAAAATTTGGCTTCAAGAAAGGTAAAATTGACACTACTCTGTTTCTAAAGAAAAAGGGTGATGATTTGATCTTAACTCAGATATATGTAGATGATATCATATTTGGTTCTACAAGTGCAGAATTATGTATTGAATTCTCAAAAGTCATGGAATCAGAATTTGAAATGAGCATGATGGGAGAATTGAACATTTTCCTTGGTCTTCAAGTAAAACAATTGTCAAATGGAATTTTCATAAATAAAGGAAAATATGTAAAAGATATTTTAAAGAAGTTTAAAATGTCTGATTGTGCTTCTATGAGAACACCAATGGCAACAAATGTCAAGTTAGATGTTGATCTCTCTGGAGTTTCAGCAGATATCAAGATTTATAGAGGCATGATTGGTTCTCTACTTTATCTGACTGCAAGTAGACCAGATATCATGTTTGCTACATGCTTCTGTGCTAGATTTCAATCTTATCCAAAAGAATCTCATATGCTAGATGTTAAAAGGATCGTAAGATATCTTAAAGGTTCACCTGATTTGGGCCTTTGGTATCCTAAAGAAACTGATTTCAAACTAACTGCTTTCACTGATGTTGATCATGCAGGAAGTAGATTGGACAGGAAAAGTACTTCTGGTGCTTGTTATTTTCTGGGAGACAAGATAGTGAGTTGGGCTTCAAAGAAGCAAAATTGTGTGTCTACGTCCACTGCTGAAGCAGAGTATGTAGTTGCAACTGCTTGTTGTTCTCAAACCTTATGGATGAGAACACAACTCATGGACTATAGATATCAACTCAACAAAATTCCCATATATTGTGATTCAGAAAGTGCCATTGCAATAACTCAGAATCCTGTCCAGCACTCAAAGACCAAGCATATTGATGTAAGATATCATTTTATTAAGGACTATGTAGAAAAGGGAACAATTGAAATGCACTTTGTGCATACAAAGTATCAATTGGCTGACTTGTTCACAAAGCCTCTCGATCACAAAAGGTTTACTTTTCTCATATGTAAAATAGGAATGCTTAATTTGACTAATTGAACATATTTGTTATTTTTCAGAAATGAAAAATTTTCTAAGTACGATTTTCTGAGTAGTGTTCTCAGAACTCTGACTCTGTTAATCAGAATTCTGACTCTTGAGTTCAGAACTTCTGAGTCTTGAGTTCAGAACTTCTGAGTCAATACTTCAGAAATCTAACTTCAAATTCTTTACTTCTGAATAGGTTAATCAGAACTTCTGACTACCTTTCAGAACACATTTCTGAAAATTACAAATATTTCAATATGTTGTTAAGATTTTTCTGTTTAATTTTTTTCATATTCCTTATAATATGTGTTTTAGTATATGCTAAAGTCAAGGGGGAGCATTGAAATCATTCAGATATCTTTCTGAGGTGTTTATAAGGTTTGTATATTCTTTTCTCATCACTAATCATTCTAACGGGAACAAGCTTTCAATGATAAACCTTTTTCAAGATCAGATGTTAGATTTTAAATGCTTTCAGAAATTTCAAATCATCAAAAGAAGGACATAATTTTGATGATAAAATAATTTTCTATCTGTTCAAACTACTTCTGGATGATTAAATGTTTTTATGTAATCAGAAGTTGATTTTAAATGAGTTTTGGTTCTAAGGGAATTTCTTCTGAATTGTGTACTCAGAACTTCTGAGTATGCATTCTCAGAACTCTGAGCGTGTTATTCAGAACTTTTAACTTGTGTTAATTTCTATCAAATAACACGTGTCAGATTCTTATTCTTTGAACTTGCCACGTTTCTTTTTAATATCTTCTGTGGCATTTCACAGTGTTTGAATTCGTTATAACTCTGACAAAAAGTAACTTCTCTCCGTTAAAATCTTTCAGCTTCGCGGATTTTAATACCTTAAAATCCCTCTTTCAAATTTTATTTGAATTCCAAGAGCAAAAAGTGAGAAACGCAAAATTCTTGAGTTCTTTGATCTTATTTTCTTTCAAAATTCCGCATTACGATCATGTCAGGTTCAAGGAGAAGTAGAGCTATCTCATTACATTCATCAAAATCATTGATGGAATCTGATTCAGATGATGAAGTACAGAGGCCTGAAAATAGAGCCGTAGAAGAAGGGGCAATAGGAGAAAACATTGTATTAGGAAATGTTGAAGGAGAAGCAGGGGATGATCAAATGGATGAATCAGAGGGAGACGCAGATGACGGAAATGAAAACATTCAACACGAACAGAGTGCAAATAGGTCAGTTATGTCTGGAAGATCTAATACTGGTGAGAGGTTTGTTCCTGAGAGTGAATGTTTGCAGTTGATTGAAAACAACTGTGTGTTAATACTTGATGAAACTAGGTTCAAAGAAGAACATAGGATAATGATAGAGTTACTGAAATACCATCCTTTTAAGAAATGGTTTACAATGAATAAATCGGTTCCTGTTCAGTATATCCAACAGTGGTGGAAGCATTTGGAGTTACAAGGTAACAATTTTGTTTCTGAAATAGGGGGAGTCACTATAACTCTGAATATACAGTTTATGAGAACAATGCTCAGGCTACCAGAAAAGGATGATTTACAGGGAAGATTAGATTTTGAAGATTCTCCATTAACAGAGGAATTATTGGCTGAAATTAGGAGATTAGGGTATAATGAAGAGTTGAAGACTCTAAGCTTGTTCAGAAGGAACAAATTGCCACCAATTTGGGCATGTTTTTTCAATATAATCAACAAATGTCTTTCTGGGAAGAACAGCTCACTAGATCAAGGTTCAAAGCAGATTTTGCAGATCTTTCATGGATTAGTGAAGAATAGGCATTATGACTATACTTCTATTCTATGGGAAGATATGAAGAACACTTTTGAGAGGAATCAGAAGGCAAAAGAAAAGAAAACAAGGGATAAGGTACTCACATACATACCATATCAGAGGTATTGGCATTTGGTAATTTGGCATGCAATGGATCAAGACAGAAACATTCCAAGAAGATCAAATGAGGAGCATGGACCAATCTTCTATATGGGTAAAATGATTTATGCTCTGAAACTTGAAAATTTTCCAAATCATAGACCTCTTCCAAGGTCACTTAGGCAATACATTCCAAGGGAGAGTGAGATATTAAAAGCTTATTGCACCTCAATAGGACTTGAACAACCTCAAGCCCCTACCCATAAGGAACAACCTGAGTTGAGAGGTGAGGGGTCTATTCAAAATAGAGAGGGGGAGAATGGTGAAGGGGGAGAACATTCTGAGAGAATAGAGAGGGAAAATTCAGAGAGCTTGGTTAGAAATGAAAGTGAAAAACAGAAAGAGAGTGGTGAGAATGAGAAAATGTTAACAGAATTTGAAACAGAAAGAGATAATTCTGATCCAGCCAAATTAATCCGGGCAGCCACATCTATTGTTGGTTCACAACCCTTGGTGACCAACATTGAAGAAAACACCATGGAGCCCGTGGTGGAACTTGAACAACCCGTCCCTAGCCACTCAGAAGCATTTCAACATGCTGCTGTTTCAAAACAAACAGGGGAACCATCCCAAACTCATTTGAAGGGAGGTGATAAATCCCAACCTATTTTCCAACACTTTGAGTCTGGATTGCACAGTGATATCCTAATTGAGCCTGAAATTCCTTTTCACACTAGCACATCACAGGAATTTCGTATTCCTGTATCAACATCCATAGACATTCCTATTATTGGTTGTCAAGGATTAGATGGAAGTCCTGGTGTAGTGAACATCTCAAAAGCTTCATTACAAAGTGCCTTTGTGGTACATGGTGTCTCTGTGGCACCTACAGGCCAAGAGTTCTCTGAACACTTGAAAACTGGCTCATTTGTTGATCCAGGTTCACTGTTAGAACCTTCTGAATTTGAAAATATTCAGAAACAAAATCAAATGTTGGGGGAGAAAGTTGAGAAATTGGAGAATACTGTTGAATCTTTGAAAAATGAGGTCAAGGATCTCAAAAAGCTGTTGGAAGGCAAAGCAAAGTCTGTTGAACAAAAGGTGGATGGAAAGAAAGAGTCCTTGGAATCTCACAAAAAGGAGATCAAGGATAATATGACAGAATTTCAAAAGGATCTTCTGAAGAATATGAAGGATTTACATACTTCTCTTGTGAAAGTAATCAGTTCTAATCTAGCAAATGTTTCACAACCCTTGGCCATCATGCCTTTGTCTGTTGTAGAACCTGAATCAGAATCAACTCAGTTCAAAAGAAAGTTTGATGATAATGATCCTCCTGATCATCAAAAGGGGGAGAAAAGACAAAATATATGTACTGAGTTAGAAAAATAAAGCACTGGTGAGTTTGAAAAGTCAGCATATATTGGAGTGACAGATTTTGAGTTTGAAGATATGGAGTTAGCAGATGCAGATGTTCAGAACTTAGAAAAGGTTGTTTTTGAAGAATCAGCAATTGTTGAGAAATCAGCAGAGGTTCAAAAGGAAATAAGTATTCAGACCATAAGTTCAGATTCTGAAGTTGATATGGAAACTGATAAAGTGGTAAAAGAAAACTCTTCTGGAAGTGTCACTGATAAAACAGAGGAACTGGATTTGAATACTGAAATGGATGTAAATTATGATGAAACTGAAGTTCTTATGGCAGATGTTGAAGTCAGGGCAGATGAAAATGTTATAACAGATGTTGATGTTGTCATGGAAGTTTAGAATGTCAAGCCAGCAAGTATTTTTGGATCAGATGAGGCAGTAATGACAGATCATAATGCTATAAAAGAAGAAGTAATGACAGATTCTTCTGAAGAGGGTTGTGAGATCAGTATGGCAGATATTTCTGAAGAAAGTTTGATTGAAAGATCTGAAGTGAACACTTGTACAGAAATTGTTCCTTATGCCAGAATTGAGCTTCTTAATTCTGAGATGGAAGAAAGAAGGTTGAATGAGGTCTTGATAAGGAAGATGCATAGTGAGTTAGTCAGAGCTCTTAATGTTCAGAAAATTCAAAGAATTATGAAGACAATGAGACCTATTGATTTGTTGGGAGAAGAGGATCACTCAGTTGGATACACAAGTAGTTTTCAAGAGAATTTTGAACTTCATTTTCTGGATGAGTTAAATATTCTTAGTGGAGAATATGAAAGAGTTGAAAACTACTTCATGCCTTTGGAGTATGTGTACAGAAGACCCATTGTGATTCTTAGGATTGAATTACCAGTATTAAAAGAACCTTTATGTGATTTCATTATCAGTTAGAGTGATACTCCTCTGGCTAATCATTTCTTTAAAGATATCTTTCCAGAAGAAACATATGAGAATATCTTTTGCGAAGAAGATGACTCAGTAATAATTGAGAACTTTATTGATGGGTTCTTGGATGAAAGAATTCAGATGATTTATGTGGAAGCTTCTAACAGATTCAGAAAACCTGATGAAATACTACATGTTCAGAAAGCAATTGTGAAAGTACTAGAATTTCAGACTGATGAGTTTGATGGGCTAAAGTATGTAAGTTTGATAGTTCAGAAGGAAGGAAATCTGAAGGTTAGCATGACAAGTTTTGACTTTCACATATTGTTTTTGAAAGATCAATTCTTTCTGGTAAAGTTCTTTGCTAGTACTGAAGAATCTTGGATAGAACTTGAATGCAGAAGAATTCTGGGGATTTATGTCAGAAATATGCACTTCTATGATTTTCAGTTGGCAATTGAAGCAGGGAAAGAGAAATGTAACTTAAGCAAACCAATCAAAAAGCCTATTCATGAAATTGGAGGTCGTGGATTCATTACTGAAGGAGTTGAAAATGATGGTTTTGCGTACATAGTCTCTGGAGTAAGAATGTTTTTCAGATTAAATGATCTGGTGAAGTACAGTAATGCTACTTTACAGTACTTGTTACTAGAAATGGCTGTAAATGCTGAGGGTGAGAAAGCAGTTCGGAAACCAAAATGCAAAATGCATATCAAAGAGAGGTTGGATCTCAAAACAAGAATCAAAGACTGCAGTGAATGGATGCTCTCAGAAGAAAACCCAAAGAAATTGTTACGTAAAGACTTTGTATTTCCTGCTGAGTATGAGGTAAATGGAGTTTATTCAGAAGAGATTAAAGAAGATATTCCAGATGTGTCTTCACAAGATGTTAAAGTGAAAGATGCAGATCAGCCAGAAACGTCTGAGGCTAATGAAGAAGAAATACATGTTGATGTTAATGGTTACTTTCTGGAGTATGCTCTTCCTAACTTCTTTAAATCAAAAGAAGTAAAATTTCTAAGTGTATATCATGACATAACAGATGTACATAAATGGCTTCGTGCAGAGATGGCAAGATACATAGCAAAACCAAAAGAAGCAGTGTACTCAGATTTCTTGATCACTGGAATAAGAGAATTGAGTATTAAGAAGTTCAGAAAACATGAGTATTATTCATTTGAAGTATTGAGAGAAGATGGAAAAGTCTACTACTTTACTGAGGCAGATTTTGACAAGATCTCAGTGACAGATTTCTACAGGCTGTATAGTCTTTTGTCAAATAAAGACTGTAGTAAACATAAGAAGGAGAGAGGAACATTGGATGTAGTAAGAGATGCTATGTTTTACATTCTGAGATGGTATGCATATACATATTTTCATATTGCTCTGTATATACAAAGACCATGTGTATATCTTTCAAAGCCGAACAATGGTCATGAACAGTTGAATCTTCTGAAGAGTGGAAATGTTGTAAGATATCCAAAGTTGGGAGTTTTCTTGAGAAATGACAGAAAAGAGAAGATTTTCTTCAGACCAGATGAAGTGGAAAAATATTGTTCTGGAACTCTGAGATTCATCAAACATAGCTTGGAGAAAAAGTTAACAAGAGGATCTTAAGTTGAAGAAATACAAGAGATCATAGAAAAGATTGAAAGAAGGCTTAATCTGAGAAATGTAATTCTTTTAAAGATTGTACCTGCTTTGAAAGAGTTCAATGTTGATAAGTACATGATTGTTTGACAAAAGGGGGAGATTGTTAGATCTGAAGTTTTGTCAAAAGTTACAAGTATTGGTTCTGGATAGAAGACTCAGAGTTTTGAGTAAGAAGACTCAGAAGCTCTGGATGAGAAGTCTCGAAAAGATTACAAGTATGAAAGTCTGAACAGAAGGATCAGAGTTCTGTGTAGGAGACTCAGAACTTCTGAAGATGAAGTTGAAAGTCCAAGTGCTTTAAAGGAAGTTCTGATATGCTTAGTCAGAAGATTGTTCAGAAGTTCTGAACAACATGTTCAGAACTTATGACAGGATACTTTCCTTTGTATTATGTTAGTTAAATAGGACACGTGTAATATTTCTATTAGACTTTCATGTATATGTACTGTAGCTTTAGCATTTCCTTACAGTATATATAGAAGTTAGCAACTGTAAGCTAAAAACTCTTTGGCATAACTTTCCCACATATCTTTGTATTCACTTTTGTAATCTTTTAGAGATTCTCTCTCTAGATTTGTAATCTGTTCTTAATTGAATACAATACTTTTGGATCCAATTCTCTATCATTTACTGTTTGATTGTTCTTAATTGATTGTAAGATTGAATCCTGGTTTCTACACTTTCGATGACTGACTTTGTGCGATAGTTGTAGATCCGGTATGCTTTGGAATTCAAGGAATAACCAATAAAAATCCCTTCATCAGCTTTGACTTGGAACTGTGAGTCTCAGATCCGTGCAACAATAATGAAATCAAACAGATAAAACAATGTATATAATGATTTCAACTGGTCATCTCTATGAAGCTTTCAATCATAGAGAATTACAAGAAAAGTGTAGGAAAGAAAATGAGACAACTAGCCTATTTTTCTAAGGCTAATGAACTATATATATGGCGAGCCCGTGGTTAACAAGCCCACGGCCCGTTCACTAATAAGGCTCAAATACAAGAATTACAAATTAAACCCTGAACTTTAATTCAACATAAAATGACCCTAACAATCTCCCCCTTTGAATTGAAGTTCGATTTGGCGCTAGTTCGCGACATATCTTTTTCGGAGCGCGAAGTGTACCTCAAACCATCTGATAGCACGGCTGTAGTCGATGCGTTCTTCAACCATTTCCAAGGCATTCCGAGCAGTTGTTTCATTTGGATTAGGGACATATGAGAACCTTGGATTTTTCAGACTCGTGCTGGATGATTTTCTTAAGAGCATCTTGAACTTTGAAGAGCGTACCGTCGCAGAATCTTTCTACCTGACTGAATCGCATAAATCTTTTCTCTTTCTGTTCATTGACGTAGAGAATCCCAAATTCAGGTTCTAGAAGCATAGCGTTCTCGGGATACGTATTCAACTTAGGAGCTTGCAGATTCGGCTTTATCAGATTTACCTTATTCGCTCTATTCTCGATTGCCATTTGAAAATCCGTTAGATAAGACATCATAATTGTACGGACCAAAAATCGACGAACAGCTTTGAGCGCCTTTGTAACTGGTAGCGGTTGGATAGTTCTTGAACGAAGGTCTTTCAGAATTTCCAGGAAGTCAAACGGTCGAAGGTGCTGGAAGTCGGCTTCAAAAAATTTCCATTCATTCCCATCTTCACGTCGGACAGTGAATACAGGATATACGATTTTCATGATGCGACTGGACTGTATGTTGAGTACCTCAGTGATCTGATGCTTGGTTCTGACTTGGCTGACTGGAAGATACCGCTTCATTGCGCTGATATACCGGCGTTGGTATTCGGGATTGAAGTTGTAAATACCATGGCAAAAGGTCGGCTCGATTGTGCGAAGTTTGTGCACGAACAACTTCTTCAGGGATTCCTCCAGGTGAGGAATGAGTATCGTGATCTTCTCCCAACGGATTTGTTGCTATTGAGGAGGTGGGAGATCAGAAGCTGTCGTTTGCTGAGGAGATGTCTGAATATTGGCAGTTGAGGTCTCGGGTCTTGTTGAAGTTTCATCGGGTTGAGCAGAGAGAACGGGGGTTCCATAAAAATTCTGGAGCAGGAACTGATCATAATCAATATTGTCATCTTCATCAGTAGGGAAAGACAAATTTACCTGGAGATTTACGGCACTGGCGGATTTTTCGTACCATGCATCTTCGGTCTCCGGGTTGGCTTCGCAGTCTGGATCGATCATATCCAGTAATGGTCTGTCTGATGAGTCAAAGTCGAGCAGTTCCTATGTTGAACCCTCGGGCTTTTCAACCGCCGGGCCTTCATCATATGAATTTTCCATGTCGATTACCATTTCGGCTAATGGCAACTCGGCTTCAAGTTGAGCGTCAGTTGTTGTTGCCGTAGTTGCTGGTTCCAGATGAACCACGGTAGTCATTTCAGTAAGGATAGGGGCGGTCTCGGTTGGTCTTAATCTTTTCTCCCCCTCACGGTGATCAGGGTCATCCTGGTCATCGTGTTTGCGCTTCAGACCGCCGGTTTGACTCTTGCATGTATCTTCGAGGGATCGTACCCTCTCGGACAGCACAGTGAGCGCTTGGTTGTAGTCCTTGAGAGTCGAGTCAATGTTATGTAGGCGAGTGGTAATGGATGATGAAGGAGTAGTGACCTGTGATTTCAGAATGGTGATCAGGTCTGCTTCAGTTGAGGCGTTGGTTTCGGAGTCTTGGAGTAGCTGAGCAAGAAGCATCGCCTTAAGGGTATCCACCGAAAAGGTAGGCTGAACATGAGCCGGTGGAGGTGTAGGTGCGGTTTCAGCTTCGACGATCTTTGCTTTGCCTTTGATTATTTTGGCGACCTCGTTGGCGACATGCTGCTCCATTGCCTCGCGGACAGCCTTGAGGGTGCTGTCCAGGGACCCTTGCGACACAAAGTCTGGGTGAGTAACTTCGGGACCACTTAGGTTACCCGTTGAGGCATCTACCTGAGAGGCAGAGCCAACTGCATTCACAGTTGGCAAGATGGTAGCTGTGGTAGGATTTCCCTCCGATCCTCGCGTTCCACCTGAAGGCGGAGACATTACGGTGGTTCCGGTCGAGTCACGAAGAGTCTCGACATGGTGTTGCTCCGTTTGTGTCCTAGCCGAAGAATTTTCAATGTCAAAACGCTCTAGACACGATTGTGCACGAAATGAAGTCGCGACCGGGGGCTGCTGGTCGCTAATTTCAACACCAGCACTCTCTGAGTGAGAGGCCGGTGGAAGTTGTGCTATTTCCCCGTGTGAAATTGAAACATCCGTCTTTTGAGAGACGGGTGAGTGGATATGGGGGTCGTGCATTTGCTACGCTGGGTCCATGGAGGCTTCTTCAATACCCCGTCCCAACAAATGAGACGGGATAGTAGATGTGGCCACCTGGATTACACTCGGTTCTGGTCGCTCAAGAGCTTCGTTATCTTTACGGCTCAATCTTTCCTGGTTCGCCTTCGAACGTAGTTCTCTCCGGGTCACATGTGCTATGTCCCGGGGAAGGTCCCTCCGGCGCTGGCTGGACCATGGGATTCCCTAACTCGCGTCTATATACTATCACAGGTAGAGTTTCAGGTATATGCATAGCACGAATATTATCCTGCTCCCCCTCAAAATATACATGGGGATTGACTTGCTCCCTCTTGGAGTGAGAGTGTTATTTACTTGGGAGACAACAACACAAAGAAAAACAATTAGACTTTTAAGAAAACAGTGTGACGCTTCCCCTCAAGTGAGGAACATAATGATGTTGCTCTTGATCCGCCATGGAATATTTGTAAAAGAATCTAAGTCAGTGACCAAGGCGGAAGAACAAATGACGACGCGTACCTTTGCATTAAATGGCTCAATCTGAGACAGATTGAGGACTGGCAGTGAGAAAACAGGTACAGAACAGACAAACTCAGAGGTGTCCGGACATTTTGAGTAAAATTGAGACTTTCCGGACAAACCAAAGTATCCGGAAAAAAAGTTTCCGGACAACATGGTTTTCCGGATGGGATGAATGATTCCGGACAAGAAGAGTTTCGGATAAGCAATGGTTACCGGATAAAAAGGTTCCGGACACTTTGACATTTTAAAGAATACAATGGTTACCGAATTCAGTTTGAGGGGAAGCAATGGTTACCGGATAAGCAATGGGATGAATGATTCTCTCATTTAAAAAGATAGCTTAGGATTTTGATAGAATTCTTCTCTCGCTTCCCCTCAAACTGAGCATGTGGATGGCTTTGCTCCCCCTCGAATAGTGCAAAAATTGTGCAATGGAGAGTCCGACACACAAAAACCTTTGAGCATTTTTTTAAAAAAATACTGTGTCGCTCCCCCTCAAATGATGAACACAAGTTGAAATTCACACAGGAGTGCCCACACACACACAAAAAAACTTTCATCAGAGTTAAAAAAAATTGTGTATGACGCTCCCCCTCAACAAATGATTAAACTGACCTGATAGCTGATCATGCTCCCCTTAAACATATGAGCAGCTCGTGGAAAAACAGGTATAGACAAACCTCACGTCTTCGTAATATTGTTCCTTGTAGATCGTGAGCAGCTCCCTCCTTCCGGTCATGTGTGTGGAGCATCCAGTGTCTAAGAACCACACATGACCATCCTGCAAAACAAGTTTAGCGGACCTTGGGTACCCAGATTTGCATGGGTCCTGGAGGGTTAGGTTTCACACCTTTCGGAGGAGCCTGTTTTGACGCAGGTTGCCTCTTAGGTGTAGTTGTAACCTTAGTAGGAGGAACTGGTTTTGGATTAGGTTTCCTCTCCTGCTTTGGTTTAACTTCTGATTGGGCCCCCCGTTGAAAATGATATTTCTTTTTGTTTTTACGGGGTTTGCGTTTGGGTGTATGATTATATATGTGATATGACCCAAACTGTTAGACCCAGATTTAACAGGTAACAATGATTCAATGAGGAATAACAATAACAAATAACGATTTCAACTTGTCGTCCCTCTCATATTCAATAATCTAGATAGTTACAAAGGTTTGAATGAAAATCCTAACTATCTCTCTCTAAAGATTAAGCTCTCTAATAAATAATGAATCGTCTATCGAACGTCTAACCTAATTCTAAGGATAACATAACCTTATATACCAAGGCCTTAAACACATAGGCCCATGGTCCATCAAGCTAATCTAAGCCCTTTTATGATTAAAGGCTTTTACAATTAATTAAATAAACTCTATAATTAAACTATATAATAAATCTAATTAAGCTCTCTATAATTATTTATATATCTTTCAAATATGTAGGACATTTATTGTCCTAACAATCTCCCCCTAAAGATATATAAATAAAAATCGGTCTTGAAACCTTCAAATCTTGATCTTCTCTTCTTCTTGAATCTTTGAAATGCAATGATGTTGCTTGTCTTCATGTCATTTCACCTCTCCCCCTTGAATAAAGCTCTTGGTCTTCAAATCTTCAACGAATCTTTCTTTGAATCGCGATTTGAATTTGCTTTCAGCTTCAACTTTAAGAACTTGTAGAACCAATATGCTCGATGGAGGAAATAATTCGAAGCGAACACCACTTGATAAACGATGAGAAGAGTTGATCACTTGTAAGCACTTTGAAGTCTTTTCGGAATTTGGAACCTGACCGTTACTCCCCCTTGGCTTTTGCATGGGGACTTCTTTACTCCCCCTCGGCTTTTGCTAACTCCCCCTCAACTTGATAATCTGTGTCTTTGAATCTGTACCCTTTCTCCCCCTCATGATGAGTAGGAGCATCCGGAGCATCATGCACGTTCAAAGACAAAAATGACGAGTAGCAAAAGAATCCAGATAAAACATTAAGTAACCAGAAATGGGGTAATCATCTAACACAGAAACACAAAAGTAACTGTTATCACAACAATTTAAAAAATTGTGTGGCCTATGCTCAGAGTTGGCAAAGGGGTATCTCTGATAGGACTTCCAGTTATCATTGAAGTAAAATATTAAAAATTACCTCTCAAACTGTTCCGGCAATATCACGAAGATATGCGAGTGGAATCACAAAGACTCGTGCATGTGTGAAAGAAATGAATTATATCTGTTAGGCTCAAAAATTGATTGAACTTGGGACACACGTTAAAAATCAATTGACACAGTGATAAGAATATGAAGTTCGAATACCGGAGCTGATGTCTTCCTGTTTCAATATCTAAGACCTCCGAGTGAGGAATAGATAGATTATGTGCTAAGTCTCCGTGAATATATGAAACAAGCATCTGTTGTGAGATACTTGAGTGGCTGGGTGGGGTGACACGAGTTATCGACATTGGGTCCATGTCTGTTTCAATATTCATCTCCAAAGAACGAGAATGAATAGATTGTGTGGTTACCCGGATAACTGACTCGGTTTGGTAAGGACAAATAATTCTTTTAAGTCCTATCACAACCTCACCATATTCTTTTCACTCCAAACTCATCTAACAATCTAGACCCTTCACTGTTGTCTATAAAGGATGTGTTTCTTGGGTAGGTCCTTCCGGTTCTGGCTTGACCATAGAAACAATGTAAGACCTAACACTCCTTTCATGCATCGAGTATAAAAGTTTAGTAAAACAGTTGAAGTACGAGTTCTAAACTGAAGTGTTTAGAAGTCACAACATTTAAGTACGAGTCTTGATCTGAGGTGATCAGAAGTCATTAAAAAATTAAGTACGAGTTCTGATCTAAGGTAATCAGAAGTCATAAAAATGAAGTCCGAGTTCTGAACTGAGTTATTCAGAAGTCATTAACAATTATCTGAACTGACAAGGATGATCTCGAGAAATGCAGCCCCAAAGCGGATGAAGGAGTTTTCATCGGATACTCCATGCAGGCTAAGGCGTATCGCGTTTACAATAAACGGACCAAATCCGTTGTTGAAAGAATAAACGTGACATTCGACGAAGCCGCAGATTTGGCTTCTGAACAACTCAGTTCAGAACCCGGTTTAACTGGAGTGCTAGCTTCCGGACCCTCGAGTTCGGGATCTGCACAAGCCACAGTAAATCCAAATCATGCATCTTCATCGAATGCTGAATCTTCTGATTTAGATTTACTGTTTCAATACTTTTATGATGACACTGTTAATTCTTCCACATCTATCTCAGCGCATCCGCGACTTGAGGCTGCTCGCAATTCGGATTCGGCCACTTTATCTGGTCCGCCCCCGTCTACGAGTACGCCGTCAACATCTATAGAGACAGCTCAACCGTCATCACCTGATACGACAACACCTGGTACTGTAACCCCCCCGGAGGAACCCATAATCTCGGAGATCGCTCCTACTGATTCGTCATCCGCTACAACCGATGCTCAACCTCTGAACTCCTCGGAACCAGACGTTGTTCAATCTTCGGCGAATCCTCTCCCACTTCCCCCAAGAAACACGACTGCTACTCTTGAACAAGTTCAAGACCTTCCATCAGGTTCATACGTGGATCCGGACAAATCTCACTCTACTCAGCAGCCGCTTCCGCACTCCACCAAATGGACGAAGGCCCATCCCCTACATCAGATCATCGGTGATCCCTCGACTCCTGTTCGTACACGAGGCGCTTCCGCCAACTTCTGCCTATTCTCGGGCTTCTTGAGCTCGATTGAGCCAACGAGCGTACGCGAAGCGCTCGAAGATCCAGACTGGATCATCGCCATGCAAGAAGAGCTAAATCAATTCGAGGCTCTAAAGGTATGGCGACTGGTTCCACGTCCTAAGCACAAAACGGTAATCGGGACCAAATGGATCTTCAAGAATAAAAAGGACGAAGATGGTATCGTTGTTCGCAACAAGGCGCGTCTTGTGGCCAAAGGGTACCGACAACAAGAGGGGATTGACTATGATGAGACCTATGATCCGGTAGCACGAATCGAGGCAATCCGTATTTTTCTCGCTTATGCCGCGCACAAGAACTTCACCGTCTTCCAAATGGATGTGAAGACAGCCTTTCTTTACGGCGACCTCCAAGAAGAAGTTTACATGTCGCAACCCGACGGATTTGTGGATGACTCGAAGCCTGATCATGTCTACATCTTAGACAAGGCGCTCTACGGCTTAAAGCAGGCTCCGCGTGCATGGTACAACACACTTTCTAAGTTCTTGTTAGAATCCGACTTTACACGAGGTACCATTGATTCCACTCTATTTATCAAGAATGAAAAGGGTCACATCATCCTAGTCCAGGTATATGTCGATGACATCATCTTCAGTTCTACTAATCCATTATATGCGAAGAACTTTGCCAATCTTATGGGAAGATTTTTTAAAATGAGTATGCTTTGTGAGATGAATTTTTTCCTTGGTCTTCAAGTTAAACAACTGTCGACAGGAATCTTCATAAACCAGTCCAAATACATTCGGGATATCCTTCGGAAATTCTAATTGGACCAGTCCTCACCAATGAAAACTCCCATGGCAACCAATACAAAGCTAGACGCCGATCCTAATGGAAAGGCTGTCAACGCCAAATTGTTTCGGGGAATGATCGGTTCTTTAATGTATCTCACTGCCAGTAGACCGGACATCATGTTCTCGACATTTCTTTGCGCCCGTTATCAGTCAAACCCTAAAGAGTCTCATTACAATGCTGTTAAACGTATCTTTCGTTATTTATGTGGTACTGATGATCTTGGCCTTTGGTACCCGAAAGAGACAGGTTTTGGCCTTTCCGCTTACTCTGATGCGGATCACACGGAATGCATGATGGACCGCAAGAGCACCTCGGGACACATTCAGTTCTTGGGAGATAGCCTGGTAAGTTGGGCGTCAAAGAAACAGCAATGCGTGTCAACGTCAACGGCCGAGGCGGAGTATGTGGCCGCCGCAAGCTGCTGTTCCCAAGTAATCTGGATGCGGACACAACTCAAAGACTACGGATTCACGTATGTCAAAGTCCCGATCTACTGTGACTCAAAGAGCGCAATTGCCATTTCGAGCAACCCGGTCCAACACACCAAGACGAAGCACATCGACGTTCGGTATCATTTTATTAAGGATCACGTCGAAAGAGGTACCGTCGAACTCTACTTCGTAAATACTGAACATCAGTTGGCGGATCTTTTTACCAAAGCCTTGGACGAAAAATGTTTTAAAACTCTTGTGTTCAAGCTAGGTATGCTTAATCTGAAGACGTAATCCGACTGTGTGCCCGATACAAGTTCCATACATATACGAGTAACTGTCTCCTCATCGTCCGGTGGTTAACATCCTGATGCATGAGTACACACTTCCTCGCATTTGTATTCTACTTGTTCCCGTTACACAGCTAGATTTAGTCTAGGTATTTATTAGGTAGATTTCGTTTGTATTTCACTCTTTCTTCGTGTGTTTCCATTTTTTTCTTACCGTCATCTATATTTTCGTTCACTATCTCTGTGCTTTTACCAACTATTCTCGTGTTCAGGGGGAGCACAGTGCAATATCAGGTAAGTTTCCTCATACCTTAAGGGGGAGCGTCACACACAGTTTTCTTTAATATCAAAAGTTTTTGTGTGTGTGGGCACTCCTGTGTGTGTGTGTTTTATATTCATCACTTGAGGGGTAGCGGCACCAGTTGTTTATCTCTTTAAAAGTCTACAAGTTTTCGTGTGTCGGACCCCTCCACTACACTCTACTACACTATCCAAGGGGGAGCAAGGTTATACCAATGCTCCGCTTGAGGGGGAGTGAGAGGAAGTCCTTTTTCCAGCACATATTCCTAAAATTCTTCACGGGAGAGGATTATTCAGAGTTATCCGGACAACTCTCACATCCGGATAACTCTCATCCGGAAACCTCACTCACCCGGACAACACTCTCATCCGGAAAACTCTCACATCCGAATTACTCTCATCCGGAAACCTCACTCTCCCGAACAACACTCGCACCCAGACCGGGTGGCTATCCGGGTCGTCTCTTACCCGGACTCCACCCACGTATATATATATACGCACCCGGACTCCTTTAGATTTCCTTATCAGGACGACGCTAAAACCCTAAACCCCACGCCCTTTTTCTCTCTCGCTCGGACTCTACTCCCTCTGTTGATTCACGGTGTTTCTAGTCCCTTCATTCAGGTATGTTCCTCGCGTGTAAATGCTAGTCAAATGTCTGCACGTTTCACACACGTAGCAGCACATATCGACCCCTGATTGGGTCGATCCCTCAGTCCCGAAACCCTTAAGGGTTTTTCGTCGGATTTGCATCAATGGATGTGATTCAAAGGTTGTCCCCACTCCATTCAGCCACTAGTTGCTTCTGGACATCCCCTCCGCACCTTAGCACTAGCTTGGGATCCCTCATTGGACAGATTGAACAAATGCACTAACGTTCGGACACCTTCATCGTGTCTGGACACCTGCAAGGCCATGAAGATCCATCCGGAAATCGCCATCACCCGGAGACCTAGTTGTCCGAAAACCTTAGGGTTTCCGGTAAGTTCAACTACCGGGTAGTTTGGTGTCCGGACACTAATGTTATCCGGAAGAGGATTGCACTCGGACACTCTTGACACCCGGACTCTCTTGTCCAGAGTCCCCACTTTATCTGGACACTTGCTTATCCTATCCGGACACCTTGTGTTGTCCGGACACCTTGGCATTTTCATCTGGAAACTCCTGCTGATTGTGTCATTTCCGTACCTTCTTTGTCACTGCCAGTCCTCGATCTGCCTCAGACTGAGCCAATCCCGACGAAGGTTAGCACCGACACTTGTTTCTCCGACTCAATTACTAACTGTGCTGTTTTCTACAGATTATCTATGGCGGATCCACAACAACCCCCTCACGAACAACCAGGAGACCAACAACCCCCTCCTCAAGCGCAAATCCCTCAAGAGGAGGACATCATTAATGAGGAAGCCGACGCTGCCCTGGTACACCCTGACCATGGCACTGAACTGGAGGCCAATAATCACCACCTGGACACCACCTTGTTCAGGCCCCAACCACTTCATCGAGTGCTTTTAGACATTCTCATGAATCACCCTCTCCGTGAGGCCCTCACCAGCACAGCCGACTTCCCAGTCCTGTACGTTCTACAGGTATGGCTCACCGCCCGAGTCGTCACAGCCGGAAACTCGCAGTCAATCACCGCTCTGATCGACAACCAACCTTTCACACTCATACCGGACTCGTTCCGCCGCCTTCTGTGTCTTCCGGAGGCCATCGCCAACAATCATGAACGGTACGATCCTGCCGTAAATGATGACACGCTTTGCGCTCAAATTTGCGCCCTTGGATACAATCATGACCTCAACCGGCCATCTGCTTTCAATCGCAAGTACCTCGCTCCAATATGGTACACACTATTTACAATCCTAAACCGCTGCCTTTCATCGAGATGGAGAGGCATTGATCAGTGCACCGGCGACTTCCTGCGCCTAGTTCATGCTGTGTGCTACAACCGCCACATAGACTTTGCGATGATTATCTGGAGGGAGCTCGTCGCGGCGATTCGCCAAATCGGAGGTTCCAAACAGTAGAAATTTATTCCGTATCCGCGTTTCCTTTCGCTAGTTGCGCGTCAACACATGGACGCGAATCCTGCCATTCCTCGCCGCCTGAACCATCCGGTTTGTCCCCATCACCACTTACAATTCATGGTTATCCGCAATCCATCTGATGCGGTAGCAATGCCCATCCCTGAATCACTACTAGCCATCGCCGATCCCACTGCACCAGGGGTAGTAGCATATAGGGAAGCGTTAGGTAATCCCATGGTCCAGCCAGCGCCGGAGGGACCTGCCCAGGGACTTAGACCCGAGAGACGTGAGGGTCCGAGAGTGAGAGGTGGAAGGGCCCGACAAGCAGGTGCTGTCGGGCGGGGAACGTTAGTTGTGAGAGAAAAGGGAACGAGAGTAGGTGGTGCAGTGGAATCGCAACCCGGTTCCAGCTCAGCCCAAGCCGGTCCATCCTCTAAACCAATACTACATCACTCGACCGAGCCATACATCACCGAACCCCCGTCTCCCAGTACACATGTTGAAGACATGGAATCTGACTCCACGGACTCCGATACCGATCGAAACGTACGCCTGAGGCAAATACCTCCCGGTATTGGACCCAACCCTGATTTTACCTTTGGAATCCCACTTGACTCACCTCCACATACTGGAACCGAACCTATTAGGACATCTGAGGGTAAACAAGTAGAGGAGTTAGGACATGCGAGCCGGAGAGAACTGCGTTCAAAGTTGAACCAGGAAAGATTGAGCCGTAAAGATAACGAGGCTCCTGAGCGACCCCAAACGAGCGATATCCGGGTAGCCACATCTACTACACCGTCTCATCTGTTGGGACGGGGTATTGAAGAAGACTCCGTGGACCCAGCCGAGCAATTGCACGACCCCCTTATCCACTCATCCGTCTCACGACAGACGGATGTTTCAATATTACACGGGGAACAAGCACAACTTCCACCGGTCTCTCATTCAGAGAGTGTTGGTGTTGAAATAAGAGACCAGCAGCCCCCGGTCTCGCCTTCATTTCGTGCACCATCGAGTCTAGCGCCTTTTGACATTGAACATTCTTCGGCTAGGACACTCGAAGCTGAGCAACACCAAGTCGAGACTCTTCGTGGCTCGACCGGAACCACCGTAGTGTCTTCACCTCTTAGTGGAACACAAGGATCGGCGGGAAATCCTACCACAACTAACATCACGCTAAATGCGAACGTAGGTGGCTCTACCCCCGTGGTAGACGCCTCAACGGGTAACCTAAGTGGTCCCGGAGTTATTCACCCCGACTATGTGTCGCAAGGGACCCTGGACAGCACCCTCAAGGCTGTCCGCGGGGCACTGGAAAAGCATGTCACCGACAAGATCGCCAAAGCCATTAAAAGCAAAGCAAAGTCCGTTGACGGCGAAACCGCACCACCACATCCACCGACATTTGCTTAACCTATCTATTCGGTGGATACCTTAAAGACGACGCTTCTGGCCCAACTGCTACACGAATCCGACATAACCGCCTCGACTGAAGCAAACCTGATTTCAGTTCTTCGCTCCCAGGTCACTGCTCCAGCTTCATCTATCACATCCCGTCTTGACTCCATTGACTCGACCCTCAACGACTACAACAAAGCGCTCGCCACACTGTCTGAGAGGGTTCGCTCACTAGAAGACACATGTAAGAGTCAAGCCGGCGGTCTCAAACGCAAGCACGATGACCAGGATGATCCTGATCACCGTGAGGGGGAGAAGCGTCTACGCCAAACCGAGACCGCCCAGATCATGACTGCCGAAACTACAACTGTGGTTCATCAGGAACCCCCAACTGCGGCAACTTCAACAGAAACACCCGAAGTCGAGTTGCCATTAGCACAAATGATCATCGACATGGACATTTCAGATGATGAAGCCCCAACGGTTGAGAAGCCCGAGGGTACAACACAGGAATTGGTCGCACGAGAACCATCAGACATGCCGACGCTCACCATGATTGATCCTGCATGTGAAACCAACCCGGAAACCGAAGACGCATGGTACGAAAAAGCTGCCAGAGCCGTAAACTTCGAAGTAAACCTGGTGTTTCCCACTGATGAAGACGACAACGTTGATTACGACCAGTTTCTGCTTCATAATTTCTATGGTACGCCTCCCGTTCACTCGACTCAACCCACTACGACTTCAGATCAACCCGAAAGCTCAAATGCAGAAATCCCGACATCTCCTCAGCAAACGACAGCTCCTGATCTTCGTCCCCATCCTTAGCAAAAAAATTGTTGGGAGAAGATTAAGGTCCTCATTCCTCATCTGGAGGAATCTCTGAAGAAGCTGTTTGTACACAGAATTCGCCCGATCGAGCCGACCTTCTGTCTTGGCATCTACAGTCCTGATCCAGCACGCCAACTCCGATACATAGAAGCCATGAAACGGTGTCTCCCGAGAGACCAGGCTCGAACCAAACATAAAATTTCAGAAGTGCTAAAGATTCAGTCAAACCGAATTATGAAGATCGTTTTTCCCGTATTCACTGTTCGACGTGAAGACGGAAAAGAATGGATTTTTTCTGAAGCTGACTTTAAGCATCTCCATCCGTTCGACCTCCTGGTTATTCTGAGAGACCTTCGCACCAGAACCATCCGACCGCTTGCTGTAACAAAGGCGCTCGAAGCGGTTCATCGATTCCTTGTCCGTTCTATTATGATGTCTTATCTTACGGACTTTCAAATGGCAATCGACAACCAAGCGAATAAGGTAAATCTGCTCAAACCGAATCTGAAAGCTCCTGAACTGTCGATGTATCCCGAGAATGAAATGCTGCTTCAACCAGAATTTGGGATCGTCTTCCTCAACGCTCAGAAAGAAAAGAAGTTTATGAGGTTCAGTCAGGTAGATCGAAAGGTATCCTATTTGCCCAATCTGAATGAAAGAACTGCTCAGACTGCTTTGGATATGGTTGAAGAAAGTCTCGACTACCGCCGCGCCATCAGATTCTTCGAGGTTCATTTCGTGCTCCGCAAACGTTACGTCTACAACTGGAAAGAGCTCCAGTGCGAACTCGAAATTCAAATCAAAGGGGGAGATTGTTAGGGTAAAATATGTGTTGATTTAAAGTTTAAGGGTTAATTTGTAATAGATTAATCTTAGTCCATTGTGAACGGGTCGTGGGCTTGTTACCACGGGCCCAGCGTATTTAAAGTGCAATTAGCTTAGAAAATTAGCTAGTTGTCTCATTTAGCTTTTCTGCTTTACACTGTAATTCTCTCTAAATCAATAGCTAAGTGGGCAGCCTTTGTGAATCATATCAATTGTTCTTATTTGCTTATTCACAAACATAATCGTTGCACGGATCTGGATTCAACACAAACCAATCATTATTATTTATGTCATCAAAGTCATTCCAACCACAACTAGAACAACACAAACGATCGTGCGATAATTGGATCAATTGCTGAATGGAGTAAATTTTCATCAGAAAATTAACATCCCTTTTAACAAAATCAGTCCTATGAGTCCAAGCACAATCGTTTTTGTTCAATCTAGGGTAAAAAACAGTGTTAAATGACTTCGACACTTCTTTCTCAATAGATTCCCTAGCTGGCCTCTTTGGTTTATCTTGTTTAGGATGGACGGTTTTATCTGAACCCACATTGACAGCATGGTCAGTGAACTTCGAAGAAACAGGATTTTTGATATGCAATCGCTCGGTCTTTTGCCTTGGCTGTGATTAGTTTTGAGGAACAGGTTTAGATTTGGGAATCTCAATCACAGCTGGGGCCTTTGTGTTAGAACAAGTACCCTTTTCAAAGTTGACCGGTCGATTGACTACGGGGGATAAAAAGTCAGTATGACTCGAAAGAGGTTTGTCGAAAGGGAACGACTCAAACTCTCCATCAGAATTGCCTTTGGAGTTCATATATTCTGAAAAATGGACATCCAGAATTACTGGACTTGGATCGGTCGAGGAAGGCGAGGAACACTTTGTGCTTGTGTGCTTTGGGGAAGTTGGTGCGGAAGCTAAGTAAAAATCAGAGTTCAAATTCCTTAAAACACTCTCGTCTTGAGAATCTTTACCGTCTTGTGTAGTAGAAATCTTGCCTATGAAAGCTTTACACGTAGACGTATCAGATGAACTTGAGGAAAGTTCAGGTGAATTCTGCTTTTCAGATTGGAGTTGGTCAATCTGCTTATGGAGCTGACCATTTCTCGTATGCTCCTTCATCGCATATGTTGCCAAGGCAGCCAGTTTTGATGTGAGCTTATTGATTTCACCCCGAAGGATTTCCTGTCCTTCATCCGATACAGATTCGGTTTTAACCGATTTAAGATTCTCAAGTTCCTGGACAAGCGCTTGCTTTTCCTTTTGAAAAACTGACCTTTCTTTCTCGAGTGACTCCTCCAACTCCACTATCTTTGCTTCCAAGATGAGAGGAGGAACATAAAGTTTAAACTCGTCCGTCTCAGTCTTGGTTGCTGGTGTTTGGCCCTCATCCTTTTATGAGGAATCCTTGGGCGTAGCAACCTTGTAAGGGTCGAAGTAGTCATTTAAGAGATACTTTTTGTTCTTTTGGTAGGAATAATTTAAAGGTTCATAACAAAACGAAAGTAGTATTCCTCGTTTGTGTGTGCATTTATATTCCTCGGTTTCCTCTTCCTTTTCAGGTTCAAGAGGATCAGTCCATTGAATAGTATATTCCGGATACTTTTTATCTAACCCAAAACAAGCAAAATCATACAAAGTAGGTGTTTCGTATCTACCCTTTTTCAAATTGTGTGGGTTATCGTATCCGATTCCCCACTCTTTGTTAAAGTACGTGAACTCTTTGGGTTTATTCATAAAGATGGTTTGATCGGTTTGACCTCTTTTGTGGAGTTTTGTTTCAAGATCGGTGATTTTGTTAACAAACTCCTTGTGTTGAATTTGAAGAGCAGCGCATTGATAAACAATTTCCGCTTTCTCATTCAAACACTGATCAAGCTTCAAGGTCAGATCAGATATCTTAGCTCGAAGATCTTTTGGTGCTATCGAAAGATTAGCACACTTTTCCTTTAGGTAGGTGTTGTCAGATTTAAGCTTTTCTGTTATCTTTGTTTGAGCATCTAACTTTACTTTTAACGAGTTAATTTCAAGTAGTTGTTCATTTGAGGAAAACATATATGACTCTACCTTTTGACCAAGCAATTGAATTTTATCAACAAAAGCATTATGGGTTGGTAGACATACCTGACAAGATTCTCCAAGAGTTGGAGGCGTGGTGTGGTTGCTTATGGCATAAGCATCTCGAGACATCTTTGATGGTTGCACTAATGTGATCGTCAGACGTTGGTTCGATTCAAAGTGGAACAGTATCAAGGATACTTAAATGTCCCCCTCCTGCGACTTAGCACGGGGGTCCCGGATTATGTGTTCGGGTGGTTTCCGGATAAGGAATCCGGAAAACTGAGCTTACCGGATGAAAGAGTTTCCGAATGATAAAAGTAAACACAGACTTACCGGATGAATAGAGTTTCCGGATAAAATGCTTTCCGAATGGAAGGGTTTCCGGATGATACGCTTTCCGGAAAATGAAGTGTCCGGCAATATAACCGGAAACTTCGAGTTGTCCAGGTAAAATAGGTTACCGGAAACTTTGAGTTTCCGGAACAAATCTACCCGAAAAGTATGGAATTAGAAGACTTACCCGGAAAGTTTAGACGTGTCCGGAAGGATTACGCAATTATCCGGAAAGTTTAGAACTATCCGGAATCCGCAGCTGTTTTAGCCGGAAAGAACGGCTGGAGTGATGAATTCGATAGGGAATCAACTAGGGTTGCTCAAAAATGTTCCTGAAAGATTAGAAACACTACCAAACACAAAAATAACACTAACACGATCGATTTCAAAGCAAAAACAACAAGTTTTGATAGTAAAAATTTGATTTTTGATGACGAACACACTCAAAACTTTTGAAATTGATTTGCTTAATTAACCACTCAAATGGACGAATTAGGTTATGAAAATTTGCAGAATCAACAATAACAATAATACTAACTCAACCCAATAAGCAAAATCGAACAATTTTACCAGAATCAAGATTTTGATTTTCCAAGATGAACACAGACGTGAAAAATCAAAATCTTACCAGAAATTAATAGAAAGGCTTTGAATCAAATCTGTCCGTCTGCTCTGATACCAATTGTGAGTCTCAGATCCGTGTAACAATAATGAAATCAAACAGACAAAACAATGTATGTAACGATTTCAACTGGTCATCTCTATTAAGCTTTCAATCAGAGAGAATTACAAGAAAAGTGTAGGAAAGCAAATGAGACAATTAGTCTATTTTTCTAAGGCTAATGAACTATATATATGGCGGGCCCGTGGTTAACAAGCCCATGACCCGTTCACTAATAAGGCTCAAAATATTGATTTAAAAATTAAACCCTGAACTTTAATTCAACATAAAACGACCCTAATAGGAACTTTGTAAGGTGTTCCCGATCTTTTAGCACAAAACATCTGCATCCAAAAACACGCAAAAATTTAATATTGGGTTTGCGATTATTAATGATTTCATATGCAATTTTATTTAATCTTTTATTAATAATAGTCCTGTTTTGTGTGAAGCATGCGGTGGAAACTACGTCAGCCCACATGCTTGGTGGAAGACCCGAATAAGCAAACATGGTCCGAGCTGCTTCTACAAGTGTCCGATTCTTTCTCTCAACCACTCTATTTTGTTGTGGAGTTATTGGTGCTGAAAAATTGTGGGAAATTCCAATAGATTCAAGAAAAGACTGTAGCGTAGCATTCTTGAATTCAGTTCCGTTGTCACTTCTTATCTTTCGAACTGGACGTTGTAGAAGAATTTGAATCTTTTTGATGAACTTAATGATCAACTCAGGTGCTTTAGATTTGAGTTGCAGAAAATCCAACCAAGTGTAGCGCGAGTACTCATCAATCATAACTAAGATGTACTTCTTTCCTCCCATTGATTGAGTCCTCATCGGGCCACAAAGATCCATGTGAATTAGTTCCAAAGCGTTATTACAGTTGGACAAAGTTTTGGACATGTGAGAAACGTGTTTCATCTTCCCCATTTCACAAGCCGGACAAATAGAAACTTTGTCATTCTTCAAATCAGGGAGTCCGGAAACTAATCCATCAATCCTTAGCTTGTTGATGCTCCGAAAGTTTTGGTGAGATAGTCTTCGATGCCACAACCAACATTCATCTTGAGAAGCCTTTGACACAAGACATACTTGTTTCGAAGCAACAAGACTTGCAAAATCAGTAATATATAAATCTCCTCATCGTTTTGCTCTGAAGATTTCTGAACCTTTCTCGTCCACAACATAACATAACTTCTTGTCAAAAATAACCTTACAGTCCTTGTCGCAAAACTGACTTATACTGAAAAGATTATGTCCTAAACCTTCTACACACAAAATCTTCTCAATGGACATCGAATCATTCTTTAACATTCCGTAGCCTCGAACATAACTTTTTGAGTTGTTGCCAAAACCTACCGATCCGCCAGGATGTACAGAAAAATCATGCAATAAGTGCTTGTACCCCGTCATGTGTCTTGAAGCTCCCGAATCAATGATCCACACATGACGGTCCTGTAAAAGAAAATTACCTCATCCTAGGTACCCATATCAGTATGGGTCCTTTGTTGTTAGTACGGATCAGTTTGTTTATTTCAGTTGATGAACCTTGAATTTTACCTTTAAAAGTGAGTTCATTTTGTGAATTTGGTTTGTTTATTTCAGTTGATGAACCTTGAATTTTTACTTTTAAAAGTGAGTTCATATTCACCTCAACTGATTTTGTTTCCTTCTTTTTATTCTTTTTGTTTGACCCAAAACCGAACATTCTTGCCGATTTATTAGCTGAAGATATAGAAGAAGAAGGTGAAGTATGAAACTTTTTGTTTTTAGGAGCTTTGTTATTTAGCTTGAAATAGTTGTCCCAACAATGAGCACAATGTATTCTCCTTTTAGCTTGTGTCAACAGTTTAAAATCTGAAAGTGCGGAATTTTTATTGCCACAAGCATTGTAAACATTACATGAATGTATACAATTTTTATTCAAAGAACCCCATTTCTCAACATTAGTACTCCTATTCTCGCTATTTCCAACAGGCTCCTTCAAATCCAAGCACTTTTCTTCATCCATTTCTGAGAAAGAAGAAGAAGAAATGTTAGAACTCTTAGAAATATAAGAATCATTTGAACAAGAATCAGATTTGTTTCCGGATGATTCTCCTTTCTCGTGAGTGTTGTATTCTTTTTCATTCGAATCTGAATTAGATTCAAACAAAGAATTATCAAAGCATACAAATGATGATTAGTCAATTGTTATTTCATCTTTTACCTTAAGATTCATTTGATCTTTAAAAGTTTTCATCTTTGCAAAGACTGAACTTGATGATTTACTCTGATCTTTTGATTCACATTGATTTGAACACTTTTTACAAATATTTGAATCTTTAGATTTTGATAACTCAAATATTCGGGATTCAAGTCGTCGAATCTCAACTTGAAGTTCAAGATTGACTTTTTGACTATGATCAAAATTTATCCCAATATTGTCATGATCATCCTCTAATTCTTTAAATTTCAATTTTAATTCAGAAAGTTGATTTTCTAAATTAACAATTTTAATCAATGTCGAATCCAAATCAGGAAATTCAGAATTGGTTTCTTGAACAAACTCTTTTTTGTTAGAATCTGATTTAATATTTGACTCCTTTTCGTCACAAGATTCAGATTTGACAGATTCAAGTTCATTGATTTTAGAATCAGAAGTTTTATCCATAGATTCATTTTGAAAATAATAAATTAAATTCAGTTAGTTCAACCCTTTTGGTATTATAACTGGAGTTAATTCATCATATTGAAAATTGTTGTATTGAATCTAGGCTTTTCTTCATAACATTTCTCCGTCTTGTCATTCTCTTTATCAGAAACAGGAGTTGAATTGTTAGATTTAACAAAAATTTCTGATATTGGATGTATTTCTGTTTTAGTTGATTCCTTCAAACCTTCACCCAATTTTTCAATTGTGTAAAGATTTTCAGGAGCTTTCTTTAAAACCTCAACCTCAGACATTCCTAGTCCCATATTTGGATTATAAAATCGAGTATCTTGTGGGTTACTAGTTAACAATTTTAGAGTTTGTTCAGTCTAACCTCTTTTAAAATTTAAATCTTCAAGTTGCTTGATCTTTGCAAAGACTTCTATTCTTTCATCAGATAGAATCTTAAGTTTAAACTGTAAATCTATATTTTCATCACTTATAGTTGTCATTTCTTTCTTCAGTTCAGAAATTTTAGAATTGAGCTCTTGATTTTTAATTATGATGACTTCTTTTTATTTTTCTCTGTCTTCGGCTAAACATTTATAAAGAAGTGCCTCATCTTGATATCTCAATAATAAACTTTTCTCAGTATCAAGTTTCTTTTGAACTTTTTCAATTTTCTTTTCAAGTTCAGATATCACGAGTTGCATTTCTTCATATTTAGAATCTTCAGTTTCAGAGTCATTATCAGAAGAATAAAGAGATTGTACCTCGGATTCCTGATCATCCTCATCCATTTTAGCCATTAAGATGTACTTTACTTCTGTAAAGTGAGCTTCTTCATCATCTGAGGAATCAACAAGCCATATTTCTTCTTCGTCATTGATCGGCTTTCCACTTTCTTTTGCCTTTGCCAAGTGCGCTTTCCTTTCATAGTAATCAGAGTTCTTCACTTTCATGTGTTTGCACTCTCGGGCAAAATGACCAGGCTTACCGCAATTGAAACAGTGTTTATCATCTCTATCCTTCTTATCCTCTTTTTCCTTTTTCTCCTCTTTCTCTTCTTTCTCCTCTTTCTCTTCCTCTTTGTCCTCATACCTCTTCTCAGATCTCTTGTATTTATTAGCTTTGTTATATTCAGGCTTAGTCTTTGAATAGAATTTATTTCTATCAAACCTATTTTTAAATCTATTAGTCAACAAAGCTAATTTTTCAGCAATATCAGTCATTTCATCTCCAGAACCATCACTTTCCTCATCATCAGAACCTTTTATTTTCTTGCTCATATCTGAAATCAAATCCTTTGCCTTCAAACCCCCGCTTTTCTTGTGCTCACTCAGAAGAGCCAAAGATTCTTCCACCTTTTTGTTCTTATCTTTTATCTCTTTTACCTTGTCTTCATGTTGACCAAGGATGCTAAAGATGTCAGTCAACTTTTCATCATCCATATCTCTTGACATTTGAAGCTGAATAGAGTAAGAATCCTACTCAGGCAAGAGGTTCTTGACAAACTTGTAATTAATCTCCGATTCAGATTTATCAACACCATTCCTTCTTAGGTCGTTCAGAATGATGTTGTACCGATTGTAAGTTTCCTTCGATGATTCACCATCTTTTGCTTTAAAACCTTCATAAGCATTGATGCTTTGGTTTCTTTTGCTCTTTAACGATTTTGTTGAACCCTCAAATTGCCTTTCAAGTTCATCCCAAATATCCTTAGCTAAGTCACGACTATCTACACGGTTGTAGATATCGTTGGGAAGAGCCATGGTCAAATACATCAATGCTTGTTCATCTATAGCAACCAATTCCTTATCTCTTGCATTGTAAAACCTGTACTCTTTTCAACTCTTCTCGAAGCAACGTATTGATTTGTGGCTGTTTCAACAATATGGTCAATATCCATATGTGGTATGTGAGGTCCTATGGTGATTGATCTCATGAGGTCTCTGTCTTGATGATTCAAGAACTGTACCATCCTCTTTTTCCATTGAGAATATTCATCAATCTGAAGAACTAGAGGTTTAGACTTTGAACCCATGCTTAGTAAATATCGAGACATATTCAGATAATTGCTAGAAGTTGATCTTTCAGAAAATCAAGCAGTAAGTGTAAAAAAAATTTACACTTAGAATATGTTGATCCAAACCCTTAGTGATTTGATAATGACCCTCTCTTTAACACTTAGTGAAAATTGTAAGTAAACAATATGTATTAGAGTTTCACTATCGCTGATAAGTACTAAGACTTTACAGTACCGCTGATAGGAACTCTCGCTCTTTAGATTAGACATTCAGCGAACACTGCTCATCCAGTAGCTCTGAGCCTGTTCAGTCTCTGTGATGATCGCTGATAGTTTAGTTGTTTACTTATGATTCCTGAAGACAAGTTTCATGTCAACAAAGGTTCTACGATGAAGTCGAAGATTAAGCCCAAGAACCAGCGACAAGTCTACTAATGAACTGATGCGGATATCAGCGAAGTTACAGAATTGTCCATTCAACGTGAAGTATCAAGTAGAAGAATTCAGCAATCGCTGAGCTTTATCATTCGCTGATATAGTATTGATTCAACGAAAGCTGATCATGAAGTCTCCTTATAAAGTACTATTGTCTTATCTCCCTTGCACGTCTCCGTACGAAATGGCAGAATGAACCTCCCTTCTGTCTAGAATCGTACAACAAACTCTGATTCTACATTGTGCACCATGCGGCTACTAAGGTTGTCTACAAAGGTCAAAACATGCAACCACTCAGCTGCTGCCACGTGTAAAGTAACACTGCTATGCATTAAATGCATGCAGTATATAAGAAGAACCCTATTTCAGAAATGAAGTGCTCGGGCATCTTCTTCTTCCTTACTATTGTGTGTTAGGTTATTATTCGTAATTTCCTTATCTCCTCTCTGTCTTTATTCTAGTGCAAGAAACTTAGTGTTCTTAACTTGTTTGGATTAGGTTAATCCTTAATCTTGTTCCGCAACAAGTTGTAAATTGTTTTGATTTATCAATAAACAATTTAGAAAGTAAAAATCGTGTGGTTGTATTCAACCCCCCCCCCCTTTCTACAAACTTGTATAACCCTTCGGGACCAACAAGTGGTATCAGAGCAGATTTGTTTAATCTCATAAACAAGATCTTATCTATACTAATCTCTTCTTCCTTGATATTTCTTAAAATGGCTACCAACACAAACACAAACTATATTGACAACGGTTCTCTTGCAAAACCCCCTAGATTCTCCAGAGATAACTTTAATCTGTGGAAAAATAGGATGATTCTATTCTTAGAAGGTGTAGACCCAACTATACCTTATTACATCGAAAATGGTCCATATATTCCTATAAGAATTGATCCTGAAGTTCCAGCTGCTGAGAATAGAGCTGCTATTACAGAAAGGTTGGTTCCCAATGAAATTCATATGTGGACTGATGAAGATAAGAAGAAAGTGGCTCTCGACACTAAAGCCAGATCCATTCTTTCCATGGCTCTTCCTAACGAAGTCTACCATTCCATCATGTACCTGAAGACCTCCAAAGCCATGTGGGACACAATCTGTGTTCAGTATGAAGGTACTTCTGAAGTCCAGGACTCACGTAAGATCAACCTGGTAAGACAGTACGAAGGCTTCATTTGTGGTAAGAATGAATCTCTCTCTAAAGTACACCAACGTTTTAACTGCTTAATAATAGATCTAAAAACCGTTGGTAAAGAATATTCTAACTTTGAAGTACTGACAAAGTTCTTAGAATGTTTACCTAAAAGCTGGGACAGTTATTCAATGTGTCTCAAGCTATCAAAGGATCTAAAATCCATTACTCTTTCTACCTTATATGGTACGATGCTTAATCATGAGCAATCGAGTCATCTTAAGAAGAATCTTGTAAAAGATTCCAAAAGCACCCCTGTTGCTTTACTCTCAGAGTTACCTTCCACTCAGCGATCTACTATCACTGAACGTTCATCAGATTCTGACGCTCCAGATGATGATGAAACTCTGGCATTCCTGGTTAATAAGTTCAGGAGATTTGCTAGAAAGAGTAATTTTAGAAAGAACAAACCTGTTGCTATTACTGACAAGCCAAGATCATCAACCCCTGTTGATAAGGCTACTGCTACTTGCTATAACTGTGAAAAGATAGGACATTTTGCTAGCGAGCGCAGGTAAAAGAAAGTCTCTAGATCCTCAGCTTTTCCCAAGAAAAACTTTACTCCCAGGACTTAGACATGAAAAATACAAAAAGCGGAAAGAAAGGTATTCAAAGCTGAAAACCTTTAAGAAGAAAGGCAAAGGCCTGATGGCTGACTATGATTGGGCTGCCTCTGACGAAGAAGAATCATCTGACTCTGAAGATGATGATGAAGCCAATCTATGTCTCATGGCCAAACTTGAAGATGAGGAAGAAAATTCTGACATTCCCTCTACTTCAACCTCTGCTACTAAGGTATCACCTTCTTTACCAATATTTTAAATATTGATTAAGCTGATAGTCTTCCAAAGATCGATCTCTTGACTAGAAGTTTATATGAAGCCATGAATAGCAAAACTGTTATTGAAAATCAAAACCTTGACCTCGCTGAACAGCTTAAAAACTGTCACCTTCAAATAGAAAAGCTTTTAAAATTGAAGAAGGTTTTAAAGACCAAGTTCATTTAAATCTGCTAGTCAAAATCGAACGCGAATAAGCTATCGTTGCATTAAAAGCTGAAAAAGCTACTTTTGATGGATGGTATAACTCCTCAACAAAGATCGCTGAGATAATTAAGTCTCAGATTCCCCTGAGTGATAAACGTGGTCTTGGTTACAAAGCTGATACTATAGAACAAACCACTGACCATTCTATGCTTAAGTTTGGAATGTTCGTATCCTCAATCCCTAACACTTTTTCATCTCAGCGTTCCTCTTCAAAACCTCCCATCCCTGAGAAAATCTCTACCTTAACTTCGAAAGGTAAAGAGAAAATTATTTATCCAAAACCTACCTCAGTGTCTAAAGACAAAGGTAAAGGAATTGCTTTTAACCAAAAACCTCAGAAGGGTATTTATGTACCTAAGCTGAATGCTTCTAAAGCGTCAGTGACTTATCCCTCTACTTCTAAGAACAAGATCCCTGGATTTATTCAGCGATGTACTCCTAGACTTAAAGTGGATATAACTGGTAGGAAATCTGAAGAACTAAAAGTTCCTCTCATTTCCAATGCCAGAGGTATACTTTATGCTAGCCCTGCTCATTTAAAACTAATGGCTAAGCATGCAATTTGTCATAGAACTACTTTTAGTTATAGGAAATGTTATCACTGTGGACTTACAAATCATATTGCTAGTAAGTGCCCTACAGCCACCAAAGCTGAAAAAATAGTGAGGTTAATAAATTAACCAAAGTGAAGACTGATAAAGCTGAATCTTCAAATGTTGCGAAGAATGCTGAACCTTCCATTCCATCTACCTCCACTGACAAGTGTGTACACATGATGAAATGGGTGCCCAAGCCAAACTAATCTTCCTTTGTTTGCAGGTTAAGAAGGGTATCTGGTTTCTCGATAGCGGATGCTCTAGACACATGACTGGTAAGAAGAACCTGCTCACTGAGTATAAGGAAGAGAAGGGTCCCTCTGTAACTTTCGGTGGAAACGGAAAAGGACATACCCGAGGGTTTGGTGTACTCTCTAATGGTACAACAACCTTCAGAAGAGTCACATATGTTGAAGGGCTGAAGCATAATCTTCTAAGCATCAGTCAGCTTTGCGACATGGATAACAAAGTAATCTTTACTAAGAAATCTTGCTTTGTCTCTGACAAAAAGGAGAAGATAGCTCTCAGCGGTTATCGTTTGGAAAATGTTTACGTTATAAACATGGACTCAACAACCACTGAGAACTCCTGTTTCTTCTCAAAAGCCTCATCTGATGCCAACTGGTTATGGCATAAGAGGCTCTCCCATCTCAACTTCAAGACACTGAACACTCTTTCTTCTAAAGAGTTAGTCACTGGTCTACCTCAACACTCATACGCCAAGGAGTCCTTATGTTCAGCGTGTGAGAAAGGGAAGCAGACCAAAGCAAGCTTTAAATCAAAGCAAGTCTCCTCAGTGTCATCTCCTCTACAACTTCTCCATATGGATTTGTTTGGCCCTGTTAACAAACAATCCATTGCTGGAAAGAAATATACACTGGTCATAGTTGATGAATTCTCTCGCTATACCTGGGTAATGTTTGTCCGTTCTAAGAGTGACACCCCTGAAGAACTCATCACCTTTGTCAGGAAAATGGAAGTCCTGAACAACTTGACCGTTCGCTCAATATAGAGTGATCATGGGACTGAATTTAAAACCAGTTCTCTTGATTCCTTCTTTGAGAGTAAGGGTATTTCTCACAACTCTTCTTTAGTGAGAACACCGCAACAAAACGAAGTCGCTGAAAGACGAAATAGAACTATCATTGAAGCTGCACGTTCAATGCTCAACGATTCTCACCTGCCTACTCAGTTTTGGGCAGAAGCTGTCAACACTGCTTGTTTTTACGCAAAACAGGTCGCTGATAGTCAAACGATTCAACAAGACAGTCTATGAACTTTTCCATGGGAGAAAGCCTTCAATTAGCTTTCTTCACATCTTTGGATGTCAGTGTTTCATACTGAACAACAGAGATGCCCTTGGAAAGTTTGATCCTAAGGCTGATGATGGAATATTTCTTGGATACTCCTCAGTCTCCAAAGCCTTCAGTCTTCAATCGAAGAAGACAGACTGTTGAAGAAACTATTCACGTCACCTTTGACGAATCCCGTTCAGCAAATTCTCGACCCTCAGCTGATACTGAAGAACTGAATCAATGGATGTTTTCACATCTTGGTGATTCAGAAGATATTCCCACTCCTCATACTCATACCGTTGAAGATGATGGTCCCACTATCATCCCAAACATGCAGACTAGTGAAGCTGAAACTTCATGGGTCTCAGCTGTTCCTCTAAACACTATGCCTGCTTCTGAAAAAAATGTCTCAGACATTCCATCTACTTCTCAGCAATCAGTAAATGTAATGACATCTGCACCTACTCCTTTCTTGACTGATATACCAGAAGTTGCTGAAGCCTCATCTTCAGCCCCTCCAGTTCAGGTTGAGTCAGCGACTCATGCTCCGGCTCAGCGATGGACTATTAATCACCCAATTGATCAAATACTTGGTGATCCAAATGCTGGTGTTCAGACTCGATGAAGTGCAGGTAACATTTGTTTATTTGTTAACTTTATTTTTCTGATTGAACCAAAGAAAACAGATGATGCCCTCCAAGATCCAAACTGGGTCAGCGCTATGCAAGAAGAGCTGACAGAATTTGAAAGAAACAAAGTTTGGAAACTTGTTCGAAGACCAACTGACAAGACAGTGATAGGCACTAAATGGGTCTATCGAAACAAGTTGGACGAACATGGAACTGTAACCCGCAACAAGGCTCGTCTTGTTGCTCAGGGATACAGACAATAGGATGGTATAGACTACGACGAAACATTTACTCCAGTAGCAAGACTAGAATCTATTCGTCTATTCTTAGCATACGTTGTACATAAAGACTTCAAAGTTTATCAAATGGATGTTAAGTCAGCGTTTCTTAATGGAAAGCTGAATGAAGAAGTCTATGTGGAACAACCTCCAGGATTCTCATATCCTAAGCATCCATGTTATGTTTATAAACTGGATAAGGCACTTTACGACTTAAAGCAAGCTCCTCATGCATGGTATGACACTCTCTCTACTTATCTCCATATTGAACAATTTGAGCGTGGTAAAATCGATAAGACTCTATTATTCAGGAAAGTAAAAGGTCATATTATTCTTGTTCATATATATGTTGATGACATTATATTTGGTTTTACTAACCCTGACCTTTGTACTCGTTTCGCTGATAGAATGAAAGCAGAGTATAAAATGAGTATGATGGGTGAGCTAACATATTTCCTTGGTCTTCAGATAAAACAAAATGAAAAGGGAACTATCATTAATCAGGGAAAGTATGTTAAAGATATGCTGAAGAAATTTGATTTAACTCAGAGTTCAGCTATGAAAACCCCTATGGCACCGCCGCTGACACTAAACAAGGATTCTTCCGGAATACCTGTTAATGTCACGACATACTGTGGGATGATCGGCTCTCTTTTGTATCTTACAACTAGCCGACCTGATATTATGTACGCAACCTGTTTGTGTGCACGATATCAAGCTGAACCTAAGGAATCTCATATGATCGCTGTAAAGCGAATCCTTCGTTACCTTAAGGGTACTCCGAACCTAGGTCTTTGGTATCCCAAAGATTCAGGGTTTGATCTAATCGCCTATTCAGATAGTGATTTTGCAGGTTGCAAATTGGATAAGAAAAGCACCACAGGAGGCTGTCAGCTCCTGGGCAGAAAGCTGATGAGTTGGACAAGTAAAAAGCAAAACTCAGTGTCCACCTCCACCGCTGAAGTTGAGTATGTAGCCACTGGAAGCTGTTGTTCTCAGGTCTTGTGGATGAGAAATCAACTACTGGACTATGACCTTCAGCTCTCGAAAATTCCAATCTATTGCGACAGCACTAGTGCCATCGCTATAGCCAACAATCCAGTACTACACTCAAAGACCAAACATATCGAAATCAGGTATCATTTTATCAGAGATCATGTGATGAATGGTGATATAGAACTTCATTTTATCCCAACTGATTTTCAGTTAGCTGATCTTTTCACCAAACCTCTTGATGAGACAAGATTCAACCTTCTCATCAGCGAGCTTGGAATGTTGAACTTTGAAGAGTAAAATCTTCAGCGGTTCACATTTGATCAGCGACCGCATAAAACCAAGTTATATAACCCATTCTATCATCCTCTCTCTGAACAAAGTTGATTCGCTAATATCAAGGTATGTTCTCTCTTTACTCGCTGACGTTCACAAATAAATGCAAGATTTCAAAAACAAATTGCATCGCTGAATATTTCTTCCTTAACAACGATACTTTGAAATTTCTAAAACTAAAACTAACACTGATATTTCTATTCAGTGCTTCATGTTTTCAAAACGTCCCTGAGCTTTCAAAACCTCAGAGACATCTTAAAATATGAAAGGATGTTTGTGACATCATCACAACGGATAAACCCTGGCACGTTCTTTTTCTGACACATGTTTGCACGTTTCGTTTACCATCCAATAAAATGCAAACACATGTCCGTGTCATGATGAAAAACTTTCCCGCTCATAGTTTTTCTCTCTCTACTCTCACTTTATAAACCCTTTCGAGTTTATATTTTTCCTTTACGCGAACATCTTCTTCTCCAAGCAAGAAACTACTGTTGCATTTTGAACTCGAGTTTTTCCAGAAAACTGTTCATCTCCTTCTTCGACAACAAGGTTAATATTCTTATTATTTACCTGTTTCTAACTTGTTTTTGATCTCTTCATTGTTTCTACAAGATCAGACAAAAGAACTTTTTAAAATGAAATCATTTTCTTTCATGATTTTATGAACACAACCTTCTGGTTGTTCTTCAAGTTTAAAACAAAAATCTTAAACTTGTTCTTCATATGTTTTTCCAGAATCCTTATCTTTAAAAGAAAACTGGAAAATAAGACATTCACTAGTTCTTGTCTCTTTTTGTCAAAACTAGAAAACCCTAATCTTCATTAAGACATCTTTGGTCCGAATGAAATGGACAAAAATCAACAACATCTTATTGGAAAATCTTTCCACATTAAGACATTGTTCTTTATCTCTTCTTCATGTTTATATATGTTAAACAGAAATGGCATCCACTATTGCTGCTCCTACCGCTGAGAAATCGCCTGCTGCTGAGAAACTGACTCTTCCCAAAGCTCTTCAAGTGAAGTTCACGCTTGAGGAAGTAAATTTTTCAAAATCAAACAACCTCTACGCGTTTTTCGATTTTCCTCCACGAAAGCAAGCCAGGCATCTGGATGATGTTGTGAATTTTCTCCAAACCTGCTGCTTGTTCAAAGCCTTAACCTTCGTACCCCCTGCCCATAAATTCCTTCTATCTCAGTTCTGGTATACTGCCAGACGAGCTCAGGTTCCTTCAACCAAAGACCCTAAGAAACTCCTTGATGTCATTCTCTGTGACACCAATTTGGCACCACCAAAATCAATCTTGCCATCATCCGACGTGCACTCAGCCTACCCACTACCACCAAAGAAAAACCCTTTGTCCCTCTCTGTGAGTTCCAGTTTGATCAGGTAACAATAAATCAGTAAACAATAACACGAACAATTGATTATTTCAATCTGTCATCCCTCTCGTATTCATAAATCAAGATAGTTACAAAAGTTAGAATGAAGAACACAACTCTCTCTCTCTCTCTCTATAATGAATCTCTTGGATGGCTAATCAATTGCTTGACCTAAAACTAAGGTTACCTAAACCTTATATACCAAGGCTTTAAACACAAAGGCACATGGCCCATCAAGCTAATCTAAGCCCAATTAATAAAAATTTAGGCTTTTACAATAATAAACCACTATAATTAAACTAATTACGCTTTATATAATTATTTATATATCTTTCTAATATGTAGGACATTTATGGTCCTAACAAACTCCCCTTAAAGATATATAAATAAAAATCGGTCTTGAAATCTTCAGATCTTGATCTTCTCTCCTTCTTTTGTATCATTGGAAGACTTCGGTGTTGCTTGTCTTCAAGTCTTTTAATGCTCCCCCTTGAATAAAGCTCTTGGTCTTTAAATCTTCAACGAATCTGTCTTTGACCCGCGAGTTGAATTTGATTTCAGCTTCAGCTTTAAGAACTTTGTAGAATCGAAATGTTCGAAGGAGGAAATACTGAATTGTAGCGAACACCACTTGATAAACGATGAGAAGAGTTGATCACTTGTAAGCACTTTTATCACTTGTATGCACTTTGAGCTCTTTGGATCTCGGAACAGATCAATCATTCGATCAAAATTCGGTCGGTTAACAGTTACTCCCCCTCGGCTTTTGCATGGGGACTTCTTTACTCCCCCTCGGCTTTACTCCCCCTCGGCTTTTGCTAACTCCCCCTTAACTTGATATTCCGTGTCTTTGAATCTGTACCCTTTCTCCCCCTCATGATGAGTAGGAGCATCCGGAGCATCATGCACGTTCAAAGACAATAGTAACGAGTAGCAAAAAATCCAGATCAAAACATTTAGTAATCAGAACGGGGTAATCAACTAACACAGAAACACATAGTAACTGTTATCACAACAATTTAAAAAATTGTGTGGCCTATGTTCAGAGTTGGCAATGGGGTATCTCTTATAGGACTTTCAGTTATCACTGAAGAAAATTTAAGAAAATTACTTCTCAAACTGTTCCGGCAATATCACGAAGATATGCAAATGGAATCACAAAGACTCGTGCATGTGTGAAAGAAATAAGTTATATCAATTAGGCTCAAAAATTGATTTAACCTAGGACGCAAGTTAAAAATCAATTGACACAGTGAATAGAATATGAAGTTTGGAGACCGGAGCTGATGTCTTCTTGTTTCAATATCTAAGACCTCCGAGTGAGGAATAGATAGATTATGTGCTAATTCTCCGTGAATATCTGAAACAAGCATCTTTTGTGAGATACTTGAGTGGCTGGGTGGGGTGACACGAGTTATCGACACTGGGTCCATGTCTGTTTCAATATTCATCTCCAAAGAACGAGAAAGAATAGATAGTGTGGTTACCCGGATAACTGACTCGGTTTGGTAAGGACCAATATTTGTTTTAAGTCCTGTCACAGCCTCACCATATTTTATTTCTCTCCAAACTCATCTATCAATCTAGACCCCACAGTGATATCTATAAGGGATGTGTTTCTTGGGTAGGTCCTTCCGGTTCTGGATAGACCATAGAAACAATGTAAGTCCTAACACCCCTTTCATGCAACTAGTATAGCAGTTTAGTAGATAGTGAAGTACGAGTTCTAAACTGAAATGTTTAGAAGTCAAAGCATTTAGGAACAAGTCCTGATCTGAGTTGATCAGAAGTAATAAAGTCTGAGTTCTGATATGAGGTAATCAGAAGTCGTGCTTTTAAGAACGAGTTCTGAACTGAATTATTCAGAAGTCATAAAAATGAAGTCCGAGTTCTGATCTGAGGCAATAAGAAGTCATTGAAATCATTTGAAATATAGAATTTCAAGAAACAAAATCAAGCGCAAAACAGAATGACTCAGTACGCACATTATGTTCAAAAAATGAAACAATGGTTAGAAAGTTTAATTGTGAAGAACAAGTCACAATTAATATATCAGATAAGAATGGAATCATTTTCAAGAAATGGCGAAGATGGAAAACAACTAGGAATTCAAATGAGTGTATTTCCATCGAAAAGCAACAACCATTTGAGACATGGAAATAACTAAATAAAGAAAAATTGACACGTGACAATCATGGAATTTAAAATTGGAGAATAACAAACACAAGTAAGTTATCCAGAATGAATTACCACGGTCTTTGAATTCAGTTGAAGTTCACTTACCTTTCATAGTACTCCCCCTCAAATGTGGCATAACCTATGATTGCAGTCATGTAAAAAGAATAATAGGAATTGAAACCGCACATGACATTCCTGCAAAACCGATTAGACAGATTTAGGTATCCATCTTTTGATGGATCCTTGTTGGTTAGATGCCCTATGAGGACCTGGGATACTATAAGTACCATACCATTACTTAGCACGGTCTTTATGCACAAAATCATTTGTTCCACATTAAGAACAACACAGCTTCTGTGCAGATAAGTTGATCAGTTTATTAACAGAATAAACACGATCAGTTTTCACAAAAGGTTTAGCATGAAAAGCTTTGTTGTTCTTGTCACTTTTAACATCGACAAATGACTTTGGAGTAGGAGAGGATCTTTTAACTCTCCAAACCATGTTTACTTTCTTGAAAATTTGATTATCTTTCTTATCAACATGAGAATTATAGAAATGGTTGGAAGGTCGAATCTGATCTTTTGGAAAATCATTTGATTTGACAAAATTCTCTGAAGAACGATTTGTAGAAGAAGAACTTGGAGCATAATTAGGTTGAACACCTTTGAATTTGCTTTCTTCAAGTTTCTTGACTTTAACGGATAAGGCATTTCGTTCTTCGAGAATTAAATCAAATTTCTTTTGTAAATTAGATTTAACCATTTGTTCCTTCAAATTCTCGGTTGCTAATCCAGATAATCTCGTTGTAAGTTAAGTAATCTCCATCTGAAAGATTTTTCTCTCTTTTGCAAAATCATCTTTCAAACATTTAGCCCTAAAACCTTCAACTTTCCCTTTCTCAGACTCTTTGATTAGAATGTCTAATTCTTTCTCCAAATTGGATATTTTCAAAGAAAGTTCTCCATTCTTTTTAGAAAAGGATTTGCGTTCGGATTCAAACTTTTCTCTTTCTAAGATCAAAACTTTTTCAAAGTCGGAGATTTGTTTTGAAAGTTTTAGACACATAAGCTCAAGACTTTTCTTTTCTTCAAGAGATTTGGTTAAAAAACAGGATTGCTTTTGAGTAAGAAATTGTCTTTCTTTTGTAAAACTTTCTTTCTCCTTTTCAAAAATCTTTTCAAGAGTAGTTAGTTTACTTTTAAGCTCAAGATTTTCACAATTCAGGAGTTTACCTTTCTCTTTTTCTTCAGCCAGCTTCTCAACTCTATTCCAGATTTGAGATTTCAGCTCCTTTAGTTCTTTGATGTACTTGCTGCACAAATCATCTGATTGTTGGATATTCTTTTCATGTAGTCTTTGATGTGCTTTCTTTTCAAGTGCCTTTATCTCGTCTTGTGATAGCAATTCAGACAGCTTCTTTTTCAGCTCAGAGTTTTCAGACTCTAATGCTGTTGCCTTTTCTTCAGATTTAGCAAGCTTTTCAGAACTTTCAGATATTTGCAGTTTATGTTTTGCGATTAACTTGATGCAGAATTCATCTTGTTGCTTCATGTTGTTTTCATATAGCCTTTGAAATTTTGAACACTCAAAATTATGGCAATACGACATTGTTACCGGAAAATTTTGATCGTTAATCGGTGTTATTTTGAAGAATCAAAAATGCGGAAGGAAATCAAAAATTAAATTTGAAAAACGAATTTATAAAATAAATTCGTTTCAAAAAGTTAAAATATGATTATTATAGGACCAAACGAAATCAAGCTTCGAGAACTTACCAATCAAAAACTTATCAACCACAACTTACCGGACGTGAAGAGATCCGGATGGAATGAGATTCCGGACGAATGTGACTTACCGGGTGGAAGTTATTTGCGACTTACCGGACAAAAGATGCACTTTCCGGAACAATGTAACTTACCGGTTGAAGTTGTTACTTACCGGATAGTGCACAAAAAATCAAATTACCGGATGATGAGATAAGCAAATTCTTACCGGGTACGAAGATACCGGATGGAGTCCGGGTAAAATGGCTTACCGTTCAAAGCTTACCGGGTGAGAAAAAGAACTTACCGGGTGATCAATTTAGCTTTCCGGACGGGCTCGAAAACTTGTCGCAATGATGAGGTGCGATAACTCTTTATAACAAAATCAACGAAAACTTCAACGAAATCAACACTTAACAAATCATGCAATCTATATATATATATAATGAAGTCATGCATATGAAGGAAATTAAAAAAAAATCGCAGGTGGGAAAGAAGAAAAATATTGTGTGTGTGCACGTGGAAAAAAAATCAAATACGTAAATGAGAGTGGTCAATGAAATTAGCAAAGGGGATGGGATGAGTGTATGCAGAGGCGGATCCAGAAATTTTTTCTTACGGTGGCACCTTTGACGAATCTAAAAATTTTCCACATCGCCCGATGTTGTTTTAGCCTAATTCCACTGTTTTGAGAAAAAAAATTAATTTTTTTCTCGATTTCGATGAACTTTAAAAAAAAAATCAATTTCGAGAGAACTTTTCGGGTTTTTTTGATTGATTTTAAGAGTTTTTTTGGGATTTTTGGTTGATTTTAGAGTTTGTTTGATACGGTTGCACCATTTAAAACGATACGGTTGCACTCTTCACATGACTAAAAAAAATTACCCTTCGCCGGACGAACGAATAGGTGGCACGTGCCACCTATTGCCAAAGGCTAGGTCCGCCTCTGAGTGTATGCACGTGGTCAACACAGATCAGTTCAGACAAACCAATTTCATCCGGACAAATTGTTATTGAGAGGAATCCGGACAAAATTTCATCAGGGAAGATATTTTCAACCGGAAAGTGAGTTTTTATGATTTTATCCGGTAACAAAAAATCATACGGACAATTGGTTTCTTCCGGAAAGAGATCATCCGGACACTTTATTTTATCCGGAAAAATTTGTGCAATCCGGGTAAAATAAAGTTTTGTCCGGAAAGTGATGAGAAATAGTAAACTTACCCGGACACTGCGGCTGTGGTTGCAATTCGGATCTGGATCGATAGGGTTGTTTGATTTCACTCCTGTAGGGTTAGATTTTGACCAAAAACCCAAAAACCAACACACCCAAATCGATTTTTACGCAAAATATATCATATTTTCCAAAAATCACCACAAAACTTTTAGAACACCAAAACTCAAGAATTGATTTTTTAAATTGTAAAATTAAACCTTTGAGAATCGATGTAAACTCAGATAAACAGTAGATAATCGCGTGTAAACAATCGAGATCTAACAAACGAATTAATAAAGCAACGAAAAAAACTTAGCAAACCCGATTGAAGAACGTTTTCTTCAATAAAAACTGCACTGTTACGAAATTATTCTGAGTGCCTTCTGGACCTCAAACGATTAATCCAACCGTTCAGAATTTAAAACGGAATGTCGTGAAGCTACTGTCCAAAAATCGTAACGATCCGACGGTTCAATTTCCGGGAGTAGGCGAAACGGTTCGCTGCGATTTTCCAGAAAATTTTCTGCGAATTTTCTTGCCTTTTCTCGCTTTCGTTCGATTTCTTTCGTATCTTCAAATCACCGATTCTGCTCTGATACCAATTGTGAGTTCCAGTTTGATCAGGTAACAATAAATCAGTAAACAATAACACGAACAATTGATTATTTCAATCTGTCATCTCTCTCGTATTCATAAATCAAGATAATTACAAAGGTTAGAATGAAGAACACAACTCTCTCTCTCTCTCTAATGAATCTCTTGGATGGCTAATCAATTGCTTGACCTAAAACTAAGGTTACCTAAACCTTATATACCGAGGCTTTAAACACAAAGGCTCATGGGCCATCAAGCTAATCTAAGCCCAATTAATAATAATTTAGGCTTTTACAATAATAAACCACTATAATTAAACTAATTACGCTTTATATAATTATTTATATATCTTTCTAATATGTAGGACATTTATGGTCCTAACAACTCTCCCAAACCACAAAAACCATGCTGATAGGGAAGCCATCACTGCATTCTTTGATGCAATGGGTTACGCATGGGACACAGGGAGGGACAAGCAGATTGAGAAGAAACTGGCCCTGATCAAGAAGTCCATGATGCCCAGCGAGATGAACTTCATCTTCGCGCACTTAATAAGCTGCATGACAGCGAAGTCCGACTCCTCTGATCAAGCTGCTCAACCTCAGCAAGCAATGGGCTATGCATTGCTGAAAGGTCTCCATGTTGACTAGGCCTCAGTCATCTATGATGACCTTGCGTTCAGAGTTGATATGGCTGATAGACCGTCATGGGTTCCATATCCCCGATTCATAAGCGCCATCTTTCAACTTGGCCTTGGGGACAAATACCCAAAAGAGGGTGATCTGAGACTCTCTCAGGTTGGCCCTAAGGTGCTCGACTTCAAGCCTCTGCCAAACGAGGTACGTCTTACTACTCTCTTATCTCTTCTTAATCCTCATTCTTCTACTTCTGCGGCTACTTCAGCGGAAATCCCCACCGCTGATACCCAAGTTGCACCCTCCACTCCTTCTTGAAAAAGGAAACAATCATCTTCCCAACTTGATTTCAAAAGGATCAAGAAAACCAAGGAGCAACCCTCCAAGCATTCACATGCTGAAGACTCCACAGCTCACTTTGAAGAGCTGATGGATAGTTCCGTGGTACGCTCTGCCACAGCTGGTCAAGCCACCCCTTTAATTCCGACCTCAGCGTCTCTAAATACTGAGGTTATAAACTTGGAACTGAACCCACCTCCTTCAGCCTCTCTACAGACTGAAGTGATTGTCAGCGGATCCAACGCTGAACCTCGCACCCAACCAATCTTCTCATCCTTCACTCCTCCCACTCTTTCTTTCGACACTCCACCAATTTTCCCAACATTCTCAGGGACACCCATCATCGTTCATGATTCAGCTGCTGATACTCTACATGTGATGATGGAGACAAACTTAGGATCTGCAGGCACCTCCATGCGCCAAGGCACTCTCGACGACGACATGGAACACTTCTTAGGTTTATGAGGTTTCGACAACTTCGCAAACCCTCCTGCAGGTATACATATAACTCCACCAACTCTTCTCTCAAAACCCCAAACTTCTGAGCTTTCCTCTGTTCATAAGTTAATAACTGTTTCAGATCCTAATTTGGGGGATATCAACACCTCCCTGAAGGCCCTGGAAACAAAGGTGAAATCTTACAACACCACTCTCTCCACAAACTCTTCAGCGGTTACAGACGCTGGAGAGAACCTTAAAAAGTTGACCGAGGTCGTTGATGAAAAAGCCTCCAAAGCTGATATGGAGAAGGTGGATGGAAGCATAGAAACTTTTGCTACCACTATCGCTGAAACTTCACAAACATCAACAATCTCAACCTCACCAACACCACCCTGGCAACAAACTTCACCACTCTGTCCAATGAAGTCACATCATTGAAGACAGAGGTTGGTACTCTTAAGGGTGAGGTCACCACGGTCAAAGATCTCCTTCAGCAGATAGTCAATCGCCTGGATGCCCCAAAGTCTCACTTTACTCAGGCCGATCGAGATGATATGCAAAAGATCAGTCCTACTATTTCTGGCCTAGAAGCAAGAATAGTTGTGATTGAAACCTTCATGGGACTTACTGGCCTGGAAGACAGTAATCCTATGACTGTTGCTACTGCTGATCAATCTGTTTCTTACCCCACTCATAATGTGGAAGAGGGGGAGAAGAAAGCTGAAGATCTTCCCCATAATTCGGAGGGGGAGAAAAATGAAAATGTTGCTGCTACTTCTGCTTCACAACCTCAGGGAATTGAAAACCCTGAGGGAACCGAGAAACCTACCTCTGTATCTGAGGGGGAGCAACTCCAAGAGCAACACAAGGAAGTTGTTGCTGATGTGACTGAACCTTACGCTGATGAGGCCGAGTCTGAAGAAGAAGAAGCTGAAGACGAAGAACCCATCGATATCGATGATGAAGAACCATCATCATCCCCTAAAGATGATGATGATGACGATGATGATGGTGACTTTTCTTCGTTGAGCCCAAGAAGGTCCATGTGAAAGGGATTTCAATAAATGAACCTTCAGGGGAGACGACCAAGACAAAGCCTGCAGCGTCTGAAGCTGACAAAGGCAAAAACAAAGGCCTCGCTGCAGAAGGCAATCTGGTTATCCTTCAGATTAAGCCAGCTTGTCAGGTACAATATCTTCTCTTCCCTTATACTGCATCTCTCCTCTATCCCTTCTCAATCTCAGTTCTCCTCTCCATAAAACCTCTATACACTTAAACCCCATTCTTTTCTCTATCTCTTTCTTCCCATGTTCTTACTTAAATAATCGTTGTGTTTCAGCTAGTCCTCTCCCCTGTTTGAGGATCCAGCTGAAGTCCCCAATGTTGCACCAACAATAATCCCAGCCACAAGAGCTGAAGAAATAATCCCGGTCTTGGATTTAATAACTGAGACCGATGAACCTGAAGAACAACTTCTCTCTCACAAAAACAGACCTTTCTTAGCTCCTCAAAAGCTAAGTGAAGAGGATCAGAAAAGGAGAGAAGAAATGATCAAGAAATTCGAGGATCAGCGAATCATCCTCCCTCGCTCCAAATTCCATGTTCCTAAAAAGTACAGGTTATCAAAGAAAGAATTCGCTGATCATCTTAGAGCCACAAGATTACTCGCCGAAAAGAAGGAAGCTGACGAAAAAGATAAGACCCTCGCCATCCAGCTTGCCCAAGAATCGGTGAATGACCCCAAACTGAAAAGAGCTCCCATCGAAGTCCAATGTTAGTTATGGGAAGACGCCCAGAAGATCGTTGAAGAAAAGACCAAGGTATGTGATTCTACCTTGGAATGGTGCAAAGAAAGACTGCACTATCGATATCGGGCTGCCAAAATTCACAAGGTATTCATCAGAGGAAAATCGACCATAGATGTTCCAGTTGTTAAGGTCGATCTATTCAGAGAAAACGGTACTAAGGAAAGCATCTACGCTGCTACGATCAATAAGTACGGTTTCTTTGAATGGTTGGAGATGCGAATAGCCATTCAGCGATCTACCTCACAATATAAGAGCCATGTCGAGAAAATCATAAATTATTAGATCGACTTGGTTTCTTCTGCTGTGGATATTCCTCCTCCTCCTCCTCTTGCGACTCAACAAAGAAGGGCCTCTGCAAAGAAAAAGTCCAAACCATCAGATTCAGGTCCTCCTATCTGGAACGAAACAGGTATTGGTTTTTCACGTGCTGAAGTACTTGGTCCTGATCCTGATCTCTCAGCGCTGGATACCTCTCTGCCACCTGGTGAACGTTTCATCCCGGGTAAAGTCATAAGCGAACCTTATGGTATCTTCTTTCTCGACTACGATGAAGGACAACGTTTTCAATGTGTCTCTGAGCTTCCCATCACTCCCATTGAACAGCTCAAGGATCTCATCTATTGGTGTGAATTTAGACGCGATCTTCAGGCACGATATCTCAAACCCTTGATATTTGTTGAAGCAGAGAATAAACGAGATCAAGGAGTAACGGTCCCTGACTGGATGATCCCAACAACAAAGACCCTTGGTGAACTTCTCATTAAGGAAAAACCTCTTGAAGGCTGATAGGATTTACTTGTATTTCTTCTATCCTTATTAGCTTACCTCTTTTGTACTTGTAATTTAAATTTGTTGTATTTGTAATTTTTCTACTTCCCTCTGTAATCTTATACGAAGTTAAAAGAAAATTTTCAGCGAATGTACTTTACTCCATCAGTACTTTTTATGAGTTCTTTTGATCCTTATGTTTTCATACTTAGCAATTTTTTTGTTGCTATGTCATAATCAAATAGGGGGAGATTGTTGATCCAAACCCTCAGTGATTTGATAATGACCCTCTCTTTAACACTTAGTGAAAATTGTAAGTAAACAATATGTATTAGAGTTTCACTATCGCTGATAAGTACTAAGACTTTACAGTATCGCTGATAGGAACTCTCGCTCTTTGGATTAGACATTCAGCGAACACTGTTCATCCAGTAGCTCTGAGCCTGTTCAGTCTCTGTGATGATCGCTGATAGTTTAGTTGTTTACTTATGATTCCTGAAGACAAGTTTCACGTCAACAAAGGTTCTATGCCGAAGTCGAAGATTAAGCCCAAGAACCAGCGACAAGTCTACTAATGAAATGATGCGGATATCAGCGAAGTCACAGAATTGTCCATTCAATGTGAAGTATCAAGTAGAAGACTTCAGCAATGGCTGAGCTTTATCATTCGCTGATAAAGTACTGATTCAACGAAAGCTGATCATGAAGTCTCCTTACAAAGTACTATTGTCTTATCTCCCTTCCACGTCTCCGTACCAAATGTCAGAACGGACCTCCCTTCTATCTAGAATCGTACAACAAACTCTGATTCTACACTGTGCACCATGCGGCTACTAAGGTTGTCTACAAATGTCAAAACATGCAACCACTCAGCTGCTGCCACGTGTAAAGTAACACTGTTATGCATTAAATGCATGCAGTATATAAGAAGAACCCTACTTCAGAAATGAAGTGCTTGGGCCATCTTCTTCTTCCTTACTACTGTGTGTTAGGTTATTATTCGTAATTTCCTTATCTCCTTTCTGTCTTTATTCTAGTGCAAGAAACTTAGTGTTCTTAACTTGTTTAGATTAGGTTAATCCTTAATCTTGTTCCGCAACAAGTTGTAAATTGTTTTGATTTATCAATAAACAATTTAGAAAGTCAAAATCATGTGTTTGTATTCAACCCCCCCCCTTCTACAAACTTGTATAACCCTTCGGGACCAACAGAATAAACTTTTCGAACTCAACACTGTAAAAACAGTCAATTAGGATCCAACAATGATCACACAATTTCGGATTCTACTTGATCCGAAACCACACCAATTCGGATTAGACTTGATACGAAACTACTTATCTCGGATTAGACAGATCCGAAACGAACCCAATTCGGATTGAACTGATGCGAATCCAAGCCAATTCGGAATAGACTGATCCGAAATGAACGCAATTCGAATTGAACTGATGCGAATCTAACCCAATTCGGACTAAACTTGATCCGGAACCTTTACTTCCCTGAAGAGACTGATCCGAAACCAACCTTGTAAAATCGATTCGAAATCCAAACTTGTAAAAATTTTACAAGTTAAAATTCACAATTCACTTAATGATCCAAAATCCAATACAATCCGAAACCAAGACTTTGAACAATCCAAATCCCCCTTGAATGACCCGAATTCCCTTTGAATGATCTGAATTCTTCACTTAAACCCCAAAAATCACTCAATCAGTCATAACCTTTTCAATTCTTGATCAATTTTAGTGAAACTTATACAGATTTGTTCAAAAATTGATTCTGATCACTTTCTTAGTTGATTACAAGAGCTAATTCGATCAATTTAATCGAATTTTGATCAAAAAACAGTAGGAATTTGATTTTCGAAGAAAAAGTCACAAATTCTTCAAATTCACGAAATCTTTGCAGAAATTGGCTTAGATTCTTGAAATGAAGATGATCAGGGTTGAAAACCGAATCCAGTGATGTCAAGAATCAATCCAAATGATCCAAAAATGGTAGAAATCGAGAATCCAATATGAACAGTGATGAAGATATGAATGATCCGAATCTAGTGAACAGTGTAAAAAATCTTTAATTTGGTTCTGAATCTGCTTGAATTCCTGTTTGAGCTCTGATACCAAATGAGAAGTCCCACAATCTAGCAATCAAACAAAGTGTAATCTAGAGAGAGAAAGTAATGAGAGAATATGTCATTCATGTATTCAAAAGTGTAAGTACAAATGACACAAAGGGTTGACAATTACATGAATAGTCTTTCCTTATATAGTAAGAGTATGACATGCCCATACCTCATACTGGAAAGTATAATACAGTACAAAAGATTATCTGCCTGATAACTACAAAATAGCTCCAACAGAAATATATGCATAATTTCAGAGGGAGAAGTTCTATATTTTTTCTATATTTTCTATATGTGCTTATTGACATATTTTTATTATGCTTCTTTGTAGGGGGAGCATACACAATAATGGTTTCTAAATACATCAGTTTAGAACCCGAATTTCAAAGAGATTATGGTTTCTAAACACATCAGTTTAGAACCCGAGCATACAAGTTGTTGACTTCTGATCATATCAGACCATGACTCGTACTTCAATGTGTTTGACTTCTAAACACATCAGTTTAGAACTCGTATTTCATTGATTTAGACTTTGATTGTTGCATCAACTAATTTTGTTTTGTTAAGATTTCTTTGCAAATTTTGAGGAGGAGCTTATCTGATTTTTATATCAGTCTATCATAATTTGAAGGGGAGCTTAAACATCTGACTGTAAGTATCTTCTAAACTCAATATGAGATTGTTTGAAAGAAGAACGACTTTCAAGCATGAAAAACAGTTTGATAAATGTTCAAACCACTTCTCGTTTCTCAAACAGATTTTATAAATTTTAGAAGTGCGATTTTAAATGTTTTTCATATATATACATATATATATATCTCGGATTATCGTTACATCATCATTTCTGACCGTGTGTTTCTAAAGATTAATATTTGTGTATTATCTTTTCTATACTTTCAAGTATTCATACACACCGGTACAACTTCATATTGACTTTGTAATTACCATGTCTCAAAACGAAACATTTTTCGATGGTAATACTCCCGTTCGTATTCAAATTTAGTTGAGCATCATACATTCATTTCAGCGTAAGAACTTAAGCGTTTCATTTAAAGATTGTTTATATTTGTTCATATAAACAAAATTCAATTCTTTGATACCCTAATACTTACATGATTATCCTTCATATTTGATCTGATTGATACATTGTCAGATTTTCAAACAAGTATTTCGAATTCATTTCATTCATTCAATATTCTTGTTTTGAAAAATCTTCAAAGTTCAAATTCTCAAATATTCATGATATTATTGAGGAGCATACATTCTGATGACAATGGCATTCATTTAATGAAATTTATATTTGTTCAAGCTAAACCGTTGAACAACACATATTTTTAGGACAAAATTTCATGGGAAACAATGTGAGATTGTAGGAACCAGGATTGATCTTACAATCGAATTATCAAACAAGAACACAATCAAAGCATTGAAATAGAGAGAATTGATTCCAAATGCTTTGTATTCAATGGAGAACGAAATATAGATCTAGAGAGAGAAATCTGTTAGCTTTAATTAGCTCCTAATTTAATGAATGTTTTATAAAGATATTTTGATGTTTTAGATATTTTCTTATAGATATTTACTTAGATGTTTTATATAGATATTGTCTAGATATTAGATATCTTAAATATCTAATGTGTAAATGGCCCTATATAAGAGGTGTCCATAGTCTTATTTCAAGAGAGAAATTTTGGAGAGCACACAAAAACACACATAGACTAGATGAGAGTCGGTTTTACATGTTAAGTGTGGTGTTCTTCATGTTTTCTCCTCTCCATATTTAATCGTCAATGAATATGAGATAAGTTTCTTTATAATTGTTCTTCATGCATATCTTATCTCTATATTTAAATATGGATTCTATATTTCTTCTATTGTTGCTCATAAACGGGACCAACATTTCTTTCTCAATGGACTCCTCCAACTCGACTATCTTTGCTTCCAAGATGAGAGGGGGAACATAGAGTTTAAACTCATCCGTCTCAGTCTTGGTTGCAGGTGCTAGGTCCTCATGGTTTTTGGAGGAATCCTTGGGACTATCTACCTTGTAGGGGTCGAAGTAGTCATTGGAAAGGTACTTTTTGTCCTTTTGATATGAGTAGTTTAAAGGTTCATAACAAAATGGAAGTTGAATTCCTCGTTTTTGTGTGCGTTTATGTTCCTCGGTTTCCTCCTCCTTTTCTGGTTCAAGAGGACCAGTCCATTGAATTGCGTACTCTGGGTACTTTTTATCTAACACATAGCAAGCAAAATCATATAGGCTGGAACTTGATATCTTCCCTTTTGTAAGTAGTGTGGGTTATCATATCCGATTCCCCACTCTTTGTTGAAATACGTGAACTCTTTGGGTTTGTTCAAGAAAATGGTTTGATCAGTTTGACCCCTTTTGTGGAGTTTGGTTTCGAGTTCAAGAATTTTAGCCACATACTCCTTGTTTTGAATTTGAAGAGAAGTGCATTGATAGATAATGTCTTCTTTCTCATTCAAGCACTGATCAAACTTACGCTGAAGATCAGATAATTTGGCCCTTAAGTCTTTAGGTGCTAAGGACAGATTTTTGCATTTATCAGTTAAATTAGCACAATCAGACTTATATTTCTCTGTTGTTCTCTTTTGAACATCAAGCTTTTCAGTTAGAGATTTAATTTCAAGCTTTTGTTGTTTAGAGGTGACCTTGAAGGAATTTGCCTGATTAGTAAATGCTTTCATTTTATTCAAGAAATCAGGTTGGCAAGAATCACATACCTGACTTGTAGGAGCCGTTTCTTCTTCGGCGGAGGAGTGATATCCCATGAAGGCATCAGCAACATCAGTATTGCCTTCATCATCAGATCTTTCCAACCAGTAATCGTTCTCGGCGAAAATTGCTTCTCCAGCCTCTTTCTGACGAGACAAGGCGAGTTTGGCCTCGTAGTAGTGAGAGTTCTTTACTGTAGGCTGGCGACAATCCTTCGCGAAATGACCATGTTTCCCGCAGTTGTAACACTTTACGGGTTCATCTTTCTTCTTCCCTTCTTCTTTCTCTGGCTTTCCCTTCTTCTCAGACTTGTCGTGCTCACTAACCTTCTTCTTTCCTTCGTATCGATCTTTGTAGTCATGACGCTTGTTGGAGGAGGTGGAGTAGCGCTGACTATTGGATGAAGGCTTCTTGTAGTACCTTTGTTGTTCGAAGGATTTGGTAAGCAAAGCTATGGCCTTTTTGAATTCTGAAATCTTTTCATCATCAGAATCGTTGTCTTCCTTATATTCAGCTTCTGACTCAGAAGAACTTTGCTTCGGAGCACGTCTGGAGTGACTTCCCTATGATTTTCATTGCTTGGAGGAAATGAGAGCAATAGGATCGGCAGATGGCTTTGGTTCAGTCTTTTTCTCGCCTAGGAGCTCATTCACTTCATCTTCGTCTTGAAGAAGTGTCTCATACAGTTCGTTGATGCTGATATTCTCAATCAAATTGTTGTGCTTGACGAGAGAAGCATACACCTTCCATTCAGGTAGCAGATTGTTGAGAAACTTGAGCACGTTTTCCGTATTGGAACGAACAATCTTGTTCTTGTTCAGTTCATTGAGAAGTAGACAAAACCGTTCATAGGCCTGGGTGAGAGACTCGCCGGGGCGCTGCTTGAAACCATCGAACTTGGTTATTGCGCTGTTTATCTTCAGTTGATTGCCAACCACGCTCCCACGCATCATTTTTGCAACTTGATCCCACATACCTTTAGCCGTGTCTTTGTAGCTGTCGATGGCAGCGTAGGTTGAGTTGGGAAGGGCTTGAACCAGATATCTTTTAGTATGTTTTTCGCCTTCAATCATGCCTCTTTCATCTTCAGTCATTTCAGCAAGAGTCTTGGCCTCACGTCGAGCTACTGCAGTTGCAGTTGCAGCTATGTCCTTCATTGGTTTGGGAATTGGGCCATTATCCAGAGCTCTCTTGATGTACTCATAGTTGTCCTTGGACCCTATGAATATCATGAACCTATCTCGCCATTGGCTGTATTCGTTCGGATAGAGACACGGTGGCTTGGTGTCAGTGCCAATTGCGAGAGCATCACAAGAAGTAGACATCTTTGGTTGCAACGGAGTGATCGTCAGACGGGTTGATCGATTCAGAGTGTAAACCTAACGTAAGGTACTAAGAGTGATGTCCTAATGCAGGTTCTACAAGTGATTGGACTAAACAGAACTTACTGGATAGGAATCCAAATAAGTGATCTGATCTGGAAGTGTCCGGATCAGATTTGATGCAAGTAGATCAATAAAAACAAAAGTGTCCGGATAAGAGGAAGAGTCCGGATAACTTGAGTTGTCCGGATAACCAAGGTTACCGGGTGGCTTAAGTTACCGAATAGAAAACTGAAACAAGATGTTTCCGGATACACTGAAGTTTTCGGGTACAATGGATTGTCCGGATAAGATATGTCCGGAAACACTGGGTTTCCGGATACAAATGTTACCCGGATTGTATAAGGAAAAGTGACTTACCCGGATTGCAGAACTTACCCGGAAAGATGAGGAGTCCGATGGAATTGGAGGTACCCGGATGGAAATCACACAAACGTCCGGACACCTTGAAGTTATCCGGAAACGTCGGCTGGTTTATCCGGAAAAGTCGGTTGTTTTCTCAAATCGATCGAATTTTCGATTAGGGTTGCTCAAAATCGATCCTGGAAGATTAGTAACAATGCCAAACACAAAAGTAACACTAATCCAATTGATTTCAATGCAAAAACAACAAGTTTTGATGGTTAAAAATCGGATTTTTGTCAAGAACACTACCAAAACTTTTGATCTTAAATTGCTAAATTAACCACTCAAACGATCGAATTGGAATGCGAAAATTTGCAGAAATACTAACAAGTATAATGCTAACACAACCCAATAAACAGAATTGAACAATTTAGCCAGAATCAAAGATTTGAAAATTCAAGAATGGTCAGACGTGAAAAAGTCAAACTAACCAGAAATCAGTGAATGAATCTGTGAATCGAATCCGTCCATCTGCTCTGATACCAATTGTTAAATCCAGATCCGTGCAACAATATAGAAATCTAAATGATAAATCAATAAGAACAATGATTTCCAACGGTCATCCCTTTCATTAACTTTCAGAGAGAATTTACAATAAGTGTTTGGAAAGTAAAAGGATGATTAACTTGTTTTTCCAAGCTAATCACACATTAAATACAATGGGCCCGTGGTTAACAAGCCCACATCCCGTTCACTAATAAGCTCTAATTTAAACAAATATAATTCAACCCTTGAACTTTAAATCAACTATAAAACCTGCCCTAACAGGACCCTAGTACCTCTGCCACGAGGGAAACACGCCATAGGGACAAAATGGGTCTTCAGAAACAAGAAGGACGAGGATGGGGTGGTCATTAGAAACAAAGCAAGATTGGTGGCCAAGGGATATCGCCAAGAAGAAGGCATTGATTACGATGAAACTTTTGCCCCTGTCGCACGGATCGAAGCAATAAGGATCTTTTCTTAGCCTTCGCTGCCCACAGAGGTTTCAAAGTCTTTCAGATGGATGTAAAATCTGCCTTTCTGAATGGTGAAATCCAAGAAGAAGTATACGTCCAACAGCCACCAGGGTTTGAAAGTTCCAAGTACCCAAAATATGTATATTATCTCGACAAAGATCTGTATGGACTGAAACAGGCTCCAAGAGCATGGTACGAACGACTTTCAACTTTTCTTCTCAATAATGATTACGACAGAGGTACGGCAGATACTACTTTGTTTTACAAAAGAAAAGGTGATGAGATTATGCTTGTACAGATTTATGTGGATGACATTATTTTTGGGCCTACAAATGCACAACAGTGCAAAGATTTCGAAAAACTCATGCAGAGTGAGTTTGAAATGAGTATGATGGCAGAATTAACTTTCTTCCTCGGACTCCAAGTAAAACAATCATCAGAGGGAATTTTTATAAATCAAGCTAAATATGTCTCTAACATACTTTCAAAATACAGTCTATCTGATGCCTCTGTAATGAAGACCCCAATGGCCACTGGAAATAAGTTATTCTCAGATCCAAATGGCACATCTGTAGAGTGCAAACTCTACAGAGGTATGATTGGCCTTTACTGATATGAACACCAAAATGGACAACCTGTCCACAGAGGTGAAAAATGCTCTAGCCCAGATGAGAACAGCTGCAACAACCTCTGCCACCTCTGCTGCTGCTGAGTTTGAGAAAGCCACAACCTCTGCATTCCAAAGCTCTGTCAAAGACTTGCTGGAAAAGCTGAAAGACCAATCATCAACCCCCGCTGGCCTTACACCAGAAGACTTGAGAAAGGCCTTAGAGCAAGTTCAAGAGCAAACCACAAGGGAAACTCTAGCCATGCAGCCGTCCGACTACATGACCAGAGCTCAGCTCACAGAACTTGGCCAAGGGGTGATCGACCAAGTGACAGAGTTTATCAGGGCCTTCACTGCTGCCAACACAAACTATGTCAAAGAATTCAGGACAAGTATGGGCAAAATGCGCTTCAAGACAGAAGCAGAGGTCCATACCCTTCTCGGCCTCTGTGATGACGTATGCGCAAAACTCATAGCCGCAGGTGCAACTCCACCGAAAAAGCCTGAAGCATCGTGCAGAGCAGAGGGTACCAAAGACAATGGTCAGGATGGCTCTGATCATGACTCTGACGATTCATCAGATCATCCTGAGGGGGAGAAACAAAGGGAAGAAGCTGCAAACAGAGGTCTACCAGAACCACCATTATCAGCAGAACCCCTAAACCAAATTCCCCCAACTCAAACCCAAGGAGGAAACCAACAACAGACCACAGAGGCAACAACCACCTCTGTGGAAATACCCTCTGAAGAAACCCCAATCATAACCCAAGTACCTGAAACCAACCAAGATCAACAACAGAAGACCACAGAGGCAACACCCACCTTTGTGGAAACATCTTCTGTATTCGGAGCAGATGTCCCAACCCGTGAAGAATTCCAAATCCTAACATCCTCCGAAGAAGATCAACCATCCCAATCACCAAAACCAAAATCACCAGAAGAACTCCCCTCTCCAACACCAAAAACACCAGAAGCTGCAACAACAAAACCCCCATCTCCCACACCCAAAACAAGAACCAAAACCATTGCTCACAAAACAAAACATCTGAGCAAAACCACATAAGCCTCACCAACAAAAACCACATCACCAACCAAGTCCTCAGAAACACAAGTGCCAAAACCTACAGAGGCAACCCTCAAAACTACAGAGGCACCCTCAGAAATCCAAAAGACAAATCCCACAGAGGCAACCTCATCTCTACAAGAAGATCTTCAGCCGAAGGCAAAAGACAAAGGCAAGGGGATAATGACAGAGGAACCCAAGAAGAAGAAACATAAGCATTAACCAACAGAGAAACTCATGAAAAGCTCCTTCGATGCTTATGTTACACCAAAACCCGAAGAAGAACACTGGGCTTTAGGTGCCACCCCTCTGTCAAACATACCTGTTCTGGATCCAAAGAAAAAACTCACAGAGGATCGAGTGGCAGAAATTAAGAAGAAAATTGATGCTCTGCGCAGACCCATGCCTCCACCTGGTATACCTCCACCTCAAATGGAAGAAGTGGTGTACAGGTATCTCTACAACAGAACTGCGAGAGATCCAATGCCACCAATGGTCCAAGATCCCGAACTTCGTGCTGACCTCGAAAACATCTTCACAAGAACAAGACCAAAGCCAAAACACGAGGTCTTCTCAATCAAAAAAATCGACAAGGTCATATACTGTAAGTTTTCTCAAACCAGAACTACACCTAAGGTTTACTATAACATATATAAGGTCAAAAGGGAGAACATAACCGTGAATCAATTCTCAGATGCTGATATGAGAAATCTAAATCCCTATGACCTACCCGACCTTCTCCTCTGGACAAAAGAGAACTTCACAACAGATGCACATCGAAGGGCATACAGGGTGATCAGGAAAGCAATGCGTGAGAAACTTCTATTGTATAGCCTTGTCGACTTCCAATTAGCACGAGATCTCGGAGTAAGAAACCTCGCTCTCCGACCACCAGAAGACGACTACCCATCCTCTGCCATAGCAAACTCGATCATTACATCTCCAAGAGTTACGTTAGTCTATCAAGATCCTGCTGGGAAGTCAAGACTATTCATAGAGATGGACTGTCAAAAGTATGCAACAAGTACTTTGACAGAGTTCAAAGCAAGCCTCGTGGAGCACAGAGGAACAGAGCAAATGGATCGGGGTAATGCATATAGACTGATAGAAGTCATCGATTCAACAATCAACTTCCGAAACCTCTGTATCAGCTTCTATCACGAGCTTAGAGAGTTAGGATTCGACAACAGAAGTTTCAATGACTTCAAAGACGCCAATGTCTGTAAACCTCTACCAACCTCTGTTAACTTTACTTTCATCATGTAAACGAATGTAAGTGCCTCTGGCATAACTTTAAATGAAAGAAGTTTTTACAGAGGAAAAATACCTCTAGTCATGTACTTAGCCTAGAAAACCTTGTACTTTTCAATTTTTTATTTTTCGATACTTAGGGGGGAGATTGTTAGCTCCAATCGTTCTGTTAATAGAAGTATTGAAAAATAGGCTAAGTATAGAAGTCTTCGACAGAGGCTCTGCCGAGTAGCCGAGTAACCTAGAAGACAGAAGTCTTCGACAGAGGCTCTGCTGGGTTAGCCAAGAAGACCGAAGTGAAGAAGCAACAGAAGACTCTTCTAAGCGGACAAGCCCACAGAGCTTCTGTCATACTTGACAGAGCCTCTGTGGTAAAAAAAAGATCTACGCAAAAGATCTAAACAAGGACAAACATGCTTCTTACAATATCTTTATTAGCGCGGCCATTTTTATCTGAAACAGCAGGGATAGCATGATCAGTGACTTTCGAGGAAACAGGAATCGTAGTGGTCGGTCGTTCGGTCTTTTGCTTCGGCTGTGATTGTTTTGAAGCGTTTTTAAGAATCTTGATCACAGCCGGAGTCTTGGTTTGAGAACAATCGCCCTTTTGAAAATTTACCGGACGATTAACCACCGGAGACAAAAAGTCAGAATGACTTGGAGAAATAGTATTTGTGGTAGTCAATGATCCGGTCTCTTGCCTCGGCTGTGATTGCCTTTTGGAAACAGGTTTCGAAGTTGGTTTTGATTGAGAAATCTTGATCACAGCTGGGGCCTTTGTTTGAGAACAGCTACCATTTAAAAAATTAACTGGATGATTGACTACGGGGGATAGAAAATCAGTGTGACTTGGAAGAGGTTTGTCGAAAGGGAACGACTCGAACTCTTCTTCACAGTTACCCTCGAAGTTCATGTACTCAGAATAATTTATCTTGGGAAGTACTGGACTAGGATCAGGTGAGGAAGGCGAGGAACTCTTTGTGCTTGTGTGCTTTGGGGAATTTGGTGCGGAAGCTAAGAAAAAATCAGAGTTCAAACTCCTTAAAACAATCTCGTCTTGAGAATCTTGACCGTCTTGTGTACTATAAATCTTGCCTAAGAAGGCTTTGCACGAAGATGTGTCGGATGAATTTGAGGAAGGTTCGGGTGAAATCTTCTTGTCAGATAGCAGTTGGTCAATTTTCTCTTGAAGCTGACCATTTCTCGTGTACTCTTCCATCTTTTCTGTTGCCAAGGCAGAAAGTTGTGATGTGAGTCGATTGATTTCACTCCGAAGGATTTCCTGTCCTTCACCAGACACAACTTCGATTTTGACCGGTTGTAGATTCTCAAGTTTTGTAAGTAAGACTTGTCTTTCCATTTGAAACCTCGATCTTTCTTTCTCAATGGACTCCTCCAACTCGACTATCTTTGCTTCCAAGATGAGAGGGGGAACATAGAGTTTAAACTCATCCGTCTCAGTCTTGGTTGCAAGTGCTAGGTCCTCATGGTTTTTGGAGGAATCCTTGGGACTATCTACCTTGTAGGGGTCGAAGTAGTCATTGGAAAGGTACTTTTTGTCCTTTTGATATGAGTAGTTTAAAGGTTCATAACAAAATGGAAGTTGAATTCCTCGTTTTTGTGTGCGTTTATGTTCCTCGGTTTCCTCCTCCTTTTCTGGTTCAAGAGGACCAGTCCATTGAATTGCGTACTCTGGGTACTTTTTATCTAACCCATAGCAAGCAAAATCATATAGGGCTGGAACTTGATATCTTCCCTTTTGTAAGTAGTGTGGGTTATCATATCCGATTCCCTACTCTTTGTTGAAATACGTGAACTCTTTGGGTTTGTTCAAGAAAATGGTTTGATCAGTTTGACCCCTTTTGTGGAGTTTGGTTTCGAGTTCAAGAATTTTAGCCACATACTCCTTGTTTTGAATTTGAAGAGAAGTGCATTGATAGATAATGTCTTCTTTCTCATTCAAGCACTGATCAAACTTACGCTGAAGATCAGATAATTTGGCCCTTAAGTCTTTAGGTGCTAAGGACAGATTTTTGCATTTATCAGTTAAATTAGCACAATCAGACTTATATTTCTCTGTTGTTCTCTTTTGAACATCAAGCTTTTCAGTTAGAGGTTCAATTTCAAGCTTTTGTTGTTTAGAGGTGGCCTTGAAGGAATTTGCCTGATTAGTAAATGCTTTCATTTTATTCAAGAAATCAGGTTGGCAAGAATCACATACCTGACTTGTAGGAGCCGTTTCTTCTTCGGCGGAGGAGTGATATCCCATGAAGGCATCAGCAACATCAGTATTGCCTTCATCATCAGATCTTTCCAACCAGTAATCGTTCTCGGTGAAAATTGCTTCTCCAGCCTCTTTCTGACGAGACAAGGCGAGTTTGGCCTCGTAGTAGTGAGAGTTCTTTACTGTAGGCTGGCGACAATCCTTCGCGAAATGACCATGTTTCCCGCAGTTGTAACACTTTACGGGTTCATCTTTCTTCTTCCCTTCTTCTTTCTCTGGCTTTCCCTTCTTCTCAGACTTGTCGTGCTCACTAACCTTCTTCTTTCCTTCGTATCGATCTTTGTAGTCATGACGCTTGTTGGAGGAGGTGGAGTAGCGCTGACTATTGGATGAAGGCTTCTTGTAGTACCTTTGTTGTTCGAAGGATTTGGTAAGCAAAGCTATGGCCTTTTTGAATTCTGAAACCTTTTCATCATCAGAATCGTTGTCTTCCTTATATTCAGCTTCTGACTCAGAAGAACTTTGCTTCGGAGCACGTATGGAGTGACTTCCCTATGATTTTCCTTGCTTGGAGGAAATGAGAGCAATAGGATCGGCAGATGGCTTTGGTTCAGTCTTTTTCTCGCCTAGGAGCTCATTCACTTCATCTTCGTCTTGAAGAAGTGTCTCATACAGTTCGTTGATGCTGATATTCTCAATCAAATTGTTGTGCTTGACGTGAGAAGCATACACCTTCCATTCAGGTAGCAGATTGTTGAGAAACTTGAGCGCGTTTTCCGTATTGGAACGAACAATCTTGTTCTTGTTCAGTTCATTGAGAAGTAGACAAAACCGTTCATAGGCCTGGGTGAGAGACTCGCCGGGGCGCTGCTTGAAACCATCGAACTTGGTTATTGCACTGTTTATCTTCAGTTGATTGCCAACCACGCTCCCACGCATCATTTTTGCAACTTGATCCCACATACCTTTAGCCGTGTCTTTGTAGCTGTCGATGGCAGCGTAGGTTGAGTTGGGAAGGGCTTGAACCAGATATCTTTTAGCATGTTTTTCGCCTTCAATCATGCCTCTTTCATCTTCAGTCATTTCAGCAAGAGTCTTGGCCTCACGTCGAGCTACTGCAGTTGCAGTTGCAGCTATGTCCTTCATTGGTTTTGGAATTGGGCCATTATCCAGAGCTCTCTTGATGTACTCATAGTTGTCCTTGGACCCTATGAATAGCATGAACCTATCTCGCCATTGGCTGTATTCGTTCGGATAGAGACACGGTGGCTTGGTGTCAGTGCCAATTGCGAGAGCATCACAAGAAGTAGACATCTTTGGTTGCAACGGAGTGATCGTCAGACGGGTTGATCGATTCAGAGTGTAAACCTAACGTAAGGTACTAAGAGTGATGTCCTAACGCAGGTTCTACGAGTGATTGGACTAAACAGAACTTACTGGATAGGAATCCAAATAAGTGATCTGATCTGGAAGTGTCCGGATCAGATTTGATGCAAGTAGATCAATAAAAACAAAAGTGTCCGGATAAGAGGAAGAGTCCGGATAACTTGAGTTGTCCGGATAACCAAGGTTACCGGGTGGCTTAAGTTACCGAATAGAAAACTGAAACAAGATGTTTCCGGATACAGTGAAGTTTTCGGGTACAATGGATTGTCCGGATAAGATATGTCCGAAAACACTGGGTTTCCGGATACAAATGTTACCCGGATTGTATAAGGAAAAGTGACTTACCCGGATTGCAGAACTTACCCGGAAAGATGAGGAGTCCGATGGAATTGGAGGTACCCGGATGGAAGTCACACAAACGTCCGGACACCTTGAAGTTATCCGGAAACGTCGGCTGGTTTATCCGGAAAAGTCGGTTGTTTCTCAAATCGATCGAATTTTCGATTAGGGTTGCTCAAAATCGATCCTGGAAGATTAGTAACAATGCCAAACACAAAAGTAACACTAATCCAATTGATTTCAATGCAAAAACAACAAGTTTTGATGGTTAAAAATCGGATTTTTGTCAAGAACACTACCAAAACTTTTGATCTTAAATTGCTAAATTAACCACTCAAACGATCGAATTGGAATGCGAAAATTTGCAGAAATACTAACAAGTATAATGCTAACACAACCCAATAAACAGAATTGAACAATTTAGCCAGAATCAAAGATTTGAAAATTCAAGAATGGTCAGACGTGAAAAACTCAAACTAACCAGAAATCAGTGAATGAATCTGTGAATCGAATCCGTCCATCTGCTCTGATACCAATTGTTAAATCCAGATCCGTGCAACAATATAGAAATCGAAATGATAAATCAATAAGAACAATGATTTCCAACGGTCATCCCTTTCATTAACTTTCAGAGAGAATTTACAATAAGTGTTTGGAAAGTAAAAGGATGATTAACTTGTTTTTCCAAGCTAATCACACATTAAATACAATGGGCCCGTGGTTAACAAGCCCACATCCCGTTCACTAATAAGCTCTAATTTAAACAAATATAATTCAACCCTTGAACTTTAAATCAACTATAAAACCTGCCCTAACAGGACCCTAGTACCTCTGCCACGAGGGAAACACGCCATAGGGACAAAATGGGTCTTCAGAAACAAGAAGGACGAGGATGGGGTGGTCATTAGAAACAAAGCAAGATTGGTGGCCAAGGGATATCGCCAAGAAGAAGGCATTGATTACGATGAAACTTTTGCCCCTGTCGCACGGCTCGAAGCAATAAGGATCTTCTTAGCCTTTGCTGCCCACAGAGGTTTCAAAGTCTTTCAGATGGATGTAAAATCTGCCTTTCTGAATGGTGAAATCCAAGAAGAAGTATACGTCCAACAGCCACCAGGGTTTGAAAGTTCCAAGTACCCAAAATATGTATATTATCTCGACAAAGCTCTGTATGGACTGAAACAGGCTCCAAGAGCATGGTACGAACGACTTTCAACTTTTCTTCTCAATAATGATTACGACAGAGGTACGGCAGATACTACTTTGTTTTACAAAAGAAAAGGTGATGAGATTATGCTTGTACAGATTTATGTGGATGACTTTATTTTTGGGCCTACAAATGCACAACAGTGCAAAGATTTCGAAAAACTCATGCAGAGTGAGTTTGAAATGAGTATGATGGCAGAATTAACTCTCTTCCTCGGACTCCAAGTAAAACAATCATCAGAGGGAATTTTTATAAATCAAGCTAAATATGTCTCTAACATACTTTCAAAATACAGTCTATCTGATGCCTCTGTAATGAAGACCCCAATGGCCACTGGAAATAAGTTATTCTCAGATCCAAATGGCACATCTGTAGAGTGCAAACTCTACAGAGGTATGATTGGCCTTTACTGATATGAACACCAAAATGGACAACCTGTCCACAGAGGTGAAAAATGCTCTAGCCCAGATGAGAACAGCTGCAACAACCTCTGCCACCTCTGCTGCTGCTGAGTTTGAGAAAGCCACAACCTCTGCATTCCAAAGCTCTGTCAAAGACTTGCTGGAAAAGCTGAAAGACCAATCATCAACCCCCGCTGGCCTTACACCAGAAGACTTGAGAAAGGCCTTAGAGCAAGTTCAAGAGCAAACCACAAGGGAAACTCTAGCCATGCAGCCGTCCGACTACATGACCAGAGCTCAGCTCACAGAACTTGGCCAAGGGGTGATCGACCAAGTGACAGAGTTTATCAGGGCCTTCACTGCTGCCAACACAAACTATGTCAAAGAATTCAGGACAAGTGTGGGCAAAATGCGCTTCAAGACAGAAGCAGAGGTCCATACCCTTCTCGGCCTCTGTGATGACGTATGCGCAAAACTCATAGCCGCAGGTGCAACTCCACCGAAAAAGCCTGAAGCATCGTGCAGAGCAGAGGGTACCAAAGACAATGGTCAGGATGGCTCTGATGATGACTCTGACGATTCATCAGATCATCCTGAGGGGGAGATACAAAGGGAAGAAGCTGCAAACAGAGGTCTACCAGAACCACCATTATCAGCAGAACCCCTAAACCAAATTCCCCCAACTCAAACCCAAGGAGGAAACCAACAACAGACCACAGAGGCAACAACCACCTCTGTGGAAATACCCTCTGAAGAAACCCCAATCATAACCCAAGTACCTGAAACCAACCAAGATCAACAACAGAAGACCACAGAGGCAACACCCACCTTTGTGGAAACATCTTCTGTATTCGGAGCAGATGTCCCAACCCGTGAAGAATTCCAAATCCTAACATCCTCCGAAGAAGATCAACCATCCCAATCACCAAAACCAAAATCACCAGAAGAACTCCCCTCTCCAACACCAAAAACACCAGAAGCTGCAACAACAAAACCCCCATCTCCCACACCCAAAACAAGAACCAAAACCATTGCTCACAAAACAAAACATCTGAGCAAAACCACATAAGCCTCACCAACAAAAACCACATCACCAACTAAGTCCTCAGAAACACAAGTGCCAAAACCTACATAGGCAACCCTCAAAACTACAGAGGCACCCTCAGAAATCCAAAAGACAAATCCCACAGAGGCAACCCCATCTCTACAAGAAGATCTTCAGCCGAAGGCAAAAGACAAAGGCAAGGGGATAATGACAGAGGAACCCAAGAAGAAGAAACATAAGCATTAACCAACAGAGAAACTCATGAAAAGCTCCTTCGAAGCTTATGTTACACCAAAACCCGAAGAAGAACATTGGGCTTTAGGTGCCACCCCTCTGTCAAACATACCTGTTCTGGATCCAAAGAAAAAACTCACAGAGGATCGAGTGGCAGAAATTAAGAAGAAAATTGATGCTCTGCGCAGACCCATGCCTCCACCTGGTGTACCTCCACCTCAAATGGAAGAAGTGGTGTACAGGTATCTCTACAACAGAACTGCGAGAGATCCAATGCCACCAATGGTCCAAGATCCCGAACTTCGTGCTGACCTCGAAAACATCTTCACAAGAACAAGACCCAAGCCAAAACACGAGGTCTTCTCAATCAAAAAAATCGACAAGGTCATATACTGTAAGTTTTCTCAAACCAGAACTACACCTAAGGTTTACTATAACATATATAAGGTCAAAAGGGAGAACATAACCGTGAATCAATTCTCAGATGCTGATATGAGAAATCTAAATCCCTACGACCTACCCGACCTTCTCCTCTGGACAAAAGAGAACTTCACAACAGATGCACATCGAAGGGCATACAGGGTGATCAGGAAAGCAATGCGTGAGAAACTTCTATTGTATAGCCTTGTCGACTTCCAATTAGCACGAGATCTCGGAGTAAGAAACCTCGCTCTCCGACCACCAGAAGACGACTACCCATCCTCTGCCATAGCAAACTCGATCATTACATCTCCAAGAGTTACGTTAGTCTATCAAGATCCTGCTGGGAAGTCAAGACTATTCATAGAGATGGACTGTCAGAAGCATGCAACAAGTACTTTGACAGAGTTCAAAGCAAGCCTCATGGAGCACAGAGGAACAGAGCAAATGGATCGGGGTAATGCATATAGACTGATAGAAGTCATCGATTCAACAATCAACTTCCGAAACCTCTGTATCAGCTTCTATCACGAGCTTAGAGAGTTAGGATTCGACAACAGAAGTTTCAATGACTTCAAAGATGCCAACGTCTGTAAACCTCTACCAACCTCTGTTAACTTTACTTTCATCATGTAAACGAATGTAAGTGCCTCTGGCATAACTTTAAATGAAAGAAGTTTTTACAGAGGAAAAATACCTCTAGTCATGTACTTAGCCTAGAAAACCTTGTACTTTTCAATTTTTTATTTTTCGATACTTAGGGGGAGATTGTTAGCTCCAATCTTTCTGTTAATAGAAGTATTGAAAAATAGGCTAAGTATAGAAGTCTTCGACAGAGGCTCTGCCGAGTAGCCGAGTAACCTAGAAGACAGAAGTCTTCGACAGAGGCTCTGCTGGGTTAGCCAAGAAGACCGAAGTGAAGAAGCAACAGAAGACTCTTCTAAGCGGACAAGCCCACAGAGCTTCTGTCATACTTGACAGAGCCTCTGTGGTAAAAAGAAGATCTACGCAAAAGATCTAAACAAGGACAAACATGCTTCTTACAATATCTGCCATTCGAAGGTTCTGAAGATCATTCTGACAAGGCATGACCAGACAACTCCACGTGTCAAACTCTGATAGGTTTCAACCTAAAGCAGAATACAGAGCATTTAATGCACGTTGTATCAACAGTAACAGAATAGTGTATTAGTACATTCCAACAACTGTTCATCAAATGTATCCTAGTACCTTCAGTCCTTGTTGTCCAGATCTTGTCCCCTTTAGAAGTAGTATAAATAGAAGACTCATGTTGAGTTCTTCTATTAAGCTTTGCACGACACACACACACCTTTAGAGCAAATTCTTATCAAACTTTTCGGTGTTCTTGGTGTTCTTATTTATATCAAATACAATAAATCTTTTAGAAATCTATCTGTTATTTACAAATTGCTTATTTGATATTTTGTGTTATTCTACCTCATAAATATCTTTCAGTTCTTTAAATACGCTTCCACATTATATTTTATCTGAACTAACTGAAAGAATCATCATTGTTAAGCAAAACGGGAACCAACAAAGCTGATGAGCAAGATAAGTCAGAGAAGAAGGAGAAAGTAGAAAGTAAGAAGAAAGATGAACCAGTGACATGTTACAACTGCAGAAAGCTTGGTCACTTCGCTAAAGATTGTAAGAGGCCTGTGGTAAAGAATTCTCATTACTACAAGGCTAAGCTCGCCCTGATTGAGCAGAAGGAAGCTGGAGAAGCTCTACTTGTGGAAAACGACTACTGGTTGGGTCGTTCTGATGGTGCTAATGCTTTCATGGGATATCACTCTCCAACCGATGAAGAAAAGACAAGTCAGGTATGTGATTCTAGCCAACAAGATTTCTTGAATCAAATGCAATCTCTTACCGAACAGGCAGATTCCTTTAAGGTCACCAATAAAGAACAAAAGCTTGAGATTAGATCTCTAACCGAAAAGCTAGATGTTCAAACGAGAATAACAGAAAAATATAAGTCCGAAAATGCTAATTTAAAAGACAAATGCAAAAATCTTTCAATAGCACCTAAGGACTTACAGGCCAAATTATCTGATCTTCAGTCTCAGTTTGCTCAGTGTTTGAATGAGAAAGAAGATATTGTTTATCAATGTTCTGCTCTTCAAATTCAGCACAAGGAGTTTGTTAATAAAATCACCGATCTTGAAACATAACTCCACAAAAGAGGTCAAACCGATCAAACCATCTTTATGAATAAACCCAAAGAGTTCACGTACTTTAACAAAGAATGGGGAATCGGATACGATAACCCACACTATTTGAAAAAGGCTATCTACAAAACACCTACTTTGTATGATTTTGGTTGTTTTGGGTTAGATAAAAAGTATCCGGAATATGCTATTCAATGGACTGGTCCTCTTGAACCTGAAAAGGAAGAGGAAACCGAGGAATATAAGCGCGCACACAACCTAGGAATACAACTCCCATTTTGTTATGAACCTTTATATTATTCTTATCAAAAGAACAAGCAGTATCTCTCGAATGACTACTTCGATGGCTACAAGGTTGCAAAGCCCAAGGATTCCTCCAAAAAGGATGAGGTCCAAGAAACCGCAACCAAGACTAAGACGGACGAGTATAAGCTCTATGTTCCTCCTCTCATCTTGGAAGCAAAGATAGTCGAGTTGGAGGAGTCACTCGAGAAAGAAAGGTCAGTTTTTCCAATGGAAAAGCAAGCGCTAATCTCTGAGCTTGAGAAACTCAAATCTGAGAAAACCGAAGTTGTGTCAAATGAAGAAAAGGAAACTCTTCAGTGTGAAATCAATAAGCTCTCATCGAAACTGTCTGACATGACAAGAGAAACGATGAAGGAGCACATAAGAAATGGTCAACTCCAAGTGCAGAATGACCTACTCCAAAATATAACACATATTTCACCTGAACTTTCCTCAAACTCATCTGACACATCCTCGTGTAAAGCATTCTTAGGAAATATCTCGTCACAAGAAAGTAAAGTTTCTAAAGATGAGTGTGCTAAAAGGAATTTAAACTCTGATTTTTCAAACGCTTCGGCACCGAATTCACCAAAGCACACTGACACTAAGTGTTCCTCGCCTTCCTCACCTGATCCAAGTCCTGGAATTCCGGAGATCGATTTTTCAGAATATATGAACTCCGAAGGTAATTCTGATGGAGAGTTTGAGTTGTTCCCCTTCGACAAACCTCTTCCAAGTCATACTGATTTTCTATCACCAGTGGTAAATCGACTGGTCAATTTTCTAAAGGGTACCTGTTCTAACACCAAGGCCCCAGCTGTGACTAAGATCTCAAAATCTAAACCTGTTTCTCAAAACCAATCACAGCCGGGGCAAAAGACCGAGCGATTGCCTACCAAAAATCTTGTTTCTTCTAAAGTCACTGACCATCCTGTCCCTGCTGTTACAGATAAAAATGGTCGCGCAAAACAAGAAAAACCCAAGTGGCTAAACAAGGAACCTGTCAATGATGCTGCATCAAAGTCTTTCCCTACTGCTTTTAATTCTAGGATAAACAAAGACAATTGTGCTTGGAATCATTGGAACCGTTTTGAAGTTTCTTTTCCGATTAAAATTAATTCCGTTCATCAATTGATTCAGTTATCACGTGATTGTTTATGTTGTTCTAGTTGTGGTTGGAATGATTTTGATGCAATTAACATAAATGATTGGTTTGGGTCATATCACATGTATAATTCATCACCCAAACGCAAACCCTGTAATAACAAGAAGAAATACTATAAACAACGGGGTTCCCAACCAGAGGTTAAACCACAGCGGGAGACCAAACCCGTTCATAAACGGGTTGCTCCTACTGAGGTTAAACCGGCACCCAAGAGGCAACCTGATACAAAACATGTTCCTCCAAAAGGTATAAATTCTACACCTAAGAGGCAATCTGTGCCAAAACCAGTTTCCACAAACGGTGTACAACCTACACCCAAGGGGAAATCTGGGTCAAAGCAAGTTCCTCCGAGAGGTTCCAAACCTAACCCTCCAGGACCCATGCAAATATGGGTACCTAAAATCCGTTAACCTATTTTTGCAGCACGGTCATGTGTGGTACTTAGATTCTGGATGCTCCAAGCACATGACCGGAAGGAGGGAGTTTCTCACGAACTACAAAGAAGAATCTGGTGGCGACGTGAGATTTGGTAACAACGACAAGGCGCCGATAGTGGGCTACGGTGACATTGTCCAAGACAAGATCACAATCAAGAAGGTATCACACGTCGCGGGATTGGGACACAATCTGTTCAGCATCGATCAATTCTGCGACAAAGATCTCGAGGTTCGATTCAAAGCTAAAAGGTGTAGAATCCTCAATGACGACGAAGAGGAGCTACTGGTTGCGAAATGCAAGACCAACCTCTACACAATCGACCTCGCAGCCCTGAAACCCGATAACCCCATCTGCCTCATGTCGAAGGCTAATTCCGAACAAACGTGGATTTGGCATCGAAGACTATCGCACCTGAACTTCAAAAGTATCAACAAACTGGTGCTGGGCGGACACATGAAAGGCATGCCCGACCTTCAATTCGTGAAGGATCGTCTCTGCGGGGCATGTGAAATGGGAAAGATGAAGTGCATGCCACATCAGCCGAAGGCAGCTCCAAGCACGTCCCGGTCCCTCTAACTTATCCATATGAATCTGTGTGGACCGATGCGTGTTCAAAGCATCAACAAGTGGAAATATGTTCTAGTGATGGTGGATGATTACTCGAACTACACTTGGGTGAAGTTTCTACGCTCGAAGGGCGAAACTCCGGAGCTGATCATCAATCACCTGAAGACCGTCCAACTTAACAAGCAACAACAAGTTCAGACCATAAGGACCGACAATGGGACGGAGTTTAAGAATCAAACAGTGGACGAATATCTGACTTTAGTCGGCATTTCGCACACCTTCTCTGCCGTACGCACTCCTTAGCAAAACGGAGTGGTGGAACGACGCAACCGTACTCTTGTCGAAGCAGCTCGCACCATGCTTTCCCAATCTAATCTACCGCTATTTCTGTGGGCCGAAGCGGTATCTACGGCTTGTTACATGCAAAACCGCTCAATCCTCATCAAGCGGTTCAACAAGACACCGTACGAGATCATGAACAACCGCGTTCCGAACATCAAGTATTTTCATGCGTTCGGATGCACGTGCTACGTACTGAACGACAAAGACGATCTCGGCAAATTCAGCCCAAAGGTGGATAAAGGAGTCTTCATCGGATACTCCATGCAGGCTAAGGCGTATCGCGTTTACAATAAACGGACTAAAACCGTTATTGAAAGTGTAAAAGTGACATTCGACGAAGCCGCAGATTTGGCTTCTGAACAAATCGGTTCAGAACCTGGTTTAACTGGTGTGCTAGCTTCCGGACCTACAGGTTCGGGATCTGCACAAGCGACAGTAAATCCAAATCATGCATCTTCATCGAATGCTGATTCTTCTGATTTAGATTTATTGTTTAAGTATTTTTATGATGACATATTTAACGCTTGTACTTCTGTCTCAGCACAACCTTGACTTGAAGCTGCTCGTAATGAGGATTCGGCGAATCTATCTGGTTCGCCGCCTTCTACAAGCATGCCATCCATCACTGTGGAGACAACCTAACCATCATCATCAACCTCTACTGATACTACTGTCCCCCCGGAGGAACCTATCACAAATCCGGAGATCGCTCCTAACGATTCGTCATCTGCTACAACCGACGATCAACCTCTGAACTCCTCGGAACCAGAAGTTGTTCAACCCTCGGCGAATCCTCCCCCATCTCCTCTGAGAAACCAACATGCTACACTTAAGAACACCCCAACAGAGCATTAGGAAGGATATAACGTTTGTAGACCTCTACCAACCGCCCTTCTGGGATATGCTAGTGATGAGAACCTTAAGTTAGCATACATACGCGATCACAGGACTCCAGCACCTAGTCATGTGACACCCCCGCGTCTAGGAGCCCCCTTAGGATCTAAGATAGTCGATAGAATAAGTGATGAAGAGTGGGCAGCGGCCTTTGCTAAGCATGAGCAGGTACAACAAAACTTCCATCTTCTGCGCAGCACAATTACCTCTGCTTCAACGAGCAAAACTTCTGCCACCCCCTCCAAACCAAAGAAGGCCACCAAGGCAAAGAAAACTACTGAGGGAACCTCTGCCATCGCTGCACAAACCCAACAATCACCACCACATGAAACCGTGGTTGAATCCTCTGCACCTCCTTCTCCTCCAAAAGAAAAGAAGAAGAAAAGAAAATCTAAATCTTCTGAGGAGGGTGCCCCCAAACCAAAGCGCAATAAGAGAAAGAAGCAAACCAAGAAACCCCACACACCTCTGGAAACCATCGTAAAGGAGGCTGAAATGGAAGAAGAAGTTCCTGAACACCTTGAACAACCTCTGCAGTCCCCCGCTCCGATTAATTATGCAGATCAGGGTGCCTTCTCAGCTTTCCTCGAAAATCCAGAAATTACGAACACATTAGACACCTCAGGGTGGAACTGTGAAGCCCTCTCAAATTGGTCAACTGATGAAAACCCAGACTTCAGAGTCACAAACGTTGACTCTGATTTGAAAGAAGATGACAGAACCCCTGAGAACATTCAGGAAAATACTCCTGAAGTAATCCAGAACCCCTTCCTCCATTCCTCTCATCCCGGATATGATGTACTAAGGAAAAGCCCAGAGGATATGGTAGAAGCCGAAGGAAATCGGGCAGAGATAGAGGCTAGCACATAAGTAGAGACTAGGATAGAAACCTCTACCTTAGGGAGTATGACTGCAGAGGAAACTTTAAAAGATGCCGAAGATAGTAGAAGCACACAACCCAAACCAACTCCCAGTGCAACCCATATTTCTGACACCGTCAGTCTAGTGGCAGAAGGTGTCATTGAAAAAGAGCAACACAACTCGAGCCCAACCCCTGCAAACCGGACAGAGGAACTTCTTTCCTCCTCTGTGCCATTGATAACCGGGGACACCATTCCAAGGGAGTCCTCTCCAAAGGACTTACCTTTAGTAAGTGATCAATTGCCCCAGATCACATCCAAAATCCCAACAGAGAAATTTGTTTCCTCTACTACACGCACACACTCAGGACCGATCGGCTCTTCAGAGGAGCCTAGAGAGCACACAAACGAAGGGACTCTAGACAAGTCCCCAAGTCAACTTAAGGATACTCTTGCACCCACCTCTGAAGTGGATCAAGACAATGTGCTTAACAGAACCTCTATAGAGTCTGAGGCTCAAAAAGCCTCTGCTCGAGGATTAGAGGGAAATCCTTCCATCCTCAACATCAATACAGGGACGAAAGAAGGTGTCCAAAGGACAGGGACAAACTCTGGGGATGCATGTGTTCCCCCAGAGGTTACACTAGGTCCACATGTCTCAAGGGAGGAGTTCCAAACCCTTGTCACCTCTGTGACGAACTCGTTGAGAGAGTTGAAAAGCTCTCTTGACTCTTTTGCAGATTCAACAAAGAGGGCCATAACTGATCTGAACACCAAAGTGGACAACCTGTCCACAGAGGTGAAAAATGCCTGCGCCCGGATGAATTTAACTGCAACAACCTCTGCTGCCACTACCGCCTCTGAATTTGAAAAGGCCACTACAAGTGCAATTCAGGCCTCTGTCAGAAATCTCCTTAACCAACTGAAGAAGGAACAAACCCCTACCTCTACGGGCCTAACTCCAGAAGACCTAAAGAAGGCCATAGAGCAAGTCCAAGAGCATACTACAAAAGAAACTCAGGCCATGAAGCCCTCCGACTACATGACCAGAGCACAACTGACAGAGCTTGGGCGAGGGATACTCTACCAAGTGACAGATTTCATCAGAGCCCTCACCTGTGAATGCAAACTATGTGAAGGACTTCAAGCAAGTGTGGGGAGACTAAGATTCAACTCCGAAGCAGAGGTTGCCTACCTGCTCGGTATTTGTGACGACCTCTGTGCTAAAATGATATTTGCAGGGGCCACCCAACCAAAGAAGCCATCTTCATCATGTCGAGCAGAGGGTACGTCGAATAGAAGGCAGGATGACTCTGAAGATGATTCAGAAGGACCATCAGATCATCCTGAGGGGGAGAAGAGGACAAAGAAAGATGCAAACAGAGGTTTACCTGCACCACCAACATCAGCAGAACCCCTAACCCAAGTACCGCAATCTGAAACCCAAACCCAAGAAACTCAACAGAAGACCACAAAGGAAACACCCACCTCTGTGGAAACAACCCCCAAACCAACCGAACATGTTCAGATCCTCACATCTTTAGAAGAAGACAAGCTCCCTTCTCCAACACCAAAAACACCAGAGGAACCCAAACTACCATCCCATACACCACAAACTGAACAGAAGTGTAGAAACCAGGATTCAATCTTATAATCAAATATGAACAATCAAATAGTGAATGATAGAGATTTGAACCAATGCACTTGTATTCAATTAAGAACAGATTACAGATCTAGAGAGAGAATCTCTCAAAGATTACAAAAATTGAATACAAAGATATGCGGGAAAGTTATGCCAAAGATTAGTTAGCTTACAATTGCTAACTCCTATATATAGTGTAAGGAAATACTAAAGCTACAGTACATATGAGAAACAGACTAATAGAACAATTACACGTGTCCTAATTAGTAATTGAATATAACTAAAAATATCCTAAGACATAAGTTCTGAACAACATGTTCAGAACTTCTGAACATCCTTCTGATCAAGCACTTTAGTACTTCCTTCAAGCAGTTGTGATATTTTCATCTTCATCATCAGAAGTTCTGAGTCTCCTACTCAGAACTTTGACCCTTCTGTTCAGATTCCACACTTGTAATCTTTTTGAGACTTCTCAGATCAGAACTTCTGAGTCTTCTAACTCAGAACTCTGAGTCTTCTATTCAGATCCAACACTTGTAACTTTTGACAAAACTTCAGATCTAACAATCTCCCCCTTTTTGTCAAATAGTCCTGTACTTTTCATCATCATATTCTTTTAGTGCTGGAACAATCTTCAAAACCAGTACATTTCTCAGAGTAAGCCTTCTGTTAATCTTTTCTATGATCTCTTGAATCTCTTCAACTTGTTTTTCCTTTTGTAACTTTTTCTCCAGACTGTGTTTGATGAACCTTAAAGTTACTGAACAATATTTTGCCACTTCTTCTGGTCTGAAGAAAATCTTTTCATCTCTGTCATTTCTTAAGAAGACTCCCAACTCTGGATATCTTGTAACATTTCCACTTTTCAGAAGATTCAGATTTTCATGCTCATTATTTGGCTTTGAGAGATATACACATGGCCTTTGCAAATACAGTGCAATTTAAAAATCTGTATATGCATGCCATCTAAGAATATAAAACATAGCCTCTCTCACTGCAGCCAATGCTCCTCTCTCCTTTTTCAGTTTACTACAGTCTTTATTTGACAAAAGACTATACAATCTGTACAAATCTGTTACTGAGATTTTTTCAAAATCTGCTTCAGTAAAGTAGTAGACTTTTCCATATTCTCTTAAGACTTCAAATGAGTAATATTCATGTTTCATGAACTTCTTCTCTTTCAATTCTCTAATCCCTGTGATTAAGAAATCTGAATACACTGATTCTTTTGGTTTTCCTAAGCGCTTTGACATTTCACCACGAAGACATTGATGTATCTCTGTTCTGTCATGATAAACACTTAGAAAGTTGACTTCTCTTGGCTGAAATAAGTTAGAAAGAGCATACTCCAGAAAGTAACCATTAACATCAACAAATATTTCTTCTTCATTAGCCTCAGACTTTTCTGGTTGATCAGCATCTTTCGTTTGAACATCTTGTGCAGACACATCTGGAATATCTTCTTCAACTTCTTCTGAGTAAACACCATTTACTTGATATTCAGCTGGAAAAACAAAATCTCTGTGTAACAACTTCTTTGGATTTACTTCTGAAAGTAACCATTCATTGCAATTTCTGATTTTGTTTCTGAGTTCAAGTCTTTTAGTGACACATCTGATACATTTTTCTCTCACAGAAACTCTGACATTCTTAACATAAGCTTGCATCTTCATTATCGTCTTCTTCAGAGTAGCATCACTATACTTTACTAGATCATTCAATCTGAATAGAATGACTTGGTTGAATTCTGAATGAATGAATCTTTCATTTCCAACTTCTTCACTCACAAAGTCATCAAAGTTGCTTATTACTTCAAGAGTTGTGATTGGACTTGTCAAGTTACATTTCTCTTTCCTTGACTCAATTGCCAACTGAAAATCATACAAATACAGATTTCTGACATATATTCCCAGAACTCTTCTGCATTCAAGTTCTATCCAAGCATCTTCAGTACCAGAAAGAATTTCACCAAGAAAATTTGATCTTCCAAGAACAATCTGTGAAAATCAAAACTTGTCATGTTCACCTTTAAGTTTCCTTCTTTCAATACATTCAGATTAACATATCTCAAACCATCAAATCCTTCACTTAGAAAGTCTAACACCTTCACAATTCTTTTCTGAACATGTAGCTTTTCATCAGTCTTTCTTAACCTGTTTGAAGCTTCCACATATGTCATCTGAATCCTCTCATCCAAGAATCCATCAATAAAATTCTCAATGTCAACAAACTCATCATCTTTGTAGTAGACAGATTCATAATTGTCTTCAGGGAAAATACTATCATACAAGTTTCTTGCCAATGGTGTATCTTCTGTTTCAACAATAAAGTCACATAAAGGTTCTTCAAGAATGGGTAAATCAATTCTGGGAATCACAATTGGCCTTCTGTAAGTGTAGAAAGGCATAAAGAAGTCTTCAACTTTCACATGATCTTCTTCTGATACATCTTCAAAGAAATATTCTGCAATGTCTTTTATAAACTGCTTTGTGTATCTTACAGAGTGATCTTCTTCTCCCAACAAGTCAATTGTCCTCACCAATCTGATAACTCTTTGAACAATCTGAATGTTAAGAGCTCTGACCACCTCACTATGCATTCTCATTATCAAAATATCATTCTCTTCAAGTTCAGAATTAAGAAGTTCCCTTCTGGTATAAGGAACTATCTCTAAACAAGTGTTAATCTCAGAACTTTCAATCAATCTTTCTTTAGAGATATCTGCCATAGTTATTTCACACCATTCTTCAGAAGAATCTGTCATTTCTTCTATAACATCATTCTGATCTGATATAACCTTATCTGATCCAAAAATATCCATCTTTTCAGTCTCATCATTCTGATCAGTATCTGCCATAAGAATTTCAGTTTCATCAGAATTAATCTCCATCTCTGTATTCAACACCAATTCCTCTGTTTTACTTGAGTTGTCACTTCCCATCTTTTCCATTTCCATCTCTTCCTCAGTATCTGAACTAATAGTCTGAACCTCAAACCAAAATTCATTTAAAATCAACTTCTGATTATATAAAAACAGTTCATCATCCAGAAGTAGTTTGAATAGATAGAAAATTATTTTATCATCAATATTGTATTCTTTTAATGATGATTTGTGATTTCAGGAAAATCATTTAAAATCTAACATCTGAATTTGAAAACTTTTGAAACATTCAGAAGTAGTTTTGAACAAGTATAAAAATATTTTATCATTGAAAGCTTGTTCTCCTTAGAATGATTAGTGATAAGAGAAGAATACAAACCTTTTAATCATCTTGGAATGATTTCTGAAGAATATCAATGCTCCCCCTTGACTTTAGCATATACTCAAACACATATTAGACATAAAGGTAGAAAAAAAATTCAGAAAAAAATAATCTACAAAATCGAAATACTTGTATTTCTCAGAAATGAAGTTTTGAAAGATAGTCAGAAGTTCTGAGTAACCTAATCAAAATTTAAAAAGATTTGAATTTGGATTTCTGAAGTATTGACTCAGAAGATCTGAACTCAAGACTCATAAGTTCTGAACTTAAGAGTCAGAATTCTGAATAAGAGACTCAGAGTTCTGAGTACACTACTCAGAGAATCTTACTTAGAAAAACTTTCATTTCTGAAAAATAGCAAATGTAATCAATTTGTCAGATTAAGCATTCATATTTTACATATGAGAAAAGTAAACCTTTTGTGATCAAGAGGCTTTGTGAACAAGTCAGCCAGTTGATACTTTGTATGCACAAAGTGCATCTCTATAGTTCCCTTTTCAACATAGTCTTTAATAAAATGATACCTTACATCAATATGCTTGGTCTTTGAGTGCTGAATAGGATTCTGAGTTATTGCAATGGCACTTTCTGAATCACAATATATGGGAATTTTGTTGAGTTGATATCCTAGTCCATGAGTTGTGTTCTCATCCATAAAGTTTGAGAGCAGCAGGCAGCAGCAACAACATACTCTACTTCAGCAGTGGATGTGGATACAAAGTTTTGCTTCTTTGAAGCCCAACTCACAATCTTATCTCCCAAAAAGTGACAAGCACCAGATGTAATTTTCCTGTCCAATCTACTTCCTGCATGATCAGCATCAGTGAAAGCAGTTAGTTTGAAATTAGTTTCTTTTGGATACCAAAGGCCCAAATCTGGTGAACCTTTCAGATATCTTAAGATCATCTTAACAGCTAGCAAATGAGATTCTTTTGGATTTGATTGAAATCTAGCACAAAAACAAGTAGCAAACATAATATCTGGTCTACTAGCAGTTTGGTAAAGAAGAGATCCTATCATGCATCTATAAATCTTGTTATCTGCTGGAACTCCAATGAGATCAGCATCTAACTTGACATTTGGTGCCATTGGTGTTCTCATAGAAGCACAATCAGACATCTTAAACTTCTTTAAAATATCTTTAACATATTTTCCTTGATTTATAAAAATACCAGTTGGTAATTGTTTTACTTGAAGACCAAGGAAAATGTTCAATTCTCCCATCATGCTCATTTCAAATTCTGATTCCATGACTTTTGAGAATTCAGTACATAACTCTGCACTTGTAGAACCAAATATTATATCATCTACATATATTTGAATCAGAATTAAATCATCACCCTTTTTCTTTAAGAACAAAGTAGTGTCAATCTTACCTTTCTTGAAACCAGATTTTAATAAGTGTTGAGTAAGAGTGTCATACCAGGCTCTTGGTGCTTGTTTCAGACCATATAAGGCTTTATCTAAAACATAAACATGATCTGGAATTTCAGGGTCAACAAAACCTTCTGGTTGATAGACATAAACCTCTTCATTGAGTATACCATTTAGAAAAGCTGATTTGACATCCATTTGGTACACTTTGAAGTTCTTATGTGCAACATATGCCAAGAATATTCTGATTGCTTCTATTCTTGCCACAGGTGCAAATGTCTCATCATAGTCTATTCCTTCTTGTTGAGAATATCCTTTTGCAACCAATCTTGCCTTGTTTCTGACTACAACACCTGACTCATCATTCTTGTTTCTGAATACCCATTTAGTTCCAATAACAGATTTTCCTTCAGGTTTTGGAACTAGTCTCCAGACTTTATTTCTTTCAAACTGTAGCAATTCATCTTGCATTGCTAAAATCCAATCTGGATCCTCTAGGGCTTCATTGGCTTTCTTAGGTTCAATCACACTTAAAAATCCTGCATACATTCCTTCATTTGTTGTTGCTGATCTGGTCTTAACTCCTACTGATGGATCTCCTATCACTTGATGAATAAGATGGTCTTTAGTCCATTTGTTTGAACTAGGAAGCACATCAATTTCTAAAAAATTGTTGTTTGTATCATTCTCATCAATGATTGCTTGTAATTCTGAACTGTCCCCTTGTTCTGATACTTGTTGAGGTGAAACATCCAAGTTTGGATTCAGAGTAGTAGAGTCAGAATTCTGAATGACTTATTTAGAGTTCTGAGGCACTTGTTCAGAAATCTGAGTAACTTGGTCAGAATTCTGATTGGCTTGTCCAGAATTCTGAGTACTGGGATCAGAAGTTTCATTACTTGTATTGATCAAAGTTGGACATTCCTCAGATGGACCTGTATCAGAAATTACAGTTGTTTGAACCACTTCTGAAGTTCCCCTTTTCATTTCTTGAACCATTTTTGGATTTTCAAAATCTGCATAAGATTCAGAAGTTAGTTCCAGAAATGCATCCTTAAACAATATACTGAGTTCTGAACAGTTAGGATTAGAAGCTGTTTCAGAAGTCATTTTTGTCTTATTCTGTCCGAGTTCTGAACTGTTTTGTTCAGAAGTCTTCATTCTTGACTCATCAAAGGTGAAATTGATGCTTTCCATAATTCTCTTGGTTCTTCTATTGTAGATTCTGAATGCTTTGGAAGTAAGTGAATACCCAACAAAGTATCCTTCATCTACCTTTTTATCAAATTTACCAAGATTTTCTCTATCTTTGAGAACATAGCATCTGCAACCAAAAACATGAAAGAATTTAATCAGTGGTTTTCTCTTGTTAATCAATTCATAAGCTGTTTTATCTAATCTTTTATTGATTAAAGTTCTGTTCTGTGTAAAACAAGCAGTGGCTATTGCTTCAGCCCATAGGAAGGTTGGAAGATTTGAATACCAACATGGTTCTTGCAGCTTCAACTAAAGTTCTGTTCTTCCTTTCAACAACACCATTTTGTTGAGGAGTTTTGACAGCTGAAAAGTTATGAGAAATTCCAAGACTTTGTAAAAAGTTCTGAAAAGTCTCATTTCTGAACTCCGTTCCATTGTCACTCCTGATTTTCTGAACTGGAAGTTGCAAAAGGACTTGAATTCTTTTGATGAAGTTAATCAATGTTTCAGCAGCTTCTAACTTAGCTCTTAAGAATTCAACCCATGTGTATCTTAAATATTCATCCACAATAACTAGCATATACTTCTTTCCTCCCATAGATTGAACTGAAATAGGACCACAAAGATCTGTATGTAGCATTTCTAATGGTGATTTGCAGGATGAGTCCATTTTTATCTTATGAGAACTTTTCTTCATCTTGCCCATTTCACATGCTGAACATAATGATTCCTTTTCAAACTTGATCATTGGTAATCCTTTAACCAGATGTTTGCTAACCAGATTGTTCAGATCCTTGAAATTTAAATGAGAACATCTTTTGTGCCAAAGCCAACATTCATTAGCAACTGCGTTTGATAATAGACAAACAGGGGTTAAAGCTTGAATTTTTGAAAAGTTAACCACAAATAAGTCCATATGTCTTTTAGCCCAGAAAACGTTTATGTCATTCTCAGTTAAAATCATGCAACCTGTTATGCAGAATTTAATCTGACAGAAACTGTCCAAAAACTGACTTATGCTGAATAGATTATGTTGTAATCCTTCAACATAGAAAACCTTATGAATAGTTAGATCTCCTTTTGTTAAATCTCCAAAACCTCTGACTTGTCCTTTGCTGTTATTCCCAAAATTAACTACTCCTCCAGCCTTTTCTGTGAAATTAGTCAGAGAAGACTTATGACCTGTCATGTGTCTTGAAGCTCCAGAATCTAAAAACCACACATGACAGCCCTGCAAAAACAATCAGTTAGGTTTAGGTACCCATTCTGGAATGGGTCCATCTTTGTTAGCTTTGGTATCTGATTTAACAAAAGTTCCTTTGATTTTCCATTCAAAATCTTCTTTTAAGCACCACTTTCCTTTTACTTTTATGAAGTCAGAACATTTTCTGTTCACAAAATTGTTTCTTTTCTTTTTGAAAACCATTGGTTGAGACTGAGAACATTTTCAGTCTTCTTTTCTTTAATTTTAAAGATATTTTCTTCCTTCTTTTCTTTTGAATTAGATTGAGAAATGTTTTCAATCTTCTTTCCTTTTATCTGAGTTTGAGGAATCAAAACAGTTTTCTTTTCTAAATTCTGATATGCTTTGTTTATATAAGAAACAAATGTTATCAAAATTGGACTTTTCTGAGGGGATTGGAATGAATGAAGATTCTTTCTTGCAAGTGACAATAAATCTGAAACATAAGTCTTTTCATTTTTATTGATATTATTCAGAGTACAATTACACTTATTACAAGAATTTCTAGCTTTGGGTTCAGAAGTAGTATTCAACCCAATCTTCACAGAATTCTTTTCAGATCATCTTTCCTTTTGCTTTCCTCTTTTTCTGAAACATTGAATTTCACAGAATTAGCAGATGATTTGGATGATTCACCCTTTTCAAATGTACTTGATTCATCAAAGAATTTCTTATCTTCTTTTAAGGCATTAATCTCGAAAAGATCATATTCAGCCTTTAACTTCTCAAGCTCTGTTATTTTCTGGACATAAGTGTTGTTTTCTTTTAAAACTTGGTCCAATTTAAAATCTACATCACAATAATCATTTTCAAGATCATCAAAAGTTTTTCTTAAGTCCTCAAGTTCTTGACTAACAAGTTTAAATCTCTTTTCATGTTCTGAAAATCTTTCTGAAGTGAATTGAGAATTATCAGTTGAATCAGAGTTCTGACTTGTGGAGTCAGAATTATGAATAGAAGACTCAGACTTCTGGCTGACTGTTTCAGAAACCTTTCTTGCATCAAATATACTTTCAATATGAGGATATGAAAAACTTGGTTGTTTATTTTTGTTAGTTCAGGATCTAATCTTACAATCAATATAGAAAGCAGTAATTGAGAAGTTGTATGATCAAGCCCAATTGTATTCAATGATGAACAGGATTACAGATCTAAGAGAGAGAGAATCTCAAAGATTACAAAGAATGAATACAAAGATATATACGGGAAAATCAATCAGTCAGCAACGTAGTGCTAACCACTCTATTTATACTGCAACGGACATGTTAAAGCTACAGTACAAATAAGAAAGACTAATAAGAACATAACACGTGTCCTAATTAGTTTACTAAATACTAAGTAAAGTATGTAGTCATAAGTTCTAAACAGGTTGTTCAGAACTTCTGAACATTCTTCTGATAACGCTTCTCAGAGCTTCTGACTCTTTCTCTTAGAACTCTGACTTCTCTTCTCAGATCTCTGACTCCTCTACTCAGACCATCTGAGTCTTCTTATCAGATCTTCAGCACTTGGTTTATTGACAAAACTTCAGATCTAACAATCTCCCCCTTTTTGTCAAATAAACTTGAATTTTGCATCATCTAGTTCTTTCAGAGCAGGAACAATTTTCTGAAGTAGCACATTTCTCAGATTAAGCCTCTTATCAATTTTGACAATGATTTCTTGAATAATTTCAACTTGCTGATTGATTACTTCTTGAGTTATGTTTGCTTCCTTCACTTTCAGCATCTTTTTCTCCAAATTGTGCTTTATGATTCTTAAAGTTCCAGAACAGTATTTTGCAGTTTCCTTTGCTCTGAAGAAGATCTTTCCACTTTTGTTTTTCAAAAATACTCCCAAATCTGGATATTTGTGAACACTTCCAATCTTTAACATCTTTTTCTGCTCATGATCTGTATTGGGATTTGCCAGATAAACACATGACTTTTGTAGATACAGAGCTATTTGGAAATCTGTATAACAGTGCCACCTTAAGATATAGAACATGGCCTCAATCACCACACTTCTTGCCTTCCTTTCATTTCTGTCTTTGCTTGACTCTTTGAAGCATAGAAAGCTGTGTAATCTGTAGAAGTCAACCACTGATAGTTTCTCAAAATCTGCATCAGTAAAGTAATAAACCTTGCCATCTTCTCTCAGAACTTCAAAGGATAAGTACTCCACCTTTCTGAATTTCTTAACCTTCAATTCTCTGATTCCAGTGATTAGAAAATCTGAGTAAACAGCTTGCTTTGTTTTGCCAAGACATCTTGATTTTTCAGCCAACCAGATCTGAGTCTCCTTAGGTCTATCATAATACACGTCCAAGAATTGTACTTCTTTTGGTTTGAAGAACTCAGGCAGATCAAATTCAAGAAAGTATCCATTTAGATCAATGGATATTTCATCTTCTTTGGGTTCAGACTGTTCAACTTGATCAAAAGTAGTTATCTGCACATTCTGAGGTGTTGTGTCCTGGACTTCTTCAACTTTATCTGACAGAATTTCATTCACTTCATACTCAGCAGGAAACACAAAATCACTATGTAACATCTTCTTGGGATTAACTTCAGATAGCAACCATTCACCACAACTTCTGATCTTTCTTCTGAGATTCAACCTTCTTTTCATAGAGTTTACACACCTTTTCTTTAAATTCTTTCTTTCAGTTTTAGCACTTACTTCCATTTCAATCAGTAACCAACTCAGAGTTGCATCACTATATTTTACCAGTTCTTTCAGTTTGAACATTTCAAGTCTCTCTTGAACTTTATATGCAAACCCTTCAGATTCCATTCCTTCATTTACAAATCCCTTCATACACACATCAAATCCTGCAATATTTGTTGGACACCTCAGATTGCACTTCTCTTTTCTTCCTTCAATGGATAGTTGAAAATCATATAAGTACATGTTTCTGACATAGATACCCAGAAGTCTTCTGCATTCAATTTCCATTAAGGCTTCTTCAGTACTAGAGAAGAACTTGACTAGAAAGATCTGATCATCAAGTGTTAGTCTGTGGAAATCAAAGCTGGACATGAAAACCTTTGTATTCCTTTCTTTCAGCACTTCCATTCTTACAAATATCAAACCATTGAATTCTTCTTATTGGAACATTAGAACTTTCTCAATTCTTTTCTGGATATGCAGTCTTGAGTCAGGAATTCTGAATCTGGTTGAGGCTTCTGTATAAATCATTTGAGCTCTTTCATCCATGAAACCATCAACATTGCTTTCTAAAAGCTCATATTCTCCTTCTGTGTGGTAGAGGTTTTCATACATTTCCTCAGGGAAAATGTCATCATGAAATTGTCTGGCCAAAGGTACATCACTTAATTCCAGGATAAAATCACAGATAGGTTCTTCTAAAACCTGTAAGTCAATCTTGGGAATCTCAATTGGTTTTCTGAATACATACTTAGAAGGCATAAAGTAATCTTCTAATTTCTCATATTCTTCTTCTGTGTTCATCTCATTAGCATAGTTATATCTGAACTCATGCTTAAAATTCTGAGAATAATCAACATCTCTATCTTCTTCTCCCAACAGATCAATAGGCCTTATCAGTTTTAACCCTTGTTGAATTTTCTGAACATTAAGTGCTCTGACTACCTCACTTTGCATTCTTCTGATCAATTCTTCACTCAACCTCCTTTCTTCTGATTCAGAATTCATCACATTTTCTTTGTTATACACCACAATATCTGTACACATGTTGACCACTTCACTTTCCACTGTCTTTTCTAATCTCAATACAGATTCCTCAATAGCTTCAGTTTCATCCGAGTTTCCTTCCATCTCTGTGTCTAAGTTCAATTCCTCTGTTTTATCTAAATCACCACCATCTGTACTTTCCATCTCCATTTCCTCTGTATCTGAGCTATCAATCTGAACTATCTGAGTTATTGCCTTTAAATTTTCCTGTGTCTGATCTTCTGAACTTTTTGTACTGGCTAAGTGCATATCTGCTATCTCAAAATCTTCTATGCCAATATCATTATCAGAACTTAACCTCTGTCTTTTCTCCCCCTTTTGATGATCATGAGGCTCATTATCATCAAACTTTCTCTTCAAGTTCTGATTAGAAGTACCTTCAGGTTCAGCTTCTGCAATAGGAATAGGATCAAGAGGCTTTGAAGTAGAAGCCAGTGATACACTCAGTGCTTTCAGTATAGATTCCTGCATACCTTGCATTTGGTTTAACATATCTTTTTGAAAACCAGACATTATATCCATGATCTCCTTTTTGTGAGAATCCAAGGATTTCTTTACATCATCTACTTTGGTTTCAACAGAAATCAACTTTTTCTCCAACACAACTTTCAAATCTGACATCTCATCATTCAAATCTCCACCTTCTTCTCCAAATTTTCTACTTTTTCCCCCATCTCCTTGTTTTGTTTCTGAATCTTTTCAAATTCAGAAGTTTCTAACAGTGAACCTGAACCAACAGATGGTCCAGTTTTCATGTGCCCAGAGGGCTCATGGCCTGTAGATAACACAAAGTCATCTTGTACAACAGATGCACGTTTGAATGAGGCTTTTGTAATGTTCACCTCACCAGGACTTCCATCCAATCCTCGACATCCAACATTAGGTATGTCTATGAATGTTGTTTCAGGAATACGAAATTCCTGATTTGTGCAAGTGTCAGAAGGAATTTCAGGCTCAATATGAATAGGACTGTGATATTCAGACTCAATGTGTTGAAAAATAGATTGGAATTTATCACCTCCCTCCAAATGAGTTTGGGATGGTTCTCCGGATTTGTGTGAAACAGTAGCATGTTGAAATGCTTCTGAGTGGGTATGGATGGGTTGTTCAAGATCCACCACTAGGTCCATGGTGTTTGTTTCAATATTGGACACCAAGAGATGTGAACCAATAGCATTTGTGGTTACCTGGCCAAGATTAGCTGGTTCAGAGGCATCTCTTTCTGTTTGAACCTCTGTTGACAATCTCTCATCCTCACCACTCTCATTCTGTTTTTCTTCACCAAGTCTAACCAAGCTCTCAGAATTTTCCCCCTCAAGTCTCTCAGAATGTTCACCCATCTGAACATCCTCCCCCTCTCTAATTCGACTAGACCCCTCACCTCTCTTCTCAGGTTGGTCCTCTTGGGTAGGGATTTGAGGTAATTCAATTCCCATAGAGGTGCAATAAGCTTTTAAAATCCCACTCTCCCTTGGAATATAATTCCTAAGTGATTTTGGCAACAGTTTATGATTGGGATAGTTTTCAAGTCTTGTTACTGAGGTCATCTTACCCAAATAAAATGTGGGACCATGCTCTTCATTTGTTCTTCTTGAGATTGTTCTGTTTTCCTGCATGGCATACCAAATAACAATTTGCCAGTACCTTATATAAGGAATGTATGTCAGTGGGGAATCCTTTGTTTTCCTCTGAATTGTTTTCTGATTCTTCTCAAATGTATTCTTCATGTCTTCCCAAAGTATTAAAGTATAGTCATAATGCCTATTCTTCACTAAGCCCTGAAAGATCTGAAGAATTTGTTTAGAACCTTGATCAGCAGAACTATTCTTCCCTGACAAACATTTATTTACCACATGAAAGAAGCAAACCCAAATAGGTGGTAATTTGTTTCTTCTGAACAAACTGAGAGTCCTCAATCCTTCATTGTATCCCAATTTCATAAATTCTGCTATTAATTCCTCTGTTAGGGGTGAGTCTTCAAAATCTGTCCTTCTTTGTACATCATCTTTCTCTGGTAGATTCAACATTTCTCTTAGTGCAGAGATAGATAAGGCAAATGTCACTCCTCCAATTTCAGACACAAACTTATTATCTTCTAACCTAAGATGTTTCCACCATTGTTGTATGTACTGAACAGGAACATTTTTGCTTCTTGTAAACCATTTTCTATAAGGATGATGTTTGAATAACTCCATGATAATTTTGTGTTCATGTTTAAATCGACTTTCCTCAAACAATATAACACAGTTATTTTCAGATAATTTCAACCATTCACTCTCAGGAACAGCCCTTTCCACGAAAATAGGTCTATCTGACATAATCGACCCTGCAGCACTCTGTTCATGTTCAATATTAATGTTTACCTCATCTACATTTCCTTTTGATTCATCCATTTGTTCATCTTCTTCATCATTTCTTATTTCCTCTTCCTCTACAGCTCTATTCTGTACTTCATCATTATCCGAATCAGATGAATCCATTATCGATTTTGTAGAATGTAGCGAAATTGGACCACTCCTTCGTATTCCAGACATGATTTAAGAAGAAAACAAACTCAAAGAACTCTGGATTTGATTCGTATCTCACTTTTTGCTCTGGAATTTGAAAAGATTTGAAATAGGGATTTTAAGACCTATTTAAAATCCGCGAAGTTGAAAGGTTTAACGGAAAAGCGAAATCAATGTTATCACGAAGTCAACACATTTGAAATGCCACAGAGGATTTAAATGAAATGCGTGGCATAATCAAACAAATATGAAGCTGACACATGATAGTGGATAGAATTTTGACTTAAGTCAAAGATCTGAATAACACGCTCAGATGTTGTGACTTTCCTTTATCAGATATCTGATTGTTCTACTCAGAGTTCTGATTCCATAACTCAGAAGAATTTTGCCGTGTAACCAAAATGTCATTTAAAATCAACTTCTGACAAATATAAAACATCTCGATTATTCAGAAGAGGTTTGAACAGATAGAAGCACTTTTTATCATCAAAATTATGTTCATATTATGATGATTTTTAAAAAAATCATTTAAAATCTTATATCTGAATATTAAAATTTTTAATTCAGATATAGTTTGAACAACAAAAAAAATTTATCATTAAAAGCTTGTTCTTCTTAGAATGATCAGAGATAAGAAATGAAAACAAACCTTTTAAGCATCACAAAATGATTTCCAAACAAAAAATTTTGATGCTCCCCCTTGACTTAAGCTTGCATTTGACTATTTATGATACATAAAGAGGAGATAAAAAGATACTAGCAGAAGCATAATCCACACAGTTGAAGTATTTGTATTTCTCAAAAATAATTTTTTTTTAAAGTTAGATTGCTGAAGTATTGACTCAGAATCTCTGACCTTAAGACTCAGAAGTTCTGAACTCAAGACTCAGAAGTTCTGATCTCAAGACTCAGAAGTTCTGATCTCAGTACTCAGAAGTTCTGAACTTAAGACTCAGAGTTCTGAGTACACTACTCAGACAATTTTACTTAGAAAAATTTAGCATTTTTAAGAAAAACAAATATTTTCAATTAGGCAGATTAAGCATTCCTATTTTACATATGAGAAAAGAGAACCTTTTGTGATCAAGAGGCTTTGTGAACAAGTCAGCCAATTGATACTTTGTATGCACAAAGTGCATCTCTATAGTTCCTTTTTCCACATAGTCCTTTATAAAATGATACCTCACATCTATATGCTAAGTCTTTGAATGTTGAACAGGGTTCTGAGTAATGGCAATTGCACTTTCTGAGTCACAATAGATGGGAATCTTGTTAAGCTGATATCCATAGTCCATGAGTTGTGTTCTCATCCACAATGTTTGAGAGCATGAAGCAGCAGCAGCAACATACTCTGCTTCAGCAGTTGAAGTGGACACACAATTCTGCTTCTTTGATGCCCAACTCACTATTTTATCTCCCAAAAAGTGACACGCACCAGATGTACTCTTTCTGTCCAACCTACTTCCTGCATGATCAGCATCAGTTAAAGCAGTCAATTTGAAGTCAGTTTCTTTTGGATACCATAAAGCTAGATCAGGTGTTCCTTTGAGATATCTTAAAATCCTTTTGACAGCCAACATATGTGATTCTTTTGGGTTAGATTGAAATCTAGCACAGAAACATGTAGAAAACATGATATCTGGTCTACTTGCAGTCAGATAAAGTAATGATCCAATCATGCCTCTATAGAGTTTGATATCTGCTGAAACACCTTTGAGATCAGCATCTAACTTTATGTTAGTTGCCATAGGTGTTCTCATAGAAGCACAATCAGACATTTTGAACTTTTTCAGAATGTCTCTGACATATTTTCCTTGATTTATAAAAATACCTTTTGGTAATTGTTTGACTTGAAGACCAAGGAAAAAATTCAGCTCACCCATCATGCTCATTTCAAATTCAGATGACATGATTTTTGAAAAATTATCACATAATTCTGGACTGTTAGAACCAAATATTATGTCATCAACATAAATCTGAATCAGAATTAGATCATCACCCTGTTTCTTTAAAAACAAAGTTGTGTCAATCTTACCTTTCTTGAACCCTGAACCTAACAAGTGTTTAGTAAGAGTGTCATACCAGGCTCGTGGTGCTTGTTTTAGACCATATAAAGCTTTGTCTAAAATATAAACATGATCAGGGAATTCTGGATCAACAAAACCTTCAGGTTGATGAACATACACCTCTTCTTTAAGTTTGCCATTTAGAAAGGCTGATTTGACATCCATCTGATACACCTTGAAGTTTTTGTGTGCAGCATAGGCCAAAAATATTCTGATTGCCTCTATTCTTGCCACTGGTGCAAATGTCTCATCATAATCAATTCCCTCTTGTTGACAGTATCCCTTAGCAACCAATCTTGCCTTGTTTCTGATGACAACACCTGACTCATCCTTTTTGTTTCTGAACACCCATTTAGTTCCAATAATAGATTTACCTTCAGGCTTTGGAATGAGTCTCCAAACTTTATTTCTTTCAAATTGAAGCAATTCCTCTTGCATTGCTGAAATCCAGTCTGGATCCTCTAGGGCTTCATTAGCTTTCTCTGGTTCAATCACACTTAAGAAACCAGCAAACATTGCTTCATTTGCTGTAGCTGATCTGGTCTTTACTCCTGCTGATGGATCACCTATTACTTGATGAATAGGATGATTTTTAGTCCATTTATTTACACTAGGGAGTACATCAATCTCTGAATAATTGTTGTTTGCATCATTCTCATCAATGATTGCTTGTAATTCTGAACTGTCCCCTTGTTCTGATATATGTGTAGGAGTTCCATGTGTGTTTGTATTCTGAGTAATGAAGTCAGACTTCTGAGTAACTTGACCAGAGTTCTGACTACAAGGTTCAGAATTCTGATTACAAGGTTCAGAATTCTGAATACATGGTTCAGAATTCTCACTACTTGTATTTATCAGATTTGGACATTCCTCAGATGGACCTTTATCAGAAATTATAGTTGATTGAACTATTTCTGGAGTCTTATTTATCATCTCTTTGACCATCTTTGGGTTTTCATAATCTGCATAAGAATCAGAAATTAGTTCAATAAAAGCATCCTTAAACAGTAAATTGAGTTATGAACAAATAGGATTAGAATTTGTATCAGAAGTCATTTTTGTCTTGTTCTGCATGAGTTCTGAACTGTCTTGTTCAGAAGTCCTCATTCTGGCTTCATCAAAAGTTACATTTATGCTCTCCATTGGTTCTTCTATTGTAGATTCTGAATGCTTTGGAAGTTAAAGAATAACCCACAAAGTATCCTTCATCTGCCTTTTTATCGAATTTGGCAAGATTTTCTCTGTGTCTAAGAACATAGCACCTGCAACCAAAAACATGAAAGAATTTGATTAATGGTTTTCTTTTATTTATCAGTTCATAAGCAGTCTTATTTAATCTCTTATTGATTAAAGTTCTATTTTGTGAAAAACAAGCAGTTGCAATTGCTTCAGCCCATAGGAAGGTAGGAAGATTTGCATAAGCCAGCATTGTTCTCGCAGCTTCAACTAGAGTTTTGTTTTTCCTTTCAACAACACCATTTTGTTCAGGAGTTCTGACAGCAGAAAAATTGTGAGAAATCCCAGAACTTTCTAAAAAATTCTGAAGAGTCTCATTTCTGAACTCTGTTCCATTATCACCTCTGATTTTCTGAACTGGAAGTTGTAAGAGAACTTGAATCCTTTTGATAAAATTTATCAATGTAGTAGCAGCTTCTGACTTAGCTCTTAGGAACTCAACCCATGTGTATCTGGAGAATTCATCAACAATCACAAGCATATATTTCTTTCCTCCCATAGATTGAACTGAAATTGGACCACAAAGATCAGTATGAATCATTTCTAATGGTGCTTTGCAAGATGAGTCCATTTTTAATTTGTGAGAACTCTTTTTCATCTTGCCCATTTCACAAGCTGAGCATAATGATTCTTTTTCAAATTTAAGCTTTGGTAAACCTTTAACCAGATGTTTTGCAACAAGATTATTAAGATCTTTGAAATTTAGATGAGAACATCTTCTGTGCCAAAGCCAGCATTCATTTGCAGTTGAATTTGATAAAAGACAAACTGTATTTAATGTTTTCAATTTTGAAAAATTAACTACAAATAAGTCCATATGTCTTTTGGCCCAGAAGACTTTAACATCATTTTCAGTTAAAATCATGCAACCTGTTATTTGAAACTTGATTTGACAAAGACTGTCTAAAAACTGACTTATGCTGAAAAGATTATGTTGTAATCCTTCAACATAGAAAACCTTTTGGATAGTCAGATCTCCTTTAGTTAAATCCCCATAACCTTTAACTTGACCTTTGCTATTATTTCCAAAGTTTACTGCTCCTCCAGTCTTTTCTGTGAAGTTTGATAGAAAAGACTTCTGACCTGTCATGTGTCTTGAAGCTCCTGAATCTAAAAACCACACATGACATCCCTGCAAAAGGATCAGTTAGTTTTAGGTACCCATTTTGGAATGGGTCCATCTTTGTTAGCTTTGTCATTGGATTTAACACTAGTACCTTTTACTTTCCACTCAAAATCTTTCTTCAAACACCACTTTCCTTGAACTTTTATGAAGTCAGAACATTTTCTGCTTACAAACCTTTTCAAATTCTTTTTGAAAGTTGTAACTTTTGATTTTGCAATATTTTCAACTTTCTTTTCTTTTATCTTTTCTTTCTTCTGAGTCTGAGGAACAGAAACTTTCTTCTTTTCTGTATTCTGAGGAACAGAAACATTCTTCTTTTCTGTCTTCTTAGGAACATAAACATTCTTCTTTTCTGTTTTCTTAGGAACAGAAACATTCTTCTTTTCTGTTTTCTGAATATCTTTTCTTATGAAAGAAACAGATGTTATTGTGATTGGACATTTCTGAGAATATTGAAAAGAATTACTTTTACATTGAACACAACTAAGATTTTTCTTTGCAAGTAACAACAGATCTGTACCATAAGCTTTTTCATTTTTATTGCTGTTTTTCAAAGTACAATTACATTTATCACAATAACTATGTGCTTTTGGTACAGTTGCAGGAACCTCTTCATTCATCTCAGAAATTCTTTTCACACCATCTTTCCTTTTGCTTTCTTCTTTTTCTGAAAAATTCAACTCCTTTTTGTTAGAAGAATTAGATGATTCACCTTTTTCATATGTACTTGATTCATTAAAGAATTTATCATTTTCTTTTAGAGCATTAATTTTAAAAAGATCATACTCAGTCTTCAGTTTTTCAAGCTCTGTTATTTTCTGAATAAAAATATATTCTTTTCTTTCAAAGCTTCTTCAAGTTTAGTATCCACCTCACAGTAATCATTTTCAAGTTCATCATAAGCTTTCCTTAAGTCCTCAAGTTCTTGACTTACAAGATTAAACCTCTTTTCAAGTTCTAAAAATTCATCTGACTTTGTTTCAGAAAGTCCAGTTGAATCAGACTTCTGACTACCCGAGTCAGAGTTCTGATTTACAGACTCAGATGTCTGATCATTAGACTCAGAGTTCTGACTACAAAGTTCAGAATTCTGACTAGAAGTTTCAGACTTCTGATTGACTGTTTCAGAATTTTTACTTGTGTCAAATATGTTCTCAATGTCATGATATGAAAAACTTGGTTGTTTATTTTTGTAGCTGACATTTAAAGAATCATATTTGAATTTAGTATCATTATATTTTGGCTTTTCATCTGTTGGTTTAGAAACTTCTTTCTTAACCTTTTCTTCTGAAACAACTGACTTTTCTGTTTTAGACTCAGAAATTTTCTCATCTGACTTTTTAGAGTTTGGTCTTTGCAAATTGTCAGAACTTGTTATAGAACTAGCAGGTCTTATGAAAACTTCAACAATTTCTGGGATTTTTGGCTTAGGAGCTTGAAGTTTTTCATACAAGTTGATTGGAGCTCTTTTTAAAATGACATTTTCTTCCAATCCCAATCCCTTCTTTGGGTTGTAAAATCTTGTATCTTTAACATTGCTTAATAAAAGATTTAATGTTTGCTGAGTCTGACCCCTTTTCAAATTTAGATCTTCCAATTCTTTGATTTTGGTGTATAAATTCTTTCTTTCCTCAAATAACATATCAAATTTTATTTGTAAATCACCTTTTTCATCCTTTATTTTTGAAAACTCAACTTTTAGTTCAGAGATCTTTTTCAATAATTCAGAATTTTCATCTTTAACTTTCTGTTTCTCAGCCTCAGATTCTTCATATTGTTCTTTTATTACTTCTTTTTCAATTCTGAATTTGTTAACCAAATTTCTTTCTACTTTTATCTGTTTTCTTAGATTAGCAAATTCAGTTTTCATTTCACCAATCTGTGTCATTAACTCTATTTCAAGTGAAGAATGTACCTCAGCAGATGACTCAGAATCAACATCTTCAAAATCAGAGTCATCCTCATTCCTCATTTTTTCCATATAGCTTTGCATCTGTGGAAAGTTGATATGATCATCTTCATAAGAAGTGTATTATAACCAATTCTCCTGTTCAGCTAATAAAGCAATTTTATCATCTCTCTTCTTTGCAAGCTGAGCCTTCTTGGTGTAGTACTCATAGTCTTTCACAATTTTAACTTTGCAATCCTTAGCATAGTGGCCAGATTTTCCACACTTGAAACACAGATTCTTTTCTTTTCTCTCTTCCTTCTCTTCTTTGTTTTCTTCACTTCTCTCTACTCTCTTTTCAAACTTATTTTCTTCTCTGTCTTCTTTCTTCTTATAATCTGAACTCCCAACTCTCTTATAATTTCATTGAAATCTACCCTTCCCATACCTCTTGTTGAAAGTATTTGTCAGCAAAGCTAGCTTCTCAGCCATTATCTTGATATCTTCATCATCTTCTGATCCTTCTTCCTTGTCAGATTCCTCCAGATTAGGTATCTCTGATAGATATGCAGTCTTTTTGGGTGCTTTGATTGCTTTGGACGTTGATAAGAATGCTAACTGATCAGCAACATTTTTCTTCTCTTCCACAACTAACTTGACAGAGTCTTCATGTTGATTAAGAACACAGAACATATCATTTAAATCTTCTTCACACATATCCTTGTTCATTTGCAGACTTATGGCAAATGATGACCATTCTGAATTTAGACTGTTCAGAAATTTGTAATTTATTTCTGACTTCGTTTTCTTCAGTCCATTTCTTCTCAAATCGTTTAGAATAGTACAAAATTTACTGTATGTCTGTGTCAAACTTTCTGACTCTTTTGCTTTGAACCTTTCAAAGGCATTTATGCTTTGATTTAACTTTGCCTGAATAGATCTCACAGTTCCTAACATCTGCCTTTCCAATTCGTCCCACATTTCTTTAGCTGATGATCCACTGTCAATCCTGTTAAGAACCTCATTTGGGACAGCCAAAGTCATCAAAGTAATTGCTCTTTTGTCGATAGCATGCCTATTCTTCTGTTCAGCTGTGTATTGGGAATAATTCTTCTTCACCCTGGTCGCTGGAATTTCTGGAGTTGTCTCTGTAGCAGGGGTTGCGGCAACATCGATATACACTTCAATTGGACCTTCTCGAATAGAGATCATAAGATTTTCATCAATGTTGTCTAGGAATTGGATCATACGAATTTTCCATTGCTGATACTCTTCTGGTATAAGAACAGGCGGTTTGGTTTCAGATCCCATGGCTAGATATTCTTTAGAAGACATGATTGTAAGAAAATTCAACAGAAAGACAAATTCGAGTTTCTTGATCGAAATGTAACAGGTAATTCAAGAATTGCCAAGAATTCAAGAACTAGCCCTAGCAGCGGAGTCGATTTTTGAGCGAGTCAAGAAATCTTCAAGAAATTGATCAATCGATATTCGCAATCACAATCTTGAATGAATTTGTTTGTTGAGTAGCTCTGATACCAATTGTTAGTTCAGGATCTAATCTTACAATCAATATAGAAAGCAGTAATTGAGAAGTTGTATGATCAAGCCCAATTGTATTCAATGATGAACAGGATTACAGATCTAAGAGAGAGAGAATCTCAAAGATTACAAAGAATGAATACAAAGATATACGGGAAAATCAATCAGTTAGCAACGTAGTGCTAACCACTCTATTTATACTGCAACGGACATGTTAAAGCTACAGTACAAATAAGAAAGACTAATAAGAACATAACACGTGTCCTAATTAGTTTACTAAATACTAAGTAAAGTATGTAGTCATAAGTTCTGAACAGGTTGTTCAGAACTTCTGAACATTCTACTGATAACGCTTCTCAGAGCTTCTGACTCTTTCTCTCAGAACTCTGACTTCTCTTCTCAGATCTCTGACTCCTCTACTCAGACCATCTGAGTCTTCTTATCAGATCTTCAGCACTTGGTTTATTGACAAAACTTCAGACCTAATACTTAATATCAGCATCTTCCTATGATCCTTCATCATCATCAGATTCTTCTTCTAACTTTGGTATTTCAGACAAAAATACCGATTTCTTTGCTGTTTTGATCACCTTAGATGTTCTTTCTGAAAGTAAGGCTAGTTGATCAGAAACACTTTTCTTCTCCTCCACTACTTGTTTAACCGAATCCTCATGTTGATTCAGAACAAATAATAGATCATTTAAATCTTCCTCACACATGTCTTTATTCATTTGAAGACTAATTGCAAAAGGTGACCATTCTGAATTAAGGGAATTCAGAAATTTGTAATTAATCTCAGACTTTGTCTTTTTCAACCCATTCCTCCTGAGGTCATTCAAAATAGTGCAAAACTGTTAAATCCAGGTCCGTCCAACAATATAGAAATCGTAATGATAAATCAATAAGAACAATGATTTCCAACTGTTATCCCTTTCATTAAATTTCAGAGAGAATTTGCAATAAGAGTTTAGAAAGTAAAAGGATGATTGGCTTGTTTTTCCAAGCTAATCTCACATTAAATACATCGGGCCCGTGGTTAACAAGCCCACGACCCGTTCACTAATAAGCTCTAATTTAAACAAATACAATTCAACCCTTGAACTGTAAATCAACTATAAAACCTGCCTTAACAAAAACTTTTCATAAGTTTGATTTAAACTTTCACACTCTTTTGCTTTGAATATTTCATAAGCATTGATGCATTGGTTTAACTTTGCTTGAATTGATTTTGTAGTACCAAGCATTTGCTTTTCATGTTCATCCCACATTTCGTTTGCTAATGTTCTACTATCAATTCTATTAAAAACCTCATTGGGAACTGCCAAAGTCAACAGCGTAACAGCTCTTTTGTCAATTGCATGTCTGATTTTCTGTGCTTCTGAGTACTGTGAAAAATTCTTCTTCACCCTAGTAGCAGGAATCTCTGGAGTTGTATCAGTTGCAGGTGTAGCAACAACATCGACATAAACTTCAATTGGACCTTCTCGTATTGAGATCATCAAATTCTCATCGATATTATCCAAGAATTGTATCATTCGAATCTTCCATTGCTGATATTCGTTAGGAATAAGAACAGGTGGCTTCGTTTCAGATCCCATCGAGAGAAATTCTTTCGAAGACATGATTAGTAAAATTGAATTTAATCGATTCAACTGAAAGACAAATCAAATTTCTTGAACAAACGAGTGAGTAGTAGCGGAATCAATTGACGAATTGATCAAGAAATCTTCAAGAATGCGATCAAGAAACCCTCACGAACACGATCTTGAATGAATTTGTTTGTTGATTAGCTCTGATACCAATTGTAGAAACCAGGATTCAATCTTACAATCAAATATGAACAATCAAACAGTGAATGATAGAGATTTGAATCAATGCACTTGTATTCAATTAAGAACAAATTACAGATCTAGAGAGAGAATCTCTCAAAGATTACAAAAATTGAATACAAAGATATGCGGGAAAGTTATGCCAAAGATTAGTTACCTTACAGTTGCTAACTCCTATATATACTGTAAGGAAATACTAAAGCTACAATACATATGAGAAACAGACTATTAGAACAATTACACGTGTCCTAATTAGTAACTGAATATAACTGAAAATATCCTAAGACATAAGTTCTGAACAACATGTTCAGAACTTCTGAACATCCTTCTAATCAAGCACTTCAGAACTTCCTTCAAGCACTTGTGATATTTTCATCTTCATCATCAGAAGTTCTGAGTCTCCTACTCAGAACTCTGACCCTTCTGTTCAGATTCCACACTTGTAATCTTTTTGAGACTTCTCAGATCAGAACTTCTGAGTCTTCTAACTCAGAACTCTGAGTCTTCTATTCAGATCCAACACTTGTAACTTTTGACAAAACTTCAGATCTAACAAGAAGAAATCTCCATCTCCCACACCCAAAAAAAATGAAAAACCCAAGAGCATCACAAGAACAAAATCTATTGCTCGGAAACCCAGAACCTACCTGAAGAAACCCACACCAACAACTGAAGAGGTTCTGAATCAGCTGCAACAAAGAACAAAAGCTAGAGAAGTACACAGAGCAGCAGACAGACACCAATTCACTACAAGCTTAAAGGTGCATCAGTTTGTTAACACCAAGTTTCCAGCAGAAGATTCTTCAACCCCATCTCCTACAAAACCAACTGAAGAAGCACCTTCAACAAAGTACTCAAAAGCTCAACCGATAAAACCTACAGAGGCAACCCAACCAAAACCAGCAGAAGTACCTGTTTGGGAAAAAAATCATGTCGTACGACTACGACCGAAACAGGTAAGACGCACATTATAATCCAAATCTTGCGTTGAGATAAGGTCTCGACAAGAAACCAGAAAACATCCATCGTCTCCCATAAAAGGTAAGTTGTACGTCCCTCATGACGCTCGACCACAGCGTCGCCCGACCATCGCGTAAGATCGTTGTACCTTCGACCAAAGCTAACGTTAACCTTGACTGTTACGTTTGTTAAGTATTTAATGCATGAGTCAAAGCCATTAACAGCAAGCGACCGTAACGGACGAAGATCATTATGGATATTCACTCCGGCAACCGTTTCCAGCCGTTGTAGCCGTTGATCAAAGCATTAATGAAGCTAATTAATGACGCGAATGCTATAAATACCAAGCTAAGTCTTCACATCAAAGGACATCAGTTAACATCCAGCATACATCGAACACAACATCTGTTACCGAGCTCAAGAAAGCATACACATCTTAAACTAAATTCCAGAATACTACAGTGAACTCAAGAACAACCGAAGTGAAGAACTTAATCTCGAAGAATCGCTCTCGACGCACGACAACAGCTCTCGACCAGCAGTTCGCACTTTGTTTCATACACGACAAACACCTGTTTTTACAATCAAACACTTGTACTTTACATTTTGAAGCATTTCCTTCATTTGTATTGTAATCACTGTACGATCGACACTAGTATCCAAGGACATCGCCCCTGATTGGTGACCATAGTGCAGCGACGACACCCCCTGTCGTCCGCAGGTTTTTTCCTCAATTGAGGTTTTTCCTGCGTCATCAAATCTCTTGTTTCTTTATTTTTATCCTCGTCGCACGTCTCGTCGAAATATTCTTTCTTTAGTTGTTTAAGTCCACATCGACCTTAAGTTGTCCCTTTGGTGCGATTTTTGGCATTAACAGTTTGGTGCCATCCGTGGGACAACATCTAGAGAAAATCCTCGACGAACGTGCATTCTACTAATAGTTTCTTGGAGTTTCTTCTATTTTTTGTTGTAGGAAAATGGCAGCCCCTGGAAATCCGCAGCAAGCCGTTGCTCACATGTATCAAGAGCTCGAAGTTGACAGGAATCAACTCAATGCAATGGCAGAGCAGAATCGCAGAGCAGCTGAAGAGATCGCGCGACTAAGGAATCCTTTTGGACCCCAGAATGGTCCTAGACCATTCATCCAGAATCCAGGTCCGGAACCAGGCCCGTCCGCGCAGAGTCAGCATCCAGGTCCATTCATGCAGAATCAGCAGCCGGGTCCGTTCATTCCGAATCCCCAGTCTGGGCAGATTCCCCCTCAGCACATCCGACCACCACCCTTGAACAATGGATCCCAACCATTGCAAAGTGGCGCCCAGCCGTTTCAGAATGGATCCCAGACGTTTTCCCCGCCGTTCCAAAGTGGTCCACAACCTTTCCAGCAAGGATCGCAATCTTTCCAGCCGAGATCGCAGCCATTTCAGCATGGACCACGATCGTTTCAGAATGGACCGTAGCAATTCCACTATGGGTCGCAGCCATATTTTGTCCCATTCAACGGGGACACCAATGGTTCGTCGCATGGCAATGGCACTAGTCCAGAGACCAATCCCTCGACAGGGGAAAATCCTGATCTTAACGATCCCGTCGCCCAGCGTTTGAAGATGTTAGAAGACCAAAATGAGGGCGTCCTGTCCTTGCTCGCCAAGTTGCCTGGGGCAGCCGCGCCTGTTGACGTCGAGCCTCGTTCGGGGTATCAGGCGTCGCCCTGCATCGACGAGATCGCCACTGTAGAGGTCCCAAAGAAGTACAACATTCCTGCCTTCACCCCCAAGTATTCGGGTGTGACCGATCCAACCGAGCATGTCGCGCAGTATAAGCAGCTCATGTGGACGATCTCGATTCCACACATGTACCAGGAAGTATGCATGTGCAAGAGTTTCGGGGCGACTCGCACTGGTCCAGCTCTCCAGTGGTTGATCAGTCTCAAACCCAAATCTATCGGGTCATTCGCCGAATTGGTCAACCAATTCTCACGGCAATTCGCCAGCAGTCGTAAGATGGAAAAGCAGACTAGTGATCTGTACTATGTCGTGCAGAAGACCAATGAGTCTATTCGAAATTATTTCAATAGATTCAATGTCGAAATGATCAGTATCCGCAATTGTGACATCAAAACTGCGATCGAAGCTTATAAGCGTGGTCTAGACGATAGTTCAGGTCTATATATCGATCTGACCAAGTATCCCCCTGAGACTTTCGAAGACGTCCGAGCTCGAACCTTAGCATATATGAGGGTTGAAGATGATGCCGCCTTTCGTCGCAAGCACACTGACGACAAGAAGTCGTTAGGCGTCAGAAAGCCAGAGTTCAAGACAAAGGCTGTTTCCAGAATAGAGCCAGCGCGCCAAATTTCAAATGTTCGTTTCAAGACGAAAGTGGAAGCCAAGACCGTGACTAAGTTCACTCAGTACCCCAAGATATCCTCTTACGGATTCAAAGGATCTGCAAAGGACCTAGTCGGAGCTCTGAAGTCCACTCAAGCTACCATTCGATGGCCAAAGAAGTCCGACCTGGACGATGCTAAGAAAGACAAATCAAAGTGGTGCGACTTCTACATCGATCATGGTCATGCGACAGACGATTGTATCGCATTGAAGAAGGAATTAGCGTTTCATTTCCCGAAAGGAAATCTCAGGGATATCATCGACGATATCGCTATTCCAGCTAATAGCCATCGACCGTCGACTCTCGAGCATACAAAAGTTGTCAACTAAAATCCCCTACGCCATTGGGAATCCTGAAGATTGAGAATAAGTCGAAAACGTCGCTATGGTGCCCTGTCGTACGACGACATGATCGATCACAGACAGTATCTCATCGGATCGCCGTGTCTTCCTGTCATTCAAAACCTATCTTTCTTTCCGAAAAGAATAGGATAATAAATGACAGGGGGGCAATACCCCATGAAGGAGAAAGGTATGATTTCTAACTCTTTTCCATACAAATTTTTCTCACAAAAAGCTACTGACTTAAGCATCGGAGGGTCGTTGGTGAGCCAACGACCAACCCTCGACAACGTTTTATCGCAGGATCACACGACAGAGACAATCAGGTCCATGACTTGATCACACCTTACATCTAGTCGAACGACTTGGTCGCACGATCGCATAGACGGCTTCGCAGTCTGAGCTTCTTAACTTAGAAAAACATCGCGTTTTGAATAAATACCTTAGTCGTGTTTTGATTGGCATACATTCTAAATGAATGCCTTATTTTTTCTCTCTTATACCCTGTATGGATGCTTTGATCGTATGTTCTCATATTTTATAAGCACCTTGGTCACATGATTTTTTATGTATCTTACATTCCATCGATGCGATATTTGTTTACCAAGTATATGAAATCACAAGTTCAAACAAAAAGTGCATTTACTAAAAAGATCGTCAGGTACACGCTCGACCATCAACAGTCGAGCAGCAAAACAAACAAAATAAAATTCCTAAATAAAAGGAGGAGCATCCATCGCATTCATACCCGAGGTCCCGTCTTGAAGGCTTTCGCCTGCCACCTCCTCCTCAGCGTCCTTCTCATCGTCCGAGTCAAGATCCCTCTCGGTCCCGACGCCATTCAGATAGATATCCAGCTTCTCCTTCGCCGAAGCAAGAGGGTCTTTTCCTAGCAAATGTCGTCGCATGATCGCCGCCCGAGCAGTCAGACGAGCTATGGAAAAAACCGACTTACCCTCGTCCTTTGCAGCTTGCACTTCTTTCTCCAAACTCTTTACCTTGGATTTATAATCCTCGGCCTCTTTCGAAACAGCAGCCAAGGATTCCTTAATCTTTTTCATCTCCTCCCTTTGCTCGGCAGTCATGGACAAGGACTGCGTCAAGCGATGGCTAAGATCCTCTTTCGCATGATTAACGATCTCCATATGTTTTAAAGCATCAACGAGACGCTTCGATAGATCCTCCGTGCGACCAGTAGCATCGTTCGCTCGATCCAATGCTACATTCTCCCTTTCGCGTGCAGCAGACAAGAGATCTTTCACCTTCGCCGTTTCACTTCGCAAGGCCAAGGAAGCTTGAAGTGCCTTCGAAATCATAAAAGACAGACATCATCAGTAGACAACGACAACGACAACGAAGTCTGGGCCTAGACAAACTAAGTCTTGAAAGAAAGACTTACCATGAACACCAAGCCGGCTACATGGGCACCCGTCACCTCGATATGAAAACCCTCAAAACGCTCCCTGAAAGATGGAAGCAGGAATTTATCCAGGTGAGGGAACAGGTTCATCCCGTCTAGGACATTACCTGTTATAATGTCCGATGGCAGCGTAAAGTTGACCATCGTGACCTTCTCCCCTCCCGTCGTGTGTTCCTTGCCCTTTTCGGCTGACAAAGGATTCGACGCGGCAGACGGGGACTTCACCGTTTTCGCCGAAAGCGCATAATTGATGGGTGTCACTGCAATCACCTTCTTGGGAGATGCGACCCCTACCTCTTCGGGTGTAACGACTCTCGACGAGTCATTAACTCATGCCGACGACTCCCTCGGAGTCGTCGTCCTCGTCTTCTTCGGATTTTCAGGGCCAGCAGACATGGCTTTTAGCCTCTTCTCTATGTCCTGACGAGCACGCTCCAACTCAGCTGCTCTCTTAGCAGAAACATTCAAAACTTTAGGTTGAGACTCTCCTGGAAAAAAGGAATGTTACAAAGCACACAAAGGAAAAAGACTCGAGGTAACATAGGAAGAAAAGGAAAGTAAAACTTACCCGTCATCCCTCTCCTTCCTCTCGACTTATCTTCTTCCTCTTCTCATCCTTTCTCTTCACACTTCTCCCCCTGATTCTCTCCTGAAGATTCTAAATCATCGTCATCCGGCGAGTGTCGCACGACGAAAGACCTCTCGGCGACGCTAAATTCTAAAACCGAATTGATCTTCGCTTGAGAGTCAGCGTCTGGCTTCACGACCTCGAATTTTATGGCTGACAACATACAAAAAACAAGTTAAAAATCATATGTAAATCATCCACAGTGCACGCCAGATGAAATAACGAGGCTCACCCGACGTATTCCGGCTCGTTCTAATCCACTCACTCTCAGAGTCAAGGGACAACTTACGCACGAAACCATATCGAGACTTCCACCCACGGTCGTTCACACCCGTCCCTAAGACCAAAACACGATCTCCCTTAAACCTAGAATGTAAACTACATCGATGACATCCGTCCATCTTGGCTTGATAAGCCGAGAGGAGATCATGTACATTCATGGGAGAATCCCATTTCTTAGTAGCACGCTCGATCACCCGTACGACTCGCCAGAACTGGGGCATCAGCTGAATCGGTGCCAAGTCAAACTCTAACATAAACGCCTTGGCTAGAGGAGAAAAAGGCCAGCAGAAACCTATCTTAAAAGGGTGTTCATAGATTACGATGTACCCATCGGGACACTCGTTTGTTCGGATCTGGCCTGGACGGATCAATTCGACCCACACAGGAATTTTCGCTAACTTTCTAAAATCCTGGAGGTCCGATGACTCTTGAATAACACTCTCAGGATCCCTCGACATTTCTAACCAAAATTTGCAGAAGTCAGAGAAATCGTACCTTACTTATAGGCGCGTTAATCCTCGAAGAAACCTAACCAAGTCAAAGATTTTCACGAGTTCGGGAGATATCAGACAAAGAATGGCAAGGAAATCACAGCGCAAAACTCTTCAAGGGCGAAATAATGAAATGATCCGTCAAAATCCCTATTTAGACCGAAAAACAGGGTTGGATCGAATCCCTGGAAGATTTCCGCGTGTCCCCGATCTTTTCGCATACCCTCGCAGATCTTCGACACCTGTCTTCGACAGCTGGTAAGCATCATCGTGAATCAGTATGACGTCATAACTTTTTAACTTCTCTTTCAGTTAAAAGCGAACCGGTCTAGTTCCCCGACAACCAGGTAAGTCCCTCAACCCAGGTCACAAGTCTAAGCGTTCGACAAGCAAAATTTAAAACATAAATTTGACATTCAATTTTCAAATTTTGGGGGAAAACTGTTTGGGCAAAAAATCATGTCGTACGGCTACGACCAAAACAGGTAAGACGCACGTTATAATCCAAATCTTGCGTTGAGATAAGGTCTCGACAAGAAACCAGAAAACATCTGTCGTCTCCCGTAAAAGGTAAGTCGTACGTCCCTCATGACGCTCGACCACAGCGTCGGCCGACCATCGCGTAAGATCATTGTACCTTCGACCAAAGCTAACGTTAACCTTGACTATTACGTTTGTTAAGTATTTAATGCAGGAGTCAAAGCCATTAACAGCAAGCGACCGTAACGGACGAAGATCATTATGGATATTTACTCCGGCAATCGTTTCCAGTCGTTGTAGCCGTTGATCAAAGCATTAATGGAGCTAATTAATGACACGAAGGCTATAAATACCAAGCTAAGTCTTCACATCAAAGGACATCAGTTAACATCCAGCATACATTGAACACAACATCTGATACCGAGCTCAAGAAAGCATACATATCTTAAACTGAATTCCAGAATACTACAGTGAACTCAAGAACAGCCGAAGTGATGAACTTAATCTCGAAGAATCGCTCTCGACGCACGACAACAGCTCTCGACCAGCAGTTCGCACTTTGTTTCATACATGACAAACACCTGTTTTTACATTCAAACACTTGTACTTTACATTTCGAAGCATTTCCTTCATTTGTATTGTAATCACTGTACGATCGACACCAGTATCCAAGGACATCGCCCCTGATTGGCGACCATAGTGCAGCGACGACACCCCCTGTCGTCCGCAGGTTTTTTCCTCGATTGAGGTTTTTCCTGCGTCATCAAATCTCTTGTTTCATTATTTTTATCCTCGTCGCACGTCTCGTCGAAAGATTCTTTCTTTAGTTGTTTAAGTCCACATCGACCTTAAGTTGTCCCTTTGGTGCGATTTTTGGCATTAACAGTACCCCCATCTAAGCCCTCTAAAACCCAAAGGACAAATCCAACAGAGGCAACCCAACAACAGAAGCTGACGGCAAAAGACAAGGACAAGGGGATAGCGACAGTGGAACCGAAGAAGAAAAAGCCAAAGCATCAACCGACAGAGAAACTGATGAAGAGCGCTTTTGACGCTTTTGTTACACCTAAGACCGAAGAAGAAGATTCGGCTTACGGACTCACTCCTCTGTCAACTATGCCCACAAAAGATCCCAAGTCTAAACCTTCAGAAGATCGTGTGGCCAAACTAAAAAGTGACTTGGATGCTCTGCGGAAACCGATGCCACCACCTCCTGTTCAGCAAAGAATAATGGAAGAGGTGGTGCACAAATACTTATAAAGCAGAGCAGTCAACGATCCTCTGTCACCATCTATCTTGCACCCTGACTTTCTTAAAGAGCTACGAGATCAATTCTATAGAAAGAAAGCCAAACCCGTCAACCAAGTCTTCTCAAACTCCAAGATAGACAAGGTCATCTACTGCGAGTTGTCCCATACCCACGTAAGAGAGGTTTACTACAACCTCTACAGAGTCAAGAGGGTAGACAGATCAGAAACCACGTTCTCAGATGCAGATCTGAGAAATTTAAACCTCTATGATCTACTTGATCTTCTGAGTTGGTCAAGGCAGAACTACAGCCACATTCTGGAAATCCAAGGAGCTTACCGTGAAATCAGGATGGCCATGCGCGAAAGACTTCTGATGTATAGTATGACCGACTTCCAACTAGGACTCGACCTTGGAGTAAAAGGTTTGAGAGTCCCACCTCCAGATGATGACTGCCCCTCCTCTTCCAGACCAAACTCCATCATCACATTTCCAAGGATTGGGTATATCTATCAAGATCCTGCTGGAAAGTCAATATTATTCCTACAGGTTGATTGCCAAAAATACGCAACAAGTACCCTGGTAGAGTTCAGAGCCAACCTCTTGGAGCATAGAGGAACAGAGTTCATAGATCAAGCTCTAGCAGACAGATTGATAGAGGTCATTGATTCTGTCATCAACTTCAGAAACCTTTGCATCAAAATATACCATGAGCTCAAAGGTGGAGGACTCGGAGGACACAAGGTCGACGACTTCCCAAATGCCAGAATCTGATTTCCTCAACCTACCTCTGTTTACTTTTCATATCATGTACTGTAATCAAATGTAAGTGCCTCTGGCACAATCTTATATGAAGAGTAAACTTTCAACAGAGGTCAAATACCTTCTGTCGTGTACTTAGCCTAGAAAACCATGCATTTTTCAATTTTTTATTTTTCAATACTTAGGGGGAGATTGTTAGCTCCAACTTCTGTAGTTAAAGAAGTATTGAAAAATAGGCTAAGTATATAGTCATCGACAGAGGCCTCTGCCAAGTCACCGAGTGAAGACCGAAGTGAATAATCAACAGAAGACGTTCTCAGAGGACAAGGCCACAGAGCCTCTGTCATTCTTGACAGAGCCTCTGTGGTATGAAGACTGAAGACTTAGAAGATTATCTGAAGATCAAAACAAAGACGATCGTGCTTCTCACGTTTTCTGCTGTACGTAGATCCTAAAGATCGTTCGTATAAGGCGTGCCCTGTCAACTCCATGTGTCAACCTCTGATGGGATACAGCCTTGGCAGAAGATGGCGCACTACATTAACGTCGTACCTGTTGCAGTCCACGATCGTTGTCTTTATACCCTTAGTACTTCTTGTCTCCCCTTTGTCCCCTGATGAACAGTATAAATAGAAGGCTCATGTTGAGCTCTTCCAAGAACCTTGCATGACACACACATCCTTTAGAGCATAATTCATTTCACTTTCGGTGTTCTTTGTGTTCTTATGTTTCATCAATACAAAGTGAATCTTTGAGTTAATCTCGTGTTTATCTACTTTGTTTATTTGATTATGTGTGTTTTTCTACCTAAGAATATCTCTTTAGTTCATTAAAACGCTTCCGCACTCAAATCTATTTGAACTAATAGGTATTTATATCATTGTTGAGAAATACTGGGATCAACAACACGCGAGAGTGACACTGGCACTTTAGCATGTCACTTTCGCAGAGGAAATATGGCCCTCGGTACATTTTCGGCTAAAGTGACATGCTAAAGTGACACTGTCACTTTCGCATGTCACTCTTGCGGGTGGCTGCAGTGCATAAAATCCGATTTTCTTCATTTGGTCATATCTCTCTCATTTCTACTCCGTTTTTGGCGATTTAAATTGCCATGGTTTCGTCTTTGAGAGCTTTTTGAGGATAGAGTGTTAGTTTTCTGAAGATCTAACGGTATTTGGTGGTGGAGTGGAAGCAAAGATCAAGAGTTCATCATCATCACCTCCATCTTCAAGAAAATTAGGGTTTCTAGGTTTTCATCAAAACCTAAGTGGTGAGTTCATCCTCCTAGCTTCTAAACTTTCACATGAGTTTAAAATGCTCCATTGATGACTCCCTAGTGTTTATATTTCTCAAATTTTGGTTTGGATGATTTTGGGGAAGTTAGGTCAAATTGGAGTTTTGGTCAAAATGAAGATTTTGATATAAGATGTTTGGGGAATGATTCTAAGTGCTTGGACATGTATATTTATGTTTGGAAAACTTTTGAATCTAGGGTTTGAAGGAATTGCTTGTGGATTCAAGTTTATACAAGGAGCTCTTATTGGGGGAAATCTAGATTTAGCCTAAATCTAGCAAGGTGAGTTCAAGTTGCTTTGTGAAAACTTTGTACATGCCAAAAATGTTATTTTCAAGTATTTATGTGTTTTACTTAAAATTATCAATTGTTGGGTTATTTAATAAGTTTGACCTTTTGAAGTGTTTAACTTTATAAAGTTTGTAAAACACCCATATTTGGGATTTTTTAATATTTTAATGTGTAGAAATCACGAGTATGTCTTCAAATGATTTATTGCTCAAATATAGTTCATTCAATGGTATTCTTTCTTGTTGGGTAACTGATTTTATAAACCATTTGGGAAAAGGCACATTTTAGTGTCATGAGTCATTTTGAGGATCATAAAGGGTATGAGTCCATTTGGGGAAATCCTTTGTTTTTAACCCGTATAGAGTTTTGGGTTAATGATGACTTTGTGGTACATGTTTACATAAGCGATGTTTAAATGCATTTTGTATTATGAGGACCGTTATTTATGGGTCTAATGGGTTTTGAGCATTTTGCTCGGTTTTGGCTTTAAGGAAGTCTTGGGGACATTTTGTCCTGTTTTGATGGCTTAATGTGGAGTCTTATTTATGATTTGAATTTGTTGCGACACATTGCATATTATTGCATATTATTGATATTTACATGCTTGGGTGTTTTAGTCATTCCGAGTTGAACATGTTTTGTAGACTGTGTTGCATTGGATCCATATGCACGTAAGTTAGTCTTTATTTGATGGTTTATCTCTTTGTGCACGAGGAGTGGGCTATGGGAACGCATGGTTATATGCGTTAGGCCATGGGGGCCACTAGCGAGTATGCAATAAGGGACATTGAAGTCCTTGAGGTGTAACTCGTCTAGACTGGATAGGAAATATGGTCCCATAAGTCCTTGAGGTGTAACTCGATGGGGTATGCAATAAAGGCATGGGGAAAGGTTTGAGGTTGTGATGTCTTTATGGCATGGGAACTAAGACCGGGACTTGAGGTGTAATCCAGTAACATCATAAGTGGCCTAATTTTATGTGCCCGCCACTTTCGATAGAATCGGGTCTCCCCCATCACCGAAAGGTATTGTTTTTGGGTAGTTACTTTTATCCATATTTTCGGTGACGCTCTTTATTTATATGAAATGTCTTTATGGTTTATTGGCAGAGTTATGTGCCTCATCCTATTTGGATGTTTTAAATATTGGAGTTTTGTCCACGTTTATATTTCTTGGGATATTTAACTTCCAAGAACGTTTTGAGTGTGTTGGAGTTGGAATTCATTTTGGAAAACGCCTTATACATTTTGGGAACTTTTCTCATAAATTTTGTGTGCGTTGGAAAATGAGTCGTTTACATCCTTTCATAAACCCTTTTGTAAATCATGATTTATGTCGCAAGCTTTCATTCTACAAATTATAAAAATCATTTTATAAACTCTTCAACTCACTAGGCGTTAGCCTAACCTCTTTATTTGTCGGCATGTGCAACAGGTTCATGTTGGAAATAGTTCTAGTGACACTTGGAAGAGTTGAGTGCTAGTAGTGTGTACGTGAAGTGAATTGCTTGGTGAAGTCTCCCGCACATAGTTTGGGATTAGCAACTTCTAATTGTGTTAAGTAGCACCCATTTTTATTTAGTCATTTAGTATGACTTGAGTTATTAAGTGTGTGAGTTGTTATGTTTTATCTTGAGGAAATTCCAAGAATGGTTTGTAGAAGGAATTTTTATTCCTTAAGTGATTATTTTATTGAAATTTTATTTATTTGCACTTTCCAGATTTAAGGGTGTTACAACACACACCCTAAACCCATTTTTGACGCATCACTATACACGATTAAATCTTCCGTTCCTTCCGGTAGTGCAAGAATAGGAGCTTCACATAGCTTCTTTTTAATGTCCTGAAAGCTGACTCTTGCTTTTATAAACCTCCGATAATAACCTGCTAGACCCAAGAAACTCCTTATCTCTGATGCATTCGTTGGTGTTTCCCAGTTCGTCATTGCTTCTATCTTTGCCAGATCTACTTTGACCCCTTCAGAAGTAATCACATGACCAAGAAATTGTACCTCTTTTAACCAAAATTCACATTTTGAAAAACTTTGCATACAATTTCTCCTTCCTCAGTACATCCAAGACTTCACGAAGGTGGTATTCATGATCGGCTTCCTGCTTTGAATAAACAAGTATGTCATCAATGAACACGATGACAGACTTATCTAAGAATGGTCGACAAACTCTATTAATCAAATCCATGAACACAGCTGGAGCGTTTGTTAACCCAAATGGAATCACAAGGAATTCATAATGCCCATACCTCGTTCTAAACGTCGTCTTGGGAACATCTTCATCCCTTACTCGTACTTGGTGATATCACGACCTCAGATCAATCTTTGAAAAGCATCTCGCACCTTGGAGTTGATCAAATAAATCATCAATCCTTGGAAGTGGATACTTCTTATTAATAGTCACCTTATTCAGCTCCCTATAGTCGATGTACATTCTCATATTGCCATCTTTTTTCTTAACAAATAATACCAGAGAAAGTTGTTAACTACACCTTCAAAGACAAGACAATCAAAGCAACAGAAGAAGCCTCTACATCTGCAGAACCACCAATAGAAACCATAAATATGGATTCTCCAACCCCATCACCACAAAGAACTGAACTAGAGAGGACTCACCAAACCTCTGTTGAAGAAACCACTATCCAACCCAATATCACAACCACCATGATTGTCCATGATCCTCATCAAAACGAAATCTCTATGGCAATGGAAATCTTAACAGAAGAAGACAAGGCTGAGAAAGAAAAAAAGATTAGGGAAAGGGCAAGATGTCAGAAACTGAAGAAAATCACCCTAATCTGGTAACTGAGCCCAACCATGAAGCCATCCCTGAAGAACAACCTCAACAACCACCACCATCCACTAAATCAAAGCATTCACCATCTGTTGAAGAGGTGTTTTTTTTCTCTACGCTGATAGAGACCTAAACCCACATAACCCAGTGCCAACCAATCCATACCTTAATCCCAAAAGAGCACACCTACTATCAGAGGAAAGGAGAAGATTCATTGATAGCAAGACAAACATCTCTGGTAAGATCCACTCCAGCCTTAGCATCGTAAAAATCGAAAGGATTCTGTAAGTCCAGGATTCAATCTTACAATCAAATATGAACAATCAAATAGTAAATGATAGAGAATTGGATCAAACAAACTTGTATTCAATCAGGAACAGATTACAGATCTAGAGAGAGAATCTCTCTTAGATTACAAAAGTGAATACAAAGTTATGCGGGAATGTTAGTTAGCTTAACAATGCTAACTTCTATATATATTGTAAGGAAATGCTAAAGCTACAGTACATATAACTGAAAGACTAATAGAACTATTACACGTGTCCTATTTAACTAACAGAATATAAAGGAAAACATCCTGTCATAAGTTCTGAACATGTTATTCAGAACATATGAACATTCTTCTGACTAAGCACATCAGAACTTCCTTCAAGCACTTGGACGTTTTCCAACTTCATCTTCAGAGGTTCTGAGTCTCCTACTCAGAACTCTGATCCTTCTGTTCAGACTTTCACACTTGTAATCTTTTCAAGACTTCTCAGCCCGGGCTTATGAGTCTTCTTACTCAGAACTCTGAGTCTTCTATCCAGATCCAACACTTGTAACTTTTGACAAAACTTCGGATCTAACAATCTCCCCCTTTTTGTCAAACAGTCATGTACTTATCAACATTGAACTCTTTCAAAGCAGGTACAATCTTAAAAAGAATTACATTTCTCAGATTAAGCCTTCAGATCTAACAATCTCTCCTTTTTATGTTTACTACAGTCTTTATTTGACAAAAGACTATACAGCCTGTAGAAATCTGTTATTGAGATATTGTCAAAGTCTGCTTCAGTGAAGTAGTAGACTTTTCCATCTTCTCTTAATACTTCAAACGAATAATACTCATGTGTTCTGAACTTCTTAACACTCAATTCTCTTATTCCAGTGATTAAGAAATCTGAGTACACTGCCTCTTTTGGTTTTGCTAAGCATCTTGACATCTCTCCATGAAGCCATTTATGTACATATGTTATGTCATGATACACACTTAGAAAGTTGACTTCTCTTGGTTGAAAGAATTTAGGAAGAGCGTACTCCAGAAAGTAACCATTAACATCAACAGGTATTTCTTCTTCATTAGCCTCAGACTTTTCTGGTTGATCTGCATCTTTCATTTGAACATCTTGTGAAGACACATCAGGAAAATCTTCTTCAACTTCTCCTGAATAAACTCCATTTACTTCATACTCAGCAGGGAATACAAAGTCTTTGTGTAACAGTTTCTTTGGGTTTTCTTCTGAAAGTAACCATTCACTGCAGTTTCTGATTTTGTTCCTGAGCTCCAATATTTCATTTACGAATCTGATACATTTTTCTTTTACAGCGGATCTGTCATTTTCAACATAAGCCTTCATCTTTGATATTGTTAACTTCAGAGTAGCATCACTGTATTTTACTAAATCATTCAATCTGAAAAGAATGACTTGGTTGAATTCTGAATGAATGAACCTTTCATTTCCTACTTCTTCACTGACAAACCCATCAAAGTTGTTTATTACCTCCAGAGTTCTGATTGGACTTATCACGTTACACTTCTCTTTTCTTGACTCAATTGCCAACTGAAAGTCATATAAGTACATATTTCTGACATATATCCCCAGAACTATTCTGCATTCAAGTTCTATCCAAGTCTCTTCAGTGCCAACAAAGAACTTCACCAAGAAAATTTGATCATCCAAAAACAATCTATGGAAGTCAAAACTAGTTATGTTCACCTTCAAGTTTCCTTCTTTCAAGACATTCATGTTAACATATTTCAAACCATCAAATTCTTCAATCAAAAAATCTAAGACCTTCACAATTCTTTTCTGAACAGGTAACTTTTCATCAGGTTTTCTTAATTTGTTTGATGCTTCTGTATATATCATCTGAACCTTTTCATCCAAAAACCCATCTGTTAGTGCAATATGTCTTCAAGGTTTTAATATAGAAAGGTCAAAGTCAAAGTCAATGTATTGAGTTGTATTGTGTTGTTTACACCTTGTAATGTGTTTAGTATAAATAGGTTTTGTTGTGTATTAGTTGGTAGGAACCTAGACATACTTAACTCACATTCTTATATTCTAGAGAGAGAAACACTTGTACAGAACTCTTAATCTTGTAATGTGTTCTTGAGTGAAATGGATGACGAATTCATATCTTCTCTATCTTGATTGATCCTTAGGGTTTAACAATTGGTATCAGAGCAGGATCTTAGATTCAGAGAGTGTTTCTGTGATCATACACAAATTTTTGTGCAGATCTTCAAGAAAATTTGATTGATTTCTTGATTTTTTTCAAGAAATCTCGTTTTCTTGAGATTTTTTTTCAAAAATTTTTGTTTGTGATCGAATTGCTTCAAATTTGGTATCAATAGATTCGTGATCTGATTTGGAACGTGATTAAAGAAGGGTTCGAAGGCCAATTTCATCGATTTGAGGTTCAATTTTGAAGATTTGTGAATTTTTTGGGTTTTGAACTCGAGATACTGTTCGATCTACAACGATAGCTTTTCAGACGTTTTCAGTGATTGTTGTGTGAAGAAAGTACTAACAGACTGATTTTTCGAGCACTTCTGTGAAATTTCGTGCAGAGATATTCAGATTTCAGACGTTTTTGAGGATTTTTGTGAACTTTTCGCAAGATCTGGGGTTTTCGCAAGAGTCATCGTGGTTTTCGCAAGACTCATAGAACTTTTCGCAAGTTCATCTTCTTTTGAAGGTTTTCAGAATCCAAGTGGAGTTTTCGCATCCCAAAGACACGAGAACAGGAACTTTTCGCAACCCACAGTCGCGCAAACCTCTCTTCAAGATTTTCTAAGTCTAACTTTTCGCAACTGTTGATTGCGAAAACTTTGGTTGTTCGTTTCTTCAGCTTACGCATACTGGTGGTTTTCGCAACTGTTGCTTGCGAAAACTGAAATTTTTTCTATAGTGTATTTCATACATTTTAAGAGTTTTTCAAGAAAAAGTTTTATATAATTTTTTCAAGATGAATTATCAAGCTTCAGGTAATCGTCCTCCGGTGCTAATCAAAGAATCAGATTTTGATCAATGGACGATTTCTTTTATTGATTTTATTTCGAGGAGAGAAAACGGAAATTTCATGATACAATCGTTCTCCGAAGGTCCGTTGATCATTTATAAACGGGAAGAAGATTTTTCTGAAGAAGAAATTAATCGAAAGAAAGCCGATAGAGACGCGGTATCCAATTTGATCTATGCAATTTCCAAACTTCCACACAAAGACTACAGTCGAATTGAATGTTTCAAAAACAATCCAATGCTTTTGTGGAATGAATTAACGAAGCTTATGCATGGCTCAAAGGTTGAATTCAAGAGAAAATAAGAGAAGAAAGTTGAAAGGGAAGATGATAAAGAGAAGATTATCGAGCTTACAAAGAAGTTGCAAGAGATGCAAAATATTTTGGATATGGAAAGAGAAGAACATAAGAAAGAAAGAGAGGGTCTAGCTCTAAGAATTTCGGATCTTGAAAAGGATTTGAAGATGAAGACTAAAGCTTGTGAAGATAACAAAGCTTTTGAACTCCAATTCCAAAGACTTTCCAAGCAGAACTCAGATTTTCAGAAAGTCTTATTTTTAGAGAAAGAAAAATTGGAGAAGGAAAGACTTGTGTTTGAAGAGAAAAGAAAAGATTTTGAAGCTATAAATGGAAAGTTGTCAGAGAAAATTTATGAGCTTCAAAAAGAGTTAGATAAGGAAAGTGAAGAGCTTGAATAGATGAAGAAAGCTGATTTTCAGGCCAGGTGCATTAAAGACGATTTTTCTAAAGAGAGGAAGATATTTCAGCAACAAATTCAGAAACTCACGAAGAACTTGGCGGGTTTATCTACAGATATCACGAAGGAAAAGAGGGTGAATTGTGATATTCGGAAGAAGCTCGAGTTGATGACAAAGAAACGAAATGCCTTAAAAGACAAAGTGAGGTCGTTCAACAACTCCGAGTGTTTTTCAGAATGTCCGATGCGTCCTTCTAACATTTTCTACGAGCATTATGTGGATATGTCTTCCAAATACTATGCTGATCTTCCTTCCTACAAATAAGTCAACATGCAATGGAAGGTAAAAGGTAAATTTCCTGGAAAAGATGTACCAAAATCATCATTTCCAAATAAGAATTTTACAACGAAAGTTAATTCTGTTGTTAATTCTTATTGCGGAAATAATGATTTTGTTAATAATAATTATGTTCAATATTGGTATGGTACTTATCATTTTCCTTCTTATAGAGCTCCGCTTAACGTGTCAGGACCCAAGACTCGTTGGGTACCAAAATCTACTTAATCTGTTTTGCAGATTTAGAGACAAGTGTTGAACTCTCGGAAGATGAAGTACTTGCGCATTCAAGAAGATATTGAACATCACATATTTTCAGGGAGTTTATTATTTTTTATATACATGTGATTAATGACAAATTTTTTGGTATTTTCTAGGGGGAGAAAGATAAAAGACTATGGCTTTTGAACACATCAGTTCAAAACCCGCACTTCAACGGTAATGGCTTTTGAACACATCAGTTCAAAACCCGTACTTCAACGAAAATGGCTTTTGAACACATCAGTTCAAAACCCGCACCTCAACGGTAAAGGCTTCTAAACAAATCAGTTTAGGACCCGTACTTCAAAGACTATGAGTTCTAAACATATCAATTTAGAACTCGTACTTATCAGGTGATATCCTTTCACTGTCATATCTTTCTATTTTTAGGACATGTGCTTAAAGGTAACATTGTGTTATATTTTATGTCTACTAACGTTGAAAGTTTGAACCTTCACAAATTTAATTCAATGAAGTGAAATTCTTCAATTTTTTTCATTCAATGAATAAAATGTGTGTTAAGGATGATTTTACGAGCATTTTTGTATCGCCGGAGTTATATTTGTTTCTACTTTCGCTTCTAAAATAAGTCGAAAGGTCAGCGAAACATGTTTGAGATTTTGATACAAGTGCAAAATTGTGTAAATCTAGACTTATTTAGAATACAATGCTCACAAAGCCTATTCGTCTTAATCATGAATGGAAACGAAAATATGGGAGAAGCACTACGTTTTTGAACCAAGTGATTGAGATGCTATAATAAAAAAAAATTATATATATATTATATATAATAAAATCATTCAATTTGATAGTCTGTGTCTGTGGCCTATCTGGTTTGGGAGATTAAGTCCCAAGGGGTACTCGTTACCTAGCCCCTAAGATCAACTGATCTGGGATTGGCTGACCCAAATCCTGCTATAGAACCAGGTAGAAATCCATGTTCTACTGGTACAGATGGGATTAAGGTATATATATCGATGTAGCCTTTCTGGTTCGGGAGAGTAAGTTCCAAGGGGTGCTTGTCACCTAGCCTCTAAGACCAACTGGTCTGGGATCGGCTGACCCAAATCCTGCTATAGGACCAGTTAGAAAGTTACGTTTACGGTGTATCTTAGTCTTAATAAACTGTTTGATTATAAAAGATGCCAATGAGCACATAATAAAAGTTGCCAATGTGCACAATATGAAAAGATGCCCAAGAGCACACATCTCTTGAAACTTGGGGAAAATACAAAGTCGCGATAAACCTGTAAATTTGTGAAAATTTTGTTTTTGGACAAATAGTGTGAGTAAGAGCAAAGTATTCTTATAGGTTTTAGAGGTGCATTTGCTTGTTGCTAATCATATTTCGCATGCTAGTCCACCAAATAGATTTTATAAAGGGGTTGAAATTGAACTTTTGTAACTCGATATGCGATGATGTCTTGTTTTTTAATCCAAACGCATGCATTTGATTTCACTTGATGGAAATATATGTTACATTTCATAAAGTTGAATTTCTTTTGTTTGGTGTTCAAATGATTAAATGTTAGTAGTTATAAAATGTTGTTCAATGAATTCTATTTTCTTTATATAAGTTTGTTAAAATGTGCGCTTATATGATTTTTATGCAAATTTTCAGGGGGAGAAAATCAACTTGCTCTACAATTCTTATTTTTAGGGGGAGCAAGATCTTTCGCTTATGGGGAGATTGTTCGTGCTTTTCAAGGGGAATAAATGTTTTTGAAGAGGGAGATTGTCCGTGACTGAAATTGAAGAGATTTTCGATGCTCGTGATGCTCACTTTCATCGAAAAAGGGGGAGAATGTCTACATCAATTTCATGTCAAAGAAAGTTTAAAATCAAAGATTTGTTTTATTGTCAACGGGGAGATTTGTAGAAAGAAGACGTTGTTTCAAGAAATGATAGGGGGAGTTTTATTCTTCAAGAGTTTTTAAGAAATCGATTGATCATTTCAGTGATCTCTTTCTTTTGAACTCGCGCGTTTATGAAGATCGACACTGAAGAATGAAATTCTCAAGTCAATGGAAATGGGGAGAATTCTTCAAGAGTTTGAGGAAAATCGATTGATCATTCTGTGATCTCTTTTTCTTGAACTTGTGCTTCTTGTATTTAAAAAGCTTTGTGTGAAGATTCATATTCTCCTGTTCGAAGAAAGAAGTTCGTTATTTGCCGTTTGAAAATTGGATGACGTTTTGACTTTGACAAGCTTTGATGAAGTCCGAAGATTCAAGAAAGCTAAAGCTTGCTGATCGCATTTGTTTAAACCTTGAATCCAAGGGGGAGATTGTTAGTGCAATATGTCTTCAAGGTTTTAATATAGAAAGGTCAAAGTCAAAGTCAAAGTCAATGTATTGAGTTGTATTGTGTTGTTTACACCTTGTAATGTGTTTAGTATAAATAGGTTTTGTTGTGTATTAGTTGGTAGGAACCTAGACATACTTAACTCACATTCTTATATTCTAGAGAGAGAAACACTTGTACAGAACTCCTAATCTTGTAATGTGTTCTTGAGTGAAATGGATGACGATTTCATATCTTCTCTATCTTGATTGATCCTTAGGGTTTAACACCATCAATGAAGTTTTCAATGTCAACATGCTCATCTTCTTTGCAATAGACAGACTCGTAGTTGTCTTCTGGATAAACATTAACAAAGTAGTTTCTTGCCAGTGGTGTATGATAAACCCAAGATCTAGCAATATGATATGAACAAATATAGAGAGAATCTAGAGAGCAAATATGTCATCCATATATTGAACAAAGATTACAAATGATATTAAGCATGAAAAGGTTATGAAAATAACAAAGGGGTCTTCTTTATATAGTAGGGCCATGACATGTCCATGCCTCTACTTAGAAGAACAATACAAAGGATTAATACTGTCTTGATAGCTACAAAGTGCTCTAACAGTGTATCTTCTCTTTCAACAATAAAGTCACACAATGGTTCTTCAAGAACTGGAAAATCAATTCTGGGAATAATAATTGGACTTCTGTATGTATAAGAAGGCATAAAGAAGTTTGCAACTTTTACAAGATCTTCTTCTGACACATCTTCAAAGAAATAATCTGATATATCTTTTTCAAAATTTCTTGAATATCTGACTGTGTGATCCTCTTCTCCCAACAAATCAATAGGCCTCACTGTTCTGATAACTCTTTGAACTTTCTGAACATTAAGAGCTCTGACCAACTCACAATGCATTCTCCTTATTAGAATCTCATTCAACCTTCTTTCTTCCACCTCAGAGTTAAGAAGCTCAACTCTGGTATAAGGAACAATTTCTTTACAAGTATTCACTTCATAACTTTCAATCAAACTTTCCTCAAAAATATCTGCCATACTGATCTCACAACCTTCTTCAGAAGAATCTGTCACTACTTCTTCTGCAATCACATTCTGATCTGTCACTATAACCTCATCTGATCCAAAAATGCTTGTTACTTCTGCATTAATACTCTGGTCTGTTATCATCATATCAACTGTTTCAATATTTTCATCAGCTATAACCTCCTTATCAGCCATAAGTACTTCAGTCTCATCAGAGTTTACCTCCATCTCAGTATTTAACACCAATTCCTCTATTTTATCAGTAGAATTACCAGAAGAGTTTCCATAGCATTTTCAGTATCTGAACGTATTTCATGAACCTCCACTAACTTTTCAACATCTGTTGATTCATCAACCATCTTTTCAATAACTTGTGAATTCTGAATATTCTCTGAATTATGAACCTCTGCATCTGCTAACTGCATATCTGCCAACTCAAAATCTGCTATCTCAATATCTGCTGACTTTTGAACATTTTCTATCTCACTAGTGCTTTGATTTTCAACCCCAGTACTTTGCTTTTGCCTTTTCTCCCCCTTTTGATGATCATGAGGATCACTATCATCAAACTTTCTTTGTAAGTGCTGAGTTGATTCTGATTCAGGTTCTGCAATAGATACAGGCATAATGGCTAATGGCTTTGAAACACTAGCCAAAGTTGAACTTACAGCTTGTGACAATGAAGATTTTAAAGCCTCCATATTCTTGAAAAGCTCCTATTGAAATTCTGACATTTCATCCTGGATCACCTTTTTGTGAGCATCCAAGGATTCTTTCATTCTATCCACTTTTGTTTCAACTGAATTTGCTTTGCCTTCCAACATGATTTTGAGTTCCTTCACCTCATTTTTCAAAGAATCAACCATACTCTCCAATTTTTCAACCTTCTCCCCCAACTCCTGATTTTGTTTCTGAATCTTTTCAAATTCAGAACATTCTAACAGTGATCCTGAAACAACAGATGTTCCAGTTTTCATGTGCTCAGGGAGCTCATGGCCTGTAGATGCCAAAAAGACATCATGTACAACAGATGCACTGTGTAAGGAGGCTTTTAAGATGTTCACCTCCCCAGGACTTCCATCCAATCCTTGACAACCAATATTAGGAGTGTCTATGGATGTTGTTACATGAATACGAAATTCCTGTGATGTGCTAGTGTTGAAAGGATTTTCAGGCTCAAATTGAATTTTACTGTGCAATTCAGACTCTATGTGTTGAATAAAATCTTAGGATTTATCACCTCCCTCCAAATGAGTTTGGGATGGTTCCCCTGTTTGTTTTGAAACAGTAGCATGTTAAAATGCTTCTGAGTGGTTAGGGATGGGTTGTTCAAGTTCCACCACGGGCTCCATGGTGTTTTCTTCAATGTTGGTCACCAAGGGTTGTGAACCAACAGTAAATGTGGTTGCCCGGATTAAGATGGCTGGATCAGAATTATCTCTTTCTGTTAACAATCTCTCATCCTCACTTCTCTCTTTCTGATTTTCAACTTCCATACTAACCAAACTCTCTGAATTTTCCCTCTCTATTCTATCAGAATGTTCTCCCACCTGAACATTCTCCCCCTCTTTATTTTGATTTGACCCCTCACCTCTCATCTCAGGTTGTTCCTCATGGGTAGGGGTTTGACGTTGTTCAAGTCCCATTGAGGTGCAATATGCTTTTAATATCTCACTCTCCCTTGGATTATATTGCCTAAGAGACCTTGGAAGAGGTTTGTGATTTGGAAAATTTTCAAGTCTGAGAGCAGAAATCATTTTACCCATGTAGAAAATTGGTCCATGCTCCTCATTTGATCTTCTTGGTATATTTCTGTCTTGATCCATTGCATGCCAAATTACCAACTTCCAATACCTCTGATAAGGTATATAAGTGAGTATCCTATCCTTTGTTCTTCCTTCTTTTGCCTTCTGATTCCTCTCAAATGTATTCTTCATATCTTCCCATTAAATAGAAGTATAATCATAATGCCTATTTTTGACTAACCCATGAAAGATCTGCAAAATTTGCTTTGAACCTTGATCTAGTGAACTGTTCTTCCCAGAAAGACATTTGTTGTTTATATTGAAAAAACATGCCCAAATTGGTGGCAATTTATTCCTTCTGAATAAGCTTAGAGTCTTCAATTCATCATTATACCCGAATCTTCTAAATTCAGCCAATAATTCCTCTGTTAATGGAGAATCTTCAAAATCTGATCTCCCCTGTAAATCATCCTTTTCTGGTAGCCTTAGCATTGTTCTCATAAACTGTATATTCAAAGTTACAGTGACTCCCCCTATTTCAGATACAAAATTGTTACCTTGTAACTCCAAATGCTTCCACCACTGTTGGATATACTAAACAGGAACCGATTTCTTCATTGTAAACCATTTCTTAAAAGGATGGTACTTCGGCAATTCTATGATTATCCTATGTTCTTTCTTGAATCTAGTTTCATCAAGTAGTAACACATAGTTATTTTCAATTAGCTCCAAATACTCACTCTCAGGAACAATCCTCTCACCAGAATTAGATCTTCCAGACATTACTGACCTAACCGCACTTTGTTCGTGTTGGATGTTGTTATTTCCCCCATCTACATCTCCTTCAGATTCAACCATATGTTCATCCCCTGCTTCCCCTTCAACATTTCCTTGCACAATGTTTTCTCCTATTGCCCCTTCTTTTACGGCTCTATTCTCAGGACTCTGTACTTCATCATCCTCTGAATCGGATGACGATTCCATCAATGATTTTGCAGAGTGTAAGGAAATAGGATTACTTCTTCTCAAACCAAACATGATTATAATGTGGAATATTGAAAGAAAACAAGATCAAAGAACTCTGGATTTTTGCGTATCTCACTTTTTGCTCTTGGAATTCAAATGAATTTGAAAGAGGGATTTTAAGGTCTATTTAAAATCCGCGAAGCTGAAAGGTTTCAAACGGTGAAAAGTTGCTTTTTGTCAGAGTTATAACGGATTCTAACACTGTGAAGTACCACAAAAGATATTAAATGAAACGTGGCATCATCAATTGAATAAGGAGCTGACACGTGTTATTTGATAGAAATTAACACAAGTTAAAAGTTCTGAATAACACGCTCCGAGTTCTGAGAATGCATACTCAGAAGTTCTGAGTACACAGTTCAGAAGAAAATTCCCTTGGAGCAAAAATTCATTTAAAATCAACTTCTGATTAATATAAAACATTTAGTTATCCAGAAGTAGTTTGAACAGATAGAAAATTATTTTATCATCAAAATTCTGTCCTTCTTTTGATGATTTGAAATTTCTGAAAAACATTTAAATTCTAACATCTGACCTTGAAAACTATTTTAAGGGTTCAGAAGTAGTTTGAACAAGTGAAAAAGATTTATCATTGAAAGCTTGTTCCCCTTAGAATGATTTGTGATGAGAAAAGAATATACAAACCTTATAAACACCTCAGAACGATATCTGAATGATTTCAATGCTCCCCCTTGACTTTAGCATATACTCAAACACATATTGGACATAAGGAAAAAAAATAAAACAGAAAGAACTTAACAACATATTGAAACATTTGTGATTCTCAGAAATGTGTTCTGAAAGGTAGTCAGAAGTTCTGATTAACCTAATCAGAAGTAAAGAATTTGAAGTCATATTTCTGAAGTATTGACTCAGAAGTTCTGAACTCAAGACTCAGAAGTTCTGAACTCAAGAGTCAGAATTCTGAATTCAAGAGTCAAAGTTCTGAGTACACTACTCAGAAAATCTTACTTAGAAAAATTTTCATTTCTGAAAAAATAACAAATATACTCAATTAGTTAGATTAAGCATCCCTATTTTACATATGAGAAAAGTGAACCTTTTGTGATCAAGAGGCTTTGTGAACAAGTCATCCAATTGATACTTTGTATGCACAAAGTGCATTTCTATTGTTCCCTTTTCCACATAGTCCTTAATAAAATGATACCTTACATCAATATGCTTGGTCTTTGAGTGTTGAACAGGATTATGAGTAATTGCAATAGCACTTTCTGAATCACAATATATGGGAATTTTGTTGAGTTGATATCCATAATCCATAAGTTGTGTTCTCATCCACAAGGTTTGAGAACAACAGGCAGCAGCAGCTACATACTCTGCTTCAGCAGTGGATGTGGATACACAGTTTTGCTTCTTTGAAGCCCAACTCACTATCTTATCTCCCAGAAAGTGACAAGCTCCAGAAGTACTTTTCATGTCCAATCTACTTTCTGCATGATCAGCATCAGTAAAAGCAGTCAGTTTAAAGTCAGTTTCTTTTGGATACCAAAGGCCCAAATCAGGTGAACCTTTAAGATATCTTAAGATCCTTTTAACAGCAAGCAAATGGGATTCTTTTGGATTAGATTGAAATCTAGCACAGAAACATGTAGCAAACATGATATCTGGCCTACTTGCAGTCAGATAAAGCAGAGAACCAATCATGCCTCTATACAACTTGTTATCTACTGAGACTCCAGAGAGATCAGCATCTAATTTGATATTTGTTGCCATTGGTGTTCTCATAGAAGCACAATCAGACATCTTAAACTTTTTCAAAATATCTTTTACACATTTTCCTTGATTTATGAAAATTCCATTTGACAATTGTTTTAATTGAAGACCAAGGAAAAAGTTCAATTCTCCCATCATGCTCATTTCAAATTCTGATTCCATGACTTTTGAGAATTCAGTACATAATTTTGCACTTGTAGAACCAAATATGATTTGATATTTGTTGCCATTGGTGTTCTCATAGAAGCACAATCAGACATCTTAAACTTTTTCAAAATATCTTTTACATATTTTCCTTGATTTATGAAAATTCCATTTGACAATTGTTTTACTTGAAGACCAAGGAAAAAGTTCAATTCTCCCATCATGCTCATTTCAAATTCTGATTCCATAAATTTTGAGAATTCAGTACATAATTATGCACTTGTAGAACCAAATATGATATCATCTACATATATCTGAATTAAGATCAAATCGTCACCTTTTTTCTTTAGAAACAGAGTAGTGTCAATTTTACCTTTCTTGAAGCCAGAGTTTAATAAATGTTGAGTTAGAGTGTCATACCAGGCTCTTGGTGCTTGTTTTAGACCATATAATGTTTTATCTAAAACATAAACATGATATGGGAATTCAGGATCAACAAAACCTTCTGGTTTGTAGACATAAACCTCTTCATTAAGTATACCATTCAGAAAAGCTGATTTGACATCCACTTGGTATACTTTGAAGTTTTTATGTGCAGCATATGCCAAGAAAATTCTGATTGCTTCTATTCTTTCCACAGGTGCAAATGTCTCATCATAATCTATTCCTTCTTGTTGAGAATATCCCTTTGCAACCAATCTAGCCTTATTTCTGACTACAACACCTGACTCATCTTTCTTGTTTCTGAATACCCATTTTGTTCCAATAACAGATTTTCCTTCAGGTTTTGGAACAAGTCTTCATACTTTGTTTCTTTCAAACTGTAGCAATTCATCTTGCATTGCTAAAATCCAATCTGGATCCTCTAGGGCTTTATTGGCTTTCTTAGGTTCAATCACACTTAAAAATCCTGCAAACATTGCTTCATTTGCTGTTGTTGATCTAGTCTGTACTCCCACTGATGGATCTCCTATCACTTGATGAATAGGATGGTCTTTTGTACATTTGTTTGAACTAGGAAGCACATCAATCTCTGAAAAGTTGTTGTTTGTATCATTCTCATCTATAATAGCTTGTAATTTTGAACTGTCCCCTTGTTTTGGTACTCGTTGAGGTGCAACATCCATGTTTGGATTCTGAGTAGTAGAGTCAAAATTCTGATTGACTTGCTCAGAGTTCTGAGTCTCTGGACCAGAAGTCTGATTAACTTGTTCAGAATTCTGATTGTCTTGTTCAGAATTCTGAGTTCCTTGTCTAGAATTCTGAGTACTAGGCTCAGGAGTTTCATCACTTATATTGATGAAAGTTGGACATTCCTCAGATGGACCAGTATCAGAAATTACAGTTGTTTGAACCACTTCTGAAGTTCTCTTCTTTATTTCTTGAATCATTTTTGGATTCTCAAAATCTGCATAAGATTCAGAAGTTAGTTCCAGAAATGCATCCTTAAACAATAAATTGAGTTCTGAACAATTAGGATTAGAAGTTGTTTCAGAAGTCATTTTTGTCTTATCCTGTTTGAGTTCTGAACTGTTCTGTTCAGAAGTCTTCATTCTTGACTCATCAAATGTCACATTAATGCTTTCCATTATCCTCTTGGTTCTTATGTTGTAGAGTCTGAATGCTTTAGAAGTTAGTGAGTAACCAACAAAGTATCCTTCATCTGCCTTTTTATCAAATTTACCAAGATTTTCTCTGTCTTTGAGAACATAGCATCTACAACCAAAAACATGAAAGAATTTAATCAGTGGTTTTCTTTTGTTTATCAGTTCATAAGCAGTTTTATTCAATCTTTTATTAATCAAGGTTCTGTTCTGTGTAAAACAAGCAGTGGCTATTGCTTCAGCCAATAGGAAGGTTGGAAGATTTGAATAAGCCAACATGGTTCTTGCAGCTTCAACTAGAGTTCTGTTCTTCCTTTCAACAACACCATTTTGTTGAGGTGTTTTGACAGCAGAAAAGTTATGAGAAATCCCAGAGCTTTGTAAAAAGTTCTGTAGAGTCTCATTTTTGAACTCTGTTCCATTGTCACTTCTGATTTTCTGGACTGGAAGTTGTAAGAATACTTGAATTCTTTTGATGAAATTAATCAGTGTTATAGCAGCTTCTGACTTTGCTCTTAAGAATTCAACCCATGTGTATCTTGAATATTCATCCACAATGACAAGTATATATTTCTTTCCTCCCATTGATTGAACGGAAATTGGACCACATAGATCTGTGTGAATCATTTCTAATGGTGACAAGCATGAAGAATCCATTTTCATCTTATGAGAACTTTTCTTCATTTTGCCCATTTCACATGTTGAACATAATGATTCCTTCTCAAACTTGATCTTTGGTAACCCTTTAACTAGACGTTTGCTAACCAGATTGTTCAGATCCTTAAAATTCAAATGAGAACATCTTATGTGCCAGAGCCAACATTTATTTGCCACAGCATTTGACAATAGGCATACTGGAGTTAAAGTTTGAATCTTTGAAAAGTTAACCACAAATAAGTCCATATGTCTTTTGGCCCAAAACACCTTTATATCTTTCTCAGTTAGAATTAAACAACCTGTTATACTGAACTTGATTTGGCAAAAACTATCCAAAAACTGACTTATGCTGAACAAATTATGTTGTAAGCCTTTCACTTAAAAAACCTTCTGAATAGTCAGATCTCCCTTTGTTAAATCCCCATAATCTCTAACCTGTCCTTTACTGTTGTTACCAAAGTTAATGCTCCTCCAGCCTTTTCTGTGAAATTTGACAGGGAAGACTTATGACCTGTCATGTGTCTTGATGCTCCAGAATCTAAAAACCACACATGACAGCCCTGCAAAAACAATCAGTTAGATTTAGGTACCCATTTTGGAATGGGTCCATCTTTGTTAGCTTTGGTATCTGATTTAACAAAAGTTCCTTTGACTTTCCATTCAAAATCTTCTTTTAAGCACCACTTTCCTTGTACTTTTATGAAGTCAGAACATTTTCTGTTCACAAAGTTGTTTCTTTTGTTCTTGAAAACTTTAGGTTGAGACTGAGAGACATTTTCAGTCTTCTTTTCTTTAGTTTGAAACATGTTTTCATTCTTCTTTCCTTTTTCTTTAGATTGAGAAATGTTTTCAATCTTCTTCCTTTTAATCTGAGTTTGAGGAATATAAACAATATTTCTTTTTGAATTCTGAGTTGCTTTGTTTATATAAGAAACATATATTATAATTTGACTTTTCTGTGATGATTGAAATGAATGACTGCCACATTGAACACATTTGAGATTCTTTCTTGCAAGAGATAATAAATCTGAAACATAAGTCTTTTCACTTTTATTGCTGGTATTCAGATTACAATTGCATTTAATACAAGAACAATTGACTTTAGGTTCAACAGTAGTATTCATCTCAATCTCCTCAGAAACTCTTTTCAGATCATCTTTCCTTTTGCTTTCCTCTTTTTCTGAAACATTCAACTTCTTAGAACTAGTAGATGATCTGGATGATTCACCATTCTCAAATGTACTTGATTCATTAAAGAGTTTCTTATTTTCTTTTAAAGCATTAATCTTGAAAAGATCATACTCAGCCTTTAACTTCTCAAGTTATGTTATTTTCTAAACATAAGTGTTGTTTTCCTTTAAAACTTGGTCCAGTTTAAAATCTACATCACAGTAATCATTTTCAAGGTCATCAAAAGTTTTCCTTAAGTCCTCAAGTTCTTGACTAACAAGTTTAAACCTCTTTTCAAGTTCTAAGAAACTTTCTGAATTAGATTGAGAATTTTCAGTTGACTCAGAATTCTGACCTTCAGATTCAGAATTCTGACTAGAAGACTCAGACTTCTGACTGACTGTTTCAGAAACCTTACTTGCATCATATATACTTTCAATGTCAGGATATGAAAAACTTGGTTGTTTATTTTTGTAACTGACATTCAGAGAGTAATATTTGAATTTAGCATCATTATATTTTCGTTTCTTTTCTGTTGGTTTAGAAATTTCTTTCTTAACCTTGTCATCTGAAACTTCTGATTTCTCAGTTTTTGATTCAGAAATTGTTTCCTTTGCTTTTATAGGACTTGTTTTTTGCAAACTATCTGAACTTGTTATAGAACTTGCAGGTCTCACAAAAACTTCAACAATTTCTGGAATTTGTGGTTAAGGAACTTGTAGTTTATCAAAATCATAAAGATTTGTTGGTGCTCTTTTCAAACCACATTTTCCTCCAAACCTAATCCCATTTTTGGATTATAAAATCTTGTGTCTTTAACATTGCTTGTGAGAAGATTCAAGGTTTGTTGAGTTTGACCTCTTTTCAGATTAAGGTCTTCCAACTACTTGATTTTGTATAAAGATTTTTCCTTTCCTTAAGTAACATATCATATTTAATTTGCAAATCAATCTTTTCATCTTTTATTTCTGAGAATTGAGTTTTTAATTCAGAAATCTTCTTTAAAAGCTCAGAATTCGCTTTTCTGACTTTTTGTTTCTCAATCTCAGACTCTTCAAACTGTTCTTTAATTATTTCTTTTTCTGTTCTGAATTTGTTAACCAAAATCCTTTCACCTTTTATCTGTTTTCTGAGTTTAACAAATTCAGCATTCTTATTTCCAATTTGAGTCATTAAATCAATTTCAAGGGCAGAATGTACCTCAGTTGAAGATTCAGAACCTGCATCCTCATAGTCAGAATCATCTTCATTCTTCATCTTATCCATATAGCTTTGCATCTAAGAAAAATGAATGCAACCTTCCTCATCAGAAGAATAGTATAGCCAGTTCTCTTGTTCTGCTAACATTGCAATTCCACTATCTTTGGTTTTAGCCAGTTGAGCCTTCTTTGTATAGTACTCATAATCTTTAACTACTTTCACTCTGCAATCTCTGGCAAAATGTCCAGGTTTTCCACACTTGAAACAAAGATCTTTTTCTTTTCTTTCTTTCTTCCTTCTCCTCTTTCTTCTCATTCTTACTTTCTTCTCTATCTTCCTTCTTCTTGTATTTCTCTTCTGAACTCCCCTGTTCTCTTCTGTACTTGCCCTGAAACTTATTCTTCCCATATCCCTTATTGAAAGTATTGGTCAATAAGGCCAGTTTCTCAGCAATCAGCTTGATATCAGCATCTTCACCAGATTCCTCTTCCTCAGCAGACTCTTCCTCTATCTTTGGAATTTCAGACAAAAACCCAGATTTCTTGGATGATTTGGATGATTTGGTGACTTTGGATTTTGAAAGCAAAGCTAATTGATCAGAAACACTTTTCTTTTCCTCAACCACTTGCTTAACAGAATCCTCATGTTGATTCAGAACACAAAATAGATCATTTAGATCTTCCTCACACATATCCTTGTTCATCTGAAGAGTAATTGCAAAAGACGACCACTCTGAATTAACACTATTTAGAAACTTGTAGTTTATCTCAGACTTAGTCTTCTTCAGCCCATTCCTCCTAAGGCCATTCAATATTGTGTAAAATTTACTGTAAGTTTGGGTTAAACTTTCTGACTCCTTTGCTTTGAATCTTTCATAAGCATTGATGCTTTGATTCAACTTTGCTTGAATTGATTTGAGTGTTCCCAACATCTGCTTTTCCAGTTCATCCCACGTTTCCTTTGCAGATGTTCCACTGTCAATTCTATTGAAAACCTCATTAGGAACTGCCAAGGTCATCAAAGTAATAGCTCTTTTGTCTATTGCATGTCTCTGTTTCTGAGCTTCTGTATATTGTGAGAAATTCTTCTTCACCCTGGTAGCAGGAAACTCCGGAGTAGTATCAGTTGCAGGTGTAGCAGCAACATCCACGTAGACTTCAATTGTACCTTCGCGAATAGAAATCATCAAGTTCTCATCAATGTTATCCAAGAATTGAATCATTCGGATTTTCCATTGCTGATACTCTTCAGGAATAAGAACAGGAGGCTTCGTTTCAGATCCCATTGAGAGAAATTCTTTCGAAGACATGATTGTAAGATGATTCAACAGAAAGGCAAATTCGAATTTCTTAATCGAAAAACAGAACAAATTCAAGAAATACTAAGAATTCAAGATTTTCAAGTAGCAGCGGAATCAATTGACGAATTGATCAAGAAATCTTCAAGAACACGATCAAGAACCTTCACGGTCACGATCTTTAACAATTTTTTTTGTTGATTGGCTCTGATACCAATTGTAAGTCCATGATTCAATCTTACAATCAAATAGTAAATGATAGAGAATTGGATCAAACAAACTTGTATTCAATCAGGAACAGATTACAGATCTAGAGAGAGAATCTCTCTTAGATTACAAAAGTGAATACAAAGTTATGCGGGAAAGTTAGTTAGCTTAACAGTGCTAACTTCTATATATACTTTAAGGAAATGCTAAAGCTACAGTACATATAACTGAAAGACTAATAGAACTATTACACGTGTCCTATTTAACTAACAGAATATAAAGGAAAATATCATGTCATAAGTTCTGAACATGTTGTTCAGAACTTCCGAACATTCTTCTGACTAAGCACATCAGAACTTCCTTCAAGCACTTGGACGTTTTCCAACTTCATCTTCAGAGGTTCTGAGTCTCCTACTCAGAACTCTGATCCTTCTGTTCAGACTTTCACACTTGTAATATTTTCAAGACTTCTCAGCCAGAGCTTATGAGTCTTCTTACTCATAACTCTGAGTCTTCTATCCAGATCCAACACTTGTAACTTTTGACAAAACTTCAGATCTAACAGATTCAACAGAGGTCCTTCTCTTACGACAGAGTGATCTACCATGAGTATACAGTTGAAGGTGCAGATGAAGAGCTGTATGTATTCAACGACAATAACTTAGTCCTGATCAATCCTTATGATCCACTCACCCTACATGCCTACTGCCTAAACTTCACCGAGAGACAAAAGGTTGCTCGAACTGCAAGATATGAGATCATGCTAGCAATGGAAGACCATGTCAATCTCAGAACTCAAATTGATATCCAACATGGAATCAATTTTGAAATGGAGAAATTGAGCATTGGCCCTCCGAATGAGAGTCTGGAAGGCTTTGAAAGATATCCCTCTGGAATTCTGGTAGCTAACCCTAAAGCCTTCATATGCAGACATAACGGAATCAAAAATTCCATTCGCTCTGCTGAATTTCCCAAGTACTCACCCAATCTCTGGTGTACTTGAGGAAAATTATCAAAAAAAGAGTTACAAGATCAAAGTGTCCTGATGGAGTAATTGAAAGCTTCATCAGAAACATCGATCTCACCCTAGAGTTTAGGGAGTTAATCATGAGATTTGATAGGATCCTCAGAGGCAACTATTATAGTTAGAGTTACTTTCCTTATTGCACTGAAATGTAATTTATCTTTAAAAGAAAGTAAAAGCTTTTACAGAGGATGATTTTTTCTCCTCTTTGTCTTCATTTTTAGCACATCTCTATAAAATAGCCAAAGTTATATTTTCAATACTTAGGGGGAGATTGTTAGCCCTAAGTACTCTAATGTAAAAGTATTGATTATATCACAAGTCAGAAGTACGTCAGAGACTAGACGTCAGAGACCAAGACTTCAGAGATTGAGCAGAAGAACAACAGAAAACCATCAAAGACCATCAGAGCTCTAGCAGAAGACCTCTGATCCAACATCAGAGACCAAGACCAACAGAAGACCTTCAGAGCTCTGGAAAATGATCTCTGGTGAACAAAGACCTCTGTGAAGCTGAAGCCTCGTTGAGATTCTCAAAGTGTTAGATTAGTATTCGCACTTTCCACGTCAGCCCTAAAGGACAAAGACACACTTTACACGTGTCCTTCCAGGGTTTGATAGTACACCGTCTACACTTTATCTGGCTATAAATAGAACGTTAGTGGAGCACACATTTGTAAGAATTTGTAAGAATCATTGCTAGAATTGTGAGAGCACAAACACTGCACATTCCATTCCACTACTTGTGTACGTTCTTGTAGCATGAGATAATTCAGAAGACACACACAAGAAAGTGTTCTTGGTGTTCTTCATATCAATATAAGATAAGTTTATTATTCAATCTTATATTATTGTTTACTGTTCAAATATTGTTATTCTCTCATTATTCTTACCACACACAATCACTCATAATCAAACAGTATGTTTATGCTTCTGCTACTCTTGGTGTATCTGTTTGAATGAGACTAGGTGAGTATGGGAACCTTTAAAGTGTTAGGCCAAAAATCCAAGTGAGTTTGAACAAGTAATAAACAATATTTTATATGAAGCATGTATGGCAATCATCCGAGAAGTAATTCCACAATCGGAGTCAATGGGGGAGGCCCATAGCACCAATCAAATTCCACCCAAAGAGTCGATATACCTAAGTGTCAAGCTACCATGAGCGACACCAAATGGCCCAACACATTCAAGGACAACAACCATGGTATTACCTTAAATGTCGGAGATCTAGGTGCATACTACTACGGTGGCACCCAAGACTATATCCTCCTTGTGTATACTTGACTTGGTTCGTCCAACAAATCCATTTAGGCGATAAGACATACATATATATACAAGTGAAAAGTGTACCATATCATCATAGGCAACTTGTGGTTTTAATACCACATAAAACATCAATTGACTTTCACATAATATTCCACAACTCCATTTTACCCAAATACAAACCATGTGCATAGGAGCTCAATAACAAGAACATGAACATATAATCATCAATGGCATCATAGTTAACCAAAATCACAAGTTAGGTCAAAACTCTAGAACATGAGTATTTTCATAAAAGGGTCAAATATCATTATTTGTCTTACAACCAAGTATCCATATTCTTTAAGACACTAAGCATCACATTTCTGATTGACAACCCAAAAACTCTTTGTTAGTGCTGTTTTTATCTAGTTGCATCAAGTTGAGGGACCTAATATGTAATTTCTAGGCTTAGGTATAAATAGCCTTTTCCTAGTTCATTCTATGCAATGCTTAACTCAATCTCACTTGTAACTCTATCTCTCTCTCTCTCTCTACATTGTAACTCCTTGATGATTAATGAAGATATGGATGCCTTTTGAGATCATTGTATATTGATTACTTGGCTCTGGGATCATAATTGGTATCAGAGCAAGCAATCCTGATCAGATTGAACAAAAATATCACGAATTTTGAATCTTTTTGAAGAGTTCGACACTTTTGAAAGAGTTTATCATTTTCTGTTTGTTTTGGATTATTTGATGGATTCATAGTGTTCAATTTGCTTCATGTATTGAATCTGAGTAATCTAATTACGCAAGATTACATCAGATCACAGTAATTTGTTAGATTTCATAATTTTTCGTGAAAGTGGACATAGGGACTGTTTTAGATAAAAAGTGTGTTATTTGTTGATTTCTTGGTGGTATTCTAAGAATTAAAAGTGTTCAGAAGCTTAGTGCGACCAACCCTGCAAAGTTTCAAACCATTTGGATCAAATTTGAAAGATTCAGAAAATTCAGATTTGAGTTCATCATTGTCGCACACAGGGTGTTCATCGTTATCACATGTGTCTCACATTCATAGTTATCGCAGACTCCTTGTGTGATTATAATTTCATCGCAAACTCGAGATTTTTATCGCATAAGTTTTGTGCGATAAATGTTGTCAAAGTTTTTATCGTGTATGTTGTGTGCGAAAAAAAGATCGTGAACAGTAGTTATCACATCCGTCTTGTGCAATTAACTTGGTGAATAGTATTTATCGCATATTAAGTGTGCGATTAACATTTTTATCGCAAGGTGTGGTGTGCGTTTAAAAGTTACTCATATTTTATCGCGTCCTGTTTTGTGCGATTAAAATTCCTGTTGTGTGATTACCTTTGTAAGAGAGTGTTGTGTGCGACAAAACAATGTTTGTTGGTTATTGTTAACTGATCAATGATTCTTTAAAGTATGAGTCCAATCTAATCAAGTAACAATGATAAGAACCAAGAGATCTTCAATAGATTGAGAGAGAAAGATACAAATGAGAATAAGATCTAGTTTCTCTCTCTAAACACTCTTGTAATACCCCAGGTAAGGTTGTTAGTTAAAGTCTCGTTCCGTTAAAATTTATTTAACTTTATAATTGATGTTAGGGTAAGTTTAGGAGAGTTTATAAGTTTAAGGGTGTTTGGATTAATATTAAGAAGTCCAAGGTCTAATTAGTAAATATGGTTAGATATTATCCTCTTGGTATTCAGATATTTTCACAAAAACCAGAAACATCAGTGTGTGTAAGTGTGTGTTTTTTAGAGCAAAAGGAGAAGAAGAAGAAAGGAAAAGGCTAGGGCTTTAAATTGGTGGACTTGGAAGGGATTTAAGGTATGTTTTCTTTGTGTTTTATGTCTATAATTGCTATTAGGATGTATGTATCGGATTAGAATTATCACATCTGGACTGAGGTTGATTTCAGTTGAATTCTGGGTTAAAAATAGGCAAACTGACAGAGGTTTCCAGATAGAATGAATGTGTCCGGGTAGTTTTGTTGGCGGTGTCCGGATGATGTGTTAAAGGTGTCCGGACGAGTTCATTATCCGGGTAAGTCTTTATTTTCTATAGTTTCCGGATGAAATGAGATACCGGATGGTGTCCGGATTGCTTTGATGTCCGGGTGGTATCCGAATTACTTTTGTTGTCCGGAAAGGTTATGCTATCCGGGTTGTATGAGCTGTCCGGAAAGTTGTGTTGTCCGGATAATTAGAGTGTCCGGGAACTTTGAGCTGTTTGGTCACTTTTGAGGGTTCAGATGCTTTTGACTATCCAGTAAGTTGTGTTTTGTTAGACCTTAGATAGGGAATGAATGAGGACTGAATATTCTGTGGACTAGACTTAAGTTCGGGCTTGGGGATAACGTTGGAGGAGTTGAGTTATCTAGAGTTCTTAGCTCTAGTAAGTCTTATGTGTTCTATTTGGTAAATAGGTACTTGTATCTATTTGTTTCAGATTCTGTGGATTTGGGGTGAAAGCTGGACTGTTTTTTAGAAAGGATTGGAAGCGTTTTGATAAGCAAAACAGGTGAGTTTTACTTAAAAATATTTTTAAACTAGAATACATATATGTGTGAATTGGATATGTGATTGATGATGTGTTTATATGCTTATGTTGGAAATATAATATGTTGAGATGTATATTATACTTACATGAGTATTATACGAGAGTATATTGGCCGGGCTTAGGACCGGTGGTGTTGGCTGTAATACTCGTACGACGGTGTTGGCTGTAATCGTCGTACAACGGAGTTAATTTATTAGTTGGCTTGCAACCAACTAATATGGCAATGGGAATGAGGAAGGAAAGTACACCAAGTGTGAGTTCTAATCGATATCTGTGGTTGTGTTATATGTATGGGATTTATGTAAATGGTTTCAAACTAACCGGTATTTTCTCACTTAGACCATTAGGTCTAACCCTCATTTTGTTTTAAAACATGTATTCCAGGTCGTGAAGCAAACAAGGACAAGTGATATGAAAGATCTAGGAATTTCTTTTGAAGAACCATGAAGCATTTTTGTATCTATCATGTTTAGTAGATATTATGTAAAAAGTTTGTACTGAAAGACTTATTTTGTTAAGCTAAGGGACCGAAAATGAAATATGATGTATCTTTGTGGTGAAATTATGTTATGAAATATGTGTTATTTGTATGTTTGGGAATCCAGGTTGTTACAGATGGTATCAGAGCCCTAGTTTAAGTGATTTAGGTATTCGTATCTGTACCTAGACTTAAACTGCATGCGAAGTAGGATGTCCCTATTAATTTTAGAAACCTTGGGATGTTAAATATAAAAAGGTAAAAGGAACATCATGTAAGGTAATTTCAAATTACGTTTGGCCAGTGTAATCATGAACATACAAGTACATGTTTGGACTGGAATACCTTGTTATATGGGGTATGTGCTTATGTGTATATTAACCTTGTCTGAATAAACAGAATGGCAAGTGGTACTAGACAAATGAATCGGGAAGGAGGAGGAAATCCGAATAGAACAAATCCAACAGCCGGAGGAAGGGGAAGAGGGGGAGAAAGAGGTAGGGGCAGAACATGCGGCAAAGTTCAGCCGCGAGGTGATGAATTTGTAACAAGGGATGATTTGGTAGCCGAAATGGAAGGATTACAAGCGAATATCCAAGCCATGTTTATTCGAACTCGTGATACTGAAACAGAAAGACCAGATGCTACTCATGAAGACGAAATGCCTATTGCTCCTACTGTTGTACCAGTAATGAAAAAATGTGATTATAAAATGTTTCTCAATTGTAAGCCTCCGACCTACTCAGGAGACCGGGATCCAGTGAAAGCTATGAGATGGCTGAAGGAAATAGAAGCTATCTTTAAGACTAGTAAGTGCGCGGAAGAGGATAGTGTACTTTATGGAACCGCAATGTTGAAAGGCGATGCTTTATACTGGTGGGAAGCTCATATTTGTTCGGGAGGTTCTGACATATATTCTACCTTCTCTTGGGAAGAATTCGTTATAGCTTTCAGGAAACAGTTCTGTCCTCATGCATCAGTCAAACAATTGGAGTAAGAGTTTATGAACTTGCAGCAAGGAAATTTATCTGTTCGGGACTACACTACTCATTTTCTGGAAAAATCTCGTTTTGCGGAGTATTATGTTGCCACGGAAGCCATGAAGATTGAAAGGTTTATCTTTGGGTTGAATGCAGAAGTCAGAAGTTTTGTAATTGCTAAAGGACCAGAAACCTTCTCCGCCGCAGTAGACGCCGCAGAAACTGTGGAGCAGGATAAAGGAAGAAATACTAGCGATAAAGGTGCGGGAAAAAGGAAGTGGGAAGTACCACAATATGATCCGAAAAAGTCGAGGTTTCAGAGGTTTGATAACCGTATGCCTTTCCAAACAGCGGAGAGACCTTGTCCGAAGTGCAACCGTAACCACCATGGAAATTGTCAAGTAGATTCTCGGATTTGTTATAGGTGTGGGAAGACCGGACATGTTGCTAAAGACTGTCGAGTAACACGGTTTTGTTTCTCTTGTAATTCTCCGGATCACATATAGTCTGATTGTCCGAGGGGAAGAATACAACAAGGGGGTACGTCAGGGAAACCAACGATTGTCAGACCAGTAATACCAAGAATAGAACCACCAAGAACAAGAGGTCGTTCATTTCAGATGACAGCAAAAGAAGCGGAGGAAACTCCAGACGTGGTTACAGGTACATTTTTAATAAACTCTACACGTGCTAAGGTGTTATTTGACTCCGGTGCAAACCGATCGTTCGTATCTCCTTCATTTGCTGCTTATATGCATTTAAAGCCTAAAGTGTTAGATCATGCTTTAATGGTAGATACTACAAATTGTAATCAAGTGTCGGTTAAAGAAGTATTTGATAGCTGTGTGATAAATATAGAAGGGTGTGGAGTACCGATACAATTATTTCCTATAGCTTTGATCGAGTTCGATGTGGTAGTAGGGATGGATTGGTTAGCTGGGAATCAAGCTAACATAGTTTGTGATAAGAAGCTAATAAATGTTGTCTTACTTGAGAAGGGGCCGGTAGTGATTTATGGTGATCATAGAAATCATCAGTCTTGCCTAATATCTATGTTAAAAGCACGTAAGTGTGTCAGTAAAGGTTGCCCGAGTTACTTAGCTTATATGATAAATACTAAGCTAGAGAAGAGTAAGTTTGAAGATATTCCAATTGTTAGTGAATTTCCAGAAGTTTTCCCCGAGGACTTGAATAGTCTTCCACCCGTTAGACAAGTAGAGTTTGGTATATATCTGATTCCTGGAGCCGCTCCTGTAGCCCGTGCACCGTATCGTCTAGCACCTCCAGAGATGAAAGAAATGATGGCACAATTGCAAGATCTTTCAGATAAGGACTTCATCAGACCCAGTTCTTCGCCGTGGGGTGCACCAGTTTTGTTTGTGAAAAAGAAGGATGGTTCGATGAGAATGTGTATTGACTACCGGGAACTGAATAAGTGTACGATCAAGAACAAGTATCCACTTCCCAGAATTGATGACCTCTTTGACCAATTAGTTGGAGCTTGCTATTTCTCCAAGATTGATCTAAGATCCGATTATCACCAGCTGGAGGTTAAAGAAGAAGATGTTCTGAAAACTGCTTTCCGCACAAGGTATGGTCATTATGAATTCTTGGTGATGCCGTTTGGACTGACGAATGCTCCAGCTGCCGTTATGGATTTAATGAATCGGGTATGTAAGCCGTATCTCGATAAATTTGTTATTGTATTTATCGATGATATACTTATCTATTCCCGATCCAAAGAAGAGCACGCACAACATCTTCGTTTGATTCTGGAATTGCTGAAGAAAGAAAAGTTGTATGCTAAATTTTCTAAGTGTGATATCTGTCCACGAGAGGTTCAGTTTTTGGGGCATGTAGTTTCCGAGAAAGGCATTCAAGTTGATCCAACGAAAATAGAAGCAATTGAAAAGTGGGAACCGCCGAGAACGCCAACCGAAGTACGTAGTTTTCTGGGTTTAGCCGGCTACTATCAGAAGTTTATAAAAGACTTCTCTCGAATCGCGACGCCTTGGACTAAGCTGACTCGAAGAATCTAAAGTTTGAATGGAAAGCAGAACATGATGAAGCATTCCGGATATTGAAAGAGAAACTGTGCAGCGCGCCAATTTTGTCATTACCTGAAGGTTCCGAGGACTTTGTTGTTTACAGTGATGCTTCCAAACTGGGATTGGGATGTGTACTTATGCAGCGTGGTAAAGTGATTGCTTATGCTTCTCGTCAACTAAAAGATCATGAAAGACAGTATCCGACACACGACATGGAACTTGCAGCAGTTGTTTTCGCGTTGAAGATATGGAGACATTATCTTTACGGCTCTAAATGTCAAATTTATATCGGTCATAAGAGTCTCCAACATCTCTTTGATCAACGAGAATTGAATATGAGACAAAGAAGATGGCTAGAACTGGTGAACGATTACGACTGCGAAATTCTTTATCATCCGGGAAAGGCGAATGTGGTAGCTGATGCATTGAGTCGTCAAGAAAGAAGTGGAAAAATAAAAGCCATTGTACTACGAGCTAAACTTCTACCTAACATCTTTGACGAATTATAGAAGTGTCAAGTAGAAGCCTATCAAGAAGAACAATTGAAATCAGAACGGTTAGTGGAGATATCAGCATTGCTTGTAAAAGATGATCGTGGGTTATTGTATCTGGGGAACAGAATTTGGGTGCCTCGTTTGGGTGGTTTACGTGACCGGGTACTTCAAGAAGCTCATCAGTCTCGATTCTCTATACATCCAGGTACGAATAAGATGTATAAAGATCTAAAACAATTTTATTGGTGGCCGGGAATCAAAAGAAGCATTGCTCAGCATGTGGAAGGTTGTACTACTTGTAAGAAGGTAAAGATTGAACATCAAAAGTCATTTGGTCAGTTGCAAAGATTAGAAATACCTATGTGGAAATGGGATCAGATTACTACAGATTTCATCACGGAGCTACCAAGGACTCCGAAGGGATTTGATGCCATTTGGGTGATCGTTGACAGGTTGACAAAGTCTGCTCATTTTCTCCCGATAAAGGAAACTGATTCGTTGGAACAATTATCCAAGTTGTACATTGATGAAATAGTAACTCGATATGGAGTTCCAATCTCGATTATCTCTGATCGTGATAGTCGTTTTACTTCAAGGTTCTGGAGGAGTTTTCAAAAAGAAATGGGACGCAAATAAAGTTAAGTACAGCGTATCATCCTCAAACTGACGGACAGAGTGAACGAACGATACAGACTCTAGAAGATATGTTACAGGCATGCATTGTTGACTTCGGAGGATCGTGGGATAAGCATTTGTTGTTGATCGAATTTGCCTACAACAACAGTTATCATTCCAGCATACAAGCGGCACCGTTCCAAGTTCTGTATGGTAGAAAATGTTGAACTCCTTTGTGTTGGAAAGAAGTGGGAGAGAAACAGCTAGCGGGGCCAGATATAGTTCAGTTAACAGCGGATAAGATTACTCAAATTCGGGAACGTTTGAAAGTGGCTCAAGACAGGCAGAAAAGTTACGCGGACCGACGTCGGAAACCGTTAGAGTTTCAAGTTGGAGATTTTGTAATGTTAAAAGTCTCACCTTGGAAAGGAGTCATTCGGTTTGGAAAGCAAGGTAAACTGAGCCCAAGGTACATTGGACCGTTTGCAATTACAGAAAGAATCGGAGAAGTAGCCTACAAGTTAGATCTTCCGCCAGAGTTAAGCAGGATTCACAATGCGTTCCACGTTTCAAATTTTCAAAAGTGTTTGGTTACACCAGATCAGGCAATATCTCTACCAGATATACAAGTTGATGAAAAGCTGAATTATGTGGAGGAACCTGAAGCCATAGTTGACCACAAAGTTAAAGTATTGCGGAACAAAGTAATCAAACAAGTGAAAGTTCAGTGGAGACATCATAGGGGTCAGGATGCTACTTGGGAAACAGAACCAGAAATGAGAACCAAGTACCCGTACCTATATGCCTAACCGAATTCCGGGACGGAATTCTTTTAAGGGGGAGATGATGTAATACCCCGGGTAAGTTTGTTAGTTAAAGTCTCGTTCCGTTAAAATTTATTTAACTTTATAATTGATGTTAGGGTAAGTTTAGGAGAGTTTATAAGGTTAAGGGTGTTTGGATTAATATTAAGAAGTCCAAGGTCTAATTAGTAAATATGGTTAGATATTATCCTCTTGGTATTCAGATATTTTCACAAAAACCATAAACATCAGTGTGTGTAAGTGTGTGTTTTTTAGAGCAAAAGGAGAAGAAGAAGAAAGGAAAAGGCTAGGGCTTTAAATTGGTGGACTTGGAAGGGACTTAAGGTATGTTTTCTTTGTGTTTTATGTCTATAATTGCTATTAGGAAGTATCTATTGGATTAGAATTATCACATCTGGACTGGGGTTGATTTCAGTTGAATTCTGGGTTAAAAATAGGCAAACCAACAGAGGTTTCCGGATAGAATGAAAGTGTCCGGGTAGTTTTTTTGGTGGTGTCCGGATGATGTGTTAAAGGTGTCCGGACGAGTTCAATATCCGGGTAAGTCTTTATTTTCTATAGTTTCCGGATGAAATGAGATACAGGATGGTGTCCGGATTGCTTTGATGTCCGGGTGTTATCCGGATTACTTATGTTGTCCGGAAAGGTTGTGTTGTCCGGATAGTTAGAGTGTCCGGGAACTTTGAGCTATTTGGTCACTTTTGAGGGTTCACATGCTTTTGAGTATCCAGTAAGTTGTGTTTAGTTAGACCTTAGATAGGGAATGAATGAGGACTAAATATTCTGTGGACTAGACTTAAGTTCGGGCTTGGGTATAACGTTGGAGGAGTTGAGTTATCTAGAGTTCTTAGATCTAGTAAGTCTTATGTGTTCTATTTGGTAAAGAGGTACTTGTATCTATTTGTTTCAGATTCTGTGGATTTAGGGTGAAAGCTGGACTATTTTTGAGAAAGGATTGGAAGCGTTTTGATAAGCAAAACAGGTGAGTTTTACTTAAAAATGTTTTTAAACTGGAATACATATATGTGTGTATTGGATATGTGATTGATGATGTGTTTATATGCTTATGTTGGAAATATAATATGTTGAGATGTATATTATATTTACATGAGTATTATACGAGAGTATATTGGCCGGGCTTAGGACCGGTGGTGTTGGTTGTAATACTCGTACGACGGTGTTTTCAGTAATCGTCGTACATCGGAGTTAATTTATTAGTTGGCTTGCAACCAACTAATATGGCCATGGGAATGAGGAAGGAAAGTACACGAAGTGTGAGTTCTAATAGATATCTGTGGTTGTGTTATGTGTATGGGATTTATGTAAATGGTTTCAAACTAACCGGGATTTTCTCACATAGACCATTAGGTCTAACTCTCATTTTGTTATAAAATATGTATTCCAGGTCGTGAAGCAAACAAGGACAAGTGATAGGAAAGATATAGGAATTTCTTTTGAAGAACCATGAAGCATTTTTGTATCTATCAGGTTTAGTAGATATTATGTAAAAAGTTTGTACTGAAAGACTTATTTTGTTAAGCTAAGGGACCGTAAATGAAATATGATGTATCTTTGTGGTTAAATTATGTTATGAAATATGTGTTATTTGTATGTTTGGGAATCCGGGTTGTTACAACTCTCTCTAAAATGTCATCCCTCTATTACACACAAAGATCTCATGTTTGCAAATCGTACACCAATTCCCTATTACAACTCACTATTTATACTCTTTGACCATTTCATTTATTAACCTTGACCTTGACCTTTACAAGACAATACTTTGACTTTGACTATGACTATGTCTTTGACTATTTACAAATACAATAAATTTTGAATACATTTTTGCTCTAATAATCTCCCCCTATGGATTCAAGAATTAAAAATTTATGACGACAGTCTTCAGCTCTTTGTAATCTTCAGATCTTTAACACTTCAGCTCTTCAATCACTTTGAACAATCTCCCTCTTCGCTCTGAAGGAAGATCAATCTTTGAAAATAGCTCTGAAGAATCTTTAAATAAGCTTTGTCTTCAGAAATCCAATTTGACTTCTTTAGTCTTCAACTGGATCTTCAAAATCAAATAGTCATCAAAGTCTCAAAACACAAACTTCAAATCTTCGTAGTGTTGGTCAAAGTCTTCAAACAAAATCTTCATGTCTATGAATCTTCGTAACACTGATCTTTGAATCATTGTAGCATTGATCTTTGCATCTTTGAGAAATATCTTCAGTCTTTAGAACATTAACTGGCTTTTGAGCTTTAACGGGCTTTGAGCTTGGAAAACATTCTTGTATGAGCTTTGAATCTTTGTAGCTTCGAAAATCTTGAACTGTGTATCTTCACTTCTTCAACAATACCAATCTTTGAACTTTAGAACTTTCTCGAATCATCTCGAACCATCTTGATGTTTTATCGCGGGCTTCTTGAATTTAACAGAAACTTCTCTTTATCTTGAAATTGAAACTTTCATATGTTCTCCCCCTTTTTGATGATTGTGAGCATCATGATCATCAAAACTTCAATATCAATTTCAGCAATCTTTGAATGTACCAGTAACAATCTACTCCTTTTAATTTGTTTATCCGTCAATTCCAAAAATATTTATCCGAATCTTTTCAAATTCAGACAATATGAAAGTGGTAACCCTGAAACAATGGATGAATCAGTTAAAATGCTTGTAAGTTGCACAAAGCCACTTAGTACAACGAATGCACTTTGGAAAGGAGCTTTTTGATGTTCACTCCTCCAGGTCTTTCATTCAATCATCGAAAAACACTAAGGAATTTCTATGAACGTTATGACAAGAAAACATACTCCTTGTGTGTACGTGAATGTGTAGAAATGATTGAAGCAACTTATGCTTGAATATTATAGGCTCAAAGTGTGTAAACTATTGAGACAACAACAAGTTTTCCACAGACTCAATGTGCATGAATGAAGTGCGAAGGTGGGGCAAACTTCCTTCTTTTCCAATATCCAAACCTTCCGAATGAAGATTAGATAGATAATATGATGCGTCCCCAAGAAAAATTGAAACATTTCTTTATTAAGAAAGAAATGAGTAGCTGGTGGGGTTTAAGCAAGAGTTGGCATGGGCTAACTGCCTGTTTCAATGATGGGCACCAAAGAATGTGAACCAATCAGTAATGTGGCTTCCTGGCTCAGAAAGTGGTTGGTGCAGAGTTCTCTTATTCTTTTAACTCTGTTCTCACACCCTCTTTTTGTTTTTAATCCGCTCACTTCTAACCAAACTCTCATTTACATTTTACCTCAACACAATGAGATACTCAATAGTATGAGTTATCTCCCCCACTCATTGATTTTGACCCCTCACCCCTCAATCACTCAAGGATAACTTCTTGGGTAGGAAACACTGGTTAACGTGGATCCATAGAAGTACAATGTAGTATCTCTGTTAGATCTGAAGTTTGTCAAAAACCTAAGTATTAAAGTCTGAAGAGAAGACTCAGACTTCTGAGAAGGATAACTCAGAAGTTCTGGATGAAAAGTATTTGTCATGTCCTAAGTGTTCAAGTCTGATGAGAAGACTCAGACTTCTGAGAAGGAGAACTCAGAAGTTCTGAATAAGAAGAAAATGTTGCTACGCTCAAGTGTTAGTTCTGAGTATGCTTAGTCAGAATAGTGTTCAGAAGTTCTGAACTAGTGGATCAGAACTTATGACTTAGACATTTTCTATATCTGTAATTTTGTTAATATCTAGCATATTAGAACACGTGTCAGTGTTCTAATGGGCTGTTTTGTATATGTACTGTAGTTGTTGTTAGGACCGAAAATGTCCTAATTATGTGAAAGTTTTGTAAAGCTTGTGTAAAGCTTGCTATGCTTATGACTTGTGTGAGTGTCTCTATAAATAGAGGTTAGAGGCTCATTTGTAAAGGTGTGGCACAATGTGAGAGCTAAAGTGTGAGAGAAAGAGAGAGTCATAAATTGTACTAAAACGATATTAAAATCTAATATAAGGATGACGTTTGTATCTCGATCTCTCAATATACTTGAATTTGTCGATTGATTATGGGACAACAAGTGGTATCAGTGCCGATTTGAAGATATTTCTTCGATACGATCATTCGAATCTCGACAATTTAAAGTGAAAAAGTGCCGAATTTTGAAGAATTTGAAGATTTTGGAGTTCGATCTTCAAGTAAGTATGTTCAAATCACCTGATCTCTTAAATAATTGTTCGTTGTTCGATTCCAGATCAATTCCTATATTCAGAATCGATCAACGTGAACATATTTGGTGATTTTGATGTTTTTCGGTGTTCTCTTCGTGAAAATCTTAAGATCCGAAAGAATCTATGTGCATGAATCGTTCTAAGGATCACAAATCTTTTCCTTTATTGATTATGAATAGATTGCAGCAAACAGATTTGATTTTGGTGAAAAAATGCGTGATTTACAATTTCTGGATATGAACGGTGCCTCCTCTCCGGAAAAACGCGATTTTGGCCAGAATTTGCTATTTTCACAGAGTTTTGATGTTTAGATGCTCACATATCTGTTCGGTATGACGTAACGACCTGTTTGCAATCATTAAGGGTGAAATTCAGCAAGATATCGAGGATTTTGGGCTGTTATAAGTGTTCGTCGGAAATGTTCGTAACTCTCGCACGATGATACTCATAACTGTCGGACAACAAAGGTCTTCAAATATTCATAACTGTCGTACGCTTAAGTGTTCATCATAATCATGACTGTCGCACGATACTAAAACTCATAACTGTCGTACAACATTTGGCCGACTTAACATTTTAGTCGCACACGACTTGTACGAGAGTTACTATTCATTGGGTCTAGTCGTACAAGACTTATACGACTTCTACTGTTCATTCCCGCTAGTCGTACAAGAGGCATACGACTTCTCCTGTTCATTAGCGCTAGTCGTACAAGACCCACGCGACAGTTACTGTTCACCTGAGTTAGTCGTACAAGACTCCTACGACGGTTACTGTTCATTGATCAAAGTCGTACAAGACATGTCCGATAGTTACTGTTCACTGGAAGTTTTCGCACAAAAGATGCCAGATTACAACTTCTAGTCGCACAGTTACTGTTCACCTGAGTTAGCGGAACCCCCGTGCTAAGTCTCGGGAGGGGGACAATTTTCTTGGAATTGATCATAAAGCATGGGTGCTACATGAAGCTTCCTCCTTCGAGCAAATCTGAACCAAGCTCTTAAGCCGAATTCCTACTCAACCCGCGGTTCATTGACGGATTCTTTGTTATACACTGTGATTTCATTTGGTTTGTCACTCAAAACTCGCTCGTTATCTTTCCTGTGAGCTTATCGAAACGAGCTTGAGTTTCTACTTTTTGAAGATGTGCTCGTGCATCCAGTCGAGGTTATGGCGTACATCGAATCCGGTTTTTCATGGTTGAAAATAAGAAGAGTAAGAGCTTCTTTCAAGGGGGGCCTAGACTTCATTCGAAGAAAAAGCATCGCTATAGTTTTTCCAAGAAAATCAAGGGGGAGAGGAGCTAAAGCTTTTGAAGATTAATGATTTTGCTTTACAAAACTTTAGGGGGAGAATGTTAGGACCGAAAATGTCCTAATTATGTGAAAGTTTTGTAAAGCTTGTGTAAAGCTTGCTATGCTTATGACTTGTATGAGTGTCTCTATAAATAGAGGTTAGAGGCTCATTTGTAAAGGTGTGGGACAATGTGAGAGCTAAAGTGTGAGAGAAAGAGAGAGTCGTCAATTGTACTAAAATGATATTAAAATCTAATATGAGGATGACGTTTGTATCTCGATCTCTCAATATACTTGAATTTGTCGATTGATTAGGGGACAACAAGTGGTATCAGAGCTGAATTGAAGATATTTCTTCGATACGATCATTCGAATCTCGACAATTTCAAGTGAAAAAGTGCCGAATTTTGAAGAATTTAAAGATTTTGGAGTTCGATCTTCAAGTAAGTATGTTCTAATCACCTGATCTCGTAAAGATCTGTTCGTTGTTCGATTCCAGATAAATTCCTATATTCAGAATCGATCAACGTGAACATATTTGGTGATTTTGAAGTTTTTCGGTGTTCTCTTCGTGAAAATCTTAAGATCCGAAAGAATCTATGTGCATGAATCGTTCTAAGGATCACAAATCTTTTCCTTTATTGATTATGAAGAGATTGCAGCAAACAGATTTGATTTTGGTGTAAAAATGCGTGATTTACGATTTCTGGATATGAACAGTGCCTCCTCGCCGGAAAAACACGATTTTGGCCGGAATTTGCTATTTTCATAGAGTTTTGATGTTTAGATGCTTACAGATCTGTTCGGTATGACGTAACGACCTGTTTGCAATCACTTGGGGTGAAATTCAGCAAGATATCGAGAATTTTGGGCTGTTATAAGTGTTCGTCGGAAATGTTCGTAACTCTCGCACGATGATACTCATAACTGTCGTACGCTTAAGTGTTCATCATAATCATAACTGTCGCACGATACTAAAACTCATAACTGTCGTAAAACATTTGGCCGGCTTCACATGTTAGTCGCACACGACTTGTACGAGAGTTACTATTCATTGGGTCTAGTCGTACAAGACTTATATGACTTCTACTGTTCATTCGCGCTAGTCGTACAAGAGGCATACGACTTACACTATTCATTAGCGCTAGTCGTACAAGACCCATGCGACAGTTACTGTTCACCTGAGTTAGTCGTACAAGACTCCTACGACAGTTACTGTTCATTGATCAAAGTCGTACAAGACATGTCAGATAGTTACTGTTCACTGGAAGTTTTCGCATAAAAGATGCCAGATTACAACTTCTAGTCGCACAGTTACTGTTCACCTGAGTTAGCGGAACCCCCGTGCTAAGTCTCGGGAGGGGGACAATTTTCTTGGAATTGATCATAAAGCTTGGGTGTTACATGAAGTTTCCTCCTTCGAGCAAATCCGAACCAAGCTCTTAAGCCGAATTCCTACTCGACCCGCGGTTCATTGACGTATTCTTTGTTATACACTGTAATTGCATTTGGTTTGTCACTCAAAACTCGCTCGTTATCTTTCTTGTGAGCTTATCGGAACGAGCTTGAGTTTCTACTTTTTGAAGATGTGCTCGTGCATCCAGTCGAGGTTATGGCGTACATCGAATCCGGTTTTTCATGGTTGAAAATAAGAAGAGTAAGAGAGCTTCTTTCAAGGGGGAGCCTAGACTTCATTCGAAGAAAAAGCATCGCTAAAGTTTTTCCAAGAAAATCAAGGGGGAGAGGAGCTAAAGCTTTTGAAGAATAATGATTTTGCTTTACAAAACTTTAGGGAGAGAATGTTAGGACCGAAAATGTCCTAATTATGTGAAAGTTTTGTAAAGCTTGTCTAAAGCTTGCTATGCTTATGACTTGTGTGAGTGTCTCTATAAATAGAGGTTAGAGGCTCATTTGTAAAGGTGTGGGACAATGTGAGAGCTAAAGTGTGAGAGAAAGAGAGAGTCATTGTAACACCCCGTTTCCCAATTTACGTGATTTAACTGTCTCTTTTGGGGTTGAGTTAATTTTTGGGTCGTTATGTACGTGTTCAGGAATCTAGGGGCCAGTTTATCAATTTTGTAAGATGAGGGTGTGTTTTGGCATGTATGTAAAGGGGATGGAAACCCTAAACACCCTCATTTGCAGCCATTTGTTTCTTTAGCAAAGAAGAGAGAAAAGAGAAAGGGATTTTCGGAGTTCTTGTGAGCTGCTGTGAAAGACCGACCGATTCCCCTTCGTTAACCGTTGGATCGTCGTGAAATTTGGACAGCGACTTCACGACCCTCTAATCTACATTCTGACCGGCGGGATTTGGCATCGGAGTTCCCAGTAGAGAGAACCAAGTGTCCGAAGTTGCTGTGAAAGGGATTTTCGGAGTTCTTGTGAGCTGCTGTGAAAGACCGACCGATTCTCCTTCGTTAACCGTTGGATCGTCGTGAAATTTGGACAGCGACTTCACGACCCTCTAATCTACATTCTGACCGGAGGGATTTGGCATCGGAGTTCCCCGTAGAGAGAACCAAGTGTCCGAAGTTGCTGTGAAAGGGATTTTCGGAGTTCTTGTGAGCTGCTGTGAAAGATCGACCGATTCTCCTTCGTTAACCGTTGGATCGTCGTGAAATTTGGACAGCGACTTCACGACCCTCTAATCTACATTCTGACCGGAGGGATTTGGCATCGGAGTTCCCAGTAGAAAGAACCAAGTGTCCGAAGTTGCTGTATTTTCCAGGCGAAAGATTTGGTGATTTTGGAAGATTCAAGTTGTGAAAGGTTCTAGGAGGATTGTTGTTCGCGGTCTAGAATTGCAAGGTATGTGTATTATGTTTAGAAATCAATAGAAATGGGGTGTATGAAATGGGATGTTTGGCAAAGTTTTATGGTATTTGGACTATCCTAGCTATGTCATTTCGGGATGAGAGTTAGGATAGAATTAGAGTTCCATTTTGGGCTTGTTATGATATGTGTATGTATGAATGTTATAGGTGGTACGAGGTGATTATTATACACTGTGAAGTACTTGGTAATTGACATCTTGACAGGTGAGTAATCTACCTATATTATGTAAGTTATGTGTATGTAGTTGGATTGCATGTGTGATTATGTGTATGTTGGCTTCACCAAAGGAAAGAGTACCTATGGTGGTAGTAATACCCCTAGGGAATATGTTATGTATGAAGAGGCCTGGTACCAGTGTCTAGTTATGACCTTCCTTATTGGCTTTGTGCCTTAAGGAATGGAAGGATGTTACATGTATGTGATTGCTATGTTTATGCGAGTATGTATGCATGATGATATGTGGTATAGGTGCGTGCTCACTAAGCGAAAGCTTACCCCGTTGTTATTCATCTTTTAGTGGCAGGTACATCTTCGAAGAATAAAGGAAAGGCTCCAGCTTGAAGCTTTTGGATTTGCGGCAGCTCAGCAGCTTATATTTTCTTTTGATGAATGATAGTTTTGGATTCTCTAAACTATTCAGTTGAATATTGTCTGTCTCAAACTTATTGGTTTTAAGTTGCAAACTTGTACTCTTTTCTATAAGATTATGGGATTTTATCTAAATGTTTTAATTACAAATCTTCCGTTGTATCTTAAGGTTACTTTCCGTTAAATGGGTGTTTTAAAGATAAGGGATGTTACAGTTGGTATCAGAGCCTTGGTTTAAGGGATTCGGGCATTCACAAGTGGTGAGTGTTTGAACTTAAACCCAAGTGCTCAAGTTTTCAAATAAGTAACCTTTAAAAAAAAACTGTTTCGTGTAAGAAAATGGTTTATAAGGAAAGGGTGTTTTAAAAGAAAAAGTTTTCACGGCTGAGCTGCGGTCCAGAGCATCAAGACGGGGGTGAGCACACTATTCCATATTAGGATTTATGATAAAGCATGTTCAGTTTTGTGAAAGACCAGTTTTATAACTGTATTGGATGAGTAATTATGTTTATGTATGCTAGATATGGTCAATGTGACAAGGTTATGATTTCAAGTATGTTTTGTTGATGCATAATGTGAATTAGAATATGATTATAATGTTTATATGATAAGTGGTAGATATGGAAAATGTTGTGATATATATGTTAAAGGTACCAACTAAGCTGGGAATTGGAACCTTAGTGACGGTGTTGAGTCTAAACATGGAGGGTGTAATTATAATGGTATAAGGGCCCATACCATTGCAATTACATTGTACATGCCGGGACTTGATATAGTTGCAAAAGAATTCTATGAACCAGACAAGGTTGAGGGTTGGGTAGTAACATGCTAGAAAGGGATTTTGTTAAGAGAGTATAAGCAGAAGGTTTCTAAGGAGCATGTTAGAAAGAAAGACAACTAAGCTAGGACCTCTGGACTATGCTAGGAGTTTGCTCAGGGGGGGGGGGATGTAGATGAATTATTCTAAAGTATCATGTTTATGTATCAGAATGGTGAACACTAGAAGGCAAGGCAAGAGACCGATTATTGAAGAGGATCAGGAAATTCCTGATCTGAGAGGTGTGATCGCTGCTGAGGTCGGGGAGGTTCTTCACGAGTTACTCCCAAGTCTCTTTGAGCAGGTAAAGCAGGAACTGGCTAATGAAATTCGTAGTCAGGTAGAGGCAGTTGTGGCCAGCAGGGCCAGTGGATCAGGGGGCTTGTCAGGCGTACAACCACGGGGGACAAGCTACAGAGATTTCTCGGCCTGTCAGCCGCCACAGTTTGAGGGGCAGAAGGACCCCGTAACCAGCACTCGTTGGATAGCTGAGGTGGAGGGTGCTTTCCGCACCAGTTTTTGTACCGAGGAAGTCAAGGTTCGCTACGCATCGAACCTTCTGAGGAAGGCAGCGAAAGACTGGTGGAACCTTATTGTTCGTGCTCGGACGCCAGAACAAGTGGATAGCATGACTTGGGAACAGTTCAAGGAACTGTTCATGGAACAGTATGTGCCCCAAATTGAGGTAGAGAGACTCACAAATGAGTTTCTATCTATGGAGCAAACTACGGAGTCGGTGAACGAGATCACTGACAAGTTTTTGGAGCGGTCCCTTTTCTGTCCTGAGTATGTCAGGAATGAAAAGGCCAAAATGTACAGATATGGGAGAGTTTTGAAACAGGAGATTAGTGAATTTGTTGTTATGGCAAGGTGCACTGATTTTCAGCAGATGCACGAGGCGGCTCGGGCTAGAGAGCTCGAATTAGAGAGCCAAAGAAAGACAAGAAGGGCAGAAACGGTTCAGACTCAACCTCAGCAGACTAAGAGGTTCAAAACTGGGAGTCATAAACCGGAGGTAAAGAAAGAGTTCAAGAGAGAGCATCCCCGCTGTGGGAAGTGTGGACGACAGCATCCGGGAGAATGCCGTATGGGCTCCGGAACCTGTTACAAATGCGGGCAACCGGGTCATATCAGTCGAGACTGCAAGGCGGCCGCAAAGATATGTTTTAAGTGCTACAAGCCGGGCCATTTTGCTGACGAGTGCCCAATGAATACCGGGTCGGTCCAGAACTCGGGAACCGCACCGGTGAAGATGCTAGAGGGTGGATTGGGAAAGAAGAACGACGCACCCAGGACTCGGGGGCGAGTGTTCCAGATGACCGTAGATGAAGCAAAGGAGGAGCCAGATGTCGTGACAGGTATTTTTCCTGTTAATGCATCACCTGCCCTTGTCTTATTTGACTTGGGAGCTACTAAATCTTTTGTTTCTTTATCGTTTTGTAAAGACTTTGCTATTGTAAAGGACAAGTTAGAGAGTCCGCTGGAAGTAGAAATAGCGGACGAGGAGTTTCGTTTTGTGAGTGATGTGTATAAAGGTAATGTAATAGAGATAGCCGGAGTGAAGTTTAGTATAGATCTTATTCCTATTGCGATGAGGGAAATAAATGTAGTAGTTGGGATAGATTGGCTTAGTCGGAATGGAGCGCGCATTGATTGTGAAAAACAGCAGGTAGTGATTCGAACCCCAAGTGGGGGAGAATTAACTATCTCGAGTGAAGGAAGAAAAGGGGTACCAAAGGTGTGCACTTTGGCCAAATCTAGAAGATATGTGCACCATGGTGGTAGCAGTTACTTGGCGTATATTGTTGATGAACGGGAGGAGAAAAAGAAGAGAACAGTGGCAGATGTACCAGTGGTCAGCGAGTTTCCGGATGTTTTCCCGGATGACTTGCCTGGCATTCCTCCCGGGAGGCAAGTGGAGTTCCGAATAGACTTGATTCCGGGGGCGGCACCGGTAGCAAAGGCTCCTTACCGTTTGGCACCTCCGGAGATGCATGAACTGTCTAAGCAGCTGGAGGAACTGTTGGATAAGGGTTTCATCCTCCCCAGTAGTTCACCTTGGGGAGCCCCTATCCTTTTCGTGAAAAAGAAGGACGGGTCGATGCGGATGTGCATCGACTATAGAGAGCTTAACAAGCTTACGGTGAAGAACAGATACCCGTTGCCGAGGATCGACGATCTCTTCGATCAACTTCAGGGAGCCGTTTGGTTCTCTAAGATAGATCTTCGCTCAGGGTACCACCAGTTGAAGGTCAGGGAAGAGGATGTTCACAAGACAGCGTTCAGAACCAGGTACAGGAATTTCGAGTTCATCGTGATGCCATTTGGACTGACGAACGCACCGGCGGCATTCATGGATCTTATGAATAGAGTTTGCAGACCGATGTTGGATAGGTCAGTCATCGTGTTTATAGACGATATACTGATCTACTCCAAGTCGAAGGAGGATCATATGGAGCATCTACGAGAGGTTTTGGAGATTTTGCGTAAGGAGCAGTTATATGCAAAGTTCTCCAAGTGTGATTTCTGGTTACAAGAGGTTCAATTTCTTGGACATCTTGTGAACCGAGAGGGTATCAAGGTAGACCCAGCGAAGGTGGAGGCAGTGATGAAGTGGGAAACCCCGAAGACTCCCACTGAGATTAGGAGTTTCCTTGGATTAGCCGGGTACTACCGCCGGTTCATCTAGGATTTCTCCAAGATAGCAGTTCCGTTGACAAAGCTGACGAGGAAGAACGAACGTTTCGTTTGGGGAGAGGAACAGAAAACAGCGTTCGAAACCTTAAGGAGAAAGTTATGCGAGGCTCCGGTGTTGACACTACCGGAGGGAGTTGAAGACATGACAGTCTACTGTGATGCGTCTTATCACGGGCTAGGCTGCGTTCTTATGCAGAGGGGATGGGTGATTGCCTATGCGTCTCGTCAACTGAAGACGCATGAGGTGAATTACCCGACTCACGATTTGGAGCTTGCGGCAGTGGTGTTCGCTCTCAAGTTATGGCGACACTACCTGTATGGGGTGAAGTGTACTATCTATACGGACCACAAGAGTCTTCGTTATTTCATGGATCAACAGAATTTGAACATGAGACAGCGGAGGTGGTTGGATGTGGTGAAGGATTATGATTGCGAGATTCTTTATCACCCGGGGAAGGCAAATGTCGTAGCGGATGCCTTGAGTAGAAGAGCGAGTAGTGTTCTACTTCGGGTACCGTTGATGAGACTAACAGTATCAACGTCGCTTCACGACTTGGTAAGAAGGTCTCAAGAGGAAGCGATCAAGGGTGAGAACCAGAAGAAGGAACGGATAAAGGGACAAGTGGATCAGTTAGTGCCCGACAGTCGAGGTCTATTGACTCGGTACGGTCGGGTATGGGTTCCAGTATCGTGTGAGGCAAGGCAGACACTTCTGGACGAGGCGCATAAGTCAAGGTTCTCTATCCATCCCGGTGCTACTAAGATGTATAGAGATCTGAAGACTGACTACTGGTGGCCGGGGATGAAGAGGGACGTGGCTAAGTACGTGGAGAAATGTTTGACTTGTTTAAGGGTCAAAGCAGAGCATCAGAGACCGCACGGGAAGTTACAGCCATTAGAGATACCAGAGTGGAAGTGGGAGCATATAACAATGGATCTGATTACCAAGTTGCCTCGAACACCTAGGAATCATGATGCCATTTGGGTGGTTGTAGATAGGCTGACAAAGAGTGCCCATTTTATCGCGATCCGTGAAAGTTCATCTGCAGAAAAGTTAGCTGACATCTATGTCAGTGAAATTGTAGCAAGGCATGGGGTACCGGTAACAGTGATATCAGACAGGGATGTTCGGTTTACGTCGCGGTTTTGGGGGAAGTTCCATGAAGATTTGGGTACGAGACTTCAGTTCAGTACAGCCTTTCACCCACAGACGGACGGGCAAAGCGAGAGAACAATTCAGACTCTTGAGGATATGTTGAGAGCCTGTGTTTTGGATTTTGGGGGCAGCTGGGATACGTATTTACCGTTGGCTGAGTTCTCATACAACAACAGTTTCCATGCCAGTATTGGCATGCCTCCGTATGAGATGTTGTACGGGAGAAGATGTAGGACTCCTATCTGTTGGGGAGAGGTAGGCCAGCGGGAGTTAAGCAGCACAGAAGTGGTTCAGAAAACGACGGAAAGTATTGAGATGATTCGGGATAGGCTACGAACCGCACAGAGTCGTCAAAAGAGTTACGCCGACAAGCGAAGGTCGGATCTGGAGTTCAACGTGGGAGATAATGTTTTGTTGAAGGTATCACCTTGGAAAGGGGTGATCCGATTCCGGAAGAGGGGCAAGCTAGGCCCTAGGTTTATCGGACCTTTCAAGGTGATAGCACGGGTTGGGAAGGTTGCGTACCGGCTGGAGCTTCCACCAGAACTCAGTCTGATACACAACACCTTCCACGTATCTCAGTTGAGGAAGTGTTTAGCTGACGAGTCGGCGCATGTCCCTATAGATGACATACAGGTCGACGAACGGTTGAATTATATTGAGAGACCGATAGCAATCTTGGAAAGGAAGACCAAATCCTTGCGAAACAAGGAGATCAGCTTAAGGAAAGTTCAGTGGGAACACCGAAAAGGATCAGAATGGACATGGGAACCGGAAGCTGAGATGAGATCGAATTATCCGGAACTCTTCCAAGTCTGATCGATTTCGAGGACGAAATCCTGGTAAGTGGGGGAGAGTTGTAACACCCCGTTTCCCAATTTACGTGATTTAACTGTCTCTTTTGGGGTTGAGTTAATTTTTGGGTCGTTATGTACGTGTTCAGGAATCTAGGGGCCAGTTTATCAATTTTGTAAGATGAGGGTGTGTTTTGGCATGTATGTAAAGGGGATGGAAACCCTAAACACCCTCATTTGCAGCCATTTGTTTCTTTAGCAAAGAAGAGAGAAAAGAGAAAGGGATTTTCGGAGTTCTTGTGAGCTGCTGTGAAAGACCGACCGATTCCCCTTCGTTAACTGTTGGATCGTCGTGAAATTTGGACAGCGACTTCACGACCCTCTAATCTACATTCTGACCGGCGGGATTTGGCATCGGAGTTCCCAGTAGAGAGAACCAAGTGTCCGAAGTTGCTGTGAAAGGGATTTTCGGAGTTCTTGTGAGCTGCTGTGAAAGACCGACCGATTCTCCTTCGTTAACCGTTGGATCGTCGTGAAATTTGGACAGCGACTTCACGACCCTCTAATCTACATTCTGACCGGAGGGATTTGGCATCGGAGTTCCCAGTAGAGAGAACCAAGTGTCCGAAGTTGCTGTGAAAGGGATTTTCGGAGTTCTTGTGAGCTGCTGTGAAAGATCGACCGATTCTCCTTCGTTAACCGTTGGATCGTCGTGAAATTTGGACAGCGACTTCACGACCCTCTAATCTACATTCTGACCGGAGGGATTTGGCATCGGAGTTCCCAGTAGAAAGAACCAAGTGTCCGAAGTTGCTGTATTTTCCAGGCGAAAGATTTGGTGATTTTGGAAGATTCAAGTTGTGAAAGGTTCTAGGAGGATTGTTGTTCGCGGTCTAGAATTGCAAGGTATGTGTATTATGTTTAGAAATCAATAGAAATGGGGTGTATGAAATGGGATGTTTGGCAAAGTTTTATGGTATTTGGACTATCCTAGCTATGTCATTTCGGGATGAGAGTTGGGATAGAATTAGAGTTCCATTTTGGGCTTGTTATGATATGTGTATGTATGACTGTTATAGGTGGTACGAGGTGATTATTATACATTGTGAAGTACTTGGTAATTGACATCTTGACAGGTGAGTACTCTACCTATATTATGTAAGTTATATGTATGTAGTTGGATTGCATGTGTGATTATGTGTATGTTGGCTTCGCCAAAGGAAAGAGTACCTATGGTGGTAGTAATACCCCTAGGGAATATGTTATGTATGAAGAGGCCTGGTACCAGTGTCTAGTTATGACCTTCCTTATTGGCTTTGTGCCTTAAGTATGGAAGGATGTTACATGTATGTGATTGCTATGTTTATGCGAGTATGTATGCATGATGATATGTGGTATAGGTGCGTGCTCACTAAGCGAAAGCTTACCCCGTTGTTATTCATCTTTTAGTGGCAGGTACATCTTCGAAGAATAAAGGAAAGGCTCCAGCTTGAAGCTTTTGGATTTGCGGCAGCTCAGCAGCTTATATTTTCTTTTGATGAATGATAGTTTTGGATTCTCTAAACTTTTCAGTTGAATATTGTTTGTCTCAAGCTTATTGGTTTTAAGTTGCAAACTTGTACTCTTTTCTATAAGATTATGGGATTTTATCTAAATGTTTTAATTACAAATCTTCCGCTGTATCTTAAGGTTACTTTCCGTTAAATGAGTGTTTTAAAGATAAGGGATGTTACAGTCATCAATTGTACTAAAATGATAATAAAATCTAATATGAGGATGACGTTTGTATCTCGATCTCTCAATATACTTGAATTTGTCGATTGATTTTGGGACAACAAGTGGTATCAGAGCCGAATTGAAGATATTTCTTCGATACGATCATTCGAATCTCGACAATTTCAAGTGAAAAAGTGCCGAATTTTGAAGAATTTGAAGATTTTGGAGTTCGATCTTCAAGTAAGTATGTTCTAATCACCTGATCTCGTAAAGATCTGTTCGTTGTTCGATTCCAGATCAATTCCTATATTCAGAATCGATCAACGTTAACATATTTAGTGATTTTGAAGTTTTTCGGTGTTCTCTTCGTGAAAATCTTAAGATCCGAAAGAATCTATGTGCATGAATCGTTCTAAGGATCACAAATCTTTTCCTTTATTGATTATAAAGAGATTGCAGCAAACAGATTTGATTTTGGTGGAAAAATGCGTGATTTACGATTTCTGGATATGAACAGTGCCTCCTCGCCGGAAAAACGCGATTTTGGCCGGAATTTGCTATTTTCACAGAGTTTTGATGTTTAGATGCTTACAGATCTGTTCGGTATGACGTAACGACCTGTTTGCAATCATTTGGGGTGAAATTCAGCAAGATATCGAGAATTTTGGGCTGTTATAAGTGTTCGTCGGAAATGTTCGTAACTCTCGCACGATGATACTCATAACTGTCGTACGCTTAAGTGTTCATCATAATCATAACTGTCGCACGATACTAAAACTCATAATTGTCGTACAACATTTGGCCGACTTCACATTTTAGTCGCACACGACTTGTACGAGAGTTACTATTCATTGGGTCTAGTCGTACAAGACTTATATGACTTCTACTGTTCATTCGCGCTAGTCGTACAAGAGGCATACGACTTATACTATTCATTAGCGCTAGTCGTACAAGACCCATGCGACAGTTACTATTCACCTGAGTTAGTCGTACAAGACTCCTACGACAGTTACTGTTCATTGATCACAGTCGTACAAGACATGTCAGATAGTTACTGTTCACTGGAAGTTTTCGCATAAAAGATGCCAGATTACAACTTCTAGTCGCACAGTTACTGTTCACCTGAGTTAGTGGAACCCCCGTGCTAAGTCTCGGGAGGGGGACAATTTTCTTGGAATTGATCATAAAGTGTGGGTGCTACATGAAGCTTCCTCCTTCGAGCAAATCTGAACCAAGCTCTTAAGCCGAATTCCTACTCGACCCGCGGTTCATTGACGGATTCTTTGTTATACACTGCGATTGCATTTTGTTTGTCACTCAAAACTCGCTCGTTATCTTTCTTTTGAGCTTATCGGAACGAGCTTGAGTTTCTACTTTTTGAAGATGTGCTCGTGCATCCAGTCGAGGTTATGGCGTACATCGAATCCAGTTTTTCATGGTTGAAAATAAGAAGAGTAAGAGCTTCTTTCAAGGGGGAGCCTAGACTTCATTCGAAGAAAAAGCATCGCTAAAGTTTTTCCAAGAAAATCAAGGGGGAGAGGAGCTAAAGCTTTTGAAGATTAATGATTTTGCTTTACAAAACTTTAGGGGGAGAATGTTAGGACCAAAAATGTCCTAATTATGTGAAAGTTTTGTAAAACTTGTGTAAAGCTTGCTATGCTTATGACTTGTGTGAGTGTCTCTATAAATAGAGGTTAGAGGCTCATTTGTAAAGGTATGGCACAATGTGAGAGCTAAAGTGTGAGAGAAAGAGAGAGTCATCAATTGTACTAAAATGATATTAAAATCTAATATGAGGATGACGTTTGTATCTCGAGCTCTCAATATACTTGAATTTGTCGATTGATTTTGGGACAACAAGTGGTATCAGAGCCGAATTGAAGATATTTCTTCGATACGATCATTCGAATCTCGACAATTTCAAGTGAAAAAGTGCCGAATTTTGAAGAATTTGAAGATTTTGGAGTTCGATCTTCAAGTAAGTATGTTCTAATCACCTGATCTCGTAAAGATCTGTTCGTTGTTCGATTCCAGATCAATTCCTATATTCAGAATCGATCAACGTGAACATATTTGGTGATTTTGAAGTTTTTTGGTGTTCTCTTCGTGAAAATCTTAAGATCCGAAAGAATCTATGTGCATGAATCGTTCTAAGGATCACAAATCTTTTACTTTATTGATTATGAAGAGATTGCAGCAAACAGATTTGATTTTGGTGGAAAAATGCGTGATTTACGATTTCTGGATATGAACAGTGCCTCCTCGCCGGAAAAACGCGATTTTGGCCGGAATTTGCTATTTTCACAGAGTTTTGATGTTTAGATGCTTACAGATCTGTTCGGTATGACGTAACGACCTGTTTGCAATCATTTGGGGTGAAATTCAGCAAGATATCGAGAATTTTGGGTTGTTATAAGGGTTCGTCGGAAATGTTCGTAACTCTCGCATGATGATACTCATAACTGTCGTACGCTTAAGTGTTCATCATAATCATAACTGTCGCACGATACTAAAACTCATAACTGTCGTTCAACATTTGGCCGACTTCACATTTTAGTCGCACACGACTTGTACGAGAGTTACTATTCATTGGGTCTAGTCGTACAAGACTTATATGACTTCTACTGTTCATTCGCGCTAGTCGTACAAGAGGCATACGACTTATACTATTCATTAGCGCTAGTCGTACAAGACCCATGCGACAGTTACTGTTCACCTGAGTTAGTCGTACAAGACTCCTACGACAGTTACTGTTCATTGATCAAAGTCGTACAAGACATGTCAGATAGTTACTGTTCACTGGAAGTTTTCACATAAAAGATGCCAGATTACAACTTCTAGTCGCACAGTTACTGTTCACCTGAGTTAGCGGAACCCCCGTGGTAAGTCTCGGGAGGGGGACAATTTTTTTGGAATTGATCATAAAGCGTGGGTGCTACATGAATCTTCCTCCTTCGAGCAAATCCGAACCAAGCTCTTAAGCCGAATTCCTACTCGACCCGCGGTTCATTGATGGATTCTTTGTTATACACTGTGATTGCATTTGGTTTGTCACTCAAAACTCGCTCGTTATCTTTCTTGTGAGCTTGAGTTTCTACTTTTTGAAGATGTGCTCGTGCATCCAGTCGAGGTTATGGCGTACATCGAATCCGGTTTTTCATGGTTGAAAATAAGAAGAGTAAGAGCTTCTTTCAAGGGGGAGCCTTGACTTCATTCGAAGAAAAAGCATCGCTAAAGTTTTTCCAAGAAAATCAAGGGGGAGAGGAGCTAAAGCTTTTGAAGATTAATGATTTTGCTTTACAAAACTTTAGGGGGAGAATGTTAGGACCGAAAATGTCCTAATTATGTGAAAGTTTTGTAAAGCTTGTGTAAAGCTTGCTATGCTTATGACTTGTGTGAATGTCTCTATAAATAGAGGTTAGAGGCTCATTTGTAAAGGTGTGGCACAATGTGAGAGCTAAAGTGTGAGAGAAAGAGAGAGTCATCAATTGTACTAAAATGATATTAAAATCTAATATGAGGATGACGTTTGTATCTCGATCTCTCAATATACTTGAATTTGTCGATTGATTTTGGGACAACAAGTGGTACCAGAGCCGAATTGAAGATATTTCTTCGATACGATCATTCGAATCTCGACAATTTCAAGTGAAAAAGTGCCGAATTTTGAAGAATTTGAAGATTTTGGAGTTCGATCTTCAAGTAAGTATGTTCTAACCACCTGATCTCGTAAAGATCTGTTCGTTGTTCGATTCCAGATAAATTCCTATATTCAGAATCGATCAACGTGAACATATTGGGTGATTTTGAAGTTTTTCGGTGTTCTCTTCGTGAAAATCTTAAGATCCGAAAGAATCTATGTGCATGAATCATTCTAAGGATCACAAATCTTTTCCTTTATTGGTTATGAAGAGATTGCAGCAAACAGATTTGATTTTGGTGGAAAAATGCGTGATTTACGATTTCTGGATATGAACAGTGCCTCCTCGCCGGAAAAACGCGATTTTGGCCGGAATTTGCTATTTTCACAGAGTTTTGATGTTTAGATGCTTACAGATCTGTTCAGTATGACGTAACGACCTATTTGCAATCATTTGGGGTGAAATTCAGCAAGATGTCGAGAATTTTGGGCTGTTATAAGTGTTCGTCGGAAATGTTCGTAACTCTCGCACGATGATACTCATAACTGTCGTACGCTTAAGTGTTCATCATAATCATAACTGTCTCACGATAATAAAACTCATAACTGTCGTACAACATTTGGCCGACTTCACATTTTAGTCGCACACGACTTGTACGAGAGTTACTATTCATTGGGTCTAGTCGTACAAGACTTATATGACTTCTACTGTTCATTCGCGCTAGTCGTACAAGAGGCATACGACTTATACTATTCATTTCCGCTAGTCGTACAAGACCCATGCGACAATTACTGTTCACATGAGTTAGTCGTACAAGACTCCTACGACAGTTACTGTTCATTGATCAAAGTCGTACAAGACATGTCAGATAGTTACTGTTCACTGGAAGTTTTCGCATAAAAGATGCCAGATTACAACTTCTAGTCGCACAGTTACTGTTCACCTGAGTTAGCGGAAACCCCGTGCTAAGTCTCGGGAGGGGGACAATTTTCTTGGAATTGATCATAAAGCGTGGGTGCTACATGAAGCTTCCTCCTTCGAGCAAATCCGAACCAAGCTCTTAAGCCGAATTCCTACTCGACCTGCGGTTCATTGACGGATTCTTTGTTATACACCGTGATTGCATTTGGTTTGTCACTCAAAACTCGCTCGTTATTTTTCTTGTGAGCTTATCTGAACGAGCTTGAGTTTCTACTATTTGAAGATGTGCTCGTGCATCCAGTCAAGGTTATGGCGTACATCGAATCCGGTTTTTCATGGTTGAAAATAAGAAGAGTAAGAGCTTCTTTCAAGGGTGAGCCTAGACTTCATTCGAAGAAAAAGCATCGCTAAAGTTTTTCCAATAAAATCAAGGGGGAGAGGAGCTAAAGCTTTTGAATATTAATGATTTTGCTTTACAAAACTTTAGGGGAGAATGTTAGGACCGAAAATGTCCTAATTATGTGAAAGTTTTGTAAAGCTTGTGTAAAGCTTGCTACGCTTATGACTTGTGTGAGTGTCTCTATAAATAGAGGTTAGAGGCTCATTTGTAAAGGTGTGGCACAATGTGAGAGCTAAAGTGTGAGAGAAAGAGAGAGTCATCAATTGTACTAAAATGATATTAAAATCTAATATGAGGATGACGTTTGTATCTCGATCTCTCAATATACTTGAATTTGTCGATTGATTTTGGGACAACAAGTGGTACCAGAGCCGAATTGAAGATATTTCTTCGATACGATCATTCGAATCTCGACAATTTCAAGTGAAAAAGTGCCGAATTTTGAAGAATTTGAAGATTTTGGAGTTCGATCTTCAAGTAAGTATGTTCTAACCACCTGATCTCGTAAAGATCTGTTCGTTGTTCGATTCCAGATAAATTCCTATATTCAGAATCGATCAACGTGAACATATTGGGTGATTTTGAAGTTTTTCGGTGTTCTCTTCGTGAAAATCTTAAGATCCGAAAGAATCTATGTGCATGAATCATTCTAAGGATCACAAATCTTTTCCTTTATTGGTTATGAAGAGATTGCAGCAAACATATTTGATTTTGGTGGAAAAATGCGTGATTTACGATTTCTGGATATGAACAGTGCCTCCTCGCCGGAAAAACACGATTTTGGCCGGAATTTGCTATTTTCACAGAGTTTTGATGTTTAGATGCTTACAGATCTGTTCAGTATGACGTAACGACCTATTTGCAATCATTTGGGGTGAAATTCAGCAAGATGTCGAGAATTTTGGGCTGTTATAAGTGTTCGTCGGAAATGTTCGTAACTCTCGCACGATGATACTCATAACTGTCGTACGCTTAAGTGTTCATCATAATCATAACTGTCTCACGATAATAAAACTCATAACTGTCGTACAACATTTGGCCGACTTCACATTTTAGTCGCACACGACTTGTACGAGAGTTACTATTCATTGGGTCTAGTCGTACAAGACTTATATGACTTCTACTGTTCATTCGCGCTAGTCGTACAAGAGGCATACGACTTATACTATTCATTTCCGCTAGTCGTACAAGACCCATGCGACAATTACTGTTCACATGAGTTAGTCGTACAAGACTCCTACGACAGTTACTGTTCATTGATCAAAGTCGTACAAGACATGTCAGATAGTTACTGTTCACTGGAAGTTTTCGCATAAAAGATGCCAGATTACAACTTCTAGTCGCACAGTTACTGTTCACCTGAGTTAGCGGAAACCCCGTGCTAAGTCTCGGGAGGGGGACAATTTTCTTGGAATTGATCATAAAGCGTGGGTGCTACATGAAGCTTCCTCCTTCGAGCAAATCCGAACCAAGCTCTTAAGCCGAATTCCTACTCGACCTGCGGTTCATTGACGGATTCTTAGTTATACACCGTGATTGCATTTGGTTTGTCACTCAAAACTCGCTCGTTATTTTTCTTGTGAGCTTATATGAACGAGCTTGAGTTTCTACTATTTGAAGATGTGCTCGTGCATCCAGTCAAGGTTATGGCGTACATCGAATCCGGTTTTTCATGGTTGAAAATAAGAAGAGTAAGAGCTTCTTTCAAGGGTGAGCCTAGACTTCATTCGAAGAAAAAGCATCGCTAAAGTTTTTCCAATAAAATCAAGGGGGAGAGGAGCTAAAGCTTTTGAATATTAATGATTTTTCTTTACAAAACTTTAGGGGAGAATGTTAGGACCGAAAATGTCCTAATTATGTGAAAGTTTTGTAAAGCTTGTGTAAAGCTTGCTACGCTTATGACTTGTGTGAGTGTCTCTATAAATAGAGGTTAGAGGCTCATTTGTAAAGGTGTGGCACAATGTGAGAGCTAAAGTGTGAGAGAAAGAGAGAGTCATCAATTGTACTAAAATGATATTAAAATCTAATATGAGGATGACGTTTGTATCTCGATCTCTCAATATACTTGAATTTGTCGATTGATTTTGGGACAACAAGTGTTATCAGAGCCGAATTGAAGATATTTCTTCGATACGATCATTCGAATGTCGACAATTTCAAGTGAAAAAGTGCCAAATTTTGAAGAATTTGAAGATTTTGGAGTTCGATCTTCAAGTAAGTATGTTCTAATCACCTGATATCTTAAATAATTGTTCGTTGTTCGATTCCAGATCAATTCCTATATTCAGAATCGATCAACGTTAACATATTTGGTGATTTTGAAGTTTTTCGGTGTTCTCTTCGTGAAAATCTTAAGATCCGAAAGAATCTATGTGCATGAATCGTTCTAAGGATCACAAATCTTTTCCTTTATTGATTATGAAGAGATTGCAACAAACAGATTTGATTTTGGTGGAAAAATGGGTGATTTACGATTTCTGGATATGAACAGTGCCTACTCGCCGGAAAAACGCGATTTTGGCCGGAATTTGCTATTTTCACAGAGTTTTGATGTTTAGATGCTCACAGATCTGTTCGGTATGACGTAACGACCTGTTTGCAATCATTTGCGGTGAAATTCAGCAAGATATCGAGGATTTTGGGCTGTTATAAGTGTTTGTCGGAAATGTTCGTAACTCTCGCACGATGATACTCATAACTGTCGGACAACAAAGGTCTTCAAATATTCATAACTGTCGTACGCTTAAGTGTTCATCATAATCATAACTGTCGCACGATACTAAAACTCATAACTGTCGTACAACATTTGGCCGACTTCACATTTTAGTCGCACACGACTTGTACGAGAGTTACTATTCATTGGGTCTAGTCGTACAAGACTTATATGACTTCTACTTTTCATTCGCGCTAGTCGTACAAGAGGCATACGACTTATACTATTCACCTGAGTTAGTCGTACAAGACTCCTACGACTGTTACTTTTCATTGATCAAAGTCGTACAACACATGTCAGATAGTTACTGTTCACTAGAAGTTTTCGCATAAAAGATGCCAGATTACAACTTTTAGTCGCACAGTTACTGTTCACCTGAGTTAGCGGAACCCCCGTGCTAAGTCTCGGGAGGGGGACAATTTTCTTGGAATTGATCATAAAGCGTGGGTGCAACATGAAGCTTCCTCCTTCGAGCAAATCCGAACCAAGCCCTTAAGCCGAATTCCTACTCGACCCGCGGTTCATTGACGGATTCTTTGTTATACACTGTGATTGCATTTGGTTTGTCACTCAAAACTCGCTCGTTATCTTTCTTGTGAGCTTATTGGAACGAGCTTGAGTTTCTACTTTTTGAAGATGTGCTCGTGCATCCAGTCGAGGTTATGGCGTACATCGAATCCGGTTTTTCATGGTTGAAAATAAGAAGAGTAAGAGCTTCTTTCAAGATGTAACGACCCATCCCATATACATCATATAACATAACATACATATCATTGATTCATAAAAAAAAGTACATCATAGATCACATTCGGTCCGGAAGTCTTAAAACGTACATTACATAAGAACTTCTTAATCAACATTAATCACCAAAAACATCCAACATCTTATCCTTTCCTTTGCCGCTATAAGTTCCTCGACCTGGAATACATATTTTTAAAAACAAAATGAGGGTTAGATCAAACGGTCTAGTGAGATAATCCCTGTCAGTTTAGTAAACCTTTATAAAGCCAATTTATATAAAACCATATATCAAAATAGTTTATGTAAAACCTTTGTAAGAACACACATATACCAATCAAGACTCGTGCACCGTGCTCAACTCCTCATCCTCTTTCCCCTTGGCCATATTAGTTGGTTGCGAGCCAACAACACCGCTGTACAACAACTACAGCACCGTTGTACAACAACTACAACAAACACCTCCGCCGACTATAGTTTCGTCTAACGTATATCCATGTAGTGCAATATACATATAAATACGATATATATCTCAATATATCATATTGTCATTTATAAACACTTAATCACACCATTTGTCACATTCTCAAACCACACATATATGTATTCCAGTTGAAAACGTTTTAAATAAAAACTCACCTTGAATGGTTACCAAATTTCCTTCTAAGCTTTTCTCGAGAAATCCAATCTTTCATTCAAAGTTTACCGAATCTGGAACAATTAAAATACAAATATTTCTTTTAAAGACTAAAATCTCTAAAATCCTGAAATCCTCGACTCAAGTCGCAATCAACTATTGAAATACTCCATGTCTCAACACACTGTACCATGTCGCAACCAACTACTGCGACACAGTACCAAGTCGCAACCAACTATTGCGACAACTCCCTCATGTCGCAACCAACTGTTGCGACATAGCACCAAGTCGCAACCCACTGTTGCGACTTCACGAGCAAGTCGCAACTCAAGGTTGCGACATTCATGAAGATCGCAACTATCATCCATGTCGCAACCCACTATTGCGACATGTATGAATGTCTCAGTCCACTGTTCATCCTAAAACCCAGAAATCTAGTCTTTTAAGCTATGCATGTTGCTGTAATTATGCAGATATGTTTAAGACTATAAACATAACCTAACCATATGCTCAGATTTCCCAACTCATCCATAAACCATCAAAACCCATCAAAACTTACATAAAACTTTATCTAAACAATAAAGATAGATTAAGAGGTTACATACCTTTAATCTTAACAAGACGAACCTTCAAAATTCAGCAACAAATCTTGTCCTTTTTCTTCTTTCCTTTCTAGAGCTCTATTTCTCTCTTCTCTCTCTCAACCGAAACACACACACACACTTTCACTTGGATATTTTGCTAAGAGTCTCAAAGGAAGACACCTCCTCCTTGTGAGGTGATAATGGCGGTGGTGGAGGTGAAGTTTGGGTAAAATGACCAAACAACCCTAGGCTTCACTCATTTGACAAAACACCCCCTTATACTTCCATATTATAATTAAAACTTATCCCTTAACTTCTAACTCCATAAATACTCAACTAACATTTATAAAACTAACTCCAAACTTTCCTTAAATTAAAATAATAACATTAAATAAATCAATAACATACCCAGTTATTACAACATCTCCCCCTTAAAAGAATTCCGTCCCGGAATTCGATCAAGCGAAAAGATACTGATACTTAACTCTCACTACTACATCAAACTTACACCCATCTATATCTCTTAACACAACTATTAAATACTTTTCTAATGCAGATAAGTAACAATAAGATAGAGACACAATTCATCGGTTTGTACCGAAATCAAATAACACTTTAGCACGTATAGAGTTTATCAGAATCATACCTGTAACAGCATCAGGACTTTCTTCTACCTCTTGTTCTGTCATCTGAAAAACACGACCTTTTGCTTTCGGTACCTCAGACCCTTGTACCTCTCCCGACCTAACACCCGTTGGTCTCGCTATCATATTACCCTGCTGTGCTTTCCATTGGGGACAGTCCGACTGTATATGCTCAGGGGAATTGCAAACGAAATGGAATCGAGTTACCCGAAAATCTCTCGCGATATGACCAGCCTTTCAACATTTGTAGCACTTTCGAGAATCACCATAGCAGTTTCCTTGATGAACACGGTTGCATTTTGGACATGGTCTTTCAACTGATCTGAAAGGTAGATAACTATCAAACCTTGGGGATTCGTATTCCTCCAAATCGTACGTCATTTCCTCCAATTTCCTTTATCCAAAACTTCTGTCACTAGCGTCTCTCCTGTTATTCCTTTCCACATTTTCCGATGCGTCTACTGCGGCTGAGAAGGTATCGGGTCCTTTTGCAATCACTAGCTTTCTAATTTCTGAATTTAACCAGAAAATAAACCTTTCCATCTTCAGAGCCTCCGTGGCAACATAGTACTCCGCAAAGCGAGACTTCTCCAGAAAGCGAGCAGTGTAATCCCTAATTGATAAACTTTTCTGATGCATGTTCATGAATTCCTCTTCTAGTTGTCTAACTACTGCTTGAGGACAGAACTGTCATTTGAAAGCTGTTGTGAATTCGTCCCAAGTCAAAGTTGAGTATACATCAAATCCTCTAGAGGTAATATGAGCCTCCCACCAAAATAGAGCATCTGCCTTCAACATCGCGGTTCCATATCACACTTTATCTTCTTCTGCACACTTGCTGGTCCTGAAGACAGCTTCTATCTCTTTCAGCCACCTCATGGCCTTTACTGGATCTCTTTCTCCTGTATATGTCGGGGGTTTGCAATTTAAAAACATTTTATAGTCACACTTCCTTGGCACCGGTATGACAGTATGTGTAATGGGCATTTAGTCTTCCATAGTAGGATCTGGTATTCCAGTTTCTGTGTGACGAGTTCTGTCGAACATAGCTTGTATATTGGCTTGAAGTCTTCCCATTTCAACCGTCAAATCATTTTGTGTAACAAATTCGGTACCTCGCCCCTGAACTCTACCTCCAGTTCTGCCCCTACCTCTTTCTCCCCCTGTTGGATTTGTTCTATTAGGATTTCCTCCTCCCCGATTCGTTTGTCTAGTACCGCTTGCCATTCTGTAGATTCAAACAAGATTAATATACACATAAGCACATACCCCATATAACAAGGTATTCCAGTTCAAACATGTGCCTGTAAGATCACAATTACACTGGCCAGGTGTAAGATGAAATTACCTTACATGATGTTCCTTCTACCTTTTTATATTTAACATCCCAAGGTTCTACAATAATAGGGACATCCTACTTCACATGCAGTTTAAGTCTAGGTACAAATACTAATACCTAAATCCCTTAAACTAGGGCTCTGATACCATCTGTAACGACCCGTCCCATATACATCATATAACATAACATACATATCATTGATTCATAACAAAAAGTACATCATAGATCACATTCGGTCCGAAAGTCTTAAAACGTACATTATATAAGAACTTCTTAATCAATATTAATCACCAAAAGCATCCTACATCTTATCCTTTCCTTTTTCGCTATAAGTTCCTCGACCTGGAATACATATTTTTAAAAACAAAACGAGGGTTAGACCAAACGGTCTAGTGAGATAATCCCTGTCAGTTTAGTAAACCTTTATAAAGCCAATTTATATAAAACCATATATCAAAATAGTTTATGTAAAACCTTTGTAAGAACACACATATACCAATCAAGACTCGTGCACCGTGCTCAACTCCTCATCCTCTTTCCCTCTGGCCATATTAGTTGGTTGCGAGCCAACAACACCGCTGTACAACAACTACAGCACCGTTGTACAACAACTACAGCAAACACCTCCGCCAACTATAGTTTCGGCTAACGTATATCCGTGTAGTGCAATATATATATAAATACGATATATATCTCAATATATCATATTGTAATTTATAAACACTTAATCATACCATTTGTCACATTCTCAAACCACACATATATGTATTCCAGTTGAAAACGTTTTAAATAAAAACTCACCTTGAATGGTTATCAAATTTCCTTCTAAGCTTTTCTCGAGAAATCCAATCTTTCATTCAAAGTTTACCGAATCTGGAACAATTAAAATACAAATATTTCTTTTAAAGACTAAAATCTCTAAAATCCTGAAATCCTCGACTCAAGTCGCAATCAACTATTGAAATACTCCATGTCGCAACACACTGTACCATGTCGCAACCAACTACTGTGACACAGTACCAAGTCGCAACCAACTATTGCGACAACTCCCTCATGTCGCAACCAACTATTGCGACATAGCACCAAGTCGCAACCCACTATTGCGACTTCACGAGCAAGTCGCAACTCAAGGTTGCGAAATTCATGAAGATCGCAACTATCATCCATGTCGCAACCCACTATTACGACATCCATGAATGTCTCAGTCCACTGTTCATCCTAAAACCCAGAAATCTAATCTTTTAAGCTATGCATGTTGCTGTAATTATGCAGATATGTTTAAGACTATTAACATAACCTAACCATATGCTCAGATTTCCCAACTCATCCATAAACCATCAAAACCCATCAAAACTTACATAAAACTTTATCTAAACAATAAAGATAGATTAAGAGGTTACATACCTTTAATCTTAACAAGATGAACCTTCAAAATTCAGCAACAAATCTTGTCCTTTTTCTTCTTTCCTTTCTAGAGCTCTATTTCTCTCTTCTCTCTTCTCTCTCTCAACCGAAACACACACACACACACACACACTTTCACTTGGATATTTTGCTAAGAGTCTCAAAGGGAGACACCTCCTCCTTGTGAGGTGATAATGGCGGTGGTGGAGGTGAAGTTTGGGTAAAATGACCAAACAACCCTAGGCTTCACTCATTTGACAAAACACCCCTTATACTTCCATATTATAATTAAAACTTATCCCTTAACTTCTAACTCCATAAATACTCAACTAACATTTATAAAACTAACTCCAAACTTTCCTTAAATTAAAATAATAACATTAAATAAATCAATAACATACCCAGTTATTACACAAGAGGGAGCCTAGACTTCATTCGAAGAAAAAGAATCGCTAAAGTTTTTCCAAGAAAATCAAGGGGGAGAGGAGCTAAAGCTTTTGAAGATTAATGATTTTGCTTTACAAAACTTTAGGGGGAGAATGTTAGGACCGAAAATGTCCTAATTATGTGAAAGTTTTGTAAAGCTTGTGTAAAGCTTGCTATGCTTATGACTTGTGTGAGTGTCTCTATAAATAGAGGTTAGAGGCTCATTTGTAAAGGTGTGGCACAATGTGAGAGCTAAAGTGTGAGAGAAAGAGAGAGTCATCAATTGTACTAAAATGATATTAAAATCTAATATGAGGATGACGTTTGTATTTCGATCTCTCAATATACTTGAATTTGTCGATTGATTATGGGACAACAATTATAGTATTTCCTTACAGTATATATAGTTGTTAGCAAACCGTAAGCTAACAAACTTTTTTCATTCTGTCTTGTAATCTTTGAGAGATTTTGTTGGTCCCGTTTATGAGCAACAATAGAAGAAATATAGAATCCATATTTAAATATAGAGATAAGATATGCATGAAGAACAATTATAAAGAAACTTATCTCATATTCATTGACGATTAAATATGGAGAGGAGAAAACATGAAGAACACCACACTTAACATGTAAAACCGACTCTCATCTAGTCTATGTGTGTTTTTGTGTGCTCTCCAAAATTTCTCTCTTGAAATAAGACTATGGACACCTCTTATATAGGGCCATTTACACATTAGATATTTAAGATATCTAATATCTAGACAATATCTATATAAAATATCTAAGTAAATATCTATAAGAAAATATCTAAAACATCAAAATATCTTTATAAAACATTCATTAAATTAGGAGCTAATTAAAGCTAACAATCTCCCCCTAATGTTTTATAAAGAAAGCATCATCTTATAGTCTCCCCCTTGCTTTCTTTAGAACCTTTGATGTTCCGTTCTTCAAGTCTTCAAAGCATCATGTGCTCCCCCTCAAATGTAGGCTCATCCACCGAGCTTTAAACGTGAATAACAGAGGATGGAGTGACATTTAAAATGTGACAAATGTAGCTTGACACCATGAAGAACCGTTGAGAGAACACCGCTCTTGAAAGCGGAAAGAGCATGAATTAATTGCAATGCTTTCGGTCCAGCACTTTACAGCAGACTTTGAAGCAGATTTCGGCATATCAGCTCACATAATTTGAGAAAACTCAAAACATCAAAGTCGTGCGTCTGGGAATTATCTTTCCAATGCTGCTGGAATCGAGTAATTTGGAGCACCGAGTCAAAAGTTATGCGCATTTTTCTGAAGCAACGCAAATCTGTCAAACAAACACAAATCGGGCTCTTAGGTTGAGTCGTAGAGGTTCAATCCACAGAGGTTCTGTCGGATTTCACAGAGGTTCTGTGGTGAACAGTACCACAGAAGTTAGTCGGCAGAAGTTGGTCGGCAGAAGTTGCTCGTACTGCCGATAGAGCTCTGATGATGATTTGTCAAACTCAACTTTCTGTCCAGCAGAAGTATACTGTCTTTAACAGAGATTCTGACCAAGAATAACACCGATTCAGACCAAGATCAAAACACGAAAAGTGTTCATCTATGTCTTAGGAATCCAACGCATCTGGATTCATCAAATTTGGAGCTTCGATGAAAACGTTATGTTGAAAATACGACAGGTGCGCAAAGCTGACAGCAAGAACACTAAAACGTTGCGCTTTGGGCTCTTAGGCTCGGTTGCAGAAGTTCGGTCCACAGAAGCTCTGCTGGGTTTCACAAAAGTTCTGTAGTGAACAGTACCACAGAAGGTGGTCGCCAAAAATCCGAGCCAAAGTACGAGTTGTCGCCAGAAATCGGTCTGAGTGGTCGACAAAAGTGATCGTTGCTTGACAAACGTTTGACAAAGGTTCTGCAGAAGTTTGGTCGCGGCTCTGCAGAAGCTTGGTCGCGTGCGGCAGAAGCTTGGTCGCGTGCGGCAGAAGCTTGGTCGCGTGCGGCAGAAGCTTGGTCGCATGCGGCAGAAGCTTGGTCGCCGCTCGGCAGAAGCATAACATAAGTGTTATACTTACTTTGACATTGATTTAGACCATTTTACCTCTGGATTTTGCAAGAACGCAAAACACAAACAACTTGAATTTGTTTGTTAGCAGTTCAGATCATCTTGAATCACCTCTTTTCGAGCTCGTACGACAAAGATATGGTTGATTTCCCACAGTTGCGCAGATCTGTCCATCAGCTTTCCATCAGCACACTGATGTCTACTTCAACGATGCATATGACCCTTATAAATTTCGAATCTCTGAATTCTCAAAACACAGAAATTGTTCATCTGTGTCTTAGGAATCCAGGGCCTTTTGAATCGCATCAATCGGAGTCTTGAGCAGTGAGATATGACCATTTTACTACAGCATCACAAATCTGCCAGTATGCTGTTTTTAAACCTGATTTGATGTAGAAAAACAAGACGATCTCCATATAACTTTTAGAACCGTTAGTGCAAATACTCAGATCTCTAATTGATCAGGTCAGAGAACTAATTAAAAATACTCAAAGTTATAAAAACTTTTCAGATCAGACTTTGAACATGTAGCACAACACCAAATCTTTCAAAAAAAAAAAACTTCTATTGTTGCCATGATGACCGATTTTGAAGAAACGTTTCTTCAATTTGCTCTGATACCAATTGTTGTTCATGCATATCTTATCTCTATATTTAAATATGGATTCTATATTTCTTCTATTGTTGCTCATAAACGGGACCAACAAGAAAGATCGAGGTTTCAAATGGAAAGACAAGTCTTACTTACAAAACTTGAGAATCTACAACCGGTCAAAATCGAAGTTGTGTCTGGTGAAGGACAGGAAATCCTTCGGAGTGAAATCAATCGACTCACATCACAACTGTCTGCCTTGGCAACAGAAAAGATGGAAGAGTACACGAGAAATGGTTAGCTTCAAGAGAAAATTGACCAACTGCTATCTGACAAGAAGATTTCACCCGAACCTTCCTCAAATTCATCCGACACATCTTCGTGCAAAGCCTTCTTAGGCAAGATTTATAGTACACAAGACGGTCAAGATTCTCAAGACGAGAGTGTTTTAAGGAGTTTGAACTCTGATTTTTTCTTAGCTTCCGCACCAAATTCCCCAAAGCACACAAGCACAAAGAGTTCCTCGCCTTCCTCACCTGATCCTAGTCCAGTACTTCCCAAGATAAATTATTCTGAGTACATGAACTTCGAGGGTAACTGTGAAGAAGAGTTCGAGTCGTTCCCTTTCGACAAACCTCTTCCAAGTCACACTGATTTTCTATCCCCCGTAGTCAATCATCCAGTTAATTTTTTAAATGGTAGCTGTTCTCAAACAAAGGCCCCAGGTGTGATCAAGATTTCTCAATCAAAACCAACTTCGAAATCTGTTTCCAAAAGGCAATCACAGCCGAGGCAAGAGACCGGATCATTGACTACCACAAATACTATTTCTCCAAGTCATTCTGACTTTTTGTCTCCAGTGGTTAATCGTCCGGTAAATTTTCAAAAGGGCGACTGTTCTCAAACCAAGACTCCGGCTGTGATCAAGATTCTTACAAACGCTTCAAAACAATCACAGCCGAAGCAAAAGACCGAACGACCGACCACTACGATTCCTGTTTCCTCGAAAGTCACTGATCATGCTATCCCTGCTGTTTCAGATAAAAATGGTCGCGCTAATAAAGAAATACCAAAGTGGCTAAAGAGGGAATTTGTCAAGAAGGATGCGTCAAAGTCTTCCCCACCTGTTTTTAATTCTAGAATAGACAAAGACAATTATGCTTGGAATCATTGGAACCATTTTGATGTTTCTTTTCCCGTTAAAGTTAATTCTCTTAATCAATTGATTCGGTTATCGCATGATTGTTTATGTTGTTCTAATTGTGGTTGGAATGATTTTGATGATATTCACAATAATGATTGGTATGCGCCTTATTTTGTTGGTAACTTATTTCATAAGCAAAAACCCCACAATAATAAGCAAAAACACCATTCCCAATGGGGTACCAATCAAGCGGTTAAACCACCGCGGGAGACTCACCCCATTCCTACACGAGTTGCTCCTACTGGGGTTAAACCGGCACCCAGATGGAAAGCTGCCACAAAATTTGTTCCTCCTAAAGGTGTAAATTTTGCACCGAAGAGGAAACAAGTGCCAAAACCAGTTCCCTCTACCAATGTAAATCCTACACCTAAAGGGAAAGCTGGGACAAAGCAAGCTTCCCCAAATGGTGCCCAACCTAACCCTCCAGGACCCAAGCAAATTTGGGTACCTAAACTTCACTAATCTTATTTTGCAGCACGGTCATGTGTGGTACATAGATTCTGGATGCTCCAAGCACATGACCAGAAGGAGGGATCTTCTCATGAACTACAAAGAAGAATACTGCGGACACGTGAGATTTGGGAATAACGAGAAGTCGCCGATCGTGGGCTACGGCGACATCGTACAAGACAAGATAACAATCAAGAAGGTATCCCACGTCGCAGGATTAGGACACAATCTCTTCAGCATCGGTCAATTCTGCGACAAGGATCTCGAGGTCAGCTTTAAAGCCACAAGGTGTAGAATCCTCAACAACGACGGAGAAGAGCTACTGGTTGGGACTCGAAAGACCAATCTCTACACCATTGACCTCGCATCAATCAAATCCGACAAACCTATCTGCCTCTTGTAAAAGCCGACTCTGATCAAGTTTGGCTCTGGCATAGACGTCTTTCACACCTCAACTTCAGAAGTATCAATCAACTGGTATTAGGCAGACACGTCAGAGGCGTGCCCCAACTTCCGTTTATGAAGGATCATCTATGTGGGGCATGCGAAAAGGGAAAGATGAAGCGCGCATCACATCCGTCGAAGGCAACTCCGAGCACGTCCCGGGCCCTCGAACTCATTCATATGGATTTGTGTGGTCCAATGCGTGTTCCAAGCATCAATAAGCGCAAATACGTGCTTATGATGGTGGACGACTACTCACGCTACACTTGGGTGATGTTCTTACGCTCGAAGGACGAAACTCTGGAGCTCATTATTGATCACCTGAAGACTGTCCAGAAGAACAAGCTTCAACAGGTTCAGTCCATCAGAACTGACAACGGGACGGAGTTCAAGAATCAAAAGGTGGATGACCATCTGAGGTCAGTGGGCATCACACACAACTTCTCTGCCGCACGCACTCCTCAGCAAAACGGAGTGGTGGAAAGACGGAACCGTACTCTCGTTGAAGTTGCCCGCACAATGCTTTCCCAAGCAAATCTACCGCTATATCTCTGGGCTGAAGCGGTATCTACGGCATGCTACACGCAAAACCGCTCTATTCTTCTCAAGCGGTTCAACAAGACGCCGTACGGGATCATGAATAATCACGTTCCAACCATCGGCTACTTTCCGTGCTACCTATTGAACGACAAGGATGATCTCGGCAAATTCAGCCCCAAGGCGGACGAAGGAGTTTTCATCGGCTACTCCATGATGGCTAAGGCGTATCGCGTTTACAACAAACGGACCAAATCCGTTGTTGAAAGCATAAACGTGACATTCGACGAAGCCGCAGATTTGGCTTCTGAACAACTCAGTTCAGAACCCGGTTTAACTGGAGTGCTAGCTTCCGAACCTTTGAGTTCGGGATCTGCACAAGCCACAGTAAATCCGAATCATGCATCTTCATCGAATGCTGACTCTTCTGATTTAGATTTACTGTTTCAATATTTCTTTGATGACATACTTAACTCTTCTGCTCCTGTCTCAGCCAACCGCGACTTGAAGCTGCTCGCGATGAGGATTCGCCCGCTTTATCTGGTCCGCCTCCTTCCTCGAGCACGCCATCAACAACAATAGAGACAACTCAACCGTCATCATCAGATACGCATGCACCTGGTACTATAACCCCCCCCCCCCCGGAGGAACCCATACTCTCGGAGATCGCTCCTACTGATCCGTCCTATGCTACAACCGATGCTCAACCTCTGAACTCTTCGGAACCAGAAGTTGTTCAACCATCGACGAATCCTCCCCTACTTCCTCTAAGAAACAAGACTGCTACTCTTGAAGCGGTTCAAGACCTTCCATCTGGTTCGTATGTGGATCTGGATGCCTCTCACTCCACCCAGCAGCCGCTTTCACATTCCACCAAATGGACGAAGGCCCATCGCCTACATCAGATAATCGGTGATCCCTCTACTCCTGTTCGTAAACGAGGCGCTTCCGCCAACTTCTGTCTATTTTCCGACTTCTTAAGCAAGATTGAGCCGACGAACGTACGCGAAGCGCTCGAAAATCCGGACTGGATCATAGCCATGCAAGAAGAGCTAAATCAATTCGAAGCTCTCAAGGTATGGCGACTGGTTCCATGTCCACAGCACAAGACGGTGATCGGCACCAAATGGATTTTCAAAAATAAAAAGGACGAAGACGGCATCGTTGTTCGCAACAAGGCGCGTCTTATGGCTAAAGGGTATCGATAACAAGAGGGGATCGACTACGATGAGACCTACGCTCCGGTAGCACACATCGAGGCAACCCGTATGTTTCTCGCTTATGCCGCGCACAAGAACTTCACGGTCTTCCAAATGGATGTGAAGACAGCATTTCTTTACGGCGACCTCCTAGAAGAAGTTTATGTGTCGCAACCAGACGGATTTGTGGACGACTCGAAGCCTGATCATGTCTACATCTTAGGCAAGGCACTTTACGGCTTAAAGCAAGCTCCGCGAGCATGGTACAACACACTGTCAAAGTTCTTGTTAGAAGCCGAGTTCACTCGAGGGACCATTGATTCTACATTGTTTATCAAGAACGAAAAGGGTCACATAATTCTAGTCCAGGTATATGTCGATGACATCATTTTCGGTTCTACTAGTCCTTTATATGCAAAGAACTTTGCCACTCTCATGGGAAATTTTTTTAAAATGAGTATGCTTTGTGAGATGAACTTTTTCCTTGGTCTTCAAGTTAAACAACTGTCGACAGGAAATTTCATAAACCAGTCCAAATACATTCGGGATATTCTTCGGAAATTCCAATTGGACCAGTCCTCACCAATGAAAACTCCCATGGCAACCAATACAATGCTTGACGCCGATCCTCACGGAAAGGCTGTCAACACCAAATTGTATCGGGGAATGATCGGTTCTTTAATGTACCTAACTGCCAGTAGACCGGACATCATGTTTTCGACATTTCTTTGCGCCCGTTATCAGTCAAACCCTAAAGAGTCTCATTACAATGTCGTTAAACGAATTTTTCGTTATTTACGTGGTACTGCTGATCTTGGCCTTTGGTACCCGAAAGAGACAGGTTTTGGCCTATCCGCTTACTCTGACGCGGATCACGCGGGATGCATGTTGGACCACAGGAGCACCTCGGGGCACATTCAATTCTTGGGAGATAGCCTAGTGAGTTGGGCATCGAAGAAACAGCAATGCGTTTCCACGTCAACTGCCGAGGCAGAGTATGTAGCCGCCGCAAGCTGCTGTTCCCAAGTAATCTGGATGAGGACGCAACTCAAAGACTACGGATTCACGTATGTCAAAGTCCCGATCTACTGTGACTCAAAGAGCGCAATTGCCATATCAAGCAACCCGGTCCAACACACCAAGACGAAGCACATCGACGTTCGGTGTCATTTTATTAAGGATCACGTCGAAAGAGGTACAATCGAACTCTACTTCGTAAATACTGAGCATCAGTTAGCAGACCTGTTTACCAAAGCCTTGGACGAAAAACGTTTTAAAACTCTTGTGTTCAAGCTAGGTATGCTAAATCTGAAGACTTAATCCGAATGTGTACCTCTTACAAGTTCCATACATCTACGAGCAACTGTCTACTCATCATCCGGTGTTATCACTCCTGATGGCTAGGTATACACTTTCTTGCACATGTATTCTACGTGTCTTAGTTACACAGTTAGATCTTAGTCTCTGTATTTATTAGGTAGATTTCATGTACTTTCTTTCTTTCTTCGTGTGTTTCTCTTATTTCATACTGTCGTCTGTATTTTCGTTCACTATCTCTGTGCTTTCACCATATGTTCTTGTGTTCAGGGGGAGCACATTGCGGTATCAGGTAAGATTCCTCATACTTTGAGGGGGAGCGTCACACACAGTTTTTTTAAATGTCAAAAGTTTTTGTGTGTGTGGGCACTCCTGCGTGTGTGTTATAGTCATCATCTGCGAGGGAGCGGCACAGGTTTTGTGCCGGACCCCTCCACTGCACTCTATTGCACTATCCGAGGAGGAGCAATAAATCCCCATGCTCAGTTTGAGGGGGGAGCGAGAGAAAGTCCTCTTCCAGTTCAGATTCCCGCAAAATTCCAAGGAAAAGGACCGTTTGAGGTTATCCGGACAGCATCCGGAAACCCCATGGCTTCCGGACAGTATCCGGACCGGGTATGAATCCGGGTCGGCTAAGAACCCGGACACCACCCGGTTATATAAGCCACCCGGACTTCTTCCTTTTTTCATTATCCGGAAAATCGCCCTAAAACCCTAAACCCCTCGACGTTTTTTCTTTCTCGCTCGGACTCTCCCCGCTCACTCGATTTGCACTTCGTTTTAGTCCCAAATCCAGGTATGCTTCTCAATGTCACATCGTGTTCATGTTTACCCATGCTTTAATCACTTAAATGCCCGATTTATCCACGCGATTTGTTGATCGAACAGTGTCCAAATACCCATTAAGGGTTTCGTCATTTTCGGACTACGGTGTGGGGTTTCGAATGATTTCGATGCCCTCATAAGCTCACTAGTGACTCTTGACGACATCCGTGGCCTATTACATGATTGGGATTGCCTGTTTTGCTATTTGAACGATTGAGTCATCGTACGGACACATTCCTCGTGTCCGGACACGTTCAAACCGATGATAGTTTATCCGGACACATTCAAAGACATGATCATCTATCCGGACACTCCAAACAACCGGAAACCTAGTTGTCCGGAAACCTTAGGGTTTCCGGTAAGTTCAACTACCGGGCAGCTTGGTGTCCGGACTCACTTGTTATCCGGATACATCTTGTCACAGTAAACCCCTGTCCGGGTTGTTCATGTTTATCCGGAAAAGTCTATCCAATCCGGACACTCACTTCATCCGGAAACCTAGTTGTCCGGACACCTTAGGGTTTCCGGTAAGTTCAACTACCGGGAAATTTGGTGTCCGGACTCTAATGTTATCCAGAAAAATGATGTATCAGGGAACCTCTGTCCGGGTAAATCAATCTTATCCGGACTCTTTATATTGTCCGGACACTTTGACACCCTTTATCCGGATACCCCTGTTGTGTCCATTTCAGTACCTGTTTTGTCACTACCAGTCCTCGATCTGTCTCAGATTGAGCCAATCAAAGCAAAGGTACGCGCCGACACTTGTTCATCCGTCTCAATAACTAACTGTGCTGTTCTTTTACAGATATTGCAATGGCAGATCAACAAAATCCACAACAACCTCTGGAAGAGCATATACCTCAAGAAGAGGAAATCATAGACGAAGCAGCAGATGCTGCCTTGGTTGACCCTGACCATGGCACCGAGATGGATGCAAACAATCACAATCTGGACCCGGCGCTCTTTAGACCCAACCCTAACCACCAGGTTATATTGGATATCCTCATGGGCCATCCTATTCGTGAGGCCCTCACCCGCACTACAGACGTGCCGTTGCTCTACGTTCTTCAAGTGTGGTTCACGGCACAGGTCCGCACGGCCGGTACTTCACAGCCGATAACGGCACAGATAGACAACCAGTCGTTCACCCTGACGCCTGATTCCTTTCGTCGCCTCCTTTCTCTTCTGGCTGCCGACACCGCAGGACATGAACGGTACGATCCTACCGTAAATGACGACACGCTATGCGCACAAATCCGGGCGCTTGGCTACAACCATGATCTTCCCAAACCTTCAGCGTTCAACCGGAAATACTTAGCCCCCATCTGGTAAACCTTGTTTATGATTCTGAACAGGTGTCTATCCTCTAGATGGAAAGGTATAGATCAGTGCACCGGTGAGTTTCTACGCCTAGTTCACGCCGTCTGCTACAACCGCCATGTCGACTTCGCCATGATCATCTGGCGTGAACTTGTCACCACCATCCGACACATCGGAGGAACGAAACAGAAGAAGTTTCTCTCGTACCTGCGTTTCCTATCGCTAGCAGTGCGTCAACACATGGACGCTAATCCAGCGATACCCAGACGTGTTGCACATCAGGTATGCCCTATCCGCCATCTTCAGTTCATGGTTATCCGCAACCCATCCAATGCGGTAGCTATGCCCATCCCTGAAGCCCTATTAGCCATCGCTGATCCCACTGCACCAGGGGTAGTTGCTTATAGGGGAGAGTTAGGTAATCCCATGGTCCTGCCAGAGCCGGAGGGACCTGCCCAGAGAGATAGACCCGAGGGACGTGAGGGTCCGAGGATGAGAGGTGGAAGGGCCCGACAAGCAGGTGCTGTTGGGTGGGGTGTGTTAGTTGTGAGAGGAAGGGGAGCGAGTGTAGGCGGTGCAGCGGGATCGCGACTCGGTTCCAGCCAACCCCAATCTAGACCCGCACTTCATTGTTCGACCGAACCATATGTTACCGAACCCCCTTCCCCACCTCACCATGTTGAAGACGTGGTATCTGACTCCACGAACTCCGATACCGACCGTACCATACGCCTGAAACAAATACCTCACGGTATCGGACCTAACCCAGATTTCACTGTTGGAATCCCTCTTGACTCACCTCCTCATACTGGAACCGGACCTATTATTAGGACATCTGAGGGAGAACAAGTAGAGGAGTTAGATCATGCGAGGCGGAGAGAACTGCGTTCAAAGTTGAACCAGGAAAGAACGAGCCGTAAAAAAAAGGCTCCTGAGCGAACCGAACCGAGCGATATCCGGGTAGCCATATCTGCTATCCCGTCTCATTTGTTGGGACGGGGTATTGAAGAAGACTCCGTAGACCCAGCGGAGCAATTGCACGACCCCCTCATCCACTCATCCGTCTCTCAAAAGACGGACGTTTCAGTACATCACGGGGATATAACACAACTTCCACCGGTCTCTCACTCGGAGAGTACTGGTGTTGAAACAAGAGACCAGCAACCCCCGGTCTCGACTTCTTTCAGTGCACCATCGAGTCTAGATCCACTTGTTATTGAAGATTCTTTGACTAGGACAATTGATGCGGAACAACACCAAGTCGCGACTCTAAGTGACCCAACCGGAACGTCTGTAGTGTCTCCGTCTGCCGGAACACAAGGATCGGACGGAAATCCTACCACAGCTATTATCACACCAACTGTAAACGTAGGTCGCTCTACCCCCGCGGTAGATGCCTCAACGGGTAACCTAAGTGGTCTCGGAGTTAGTAACCCAGACTTTGTGTCACCAGGGTCCCTGGACAACACCCTTAAGGTTGTCCGCCAGGATATGGAGCAACAGATGCAGCAACATGTAGCCGCTGAACTTACCAAAGCGATGCGCGCTATCAAAGGTAAAGGCCACCTCGTCGAAACTGAAACCGCCCCTGTACCTCCCCCAATTCAACCACAACCTATCTATTCGGTGGACACCCTGAAGACGATGCTATTGGCCCAACTGCTCCAGGAATCTGATACAACCACCTCTACTGAAGCAGACCTGATCTCAGTTCTCCGATCACATGTCACTGCTCCATCTTCATCTATTACCACTCGCTTAGACGCCATTGACTCGACCCTCAAGGACTACAACAAAGCGCTCACCACGCTGTCTGAGAGGGTCCGCTCACTCGAAGACACATGTAAGAGTCAAGCCGGCGGTCTGAAATGTAAGCACGATGACCAGGATGATCCTGATCACCGTGAGGGGGAGAAGCGACAACGCCAAACCGAGACCGCCCAGATCCTCACTGTTGAAACTACAACAGTGGTTCATCAGGAACCCCCAACTGCGGCAGCTACAACAGAAGCACCTGAAGCCGAGTTGCCTTTAGCAGACATGGTTATAGACATGGAGATCTCAGATGAAGAAGACCCGACGGTTGAAAAGCCTGAGGGTTCAACACAGGAACTGATTGATTTTGACTTATCAGACATACCGATTCTGGACATGATAGATCCAGATTGTGAAGCCAACCCAGAGACCGAAGATGCATGGTACGAAAAAGCCGCCAGTGCCGTAAATCTCCAGGTAAATTTGGTCTTCCCCACTGATGAGGTTGACAACATTGATTATGATCAGTTCTTGCTCCAAAATTTGTATGGAACATCCCCCGTTCACTATGCTCAACCCGCCAGAACATCATCAACAAGACCCGAGTCTACTACTTCCGATCTTCCGACAACTGCTCCTCCCACGACAGCTTCTGATCTTCCTCCCCCTCCTTAACAGCAACAAATCCGTTGGGAGAAGATCATGGTACTTATCCCTCACTTGGAGGAATCTTTGAAGAAGTTGTTCGTCCACAAGCTTCGCCTGATCGAGCCGACCTTCTGTCTGGGTATTTACAACCTTAACCCAGAATTTCAACGCCGATATATCAGCTCAATGCAGCGGTGTCTTCCAGTCAACCAAGTCAGAACCAAACTTCGGATCACAGAGGTAATCAGTATCTATTCAAGACGCATTATGAGGATCGTCTACCCAGTTTTCATTGTTCGACGTGAAGATGGGAACGGATGGAAATTTTCAGAAGCTGACTTCAAAAACCTCCGACCACTCGACTTTCTGGTTATTCTGAAAGACTTACGTACAAGAACCATCCGACCGCTAGAGATTACAAAGGCACTCGAAGCTGTTCGTCGATACCTGGTCCGCACCATCATGATGTCTTATCTAACGGACTTCCAAATGGCTATCGAGAACAGGGCAAAGAAGGTAAATCTGATCAAGCCGAATCTGAAAGCGCCTGAGTTAAACATGTATCCCAAGAACGCTATGCTTTTAGAACCAGAATTCGGGATTGTTTACCTCAATGAGCAAAAGGAGAAGAAATTCATGCGCTTCAGTCAGGTGGAAAGATTCTGTGACGGAACGCTTCTAAAGGTCAGAGATGCTCTTCGAAATATTATTCAGCACGAGTCTGAGAATCCAAGGTATTCTTATGTTCCGAATCAGAATGAAACTATTGCTTGGAATGCCTTGGAAATGATTGAAGATCGCATCGACTATCGCCGCGCCATCAGATTGTTCGAGGTACACTTCGCGCTTCGCAAAAGATATGTCTTCAACTGGAGAGATCTAGAGCGCCAACTCAAACTTCAAATCAAAGGGGGAGATTGTAACAACCCAGAATCCAAATATACATATAACATATAATTCATAACATGTGTTCAACAAAAGTACTTCATATTTCACATTTGGTCCCCAAAGTCTGACTAAACAACTTTAAGAAATACAGTACAAACATGATTCTATTTAGATAACATAATAACTAACAACAAGTTTATAAGTACAAAAGCATCCACATTTTTCTTAACGATCATCTCCTCAAAAGCTATCCAACAAGTGTTCTAATCACTTGGTCTTACTGGAACCACCACCTGGAATACATATTTTTAAAACAGAAAATGAGGGTTAGACCTAAGGGTCTAGTGAGAAAATCCCTGACATTTGGAAATCATTAAAAATTCATTTATATAAAATACTCTTTATATAAATACACATATATCACACGTAAATTAATACCAGTCAAGATTGATGCATCATACATGTCTCATCCCACCTTATCCCTCCACCAATGGCTAACTTTATTAGTTGCGAGCCAATTTTAACACACCGGTCCAAAGCCCGACCACGTATTATATTCCCATATAATACTCACGTAATTATAATATCTCAATATATTATAATCACCCACGTATGACATATTCATACAATTTATCAAACATTTGTTATCCACATAATGTATTCCAGTAAAAATACTTTTAAAGTAAAACTCACATATTTTGCTTATCACCAAAGCCCTTCCAAGTTAAGTATCACGTATAACAATCCTTCACAGAATCTGAAATTACACAAAATACCAAATATCTCTTTTTAAGACTAAACTTATGAAATCCTCGACTCAAGTTGCAACCTACTAAAAGTAAATTAGAATCGCAATGCACAGTGCCAAATCGCAACCATCTACTGCGACTTCACCCTAAATCGCAACCCACTATTGCGATTCCAGTCGCAATCTACTACTGCGATTCCAAACCCAAATCGCAATCAACTACTGCGATTCCAAACCAAGTCGCAATCGACCATTGCGATTCCAAAGCCAAGTCGCAACCGACCATTGCGACTTCGTTGAATATCGCAATCAACCATTACGACTTCGTTGAATGTCTCAGTTCACTGTTCATCCTAAAAACCCAGAAATCGTACTTTTAAGCTAAGCATGTTACTGTAAAGGTGCAGATATGTTTAAGACTATGAACATAACCTAACCTTAAGCTTAGATTTCCCAAAACATCCATAACACATCAAAACCCACTTCAAGACTCATGTAAAAACTTCCTATACATAAAAGTAAAGATCGTATGGATTAATACCTTGATTTCTCTTGGATAATTTCCTAAACCTTGCTGCAGATTCTTCTGATTTCTTCTCCTTCTTAACTTTCTTTGATTTCTCTCTTTTCTCCCTTCTCTTCACGTAACACACACATACACACTAATAACTTTCTAAAATATCTTAAAAGAGGACACCTCCTCCTCTTGAGGTGGGTGTGGCGGTGGAGGATAAGAAGTTTGGAAAACATACCAAACAAACCTCCAACTTATTCTATTTGGCAATATTTACCCCTAAACTTCCAAATAAAAATTAAACTTACCCCTTAACTTCTAACTTCATAAAACACTAACATAAAATCTTATTAAATTTTTTAAATTTAAATTAGATTAAATACCTGGTTATTACAACATCTCCCCCTTAAAAGAATTTCGTCCCGGAATTCAGTTAAGTAAAAAGATGAGGGTATTTGGCTCTCATTTCCGACTTTGATTCCCACGTCGCATCCTGACCTCTATGATGTTTCCACTGAACCTTTACCTGTCTGATCTCTTTGTTCCTCAATACTTTGACTTTGTGATCAACTATAGCTTCCGGTTCGTCCACATAATTCAACTTTTCGTCAACCTGGATATCTGGTAGAGAGACTGCCTGGTCTGGTGTAATCAAAAACTTTCGAAAATTTGATATATGAAAGGCGTTGTGAATCCTGCTTAATTCCGGCGGAAGATCCAATCTGTAAGCTACTTCACCAATTCTTTCCGTAATTTCAAATGGCCCAATATACCGCGGACTGAGTTTATCTTGCTTTCCAAAACGTATGACTCCTTTCCAGGGCGAAACTTTCAACATCACAAATTCCACGACTTGGAACTCTAACGGTTTCCGGCGTCGATCTGCATAACTTTTCTGTCTGTCTTGAGCCGTTTTCAATCTGTCCCGAATCTGAGTAATTTTATCTGCTGTTAACTGTACTATTTCTGGCCCCGCTAATTGTTTCTCCCCCACTTCATTCCAACACAGAGGCGTTCTGCATTTTCTTCCATACAGTACTTCAAACGGTGCCGCTTGAATGCTGGAATGATAACTGTTATTGTAAGCAAATTCTATCAAAGGCAGATGTTTATCCCACGATCCCCCAAAATCAACTATACAAGCCTGGAGCATATCTTCTAATGTCTGGATTGTTCTTTCACTCTGCCCGTCAGTCTGAGGATGATAGGTTGTACTCAACTTTATCTGTGTTCCCATCTCTTTTTGAAAGCTTCTCCAGAATCTGGAAGTAAAACGACTATCTCGATCAGAAATAATCGAGATTGGAACTCCATGTCGAGTTACTATTTCATTAATGCACAATTTGGCCAAACGTTCCAAGGAATCAGTTTCTTTTATCGGCAAGAAATGAGCAGACTTCGACAACCTATCCACAATCACCCAAATAGAATCGAATCCCTTTGAAGTTCTAGGTAACTTGGTAATAAAATCAGTAGTGATCTGATCCCATTTCCACATTGGTATATCTAGTCGTTGTAACTGACCAAACGGCTTCTGATGCTCAATCTTTACTTTCTTGCAGGTAGTACAATCTTCCACATACTTAGCAACACTTCTCTTCATTCCCGGCCACCAATAGAATTGTTTCAAATCTCTATACATTTTATTTGTACCTGGATGAATAGAAAATCGAGATTGATGAGCTTCTTGTAGTACACGATCACGTAATCCACCCAAACGAGGTACCCAAATTGTGTTTCCCATACACAATAACCCACGGTCATCTTTCCCAAGCAATGCTGATATTCCCACCAACCGTTCTGACTTCAAACTTTCTTCCTGATAAGCATCTATTTGGCATTTCAGCAATTCGTCAAAGATATTAGGAAGGAGTTCAGCTCGTAACGATATAGCTTTTATCGTTCCAATTTTTTCTTGACAACTTAGCGCATCTGCCACCACATTCGCCTTCCCGGGGTGATAAAGGATTTCACAATCATAGTCATTTACTAATTCTAACCATCTTCTTTGCCTCATATTCAGTTCCTTCTGATCGAAAAGATGTTGGAGACTCTTATGGTCAGTGAAAATTTGGCATTTAGAACCATAAAGATAATGTCTCCAAATCTTCAATGCGAAGACAACTGCTGCAAGCTCCATATCATGAGTAGGATATTGTCTTTCGTGATCCGTTAATTGACGAGAAGCATAGGCAATCACCTTTCCACGTTGCATAAGTACACATCCCAATCCCAGCTTAGAAGCATCACTGTATACCACAAAATCATCGGAACCTTCTGGCAATGCTAATATCGGCGCGCTGCAGAGTTTCTCCTTCAATATTCTGAATGCCTCATCTTGTTCTGCTTTCCATTCAAACTTTAGATTCTTCCGAGTTAGCTTAGTCAATGGCGTCGCAATTCGAGAAAAGTCTTTTATAAATTTCCGATAGTATCCAGCTAGACCCAGAAAACTACGTACTTCGGTTGCCGTCTTCGGCGGTTCCCATCTTTCAATTGCTTCCACTTTCGCTGGATCAACTTGTATACCCTTCTCTGAAACTACATGACCCAAAAACTGAACTTCCCGCAACCAGAATTCACATTTAGAAAACTTAGCGTACAACTTTTCTTTCTTCAGCAACTCCAGAATCAAACGAAGATGTTGTGCGTGATCCTCTTTGGATCGAGAATAAATAAGTATATCATCGATAAACACAATGACAAATTTATCGAGATAAGGCTTACATACTCGATTCATTAGATCCATAAAAGCGGCCGGAGCGTTCGTTAGTCCGAAAGGCATCACCAAAAATTCGTAATGACCGTACCTTGTACGAAAGGCAGTCTTCAGAACGTCTTCTTCCTTAACCTTTAACTGATGATAGCCAGATCTGAGATCAATCTTGGAGAAGTAACAAGCTCCAACTAATTGATCGAAGAGGTCATCAATTCTTGGAAGTGGATACTTGTTCTTAATCGTACGCTTGTTCAGCTCCCAGTAGTCAATACACATTCTCATTGAACCGTCTTTCTTCTTTACAAACAAAACTGGTGCACCCCATGGCGAAGAGCTAGGTCTGATGAAGCCCTTATCAGATAAATCTTGAAGTTGTGCCATCATTTCTTTCATCTCTGGAGGTGCTAATCGGTACGGCGCGCGAGCAATAGGAGCGGCTCCTGGGATTAAGTCAATACCAAATTCTACTTGTCTAACAGGAGGAAGACTATTCAAGTCTTCAGGGAAAACTTATGGATAGTCACTAACGATAGAAATATCCTCCAGCTTAATCTTTTCAGGCCTACTATCTATCACATAAGACTGGACTGATGATTCTTACGATCTCCATAAATCACTACTGATCTCTTATCAGGTAAAACGACATTGATTATTTTCTTATCACAAACTATGTTAGCCTGATTTTCAGCTAACCAATCCATTCCTACTACCACATCAAATTCAATCAAAGCTATTGGAAATAGTTGTATCGGTACTCCACACCCCTCTATATTTATCATGCAACGATCAAAAACTTCTTTAACTGCCACCTGGCTATCATTTGCAGTATCTACTAATAAAGCATGTTTTAACATTTTAGGCTCTAAATGCATGTGAGCAGCAAAGGAGGGAGACACAAAAGATTGGTTTGCACCGGAATCAAATAACACTTTAGCACTCGTAGAATTTATGAGAAATGTACCTGTGACCACATCCGGAGTTTCCTCCGCCTCTTTAGCTGTCATTTGGAATGTACGACCCCTCGTTTTCGGCGATTCTATTCTTGGGACTACTGGTCTAGTAATGGCTGGTTTCCCGGATGTTCCCCCTTGTTGTATTCTACCTCTTAGACAATCTGATTGCAGGTGATCCGGAGAATTACACAAAAAGCAAAACTGCGTTAATCGACAATCTTTAACAACATGACCGGTTTTCCCACACTTAAAACAAACCCGCGATTCCACTTGACAATTTCCCTGATGGTAGCGATTACATCTCGGACATGGTCTATCCGCTGGTCGAAACGACGGAGGATTATCGAACCTCTGAAATCTAGGCTTCCTTGAATCCTGTGGTGGTTGAAAGTACAGGATCTAATCTTACAATCAATATAGAAAACAGTAATTGAGAAGTTGTATGATCAAGCTCAATTGTATTCAATGATGAACAGAATTACAGATCTAAGAGAGAGAGAATCTCAAAGATTACAAATAATGAATACAAAGATATATGGGAAAATCAATCAGTTAGCAACGTAGTGCTAACCACTCTATTTATACTGCAACGGACATGTTAAAGCTACAGTACAAATAAGAAAGACTAATAAGAACATAACACGTGTCCTAATTAGTTTACTAAATACTAAGTAAAGTATGTAGTCATAAGTTCTGAACAGGTTGTTCAGAACTTCTGAACATTCTTCTGATAACGCTTCTCAGAGCTTCTGACTCTTTCTCTCAGAACTCTGACTTTTCTTCTCAGATCTCTGACTCCTCTACTCAGACCATCTGAGTCTTCTTATCAGATCTTCAGCACTTGGTTTATTGACAAAACTTCAGATCTAACAATCTCCCCCTTTTTGTCAAATAAACTTGAATTTTGCATCATCCAGTTCTTTCAGAGCAGGAACAATTTTCTGAAGTAGCACATTTCTCAGATTAAGCCTCTTATCAATTTTGACAATGATTTCTTGAATAATTTCAACTTGCTGATTGATTACTTCTTGAGTTATGTTTGCTTCCTTCACTTTCAGCATCTTTTTCTCCAAATTATGCTTTATGATTCTTAAAGTTCCAAAACAGTATTTTGCAGTTTCCTTTGCTCTGAAGAAGATCTTTCCACTTTTGTTTTTCAAAAATACTCCCAAATCTGGATATTTGTGAACACTTCCAGTCTTTAACATCTTTTTCTGCTCATGATCTGTATTGGGATTTGCTAGATAAACACATGACTTTTGTAAATACAGAGCTATTTGGAAATCTGTATAACAGTGCCACCTCAAGATGTAGAACATGGCCTCAATCACCACACTTCTTGCCTTCCTTTCATTTCTGTCTTTGCTTGACTCTTTGAAGCATAGAAAGCTGTGTAATCTGTAGAAGTCAACCACTGATAGTTTCTCAAAATCTGCATCAGTAAAGTAATAAACCTTGCCATCTTCTCTCAGAACTTCAAAGGATAAGTACTCCATCTTTCTGAATTTCTTAACCTTCAATTCTCTGATTCCAGTGATTAGAAAATCTGAGTAAACAGCTTGCTTTGTTTTGCCAAGACATCTTGATTTTTCAGCCAACCAGATCTGAGTCTCCTTAGGTCTATCATAATACACGTCCAAGAATTGTACTTCTTTTGGTTTGAAGAACTCATGCAGATCAAATTCAAGAAAGTATCCATTTAGATCAATGGATATTTCATCTTCTTTGGGTTCAGACTGTTCAGCTTGATCAAAACTAGTTATCTGCACATTCTGAGGTGTTGTGTCCTGGACTTCTTCAACTTTATCTGACAGAATTTCATTCACTTCATACTCAGCAGGAAACACAAAATCACTATGTAACATCTTCTTGGGATTAACTTCAGATAGCAACCATTCACCACAACTTCTGATCTTTCTTCTGAGATTCAACCTTCTTTTCATAGAGTTTACACACCTTTTCTTTAAATTCTTTCTTTCAGTTTTAGCACTTACTTCCATTTCAATCAGTAACCAACTCAGAGTTGCATAACTATATTTTACCAGTTCTTTCAGTTTGAACATTTCAAGTCTCTCTTGAACTTTATATGCAAACCCTTCAGATTCCATTCCTTCATTTACAAATCCCTTCATACACACATCAAATCCTGCAATATTTGTTGGACACCTCAGATTGCACTTCTCTTTTCTTCCTTCAATGGCTAGTTGAAAATCATATAAGTACATGTTTCTGACATAGATACCCAGAAGTCTTCTGCATTCAATTTCCATTAAGGCTTCTTCAGTACTAGAGAAGAACTTGACTAGAAAGATCTGATCATCAAGTGTTAGTCTGTGGAAATCAAAGCTGGACATGAAAACCTTTGTATTCCTTTCTTTCAGCACTTCCATTCTTACAAATATCAAACCATTGAATTCTTCTTGTTGGAACATTAGAACTTTCTCAATTCTTTTCTGGATATGCAGTCTTGAGTCAGGAATTCTGAATCTGGTTGAGGCTTCTGTATAAATCATCTGAGCTCTTTCATCCATGAAACCATCAACATTGCTCTCTAAAAGCTCATATTCTCCTTCTGTGTGGTAGAGGTTTTCATACATTTCCTCAAGAAAAATGTCATCATGAAATTGTCTGGCCAAAGGTACATCACTTAATTCCAGGATAAAATCACAGATAGGTTCTTCTAAAACCTGTAAGTCAATCTTGGGAATCTCAATTGGTTTTCTGAATACATACTTAGAAGGCATAAAGTAATCTTCTAATTTCTTATATTCTTCTTCTGTGTTCATCTCATCAGCATAGTTATATCTGAACTCATGCTTAAAATTCTGAGAATAATCAACAGTTCTATCTTCTTCTCCCAACAGATCAATAGGACTTATCAGTTTTAACCCTTGTTGAATTTTCTGAACATTAAGTGCTCTGACTACCTCACTTTGCATTCTTCTGATCAATTCTTCACTCAACCTCCTTTCTTCTGATTCAGAATTCATCACATTTTCTTTGTTATACACCACAATATCTGTACACATGTTGACCACTTCACTTTCCACTGTCTTTTCTGATCTCAATACAGATTCCTCAATAGCTTCAGTTTCATCTGAGTTTCCTTCCATCTCTGTGTCTAAGTTCAATTCCTCTGTTTTATCTGAATCACCACCATTTGAACTTTCCAACTCCATTTCCTCTGTATCTGAGCTATCAATCTGAACTATCTGAGTCATTGCCTTTAAATTTTCCTGTGTCTGATCTTCTGAACTTTTTGTACTGGCTAAATGCATATCTGCTATCTCAAAGTCTTCTATGCCAATGTCATCATCAGAACTTAACCTCTGTCTTTTCTCCCCCTTTTGATGATCATGAGGCTCATTATCATCAAACTTTCTCTTCAAGTTCTGATTAGAAGTACCTTCAGGTTCAGCTTCTGCAATAGGAATAGGATCAAGAGGCTTTGAAGTAGAAGCCATTGATACACTTAGTGATTTCAGTATAGATTCCTGCAAATCTTGCATTTGTTTTAACATATCTTTTTGAAAACCAGACATTGTATCCATGATCTCCTTTTTGTGAGAATCCAAGGATTTCTTTACATCATCTACTTTGGTTTCAACAGAAATCAACTTTTTCTCCAACACAACTTTCAAATCTGACACCTCATCATTCAAATCCTCCACCTTCTTCTCCAAATTTTCTACTTTTTCCCCCATCTCCTTGTTTTGTTTCTGAATCTTTTCAAATTCAGAAGTATCTAACAGTGAACCTGAACCAACAGATGGTCCAGTTTTCATGTGCCCAGAGGGCTCATGGCCTGTAGATAACACAAAGTCATCTTGTACAACAGATGCACGTTTGAATGAGGCTTTTGTAATGTTCACCTCACCAAGACTTCCATCCAATCCTCGACACCCAACATTAGGTATGTCTATGAATGTTGTTTCAGGAATACGAAATTCCTAATTTGTGCAAGTGTCAGAAGGAATTTCAGGCTCAATATGAATAGGACTGTGATATTCAGACTCAATGTGTTGAAAAATAGATTGGAATTTATCACCTCCCTCCAAATGAGTTTGGGATGGTTTCCCTAATTTGTGTGAAACAGTAGCATGTTGAAATGCTTCTGGGTGGGTATGGATGGGTTGTTCAAGATCCACCACTAGGTCCATGGTGTTTGTTTCAATATTGGACACCAAGAGATGTGAACCAATAGCATTTGTGGTTACCTGGCCAAGATTAGCTGGTTCAGAGGCATCTCTTTCTGTTTGAACCTCTGTTGACAATCTCTCATCCTCACCACTCTCATTCTGTTTTTCCTCACTGAGTCTAACCAAGCTCTCAGAATTTTCCCCCTCAAGTCTCTCAGAATGTTCACCCATCTGAACATCCTCCCCCTCTCTAATTAGACTAGACCCCTCACCTCTTTTCTCAGGTTGGTCCTCTTGGGTAGGGATTTGAGGTAATTCAATTCCCATAGAGGTACAATAAGCTTTTAAAATCTCACTCTCCCTTGGAATATAATTCCTAAGTGATTTTGGCAACAGTTTATGATTGGGATAGTTTTCAAGTCTTGTTACTGAGGTCATCTTACCCAAATAAAATGTGGGACCATGCTCTTCATTTGTTCTTCTTGAGATTGTTCTGTTTTCCTGCATGGCATACCAAATAACAATTTGCCAGTACCTTATATAAGGAATGTATGTCAGTGGAGCATCCTTTGTTTTCCTCTGAATTGCTTTCTGATTCTTCTCAAATGTATTCTTCATGTCTTCCCAAAGTATTAAAGTATAGTCATAATGCCTATTCTTCACTAAGCCCTGAAAGATCTGAAGAATTTGTTTAGAACCTTGATCAGCAGAACTATTCTTCCCTGACAAACATTTATTTACCACATGAAAGAAGCAAGCCCAAATAGGTGGTAATTTGTTTCTTCTGAACAAACTGAGAGTCCTCAATCTTTCATTGTATCCCAATTTCATAAATTCAGCTATTAATTCCTCTGGTAGGGGTGAATATTCAAAATATGTCCTTCTTTGTACATCATCTTTCTCTGGTAGATTCAGCATTTCTCTTAGTGCAGAGATAGATAAGGCAAATGTCACTCCTCCAATTTCAGACACAAAGTTATTATCTTCTAACCTAAGATGTTTCCACCATTGTTGTATGTACTGAACAGGAACATTTTTGCTTCTTGTAAACCATTTTCTATAAGGATGATGTTTGAATAACTCCATGATAATTCTGAGTTCAGGTTTAAATCGACTTTCCTCAAACAATATAACACAGTTATTTTCAGATAATTTCAACCATTCACTCTCAGGAACAGCCCTTTCCACGAAAATAGGTCTATCTGACATAATCGACCCTGCAGCACTTTGTTCATGTTCAATATTAATGTTTACCTCATCTGCATTTCCTTCTGATTCATCCATTTGTTCATCTTCTTCATCATTTCTTATTGCCTCTTCCTCTACAGCTCTATTCTGTACTTCATCATTATCCGAATCAGATGAATCCATTATCGATTTTGTAGAATGTAGCGAAATTGGACCACTCCTTCGTATTCCAGACATGATTTAAGAAGAAAACAAACTCAAAGAACTCTGGATTTGATTCCTATCTCACTTTTCGCTCTGGAATTTGAAAAAAAAATTGAAATAGGGATTTTAAGATCTATTTAAAATCCGCGAAGTTGAAAGGTTTAACGGAAAAGAGAAATCAATGTTATAACGGAGTCAACACATTTGAAATGCCACAGAGGATTTAAATGAAATGTGTGGCATAATCAAACAAATATGAAGCTGACACGTGTTAGTGGATTGAAATTTGACTCAAGTCAAAGATCTGAATAACACGCTCAGATGTTTTGACTTTCCTTTATCAGATATCTGATTGTTCTACTCAGAGTTCTGATTCCATAACTCAGAAGAATTTTGCCTTGTAACCAAAATGTCATTTAAAATCAACTTCTGACAAATATAAAACATCTTGATTATTCAGAAGAGGTTTGAACAGGTAGAAACCCTTTTTATCATCAAAATTATGTTCATATTATGATGATTTTCAAAAAAAATCATTTAAAATCTTATATCTGAATATGAAAACTTTTAATTCAGATATAGTTTGAACAACAAAAAAATTATCATTAAAAGCTTGTTCTTCTTAGAATGATCAGAGATAAGAAATGAAAACAAACCTTTTAAGCATCACAAAATAATTTCGAAACAAACAATTTTGATGCTCCCCCTTGACTTGAGCATTCATTTGACTATTTATGATACATAAAGATGAGATAAAAAGATAATAGAAGAAGCATAATCCATACAATTGATGTATTTGTATTTCTCAAAAATACATTTTTGAAAGTTAGATTGCTGAAGTATTGACTCAGAATCTCTGACCTTAAGACTCAGAAGTTCTGAACTCAAGACTCAGAGTTCTGAGTACACTACTCAGACAATTTTACTTAGAAAAATTTAGCATTTTTAAGAAATCAATTAGTCAGATTAAGCATTCCTATTTTACATATGAGAAAAGAGAACCTTTTGTGATCAAGAGGCTTTGTGAACAAGTCAGCCAATTGATACTTTGTATGCACAAAGTGCATCTCTATAGTTCCTTTTTCCACATAGTCTTTTATAAAATGATACCTCACATCTATATGCTTAGTCTTTGAATGTTGAACAGGGTTCTGAGTAATGGCAATTGCACTTTCTGAGTCACAATAGATGGGAATCTTGTTAAGCTGATATCCATAGTCCATGAGTTGTGTTCTCATCCACAATGTTTGAGAGCATGAAGCAGCAGCAGCAACATACTCTGCTTCAGCAGTTGAAGTGGACACACAATTCTGCTTCTTTGATGCCCAACTCACTATTTTATCTCTCAAAAAGTGACAAGCACCAGATGTACTCTTTCTGTCCAACCTACTTCCTGCATGATCAGCATCAGTGAAAGCAGTCAATTTGAAATCAGTTTCTTTTGGATACCATAAACCTAGATCAGGTGTTCCTTTGAGATATCTTAAAATCCTTTTGACAGCCAACATATGTGATTCTTTTGGGTTAGATTGAAATCTAGCACAGAAACAGGTAGAAAACATGATATCTGGCCTACTTGCAGTCAGATAAAGTAATGATCCAATCATGCCTCTATAGAGTTTGATATCTGCTGAAACACCTTTGAGATCAGCATCTAACTTTATGTTAGTTGCCATGGGTGTTCTCATAGACGCACAATCAGACATTTTGAACTTTTTCATAATGTCTCTGACATATTTTCCTTGATTTATAAAAATACCTTTTGGTAATTGTTTGACTTGAAGACCAAGGAAAAAATTCAGCTCACCCATCATGCTCATTTCAAATTCAGATGACATGATGTTTGAAAAATTATCACATAATTCTGGACTGGTAGAACCAAATATTATGTCATCAACATAAATCTGAATCAGAATTAATTCATCACCCTGTTTCTTTAAAAACAAAGTTGTGTCAATCTTACCTTTCTTGAACCCTGAACCTAACAAGTGTTTAGTAAGAGTGTCATACCAGGCTCGTGGTGCTTGTTTTAGACCATATAAAGCTTTGTCTAAAATATAAACATGATCAGGGAATTCTGGATCAACAAAACCTTCAGGTTGATGAACATACACCTCTTCATTAAGTTTGCCATTTAGAAAGGCTGATTTGACATCCATCTGATACACCTTGAAGTTTTTGTGTGCAGCATAGGCCAAAAATATTCTGATTGCCTCTATTCTTGCCACTGGTGCAAATGTCTCATCATAATCAATTCCCTCTTGTTGACAGTATCCCTTAGCAACCAATCTTGCCTTGTTTCTGATGACAACACCTGACTCATCCTTTTTGTTTCTGAACACCCATTTAGTTCAAATAATAGATTTACCTTCAGGCTTTGGAATGAGTCTCCAAACTTTATTTCTTTCAAATTGAAGCAATTCCTCTTGCATTGCTGAAATCCAGTCAGGATCCTCTAGGGCTTCATTAGCTTTCTTTGGTTCAATCACACTTAAGAAACCAGCAAACATTGCTTTATTTGCTGTAGCTGATTTGGTCTTTACTCCTGCTGATGGATCACCTATTACTTGATGAATAGGATGATTTTTAGTCCATTTATTTGCACTAGGGAGTACATCAATCTCTGAATAATTGTTGTTTGCATCATTCTCATCAATGATTGCTTGTAATTCTGAACTGTCCCCTTGTTCTGATATATGTGTAGGAGTTCCATGTGTGTTTGTATTCTGAGTAATGAAGTCAGACTTCTGAGTAACTTGACCAGAGTTCTGACTACAAGGTTCAGAATTCTGATTACAAGGTTCAGAATTCTGAATACATGGTTCAGAATTCTCACTACTTGTATTTATCAGATTTGGACATTCATCAGATGGACCTTTATCAGAAATTACAGTTGATTGAACTATTTCTGGAGTCTTATTTTTCATCTCTTTGACCATCTTTGGGTTTTCATATTCTGCATAAGAATCAGACATTAGTTCAATAAAAGCATCCTTAAACAGTAAATTGAGTTCTGAACAAATAGGATTAGAATTTGTATCAGAAGTCATTTTTGTCTTATTCTGCATGAGTTCTGAACTGTCTTGTTCAGAAGTCCTCACTCTGGCTTCATCAAAAGTTACATTTATGCTTTCCATCATCCTCTTGGTTCTTCTATTGTAGATTCTGAATGCTTTGGAAGTTAAAGAATAACCCACAAAGTATCCTTCATCTGCCTTTTTATCGAATTTGGCAAGATTTTCTCTGTCTCTAAGAACATAGCATCTGCAACCAAAAACATGAAAGAATTTGATTAATGGTTTTCTTTTATTTATCAGTTCATAAGCAGTCTTATTTAATCTCTTATTGATTAAAGTTCTATTCTGTGTAAAACAAGCAGTTGCAATTGCTTCAGCCCATAGGAAGGTAGGAAGATTTGAATAAGCCAGCATTATTCTCGCAGCTTCAACTAGAGTTCTGTTTTTCCTTTCAACAACACCATTTTGTTGAGGAGTTTTGACAGCAGAAAAATTGTGAGAAATTCCAGAACTTTCTAAAAAATTCTGAAGAGTCTCATTTCTGAACTCTGTTCCATTGTCACTTCTGATTTTCTGAACTTGAAGTTGTAGGAGAACTTGAATCCTTTTGATAAAATTTATCAATGTAGTAGCAGCTTCTGACTTAGCTCTTAGAAATTCAACCCATGTGTATCTGGAGTATTCATCAACAATCACAAGCATATATTTCTTTCCTCCCATAGACTGAACTGAAATAGAACCACAAAGATCAGTATGAATCATTTCTAATGGTGCTTTGCAAGATGAGTCCATTTTTAATTTGTGAGAACTCTTTTTCATCTTGCCCATTTCACAAGCTGAGCATAATGATTCTTTTTCAAATTTAAGCTTTGGTAAACCTTTAACCAGATGTTTTGCAACAAGATTATTAAGATCTTTGAAATTTAGATGAGAACATCTTCTGTGCCAAAGCCAGCATTCATTTGCAGTTGAATTTGATAAAAGACAAACTGTATTTAATGTTTTCAATTTTGAAAAATTAACTACAAATAAGTCCATATGTCTTTTGGCCCAGAAGACTTTAACATCATTTTCAGTTAAAATCATGCAACCTGTTATTTGAAACTTGATTTGACAAAGACTGTCTAAAAATTGACTTATGCTGAAAAGATTATGTTGTAATCCTTCAACATAGAAAACCTTTTGGATAGTCAGATCTCCTTTAGTTAAATCCCCATAACCTTTAACTTGACCTTTGCTATTATTTCCAAAGTTTACTGCTCCTCCAGTCTTTTCTGTGAAGTTTGATAGAAAAGACTTCTGACCTGTCATGTGTCTTGAAGCTCCGGAATCTAAAAACCACACATGACAGCCCTGCAAAAGGATCAGTTAGTTTTAGGTACCCATTTTGGAATGGGTCCATCTTTGTTAGCTTTGTCATTGGATTTAACATTAGTACCTTTTACTTTCCATTCAAAATCTTTCTTCAAACACCACTTTCCTTGAACTTTTATGAAGTCAGAACATTTTCTGCTTACAAACTTGTTCAAATTCTTTTTGAAAGTTGTAACTTTTGATTTTGCAATATTTTCAACTTTCTTTTCTTTTATCTTTTCTTTCTTCTGAGTCTGAGGAACAGAAACTTTCTTCTTTTCTGTATTCTGATGAACAGAAACATTCTTCTTTTCTGTTTTATGAATATCTTTTCTTATGAAAGAAACAGATGTTATTGTGATTGGACATTTCTGAGAATATTGAAAAGAATTACTTTTACATTGAACACAACTAAGATTTTTCTTTGCAAGTAACAACAGATCTGTACCATAAGCTTTTTCATTTTTATTGCTGTTTTTCAATGTACAAGTACATTTATCACAATAACTATGTGCTTTTGATACAGTTGCAGGAACCTCTTCATTCATCTCAGAAATTCTTTTCACACCATCTTTCCTTTTGCTTTCTTCTTTTTCTGAAAAATTCAACTCCTTTTTGTTAGAAGAATTAGATGATTCACCTTTTTCATATGTACTTGATTCATTAAAGAATTTATCATTTTCTTTTAGAGCATTAATTTTAAAAAGATCATACTCAGTCTTCAGTTTTTCAAGCTCTGTTATTTTCTGAATAAAAATATTCTTTTCTTTCAAAGCTTCTTCAAGTTTAGTATCCACCTCACAGTAATCATTTTCAAGTTCATCATAAGCTTTCCTTAAGTCCTCAAGTTCTTGACTTACAAGATTAAACCTCTTTTCAAGTTCTAAAAATTCATCTGACTTTGTTTCAGAAAGTCCAGTTGAATCAGACTTCTGACTACCTGAGTCAGAGTTCTGATTTACAGACTCAGATGTCTGATCATTAGACTCAGAGTTCTGACTACAAAGTTCAGAATTCTGACTAGAAGTTTCAGACTTCTGATTGACTGTTTCAGAATTTTTACTTGTGTCAAATATGTTCTCAATGTCATGATATGAAAAACTTGGTTGTTTATTTTTGTAGCTGACATTTAAAGAATCATATTTGAATTTAGTATCATTATATTTTGGCTTTTCATCTGTTGGTTTAGAAACTTCTTTCTTAACCTTTTCTTCTGAAACAACTGACTTTTCTGTTTTAGACTCAGAAATTTTCTCATCTGACTTTTTAGAGTTTGGTCTTTGCAAATTGTCAGAAGTTGTTATAGAACTAGCAGGTCTTATGAAAACTTCAACAATTTCTGGGATTTTTGGCTTAGGAGCTTGAAGTTTTTCATACAAGTTGATTGGAGCTCTTTTTAAAATGACATTTTCTTCCAATCCCAATCCCTTCTTTGGGTTGTAAAATCTTGTATCTTTAACATTGCTTAATAAAAGATTTAATGTTTGCTGAGTCTGACCCCTTTTCAAATTTAGATCTTCCAATTCTTTGATTTTGGTGTATAAATTCTTTCTTTCCTCAAATAACATATCAAATTTTATTTGTAAATCACCTTTTTCATCCTTTATTTTTGAAAACTCAACTTTTAGTTCAGAGATCTTTTTCAATAATTCAGAATTTTCATCTTTAACTTTCTGTTTCTCAGCCTCAGATTCTTCATATTGTTCTTTTATTACTTCTTTTTCAATTCTGAAATTGTTAACCAAATTTCTTTCTCCTTTTATCTGTTTTCTTAGATTAGCAAATTCAGTTTTCATTTCACCAATCTGTGTCATTAACTCTATTTCAAGTGAAGAATGTACCTCAGCAGATGACTCAGAATCAGCATCTTCAAAATCAGAGTCATCCTCATTCCTCATTTTTTCCATATAGCTTTGCATCTGTGGAAAGTTGATATGATCATCTTCATCAGAAGTGTAGTACAACCAATTCTCATGTTCAGCCAATAAAGCAATTTTATCATCTCTCTTCTTTGCAAGCTGAGCCTTCTTGGTGTAGTACTCATAGTCTTTCACAATTTTAACTTTGCAATCCTTAGCATAGTGGCCAGATTTTCCACACTTGAAACACAGATTCTTTTCTTTTCTCTCTTCCTTCTCTTCTTTGTTTTCTTCACTTCTCTCTACTCTCTTTTCAAACTTATTTTCTTCTCTGTCTTCTTTCTTCTTATAATCTGAACTCCCAACTCTCTTATAATTTCCTTGAAATCTACCCTTCCCATACCTCTTGTTGAAAGTATTTGTCAGCAAAGCTAGCTTCTCAGCCATTATCTTGATATCTTCATCATCTTCTGATCCTTCTTCCTTGTCAGATTCCTCCAGATTAGGTATCTCTGATAGATATGCAGTCTTTTTGGGTGCTTTGATTGCTTTGGACTTTGATAAGAATGCTAACTGATCAGCAACATTTTTCTTCTCTTCCACAACTAACTTGACAGAGTCTTCATGTTGATTAAGAACACAGAACAGATCATTTAAATCTTCTTCACACATATCCTTGTTCATTTGCAGACTTATGGCAAATGATGACCATTCTGAATTTAGACTGTTCAGAAATTTGTAATTTATTTCTGACTTCGTTTTCTTCAGTCCATTTCTACTCAAATCGTTTAGAATAGTACAAAATTTACTGTATGTCTGTGTCAAACTTTCTGACTCTTTTGCTTTGAACCTTTCATAGGCATTTATGCTTTGATTTAACTTTGCCTGAATAGATCTCACAGTTCCTAACATCTGCCTTTCCAATTCGTCCCACATTTCTTTAGTTGATGATCCACTGTCAATCCTGTTAAGAACCTCATTTGGGACAGCCAAAGTCATCAAAGTAATTGCTCTTTTGTCGATAGCATGCCTATTCTTCTGTTCAGCTGTGTATTGGGAATAATTCTTCTTCACCCTGGTCGCTGGAATTTCTGTAGTTGTCTCTGTAGCAGGGGTTGCGGCAACATCGATATACACTTCAATTGGACCTTCTCGAATAGAGATCATAAGATTTTCATCAATGTTGTCTAGGAATTGGATCATATGAATTTTCCATTGCTGATACTCTTCTGGTATAAGAACAGGCGGTTTGGTTTCAGATCCCATGGCTAGATATTCTTTAGAAGACATGATTGTAAGAAAATTCAACAGAAAGACAAATTCGAGTTTCTTGATCGAAATATAACAGGTAATTCAAGAATTGCCAAGAATTCAAGAACTAGCTCTAGCAGCGGAATCGATTTTTGAGCGAATCAAGAAATCTTCAAGAAATCTTCAAGAAATTGATCAATCGATCTTCGCGATCACAATCTTGAGCGAATTTGTTTGTTGATTGGCTCTGATACCAATTGAAAGTACAGGATCTAATCTTACAATCAATATAGAAAGCAGTAATTGAGAAGTTGTATGATCAAGCTCAATTGTATTCAATGATGAACAGAATTACAGATCTAAGAGAGAGAGAATCTCAAAGATTACAAAGAATGAATACAAAGATTTATGGGAAAATCAATCAGTTAGCAACGTAGTGCTAACCACTCTATTTATACTGCAACGGACATGTTAAAGCTACAGTACAAATAAGAAAGACTAATAAGAACATAACACGTGTCCTAATTAGTTTACTAAATACTAAGTAAAGTATGTAGTCATAAGTTCTGAACAGGTTGTTCAGAACTTCTGAACATTCTTCTGATAACGCTTCTCAGAGCTTCTGACTCTTTCTCTCAGAACTCTGACTTTTCTTCTCAGATCTCTGACTCCTCTACTCAGACCATCTGAGTCTTCTTATCAGATCTTCAGCACTTGGTTTATTGACAAAACTTCAGATCTAACAGTGGTCCTTCCCATTTCCTTTTCCCCAAGCTCTTATCCTCGGCATCTCTTTTATTATCTCGTTCTACATTTTCTGCAGCATCCACCGCAGCTGTAAAGGTATTTGGCCCTGTGGCAGTCACTAGTCTTCGGACCTCTGAATTTAACCCATAGATAAATCTCTCCATTTTCATCTTCTCTGTAGCAACATAATATCCTGCAAAACGAGATTTTTCTAAAAATCGTGCAGTATAATCTCTAACCGACAGATTCCCTTGTTGTAGATTCATAAATTCTTCTTCCAATTGTCTAACAGCAGCTTGTGGACAGAAGTGTGTTGTGAAAGCTAACATGAATTCCTCCCATGAAAAGGTAGTATATTCATCCGTTCCTCTTGATTCTATATGAGCCTCCCACCAATACAGAGCATCACCTTTCAGCATCGCAGCTCCATAAAGTACTTTATCTTCTTCAGCACATTTACACGTCTTGAAGATAGCCTCTATTTCTTTCAGCCATCTCATCGCTTTTACCGGATCCCGATCTCCTGAATATGTAGGGGGCTTGCAACTAAGAAACATTTTATAGTCACACCTTTTCATCATCGGTAAGACCGTAGAGGTAAGTGGTATTTCAACTTCGTGTTCCGGACTTGGTCTTTCAGTTTCATTATGACGATTATGTTCGAACATAGCTTGTATGCTATCCTGTAATCTCCCCATTTCCGCAGTCAAATCATCCCGTGTAACAAACTCTGTACCATGCGGTTGTGTTCTTCCCCCAGTTCGGCCCCGAGTTCCCCTACCGATTCTGCCTCCACCACGATCTCCTCCTCTTCCCCCTGTTCCTATTGGTGGATTCTCTCCACTCGAATTCCTTCCTCCTCTTTGATTCCTTTGTCTAGTGCCACTTGTCATTCTGTAGATTCAAACAAAGTTATTATACACATAAGCACGTACCCCATATAACAAGGTATTCCAGTTCAAACATGTACCTGTAAGATCATAATTACACTGGCCTGGTGTAATTTGAAATTACCTTACATGATGTTCCTTCTACCTCTTATACTTAGCATCCCCAGGTTCTAAAATATTAGGGACATCCTACTTCACATGCAGTTTAAGTCTAGGTACAGATACTAATACCTAAATCCCTTAAACTATGGCTCTGATACCATTTGTAACAACCCAGAATCCAAATATACATATAACATATAATTCATAACATGTGTTCAACAAAAGTACTTCATATTTCACATTTGGTCCCCAAAGTCTGACTAAACAACTTTAAGAAATACAGTACAAACTTGATTCTATTTAGATAACATAATAACTAACAACAAGTTTATAAGTACAAAAGCATCCACATTTTTCTTAACGATCATCTCCTCAAAAGCTATCCAACAAGTGTTCTAATCACTTGGTCTTACTGGAACCACCACCTGGAATACATATTTTTAAAACAGAAAATGAGGGTTAGACCTAAGGGTCTAGTGAGAAAATCCCTGACATTTGGAAATCATTAAAAATTCATTTATATAAAATACTCTTTATATAAATACACATATATCACACGTAAATTAATACCAGTCAAGATTGATGCATCATACATGTCTCATCCCACCTTATCCCTCCACCAATGGCCAACTTTATTGGTTGCGAGCCAATTTTAACACACCGGTCCAAAGCCCGGCCACGTATTATATTCCCATATAATACTCACGGAATTATAATATCTCAATATATTATAATCACCCACGTATGACATATTCATACAATTTATCAAACATTTGTTATCCACATAATGTATTCCAGTAAAAATACTTTTAAAGTAAAACTCACCTGTTTTGCTTATCACCAAAGCCCTTCCAAGTTAAGTATCACGTATGACAATCCTTCACAGAATCTGAAATTACACAAAATACCAAATATCTCTTTTTAAGACTAAACTTATGAAATCCTCGACTCAAGTCGCAACCTACTAAAAGTAAATTAGAATCGCAATGCACAGTGCCAAATCACAACCATCTACTGCGACTTCACCCTAAATCGCAACCCACTATTGCGATTCCAATCCCAAGTCGCAATCTACTACTGCGATTCCAAACCCAAATCGCAATCAACTACTGCGATTCCAAACCAAGTCGCAATCGACCATTGCGATTCCAAAGCCAAGTCGCAACCGACCATTGCGACTTCGTTGAATATCGCAATCAACCATTGCGACTTCGTTGAATGTCTCAGTTCACTGTTCATCCTAAAAACCCAGAAATCGTACTTTTAAGCTAAGCATGTTACTGTAAAGGTGCAGATGTGTTTAAGACTATGAACATAACCTAACCTTAAGCTTAGATTTCCCAAAACATCCATAAAACATCAAAACCCACTTCAAGACTCATGTAAAAACTTCCTATACATAAAAGTAAAGATCGTATGGATTAATACCTTGATTTCTCTTGGATAATTTCCTAAACCTTGCTGCAGATTCTTCTGATTTCTTCTCCTTCTTAACTTTCTTTGATTTCTCTCTTTTCTCCCTTCTCTTCACGTAACACACACATACACACTAATAACTTTCTAAAATATCTTAAAAGAGGACACCTCCTCCTCTTGAGGTGGGTGTGGCGGTGGAGGATAAGAAGTTTGGCAAACATACCAAACAAACCTCCAACTTATTCTATTTGGCAATATTTACCCCCAAACTTCCAAATAAAAATTAAACTTACCCCTTAACTTCTAACTTCATAAAACACTAACATAAAATCTTATAAAATTTTTAAATTTAAATTAGATTAAATACCTGGTTATTACAGAGATTGTTAGGGTAGGTTTTATAGTTGATTTAAAGTTCAAGGGTTGAATTGTATTTGTTTAAATTAGAGCTTATTAGTGAACGGGCCGTGGGCTTGTTAAACACGGGCCCATTGTATTTAATGTGTGATTAGCTTGGAAAAACAAGCTAATAATCCTTTTACTTTCCAAACACTTATTGTAAATTCTCTCTGAAAGTTAATGAAAGGGATGACAGTTGGAAATCATTGTTCTTTGTGATTTATCATTTCGATTTCTATATTGTTGCACGGATCTGGATTTAACAGGTCCATACCTTGTTTCTCTCAAACTGTAGAAGCTCTTCTTGCATAGCATCTACCCAGTTTGGATCATCTAGGGCTTCAGAGATTCTTTTTGGCTCGATCACACTGATAAAATTTGTAAAGAAACAAAAATTAGCAGTGGTTGATCCTGTCTTAACCTTTTCAGAAGGGTCGCCAATTATAAGACTTGGAGGATGGCTTTTCGTCCACTGTGTTGTACTTGGAAGATGGCCATTTGAGTCATCTAGATGAACCTCTATAGTTGCACATCGAGGTTCTGGTGGAACCTCTGTAGTAGATGGCACTTCAGTGCTTGTGCTTGGTATTTCAGCTTGTGAAAGTATTGGAATGAGAGTTGGAATTTATTCCTCTGAGGAAGTAGAGACTGAGTCTTCGTTTTCCTCTGGTATTGATTCCTCTGTAGTCGTTGGAGTAGGTATTTGAGGAGCCTCTGTTGTTGAATCTTTGGTCGTTTCATCTTCTGTTGGCTCCCCCTCAACACGTGCATCTGTATGATTCACAGAAGAGGATGAAGTATTTATTGGACCAGTTAGAGATATACCTGACTCAGTCTGGTTTGCAGAAGATGTTTCTCCAGAGGCTCCGAAGGCTCCAGCAGAGGGATCAATATCATCATGGAACATCTCTTCAAATAGAAGATTTAAGTCTTCTTCTCTTGTCTTTGAGATGCTAGAGGATTCCTTCTTTAGACCGAGTTCTAAACTGATTTGTTGAGAAGTCTTTTGGAAGGAATCGTCAAAAGACACATTGATGCTTTCTACGATGGTTCATGACCGTAGAAGATAAACTCTGTAGGCTTTTGAGGTTGCAGAGTACCCAATGAACTTGCCTTCATCTGCTTTTACTTCAAACTTTCCTCTTGCTTCTCTATCATTTAAGACGAAGCACTTGCATCCAAACACATGAAAGAACTTGATGTTTGGTCGCCTTTTGTTGATCAAATGATAAGGTGTCTTGATGTGCCTCTTTACAATGGTTGATCGATTTTGGGTGTAGCAAGCGGTTGATACTGCTTCTGCCCAAAAAGACATCGGTAATCCACATGCTGTTAGCATAGTTCTTGCAGCCTCCACAAGTGTGCGGTTCTTTCGTTCGACCACGCCGTTCTGTTGTGGGGTGCGTGCAGCAGAGAAGTTCTGTGAAATGCCTTCTTCTGTAAGCTAGGCTTCAATGACAGAGTTTTTGAATTCTGTGCCATTGTCGCTTCTCAGTTTCTAAATCCTGCACTCATACAGAACTTGGATTCTTTTCATTAAATTTATCAGAATGTTTGGAACATCTTATTTCTTTCTGACAAATTCAACCCATGTAAATCTTGAGTATTCATCGATCAAAACAAGCAAATATTTCTTGCCACCTAGGCTCTGTGTAGCAATTGGACCGCAGAGGTCAACATGAAGCATGTACAGAGGCCTAGGGCAAGACACATCAGTCTTGCCTTTATGGGAAGCTCTTTTGAGTTTTCCCATTTCACAGGCAGAGCATAAATGATCCTTATTAAACTTAACATTTGGCAGACCTTTGACTAGATCAAGTTTGACAAGTTTATCTAGAGTATGAAAGTTTAAGTGGTAGAACCTGTTATGCCATAACCAGGCTTCTTCGCTTTTGCATGTAACAAGGCAGAGCTTGTCTTCCTTGTTCTTGGCACAGAAGTTCATGAGGTAGAGATCTCCTCTTCTTTCGGCTCGCAGAAGTTCGACTCCTGTGTCCTTGCCTTGTAGAGAGTAGAAGGTTCTTTTGAACATTACGTCGAAACCCGTATCACAGAGTTGGCTTACACTGAGAAGATTGTGTTTAAGGCCATCCACATATGCAACTTTGCATAAGGTTATGTTTTCCTTCTTTATGACTCCGTAGCCTTTAATGTACCCCTTTTGGTTGTCGCCAAAGGTCACAGATCCACCATCGTGTTTTTCTTTGTACGTGGATAGAAGACCTCTGTTGCCAGTTATGTGCCGCGAGCATCCGGAGTCTAGATACCAGATCGGCACATACTGCTTCTGCAAGACAATCAGAGAGTTTTAGGTACCCATATCCAGATGGGTCCAGCTTTGTTAGGGGTTTTCAAGTTTTCCTTAGCATTCTTGGTCTTTGTTTTAGCTTATGTTGAAGAAACATTTTGTTTCTTCTTACCCTTGAATTTAGCATTCTTGTTGGGTATAGAGAGTAAACAATGTGGACTTGAGAAGTGTTGGCTTAATTTATGCATGAGATCAAAGCAATGACAATAATGAATGTGCGAAGAGATTTGCTTGAATTTTTCATTAAAGACATTAAATGGGGGCACAGAGGCATTACTTTCTATCCTAACATTTGACTTCCTATTACAAGAAGACCTATGTAGGCTAGATTGTTGTTTGCAAAATCCTTTGTTGAGAGCAGCCTTCTGTGGACCCCTTCTGTGGTGAACTTCTGCAGGTTTCACTGTCACAGAAGAAAAAGATTTCTTATTTTTAGCCCATTTACCCTTCTGTTGCCATGTTAGTTTTTCTTTAATAGGCCTTAAGGGTTTTAAAATCTTTGAACTTGTTGGATTTTGAGAGGACAGAGCCTTTTTTGTTTAATTTTCTCAAGCTCAAGAGAGGTTTTGGCTTGTATACACATGTCCAAAAAGTCTGGACAGATAGGAACCCTTGTGATTTTCTCCTTTGGAGAAATGGTTCTGTTAGGAACTCCAGAGGGTAGTTTAAAATCCTCAGTGTCACAAGATATTATCTCTGACTTAGAGTCAGTCTCAGATTCGTCAGAGGATGAGTCGTCCTCATATACAGAGGTTGAGTCACTTTGTTCTCTTTCGACAGAGGCTGGACTTTTAGAGCATGTGCCATACTCACTTTCTTCCTTTTCTAAGGGACTATCTTCTAAGTCAACAGAAGTATCTGATAAGGTTTCTTCAGAGAGATTTTGATCGACAGAAGGTGTACAGAAGTTTTCAAAAAAGTTGTTTTTCCCGATTTCTATCAACTCTTTTTCATCTGAAACATTAGGCTTGAACTCAGGAGCCTCTGCCGATAATTTCTTTTCAGAGTTTATCATGCAGACAAAGGCAACCTGTGTTTGAGTCTTGGGTTTACCAAACTTGAAGATTCCAATATGATCTTGAGTTTTCAGATATTTCTTAGGTTTGGATTCTCTTTTGACAGAGATTGAAGGTGACAAATCTGTGTTTTCAAACCACACATTTGTCATCTTCAGAGGTTTCCTCTGGTGAGGTTCCCCAGAGACTCTTCGCCTTTTGTTCACAGAGAGTAAGTTTGGAAAGCCAAGTTTTCTTGTATCTCCAATATGAAATAGAGAGGACAGAGACTTGTTTCTTTTATTTCCTGTGTAAGGATCTATATCACAGAAGCCAATTCCTCGTCTCCCTATTTGAGTATTAATTTTCTCATACACCTTCTGAGCATCTTGATAATTTTTAAATAATAAATCTCTTCTGAGTAAATCTTGACAGAGGACTTCTCTTTCCTTTTGAAAGTAATGCTTAAGAGCTAGGATGTTCATTCTGTCGCACTCAACATCCATAAGTTCTTTAGATTTTGTTTTTAAAGAAGAATTAAGTTCAGAGATCTTTTCTTTTAAAGGAACTAGGTTTTTGTTCCAGTTTGTTTCAATTTCTTCCTTTTCATGAATGATTTTAGCCTTTTCTTGAGTGAGAAGTCTAGCTTCTCTCTCATAGAAAGTCAGCTTCTTTTGAACATTTTCACAGGTCTTTTTCAGTTCAGTGTATTCAATGTTAAGTTTAAGCAAATCAGCTTCTGCTGTTTTAGAGTGAGAGTCAGAAGTGGATACCTCACTATCGGAGTCAGAGTTGATTTCTGCCATGCCACAGAACAGGGCGACTCTCTTTTCTCCTTCGTCAGAGGATGTATCTGACTGCCAGTTTTCTTGATTCACCATTAGTGACTTCTGAGCATAATATTCTGCTTTCTTTTTGTAGAAAGCAGCAACCCTCTGAGCGCGATTTGATTTGCTCATGCATTCATTGGCGAAGTGGCCTGGTTTGCCGCAATTGTAGCATCCTTGGTTCTGTGGAGCGTAGCCAGCTTTGTCGTCTGACCTCTGTCGGTCACCGCCTCTGTCATTTCTGTCATTCGACCTCTGTTGGTCGATATTTCTGCATTCATTTGCGTAGTGGCCTGGCTTACCACATTTATAACATTCTTGATTTTGTGGAGTGTTGCCAGTTTTGTCATCTGACCTCTGTCGGTCACCTCTGTCAGTTCTGTCGTTTAACCTTTCTCTTTCTCGATCATCTCTTCCATAGTGTTCATTGCCAGACTTCTTCTGGTATCCTCTGCTGAATTCTCTAGTCAAGAGAGCTAATGATTTAGCTATCGAGGCTAGAGTTTTTTCCTCTTCTTCCACTATCTCCTCTTCTTCACTATCAACCATCATGACCTTCTTCTTTTTCTCCTTTTCCTCTGCATCTTTTTCTTTCTTCGGTTTCTCTTTGGCCTCAGTAGTCTTACCAACCAGTGCAAGAGGTGCAATGATTTGAGCTTTTGTCTGACAGAGTCCAGGAGTCTAAGTCCTGATTTGTTTGCAGAGACATAGACAATTGGAGCCATTCTTCGTTGAGGCTCTTCAGGAACATGACATTGTTTTCTTCAGAAGTTCTGTGGATTCCGAACTTCTTGCATTTGTTGATCAGAGAGTTGAACCGATCGTAAGTTGACTGCAGAGTTTCTGTCGGCAGAGCTTTAAATGCATAGTATTCATTTATGTATTGAGCTCTGCGGTTCTTCTGAGTTTTGCCCCCCCCCCCCCCCTTCTAGTTGTTTTTCTAGTTCTTTCCATAGATCGTATGCAGATTCACACGCATCTAGGGATTGGAAAAGATCGTTGGGAATTACCATAATCAGAAGTCTCTTTGTCTTCTGAGCAACTTCATATTTTGCCCAATCTGGATCGGACCACTTATCTTTGGTCTTTGGTTTCTCGTGTTCAGGGATTTCTGGTGTATCGTCTGTGGCATGTACACGAGGAACTGTGATCATGGGAATGAAAGGAGGATTTCGGAGATAGTAAACTAGGTCTTTGTCAGTACCCTCGAAGAAGTGAATCATTCGTATCTTCCATTGAGGGTACTCGTCTCTAAGTAGAGTTGGTGGTTTGGTTAAAGAACCAGTTGTGAAGAAGTTGTTTGTGTTTGTCATTTTGAGAGAGTGAAAGATATCTAGAAAATAGGATAAGAACGGCAGATTTTTTTAGTATGAAGTGGATGCTTTGGATAGAGTTTTTAGGCTTAAGAACTTTAAACAGTTGCACTAAGATGGAGTTTTAACCAAAGAAAACAGGTTCTATAAGTTTACCAAAGTTTGAATGGATCGAAAATGGCAGAAAAACAGAAGCTGTTTGAAAGATATGAAGAATAGGTTAAAAACAATCCAAGTTTCTACCAAGAATCATTGTTAGTGAGGATCACTTGATATTGAACATCAAGTTTTACTCTGATACCAATTGTTGGTTCCTGTTTTGCTTAACAATGATGATTCTTTCAGTTAGTTCAGATAAGATATAATGCGGAAGCGTATTTAAAGAACTGAAAGATATTTATGAGGTAGAATAACACACAATATCAAATAAGCAATATGTAAATAACAGATAGATTTCTATAAGATTTAATGTATTTGATATAAATAAGAACACCAAGAACACCGAAAGGTTTGAAAAGAATCTGCTCTAAAGGTGTGTGTGTCGTGCAAAGATTAATAGAAGAACTCAACATGAGTCTTCTATTTATACTACTTCTAAAGGGGACAAGATCTGGACAACAAGGACTGAAGGTACTAGGATACAGTTGATGAACAGTTGTTGGAATGTACTAATACACTATTCTGTTACTGTTGATACAACGTGCATTAAATGCTCCGTATTCTGCTTTAGGTTGAAACCTATCAGAGTTTGACACGTGGAGTTGTCAGGTCACGCCTTGTCAGAATGATCTTCAGAACCTTCGAATGGCAGATATTGTAAGAAGCATGTTTGTCCTTGTTTAGATCTTTTGCGTAGATCGTCTTTTTACCACAGAGGCTCTGTCAAGTATGACAGAAGCTCTGTGGCCTTGTCCGCTTAGAAGAGTCTTATGTTGCTTCTTCACTTCGGTCTTCTTGGCTAACCCGGCAGAGCCTCTGTCAAAGACTTCTGTCTTCTCGGTTACTCGGCTACTCGGCAGAGCCTCTGTCGAAGACTTCTATACTTAGCCTATTTTTCAATACTTCTATTAACAGAAAGATTGGAGCTAACAAGCTTTCTTCTTCCCCTCATACTTGTCCTGATAATCGTGGCGCTTGTTGGAGGAGGTGGAGTAGCGCTGATTATTGGATGAAGGCTTCTTATAGAACTTCTGTTGTTGGAAAGATTTAGTGAGCAGAGCTATTGCTTTCTTGAAGTCAGATACTTCATCATTAGAATCACCGTCTTCCTTTTCTTCAGATTCGGAAGAGCTTTGCTTTTGAGCACGTTTGGAGTGACGACCCAAAGATTTCCCTTGCTTGGAGGACATGAGTGCAATAGGATCAGCAGCTGGCTTTGATGCAGTCTTCTTCTCGCTCGGAAGTTCATTCACTTCATCTTCGTCTTGAAGAAGCGTCTCATAAAGTTCATTGATGCCAATGTTCTCTATCAAGTTGTTGTGCTTGACATAAGAAGCAAACACCTTCCATTCTGGCAGCAGATTGTTGAGAAACTTGAGCGCGTTTTCCGTGTTGGAGCGAGTGATCTTATTCTTGTTCAGTTCATTAAGAAGTAAGCAAAAACGTTCATAGGCTTGGGTGAGAGTCTCGCCGGTGCGCTGCTTGAAACCATCGAACTTGGTTATTGCGCTGTTTATCTTCAGTTGATTTCCGACATCGCTCCCACGCATCATTCTGGCCACTTGATCCCACATGCCCTTTGCTGTGTCTGTGTAACTATCGATGGCAGTGTAGATCGTGTCGGGGAGGGTTTGAACAAGATATCTCTTTGCATGCTTTTCTCCTTCAATCATGCCTCTTTCATCTTCGGTCATGTCGGTGAGAGTCTTTTCCTCACGACGAGCTTCAGCATTTGCAGTTGCTGCTATGGTCTTCATCGGCCAAGGGATTGGACCCTTTAAAAGAGCTCTCTTGATATAAACGTAGTTGTCCTTGGACTCTATGAAGATCATGAATTTGTCTCGCCACTGGCTATACTCACCTTGGTAGATGCAAGGTGGTTTGGAATCGGTACCGATTGCGAGAGCGTCACGAGAAGACATCTTTGGTTGCAACGGAGTGATCGTCAGACGAATTGATTGATTCAAAGTGTAAAACTAACGGAAGGCACTACAAGTGATATCCTAACGCAGGTTCTACGACAGACTTGAACTAGTAACAGGTAAGATTTCAACAAACTGAACATACCGAATAGGAATCCGGATAAGAAGTCTGATCTGGAAGTGTCTGGATCAGATTAAGTGAAAACAGTTGAAAATCACAAAAGTATCCGGATAACACAAAGAGTCCGGATAGCCTAAGGTTTCCGGATAACACAAGGGTTACCGGAAGACAATAGATACTGGGTAAACTCAATAGAGTAAAACGTACCGGATGCGGAGAGTTTCCGGATGAAATTAAAGATACGAAACTTACCAGGTAAACGAGGTGTCCGAATAAATGTTTTCCGGAAGGAATTGATTACCGGATGAAACACTTTCCGGAAGCAGGATTATCCGGCAAGATTGGTTACCGGGAACTTTGGGTTTCCGGAACTAATATACCCGGAAAGATTATAGATTAAAAGACTTACCCGGAAAGATTTGACGTACCCGGAAAGGTTGAACACAAACGTTCGAAAACTACTCCTTTATCCGGAAAGGGCGGCTGATTCACCCGGGAACTGCGGCTGTGGGTTTCCAATCGATTGGGAATTGACTAGGGTTGCTCAAAAACATTCCTGGATGATTAGAAACACAACCAAACACAAAAATAACACTACCCAAATCGATTTTGAAGAAAAAACAACAAGTTTTGATGGTAAAAAATATGATTTTTATCAAGAACACACTCAAAACTTTTGAACTTAATTTGCTCAATAAACCACTCAAATGATCGAAATAGATTACGAAAACTTGCAGAATCACTAATAGCAATGATACTAACAATACCCAATAAACGAAATCGATCAATTTTACCAGAATCAAAGAATTGAGATTCAAGTAAGAACACAGACGTGAAAAGAGAAAAACTTACCATAAATCACTATGAATACTTTAAATCAATACTGTCCGTCTGCTCTGATACCAATTGTGAGTTCCAGTTCCGTGCAACGAACAATGAAATCAATAAATATAAAACAGTGATTATGATTTCAACTGGTCATCCCTATTAGCTTTCAATAATTGAGAATGTTTACAATACGAATAGAAAAGCAATAAAGACAACTAGCCTATTTTCTAAGGCTAATACACTTTATATATGGCGGGCCCGTGGTTAACAATCCCACAACCCGTTCACTAACTAGGCTCAATTTAAAGAATTACAATACAGACCCTTGAACTTTAATTCAACAATAAATGACCCTAACAACAAAGTCCAGTGGTTGTCGTCCAAATCTCAGTTTCTTATCGCATGAAACTAGCCTCGTCGGAAAAACGTGCTAGTCGGAGTTGATATTCTTGATTTGTTATCAATCCATTCTCGTTACATGTGTTTGTTTTAATTGGTGAATCTTGTTGTTTATTGATCTTATAACACATAGACACGAAAAGATATCGAATTTAACGTGAAAAGGTGCAGAAAATCAAAGCTGAAAACTTGTTGCTCGTAAATCTTGAAAATGAGTAGTAACTTAACGGCACCGTTAAGTGTCCGTTAAGTTTCTAACAATTTTGGTCCAAATCCGTTAAGTTCCGTTAGTTTCGTTATTTTTCTTTCAATTTTAGTCCTTTTCGTTAGAATCATTTAGATAGTTTAGGAATTGTCAAAGTGAGTCCCTGTAGTTGCAGTTTAATATTTTGTCAGATTTAGTCCCTGTAGTTAATAGTTTTCGAGTTTGTTCATTTTAGTCCCTGTAGTTATACTTTCACTTTATTAAGTTTTTAGTCCATCTAACTTTAAGTTTCCATTTAGTTCAGTTTTAGTCCCTGTTTTGAGTTTTGTGTTTTTGCACTTTTAGTCCTTGTTTTTCGTTTTAGTTTCGTAAATTGTCATTTTTAGTCCCTATTCTTCGTTATTTTTCATTTCTTGTAATATTTGTCAAATTTTACCTGTTTTTGCTCATAATTGATATATTTTTCTTATCTTTTGCAGGTTTGCCGATTTAAAGTCCATTTTTCCGCATTAATTTTTCGGAATTAATTTTTTAGCGACAAATTTATAATTTGTTTTCAAATTTTGATTTTGAAATTTTTTCTGACTTTAATCGATTTTTCTCTGATTAATCGTGTGTGCATAATTCTACTTCTCACCAAATATCTGATAACGATCATTTTTAATCTTTTCAGATAACAATGACTAATTATTCTCCTTCCAGAGAACTTAAAGAACTCATAGGACGGTTTGAATTGCTTGAAACAAATTACAATATAGTAACAAGAAATTGTCAAATCCATCACAAAGAAAAGCAAGAACTGAAATTATAGTTATTTGAAAGTTCGGCGAAACTTGATAAATCTGAAAAAAACTCAAAGATCTTGGAAATTGAAAACACTGAGCTGAAAAAGAAGATCTCCGAGTTGATACCAAAAGATGAGAAAGGAAAGAAAGGTGTCAGAGGATTTGTTGAAAGTAGAGATCAATACTTTACAGAAAAATAATCAAGATCTCCAGCAACAATTTTCTGACCTGAAAACTCAAGCTGATTTAAAGCAATGTGAATGTGATTCAAAATCAAACATGGTGATTTCTTTAGAAGAAACGAATGCCGAGCTGACACATAGACAACTTGCATGTGTTTGTTTTAATTGGTGAATCTTGTTGTTTGTTGATCTTATAACACATAGACACGATAAGAAATCGAGTTTAACGTGAAAAGGTGCAGAAAATCAAAGCTGAAAACTTGTTGCTCGTCAATCTTGAAAATGAGCAGTAACTTAACGGCACCGTTAAGTGTCCGTTAAGTTTCTAACAATTTTGGTCCAAAGATCTCGCACAAAGCTTATGATCAACGTTCATCGCGTAACGTTCATGCGATCAGAACTTTTAGTCGCATAAAGCTTCATCGCCGAAAAACTTAGTTGTTTACATTTTGTGCGATCAAAACAAGTTCTCGCATAAAATTCGTACGATCAGACTCTTTGGTCAATCAAAACTTGCCCAAGGAACATTCTAATCGCACAAAGTCCAGTGGTTGTCGTCCAAATCTCAGTTTCTTATCGCATGAAACTAGCCTCGTCGAAAAAACGTGCTAGTCGGAGTTGATATTCTTGATTTGTTATCAATCCATTCTCGTTGCATGTGTTTGTTTTAATTGGTGAATCTTGTTGTTTGTTTATCTTATAACACATAGACACGAAAAGAAATCGAATTTAACGTGAAAAGGTGCAGAAAATCAAAGCTGAAAACCTGTTGCTCGTAAATCTTGAAAATGAGCAGTAACTTAACGACACCGTTAAGTGTCCGTTAAGTTTCTAACAATTTTGGTCCAAATCCGTTATGTTCCGTTAGTTTCGTTAGTTTTGTTATTTTTCTTTCAATTTTAGTCCTTTTCGTTAGAATCATTTAGATAGTTTACGAATTGTCAAAGTTAGTCCCTGTAGTTGCAGTTGAATATTTTGTCAGATTTAGTCCCTGTAGTTAATAGTTTTCGAGTTTGTTCATTTTAGTCCCTGTAGTTATAGTTTCACTTTATTACGTTTTTAGTCCATCTAGCTTTAAGTTTCCATTTAGTTCAGTTTTAGTCCATGTTTTGAGTTTTGTGTTTTTGCACTTTTAGTCCTTGTTTTTCGTTTTAGTTTCGTAAATTGTCATTTTTAGTCCCTATTCTTCGTTATTTTTCATTTCTTGTCATTTTTGTCAAATTTTACCTGCTTTTGCTCATAACTGATATGTTTTTCTTATCTTTTGCAGATTTAAAGTCCAGTTTTCCGCATTAATTTTTCGGAATTAATTTTTGAGCGACAATTTTATAATTTGATTTTAAAATTTTTTCTGACTTTAATCGATTTTTCTCTGATTAATCGTGTGTGCATAATTCTACTTCTCACGAAGTATCTGATAACGATCATTTTTAATCTTTTCAGATAACAATGACTAATTATTCTCCTTCTAGAGAACTTAAAGAACTCACAGGACGGTTTGAATTGCTTGAAACAAATTACAATATAGTAACAAGAAATTGTCAAATCCATCACAAAGAAAAGCAAGAACTGAAATTACAGTTATCTGAAAGTTCGGCGAAACTTGATAAATCTGAAGAAAACTCAAAGATCTTGGAAATTGAAAACACTGAGCTGAAAAAGAAGATCTCCGATTTGATACCAAAAGATGAGAAAGGAAAGAAAGGTGTCAGAGGATTTGTTGAAAGTAGAGATCAATACTTTACAGAAAAATAATCAAGATCTCCAGCAACAACTTTCTGACCTGAAGACTCAAGCTGATTTAAAGCAATGTGAATGTGATTCAAAATCAAACATGGTGATTTCTTTAGAAGAAACGAATGTCGAGCTGACACATAGACAACTTGCATGTGTTTGTTTTAATTGGTGAATCTTGTTGTTTGTTGATCTTATAACACATATACACGAAAATAAATCGAATTTAACGTGAAAAGGTGCAGAAAATCAAAGCTGAAAACTTGTTGCTCGTCAATCTTGAAAATGAGCCGTAACTTAACGGCACCGTTAAGTATCCGTTAAGTTTCTAACAATTTTGGTCCAAAGATCTCGCACAAAGCTTATGATCAACGTTCATCGCGTAACGTTCATACGATCAGAACTTTTAGTCGCATAAAACTTCATCGCCGAAAAACTTAGTTGTTTACATTTTGTACGACCAAAACAAGTTCTCGCATAAAATTCGTACGATCAGACTCTTTGGTCAATCAAAACTTGCCCGAGGAACATTCTAATCACACAAAGTCCAGTGGTTGTCGTCCAAACCTCAGTTTCTTATCGCATGAAACTAGCCTCGTCGGAAAAACGTGCTAGTCGGAGTTGATATTCTTGATTTGTTATCAATCCATTCTCGTTGCATGTGTTTGTTTTAATTGGTGAATCTTGTTGTTTGTTTATCTTATAACACATAGACACGAAAAGAAATCGAATTTAACGTGAAAAGGTGCAGAAAATCAAAGCTGAAAACCTGTTGCTCGTAAATCTTGAAAATGAGCAGTAACTTAACGGCACAGTTAAGTGTCCGTTAAGTTTCTAACAATTTTGGTCCAAATCCGTTATGTTCCGTTAGTTTCGTTAGTTTTGTTATTTTTCTTTCAATTTTAGTCCTTTTCGTTAGAATCATTTAGATAGTTTAGGAATTGTCAAAGTTAGTCCCTGTAGTTGCAGTTGAATATTTTGTAAGATTTAGTCCCCGTAGTTAATAGTTTTCGAGTTTGTTCATTTTAGTCCCTGTAGTTATAGTTTCACTTTATTACGTTTTTAGTCCATCTAGTTTTAAGTTTCCATTTAGTTCAGTTTTAGTCCATGTTTTGAGTTTTGTGTTTTTGCACTTTTAGTCCTTGTTTTTCGTTTTAGTTTCGTAAATTGTCATTTTTAGTCCCTATTCTTCGCTATTTTTCATTTCTTGTCATTTTTGTCAAATTTTACCTGCTTTTGCTCATAACTGATATATTTTTCTTATCTTTTGCAGATTTAAAGTCCAGTTTTCCGCATTAATTTTTCGGAATTAATTTTTGAGCGACAATTTTATAATTTGTTTTCAAATTTTGATTTTGAAATTTTTTCTGACTTTAATCGATTTTTCTCTGATTAATCGTGTGTGCATAATTCTACTTCTCACCAAATATCTGATAACGATCATTTTTAATCTTTTCAGATAACAATGACTAATTATTCTCCTTCTAGAGAACATAAAGAACTCCCAGGACGGTTTGAATTGCTTGAAACAAATTACAATATAGTAACAAGAAATTGTCAAATCCATCACAGAGAAAAGCAAGAACTGAAATTACAGTTATCTGAAAGTTCGGCGAAACTTGATAAATCTGAAGAAAACTCAAAGATCTTGGAAATTGAAAACACTGAGCTGAAAAAGAAGATCTCCGAGTTGATACCAAAAGATGAGAAAGGAAAGAAAGGTGTCAGAGGATTTGTTGAAAGTAGAGATCAATACTTTACAGAAAAATAATCAAGATCTCCAGCAACAACTTTCTGACCTGAAGACTTAAGCTGATTTAAAGCAATGTGAATGTGATTCAAAATCAAACATGGTGATTTCTTTAGAAGAAACGAATGCCGAGCTGACACATAGACAACTTGCATGTGTTTTTTTAATTGGTGAATCTTGTTGTTTGTTGATCTTATAACACATAGACACGAAAAGAAATCGAATTTAACGTGAAAAGGTGCAGAAAATCAAAGCTGAAAACTTGTTGCTCGTCAATCTTGAAAATGAGCAGTAACTTAACGGCACCGTTAAGTATCCGTTAAGTTTCTAACAATTTTGGTCCAAAGATCTCGCACAAAGCTTATGATCAACGTTCATCGCGTAACGTTCATGTGATCAGAACTTTTAGTCGCATAAAACTTCATCGCCGAAAAACTTAGTTGTTTACATTTTGTGCGATCAAAACAAGTTCTCGCATAAAATTCGTACGGTCAGACTCTTTGGTCAATCAAAACTTGCCCGAGGAACATTCGAATCGCACAAAGTCCAGTGGTTGTCGTCCAAACCTCAGTTTCTTATCGCATGAAACTAGCCTCGTCGGAAAAACGTGCTAGTCGGAGTTGATATTCTTGATTTGTTATCAATCCATTCTCGTTGCATGTGTTTGTTTTAATTGGTGAATCTTGTTGTTTGTTTATCTTATAACACATAGACACGAAAAGAAATCGAATTTAACGTGAAAAGGTGCAGAAAATCAAAGCTGAAAACATGTTGCTCGTAAATCTTGAAAATGAGCAGTAACTTAACGGCATCGTTAAGTGTCCGTTAAGTTTCTAACAATTTTGGTCCAAATCCGTTATGTTCCGTTAGTTTCGTTAGTTTTGTTATTTTTCTTTCAATTTTAGTCCTTTTCGTTAGAATCATTTAGATAGTTTACGAATTGTCAAAGTTAGTCCCTGTAGTTGCAGTTGAATATTTTCTCAGATTTAGTCCCCGTAGTTAATAGTTTTCGAGTTTGTTCATTTTAGTCCCTGTAGTTATAGTTTCACTTTATTACGTTTTTAGTCCATCTAGTTTTAAGTTTCCATTTAGTTCAGTTTTAGTCCATGTTTTGAGTTTTGTGTTTTTTGCACTTTTAGTCCTTGTTTTTCGTTTTAGTTTCGTAAATTGTCATTTTTAGTCCCTATTCTTCGTTATTTTTCATTTCTTGTCAATTTTGTCAAATTTTACCTGCTTTTGCTCATAACTGATATATTTTTCTTATCTTTTGCAGATTTAAAGTCCAGTTTTCCGCATTAATTTTTCGGAATTAATTTTTGAGCGACAATTTTATAATTTGTTTTCAAATTTTGATTTTGAAATTTTTTCTGACTTTAATCGATTTTTCTCTGATTAATCGTGTGTGCATAATTCTACTTCTCACGAAGTATCTGATAACGATCATTTTTAATCTTTTCAGATAACAATGACTAATTATTCTCCTTCTAGAGAACTTAAAGAACTCACAGGACGGTTTGAATTGCTTGAAACAAATTACAATATAGTAACAAGAAATTGTCAAATCCATCACAAGGAAAAGCAAGAACTGAAGTTACAGTTATCTGAAAGTTCGGCGAAACTTGATAAATCTGAAGAAAACTCAAAGATCTTGGAAATTGAAAACACTGAGCTGAAAAAGAAGATCTCCGAGTTGATACCAAAAGATGAGAAAGGAAAGAAAGGTATCAGAGGATTTGTTGAAAGTAGAGATCAATACTTTACAGAAAAATAATCATGATCTCCAGCAACAACTTTCTGACCTGAAGACTCAAGCTGATTTAAAGCAATGTAATGTGATTCAAAATCAAACATGGTGATTTCTTTAGAAGAAACGAATGCCGAGCTGACACATAGACAACTTGCATGTGTTTGTTTTAATTGGTGAATCTTGTTGTTTGTTGATCTTATAACACATAGACACGAAAAGAAATCGAATTTAACGTGAAAAGGTGCAGAAAATCAAAGCTGAAAACCTGTTGCTCGTAAATCTTGAAAATGAGCAGTAACTTAACGGCACCGTTAAGTGTCCGTTAAGTTTCTAACAATTTTGGTCCAAATCCGTTATGTTCCGTTAGTTTTGTTATTTTTCTTTCAATTTTAGTCCTTTTCGTTAGAATCATTTAGATAGTTTACGAATTGTCAAAGTTAGTCCATGTAGTTGCAGTTGAATATTTTCTCAGATTTAGTCCCTGTAGTTAATAGTTTTCAAGTTTGTTCATTTTAGTCCCTGTAGTTATAGTTTCACTTTATTACGTTTTTAGTCCATCTAGTTTTAAGTTTCCATTTAGTTCAGTTTTAGTCCATGTTTTGAGTTTTGTGTTTTTGCACTTTTAGTCCTTGTTTTTCGTTTTAGTTTCGTAAATTGTCATTTTTAGTCCCTATTCTTCGTTATTTTTCATTTCTTGTCATTTTTGTCAAATTTTACCTGCTTTTGCTCATAACTGATATATTTTTCTTATCTTTTGCAGATTTAAAGTCCAGTTTTCCGCATTAATTTTTCGGAATTAATTTTTGAGCGACAATTTTATAATTTGTTTTCAAATTTTGATTTTGAAATTTTTTCTGACTTTAATCGATTTTTCTCTGATTAATCGTGTATGCATAATTCTACTTCTCACGAAGTATCTGATAACGATCATTTTTAATCTTTTCAGATAACAATGACTAATTATTCTCCTTCTAGAGTACTTAAAGAACTCACAGGACGGTTTGAATTGCTTGAAACAAATTACAATATAGTAACAAGAAATTGTCAAATCCATCACAAAGAAAAGCAAGAACTGAAATAACAGTTATCTGAAAGTTCGGCGAAACTTGATAAATCTGAAGAAAACTCAAAGATCTTGGAAATTGAAAACACTGAGCTGAAAAAGAAGATCTCCGAGTTGATACCAACAGATGAGAAAGGAAAGAAAGGTGTCAGAGGATTTGTTGAAAGTAGAGATCAATACTTTACAGAAAAATAATCAAGATCTCCAGCAACAACTTTCTGACCTGAAGACTCAAGCTGATATAAAGCAATGTGAATGTGATTCAAAATCAAACATGGTGATTTCTTTAGAAGAAACGAATGCCGAGCTGACACATAGACAACTTGCATGTGTTTGTTTTAATTGGTGAATCTTGTTGTTTGTTGATCTTATAACACATAGACACGAAAAGAAATCGAATTTAACGTGAAAAGGTGCAGAAAATCAAAGCTGAAAACTTGTTGCTCGTCAATCTTGAAAATGAGCAGTAATTTAACGGCATCGTTAAGTATCCGTTAAGTTTCTAACAATTTTGGTCCAAAGATCTCGCACAAAGCTTATGATCAACGTTCATCGCGTAACGTTCATGCGATCAGAACTTTTAGTCGCATAAAACTTCATCGCCGAAAAACTTAGTTGTTTACATTTTGTGCGATCAAAACAAGTTCTCGCATAAAATTCGTACGGTCAGACTCTTTGGTCAATCAAAACTTGCCCGAGGAACATTCTAATCGCACAAAGTCCAGTGGTTGTCGTCCAAATCTCAGTTTCTTATCGCATGAAACTAGCCTCGTCGGAAAAACGTGCTAGTCGGAGTTGATATTCTTGATTTGTTATCAATCCATTCTCGTTGCATGTGTTTGTTTTAATTGGTGAATCTTGTTGTTTGTTTATCTTATAACACATAGACACGAAAAGAAATCGAATTTAACGTGAAAAGGTGCAGAAAATCAAAGCTGAAAACATGTTGCTCGTAAATCTTGAAAATGAGCAGTAACTTAACGGCACCGTTAAGTGTCCGTTAAGTTTCTAACAATTTTGGTCCAAATCCGTTATGTTCCGTTAGTTCCGTTAGTTTTGTTATTTTTCTTTCAATTTTAGTCCTTTTCGTTAGAATCATTTAGATAGTTTACGAATTGTCAAAGTTAGTCCCTGTAGTTGCAGTTGAATATTTTCTCAGATTTAGTCCCTGTAGTTAATAGTTTTCGAGTTTGTTCATTTTAGTCCCTGTAGTTATAGTTTCACTTTATTACGTTTTTAGTCCATCTAGTTTTAAGTTTCCATTTAGTTCAGTTTTAGTCCATGTTTTGAGTTTTGTGTTTTTGCACTTTTAGTCCTTGTTTTTCGTTTTAGTTTCGTAAATTGTCATTTTTAGTCCCTATTCTTCGTTATTTTTCATTTCTTGTCATTTTTGTCAAATTTTACCTGCTTTTGCTCATAACTGATATATTTTTCTTATCTTTTGCAGATTTAAAGTCAAGTTTTCCGCATTAATTTTTCGGAATTAATTTTTGAGCGACAATTTTATAATTTGTTTTCAAATTTTGATTTTGAAATTTTTTCTGACTTTAATCGATTTTTCTCTGATTAATCGTGTGTGCATAATTCTACTTCTCACGAAGTATCTGATAACGATCATTTTTAATCTTTTCAGATAACAATGACTAATTATTCTCCTTCTAGAGAACTTAAAGAACTCACAGGACGGTTTGAATTGCTTGAAACAAATTACAATATAGTAACAAGAAATTGTCAAATCCATCACAAAGAAAAGCAAGAACTGAAATTACAGTTATCTGAAAGTTCGGCGAAACTTGATAAATCTGAAGAAAACTCAAAGATCTTGGAAATTGAAAACACTGAGCTGAAAAAGAAGATCTCCGAGTTGATACCAAAAGATGAGAAAGGAAAGAAATGGTGTCAGAGGATTTGTTGAAAGTAGAGATCAATACTTTACAGAAAAATAATCAAGATCTCCAGCAACAACTTTCTGACCTGAAGACTCAAGCTGATTTAAAGCAATGTGAATGTGATTCAAAATCAAACATGGTGATTTCTTTAGAAGAAACGAATGCCGAGCTGACACATAGACAACTTGCATGTGTTTGTTTTAATTGGTGAATCTTGTTGTTTGTTGATCTTATAACACATAGACACGAAAAGAAATCGAATTTAACGTGAAAAGGTGCAGAAAATCAAAGCTGAAAACTTGTTGCTCGTCAATCTTGAAAATGAGCAGTAACTTAACGGCACCGTTAAGTTTCTAACAATTTTGGTCCAAAGATCTCGCACAAAGCTTATGATCAACGTTCATTGCGTAACGTTCATGCGATCAGAACTTTTAGTCGCATAAAACTTCATCGCCGAAAAACTTAGTTGTTTACATTTTGTGCGATCAAAACAAGTTCTCGCATAAAATTCGTACGATCAGACTCTTTGGTCAATCAAAACTTGCCCCAGGAACATTCTAATCGCACAAAGTCCAGTGGTTGTCGTCCAAATCTCAGTTTCTTATCGCATGAAACTAACCTCGTCGGAAAAACTTGCTAGTCGGAGTTGATATTCTTGATTTGTTATCAATCCATTCTCGTTGCATGTGTTTGTTTTAATTGGTGAATCTTGTTGTTTGTTTATCTTATAACACATAGACACGAAAAGAAATCGAATTTAACGTGAAAAGGTGCAGAAAATCAAAGCTGAAAACCTGTTGCTCGTAAATCTTGAAAATGAGCAGTAACTTAACGACATCGTTAAGTGTCCGTTAAGTTTCTAACAATTTTGGTCCAAATCCGTTATGTTCCGTTAGTTTTGTTATTTTTCTTTCAATTTTAGTCCTTTTCGTTAGAATCATTTAGATAGTTTACGAATTGTCAAAGTTAGTCCCTGTAGTTGCAGTGGAATATTTTGTCAGATTTAGTCCCTGTAGTTAATAGTTTTCGAGTTTGTTCATTTTAGTCCCTGTAGTTATAGTTTCACTTTATTACGTTTTTAGTCCATCTAGTTTTAAGTTTCCATTTAGTTCAGTTTTAGTCCATGTTTCGAGTTTTGTGTTTTTGCACTTTTAGTCCTTGTTTTTCGTTTTAGTTTCGTAAATTGTCATTTTTAGTCCATATTCTTCGTTATTTTTCATTTCTTGTCATTTTTGTCAAATTTTACCTGCTTTTGCTCATAACTGATATATTTTTCTTATCTTTTGCAGATTTAAAGTCCAGTTTTCCGCATTAATTTTTCAGAATTAATTTTTGAGCGACAATTTTATAATTTGTTTTCAAATTTTGATTTTAAAATTTTTTCTGACTTTAATCGATTTTTCTATGATTAATCGTGTGTGCATAATTCTACTTCTCACGAAGTATCTAATAACGATCATTTTTAATCTTTTCAGATAACAATGACTAATTATTCTCTTTCTAGAGAACTTAAAGAACTCACAGGACGGTTTGAATTGCTTGAAACAAATTACAATATAGTAACAAGAAATTGTCAAATCCATCACAAAGAAAAGCAAGAACTGAAATTACAGTTATCTGAAAGTTCGGCGAAACTTGATAAATCTGAAGAAAACTCAAAGATCTTGGAAATTGAAAACACTGAGCTGAAAAAGAAGATCTCCGAGTTGATACCAAAAGATGAGAAAGGAAAGAAAGGTGTCAGAGGATTTGTTGAAAGTAGAGATCAATACTTTACAGAAAAATAATCAAGATCTCCAGCAACAACTTTCTGACCTGAAGACTCAAGCTGATTTAAAGCAATGTGAATGTGATTCAAAATCAAACATGGTGATTTCTTTAGAAGAAACGAATGCCGAGCTGACACATAGACAACTTGCATGTGTTTGTTTTAATTGGTGAATCTTGTTGTTTGTTGATCTTATAACACATAGACACGAAAAGAAATCGAATTTAACGTGAAAAGGTGCAGAAAATCAAAGCTGAAAACTTGTTGCTCGTCAATCTTGAAAATGAGCAGTAACTTAACGGCACCGTTAAGTTTCTAACAATTTTGGTCCAAAGATCTCGCACAAAGCTTATGATCAACGTTCATCGCGTAACGTTCATGCGATCAGAACTTTTAGTCGCATAAAACTTCATCGCCGAAAAACTTAGTTGTTTACATTTTGTGCGATCAAAACAAGTTCTCGCATAAAATTCGTACGATCAGACTCTTTGGTCAATCAAAACTTGCCCGAGGAACATTCTAATCGCACAAAGTCCAGTGGTTGTCGTCCAAATCTCAGTTTCTTATCGCATGAAACTAGCCTCGTCGGAAAAACGTGCTAGTCGGAGTTGATATTCTTGATTTGTTATCAATCCATTCTCGTTGCATGTGTTTGTTTTAATTGGTGAATCTTGTTGTTTGTTTATCTTATAACACATAGACACGAAAAGAAATCGAATTTAACGTGAAAAGGTGCAGAAAATCAAAGCTGAAAACCTGTTGCTCGTAAATCTTGAAAATGAGCAGTAACTTAACGACACCGTTAAGTGTCCGTTAAGTTTCTAACAATTTTGGTCCAAATCCGTTATGTTCCGTTAGTTTTGTTATTTTTCTTTCAATTTTAGTCCTTTTCGTTAGAATCATTTAGATAGTTTACGAATTGTCAAAGTTAGTCCCTGTAGTTGCAGTGGAATATTTTGTCAGATTTAGTCCCTGTAGTTAATAGTTTTCGAGTTTGTTCATTTTAGTCCATGTAGTTATAGTTTCACTTTATTACGTTTTTAGTCCATCTAGTTTTAAGTTTCCATTTAGTTCAGTTTTAGTCCATGTTTCGAGTTTTGTGTTTTTGCACTTTTAGTCCTTGTTTTTCGTTTTAGTTTCGTAAATTGTCATTTTTAGTCCATATTCTTCGTTATTTTTCATTTCTTGTCATTTTTGTCAAATTTTACCTGCTTTTGCTCATAACTGATATATTTTTCTTATCTTTTGCAGATTTAAAGTCCAGTTTTCCGCATTAATTTTTCGGAATTAATTTTTGAGCGACAATTTTATAATTTGTTTTCAAATTTTGATTTTGAAATTTTTTCTGACTTTAATCGATTTTTCTATGATTAATCGTGTGTGCATAATTCTACTTCTCACGAAGTATCTAATAACGATCATTTTTAATCTTTTCAGATAACAATGACTAATTATTCTCCTTCTAGAGAACTTAAAGAACTCACAGGACGGTTTGAATTGCTTGAAACAAATTACAATATAGTAACAAGAAATTGTCAAATCCATCACAAAGAAAAGCAAGAACTGAAATTACAGTTATCTGAAAGTTCGGCGAAACTTGATAAATCTGAAGAAAACTCAAAGATCTTGGAAATTGAAAACACTGAGCTGAAAAAGAAGATCTCCGAGTTGATACCAAAAGATGAGAAAGGAAAGAAAGGTGTCAGAGGATTTGTTGAAAGTAGAGATCAATACTTTACAGAAAAATAATCAAGATCTCCAGCAACAACTTTCTGACCTGAAGACTCAAGCTGATTTAAAGCAATGTGAATGTGATTCAAAATCAAACATGGTGATTTCTTTAGAAGAAACGAATGCCGAGCTGACACATAGACAACTTGCATGTGTTTGTTTTAATTGGTGAATCTTGTTGTTTGTTGATCTTATAACACATAGACACGAAAAGAAATCGAATTTAACGTGAAAAGGTGCAGAAAATCAAAGCTGAAAACTTGTTGCTCGTCAATCTTGAAAATGAGCAGTAACTTAACGGCACCGTTAAGTTTCTAACAATTTTGGTCCAAAGATCTCGCACAAAGCTTATGATCAACGTTCATCGCGTAACGTTCATGCGATCAGAACTTTTAGTCGCATAAAACTTCATCGCCGAAAAACTTAGTTGTTTACATTTTGTGCGATCAAAACAAGTTCTCGCATAAAATTCGTACGATCAGACTCTTTGGTCAATCAAAACTTGCCCGAGGAACATTCTAATCGCACAAAGTCCAGTGGTTGTCGTCCAAATCTCAGTTTCTTATCGCATGAAACTAGCCTCGTCGGAAAAACGTGCTAGTCGGAGTTGATATTCTTGATTTGTTATCAATCCATTCTCGTTGCATGTGTTTGTTTTAATTGGTGAATCTTGTTGTTTGTTTATCTTATAACACATAGACACGAAAAGAAATCGAATTTAACGTGAAAAGGTGCAGAAAATCAAAGCTGAAAACCTGTTGCTCGTAAATCTTGAAAATGAGCAGTAACTTAACGACACCGTTAAGTGTCCGTTAAGTTTCTAACAATTTTGGTCCAAATCCGTTATGTTCCGTTAGTTTTGTTATTTTTCTTTCAATTTTAGTCCTTTTCGTTAGAATCATTTAGATAGTTTACGAATTGTCAAAGTTAGTCCCTGTAGTTGCAGTGGAATATTTTGTCAGATTTAGTCCCTGTAGTTAATAGTTTTCGAGTTTGTTCATTTTAGTCCCTGTAGTTATAGTTTCACTTTATTACGTTTTTAGTCCATCTAGTTTTAAGTTTCCATTTAGTTCAGTTTTAGTCCATGTTTCGAGTTTTGTGTTTTTGCACTTTTAGTCCTTGTTTTTCGTTTTAGTTTCGTAAATTGTCATTTTTAGTCCATATTCTTCGTTATTTTTCATTTCTTGTCATTTTTGTCAAATTTTACCTGCTTTTGCTCATAACTGATATATTTTTCTTATCTTTTGCAGATTTAAAGTCCAGTTTTCCGCATTAATTTTTCGGAATTAATTTTTGAGCGACAATTTTATAATTTGTTTTCAAATTTTGATTTTGAAATTTTTTCTGACTTTAATCGATTTTTCTATGATTAATCGTGTGTGCATAATTCTACTTCTCACGAAGTATCTAATAACGATCATTTTTAATCTTTTCAGATAACAATGACTAATTATTCTCCTTCTAGAGAACTTAAAGAACTCACAGGACGGTTTGAATTGCTTGAAACAAATTACAATATAGTAACAAGAAATTGTCAAATCCATCACAAAGAAAAGCAAGAACTGAAATTACAGTTATCTGAAAGTTCGGCGAAACTTGATAAATCTGAAGAAAACTCAAAGATCTTGGAAATTGAAAACACTGAGCTGAAAAAGAAGATCTCCGAGTTGATACCAAAAGATGAGAAAGGAAAGAAAGGTGTCAGAGGATTTGTTGAAAGTAGAGATCAATACTTTACAGAAAAATAATCAAGATCTCCAGCAACAACTTTCTGACCTGAAGACTCAAGCTGATTTAAAGCAATGTGAATGTGATTCAAAATCAAACATGGTGATTTCTTTAGAAGAAACGAATGCCGAGCTGACACATAGACAACTTGCATGTGTTTGTTTTAATTGGTGAATCTTGTTGTTTGTTGATCTTATAACACATAGACACGAAAAGAAATCGAATTTAACGTGAAAAGGTGCAGAAAATCAAAGCTGAAAACTTGTTGCTCGTCAATCTTGAAAATGAGCAGTAACTTAACGGCACCGTTAAGTTTCTAACAATTTTGGTCCAAAGATCTCGCACAAAGCTTATGATCAACGTTCATCGCGTAACGTTCATGCGATCAGAACTTTTAGTCGCATAAAACTTCATCGCCGAAAAACTTAGTTGTTTACATTTTGTGCGATCAAAACAAGTTCTCGCATAAAATTCGTACGATCAGACTCTTTGGTCAATCAAAACTTGCCCGAGGAACATTCTAATCGCACAAAGTCCAGTGGTTGTCGTCCAAATCTCAGTTTCTTATCGCATGAAACTAGCCTCGTCGGAAAAACGTGCTAGTCGGAGTTGATATTCTTGATTTGTTATCAATCCATTCTCGTTGCATGTGTTTGTTTTAATTGGTGAATCTTGTTGTTTGTTTATCTTATAACACATAGACACGAAAAGAAATCGAATTTAACGTGAAAAGGTGCAGAAAATCAAAGCTGAAAACCTGTTGCTCGTAAATCTTGAAAATGAGAAGTAACTTAACAGCACCGTTAAGTGTCCGTTAAGTTTTTAACAATTTTGGTCCAAATCCGTTATGTTCCGTTAGTTTCGTTAGTTTCGTTATTTTTCTTTCAATTTTAGTCCTTTTCGTTAGAATCATTTAGATAGTTTAGGAATTGTCAAAGTTAGTCCCTGTAGTTGCAGTTTAATATTTTGTCAGATTTAGTCCATGTAGTTAATAGTTTTCGAGTTTGTTCATTTTAGTCCCTGTAGTTATAGTTTCACTTTATTACGTTTTTAGTCCATCTAGTTTTAAGTTTCCATTTAGTTCAGTTTTAGTCCATGTTTTGAGTTTTGTGTTTTTGCACTTTTAGTCCTAGTTTTTCGTTTTAGTTTCGTAAATTGTCATTTTTAGTCCCTATTCTTCGTTATTTTTCATTTCTTGTCATTTTTGTCAAATTTTACCTGCTTTTGCTCATAACTGGTATTTTGTTTTTATCTTTTGCAGGTTTGCCGATTTAAAGTCCAGTTTTCCGCATTAATTTTTCGGAATTAATTTTTGAGCGACAATTTTATAATTTGTTTTCAAATTTTGATTTTGAAATTTTTTCTGACTTTAATCGATTTTTCTCTGATTAATCGTGTGTGCATAATTCTACTTCTCACCAAATATCTGATAACGATCATTTTTAATCTTTTCAGATAACAATGACTAATTATTCTCCTTCTAGAGAACTTAAAGAACTCACAGGACGGTTTGAATTGCTTGAAACAAATTACAATATAGTAACAAGAAATTGTCAAATCCATCACAAAGAAAAGCAAGAACTGAAATTAAAGTTATCTGAAAGTTCGGCGAAACTTGATAAATCTGAAGAAAACTCAAAGATCTTGGAATTTGAAAACACTGAGCTGAAAAAGAAGATCTCCGAGTTGATACCAAAAGATGAGAAAGGAAAGAAAGGTGTCAGAGGATTTGTTGAAAGTAGAGATCAATACTTTACAGAAAAATAATCAAGATGTCCAGCAACAACTTTCTGACCTGAAGACTCAAGCTGATTTAAAGCAATGTGAATGTGATTCAAAATCAAACATGGTGATTTCTTTAGAAGAAACGAATGCCGAGCTGACACATAGACAACTTGCATGTGTTTGTTTTAATTGGTGAATCTTGTTATTTGTTGATCTTATAACGCATAGACACGAAAAGAAATCGATTTTACGTGAAAAGGTGCAGAAAATCAAAGCTGAAAACTTGTTGCTCGTCAATCTTGAAAATGAGCAGTAACTTAACGGCACCGTTAAGTATCCGTTAAGTTTCTAACAATTTTGGTCCAAAGATCTCGCACAAAGCTTATGATCAACGTTCATCGCGTAACGTTCATGCGATCAGAACTTTTAGTCGCATAAAACTTCATCGCCGAAAAACTTAGTTGTTTACATTTTGTGCGATCAAAACTAGTTCTCGCATAAAATTCGTACGATCAGACTCTTTGGTCAATCAAAACTTGCCCGAGGAACATTCTAATCGCACAAAGTCCAGTGGTTGTCGTCCAAATCTCAGTTTCTTATCGCATGAAACTAGCCTCGTCGGAAAAACGTGCTAGTCGGAGTTGATATTCTTGATTTGTTATCAATCCATTCTCGTTGCATGTGTTTGTTTTAATTGGTGAATCTTGTTGTTTGTTTATCTTATAACACATAGACACGAAAAGAAATCGAATTTAACGTGAAAAGGTGCAGAAAATCAAAGCTGAAAACCTGTTGCTCGTAAATCTTGAAAATGAGCAGTAACTTAACGGCACCGTTAAGTGTCCGTTAAGTTTCTAACAATTTTGGTCCAAATCCGTTATGTTCCGTTAGTTTCGTTATTTTTCTTTCAATTTTAGTCCTTTTCGTTAGAATCATTTAGATAGTTTAGGAATTGTCAAAGTTAGTCCCTGTAGTTGCAGTTTAATATTTTGTCAGATTTAGTCCCTGTAGTTAATAGTTTTCGAGTTTGTTCATTTTAGTCCCTGTAGTTATAGTTTCACTTTATTACGTTTTTAGTCCATCTAGTTTTAAGTTTCCATTTAGTTCAGTTTTAGTCCCTGTTTTGAGTTTTGTGTTTTTGCACTTTTAGTCCTTGTTTTTCGTTTTAGTTTCGTAAATTTCATTTTTAGTCCCTATTCTTCGTTATTTTTCATTTCTTGTCATATTTGTCAAATTTTACCTGCTTTTGCTCATAACTGATATATTTTTCTTATCTTTTGCAGATTTAAAGTCCAGTTTTCCGCATTAATTTTTCGGAATTAATTTTTGAGCGACAATTTTATAATTTGTTTTCAAATTTTGATTTTGAAATTTTTTCTGACTTTAATCGATTTTTCTATGATTAATCGTGTGTGCATAATTCTACTTCTCACGAAGTTTCTGATAACGATCATTTTTAATCTTTTCAGATAACAATGACTAATTATTCTCCTTCTAGAGAACTTAAAGAACTCACAGGACGGTTTGAATTGCTTGAAACAAATTACAATATAGTAACAAGAAATTGTCAAATCCATCACAAAGAAAAGCAAGAACTGAAATTACAGTTATCTGAAAGTTCGGCGAAACTTGATAAATCTGAAGAAAACTCAAAGATCTTGGAAATTGAAAACACTGAGCTGAAAAAGAAGATCTCCGAGTTGATACCAAAAGATGATAAAGGAAAGAAAGGTGTCAGAGGATTTGTTGAAAGTAGAGATCAATACTTTACAGAAAAATAATCAAGATCTCCAGCAACAACTTTCTGACCTGAAGACTCAAGCTGATTTAAAGCAATGTGAATGTGATTCAAAATCAAACATGGTGATTTAATTAGAAGAAACGAATGCCGAGCTGACACATAGACAACTTGCATGTGTTTGTTTTAATTGGTGAATCTTGTTGTTTGTTGATCTTATAACACATAGACACGAAAAGAAATCGAATTTAACGTGAAAAGGTGCAGAAAATCAAAGCTGAAAACTTGTTGCTCGTCAATCTTGAAAATGAGCAGTAACTTAACGGCACCGTTAAGTTTCTAACAATTTTGGTCCAAAGATCTCGCACAAAGCTTATGATCAACGTTCATTGCGTAACGTTCATGCGATCAGAACTTTTAGTCGCATAAAACTTCATCGCCGAAAAACTTAGTTGTTTACATTTTGTGCGATCAAAACAAGTTCTCGCATAAAATTCGTACGATCAGACTCTTTGGTCAATCAAAACTTGCCCCAGGAACATTCTAATCGCACAAAGTCCAGTGGTTGTCGTCCAAATCTCAGTTTCTTATCGCATGAAACTAGCCTCGTCGGAAAAACTTGCTAGTCGGAGTTGATATTCTTGATTTGTTATCAATCCATTCTCGTTGCATGTGTTTGTTTTAATTGGTGAATCTTGTTGTTTGTTTATCTTATAACACATAGACACGAAAAGAAATCGAATTTAACGTGAAAAGGTGCAGAAAATCAAAGCTGAAAACCTGTTGCTCGTAAATCTTGAAAATGAGCAGTAACTTAACGGCACCGTTAAGTGTCCGTTAAGTTTCTAACAATTTTGGTCCAAATCCGTTATGTTCCGTTAGTTCCGTTAGTTTCGTTATTTTTCTTTCAATTTTAGTCCTTTTCGTTAGAATCATTTAGATAGTTTAGGAATTGTCAAAGTTAGTCCCTGTAGTTGCAGTTTAATATTTTGTCAGATTTAGTCCCTGTAGTTAATAGTTTTCGAGTTTGTTCATTTTAGTCCCTGTAGTTATAGTTTCACTTTATTACGTTTTTAGTCCATCTAGTTTTAAGTTTCCATTTAGTTCAGTTTTAGTCCCTGTTTTGAGTTTTGTGTTTTTGCACTTTTAGTCCTTGTTTTTCGTTTTAGTTTCGTAAATTTCATTTTTAGTCCCTATTCTTCGTTATTTTTCATTTCTTGTCATATTTGTCAAATTTTACCTGCTTTTGCTCATAATTGATATATTTTTCTTATCTTTTGCAGATTTAAAGTCCAGTTTTCCGCATTAATTTTTTGGAATTAATTTTTGAGCGACAATTTTATAATTTGTTTTCAAATTTTGATTTTGAAATTTTTTCTGACGATTTTTCTATGATTAATCGTGTGTGCATAATTCTACTTCTCACGAAGTATCTGATAACGATCATTTTTAATCTTTTCAGATAACAATGACTAATTATTCTCCTTCTAGAGAACTTAAAGAACTCACAGGACGGTTTGAATTGCTTGAAACAAATTACAATATAGTAACAAGAAATTGTCAAATCCATCACAAAGAAAAGCAAGAACTGAAATTACAGTTATCTGAAAGTTCGGCGAAACTTGATAAAACTGAAGAAAACTCAAAGATCTTGGAAATTGAAAACACTGAGCTGAAAAAGAAGATCTCCGAGTTGATACCAAAAGATGAGAAAGGAAAGAAAGGTGTCAGAGGATTTGTTGAAAGTAGAGATCAATACTTTACAGAAAAATAATCAAGATCTCCAGCAACAACTTTCTGACCTGAAGACTCAAGCTGATTTAAAGCAATGTGAATGTGATTCAAAATCAAACATGGTGATTTCTTTAGAAGAAACGAATGCCGAGCTGACACATAGACAACTTGCATGTGTTTGTTTTAATTGGTGAATCTTGTTGTATGTTGATCTTATAACACATAGACACGAAAAGAAATCGAATTTAACGTGAAAAGGTGCAGAAAATCAAAGCTGAAAACTTGTTGCTCGTCAATCTTGAAAATGAGCAGTAACTTAACGGCACCGTTAAGTTTCTAACAATTTTGGTCCAAAGATCTCGCACAAAGCTTATGATCAACGTTCATCGCGTAACGTTCATGCGATCAGAACTTTTAGTCGCATAAAACTTCATCGCCGAAAAACTTAGTTGTTTACATTTTGTGCGATCAAAACAAGTTCTCGCATAAAATTCGTACGATCAGACTCTTTGGTCAATCAAAACTTGCCCGAGGAACATTCTAATCGCACAAAGTCCAGTGGTTGTCGTCCAAATCTCAGTTTCTTATCGCATAAAACTAGCCTCGTCGGAAAAACGTGTTAGTCGGAGTTGATATTCTTTATTTGTTATCAATCCATTCTCGTTGCATGTGTTTGTTTTAATTGGTGAATCTTGTTGTTTGTTTATCTTATAACACATAGACACGAAAAGAAATCGAATTTAACGTGAAAAGGTGCAGAAAATCAAAGCTGAAAACCTGTTGCTCGTAAATCTTGAAAATGAGAAGTAACTTAACGGCACCGTTAAGTGTCCGTTAAGTTTCTAACAATTTTGGTCCAAATCCGTTATGTTCCGTTAGTTTCGTTAGTTTCGTTATTTTTCTTTCAATTTTAGTCCTTTTCGTTAGAATCATTTAGATAGTTTAGGAATTGTCAAAGTTAGTCCCTGTAGTTGCAGTTTAATATTTTGTCAGATTTAGTCCATGTAGTTAATAGTTTTCGAGTTTGTTCATTTTAGTCCCTGTAGTTATAGTTTCACTTTATTACGTTTTTAGTCCATCTAGTTTTAAGTTTCCATTTAGTTCAGTTTTAGTCCATGTTTTGAGTTTTGTGTTTTTGCACTTTTAGTCCTTGTTTTTGTTTTAGTTTCGTAAAATGTCATTTTTAGTCCCTATTCTTCGTTATTTTTCATTTCTTGTCATTTTTGTCAAATTTTACCTGCTTTTGCTAATAACCGGTATTTTGTTTTTATCTTTTGCAGGTTTGCCGATTTAAAGTCCAGTTTTCCGCATTAATTTTTCGGAATTAATTTTTGAGCGACAATTTTATAATTTGTTTTCAAATTTTGATTTTGAAATTTTTTCTGACTTTAATCGATTTTTCTCTGATTAATCGTGTGTGCATAATTCTACTTCTCGCCAAATATCTGATAACGATCATTTTTAATCTTTTCAGATAACAATGACTAATTATTCTCCTTCCAGAGAACTTAAAGAACTCACAGGACGGTTTGAATTGCTTGAAACAAATTACAATATAGTAACAAGAAATTGTCAAATCCATCCCAAAGAAAAGCAAGAACTGAAATTACAGTTATCTGAAAGTTCGGCGAAACTTGATAAATCTGAAGAAAACTCAAAGATCTTGGAAATTGAAAACACTGAGCTGAAAAAGAAGATCTCCGAGTTGATACCAAAAGATGAGAAAGGAAAGAAAGGTGTCAGAGGATTTGTTGAAAGTAGAGATCAATACTTTACAGAAAAGTAATCAAGATGTCCAGCAACAACTTTCTGACCTGAAGACTCAAGATGATTTAAAGCAATGTGAATGTGATTCAAAATCAAACATGGTGATTTCTTTAGAAGAAACGAATGCCGAGCTGACACATAGACAACTTGCATGTGTTTGTTTTAATTGGTGAATCTTGTTATTTGTTGATCTTATAACACATAGACACGAAAAGAAATCGATTTTACGTGAAAAGGTGCAGAAAATCAAAGCTGAAAACTTGTTGCTCGTCAATCTTGAAAATGAGCAGTAACTTAACGGCACCGTTAAGTATCCGTTAAGTTTCTAACAAATTTTGGTCCAAAGATCTCGCACAAAGCTTATGATCAACGTTCATCGCGTAACGTTCATGCGATCAGAACTTTTAGTCGCATAAAACTTCATCGCCGAAAAACTTAGTTGTTTACATTTTGTGCGATCAAAACTAGTTCTCGCATAAAATTCGTACGATCAGACTCTTTGGTCAATCAAAACTTGCCCGAGGAACATTCTAATCGCACAAAGTCCAGTGGTTGTCGTCCAAATCTCAGTTTCTTATCGCATGAAACTAGCCTCGTCGGAAAAACGTGCTAGTCGGAGTTGATATTCTTGATTTGTTATCAATCCATTCTCGTTGCATGTGTTTGTTTTAATTGGTGAATCTTGTTGTTTGTTTATCTTATAACACATAGACACGAAAAGAAATCGAATTTAACGTGAAAAGGTGCAGAAAATCAAAGCTGAAAACCTGTTGCTCGTAAATCTTGAAAATGAGCAATAACTTAACGGCACCGTTAAGTGTCCGTTAAGTTTCTAACAATTTTGGTCCAAATCCGTTATGTTCCGTTAGTTTCGTTATTTTTCTTTCAATTTTAGTCCTTTTCGTTAGAATCATTTAGATAGTTTAGGAATTGTCAAAGTTAGTCCCTGTAGTTGCAGTTTAATATTTTGTCAGATTTAGTCCTTGTAGTTAATAGTTTTCGAGTTTGTTCATTTTAGTCCCTGTAGTTATAGTTTCACTTTATTACGTTTTTAGTCCATCTAGTTTTAAGTTTCCATTTAGTTCAGTTTTAGTCCCTGTTTTGAGTTTTGTGTTTTTGCACTTTTAGTCCTTGTTTTTCGTTTTAGTTTCGTAAATTTCATTTTTAGTCCCTATTCTTCGTTATTTTTCATTTCTTGTCATATTTGTCAAATTTTACCTGCTTTTGCTCATAATTGATATATTTTTCTTATCTTTTGCAGGTTTGCCGATTTAATGTCCATTTTTCCGCATTAATTTTTCGGAATTAATTTTTTAGCGACAAATTTATAATTTGTTTTCAAATTTTGATTTTGAAATTTTTTCTGACTTTAATCGATTTTTCTCTGATTAATTGTGTGTGCATAATTCTACTTCTCACGAAGTATATGATAACGATCATTTTTAATCTTTTCAGATAACAATGCTAATTATTCTCCTTCCAGAGAACTTAAAGAACTCACAGGACGGTTTGAATTGTTTGAAACAAATTACAATATAGTAACAAGAAATTGTCAAATCCATCACAAAGAAAAGCAAGAAATGAAATTACATTTATCTGAAAGTTTGGCAAAACTTGATAAATCTGAAGAAAACTCAAAGATCTTGGAAATTGAAAACACTGAGCTGAAAAAGAAGATCTCCGAGTTGATACCAAAAGATGAGAATGGAAAGAAAGGTGTCAGAGGATTTGTTGAAAGTAGAGATCAATACTTTACAGAAAAATAATCAAGATCTCCAGCAACAACTTTCTGACCTAAAGACTCAAGCTGGTTTAAATCAATGTGAATGTGATTCAAAATCAAACATGGTGATTTCTTTAGAAGAAACGAATGCCGAGCTAACACATAGACAACTTGCATGTGTTTGTTTTTGTTAGCTTCAATCTTCCTAATCAAAGAAGTATTTAGAAGTAGTGAAAAATAGGCTAAGTGAAGAAAGCCTCTTACAGAGGCTCTGCGGGACTTACCGAGAGATCAAGATCAAGAATCTACAGAAGCTAAAGAGGCGCGCTACAGAAGCTCTGTCATGCGCGCAAAGAAGATCAATAACTCGGAATCCGGGGAAGACTGCTCCACAGAGGACCAGACCGCAGAACCTCTGTAACTCATTACAGAGCCTCTGTGGTCCTCACAATAAGACTTGAAGATATTTACAATATCTTGCTACTGTTACAGGACCTGTTCATCAACTTGCATGGTAGCATGCCCTGTCCAACGTCGACGTGTCAAACTCTGATTGGATTCAATAGGGCTTAGTACATAATAGACGTCTGCTGCATTAAATGCAATACAGCACGTCTGACTGTTCATGCCACACTTGCAACTGTTCACGACATCCGTTCAACTATTCATCAGTACCGTCTGAATAGTAGCATATGCTTTATGGTCCCCTTTAGAGTAGTATATAAGGAAGACTCATGTTGAGTTCTTCCTTATCATATATAAATAAAACATCACAAGAACACAAAAGCTTATTCACCTTAAAAGTCATATCTGTTTTGAAGCTTTTCTTACTCACAGTTCTTAAACCTATTCTTATTTTATATATTCAGTAAACTTTAAGATATAATATTCTGTTCACTGTTTATTTATATTTTGGTCTAAATCTATCAAACTTATCTGTTAGTTCTTCAAATACGCTTCCACATCAAACATTAACTTGAACTAATAGATCTGATAATCGTGTTTAAAGCAAAACGGGAACCAACAATTGGTATCAGAGCAAAGCTTGATTTTCAAAATCAAGTGATCATCGTTTTACAACTTTTATCTGATAGATTATTTTCTCTCTTCATCACCATATTTCTGGATATTAGTTGTACCCAGAAAAAACTTTCAGATCTTCATACTCATAAATCCTCCATCAGATTATCCTTTTCTCAAAATGAAAAATACCAATAACTTTTTTACTGCTGGCTCATTAAGTAAACCTCCTACTCTTCTTAGAGATGAGTATCCTCAATGGAAAATAAGAATGGTTCATTTTTTTGAGGGTACTGAAAAAAATCTCAAACAATATCTTTATAATCTTCCTCCGGTTCCTATGATAACTATGCCACGTGTACCAGCTAGTGATGAATCTCTTGAAATCCCTGAACATAAAAAACCTAAGCCAAAAGTAGACTGGTCAGATGAAGATAAGGCAGAAGATGAAGTTGCACAGAAAACGAAAATAATATTAATCATGGCTATCCCCAACGAAATATTTCAATCTTTAGATGCATGCGAAACAGCGCACGATCTTTGGAAATAATTAGAAAGACAACTGGAAGGGGGTGCTAAAACACAGAAGAACCGAAGAACACAATACATAAACGAGTATCATGCCTTTAGAGCCTCTGCAACAGAATCTCTGCAAACAACATACGATCGGTTCAACTCTCTCATAAACAAATGCAGAAAGTCTGGTATTCACAGAACCACGGAAGAAAATAACGTCATGTTTCTAAAGAGCCTGAACGATGAGTGGCTTCAGTTGTCTATGTCTTTACAAACAAATCAAGATCTAGACTCCTGGACACTCTCTGATCTCTATGGAACACTAGCCGCACAAGAGCCTCAAATAGCTCAAGCTAAAACACTAACCATTGTACCATACGCATTGGTTAGTAAATCAACAGAGGCTACGGACAGACCAAGAAATGAGAGATCTTCAGAGGAGAAAAAGAAGGAGAAAAAGAAGATGGTAATGATTGATAGCGAAGAAGACGAGCTGATAGAGGAAGAAATAACTCTTGCATCATTAGCTAAATCAATGGCTCTATTGACAAGAGAGTTTAGAAATAACCAAAGGAATTCTGGTAGAAGAGATGATGGAAGAAGAGAAGAATCAAGTAACCAACAGAGGTCAGACTACAGAAATGATGACCAATAGAGGTTGAGCGACAGAAGCTACAGAGGAAATGACCGACAGAGATCAGATGACAAGGTAGGCCACACACAAGAATGCTACAAATGTGGTAAGCCTGGTCATTACGCAAACGAATGCCGAACAGAGAAAGGTGGAGACCAACAGAAGTCCGAAGATCGAACTGGAAACACCTCCCAAGGTTGTTTCAACTGCGGCAAACCAGGTCATTTCGCAAAAGAATGCAGAAGTAGACAAAATCGCCCACAGAAGGACTCAACTTTTTACAAAAAGAAGGCTGAGTATTATGCGCAAAAATCCCTAATGGCGAACAGAGGGCATTCTAAGGCAAACAAGGAGGACTTCGAGTCAGACTCTACCTCTGACGATGAATTCCCCACCAATGCCCTGTTCTATGGCATGGCAGAAGTTGACTCCGGCACTGACACTGAGGTATCCATTTCAAACTCTACCTCAAGTATTAATACTGTAGATGATGATTTATTTAAACTTAACATTGAACTGAAAGAAGTATATAAAAGCATTCAGAAAAGGCTAACCTTTAATGAGAGAGAAGTAAGGCTTCTCACTCAAGAAAAAGCCAAAATCTTTGAAGAAAAAGAAAAAATCGAAAAATATTGGAGCAAAAATATAGATCCTTTAAAAAGGCAAATTTCTGATCTAACCTATGCTTTAAAAATCAAAACAAAAGAACTTTCAGTTTCAAGAAGTGAAACAACAGACATAAGAGTTCTCAAAGAATACTTTCAAAAAGAAAGAGAGGTACTTTGGCCAGATCTTTTAAGAAGAGAAGTTTTACTTAAAAACTATAAAGATGCACAGAAGGTGTATGAAAAGGTAAACTCTCAAATAGCAAGACGAGGTATAGGGTACAGTGATATTACCTTAGGAGTTGAAAATAAACAACTAAAACCTCTGTCTTCTCTATTTGTTTTGGGAAAAACTAACAAACCAAACTTTCCAAACTTACTTTCTGTAAGTAAAAGGGTTAAAATCTCTGCAGAACCTCACTTGAGGAAACATACAAAGATGATCAATGTATGGTTTGAAAACACAGATTCATCATCTTCAACCTCTGTCAATAGAGGAATCAAACCAAAGAAATATCTGAAAACACAAGATCAGATTGGTATCTTTAAGTTTGGTAAACCAGAGACTCAAACACAGGTCTCTTTTGTCTGCATGATAAACGATGAAAAGAAATTATCAGCAGAAGCTCCTGAGTTTAAACCCATCTTTTCAGAAGAAAAACTTGAAAAATCTATTGAAAAAGAAATTTTGGAAGTTTTGAAATCAAATGTTTTAGAAAATCTCAGTACATCTTCTATAGATCAAATTCTCGCTGAAAAGATCTCATCAGATACATCTGCCATCTATGAAAGTCATTCTACAGAGGAAGAAAGCTCGTACGATACTTGCTCAGAAAATCCAGCCTCTGTCGAAAGTGATGACTCAACCTCTGTATATGAGGACGATTCAACCTCTAACGACTCAGAGACTGATTCTAAATCAGGGATAGTTCACTATGACACAGAGAATGTTAAAATCTCCTCTGAAGTTCTTAACAAAACTATTTCTCCAAAAGAGAAAATCACAGAGATACCTATCTGCCCAGATTTTCTGAACATGTATTTAAAAGTCAAAACCTCTAGTGAACTTGATATATTAAAGAAGACCTCTTTAGATCCTAAAAGTTCAAAATTTTCAAAACCTTTAAGGAAAATTAAAGAGAATCCTACTTGGCAACAAAAGGGAAAATGGCCTGAAGCTAACAAATACTTTTCCTCTGTGACAGTGAAGAAAGATGTTCACCACAGAAAAGAGTCACAGAAGGCAGGAACTAAACAAGACTTTTGCAAGCAACATTCTAGTATTCATAGTGTAGTGACCGTGACCAAAATGAAAGAATTTCAAGTGTTGGGAGGAGTTTATTTAAATGCTAAAAATTGAGGGGCTAGTTGGTAATTGTTAGGTAAGTATAAATGACACAAAACCCTAGGAGAAACATTCTCCTACTGATCTTGTGTGTGTGATGGGCGGCTGTGAGAGTAGATAGAGAGAGAGCAAGAAGGAGAAAGGAGAAAGAAGAAGAAAGACGGCAAAGTCAAGAAAGGAGGATCAAATTCGGATTTGTTGGGGAGGAATAGAAGGTGTGCTTCCTTTGGATTCAACCAGGTAATCCCTTCTCCATTTCTCTAATCTCTGATTTTGCCATTGTTTGAGTTATTTGGGGTTTTTGTTAAAAGTTGGGTTTGGAACTAATGGAAGAAGTTAGGTGTCAAATCTTATCTATTGCAACAGATATTTCAGTAGTAGTTGAGTTTAATGACCCTAATGTCGTTGTTAATCTTTATCTGTGAGATTTCGGTCGTACCTGTGATTTCTCGGTCCAATTAAAGGTCAGGTCGACGTCCGGAAAGCTTCCTGGACGTCCGGACACGTTGATCAGTTGAAGGTTTCCGGGTAGGTGTCTGATAGTCGTATGTGTGTGTCCGGATGATAGAAGATTCCGGATAGAGTGTTGTCCGGATAGGGTGTTGTTCGGATAGAGTGTTGTCCGGATAGGTGTGTTGTCCGGATAAGGGTGTTGTCCGGATAGGGGTGTTGTCCGGATAGGTGTGTTGTCCGGATAGGTGTGTTGTCCGGATAGGGGTGTTGTCCGGGTAAGTGTGCTGTCCGGAATAGAATGTCGTCCGGGGAGTTGAGATGATCTGCTTATGAGTTTATCCTTTCGCCAGGTAGATCATTTGGAGGTGCATACCAGAATAAGAAAGGAACGTAAGCGTAACAGGTGAGTTTTTTTAACTACAGCTTGATGGTACTTGTTCATTTACTCGTACATGCATGTTTACTTAATGTATGTTGCATATGACTTACTTATGCATGATGTGATGTATATGGGGGGTGTGTCCCATACGTAATGTGTGATGTATATGGGGGGGTGTCCCATGCGTAATAGTGTGATGCTTATGGGGGGTGTGTCCCATATGTTATGGTATGACGCTTATGGGGGGTGTGTCCCATCTGTCATAGTGTGATGCTTATGGGGGGTGTGTCCCATATATTATTTGCCAAACTTTATATTGATTTATGTTTCGCAAAACTCCTTAAATGCTATATATGGTGTGGATGTAACTGAGGGACCTCACTAGACCTTGTGGTCTAACCCTCGCATTTTCAAAACTGAAACCCTTTTCAGGTAAGCAGATTAAGGGCAATTCCTCTAGTGGTAAAGAGAAGGCGTGAGAGCGGGTGTGGCTTGGCATTAGCGGACTTCCTTTACATTTTGTTGTTAGAAACTCTCAGTTGTAATTCGGGTTTATTCCGCAAACTCGAGTGCAGAATTTTGATGGTATGAACCTTGGGCCAAGTTTTGGGCGATATATTATTATATATGTCTTGTTTTGGCATGTCTTGGATTGGGTTGTTACAAATGGTATCAGAGTCATAGTTTAAGGGATTTAGGTGACCGGATGGGCCTAAACTTAAACTGTAGGAGTACAACTGAGAATGTAGGAAGGCCTAGGAAGACCTCACTGGGGAGTGTGAATAATAGGTTAGTGAGAACTATCATGTAAGGTAAGTTTGGAATTACACCTGACCAGTGTAATTGTGAATTTACAGGTGCATGACGGTGATCATTCTTGCCTTGTTATTTTGGGACGGTTGTTAATCTATATTTTGTGTAATGTTTCGGTAGTTGTGAATGTCAGGACGAAGTTTGAGGAGTAGGTCTGTACCAGTTGTGGAGGCTTTGCCTTTAGCGGGGGAAATCCGCGTGGAGGGGAGTCTGAAGGATGGACCAGTGAGTCATCTGAGGCAACCGGCTACCCGCGGGAGGGGCGAAGGTCGTGGAAGGGATCGGGGAAGAGCACCCCGACGTGCGGCTACCCAGACTGTGGTGGCCAGAGTGTGGAGATTATCAGTAGTGTGTAAAGTTTTACCTTGTCATGATGGCAACGGTTTAGTGTGTTGTACAGATTATTCGTGGTATGAGTGATGATTCTTTCTAGAAGAAGCGTTGTTTGAATGTTTGGTGCGAGTGTTCGTGTGAAGTAGAACCTTTAGGGTTCTTAAGGAAATAATTGATTGAAGGTGAGCTCCTAATCTCTTATGAGTCTTTATTCTGGGAGTTCCCGATGTCGGTGAATTGAGATCTTGAGAGTTTCGACTCAAGGATCGGATAGTGGAGATGTGCTTTCTTACTCTCTAGCTAGTGGAAGAGTAGCAAGAGTGGTTGAAAAGTGATAGATGTATGGATTGGTAACATTGGTGTCGGTTAACCAATTTAGGACCGAGGTGAAGCCGTTTATTTTACAAATTAATAGTTAGGTGGTGACTGTGAGGTTGGAGAATCCAAGTATGTGGGGAAGTATCGGTACCGAAGGTTGTTTCAAATGTAAGGAACCTGATGGTGTAGTGGGAAGTAGGGTGTCGGCGTTGATTTGTTGTAACTGCAAAAAGGTAAACCCTGCTTGAGCGAATAGCCTTCAATGTAAAGCGAGTCATGCATTACGTTTTCAAACCGGTTACATATGTCCCCATGTCAAAATGTGTGAGTGTGTGCGTGTGTCTTGTAAACTTCTGATTTTGAAAATGAGTTGACGTGTGCAAGTGTGTGCTGGAAGGAAAAGATAAATTTGTTTACATGGTGTAATAAATTTCGAACTTGGAGAAATAGTGAGTTACTTCACTTCTTTTGCGGGTGAGTTAAGCCTTGTTGTAAAAATCGTAACAATATTTGATCGCATGGTTTTATGGATGAAAACGATATGAAAACGTGGTTGACATATCAACAAGTGTGGAAGTCGGTCGACTGTTCCAGTATGGGTGATATTGCTGTGTTTTCTTTTAAAAATTTTGCACAAGGAGAGTTTCAGTGAATGCACTTTCAAATGATGAACAAGGTTGCGTGTGAGCGATCTTTGAGATCGGTGTGTGTGGTGGTAACTTATGGGAGTATCGTGGCATGCATATCAAAACCTTGTTTTGTGGGATATTTTGAGTGTGTAAAGCAATTTAAATCGTTGTGTTGTCATGCATGAAGGCTATGAACTCGCTAGGTAGTAAGAGATACCGTACCTGAGAATATGCGAAGTTCCGGGAGTGGAAAATGTGGTTGAGTCGTCGATGGTTGATTTGTGACCTTAGTGTTACAGTATAGGGAGGGCAGTGTCTACCTGTAGTCTCAGGCTTTGACTGTGGAAATGATTGTGTGATGGTAGTTCTTGCTCTTATTTGGTAAGTTGACATATGACCGTCGACGGTGATTTCGAAGTAGGCAAGATACTTTGAAGGTAACGTTGTGGTATGTGGATGAATCGTTATCGGCGTGGAGCCGGAGTCGTGGTGAACTTGCCTTTAGGCTAATTGTCGGGTATTGAGGTTGAAGTCAACGACGGGGATGAATTTGTTGTCGGGAGATTTGAAATTTTGAAAGGTTAACTTTAGTGTGATTATTTTGTCGAGTGCGTGCGCGGAGATAAGAGGTCGGTTGGGATACGTGTGTATCTGCCCAGAGGGTGGACCGCCTTTTTGGTGAGTATCCTGAAGGTGGAGATGTGTTAGTTGGATAAGTGATTCTTCCTTGTGACTGTTATGTCAATTACGATTTACGAGGTAGTTAGCCCAACTCATGTGGGACATGTAGACTATGTTGGTTTGCGAGGATGTGTCTTATAGTTTGATTTATTTGAGCGTGCCTCAAGTGGACCCGAAGAGTCGGTCGGGAATAAGGACTCGATCGAGTGTAGTAGACGGTCATAATTTGTGATTCATCTAGATGGGAGAAAGACAAGGTTGTGAGTCTTTCTGAACCTAAATTTCATACAATTGTGACAGAGTTATTATATAACTGTGTGCTTCTCAGTTGTATTTATTGCAAAGCGACGATTAAGTGTGTGGTGTGGTTGTTATTTATTTGCGTGTTTCCAACTGCTTAAGTATGAAGCTATGAACAAGTGTGTGGTAGAATGCATGCTTTAATTATGCATCGTGCTCTAGCATTGTCGAAAAATGGGGGGTGTGTCCCATATTGTTTATACATTGTGCTCTGGCGTTGTCGAGAAAATGGGGGGTGTGTCCCATATTAATTATATATATAAATTTGTTTCATATATAGCGAGTGTGCTCTTTGGCGCTGTCACGGTGTGTGTGACTATAGCGTGTGCCAGTAGCAGGTGTCAAAAGGTGATTGTCACTTTTTAAAGTGTGCTTATTTAAATGTGTAGTTGCATATAAATTGCATAGGACTTGGTGAGATGCTTATGGGGGGTTGTGTGGATAAGTTGGTGGTAACTTATATTTAGTGGGCATGTGAAGCATGGTGGGGATGTATTGTTGGGAGGTTAAGTGGTGGACTAGTGTTGATATGGGATGAGCATAGGTGGAGATCTTTGCTCGGGGTTGCTCATAAGTTGTACAGATATGACAAAATTATGTGTGGAGTTGCATGGATGTCTAGGTGGCATATGATATTGTTACCCGAAAATAAAAGAATGGGGTGGCAATGGGTGACTAGATAAGAAGAAAATTGTGTACTCTCGAGTTGATTGATGAGTGCGTTTGCCTTGTATCGTTGTAATAATTGTGAAGATGTGGGATTGTTTAGTTCATGATATCTTGTAGTAGATATGAAGTCTATGAGAAAGTTGAACTAATCCTTGTGTGTAAAGGAATGCAAAGGAGTGAGTTAATATCGTTTGAGGAGCGAGAAGTGTGTGGTCGCTTCGAACATAGAGTGGAGTTCCGGTTTGACTTGGTCGAATTTCTCGTATGAGATGTGGTGAAACTATGGGATTAGACATAGTAACCGTTGAAATTTGTGTGTATGTGAGTGGTTTAAGCGTGGAGGAAAGCTAACTTGCGTGAGTGATCAAGAGTGTGTATCTTCTAGTGATTTATTCGCTGGAAACGTGTTTTATGTTTGAGAAGGAAGTGGAAGAAAGTAGTCGAATGTAGTGCTCGGATGAAGGACCGTCGGGTTGGACTTGATAGTGGTATGGGAGTGACGTTGTAGTAAAGGTGTGTGAATTGATTGTTATCGATGAGTTGTAGTCGGTATAATTAATGCAAGAAGGTGTTATCTGCCTTAGACGTATTTTGTGTTAGAAAAGTAATTGTAGAGTTGTGTATAGCATGTGGAGGAAAATTTTAACTGCGGGTTAAGGTGATAGTCAAGGTGGATCCGGCGATCAGTTGGCGATTTGAGCGTCGTTATTTTATAAGGGTTCGGGATGTGTGGCGTTAATTTTCGGTAGAAGGCGTTCTTTTAAGAAGGTAAGATTTGTGTGAAACCCTTAGTGTGACGCGTTTAAAAAAAAAAATCGTGAGTCTAGAGGTGTGAATGATTTTGGGTGAGACCGAAGGTCGTGTGGTTGACCACCAATAGCTCATGCGTTTCGTGAGAAGTTAAGCGTGGCTCGAGATCGCCACAGGGTGTAAGAAGAAGGTAGAGCTTGATCGAATTCTGTGTGGGAGACAGTGCAATACTTATAATTAGTCGTGAAAGGACGTTGTGCGTTGGAGAGGAAGGAGAATCAATACCCAGGTATGTTGGACCTTTCGCCATCACCAAGTGTGTGGGAGAGGTGGCGTACAGGTTGGAATTGCCAGAAGAGTTAAGCAGAATTCATTCGACGTTTTCTGTGTCAAACCTGAAGAAATGTTTGGCCGAGTCGGATGTGGCTATTCCGTTGGAAGATGTCCTTATAGACGAGAAATTGACATACGAAGAGGAACCAATAGAGATTGTGGACAGTAAGGTTCGGAAGTCGAGGAATAGGGAGGTTCGTCTGGTTAAAGTCCCGTGGAAGTATCACAAGGGACGAGAGGCAACGTGGGAAGTGGAATCAGTTATGGCGTCCAGGTACCCTCACCTTTTTGAGAATGGAATTCCGGGGACGGAATTCTTTTGAGGGGGGAGTGTTGTAGTGACCGTGACCAAAATGAAAGAATTTCAAGTGTTGGGGAGGAGTTTATTTAAATGCTAAAAATTGAGGGGCTAGTTGGTAATTGTTAGGTAAGTATAAATGACACAAAACCCTAGGAGAAACATTCTCCTACTGATCTTGTGTGTGTGATGGGCGGCTGTGAGAGTAGATAGAGAGAGAGCAAGAAGGAGAAAGGAGAAAGAAGAAGAAAGAGGGCAAAGTCAAGAAAGGAGGATCAAATTCGGATTTGTTGGGGAGGAATAGAAGGTGTGCTTCCTTTGGATTCAACCAGGTAATCCCTTCTCCATTTCTCTAATCTCTGATTTTGCCATTGTTTGAGTTATTTGGGGTTTTTGTTAAAAGTTGGGTTTGGAACTAATGGAAGAAGTTAGGTGTCAAATCTTATCTATTGCAACAGATATTTCAGTAGTAGTTGAGTTTAATGACCCTAATGTCGTTGTTAATCTTTATCTGTGAGATTTCGGTCGTACCTGTGATTTCTAGGTCCAATTAAAGGTCAGGTCGACGTCCGGAAAGCTTCCTGGACGTCCGGACACGTTGATCAGTTGAAGGTTTCCGGGTAGGTGTCTGATAGTCGTATGTGTGTGTCCGGATGATAGAAGATTCCGGATAGAGTGTTGTCCGGATAGGGTGTTGTTCGGATAGAGTGTTGTCCGGATAGGTGTGTTGTCCGGATAAGGGTGTTGTCCGGATAGGGGTGTTGTCCGGATAGGTGTGTTGTCCGGATAGGTGTGTTGTCCGGATAGGGGTGTTGTCCGGGTAAGGGTGTTGTCCGGAATAGAATGTCGTCCGGGGAGTTGAGATGATCTGCTTATGAGTTTATCCTTTCGCCAGGTAGATCATTTGGAGGTGCATACCAGAATAAGAAAGGAACGTAAGCGTAACATGTGAGTTTTTCTAACTACAGCTTGATGGTACTTGTTCATTTACTCGTACATGCGTGTTTACTTAATGTATGTTGCATATGACTTACTTATGCATGATGTGATGTATATGGGGGTGTGTCCCATACGTAATGTGTGATGTATATGGGGGGGGGTGTCCCATGCGTAATAGTGTGATGCTTATGGGGGGTGTGTCCCATATGTTATGGTATGACGCTTATGGGGGGTGTGTCCCATCTGTCATAGTGTGATGCTTATGGGGGGTGTGTCCCATATATTATTTGCCAAACTTTATATTGATTTATGTTTCGCAAAACTCCTTAAATGCTATATATGGTGTGGATGTAACTGAGGGACCTCACTAGACCTTGTGGTCTAACCCTCGCATTTTCAAAACTGAAACCCTTTTCAGGTAAGCAGATTAAGGGCAATTCCTCTAGTGGTAAAGAGAAGGCGTGAGAGCGGGTGTGGCTTGGCATTAGCGGACTTCCTTTACATTTTGTTGTTAGAAACTCTCAGTTGTAATTCGGGTTTATTCCGCAAACTCGAGTGCAGAATTTTGATGGTATGAACATTGGGCCAAGTTTTGGGCGATATATTATTATATATGTCTTGTTTTGGCATGTCTTGGATTGGGGTGTTACACATAGATCTTCTTGTAATAGGAAATCTAATGTAAAGAAAGAGTGTAATGCCTCTGTGGCTCGGTTCAATGAATTCAATGAAAAGTTCAAACTGTAACGTCCCAAAAATTACAAGCAAATTTAAATTTTTAAAAATAAACATTTCATTCATAACAAACCATTAAATGATCCCAACGTTTCGTTTGCAAACTCATAATTAAAATCTTTATAATAAAAACCAGCGGAATAAACATTTAATTATTAAAATCATAAAAACAACCAGCTCTCCTCGCGCGCCAGTGTGTACTCATCACGCCTTGGAGCCGCTCGGACCTGAAACCACAGATTATTGGGAAAGGGTAAGCACGAAGCTTAGTGAATTCCAACACATGCGCAAATAGGAATTATATACACATCACCCCTATCCGCACATAAGCAACAACATCACAGTTACATAAAACGAGTAAACATCTACAAGTAATTATGTATCCAACACCTCGGTCCCACCGAATTGTAATGTAACACACTCGTCACACCGAGTTCCCACAACGTTTCTTTCCACTTCCTCGGTCCCACCGAATTGTAATGTAACACACTCGTCACACCGAGTTCCCACAACGTTTCTTTCCACTTCCTCGGTCCCACCGAATTGTAATGTAACACACTCGTCACACCGAGTTCCCACAACGTTTCTTTCCACTTCCTCGGTCCCACCAAATTATAATGTAACACATTTATACTAAGCATTCAAACCAATCAATTATTACATACCACAAACAACCAGTTCACACCACAAAGACAGTAGTACATACAAACTACTATGACATGCATACAACCCCTAACTACACAGTGAGAGAACTCACCTCGAATGCGCGCCCAGCTTAATAACACAATTCAAGCTTCACAATTACGGTCACTTCCCAGCACCTAAACGCATGTTAAAACGTGTCAATACGATACCCGGACCCTATGACACGACACACGCTTAAACCGTCACTAAAACTATTTTCCGTTCTCGCCAAACAGGTCAATTCGGGACCTGCTTCGACCCCTCTAAACCCAGAAAATTCCCAATATTATTTCATGACCAGAAAGTACTCTGAGTTAGGGTTCCAAGGACATATTATACGCCTCCTAACGATTTTTCTACAATTTACTACGGATTTTACAAAAACAGTTTCCAGCACAGCGAAATTCAGCACCTTTCAGTATAAAACGACAATTCGACCCGTGCTACGTCCCGAACTGGGTTTTGCACAAAACACAGAAAAGTTTCTAGACTCAAAAAGAGAACTTTTGACACCGGTTTCACCCCAAACCGAGTTACGAGCAGAAAGTTATGGTTTACACAAAACAGTGGCAGATTCCAGAATTTTACACATAAAATGACGAATCACCGAACTTGCGACCACTTTTTCGCCCAGCTAGAGACCGAACCAGTTTTTTGCTAAAACACGGAAAACGTGTCCGACCCCGAACTTGAACCGTGGGCGCCAGTTTCGGCTCGAACGGTGTTACAACGGAAAAGTTATGGTCGCGCGAAAACTGGACAGCACACTAAAATTTTCAAAAAAAGATAACTTTATAAACGGTTCGCGGCTTAAACGATTCGGGATTTACGCTAAGAGTGTGACCCACTGCCACCGCCCTCCACCCACAGCCACCGCAGCGGCGGCGTGCGGCGGTGGTGGTCTCGCCGGAAAAACGAAAAGGAAAAGAAAAGAACGAGACTAACGAGAACCACATACCTCACGACGGCGTCTCACCACCACAACCACCTCTCACCCTCGACTCCTCCGACGACAGCCGAGTTGGTGGCGTCCTCCGGCGACAGCAGCGGCTCCGGCGACAGCAGCAGCGGCGACGACGGCTGCCGCTGTGGTCTTTCTTCTCGTTTCTCTCTTCTCGCGATCGCCCTCTCTCTCTTTTCTTTCACCTACGGCCGCACCACACCAAGGAACTAGGAGAAGGATTCTTAGGGTTAGGATAGTTGGTTGTTTGGCTTACAAGGAAAAGGAAGAAAACGAGAAGCATGGGGTTCGGCCTTTTTCTTGCATGGGCCGAACCATGCCCAAATTTGACCAAAACTCAAGATTAGCCCCTCAAAACTTATCACTTGGCACTTAAATAAAACGGTTAGAATTTAATACGCATTTGGTCAAGCTTTCTAACCCCGTTAGTAAAGATTCGCTAAAAGAACGATATTAAAGCAATTAATTAAAATATATATAAACATACCGGGACACGGGCTTTACAACTCTCCCCCACTTGGATTAGACTTCGCCCTCGAAGTCTCTGCCTACGAATAGCTCCTGATAGTTCTCCCTCATCTCAACCTCAGGTTCCTAAGTCCACTTGAAACCCCTACTAAACTTCTCGAATACTATTCTTACTAACGTACTCTTTCTAAGACACTGGGGTTGTGATCGGCAAAACACCCCGACAATTGAAATCATTCCTAGCCAAGCGACTACGGTTGTCCCCCAACCTTAGATATTCCATACATCCCGAGTCAAATCTCCAGCTCTAACCATTCTAAAGCTGCTCACAGAATACCCTATTTGATACTCGACTACGATCATTCCTACCCTTAACTGTCGATTAACTACCACGAATTCTAATAGACTCCAAAGATTTTCAATAAATTATATCAACAAAACATCGACCCCTTGACGAACATCGGTCCAACCGATTACAATAACAACATCGGCCCCCCGCCGAACATCGGTCCCACCGATTACAATAACAAACATCGGCCACCCGCCGAACATCGGTCCAATCGATTACAATAACACCCATAAGCGTGGTATTATCCTAGACACTAACACGAATAGATATCCCCCACAATCAAGTCAACTAACACACACGTAGGTCATTCCCTTAACCGATACTACCCGACCTACGTTACCAACCAACGTGGAATACCCAACCTCCCACCGTCGACGTATCCCCCAACACACGCTCTACAAAGCTAAATTATCTGAACCGAGGATACACCCTGACGCCTACCTCTCAGGTAACGCCTCAGGGCCCCGCACATCGGAATTACCTCTCAGGTAAGTGCCCACCACTATGTCCTCCTAGCACCTACTAGAAAGCCTAGGCTATAACACTTGAACACCGGGGCCTCACTCCGAGATACCCAACCGACCACTACCAGCGACTGACTAACGTGCCTAAGGATCCAGAGCAAAACAGCCTACCCACAAGTGCCTATCCCGGATTGGCTCACTCACCCAAACGTGTAAATACTCGACGTGCAAAGAATGCCAAACGGTGCGACAAAACAATTCATCAACAAGACTCCACCTCGGGTCATTAAAACCGGGCAATTAGCCCATGACTAACTCCAAGTCAAAACCGAGCAAAATGCTCCACGCTTGCTTGTAACGTCCCAAAAATTACAATGAATTTAAAATTTTAAAAATAATGCATTTCGTTACAATCAAACCATAAGTTAACAAATCCCATTACAATAAAAATAAATGTCGTTAATTAAAACCGTCAAATGAAATTTAAGCAGCGGAAAAGTTATATAATTAAATCCCCATTTAAAAAGTTAAACTTAAACAGCCTTCGCCTTGCGCCCGTGTGTACCGTCATGCCCGACTGCTACTCGCACCTGAAATCATAAGATATTGGGAAGGGGTAAGCACGAAGCTTAGTGAATTCCATCACATGCGCAGATAGGAATTATATACACATCACCCCTATCCGCACATAAGCAACAACATCACAGTTACATAAAACGAGTAAACATCTACAAGTAATTATGTATCCAACACCTCGGTCCAACCGAGCCCTCGGTCCCACCGAGTTGTAATGTAACACACTCGTCACACCGAGTTCCTACAACGTTTCCTTCCACTTCCTCGGTCCCACCGAGCCCTCGGTCCCACCGAGTTGTAATGTAACACACTCGTCACACCGAGTTCCCACAACGTTTCTTTCCACTTCCTCGGTCCCACCGAGTTGTAATGTAACACACTCGTCACGCCGAGTTCCCACAACGTTTCTTTCCACTTCCTTGGTCCCACCGAGGTGTAATGTAAAACATTTATACTAAGCATTTAAACCAATCAAATATTACACACCACAAACAACTAGTTCACACCACAAAGACAGTAGTACATACAAACTACTATGACATGCATACAACCCCTAACTACACAGTGAGAGAACTCACCTTAAAGCAACGCGAGTATCCGCAACCGCAATCACAAGCCGGCCAACTTCACTCACCTTCTCCCACCTAATTACGTGTTAACAAATGTCAAAGTGACGCCCCAACCCAAAACCACGACTACTAAATTATAACGTACACATTCCAGCTTTTACTCTAAAAACACAGGTCTGTTCGGGACCTGTTTAACCCCTTGTAAACTGATAAATCCAGAAATATTAATCCATAATCACAAAGTCCCATGTCTTAGGGTTCCAGGGACATATCGCACGCGCTCTAACGATTTTTCTACAATTTATTATGGATTTTACAAAACCAGTTAACTGCACAGCGAAAAACAGCACCTTTCATTACAAAACAGCGGTTTAACACTAGCTACGGTCCGAACTGGTTTTTCCGCAAAACATAAGAAACTTACTAGACTGATAAAGGGAACTTTTGGCACTGGTTTCATCCCAATCCGATATTCCTAGCAGAAGTTATACTCGATACAAAAACAGGGACAGAAACTGCAGTTTCACATAAAATGACAAATAATGCTTAGTAACCCATTAAGCCATAGCTTAACCCAAACAGACCCGAATGAACCTTTGAGGATGCAAACAAATAGGGTATTCTAAGTGCAAGTAAAAACAACCCCCAAACATACAATCAACAACCACAATGAGACCCCAAAATTTTAGCGTGGAAAACCCCTCAAAATCGAGAGTAAAAACCACGGGACTACTAGAGCCGCTTCAAATCCACTACCACCAATATTAGAGCAATACAAAGTCTTCTCTAGATTATACTAGAGGCATACAAAACCATCATACACTTGGAAATAAGCACATCAAGATGTATGGAACCAAAATAGAGCAAAAATGGAGAAAAATCACCACAAAGTTACTGCTGTGCAGAACCCCACGAAACCATGACCTCCGGACCTCAAAACCACGATCCCACCGTCCAGAATGTTGATGAAGATGTAGTGAAGCTGCTCACCAAAAATCACGACGATCCGACCGTTCAATCTTCGGGAAACAGAAGTTTTCTGCAGCTAGGTTTTCAAAATACGAAAATATTGAGCTCCATCCCTTTTTTCTTGTTACTCACGAACACCACACCAAAAAAATGATACAAGGGTTTGGTTTGGGTTGCATGGGCCGAAACTCTCACTTTTTGGCCCCTTAACAATTTTGGTCCCTCACTACATCCTTCTCGCAAACTAACCACGTCTTGACATATTTAACTATTAGGTCCAATTCGTCTAACCCCGCTAACGGAAACCATGATAAATAAAACTTTTAAAAAAGAATTAAAACAAAGAAATTACATACCGGGATACGGGCTTTACAACTCTCCCCCACTTGGATTAGACTTCGTCCTCGAAGTCTACGTCCGCAAACAGCTCTGGATAGCTTTACCACATCTCAACCTCGGGTTCCCAAGTCCACTCGGAGCCCTTTCTGTGTTGCCACTGGACTTTCCTCAACTAGAATCTAAATTTCTCACCCCGTCTAGAATTTCTCGAATACTTTTCTTACTAACAAAACTCCTTCACGGACATTGGAAATATGATCGGAAGAACACTCCAACAACTGAATTCATTCCTAGTCAAACGACTTCGGTTGCCTCCAAACCTTAGATGTTCCATACATCCCGATTCAACTTGCAAGCTCTAACCATCCTAAAGGTGCTCACCAACATACCCTACAGGATACTCGAATTCGATAATTCCTACCATTACTGCCGATTAACTTCCACGAGTTCTAATAGACTCCCAAAATTATTTCACACAGATCATCAAACCAGTAAACTTATAATCACCCACGCAGGTCATTCCACCATAACCATTCATCACAAATAAGCATCTCAGGGTTACTACTACCATCATCATAATTATTTTCATATCGGCTACAAATCTCCGATTACACTAAAGGTGTTTGGCCTCAAGCCCAAAAGTCGACACCTAAATATACTACTTACTTCAAAACGGTTATTGCGCATTTATTCTCTTAATTACAAAGGGCATCCTTCCCTTAACCGACACTATTCGGCCTACCATATTAACACGTGTGGAATACCCAATCCTCCCTCGTCTACTTATCCCACACGCTCGCTCTAGGAAGCCTAGTTACACTGTATCAAAATACTCCTTAACGCCTACCTCCCAGGTACGTCTCAAGGCCCGGCGCATCAGAACTACCTCCCAGGTAAGTGCTCAAGACTATATCTTCCTAGTGCCTACTAGAAAGTCAAGGTCATAACACAAGAATACCGGGGTCCCACCCCGAGATACCCAACCGACCATTACCAACGACTGACTGTCATGACCAAGGATCCAAAGCAAACAGTCTACCAACAACATGCCTATCCCGGAATGACTCACTCACCCAAACATGTAAATACTCAACGTGCAATAAATGCAAAACTGTGCAACAAAAACAATCCAACAACAAGACTCCCCATCGAGCCATTAGAACCGTGCAATTGACCCCTGACTATCTCAAAGTCAAAACCGAGCAAAATGCTCCACGCTTGCTAGACCCATAGTCGGTCAAAACGCGTTTAAATAAAGTTTAAGCAAGCAATACTCTAAAATCAACATTAGTCCCAAACTCAACACGGGTTAAACAAAAGAGTTTTCCAAAAGGACTCACACCCTTAAAATTCTCAAAATGACACATAACACTTAAAAGCGCATTGCCCAAATGGTTTACAATATATTTTCAACGTCAAGATTTTTTTATTATTTTTTTTTTCATTTCAAAAAGACCGTAAGCAATAAAACTACTATTACCAGGTCGGTAGTTACGCAAAAATGGACACGCTTGTCCCACATATGAAAATCATGTTGAAAACTATTTCATTGCAGCTTAGTTTACTCACAGAACGTAAAGCGAAATAAATAATTTCTTTGAAAATGAACCGTCACGGTTCTAGCATGAATTGACTCATGACATGTATTTAAAGTAACCGCTCGACCTTACACCGGGTGCGACAAAAGTGTGCACATAATTTCAAAATCAGTTCCACGACATTTGACCCCAAAATTTCTCTTTTTCAACATTCAATGTCGTGGCACAGGGTTCACCAACAAATCTTGCGCGCGCCGGCTAGTCATACAAAACGATGAAACAGTTTACAAATATATTTTTGTTAAAACACAACTGTCTCGTGTAAGTTTCAAACTTAAAGATAAAAACCAATCCGTTTCCATCATTTGAAAATATCGACTAAAACCTCATTAAATCTCAAAAGGTGGGGTTCTTTAAATTGATTTCCAAGATTTCTCCAAATGGTCACATAAACAAATAAGATATGCACCTCGTGAAATTAAACCCACACGACTCAACATGCCGTAAAACAAAACTTATTTAACGAAATCACTCAAATAGCTTTATACAGACATCGTGGAATGTAACTTTCCGTCTCAACTCTAACATATGTGGAGGAGTTCCAATGTTAAAGTCACAAGCCGTAGTCACTTGCCCAACATTTTAAACACCACAAAACACGGATATCATCTTACCCGAAAGAACCGTTGGAAAAATAATGAAATGAGACAAATTCTAACAAAGTTTGCACTCCCGTGATAAAACGATTTCATACACTTTCCAAAACCATATTTCAAAATCTTGTGTGTGTGCTGAACATTTCCCAAAATTCCAAAACACCATCCATAAAATGATTTGAAACACGAGAATTTGTTAATGCAATCTATTTCAAAGTCAAACTTTGTGAATGACTTAGTCGGCATTCTACGCCTCGACTCCTACTCCTCCAAATCTCTCCGGTCCACTAACGTCATCCAGACATTTAAACCTCTTAGGCAAGTTAAGAAATTACGTCAAATAATCCCTACGATTTTTCCTCAAATCAAATAATACCATCTTTAACATCCCAGGCCAACCGTACCAGATATTGTCCACTTTGTCCACACACCTGGACTCACGGTTTTAAAACGCGTCTAATAGGGGAGGTACCAAGTCCCTATTATAAGGCAACCTTTGTTCCCCTCCCCAACCAATGTGGGATCTTACAATCCACCCCCCTTGGGAGCCCAACGTCCTCGCTGGCACACCAGTCCGGTTCCCGGCTCTGATACCATCTTGGCCCGAAACAAACATCATCCTTATCGTCACTCCAAGTGATCAATACTAGAATCGTCCTTTTATTCCAACAACTACTAATTTTATAACCTTCGACACTACCCCAGCGATCATCCCATCAAAGCAAAACAAGTACACACCTGTACTAGTAGGTTTACTATAGTCGTTCCTCCTTGCGATGGCTATTCCGGGTAGATATTACTGTTGGGTCACTTAGATTTGAAGATGACCTCAGTCTCTCAATTTCACAGTTCATACTTAGAATAATTTTTAGGTTCTTTACAAGCAGTTTAATTGTATAAAAATGTTCGGTGAAGTCGAAGATCAACCGAAGAAACAAAGTAGAAGTATATCTTCAAAGCGGATTTAAGATAGAATTCTCAACCAAAGATTAAGCTGCTACTTGAAGACTTTTCCTAAAGTCTTAGCCAGGTCACTTGAAGATTTTGAAGAAGCAAAATTTTGAAGAAGATGAAATGTTAGGCAAGATTTTGAAGAAGCAAAATTTTGAAGAAGATGAAATGTTAGGCAAGATTTTGAAGAAGCAAAACTTTGAAGAAGATCAAAATCTTGAAGACAATATCTTCGGCAAGATCTTTGAAGAGGATAACATGTTAGGCAAAATACATGTTAGGAACATCTTCGGCAAAGAAATTTTAGCAGGTATATTAACTTTATCTGCAGAATATATTCAGGATATCTTGCATTGACAGAGACATCATCCTAAGATCAGAAAAAGGTTCTTTAGACTTCTTATCTTCTTCAAGAAACATCAGCTTCAACAAGCAGGTCAACGCTTGAAGACAAAAGTGAAAAGACAAAATCACTTTTCAGAAGACTGCTTCCGTTCTGCCTTCCAAGCCCTCCTTGACAAGTGTCCATTGCATTTATTGCATGAGGCACTATAAAAGAAGATCATCTTCATCCTTGCAACTCACCAGTTTACAAACTCTCTCAAGCTTTCAAGTGCTGGCGCATTACTCTCTCTCAGAAGTTCATTTGTTTTCTAAGTGTTTGACAACTGTTCTTATTCTCTGTGTGACTTTGTGTTAGATTGTTTAAGCAGATTTTATCTGTTTTGTTCCGCAACAATCTTTAAGTTTTCTATGTGTAATTCTTGATTTTAAATCAATAAAGAATTAATTAAGTGAAAAATTTTGTGTATTGTATTCAACCCCCCCTTCTACAATACTTGTTTACCATTGCTAATCCATAGCTGGGACCAACAAGTGGTATCAGAGCGGGTCAGTTTAATCTAATAAACTTGATCTGATCTGCAATGGCTTCATCTTCTACCCTGAACAATGTTTCTTCTCAAAACACTACTGCTAATGCTGGATCATACGACAATGGCTCCATAGCCAAACCACCAAAGTTTAACCCCAATAACTTCTCTTTGTGGAAAAGTCGTATGATGCTCTTTCTAGAAGGAGTTGACAGCAGATATCCTACTATACTCCATGAAGGACCTATTGTCCCAAGAGTTTGGGATCGTTATAATGCCAAAAATAAAGATGAGGATGGTGACGATTCTTCTTTTGATGAGGAAGAACGAACACCAGCTACTGGGAGATACATTGTAAAGGACCCCAGTAAGTACACTGATGAAGACAAGCGTCTTGTAGCTCTTGACACTAAAGTCAGAGCCATCATTGCCCTCTCTTTGCCCGATGAAGTTTATCACTCTCTTGTAAACTTTTCTACTGCTAAAGAAATGTGGTCTACTCTGTGTGTTCTTTATGAAGGAACTTCTGAAGTGAAAAAGAGCAGAAAAATCGCTCTTGTTAGAAAATATGAACTGTTTGCTCATGAAAAAGGAGAATCGCTTTCTGACTACTATAACCGTTTTAACAGCCTGCTTAATGATCTTAAGCTGTTGGGTCGCATTTATGACAATGAGGAAGTCTTATGCAAATTTATGGATTGTCTTCCTGAGTTCTGGGAAAACATCTGCACATGCATTAAGACAACCAAGGATCTTGATCATATGCCTCTCACAGCTCTTTATGGTACTCTCTTTAACTTTGAGCAAACCAAGCTCCAAAGGAAGTCTGTCATTAAAGATATCAAAAGCTCTTCCCTAGCTCTTGTGAGTGACTCTTCCAAAAGATCTGTGTGCATTCCTAGAATTACATATCCCTCTGATTCTGACCATGATAGTCAGGAAGATACCAATGATCATTCGGAGGCATATCTTAGTGATGCTGATGATGAAGGTGAGGAAACCCCCGTTGACCAACTGATAGATGGCATAGCCATGCTGGCAGGTTACTCTAAACCTAGATCCCGTTTCTCTTCTAGTAAATCTAAATTTTCTAGAAAATCTTCTCAAAATTTCCCCAAGCACTCTTTAACTGATAAATCAAATGAGGAATGCTTTAAATGTGGGAAGAAAGGTCACTTTGCCTCTGAATGCAGAAGCAAGCTTTCTGAAAAATCAAAGAACTCTTTATCCAGTCGTCCCTTTTCAAAATCTAACAGATCCAGACTCGATTCAAATCACTCCTCTTCTCAAAGATCTGGCCAACCTGGTTCCTCTGTGAACTCTGACCGTGCTGAAAAGTACAAGGCTAAATACAAAAGAGAAAAGGAGAGAAATGAACTTCTTTCCAAAAAGGGAACGGGTCTGCTTGCTGAGTATCATGACTTGGTAGATGAACCCACATCTGACAGTGATAAGGACATGGCCAATATTTGTTTCATGGCAAAGATTGATGACATCAATGACTGTGAGGAAACTCCTTCCACTCTTGCTCTAGTCTCGACAGGATGCTCTTCCTCATCCACTCAGGTACATCCCTTTCACTCTCTTACTGATGCTGAAAAGATTGAAGCATTTGACTCTTTAACTGTTGACTTCCATGATGCTAAAGATGCTAAGAAAAAGGCAAATGCTCAGATAAAATCTCTTTCCTCTCAACTTCAAATCTGTCTTTCTCAACTAAAACATTTTGACAAAATCAAAGCTGAGCTTGAAGATCTGAAAACCATAAACTTCACACTTGCTAAAGAGAAAAATAAGTTGTTCAAAAGACTTAAAGAGGAACAAGAAACTGTGAAAAAGTGGACTAACTCTTCTAAAAATTTAGAAAAGATTTTTAAAGACCAAATGAACTGTGGTGACAAATCTGGTCTTGGCTTTGGCAAAATGGACATTGACTCTTCCTCAACTGTTCATGCTTCTACTTCCCTTGTGCCTCCTCCACTCAATGAGTCCTCTGAACTCCACTCAAGTGATACTCATTCAATGAACTCTGTTGATCCTTCTGAAGCCTTAAAGCTTGGGATGTTCATAAAAGCTAAAGGTGATGCCTCAACTTCTAAAGTTGAAGAAGCCCAAGGCTCTAATGACCCTCCTCAACCTGTTCATGAGCTGATGAAATCCCTACACATAGATGAAGCCTCTTCCTCTGAACCTAAGCCTTCAAAGATCCTAAAGAGAGAACCTCAACCTCTTCAAAACAGATTTTCCACTTCTGACAAAGGAAAATCAGTCGTCGAGTTCCATCCCAAAAGAAAAACTCCAAAGAAATATTCTGGTAACTCTTCCATCTTTCCCATTCCTCGATCCGTGCTTTTGAAAAAGTCAGATTCCAAAGAATCCTGTCACTCACCAACCCTCATACCTTACAAAGGAATCCTAGGAACCACACCTCTTGGCTCATCCTCTTCGGCCAAGATCATAAAAATCAATGCGAAAGGTCAAAACAAGGACAGTGGTAATAATGTTAAAAAGGTTTTTATCTATAGAAAATGCTATAACTGTGGTGACACTTTTCATATGGCTAAAGATTGTCCTCTTGAGAGAATGGACAGGAACTCATCTAAAGATCTCTCTGTTTCTTCTTCTCACCCAAAAGGACCCATATCCAAATGGGTACCAAAGAACTAATTCTTCTGTGACTGCAGGTTTATGGACATCAACAGATCTGGTATCTGGATAGTGGATGTTCACGTCATATGACTGGAAACATATCTCTTCTTGTTAACTTCGTGTCGGCTAAAGGTCCATCTGTTATCTTTGGCGATAATTCTCGTGGCAGCACTAAAGGCTACGGAACTCTCTCCAATGGTTCTGTCACCTTTAATAAAGTAGCGTACGTTGAAGGCTTGATGCACAACCTCTTGAGCATAAGCCAGCTGTGTGATCTCGGTTATAAAGTAATCTTTGAACTATCCATTTGCACGGTGGTTGACAAAGACATGAAAGCTGTACTTTCCGGGTACCGAAAAGAAAATGTCTATGTTATAGACATGGGACAGAGTTCATCTTCTGAAACAAACATCTGCTTTGTCTCTGAAAACTCTGCTAAAATCAGTTGGCTCTGGCACAAGCGTCTCTCTCACCTCAACTTCAAAACCTTGAATTCTCTCTCCTCTAAAGAGCTCGTATCTGGAATGCCAAAGCTGACCTTTGTGAAAGAAAAGCTGTGTGCTGCTTGTGAGAAGGGAAAGCTCACAAAATCTTCATTCAAGTCCAAGCAATGCTTCTCCATTTCTCAACCTCTTCAGATGCTGCACATGGATCTGTGTGGACCAGTAAACACTCCAAGCCTTGGTGGAAGAAGGTACATTCTTGTTATTATTGATGAATTTACACGCTATACTTGGGTATTTTTTCTCAGGTACAAAAGTGATGCTTCTGAAGAAATCATAAAGTTCATCAAAAGATCTGAAGTGATGAATGGGCAGCTGGTGAGATCTGTGAGAAGTGACAACGGCACTGAATTCAAAAACAGTGTGTTGGATGACTTCTTCAATGAAAAGGGCATATCTCAGAACTTTTCGGCTGTTCGGACTCCACAACAAAATGGTGTGGTAGAGAGAAAGAACAGGACGCTGTGTGAAGCTGCCAGATCCATGCTGAGTGAATCTCACCTACCGACCTACTTTTGGGCTGAAGCAATTAATACTGCATGCTTTACCCAGAATAGGTCCATCATTGTAAAAAGGCATAATAAGACTCCCTATGAAGTCTTTTATGGTAGAAAACCAAACATCAGTTTTCTTCATGTCTTTGGGTGTGTCTGCTACATTTTGAATGACAGAGAAAACTTGGGGAAGTTTGATCCTAAAGCAGATGAAGGCATTTTCATGGGTTATTCTCTCACCTCCAAAGCATACAGGGTCTACAACCTTCGGAGAAAATGTATTGATGAATCAATACATGTCAAGTTTGATGACCTCAAGGTATCATCTCTCTCCTCAGATGATGATGAATTAAATAGTTGGATCACCTCTTGCATTGGTGATGCTTCTCCTTCTCCACCTAACCCAACTATTCCCATACCTTCTCCTCAAAATCCTACCTCTCAAGATAATAATCCTTCCTCATCCTCACACCCTTCTTCAAACCAAGAAGAAAATCCTCTGCCGATCCAAACGTCCCAAAACCAAAATTCTCTTCAAAACACCACTCTCTCTCGTCCCTCAAATATTCCTTCTTCATCAAATCCACCCCATACTTCTTCATTCAATCCCCCTGAAGATCTACCCTCCACCTCTCATCCACAACCTTCCTATCCCCCAGCCTTGCCTCCTGCTATAAAATGGACCAAGGATCATCCAATCGATCAAATAATTGGTGATCAACAGGCTGGTGTCCAAACCAGAAGAGGAGTAGGCAATATCTGTCTCTATGTAAACTTTTTGTCTCTTATAGAGCCAAAGAAGGTTGAAGAAGCTCTAGCTGATCCATGTTGGATCACTGCCATGCAAGAAGAACTCTCTCAGTTTGAAAGGAACAAGGTCTGGAGATTTGTTCCTCGTCCTTCCAGAAAAACAATTATCGGAACCAAGTGGATCTTCAGAAACAAGATGGATGAAGAAGGCACTGTCATCAGAAATAAAGCTAGACTGGTTGCTCAAGGGTACAGGCAAGAAGAAGGAATTGACTATGATGAAACATTTGCTCCAGTTGCTAGACTTGAAGCAATCAGAATCTTCCTTGCTCATGCTGCATACAAGAACTTTAGAGTCTTCCAGATGGATGTCAAGAGTGCCTTCCTAAATGGAGAGCTTGCTGAAGAAGTCTATGTGAAACAACCTCCTGGATTTGAAGATCCCTCTCATCCTGACTATGTGTACAGATTGGATAAGGCTCTCTATGGCCTTAAACAAGCCCCTCGTGCCTGGTATGACACTCTAGCTGACTTTCTTCTGAAGAACAACTATACTCGAGGTAAGATTGACAACACTCTTTTCATCAAGCAAAAATCAGGTAATCTTATTCTTGTTCAAGTTTATGTGGATGACATCATTTTTGGTGCCACCAATGAATCACTGTGTGATGAGTTTGCCTCTCTCATGATGAGCCAATATGAGATGAGCATGATGGGGGAGCTAACATTTTTCTTGGGTCTCCAAGTAAAACAATCTTCTGAAGGTATCTTTATAAACCAAAGCAAATACATTCGTGATCTTTTGAAAAAGTTTCAATTTGATACCTGCTCTCCCATGAAAACTCCTATGGCACCACCTCTAAAACTTGATGCTGATCCTAATGGTGTGTCTGTTGATGTCACCAAGTTTAGAGGAATGATTGGGTCACTTCTTTATCTTACTGCTAGTAGACCTGATATTATGTTTGCTACTTGCCTGTGTGCGCGTTACCAAGCCAATCCTAAGGAATCTCACTTGGCTGCGGTTAAACGCATCTTTCGGTATCTGAAAGGTACCATGAATCTGGGTCTTTGGTATCCCAAAGACTCAGGTTTTGATCTAATGGGTTATTCAGATTCTGACTTTGCAGGATCAAAGATTGATAGAAAGAGCACTACTGGAAGCTGCCAACTCCTTGGTGGTAAACTTGTTAGTTGGTCTAGCAAGAAGCAGCACTCAGTCTCCACCTCCACGGCTGAAGCTGAATATGTTGCGGCTGGTAGCTGTTGTGCTCAAATACTGTGGATGAAGAATCAACTGAGGGACTACAATCAGATCTATTCTCAAGTCCCAATACTGTGTGACAACTCCAGTGCAATTGCCATTGCAAACAATCCTGTGCTTCACTCCAGATCCAAGCACATTGATATTCGGTATCACTTCATAAGAGATCACATATCCAAAGGTGATATTGAACTGCATTTCATCCCCACCGATCTTCAACTAGCGGATCTCTTCACAAAGCCTCTTGAAGAACCTCGGTTCAAGTTTCTCTTAGGAGAACTTGGTATGTTAAACTTAGATATATAGTTTGGTTAAAAATCAAAAAAAAAAATCAAAAAAAAAATCAAAAAAAAAATCAAAAAAAAAATCAAAAAAAAATCAAAAAAAAAATCAAAAAATATATAAAAATATATATATATATATATATATATATATATATATATATAATATTTTTTTTTTCAGTTTGACTTCTCAAGTACTGATATTCTATCAGTTACAAGAAAAGTCAACCTCCTTTCTCCTCTAACTCTCATTTTCTATTTTTTTACCAACTTTCTCTCACCCAACAAACACAATTTTTTTTACCCTTCTCAATCCATGTCAACTCAATCCTCACCATCCATTTTCTTACCAATCTACATTTACTTTCCATCCTAACCCTTCTTTCTCAATCCATCAAACACCTTTTACCTTCACACAAACACAACCTATTCTCCCTAAATCCTTACAAACTTACCCTACTTATCCTTTCTCCTATATACTTCTAGCCACACAACCTTTCTAACCACATCTCACAAAAATCCCACACTACCATCAAGCCATTTTACCGAACACACAAGACCTATCGGCACTCTCTCACTCCCCATTGTTGCCAAAACCCCTTGCCGCCCACCCCCTTGCCATACCCCCCCCCCCCCCCCCGCTACCCCCCTTCCCGACCCTCCCCTTCCCGACACCCCCCCTTCCCGACCCCCTACCCTTCCCGAACCCCCCCCCTTCCCGACCCCCCCCCCTTCCCGCTACCCCCCTTCCCGAACCCCCCCCCCTCCCGCTACCCCTTCCCGAACCCCCCCCCCCCTTCCCGCTACCCCCTTCCCGAACCCCCCCCCCCCCCCCCCCCCCGGCGCCTCTACCTCTCTCCCGAAACGCCCCCCCCCCCCCTTTTTTCCGAACTTCCCTATACCCTTAACACCTATTTGTTTCAAATTTCTCTTACACCCTCTCTCCTACTTTTCCAACTCCCCATAATTCTCTCTTCCCCATACACTCAATCCCTTCACTTCCTTTTACCCATCATACATTTTTCTTCCTTCTTCATCTATTTCCCACTATAAAAACACCACTTTCCTTCTCATTTCTTCCAATCTCTTCTCTTCAATTTTCTCCCATGTCCACTTCTTCTCCCAATCCTAACCCCAAATCTTCAAAATTCATCATTCCCACATGCTATGACGATCTTGTCTTCAAGACTTGCAATCATATTGCGAGATTTGAAAATGATCCAGACTATCCCGATCACTTACCTATTTCTCATTTTCTACAACAAACCCCTCTACTTTATGCCTTCTCCAAATCTCTCAAAATGAGCAAAAAGCTACTTGGCAACTTTTGGTTAACTTGCTCTGTGCATGATGGTGAACCCAAAACCATTTCCGCGTGCATTCTTTCGGACACCGGTGATCATGATCTTACCTTTGATGTGGAAGATGTCCGTGCCGCTCTTCATCTTGACAGTTACGATTCGTATGCACCTTTTCCGCTTAACAACGAACATGAAGATGTGGTACAAGCCATGAACTACACCGTCGATGCAAAGTACAAAAGCCCTAGCACTTTCCTGCGCAAATACATGGGTGGGGTATGGCATTTCTTCTTCACTCATATTATTTTCTGCTTAAGTCGCAAAACTGGAGGTCATGATCAATCCCCCTCCTATATCACCAATCTTGCTCATGCCATTATGTTTCAAAGAAAAATAGATTTTGCACGCTATTTTTTTGATGAAATTGTTGAAGTTCTGACTCCTCCAAAAAGGCCACATGTTGCCTACCCCAGGTTCCTCTCCATCATCATTGAACATAAATTGGGTAAATTACTTGATCTTGATCGCAAGTCGGCAAACCCAAAGTTCACCTATGATTTTCTTGCACCTACCATCACGAAGGCAATTCTTCAACGTCCACCAAAGGCAACTGACAATGGTCTTCTTCCAGGTATGATTTCTATCCTTAACTCTCCCAATCTACAATGGGGGGATAATCCGGACACTCCACCTTCTCAACTGTCCGTAAATCCCTCCAATGTAGTGGACCCTCCTTCCTCTTCCCGAGTGATACCGGCGAGCATTTCAAAACAATCTAAGGCTTCCGGTACCTCCGCACTCTCTTCCATGACTTTGCCGCCGACCAAACCTTCGGCGGCTTCCCCAGTCATAAAACCCTCTTCAAAGCGGAGGCACTCCAAATCCCCTCCTGAGTCTTCCCTGAAAAGACTTAGGACATCCTTAAGGGCCAAACCAGACCGTCCAGCTACCGATTCTCGAAAATCGGGAACTGTTGAAATTGTCCCTACCGGGCCCAGGGAACCTGCTAACCTCTTAGCTAGCTCCTCCGTCTCCTCCCAACAGGTTGCGGTTGAAAATTTGGGGACCCACACTGCTCCTTCTTCTACCAACTTATTGGTGGTTGAAGATGACTTGGGTCTCTCTCCAGCCCAGGGTACTGCTTTCTCACTGCACGGCCTATCACCCGATCGCTCTGCGATCGATGTTTCTGCACGACCCCCTACGGGTCCTACATGTTTACTTGACTTTCTTGTTGAAGAGTCTCCAGGTGATCCTCCTTCTCACTCAGCAACTGCCACCGAAGAAGTTAAGTTGTCTTCTTCCAAAGACAACTCAATTGAGCATTCAAGCTCTAATGTTGCTGGTTCATCCACCACTCTACCACTCTCTGGGGATCCTGCAGACGATCCTATCCTTAATATGCTGATAGTGTCATCCTCTCCTTCATCTTCAAGGTCTTCGTCTCCTCGTCGTCCTCCACTTATTGGAGCCTCAACCACCAGATATGTAGCACGCAAACTTGACTCCATCCAGGATTCCATCTCAAGCTTACAATCTCAGGTTCAGTCTCTCCTAACCTCAAATGCCAGTCTCACTCTATCCATGACTGCCATGCAAGCTGCCTCAGATACTCGTGACCAAGATGTTCATAGGCTCCAATCTGAACTTCAAAGTCAAAAGGACATCAACTCTCAGCTCCTCAGTTCTCTTACATCTCTTCACCACAAGATGGATGCTCTTCCTGAAGATCAGGCTCGCACACTCACCACCTTTGCTGGATGGGTGAAACGTTATTACCTGTCTGCCGCTGAAGGGGAGAAAAGCCCAAACAAATTTACCAGCGACCGACCGGGTTCCTCTGTAACACCTGGTCCCTCTGACCCATCCAAATCGGCACAACCAGATCCACCAACTCAGGGGGAGCAAACCATTGAAAATGCAGGTACACTAGTTGAGGGGGAGCAATCTGAGTTCTCCAAAAAGTTTGCATGGTGCAAGAAAAGGTTACTTGGAAGGACCAGTATCTCTAAAATTGTCAAAGCCAAACTAGCTACTCACAAAGAATCACATGATGTCTATGTGATACTTACTCGGGCTGACAACTCCATCACACCGGTAAGATTTCATGACCTTGATTCTTATGGTATGTTAGAATGGTACGAAATTGTTGAATGTCTTAAAGATTCAAAAAGTCCGAACCTAGTTGATGCAAAGATATATATCAGCGGACTTCTTGACAATCTAAAGAAGATAAGGAAAGAATTCCACCAAACCATCTTTCAAGATCTTGCTGCTATAGGAATTCTTCCTGATATCAAGAACCTGAACCTAACGCCTCCTTCAGTCCCCACCAGAAAATCTCCTTCTGTGTTATACAGACCGTATCGGGGCATTTTCTTCAACAATGCCCAAGGCACACAACAATTCTTCCGATATGAGGAGATATCTATGGCTGACTCTATCTTCCTTGAAGCCATCCTTATCATTACCCCTGACACAACTGCAATCCCTCGACTACAACATGCCATCCTAGCTGAACTACAGAAAAGGATGAATTGATCATCTTTATATGCTTTTGATATGTACTTGTAAACTTATGATTATTGCTCTTTCAAGTTTTCAATACAAGTACATTTTTGTTAATAGTTTGTACAGTATACTTTACCATTTTTTTACTTGTAAATGTCGGATACAATAAATAAATAAATAAATAAATAAATAAATCCAAAAAGAATGGACTATGTGAAAAGAACCCAAAAGAGTAAACAAGGGTCAAAAATGAATTATTCAGTGTTTACTTCTCAGATTCTAAGTATGGATGTCATCCTCAAATAGGGGGAGATTGTTGGGTCACTTAGATTTGAAGATGACCTCAGTCTCTCAATTTCACAGTTCATACTTGGAATAATTTTTAGGTTCTTTACAAGCAGTTTAATTGTATAAAAATATTCGGTGAAGTCGAAGATCAACCGAAGAAACAAAGTAGAAGTATATCTTCAAAGCGGATTGAAGATAGAATTCTCAACCAAAGATTAAGCTGCTACTTGAAGACTTTTGCTAAAGTCTTAGCCAGGTCACTTGAAGATTTTGAAGAAGCAAAATTTTGAAGAAGATGAAATGTTAGGCAAGATTTTGAAGAAGCAAAATTTTGAAGAAGATGAAATGTTAGGCAAGATTTTGAAGAAGCAAAACTTTGAAGAAGATCAAAATCTTGAAGACAATATCTTCGGCAAGATCTTTGAAGAGGATAACATGTTAGGCAAAATACGTGTTAGGAACATCTTCGGCAAAGAAATTTTAGCAGGTATATTAACTTTATCTGCAGAATATATTCAGGATATCTTGCATTGACAGAGACATCATCCTAAGATCAGAAAAAGGTTCTTTGGACTTCTTATCTTCTTCAAGAAACATCAGCTTCAACAAGCAGGTCAACGCTTGAAGACAAAAGTGAAAAGACAAAATCACTTTTCAGAAGACTGCTTCCGTTCTGCCTTCCAAGCCCTCCTTGACAAGTGTCCATTGCATTTATTGCATGAGGCACTATAAAAGAAGATCATCTTCATCCTTGCAACTCACCAGTTTACAAACTCTCTCAAGCTTTCAAGTGCTGGCGCATTACTCTCTCTCAGAAGTTCATTTGTTTTCTAAGTGTTTTACAACTGTTCTTATTCTCTGTGTGACTTTGTGTTAGATTGTTTAAGCAGATTTTATCTGTTTTGTTCCGCAACAATCTTTAAGTTTTCTATGTGTAATTCTTGATTTTAAATCAATAAAGAATTAATTAAGTGAAAAATTTTGTGTATTGTATTCAACCCCCCCTTCTACAATACTTGTTTACCATTGCTAATCCATAGCTGGGACCAACAATTACAACGAGTTATTAGCGCATAATAACTCACACTAACAACGCTCACGCTCAACTCCTTGGATTCCTCGTGACTTTCCCCGACTCGAGCATTGATCCTGTGTTTCCAATAGTAGGAGCTCTACTACTACCTTCCACACCTATCATCACTCGTTCCGAGTTCCATCCGATGGGTCCAACTAGTTTCTCGCCGATAACTACACACATATGCCCGCACCGGCATATGTACACACTCTTCCTAGCTCCCTAGGAATTCCACCCAACTCCACTACCCTTGCTATGACGAAATCCCCACTAGTCATGACAAGTCGCCTCGCGAATGCACAGTCGCACACAGTGTAAAAGCAGATAGACATTCGAATATAAGATTCTATCCTACAACGGTTGGACTCAAACAAGAGCTGCGCAATAGAACTAAATCCGACATTCTAAGGCTATTTGGTTCCTACCGCATACAACCTATAGTGCATTCACTTAACAACTTATCAAGGCTAGCATGAACTCCTATTAGCAAACAACAAACATGCAGTACATTGTAATAAGCACCAAACAATCTAGCACACATACTCCTATGTTCTAGAAAGCAATCTAGCATACATACTCATATGTAAACACTCTTCCCAGCTCACTAGGAATTTCATCTCATCCCACTACCCTTGCTACAACGGAATCCCTGTTAGCCATAACGAGTTGCCTCGCGAATTCCCAGTCGCATGCATCGTGAATCAAATAGACATTCGAATACAAAATTCTATCCTAGAACGGTTGGACTCAAACAAGAGCTGCGCAATAGAACTAAATCAAATATTCTAAGGCTATATGATTCTTACTGCATACAACCTATAGGGCCTTCACTTAACAACCTACTATAAATAGCATTGATTCCTACCAGCAAGCAGTCATCATACAGTACAGTGTAAACAACATAGGCAATCTAGCATGCATACCCTATGCCTAGAAAGCAATAAATACACTAAGTACCGTACCTTCCCAAATAGCGTCGGCTGACTGTACACACTGCGCCCTCGATCACCGTTTCCCAAACGGGTTTTCCTTTTCCCTTTATTCTAAAAAATTTTAGTAAAAGAAATTGAAATTTCATAGCCGCAACTTGAGACCAAACACACCGAGATGTGTCTGATTCACTCAAGCTGTGCTCTGATACCAAGTTGTAACGTCCCAAAAATTACAATGAATTTAAAATTTTAAAAATAATGCATTTCGTTACAATCAAACCATAAGTTAACAAATCTCATTACAATAAAAATAAATGTCGTTAATTAAAACCGTCAAATGAAATTTAAGCAGCGGAAAAGTTATATAATTAAATCCCCATTTAAAAAGTTAAACTTAAACAGCCTTCGCCTTGCGCCCGTGTGTACCGTCATGCCCGACTGCTACTCGCACCTGAAATCATAAGATATTGGGAAGGGGTAAGCACGAAGCTTAGTGAATTCCATCACATGCGCAGATAGGAATTATATACACATCACCCCTATCCGCACATAAGCAACAACATCACAGTTACATAAAACGAGTAAACATCTACAAGTAATTATGTATCCAACACCTCGGTCCAACCGAGCCCTCGGTCCCACCGAGTTGTAATGTAACACACTCGTCACGCCGAGTTCCCACAACGTTTCTTTCCACTTCCTTGGTCCCACCGAGGTGTAATGTAAAACATTTATACTAAGCATTTAAACCAATCAAATATTACACACCACAAACAACTAGTTCACACCACAAAGACAGTAGTACATACAAACTACTATGACATGCATACAACCCCTAACTACACAGTGAGAGAACTCACCTTAAAGCAACGCGAGTATCCGCAACCGCAATCACAAGCCGGACAACTTCACTCACCTTCTCCCACCTAATTACGTGTTAACAAATGTCAAAGTGACGCCCCAACCCAAAACCACGACTACTAAATTATAACATACACATTCCAGCTTTTACTCTAAAAACACAGGTCTGTTCGGGACCTGTTTAACCCCTTGTAAACTGATAAATCCAGAAATATTAATCCATAATCACAAAGTCCCATGTCTTAGGGTTCCAGGGACATATCGCACGCGCTCTAACGATTTTTCTACAATTTATTATGGATTTTACAAAACCGGTTAACTGCACAGCGAAAAACAGCACCTTTCATTACAAAACAGCGGTTTGACATTAGCTACGGTCCGAACTGGTTTTTCCGCAAAACATAAGAAACTTACTAGACTCATAAAGGAAACCTTTGGCACTGGTTTCATCCCAATCCGACATTCCTAGCAGAGGTTATACTCGATACAAAAACAGGGACAGAAACTGCAGTTTCACATAAAATGACAAATAATGCTTAGTAACCCATTAAGACATAGCTTAACCCAAACAGACCCGAATGAACCTTTGAGGATGCAAACAAATAGGGTATTCTAAGTGCAAGTAAAAACAACCCCCAAACATACAATCAACAACCACAATGAGACCCCAAAATTTTAGCGTGGAAAACCCCTCAAAATCGAGAGTAAAAACCACGGGACTACTAGAGCCGCTTCAAATCCACTACCACCAATATTAGAGCAATACAAAGTCTTCTCTAGATTATACTAGAGGCATACAAAACCATCATACACTTGGAAATAAGCACATCAAGATGTATGGAACCAAAATAGAGCAAGAATGGAGAAAATCACCACAAAGTTACTGCTGTGCAGAACCCCACGAAACCATGACCTCCGGACCTCAAAACCACGATCCCACCGTCCAGAATGTTGATGAAGATGTCGTGAAGCTGCTCACCAAAAATCACGACGATCCGACCGTTCAATCTCCGGGAAACAGAAGTTTTCTGCAGCTAGGTTTTCAAAATACGAAAATATTGAGCTCCATCCCTTTTTTCTTGTTACTCACGAACACCACACCAAAAAAATGATACAAGGGTTTGGTTTGGGTTGCATGGGCCGAAACTCTCACTTTTTGGCCCCTTAACAATTTTGGTCCCTCACTACATCCTTCTCGCAAACTAACCACGTCTTGACATATTTAACTATTAGGTCCAATTCGTCTAACCCCGCTAATGGAAACCATGATAAATAAAACTTTTAAAAAAGAATTAAAACAAAGAAATTACATACCGGGATACGGGCTTTACATTGCTAGACCCATAAGTCGGTCAAAAACGCGTTTAAATAAAGTCTAAGCAAGCAATACTCTAAAATCAACATTAGTCCCAAACTCAACACGGGTTAAACAAAAGAGTTTTCCAAAAGGACTCACACCCTTAAAATTCTCAAAATGACACATAACACTTAAAAGCGCATTTCCCAAATGGTTTACAAAATCATTTACAAAAATGTTTTCAACGTCAAGATTTTTCATTTCAAAAAGACCGAAAGCAATAAAACTACTATTACCAGATCGGTAGTTACGCAAAAATGGACATGCTCGTCCCACAAATGAAAATCATGTCGAAAATCATTTCATTGCAGCTTAGTTTACTCACAAAACGTAAAGCGAAATAAATAATTCCTTTGTAAATGAACCGTCACGGTTCTAGTATGAATTGACTCATGACGTGTATTTAAAGTAACCGTCGACCTTACACCGGGTGCAACAAAAGTGTGCACATAGTTTCAAAATCAGTTCCACGATATTTGACCCCAAACTTCCTCTTTGCACCACTTATGTCACGCATGAATCAATCCACACGCTGAACTATTTGCAATAAAAATACTTAGTAACACGAACTCTCGAAAGGAAAGTTAAGCGACACTAGAATTCCAAACTCATTTTAAACAAATCATCAACAGAGTTTGTAACTCTCGTTATAAAAAGGTTTCATGCACTTTCAAAACCATAATTTAACATCTTGTGCGTGTGCTAAACATTTCCCAAAATTCCAAAACACAATCCATATAAGGATTGGAAACACAAAAATTAGTTATTGCAATCCTATTTTCAAAATAACTTCGTGCATGACTCATTCGGCATTCAACGTCTCGACCCATACTTCTTCGAAACTCTCCGGTCTACTATTGTCATCCAGACATTTAAACCTCTTAAGGCAAGTTGGGAATTCACATCAAATCATCTTACGGGTTTTCCTCAAATTAAAGTCGGCTCAAAAGCCTATGATTCTAGCACAAATGCCAATTTTTGACCCGAATTGGTCTACAAATATTACCTCAGCAACCTCATCTACAAGTGTGAGGCACGAATTAATGGGTAGCCCCGCTATCAAACATCACTACAACAGACACCGGGTTAACTAAGGACGTACTTAAACACACAGCTTAAGCAAAAAGCAACCATATACCAATATCAAGTGATGAAATATACCTGTCACCACATTAAGCGTGGCATGTGCCTCTTCCACCGTCAGTTAATGAACTCTACCTCGGCCGCCTCGGGTCCAGCCTGACCCACACGACCATCAATAATACGCAAGGGAGCAGCCGCAGGAGCTCCTTGTGCCCCGCCCCCAACAGTAACTCTCGGATTCGGGCAGTTGACCTTCACGTGGCCCATCTGTTTGCAGTTAAAACAGACCATTTGTGGTGGTTCCCTGCAGTCGCGACCGTAGTGCCCCACCTGACCACACCGGAAACATTTGTCATTTCTCCTTCCGCTACCATTCATGGTTTTAAACCCACCGCTCCCTTGATTCAAGAGCGAGTCTGAAAACCTCGTTTTCATTGGAACTGCCGATTCTGGTGCAACGGCCTGCGCTGTTTTCCTCTTCTTAGTCTGTTCCTCTAACTCAGGTTTATGGCTCCGAGCGGCCTCCATCATCACTACTACCTCCTCACAAACGGCGGTAAAAATCTCGGGGATTGCCTTCCTAATAGCATGCTTCACTTCAGCCGTGATCCACTCACGTATCTGCTCAGCAGTGATCCCGGCGCCAATCCCTGGCTCAGTAGTGTTGCTTCCCTTAGTGATGGCCATTTCTGGGGTAAAATTACAACGAGTTATTAGCACATAATAACTCACACTAGCAACACTCACGCTCAACTCCTTGGATTCCTCGCGACTTTTCCGACTCGAGCATTGATCCTGTGCTTCCGGTAGTAGGAGCTCTACTACTACCATCCACACCTATCATCACCCGTTCCGAGTTCCATCCCAAGGGGTCCAAGTAGTTTTTCACCGAAACCATACACATATGCCCGCACCGGCATATGTACACACTCTTCCTAGCTCCCTAGGAATTCCATCCAACCCACTACCCTTGCTACTGCCAAATCCCTAATAGCAAGCAGCAGACATGCAATACAGTGTAACAAGCACCAAACAATTTAGCATACATACTCCTATGTTCTAGAAAGCAATCTAGCACACGTACTCATACATAAACACCCTTCCCAGCTCTCTAGGAACTTCCTCTTATCCCACTACCCTTGCTACTACCGAATCCCTACTAATTATAACGGGTGACCTCGCGAATACCCGATTATATGCAGTGCGAAATAAATAGGCAGTCGAATACAAGACTCTATCCTAGAACGGTTGGAATCAAACAAGAGCTGCGCAATAGAACTAAATCGAATATTCTAAGGCTATAAATCTCTTACTGCATACAACCTAGAGGGCATCCACTTAGTACCCTATCATAATTAGCATAAATTCCTAATAGCAAGTAGTTCAACATACAACATAGTGTCCACAACAGGCAATCTAGCATGCATACTCTATGATCTAGAAAGCAATAAAACACTAAGTACTGTACCTTTCCCCTTTGGCTCCGGCTGACTGTACACACTGCGCCTCCGATCACCGTTTCTCAAACGGATCTTTCCTTCGTTTTATTTCCCAAAAACTTTAAAGAAAATTTTTATAGCCGCAAACTTGAGATCAAACACACCGAAATGCGTTTGATTCACTCAAGCCGTGCTCTGATACCAAGTTGTAACGTCCCAAAAATTACAAGCAAATTTAAATTTTTAAAAATAAACATTTCATTCATAACAAACCATTAAATGATCCCAACGTTTCGTTTGCAAACTCATAATTAAAATCTTTATAATAAAAACCAGCGGAATAAACATTTAATTATTAAAATCATAAAAACAACCAGCTCTCCTCGCGCGCCAGTGTGTACTCATCACGCCTTGGAGCCGCTCGGACCTGAAACCACAGATTATTGGGAAAGGGTAAGCACGAAGCTTAGTGAATTCCAACACATGCGCAGATAGGAATTATATACACATCCAGTAGCGAATCTAGGAATTTTTATAATGGGGGTCGCAATTCAAATTTATAAGGTTTTGGGGGTCGAAAGTAGAAATATACTTATAAAAAGTAAAATTTATAATAATATAAAAACAAAAATTTGAAAATTTATGGGGTACAATGGACCCCCAACTCTTGTGCATAGATCCGCCTCTGTACACATCACCCCTATCCGCACATAAGCAACAACATCACAGTTACATAAAACGAGTAAACATCTACAAGTAATTATGTATCCAACACCTCGGTCCCACCGAGCCCTCGGTCCCACCGAATTGTAATGTAACGCACTCGTCACACCGAGTTCCCACAATGTTTCTTTCCACTTCCTCGGTCCCACCGAATTGTAATGTAACACACTCGTCACACCGAGTTCCCACAACGTTTCTTTCCACTTCCTTGGTCCCACCGAATTGTAATGTAACACACTCGTCACACCGAGTTCCCACAACGTTTCTTTCCACTTCCTCGGTCCCACCGAATTGTAATGTAACACATTTATACTAAGCATTCAAATCAATCAATTATTACACACCACAAAGACAGTAGTACATACAAACTACTATGACATGCATACAACCCCTAACTACACAGTGAGAGAACTCACCTCGAATGCGCGCCCAGCTTAATAACACAATTCAAGCTTCACAATTACGGTCACTTCCCAGCACCTAAACGCATGTTAAAACGTGTCAATACGATACCCGGACCCTATGACACGACACACGCTTAAACCGTCACTAAAACTATTTTCCGTTCTCGCCAAACAGGTCAGTTCGGGACCTGCTTCGACCCCTCTAAACCCAGAAAATTCCCAATATTATTTCATGACCAGAAAGTACTCTGAGTTAGGGTTCCAAGGACATATTATACGCCTCCTAACGATTTTTCTACAATTTACTACGGATTTTACAAAAACAGTTTCCAGCACAGCGAAATTCAGCACCTTTCAGTATAAAACGACAATTCGACCCGTGCTACGTCCCGAACTGGGTTTTGCACAAAACACAGAAAAGTTTCTAGACTCAAAAAGGGAACTTTTGACACCGGTTTCACCCCAAACCGAGTTACGAGCAGAAAGTTATGGTTTACACAAAACAGTGGCAGATTCCAGAATTTTACACATAAAATGACGAATCACCGAACTTGCGACCACTTTTTCGCCCAGCTAGAGACCGAACCAGTTTTTCGCTAAAACACGGAAAACGTGTCCGACCCCGAACTTGAACCGTGGGCGCCAGTTTCGGCTCGAACGGTATTACAACGGAAAAGTTATGGTCGCGCGAAAACTGGACAGCACACTAAAATTTTCAAAAAAAGATAACTTTATAAACGGTTCGCGGCTTAAACGATTCGGGATTTACGCTAAGAGTGTGACCCACTGCCACCGCCCTCCACCCACAGCCACCGCAGCGGCGGCGTGCGGCGGTGGTGGTCTCGCCGGAAAAACGAAAAGGAAAAGAAAAGAACGAGACTAACGAGAACCACATACCTCACGACGGCGTCTCACCACCACAACCACCTCTCACCCTCGACTCCTCCGACGACAGCCGAGTTGGTGGCGTCCTCCGACGACAGCAGCGGCGACGACGGCTGCCGCTGTGGTCTTTCTTCTCGTTTCTCTCTTCTCGCGATCGCCCTCTCTCTCTTTTCTTTCACCTACGGCCGCACCACACCAAGGAACTAGGAGAAGGATTCTTAGGGTTAGGATAGTTGGTTGTTTGGCTTACAAGGAAAAGGAAGAAAACGAGAAGCATGGGGTTCGGCCTTTTTCTTGCATGGGCCGAACCATGCCCAAATTTGACCAAAACTCAAGATTAGCCCCTCAAAACTTATCACTTGGCACTTAAATAAAACGGTTAGAATTTAATACGCATTTGGTCAAGCTTGCTAACCCCGTTAGTAAAGATTCGCTAAAAGAACGATATTAAAGCAATTAATTAAAATATATATAAACATACCGGGACACGGGCTTTACACAAACGAATCACGTCTCATATTCAATACTGTCATTGTTTTGATCTTATGTTCAAATTGAATAAACACTTCTCAAGTCCAGATTGCTTACTCTCCACTAAAACTCCAAAGTCAAAACCTAGAGAGAAACAATCTGATCTTTCTACAAAGGATAAAATGTATTTCAAGAATGCTAAGGCAAACTTGAAAAATTCTAACAATATTGGACCCATATGGATATGGGTACCTAAGTCTCTGTGATTGTCTTACAGAAGCAACATGTGCCAATTTGGTATCTTGACTCCGGATGCTCAAGGCACATGACTGGCGACAGAAGATTACTATCCACATACAAAGAAACACACGATGGTGGATCTGTAACTTTTGGAGACAACAAGAAGGGACACTTCAAAGGCTATGGAGTCATACAGAAAGAAAATGTCTCTGTATACAAAGTTGCATATGTGAATGGCCTCAAACACAACCTACTAAGTGTAAGTCAACTCTGTGATACATGATTCGATGTGTTATTCAAAAGAACTTTCTGCTCTCTACAAAGTGAAAACACAGGAATGGAACTTCTGCGAGCTGAAAGAAGAGGTGATCTATATCTAATGAACTTTACTTCAAAATCCAAGGACAAAGTTTGCCTAGTAGCCTGCAAAAGTGAAGAAGCTTGGTTATGGCACAACAGGTTCTGTCACTTAAACTTTCACACCTTGGATAAACTAGTAAAACTCGATCTAGTTAAAGGTCTGCCAAATGTTAAATTCAATAAGGATCACTTGTGTTCGGCCTGTGAAATGGGAAAACACAGAAGGGCTTCCCACAAAGGCAAAATAGACGTGTCTTGCACTAGGCCTCTGTACATGCTTCATGTCGACCTCTGCGGTCCCATTGCTATACAGAGCCTAGGTGGCAAGAAATACATACTTGTCCTAATTGATGAGTATTCACGTTTCACATGGGTTGAATTTATTAGAAAGAAATCAGATGTTCCAATTATATTGATAAATCTAATGAAAAGAATCCAAGTTCTTTATGACTGCAGAATACAGAAGTTAAGAAGTGACAATGGCACAGAATTTAAAAACTGTGTCATTGAAGCCTATCTTTCTACAGAAGGAATATCACAGAACTTCTCTGCCGCTCGCACTCCACAACAGAACGATGTAGTCGAAAGAAAGAATCGAACACTTGTGGAGGCCGCAAGAACTATGCTATCAGCATGCGGATTATTAATGAACTTTTGGGCAGAAGCAATTTCTACTGCGTGTTATACACAGAATCGTTCAACCATTGTGAAAAGACACCTCAAGACGCCTTACGAATTGCTTCACAAAAGGCGGCCAAACATCAAGTTTTTCCATGTATTCGGATGCAAATGCTTTGTTTTAAACGACAGAGATTCGAGAGGAAAGTTTGAAGTAAAAGCTGATGAAGGCAAATTCATTGGATACTCTGCCACTTCCAAAGCCTACAGAACCTTCCTTACAAAGTCTCGCAAGATTGTAGAAAGCATTAATGTTTCTTTTGATGATTCATTCCAAATGACTTCTGAGCAAATCAGTTCAGAACTCGGAATTAAAGGGAAATCCTCTGGCATCTCAAGAACAAAAGAAGATTTGGATCTTCTATTTTTAGAGATGTTCCAAAATGACATTGATCCTTCTGTTGGAACCATCAGAGTTTCTGAAGAACCATCCTTTGTCGGACAAAATCCTACAGGTATGACTCTAACTGGTCCAAATAATGCTTCATCGTCTTCTATAAATACTACAGAAGCAAATGCCGAAGAATAAAATGCAGAAGATGAAACATCAAGAAAAACGACCACAGAAGCTGCTGAAAAACAAACTCCACAATCCACAGAAGAACCAATTACAGAGGAAATCGAGGACCAAGACTATACGTCCTCAGAGGAACAAACTCCACCACCACTCATACCAATCATTCCACAAACGGTAGAATCAACTACCAAGGCACAAAGAACGACAGAGGCTACACAAGAAGAAACACAAGAAGCCTCTGAAGAAAGGTTCGATGACATTGATGATCATCTTCCACGCACCACTCAGTGGACAAAAAGCTACCCTCCAAGCCAAATAATCGGAGAACCTTCTGACTCAGTAAAAACCAGGTCTGCCACTGCTAATTTTTGTTTCTTTACTAACTTTATCAGTGTGATAGAACCAAAGAAGATTTCTGAAGCCCTAGATGACCCAAACTGGGTAGACGCCATGCAAGAAGAATTTCTGCAGTTTGAGCGTAACAAAGTATGGACTTTAGTACCTCTGCCACGAGGGAAACAGGCCATTGGGACTAAGTGGGTCTACAGAAACAAGAAGGATGAAGATGGAGTGGTCATCAGAAACAAAGCACGATTGGTAGCCAAGGGTTATAGACAAGAAGAAGGCATAGACTACGATGAGACTTTTGCCCCTGTCGCACGGCTCGAAGCAATAAGAATATTCTTAGCCTTCGCAGCCCACAGAGGTTTTAAAGTCTATCAGATGGACGTAAAATCAGCTTTTCTCAACGGTGAAATCCAAGAAGAGGTTTACGTAAATCAGCCACCAGGGTTTGAAAGCTCAAAGTTTCCAAGGCATGTATACTACCTTGAAAAGGCTCTATACGGACTGAAACAGGCTCCAAGAGCATGGTACGAACGACTTTCTACCTTTCTTCTAATCAATGGCTACAACAGAGAACTCTGGTTTCAGTCTTAAAGCTTATACAGATTCAGACTATGGAGGATGCATGCTCGACAGAAAGAGTACCTCTGGGAGTTGCCAATTCCTAGGTGGTAAACTAGTCAGTTGGACCTCCAAGAAGCAGAATTGTGTCTCAACATCCACTGCAGAAGCTGAATACGTTGCTGCTGCTAGTTGTTGTTCTCAGGTTCTATGGATGAAAAGTCAGCTAAAAGACTACGGCCACATCCTATTCAAAATACCCATCTTCTGTGATTCCAAAAGTGCCATTGCTATCTCTGCCAATCCTGTGCAACACTCAAAAACCAAGCATGTCGATATAAGGTACCATTTCTTGAATCATCATGTTGAATACGGTACAATTGAAATGCATTTCGTACCAACAGAATATCAACTCGCTGACTTATTCACCAAATCACTAGACGAGAAAAGATTCAACTTCTTGGTGGGTAAGTTAGGAATGATAAACATGGTGTGACAATCCTCTGTAAGTATAGCTTTATATTCTGTAAATATGTACAAATTTCCTTTATTGTTGCTTTAAATTAATTTATTTCTGTATGTAAGTTCTCAATCTTAAATAGTTCTTAAAATCACAGAGCTTCTGTAAGTCAACTCAGAACCTCTGACGACCCCTGCAGAACCTCTGGAAAACATGACCTATGTTCTATGCAAAACTTATCATTCTTTGATCCAAGCATAGGTCAAGGGGGAGCAAAAGGAAATTACTTGATCTACAGAGGTGATTAGATCAAGGGGGAGCAAAAGGGGACCCTGAAATGATCTAAAGAGATAAAACTTTCAAGGGAAAGCAAAAGAAGAATGTCGATGACTCCATATCGACAGAAGTCAGACATCACTGCCGAGAAAAGAAGAACCAAAAGGTATGTCTCTCGCACAAAAGGTATTATAAAACAGTTTTCTAGGACAAGAATTGTCAAATATGTCCTAAATATACTGTGAATAACATTTCAAAAATCAAAAGCTCAAAAAGTTACACAAAATTCGAATTAGGAGAAATTTAAGGTCATA